>CM070636.1:6251631-8651631 GCA_036346255.1 Ampelocalamus luodianensis
TGTTGCAACAAAGTTTACAATAAGGTTTCTGGAATGTTAAAAATGAGGCAATATTTTAATTCCAAATTTTATTAGAAGACAAATATTGCAAAAGACTAATGATGCATAAAACAGTACTGCTAGCAGACAACTTATTGTACTTCACAATATATGAAAACCAGGATGTAAACAAGTCTATCAATCACACAGTAGACTTACAGATGGGTTTGATGAAGAGCAGGAAGCAGCGCAGAGTTGATGCGAGGCGAAAAACGTAGATGTCGCGATCGCGAAGAAGCGGTCGCGCAGATGCGCGCCTCAGAACCTTATTGCCGCCTCGCAAGTCTCCACAGCAGAAGAACGGTTCGAGATACCGCTTCCCTTCTTCACGGTGCACGCCGAGAAGAAGAGTCAGCGAGGTTCGAGCATTTACAGCGATCTGGCAAAGCACGCATTAGAAGGAAGAAGAAATGGAGGCTATTCTTGTACTCACTATGCAATCGGGCGTCTCGGACATATATAGATGCGGTAATGATCGGTAATCGACACATTAACGACCATTTACCTCGTAATGCACACATTTACCCACCACTTAATCCCACACATCATCACTCAATAAAGCTCGAAATTTAAACATTTGAATCTCATTCAAGCAGAGAGAGATGCATGGTTCGGCAAAAATAAGGTGGACTTGGTCTGCCACGGTGTGCCACGTCACGGCGATCGCGCGTCGCAAGTCACAAGTCACGCGATTTTTCACGCGAAAATACGCTGTGCACATACACGTGCGTGCGTGCGTGTGTGTTTAGCCGAGCCCTCCTCATGCCATCCTCATCCATCCATGTGTTACATGTTTCAAGCTGAGTGGCAAGGACTCCACCTTATATGTTGGTCACTTCCACTCGCTTAAGAATATAGTCTAACTCATAAATGCTTTGGAATTATAGAAAATGGGCCTCACTCATATGGGCCAATTTCTAACAGAGCATACCTGAGATCGGGGACTACTCATTGCGCAACAAGAAGAAGCGGTTTGAGAGCTTTGTCCCGGTGCCTGACACTCTGCTTGAGAAGGCCCGGCAGGAGCAGGAGCATGTCACTGCGCTGGACCCCAAGAGCCGTGCGGCTGGTGGCACAGAGACACCGTGGGCGCAGACGCCGGTTACCGACCTGACGGCTGTGGGCGAGGGTCGTGGTACTGTGCTATCGCTGAAATTGGATAGGTTGTCTGATTCGGTGTCTGGGCTTACTGTTGTTGATCCAAAGGGGTACTTGACAGATCTGAAAAGCATGAAAATTACTAGCGATGCTGAGATTTCTGACATAAAAAAGGCACGACTGCTGCTCAAGTCTGTGACGCAGACGAACCCAAAGCATCCACCAGGTTGGATTGCTGCTGCTAGGCTTGAAGAGGTTGCTGGCAAACTCCAGGTTGCTCGGCAACTCATTCAGCGGGGATGTGAGGAGTGCCCCAAGAATGAGGATGTTTGGCTTGAGGCGTGCCAGTTGGCTAGCCCAGATGAGGCAAAGGCAGTGATTGCCAGGGGTGTGAAAGCGATTCCCAATTCTGTGAAGCTGTGGCTGCAAAACTAGAGACTAGTGATTTGAATAAGAGCAGGGTTCTGAGGAAGGGGTTGGAGCACATTCCTGATTCAGTTAGGCTGTGGAAGGCTGTTGTGGAGCTGGCAAACGAGGAGGATGCGAGGCTGTTGCTTCACAGGGCTGTGGAGTGCTGCCCACTCCATGTCGAGCTGTGGCTTGCCCTAGCTAGGCTCGAGACATATGACCAGGCAAAGAAGGTGCTTAACAAGGCGAGGCTGAAGCTCCCTAAGGAGCCTGCCATTTGGATTACAGCTGCAAAGCTGGAGGAGGCTAATGGGAACACCGAATCAGTCAGCAAGGTGATCGAGAGAGGTATAAGATCTTTGCAGAGAGAAGGGTTGGATATTGACAGGGAGGTGTGGCTAAAGGAAGCAGAAGCTGCAGAGCGTGCTGGGTCTGTGATGATTTGCCAGGCTATTGTGAAGAACACTATTGGTGTTGGGGTTGATGATGAGGACCGGAAGCGCACATGGGTTGCTGATGCTGAGGAATGCAAGAAGCGTGGTTCGATAGAGACAGCTCGTGCCATCTATGCACATGCGCTTAGCGTGTTCCTTACCAAGAAGAGTATATGGCTCAAAGCGGCGCAGCTTGAGAAGAGCCACGGTACCAGAGAGTCTCTTGATGACATCCTCAGGAAGGCTTGTTTATACAAGCCACAAGCTGAAGTGCTATGGCTTATGGGTGCAAAGGAGAAATGGCTTGCTGGAGATGTACCTGCAGCCCGGGCCATTCTTCAGGAAGCTTATGCTTCCCTCCCCAATTCAGAGGAGATCTGGCTAGCTGCCTTCAAGTTAGAGTTTGAGAACAATGAACCAGAGAGAGCAAGACTGCTTTTGGCTAAGGCCAGGGAAAGAGGAGGCACCGAGAGGGTTTGGATGAAATCAGCCATTGTTGAGAGGGAAGGCTATGTGAACGAGGAAAGGAGGTTGTTGGAGGAAGGTCTGAAGTTATTCCCCTCATTCTTCAAATTGTGGTTAATGCTTGGACAGATGGATGACCGGCTTGGCCATGGAGCGAAGGCAAAGGAGGTTTACGAGAATGGTCTGAAGCACTGCCCCAGTTGCACCCCTCTTTGGCTCTCTCTAGCTAGCCTAGAGGAGAGGATAAATGGATTGAGCAAGTCACGTGCTGTACTCACTATGGCAAGAAAGAAGAATCCAGCTACACTTGAACTCTGGCTTGCGGCAAATTGGGCTGAATTGAGGCATGGGAACAAAAAGGAAGCTGATGCTCTACTAGCCAAGGCATTACAAGAGTGTCCAACAAGTGGTATTCTGTGGGCTGCGGCTATTGAGATGGTGCCACACCCCCAACGAAAATCAAAGAGCTCAGATGCTATAAAGCGATGCGATCATGATCCACATGTCATTGCAGCTGTGGCCAAACTTTTCTGGCATGACAGGAAGGTCGATAAAGCCAGGAGTTGGTTGAACAGAGCTGTTACTCTTGCTCCTGATATTGGGGATTTTTGGGCATTGTACTATAAATTCGAACTTCAGCATGGAAACACGGATACACAAAAGGATGTCCTAAGGAGATGTGTTGCAGCAGAACCAAAACATGGTGAGAGATGGCAGGCAATAACCAAGGCTGTGGAGAACTCACATCAGCCAATTGAGGCCCTTCTGAAGAAAGGTGTGGTGGCTCTTGGTAGAGAAGAAAATCCCAATGCTGCAGACCCCTAGTTCTGATTGTTATGATAAGGTATTTGGTGCAATGTGTTCTCATACTGTTCTGATTAAAAGAAATTTGCCGCAGTGTGTTCTCGTACTGCTCTGAAGCTTCTGATGTCTAATGCAATGCTGAACTACTTTTTGCTGTGTTTCATTTTATTGTTCAGCTAGAAGTTCTACTTCGGACAAAATATTTTGAGCATTTTTTAAGATGGGAGTTGCAAGTAATTTGTTTGAGGCAAGCGGAATTATTATTATTATTATTGTTGGTATCATTAAGTAGATCAATCATACTTTAAATCTAGCTACGTTGCGTGTCAAAGTAGTCTAAATCTCAATTTTAATCTGTTTAGACAGACTATTGATGATGTATTTCTCGCAACCAGCATGATGCAGATGTCCCATAATTTATGAATTATAATTGCGTTGTTGCTCGGTACAACCCTACGGTGCTGCATGGCTTGAAATAAATATGTTATCACCTTCAGCTGTCTGTTGTTTGTTTCACTTGCAGAAGACCGGTTTTATTTCTGTGCCTATGCTGAAGTGTTTGGGGATTAACTTGTAGTTTTTTTTTCTTCTGTTGCTGATAACAATTTTGATTACTAACGTTGTAGGTTTGGGACTGATAAATTGAGTAAAAAATTAATCAGAAAGGCGACTGCAATGGTCACTGTTAATTATCCCAAACAACATTTGTGATTTGTGAACCTATATTTTCTCCACTGAAAATCGAAATGGCTACTGTTAATTATCTGTCATGTGGGGCATCAAGTAGGAGGGTGAAGAAAACGAAAGACGCTGCTCAGGAGGAGTTCGTCAGGATGCTTCGGCAGTTTCGTAGCTTTGTCAGTTTAGGAATAGTTTACAGTTTCCTTTCCAGTTCTTAGTATTTCGGAGTAGTGTCCTAGTTTGTTATTCGAATACGAGTTGTATTCCTAGTTCCTTTTGTTAGGTCTTCTCTCTATTTAAAGGAGAGCTACTGCTTTGCTTTCATTAAGAAAAAGATCAGAAAACTGCCTCAACTCTGTCTGCTCCCCTATTCTGTTATCTATCATCTTGTCTGTTCGTCCGCCAAGCCTTCCAGCGCTCGGACGCGCCGTGATGCCGAGGGTCTGGACTCCGGTTCCAATCCAGTGCATAACTACAACCTGCGTTCAATTGCTTCATCATAAACTCAAGACTTTGACATTATCCTTGCTAAAGTCCACCTTGAGAGCAATGGAAAGATGATAAAATGTCTAGATACCACCTTTGTGAGCATCGATTCCACCCCAGTTATGCTTTCTGTAGTAAAACTGATCATGTTACTGTTCCTCTACTGCTTCATGGGCATATTTTTGGTTGTTGGTGTGCTTGATAGCTATTTTTGCTTATGCTGTCGGATATCTTCCCCAACAAGAATTTTTTTACAATTTTTCCGTTTCTTCTCAGGTCTAAATCTTCTACATGCTGACATTGGAATAACTAGAGAGAGAATCAGTGTTAGGCGGTGAGCCGGGATGAACTCGAGTGAATGGTTTCTGTTGTGACTCCTAATGCTGAATCACTGAACTGATTTTGCTGCGTTCCCCGATAGTCCGAGAGGAGACGCCGAAATGGGATCGGATGTCTGGAGTTAAACCTTCATAGTATGTATGTCCTAGAGGACCTTAAATCAAATAGAACCTGAATATCAACCAATGGTTAGTAGTTTTTGTGTATTAGCATGACCATGTCTGAACAGGCTATGTATTCCTTGACTTGAGATACCGCAAATTATTGGCCCTGTGTATTTGCTAGTTGCAACTTGATTTCACACGGATGTTGCTGACAGTTTAGCCATAGTACGACTCGATGCTGGCAGAACCCTGGATGCACTTGTATCGATCAATGTTGTTTGGTCTTCTGTACTCTTTTAAGTTTTAGACATCTGTTTTGTTTGATCTTGGGCATGTTTCTTTGGGGTACAATTTAGTATTCGCACAGCACCACCATCTGGAGGCTGTTAAGCCAACTGAAGATGAAATAATGTTCCATTTGCGCAATTCTGAGATATTATGGAAATAATCTTGTAATCAACATTTGCTTACGATATAAGCACAGGGTGACCATGGAGACCAGGAAACATGATAGACTCGATGGGCCTCGGCTTCGGCGTTGGACCTTGTACGTCATCTGTACGCGTTCCGGGAGGCCAAGCCGTGCGTACGTGCCGACGACGGTGCCCTCGTGCGTGCCGCCGCCGCACAGCAAGATTCGGCGGCTTCGGATACGGCGTCTCCTGCCCCGTGTCGTGCCGAGCAACCGTGACGGCCAACTCCCTCCCAAGTCCCAGGTCCCAACTCCCAAGCGCTTGCACGCATCACGCACGGGCTGCGGCCTCCTTCCTGGCTAGCCCCGTGCCTTGTGCTCGCAGCCTCTCACGCACGCGACCGTGCGCGAGTGAACGTTGCCGTAGCAGATGGATGCTGCTGCTGTTCCCTCTCACCTTCTGTGCTTCTAACCGTACACGATTGTTCTGCTCGATCTATGGCGTGTTTTGAGATTACAACGGACATAGAACCCACTCACACGCACACATGGGCTGTGCGTCTTACTAAACACACACTAGGTCTAAAGCGGAGGTAGCTAGATAAATCCAGAATTTATGCGGTACCTGACTTTACCACTGAATGCACACGCGTGTGTGAGGTGAGACGCAATAGGCCCTATTTGGAGCCCAGGCGGGAAGCACGCACACCTGACGATGCTAGCCAACCAAGCCAAAGGTGGCCAAATGGGCGGCACGGCACGGCACGACCCGACATGGCCCCGCACGGCATGCCTGAGTCGGCGGCCGAGCCCACGGGACCGATACGACACAACCCGTTTAGTTAGCTAGGATGGCACACGCAAGCTCACGAGCTGTGCCATACTGGCCCAAGCACGATTAGCTCGATGGGCCGGCAGGCCCTTGTAGCCCATCTAGCCGACACCGTCGCCAACGCACACCGCCACCTCCTCGGTTCCTCCTCCTTCGCCGCGTGCCTCCTCCGTCGCTGACCGTGCCAACCGGGCCGGGGTGATGACCCAAGCACAACATGTCGTGTCGGCCCGTGCTGGCCCAACTCTTTTACAGTGTCGTGCCTAGGCTAGGCCAACAGTGTTGTGCCTTGAGCCAGGCCGACAGGCATGACCCATTTGGCCACCTCTAATCCAACCATCCAAGCAACGCTCGGTCCTCTCTATGACATGTTTTTGCCATGAAGGGAGTAGAAATGTCTAGGAGTGGGTATTTTTTTTTACCGAAACTGAATTAATTGAAAATGTCGGTTTATTCGGTTTTTGGTGTTCAATTCGTTTTTTTTTTCTTGGCTCTATTTAGTTCAGTTTCCAACTCTCAAAAACCGAATAGTCGAATTACCGATCAAAGCCCACTGGACTGCAGCCCAACCAGTCGCCTCTTCCTCTCTCGGTATCTCCACGACTCCACTCCTCTCGCCTCGCCTTTTCCTCTCCAATCACTCAAAAACTCTCATCTCCATGCGCTACCTCTACTCACCATCGCCGACCGCTGCAGCCGTGGCAGTCCGCCCCTCTTCCCCCCGTCCCCATGGGCCACGATGTCTCCCTCTTCCACCGCCAGTCCATCCCTCCTCCTCCATCCCCGCCGCCGGCGTCTCCCTCTTCCACCGCCAGTCTGCCCCCTCCTCTTCCCCCCGCTTCCAGCACTGGGGGCCCCGTTTCCCACCGCTGCCGCATTCCCCACCGCGCTAGCCACCAGCCACCAGGCCTCCACTGTTGCCGCCGTCCGTTCTCCACTGGTTCGGTTTACCAAAAAACTGAATTAACAGAACTGATTTAATTCAGCTAATTAGGTTTGTTTTTATTTTCATTTGGTTAATTCAGTTCCTAACTCTCAGGAACTAAATAATTTTTTACCGAAAAAACCAAATGCCATCCTCTAGGTTTCAGCGTGGAGAATTTAACGCACACGTGCATAAGAGATCCAAATAGACCAAAAGTGACAGAGGAAAAGGTGATATAATTTTAGCTGGCCTAATGATGGTCGTATCTGTTAAGAGTGGTGTACATTCTCGCTCTCTTGGCCCATGTGGCCCATATAGCTCATGAGGCCTATGTAACAATGTCTATATATACCTCTCAATTAATGAATAAGCTGTATAGTTGTGAATAGCAAAACCCTAGTCTCAACTTTTTCTAACATGGTATCAGAGCAATCTCCAACCCTAATTCTATTTCCTTAAGCCGCTGCCACCGTCGTTGGCTCATTACTTCTCCTCCACCGTGGTCCGGCGGGCCCCAACCCACGCCCGACAGCAACCTTCCTTCCTCTGCTTCGTGCTCTGCCACTGCCGCCTCCCCTCAAGAGCAGATCCTCACCTCCGGATATTGGATCAGCAACTCCTTACCTTCGGATCTCCATATCTGCTTCGTACTCTCATCGCCTGAAGCTCTTCATCCTCTGGATTTGTGTGATGACGCCAGATCTCGGAGGTTGCCATCCTCTGTATCCTCGTCGCCTAGAGGCCGTCGCCTCTCCAGATTCGTTGCCAGAGATCCGCTGCATCCTCGTCGCCATTACTGAAGCTCCCCTGCCTCGTCGACCTCGTCGCCATTGCCGAAGCTCCTCTGCCTCGTCGCCTGAGGCCAAGATCGTCGCATCCTCTGCCTCGTCACCTCTTTGGTTCTACGCCGTCGGAGCCCTTGCTCCACAACCCGACGCTCTCCTTATCCACGATGACAACGCCTGGAGTGCGTTGCCAGAGCCCTTGCTCCACGACCCAACGCTCTCCCTTGCTCCATGACACCCTCCTCTGCTTGGTGCTTGGTGCTTGTCGCCTGGAGCTCGTCATCAACCTTTGCTTCGGTGACACTTCCTGTTGCTCACTCTGTTGATTGCTATGTTGTGCTTTGTTGATTGTGCTACTCATATGGACTGCTCTACTGTACTCTGTTGATTTGCTGCTCAGTACCACTGTTGATTGTTTTGCTATTGCTATTGTGCTGCTGTTGTGTGGGTGTGGATGGCCAAGTCTGACTAGATTTTTGGGGTAGTTCATCTGTCGTGTTCACGGACATCAAGCTCGACGGGTTGAACTACCGAGCATGGGCTTTCTCAGTCAAAACTACTCTTAGGGGTTATGATTTGACCTCTCATTTGACTGACGATGCTCTTGATCCGAAGAAGGTTGATGTTGAGGCAGTAAAGACTTGGTAGAAAGAGGATGATCGTGTCATGACTGGACTTGTTCTGAGTGTTGATATCTCTTTGAGGATGAGTCTTGAGTATCATACTTCAGCCAAGCAGATCTGGACATACTTTGAGAAGAGATATGTTCAGTCCAGTGGTGCTCTTCACTTCATATTGCTAAAGAACCTTCATCGTATTCAGCAGCAACAGGATCAGATAGTAGAGGAGTATTATAGTGCTTTCACTCATATCACTGGCCCTCTAGAGTCTATGACACTGAAGACCGCCACTGCTTGCCAGTCTTGTGTTGCCAAAGATGAGTATGCTCAGCAGACACTCGTGTATCAATTTGTGATGGGGTTTCGATCAGAGTTTGAGCATTTCGTACTCAGTTACTCAACTATCCTACTCCACCGACTTTGACTAAGGTGCTCTCTAGTTTGATTGCAGATGAGACTCGTCTTCATTCACTTATGCTTACCTTAAGATCCTCATCACATGCGGTCCTGGGTCTCCCACAATGGTTTGGATCTACCAGAGCGACACCCATTGGAGTACCGGTATGTTCTCATTGCAAGAGGACTGGTCATCATGTTGACAAGTTCTTCAAGTTATATCCAGATTAGCTTGTTGATTAGTGTGCTAGACATCCATCTGATCGACGTTGTGGAGCACCTATTGGGCCTCTGAGAGCACTTACTAGAGCAGTCACCACTACCACACCCACATCTATTGTAACTTTTGGATCAGTGTCTGCTATGACCTCAGTTGCACCTTCTGCTCCTAGCGTTGCTCATCCTTGGGTTCTGGACTCTAGTGCCTCTTTCATGTTACATCAGACAACTCTCAGCTTGTTGCTTGTAGGCCCGTGATTGATGCTACATATGTTCATACTACTGATGGTACACCTTGCTCTTTCATCCATCATGGCATTCTCTCGACATCTCGCTTCTCTGTTCCTAATGTGTCTTTTGTTCCTCAGCTATGTATGAACCTTCTTTCTGTTGGTCAACTTACTGATATGAACTGTTTCATTGGATTTGATGATTCTTCTTGTTTCATTCAGAATCGTCAGAGCAAAAGATTGATCGGTTCTGGCTATCGCCGTAGAGGCTCTCCTAGTTTCTATGTCTTGGACACCTTACATCTTCCTTCCATCAGTACGTCGAAGGCCTTAGTGTCTTCTACTATGTCATCATTTCAGTCTCCTGTTGGTTCTTCCTTCAACAAGTGGCATTACAGACTTGGTCATCTCTGTGGAGCTCACATCACCACTCTAGTTCACCAGGGCTCCTTAGGTCATGTCACTGTTGAGTCTAATTTTCAATGTACTAGTTGTAAGCTGGGGAAACAGCTACACCTTCCATATTCTAGTAGTACTTCTCATTCCTCTTGTCCTTTTAATTTGGTGCATTCAAATGTATGGGGTACACCTCCTTTTGCTTCAAAGGGTGGTCATAGTTATTATGTCATATTTGTTGATGATCACTCTTGATATACATAGATCTATTTTATGAAACATTATTCTCAGTTGATTTCCATTTATTAGTCTTTTGCTAAGATGGTCCATACACAGTTTTTTCTTTCATTTGTGTTTTTTGTTCTGGCTCTAGGGGAGAGTATATTTTATTAGCCTTTTGTCAGTTCCTTTCTTCTGAGGGTACTCTTCCTCAGCTCTTGTGTCCTGGAGCTTATGCTTAGAATGGTGTTACTGAGCGCAAGTACTGTCACATCATTGAGACTGCTCGTACTCTTCTCATCTCCTCCTTTGTTCCCTCTCACTTCTGGGGGAAAGGAGTCTTTATGATAATCTATCTCATCAACCGTCAGCCCTCTTCCAAGCTTCAAGACAAGTGTCCTGATCAGGTCCTGTATAGAGCACCTTCTCGCTATGCTCATCTTCGTATCTTTGGTTGTGTCTACTATGTTCTTCTAGCACCTCGTGAACGCACAAAGCTGAGTGCTCAGTCGGTTGAGTGTGTCTTCCTGGGTTATAGTCCTGAGCATAAGGGCTATCATTGCTATGATCTCTCCGCATATCGCATTCGCATATCTCATGATGTGACCTTTGATGAGGGCTAACCCTTCTTTTATCATCCTTCTACACATTACACTTCTTCCACAGATTCCACCTCCTTTCTGTGTCTATCTCTCATTCCTTTACCAGGCATGACTTCTCCTGATACACCCTATCTATCAGTTTCACCTTCTAGTGTGTCTTCTCCACTAGCTCCACCAGTTTCTGACACTTCCATCTTTTCCTTTCATTATAGTTGTTGACAGAGAGTTTCTTCTGATCCTTAGTCCTCCTCTCCTCCACTTGACCCTCCGGCCAGTACCACTGACTCTGGCGATCGTTCTACTATATCAAGGTATGTCCTACGTGATCGTTCCTCTATTCAGGCACTAGATAGATGGGGGTTTTCGCGTGCAAGTGTAGTAGCTGAGCCAAGTATCTATTAGGAGGCTGCCAGTATACCCGAGTGGCAGTTGGCTATGATAGAGGAGCTCATAACATTAGAGTGCACAAACACTTGGGATCTTGCTCCGCTACCATCTGGAGCTGTTCCTATAACTTGCAAGTGGGTGTGCAAAGTAAAGAACAAATCAAATGGTTCAGTAGAGCAATATAAGGCTCGTCTTGTTACAAGAGGTTTTCAGCAGGCTTATGGTCGAGATTATGATGATACTTTTGCTCTAGTTGCTCATATGACCACAGTCCGTACTCTTATTGCTATTACAGCGGTACGCGCATGGACTATATCTCAAATGGATGTCAAGAATGCTTTTCTTCATGATGATCTATAAGAGGTCTATATGTAGCCACCCCCAGGTGTTAAGGCTTCTACAAGTTATGTAATGAACCTGAAGGTTCTTGTTTTGGCCCGATCTTTCGATGAGAACGATAAGTTCGGTAGGCGTCGCTCAACTCTCACGATCCTGGCTACGAACACGCAAGGCTCGAAACCACGCAATCGCCGAATCGCCGACAAGTCGTTATCAACCGTGCGAATACCCGTTGACGACCACGAAGGTCGATTCCTGCATACACCGAAGAAGCACGCAAGAACAAGATAAAGCAATCTGAAATTGCAAATAGGAATTGAAATATTTGAATTGAGTTGGGATTCTGAATAAGGATCTTAATTGGGTGGTCTAGTCGACACACGCAAAAGATACAAGTTGCAACGAAGGCAAACTAAACATAAACAAAATCCAAGAAAACTAGAGGGGGTGCAGTCTCCTTAAATAGGGGATGAGGAGCCACACAACTAATAGAACTAGCGGGGTGGGATTAAACTCGTGGGTTACTGTTCACGTAAACAGTAACCGCACCCCCAAGTGGCCCAATGGCAGATGGGCCAAGTTCAGTATGATTACAAAGCCCAAATTGGCCCAAACAATTGATATGACGTCTTCTTTTGATGATTGTGATCAGTCCAGAAGGAATTTGAAGATGAGGCCAGATCCGTTGGAAATAGGACGAAATAAGCTTTCAATCAAGTACTTTTGGACCTTAAACGGACACCGTATGAGAAAGTTATGCCTGTTTTAAGTTGATCTTTGTCACAGCTGATTCTCGAGGCCGAATGGATTCCAAAATAGGTCCGATTCGAATCGCTTGCTTCTCTTGGACCAAAAGTGACATGGTGCTGCACATATATATATTTCATCATTAGGTAGCATCATATAGTTCATATAATATAAAGACACTCCTAAAAACGAGCTCACCTTATAATTTAAGTGAAGCGCATCTGAGCTCTTATACTTAGAACATTAAACATAGCAAATATAGTTGTATCCATAGAGGTCATGTCCTCATCATCCTCCCTTTCTTGAAAACAAAGCCGTCCTCGGCTTTTGATAAGCTGAAACAGGTAACAAAGAAGCCAAAGTGTATGCATGATATATGTATATATCATCTGCTTTAACATTCTTCGTTGTTGCACCATTAATGTTAGAAGACAACAACAATCATATATGTGAATGATCAAAACAAAAGTTCTCACACAACAATTATTGCAACTAGTTTTGCAAATGTAAGTGAAGCGTTTATGCAATTCAAATATCCAAGTTGTAAACTTGCAGTGGTATCATATATAGGCAAATCTACAACTTTTGGAATCAAACAAAATTCACCCATATAATCATATGTCAGATGAGCAATAGCAAATTCATCTAGCAATGGTGAAAAGATTTGTAAGTTCTTCCATAATTCAACATCTGCATTCAGATTGTCCTTACTAGATGGTGCCATAAAAGGTGAACACATAGGCATGGGATGAGCACTAAATTTTATTTGACTCTCATATTGAACAAGATTCAGCACACAAGAATTGTTGTTCGAAACAACATGCTTCAATTCATCGATGTGATCACAAGTTATGCATATTCGATATACAAGAAATTGATTGTCTACACCATAATCTCCAATCAAATTAAACTTATATCCAGGGGTGTAGGTGCTAAACAAGAATTTCGAACATGCAATTACATAAACTTTTTCCAAGGCATGTGACAATTTCATAGGTGAATCCAACATAATATAACATAAAGAATCAAGTGGGAGAAATTTTAGTCAAAACGTCTTTATGTCTAACCAATTCCACATGATCATTGTATGCGATTAAATCATCACATGAATCATTTAAAACAAGCAGCAATTCAATTACTTCACATATGGTGCACTCAAGTTAACAGTAAATCAACAAGTTTATCACATGGTGCACTCAACTCACCGGCAAATCAATCAAATTATCACAGATTCATGCAAATTCTTAATAATATCAGATTCGTAGCTAGAAAATGAATTTCTACCTTCTCAAAGACTAGGTTCATCCACCTCATGTGATGCGATGGTTTCTACTACAATCTGATTTTCCTTTGCTCAATGATACTAGGCATGAAATCATGGTTATTGTTCTTAGATCGAGTGTTCAAATCGGTACCTTTTGTATTACCTTGTAGGCTCGACTCGGATGATGTTGGTACTGGTTGGTGAGTAGTGAGAAGCTTTTCTTTCTTCTTCTTGCTCCACTCAATTAACAAGGAGCGAGCCAAGGGTGCAAGACAACGAGACAAAGTAACGCTCACAGCGGGGCGGCAATCATGGTAGATGCAAAGGCGGGAGAAGCAACCAAGATGATCTTGATGCGGAGGTTTGTACCGTGCGCTTATTTGTTTCATGTACACGTGAAGGTGTAGTGGAAGTAGACGAAAAAGCACGAACGGTCTTGGATTGTCGTCCCTGTACTTCCTTTTCAACTTGGCAAGCAAGATGAAACAAACGAGTGACAGTGGGAGGTTTATAAACAAGTTTATTCCGAATTTGATGGTTTAATCATCCTAAAAATCTAGTTATCTTCGCATCTTCAGTTTCTTCTAAACCACAACGAGACAAAATAGTTTGCAAATCTTGATAATAATCCTCTACAGAACTACTACCTTGTCTTAAGCGTTGCAATTTATTAAGCAATTCACAGGAATAATATGAAGGTACAAATCTATGTCTCATTGATCTCTTCAAATCATTCCATGTTCTAGGTATATTATGATTAGTACGACAATATTCACTCCACCAAATAGATGCAAAATCATAAAACTCACGGGTAACAGCCCTAACTTTTAGATGATCAGGAAATTCATGGCATGCAAATAATTGTTGTACATCTAATTCCCATGTGAGATAAGCATCAGGATCATAATTCCCAGCAAACGAGGGTACCGTGAAGTTAATTTTATGAGACATACTATCACTATCATATACCTCCCGTGGTGAAAAAACTTGTCTCAAGTGTGCATCTTCCTCGTTCACTATCTTGCACTCCCGTCCAACAGTTCGAAGAAGAGGTGGATATATCTTGCAATCTTTCCGTGAACCTGCCATAGTTAGTAAAAAACAAGGAAACAAATCACAAGTATATGTCCCTATCAACTACTAGGTTCTGGAGGCTCAACCAAGTCACTCACACTCAAGCTTATACCCAGTTCTTACAAGTTCTTACCAATGCTGCAAGGAAGTGATACAACCGGTGGTTGGTTCGTGATACTCTCACCTGTGAATAGTCCAACGATTGCGAGGAATAATACCTGCTGAGTTAGTAGGAAGTGGAGCTTGGAAGGCTTCAATATAGTAGCAAGGATCAGCAATAATCAAATCAGTTAATGCAAGTTGAAAGATTGTTCAAAGTACTAGCTAATGTTGCTGATCCTAGCCTAATCAAAGTTAGCTAATCAAAGCCCTATGAAGAGAAGTGTATGTACGCACACGCAACGATCAATGTGACTTGATGCAAGCAAGGGAAAGCCTCACAACAAGTGCTAGGAGAGACGCTAGCCAACTACTCAAACTTCTTTCTTAGGGCACAAGATTGTCCGCGCGATGTAGAGCACAAAAACAACGATATGGGTGCACGCGAACAGCCCTCTAGATTGAGCAGAAACAACAGCTAGTCTCAAACGATAAACAAAACAAAGTTTTATATGGCTTATATATGCTTGTTTGAAAGGTTTCGACGAGATCTACAACTTTGCAGTTGAGGTGAACTCCAAATTCCAAAAGGAAGATCGAAAGAAACGGCAAAAACATAAACTGAAAACTTGCGACGCGAATTCGGGGCCGAAGATGGCCGATTTTGGGGCACCTGGAGGGAGACTAGTGGCTTAGGTAGAAAAGATGCGCCTCGTCATTAGTTTCAAAACGAGCACAAGAACGTCAACAACGGACACCGTATGCAAAAGTTATACCCGTTTTACTGAAGGTGTCTCGGATACGGAATTCTACTCGGACTCGAATCCGTCTCGGGTTTAAATTTGAAACTGCTATATCTTTCAAACCCGTGGGCCAAACTTGCTGAAATTTTTTGTGGAAGCTTTTGGTTATATGTAGAAGGTATCTACCAATTTTCATGCACTTTTCTTTTCTTTTTCTTTTCTCTTTTTTTTTTTACCGCGGCTTTTGTTCTATGCGGCTGCCTCTTTCTCCTTCTAATATTTGGTCGGCCCTAAGGTTTTCTGTAAGTCACAAATAACATGAATTCTCCAAAAATATCACAGAAACCCTCTTTTTTTAGATGAACAACAGTACAAATTTTCTATTTTTTGATGCGGATTAGAGGAGTTCTAACCCACGAATTTTCTGTTTTGGATGCACAAACTAAGAACCCTAAACGAACGATCAAGCAACGCGAAGGAAAACACGAGAAGCAATCTATACCATGACCAACTAGACAATAACTAGAGCTAAAGATCAGCAACTAGACACGACGATGCAACCAATGATTCAACAAGCAAAATACCGAAGAGAAAAATTGCAATAGCTCAAAGGGGTTCGGACAGGGATGATAGATGCAATAATTTTTTGGGCAATTTTCTGGACTCTAGGTATGAAAAACGAATCTACTACTAGAAAACTGGAAATTCTCACCGATCAACTGAAGCTCTGATACCACCTAATGAACCCGAAGGTCCGATTGTTGGCCCGATCTTTCGATGAGAACGATACGTTCGGTAGTAGTCGCTCAACTCTCACGATCTTGGCTACGAACTCGCAAGGCCCGAAACCACGCAATCGCTGAACTGCTCGACAAGTCGTTATCAACCGTGCATGAATACCCGGTTGACCTGACCACGAAGGTCGATTCCTGCATACACCGAAGAAGCACGCAAGAACAAGATAAAGCAATCTGAAATTGCAAATAGGAATTGAAATATTTGAATTGAGTTGGGATTCTGAATAAGGATCTTAATTGGGTGGTCTAGTCGACACACGCAAAAGATACAAGTTGCAACGAAGGCAAACTAAACATAAACAAAATCCAAGAAAACTAGAGGGGGTGCGGTCTCCTTAAATAGGGGATGAGGAGCCACACAACTAATAGAACTAGCGGGGTGGGATTAAACTCGCAGGTTACTGTTCACGTAAACAGTAACCGCACCCCCAAGTGGCCCAATGGCAGATGGGCCAAGTTCAGTATGATTACAAAGCCCAAATTGGCCCAAACAATTGATATGACGTCTTCTTTTGATGATTATGATCAGTCCAGAAGGAATTTGAAGATGAGGCCGGATCCGTTGGAAAGAGGACGAAATAAGCTTTCAATCAAGTACTTGTGGACCTTAAATGGACACTGTATGAGAAAGTTATGTCTGTTTTAAGTTGATCTTTGTCGGCTGATTCTCGAGGCCGAATGGATTCCAAAATAGGTCCACTCGAATCGCTTGCTTCTCTTGGACCAAAAGTGACATGGTGCTGCACATATATATATTTCATCATTAGGTAGCATCATATAGTTCATATAATATAAAGACACTCCTAAAAACGAGCTCACCTTATAATTTAAGTGAAGCGTACGAGCTCTTATACTTAGAACATTAAACATAGCAAATATGGTTGTATCCATAGAGGTCATGTCCTCATCATTATGTTTGTCGCCTTAGGCGTGCTCTATATGATCTCAAGAAGGTTCATCGTGCTTGGTTTGAGCATTTCAGTTTCATAATTCAAGTTGCTGATTTCACTCCAAGCGAGCATGACCTTGTCTTGTTTATTCACACTTCTCAACGGGGTCGTACTTTGCTTCTACTATATGTAGATGATATGCTGATCACAAGAGATGATATTGATTATGTGGCTTTTGTGAAGAGAAAATTGAGTAAACAATTTATGATGTCCGATTTTGGACCATTGAGCTACTATCTGGGGATTGATGTTCATTCTGATAGTGATGGCTATTATCTCTCTCAGCATCGCTACAGGATTTGCTTGCTTGCTCTGGTATGACTGATATGCGCAATTTGCCACACCCATAGAGCTCCACCTACAACTTCGACCTATAGACAGTGTACCACTGACAGATCTTTCTTGCTATCATCAGCTCATTGAGAGCCTTGTTTATCTTACTGTCACCAGTCCAGACATGTCTTATGTTGTTCATGTGCTCAGCAAGTTTGTCAGTGCTCCCACCTTAGTCCACTATAGTCATGTGCTTCGTGTGCTGAGATACTTGAGAGGGACTACATCCAGACGTCTGTTCTATGCCAGTTCGAGTCAGCTCCAACTCCATGCTTACTCTGACTCCACTTGAGCGAGTGATCCTGCTGATCGCTGATCTATCACTGGCTACTCTATCTCTCTTGATACTTCGCTCATTGCCTGGAGTCCAAGAAGTAGCCTGCGGTGTCACACTCTAGTGCAGAGGCTGAGCTTCGAGCTCTTGCTGCTACCACCTCATAGATCATTTGGCTTCGATGGCTCTTGATTGATTTTGGTGTCCATTGTGACAATTCTACACCTCTCTTTTATGATAATACAACTATCATTTAGATTGCTAGTGATCCAGACAAGCATGAGCTGACAAAGCACATTGGTGTTGACACATCCTTCATACGATCTCATTGTCAGCAGTCGATCATTGTCCTTAAGTATATACCTTTAGAGTTTCAAGTTGCAGATTTCTTCAGTAAAGCTCAGCTTCGAGAACAACATCAGCTTTATGTACTCAAACTCAGTGCATCAGATCCTCCTGATCCACCTTGAGTTTGAAGAGAGGTGTTAAGAGTGGTGTATATTCTCTACATTCTCTCTCTCTGGCCCATGTAACAATGTTTATATATATATATATATATATATATATATATATATATATATATATATATATATATATATATATCTCAATTAATGAATAAGTTGTATAGTTGTGAACAACAAAACTTTAGTCTCAACTTTTCTGAGAGTATCCGTCCTAGAAAAATAAATTTTCTGGGACAGGGCCTCACGTGAGCTCTCTCGCGGATGCCGTCCATTGATGAACAGTAATGAAAGGGTGGGGAGGATCGGATGGTGGGGAGGAGGGGCTTCTCCGTGAAGCCCCGCCCCAGAAAATTTGCTTCCCCATTCTAGCAATTGTTAGAAACTCAAGTCTACACTCTTAATCACACTATACAAAGTGGCGTTTTGAAGAATCCCAAGATAACCTTTTTTTTGGGGGGATTTGTTGGGAAAACCACCGTAAATACCAAGTGTGCGGTACGCTTGACTAGACAGAATCAGAAGATAACATCCCGAATGGAGATATATTAACTATTCTTATTGCTGATAAAACTATCAGTACAAAGTAGATACAGCATAGTTCAAAGTTCAAACATAACAGCAACCATAACAAATCCTTTATTGATGATTCATCTCATAATACTGTACAATGTTCCTGTTGCGAGATCATGTATCCGTGAAGAACATCTATGCAGCCACAGGATGGTCCTTCAAGAAGCCAATGAGTAACTCGTTCACCTTGTCTGGGAATTGCTCCTGCACGAAATGACTTCCTTCATGGATGTAGGTGATCTTCAGGTCCGGTGCGAACTTCTCCATAATGCCGTCTTTCAGAACGGCCTCGACCCCAGGGAACTTGAAGACGTAGTCTTTCTCCCCCATGACAACAAACACCGGGACTTGGAATTTTGGATCTTCAATTGGTTGCCTCTTGTGGAGAGACCTATCAAGTGTAGCATACACATAATTTCTGTCAAACACCAATGAACCTGATAGTACTAACTACAAATTGCCACAATGCCACATGATCAAGTCGTGGTTACCTGTATGGCATCTCCAGTGGATATCGGAAACCAGACTTCTCATAGAGAGATGTGTAGACAGCAAGATCCTCCTCAGTGAACCATTCTGTAAGGGGAGTCGACAAGTCTGCGAGATCCATAATCTCTTGATCTTCTTTTGCTATCGGGATCTCGCTTCTAGAAAAGAGAATATAGATGGTGCGCACAACTCTCTTGACATCGTACCTGCCAAAGTCAGCCTCCGCTCTTCCTGGTTCCTACAAGCACAAGCTTTCTCTGTCATCTCATCGCAAACCCTCTACTCATTTTTGCCATGGGAGTTTTCAAGTCAGAGAATAACCCGCCAACGCAAAATGTAGAAGCCTTCTGGCAAGGTGGTGAAAGAGGAACCACCGTGAAGGAAAGGGATGCCCAAACACATAACACCACATGTGCGGCTGGGGTGACGAAGAGCAAAATCATAGGCTGGCATGGCTCCAAAATCCTTCGCCACAAGGAATGCCTGACGTGAAACAAAATGGAATTTATCAGAACAACACACCAACTGATGCAATTTTTGAAGCGTGGAACTGGTTTCATTTGGGGGAAGTTGATAATTCTTATCTGTTAGAATGATAAAAAAGACAGCCTTTTACTATTTGTAAGACCTCACCAGAAGTACCAAGACTGATTCTTGATGCTACCTTCGCCGTATTTTACAAGGCCCAGATCAGTTCAGTAGAACTGATAGTCTGATGCCAATCAACGACCTAACAACAGCACGATAGAGGGAACAGACAAACAATCCTTTGACAACAAAAACATGATGCAAGATTTTTAACCAATCCATTGAACTTCCAATTGAGCTGTGGAAACATCTCTCCTGTTTCAGGAGAAGCACGTGCCACACACATAGTTTCATAGGCACAAGTATGGCCTACGGAACAAATAAAAAAAAGTACATAGCATAATTCCTTAGTGCTATTTCTAACATGAGATGGAGGAAACCATCCTGTAGGAATCCTCATGGTTCTGCGATTTTTGGAGAGAAGGAACAAATTAAAATGTCCTTGGAACTACACCAAACTCAATAAGATTGTCCTTTTTTGAACTCACTTACACAAAGTGAAAATTTCTCTATTTTCCTTACAAATTATCCAAGGTTTAAGCAATTCATATCAAATCCTTCAAATATGCAGTCTCCATACGAATGTTCTTGCCCCGATTATGCCTTTTTTTTACATGCCCTACCAGAAAGGCCATATCTAAACTAGCAGGGCCCAATCTGAGTATCAATTTACTCATTTTAGGAACTGAGGAGGCTAGTGTTAGAGTATATTGGCATATCTCTATATTTGGTAGTTTATGATTTGTAATTCCGTGATATCTGTCTTATCTCTAGGAGAGATTTCTTACTCTCCAAGCCTTGTATTCTATATAAACCACCCTCGAGTCTCAATACAATCATCCATTACACAATATTCATCTTCCTACATGGTATCAGAGCGGTGTCGTTCCTGATCCACCACCTCCACAGTTTCCTCCGCCCCGCCCCTGGGAGATAATCTCGTCTCCATGATCTCTCCCGGGGGCTGCGCAACCCGTAGTTTAAGTCGTGTCACCGATTATCCGATTGGCTACCAATTAGAGTTTTCCCCAGTCATCTTCAGATCGGATTTTCTCTATTTTTTTCCGATCATAGATCGGTTTGCATCGCCTTGCCGACCCGTCGACGTTCCTCGACTCCGGACTTCACCGCCTCGGCTTCGACCTCTCCGGTGCCTCCTCTCCTCCGATGACGTCGTGGCGTGACACGGCGTGCTCGTCGACACGGCCCTCCCTCCACGGCCTTTCGAGCGCCCCGTCTACCGTCGTCATCACGCCGGATCATCATCGCCGGCCCGTCGTCCGCGAGTACGAGCCGTCGCACCACCGGGAGCCTGCACTTGTGGTCATGCCATCGACATGCACAGTTCCGCCAGACGCTTCTTCGCCGCGCGCCGCGTTGCGTAGTCACCATTGCCATCGTCAACGCCACCGTCTTCGTCAACGCTGATCAGGTCCCTCTTCAGTGCCGCCGCTTCAGGATCTGGACTCCTCTGCGCCGGATCCGGCGGTGCCTCGCCCGGATCCGACCTCCTAGTCAGATGCACTGACGGGCTTCTTTGCCCGGATCTAGAGCCAACTCTCTCTGCCGCTCATCTCCACGGCCCTAGATCTAGGCTCCCCGGCCGACGGCGCCGCTGCCTCCAGCTTACCCCGGCCTTCTCCAGTGCCGCCACTCCCGGATCCAGCCTCCTCCGCGCCGGATCTGGCCTCCTCCTCGTCGGATGCGCTGACGGGCTTCTCTCCGCCCGGCTCTCTCCGCCGTTCGTCTCCACGGCCCTAGATCCGGGCTCCCCAGCCGACGGCGCCGCTGCCTCCAGCTTGCCCCGGCCTTCTCCGGTGCCGCCGCTCCCGGATCCGGCCTCCTCTGCGCTGGATTTGGCGGTGCCTCGCCCAAATCCGGCCTCCTTCTCGCCGGATCTGGCCGGCTCCCCTCTGCTTCATCTTCGACCACGGCCAGACGAGGCCGGTGACCTCTTCACCGACCTCGACCACGCCCTCCTCTGCATCAACTCCACTATCCCGACCACAGCGACGACCTCGACACCAGCTACCTGGCTCCCTCCTCCACGACTACGACCATGATCACCTCGCTCTCGGCTACCTCGGCAACAAAGAGCTATTATTATTTTGAGCAAACTCGTCGGTTCCTCTCGATCCACCGCGTCGCGACGCCACGGTTATCCACCGCGCTCCGCTGCGATGCGGGAGATGTCGATCCGATGGTTCCCGCCTTCGCTTCTTCCTCTCGATCGACCGTCGCGACGCTCCTGCTGTCCACCACGACGCTGCCGCTACGACTGTGGGGGATGTTAGAGTATATTGGCATATATCTATATTTGATAGTTTAGAATTTGTAATCCCGTGATACTTGACATTATCTCTAGGAGAGGCTTCTTGCTCTCCAAGCCTTATGCTCTATATAAACCGCCCTCAAGTCTTCGTACAATCATCCATTACACAATATTCATCTTCCTACAGCTAGGAGCTCATAGGATCCCCACACTGACTTTCAGAGACCAGCACCAACCAAGAAACCATTTCCCCAATCAGTACTGATTCCGGATACACCGATTTCCTAAAATTTGCACGAAGAAAGGGGGCTACCCGCTACCTTGGGGACGGAGAGGGCATCCAGTATGGCGAGGAGATCCTCTACCAGGTCGTCGTACGACGCCGCCTCCGGCTCCGGCGGCTGGTCCGAGAGCCCGTACCCTCGCCAGTCCGGCGCGACAGCGCGGTACCCGGCGGCGGCCACGGCCAGCATCTGGTGGCGCCACGAGTACCATATCTCCGGGAAGCCGTGCAAGAACACCACTGTCCCAAGCTCACCTGCAAGCAGCAACCATCACCTGTAGGTTCTTGGATTGTGCTAGGCAAGCCCGCACTCGAGCAAGAAAGGAGACGCTAACCTTTGCCTGCTTGGGCAACGTGAAGGTTGAGGCCTCTGATGGGAAGGTGGCTGTGGTCAATCTGCTGCTCCATGGCCATGGATTCGTCACTTCCCGGTATGGTAGGTTTGTGGATATTTGTTTGGTTTTGAGGTTGGAGAGGAATCTTGCAAGTGACACTGACACCGGTAGGCGGTAGGAGATGCTTCCAAGAGCACTGAACAGAACCAAGTTGTCTGCTCTCTGTAGTCTTACTGTTACGTCCAATATCCAGACGAGTAACTGCAGGGCGCTAACGTAGCAGTACAAATATTAGGATATGATTTGTTATTTAGGAATCTATCTATTAAATATTAGATGTTTGGTATTACCTATTAGTTAGACAAGTTATTATTGGATTGAATTGTTAGAGATAAGTTTTCTTATAGATTATTTCTTAAGAGTTAAGTCTGATCGTCGATGTAAAATAGATAGAATGTATTTATTATCAATCAAGCAAAAAATAAACAAAGTTAGTCACTAACCAGTTGGCTAAAGATCAAAGCCTCTTTGTTCATCGGGAAGAGTCCCGACCGACTTGGAGGGTGATCCCTCGTCTCCCTATCTAATCAAGCCTCAGAACCTCATTATCTCGATAGAGAAGAACCCTGTCAGCGGTTAGATAAGGACGAGTACACTACCATCGGTCCTTGGACCCGTACCCAATCAATGACCACAATATTTGGTATTAGTGCCACTCACCATGGCTTCCGGTGCTGCACCATCTCTCTTGAAGAAGTTGAAGGTTAACAACGAAGAGCAGAGAGTCTTACTCAACAACCTGAGTGTTGTCCATTGGAACTTCGTTGATTCTTGTCTACGTGACGCGATGTCGCCATCGTATCCTCTTGTCAACATGGGATCACCAAGGATTTCAACCGTGGCCACCACTGCAACTTGAGAACAAGCTGCCCCGCCACGAGGGGTGTAATGTTATGGTCCAATATCCAGGCGAGGCACTGCAGCGTGCATCACTGTAGCATCATGTGCTACTGTAGCAATGCGTGATTGTAGCAGCACAAATATTAGGCAGGATTTGTTATTTAAGAATATATCTATTAGGTGTTTGATATTATCTATTAGTTATGCAAGTTATAATTAGGTTGAATTGTTAGAGATAAGTTTTTTTATAGATTATTTCTTAGAGGTCAAGTCGGGTTGTTCCTATAAAAATGATAACATGTATCCATTATCAATCAAGCAATAAATAAATAAAATTAGTCCCTAACCGATTGGTTAAAGATCAGAGCCTCCTTATTCGTTAAGAAGAGTCTCGGCCGAACTTGGACGACGATCCCTCGCCTTCCTAGCTAATCTGGCTACAAAACCTCGCTACCTCGACAGAGAAGAGTCTTGTTGACGGTTAGATGAGGACGTATGCTCTACTTTGGGTCCTCGGACCCGTACCCTAACAACAACCACAACACCTACACCCTGCGGAATTGCTGCAGTCTTGTTGTTTTGGATTTCTCTCTCTTTTTTTTTTTCTTCTGAAATGTTTGTCGTAAAAGTCAGTAACAACCAGGGTTAACAATTTCGGTTTGGATATTTTTTCGTTTGGGGGCGAAATGGGCGAAATTTCGGTGATTTCCGGCCAAACAGGTTGATCAAATTTGAATTTTTAAATTTAAAAATTTCCAAAAAAAAAAAAACCAGCGCAAAGGCTGGGATTCGAACCCCCACCACCGAAACTGCACAAGCACTAGCATACCACTGGGCTACCCTTGCCGTTGTGATGTATTTACTACATTGACTCTAGTTAGCCCTTAGAATTCAAACCAACCGAATTTATTTGAACGAAACCTAATCCTTTCGGATGGGGACGAAATGGGCGAAATTTCTCCGAAATTGTGAACCCTGGTAACAACTGATGTATCATTGCACGGACGGTTCGAGTTTCTTCTGAAATGTTTTTTTTGTGGAAGGGAAACTTCTGAAATGTTTGGAACAGACTTGACAGAAATATACATATCAGGCAGCTTACCAGCGGGAATATCGACGGTACACTTGACAGAATCAGAAGATAAATCATATACAGTGGGCAAATATTAACCCTTTTTATGGCCAATAAAACTAGTTGTACAAACTAGATACAGCATAGTTTCAGACATAACTAGCATACTCAAAGCAACGTCAGTCATCACAAATCATTTATTGATAATTCGTACAATGTTCCTGTCGTGAGATGGAGTATCGGTGAGGTACAATTGGGGTCTACCAGAACATCTATGTAGCAGGATGTTCCTTCAAGAAGCCAATGAGGAGCTCATTGACCTTATCTGGGAACTGCTCCTGAACGAAATGGCTTCCTTCAGGGATGTAGCCGATCTTCAGGTCTGGCGCAAACTTCTCCATGATGCCGTCTTTCAGAACGGACTCAACCCCAGGTAGCTTGTATACGTAGTCTTTCTCCCCCATCACGACGAACACCGGGACTTGGAACTTTGGATCTTCAATCGGTTGCCTCTTATGCATAGATCTATCAAGTATAGCACAAACCTAATTTTATCAGGCACCGAAAGGCCTAGTGGTAGTAATACTGAGTTGGCACATACTCAAGTCATGTTTACCTGTATGGCATCTTCAGTGGATACTGGAAACCGGATTTCTCATAGAGTGATGCATACACAGCAAGATCACCCTCAGTGAACCACTCCGGAAGAGGCGTCGACAAGTCTGCGAGGTCCATAATCTCTTCATCTTCTTTCGCTATCGGGATCTCGCTGCTAGAGAACAGAATGTAGATGGTGCGCACAACTCTGTTGACATCGTATCTGCCGAAGTCAGCCTCCGCTCTTCCCGGTTGCTACGAGCATGAGGTTTCGCTGTCATACGATGCACAAACTCTGCTCATTCCTGATAAGTGAATTTTCAGGTCAGAAAACTACCTGCCAACGCAGAATGTAGAAGCCTTCCGGCATGGTGGTGAAGGAGAGCCCCCCAGGGCCGAAAGGCATGCCGAAACATATCACACCGCATATGCGGTGGGGGTGACGGAGAGCAAAATCGTAGGCTGGCACGGCTCCAAAATCCTTCCCCACAAGGAATGCCTGACTTAAAGCAAAATGGAAGTTATCAGATTCAGCACAAAGCACCAACTGATGCAATTTTTGAAGCATGGACTGGTTCCGTTTTGGGAAAAGGAAATTGATTCTTATCCGTTAGAACGATGAAAAAAAACTAGCTCTTACTCTTTGTAAGACCTCTAATGTCTAATAACGATCATCCAGAATTACAGGTCTCACTCTTGGTTTTGTTTACAGTACCAGCTTGACAGATCAATTCAATAGATTTGATGCTAATCAACGGCTTTACAGCAGCATGGTAGATGAACAAATCAGCATGATAGAACAATCATGAGAAAATTGGGTATATACCACCGAAATGTGCCTGGTTTTGATATATACCATAATAAAAATCCCGGTTCACTTTAATACCACCGAAATTTCCAGATCCTTGGCAAATTCCTCAAAAAGGATACACATAGCTTCATACGCCCATGTAGGCATGCCTCATTGTTCTGTGATTTTTAAGATGGTGAACATTTCCTGAACTAAACCAGCTATCCCAAACCTCCTCTACCCACATAAAATTTCTGTATTTGCCTTACAGATCATCCAAGGTTTAAACAAATTCATTTCAAATCCTTAAAATCTACAGGGCACCATCCGTATGTTCTCCCCCCAATTATGCCTTTTGTTTACATGCCCTACCGAAAGGCCTAATCTGAAGTTCTGGTTGGAATGAACCATCTTTTATTCCAAAGGGCCAAGGAACGTCCGACTCCGAGGTGATATGTGTACAAAGAGGGCAGGGTCGTGATCATTGCCGGAGAAATCGGCAACAGTGACAACAAAGAAGAAAATATCAAACAAAGCATGAGATGCTTGCTTGAGCCTATAGAGAGAGCAACGAAAGCGACAAACCATACCATGAAGGACATAATACCCAGAGGGCGGTTCCATGTAGACCTCCTTACGCAGCTCGCCATTGAGAGATGGGCCACTGTCAAACAGAGACCACAACAAGGAGAGTGCGGACAGTGATCACGTGAGCGACAGGAGTGAAGGACTCATCGTAGTTACGACCATGCTCATGCTGAAAACCACGCGCCATAAGACAAGCCTTGTAGCGATCAAGGAAACCATCCGAGTGGGTTTTGATCTTGTAAACCCACTTGCACGTGATGGGAGTGACACGCGTAGGTAAAAGCACAAGATCCCAAGTGCTAGTACGCTCCAAAGCAGCAATCTCTACAAAACATCACGAGCTACCACTCAGGGTGAGCAGCGGCTTCGCAGTAGGTTGTAGGCTTAGAAAGAGCAACGGTTGCAAAGCCATAGCGCTCAGGAGGCCTAACAGTGTAACGATCACTAAGATCGTATCTGGGAGGAGAATGCGAAGCAAGACCCAGCAAGGACGAAGAAGAAGAGCTGGGAACAGGGCCCAGCAAAAACGGAGGATCAACTGGAGAAAGAGTAGGCCAAGGACGGCGAGAGTAGTGCAGGAGAAATGGTGGAATCTCAACAAAGGAGCGGGAAGGAACCTCCGGCGGAGGGGGAACAGGTGGAGCCAGAGGAGAGGGAAGCGAAGAAGGTGAAGGATGCAGCGAAACAGTAGTGGAAAGCTGAGAGTCGAGAAAAGTCAGAATGGAGATCGACTCAACAAGAGAATCTGAGTTGATAATAGGAGAACGAGGGTAGTAAAGTCGGGACTCGTCGAAAGTGAAATCTCGAGAGATCCTCATCCTGCGAGCAACAGAGTCGTAGCAACGATAACCCTTATGCTCAAGATTGTAGCCAATAAAAACACACTCAACTGACTGAGTAATCAACTTGGTGCGCTCACGAGGTGGAAGAAGGACAAAATAGACAAAGCCAAAATTACGAAGGTGACTATACTCTGGAGCTCGACCATAGAGACGCTCAACAGGAGTAGAGCCCTAAAGAGCAGTGGAAGGCTGCATGTTGATGAGGAAAGCAGCAGTGGAGACAACCTCAGCCCAGACGCGAGGTGGAGCAGAAGAGACAAGTATGAGAGCACGAGCTGTCTCAAGCAAGTGACGATGCTTATGCTCAAAGACACCGTTCTAAGCGTGAGCATCAGGACAAGAGTACTAGGGAAGAGTACCATGTTCAGCGAGAAAGCGATGCAAAGCAGCATATAGGTACTCGCCAGTAGAGTTAGCACGAAACACATGAATGACCGAATCAAATTGAGTGCGAACCATAGTGGTGAACATCTGGTAAATAGAAAGAACCTAACTGCGAGAGAACGTGAAGTAGATTCAAGTATGACGAAAGTAATCATCAATAAAAATCACATAGTATCGATGGTCCCTTTCGAAACGAAGGCAATTGGGCACCAAACATCGGAGTGAACAAGATCAAAGGACAAGTAGAAATAGAATCACTAGAAGGATAGGAGAGCTGCAGCTGCTTGTCAAGCTTGCAACCCATACAATGTAAAAAGGTGTCCCCAGAAACAGACCCAAGAACAGCACGACCTACTAGTGACGATAGACGTGATCCGCATAGATGACCCAGACGATGGTGCCACTGAGCGAAGGAAGTAGTGGAGGACACGACAAGACCAGATGTAGTGGTAGTGTCTGAGTGGCTGGTGGAGACAACGGAAGGAAGATGCAACTAGTCGAGCTCCCAAAGACGTTGCGAATCACGGCGCCGAGAGCCAGTACCAAGCAGAATCCCCGTGCGACGGTCCTAAACACAACAAGAGTTGGACTCAATAACAACATGATAGTCGTAATCAGTGATCTGACCAGTCAGCATAGTAAGCTGAGGAATATGAGAGACTACAGGAACATAAAAATAAAAAGTGGAAAGGGTGTCTTGGCCTGCAACAAGAATAGAGGTACCATATGTAGTCTGAACAGTGGAAGGAAGAGCCGTGGGACTCACAGAAGTGGGGTGGGTAGAATTTGGTATCTTGTGAAAAGAAGCATCAGAGTCTAAGATCCACGGAGAAGGATACTTGATGAGGGAGGAAGCAGAGGCGAGGAAGACTGCTGAGAAGCAAGAGCCAAACGAGCAAAACCTGAGGAGTCCGAGGATGAGTCGACACAGAGGCGATAGAGTAGGGAAAGGAGCTGCTGCATGGCGTCACCAGAGGAGCCATGGTGAGAGGTGCCAGCTCCTGAGTGGGAGGAACCTCTAGAGCCCTTCGGGGGACGTCCACCCCGGCGACCCTGGTCCCTCCTCCGCTGGCATGCTGGCAGTAGGTGCAGTGGAGGCCCGTAGTAAAGGCAGCAACCACTGGTGCGCTGGGAGCTGGAGGGATCACAATCGGTACTGAAGAAATAGGTGAAGGAGCAGGCATAAGCAGACAAGATGACCTATATCTGAGCTGCACCACGGTGACGAGTCTTCTCAGCACGAACACTCGTAAGAGCCTCCACCAAGTTTGGGCGCGGTGGCGAGTCAGTAGATGAGCATTCACAGTCTTGAACTCAGGGAGGAGCCGCGTCAGAAAGTCGTAGAGACGGTGAGCCTCCTGGTGAGTGCGGAGCCACACACAGCAGGGACAATTCCGGCAGACATCCGGCCCCAGAGAGTCGAGCTGACGCCACACCTCAGACATCTACTGGTAGAAGTCATCCACGGTGGCATCGAGCTGCTGAAGAGAATGCACCTGGTGCACGACGAAGAGGTACAAAGCATCACTCGTTGACTGGTAGTGAGCTCAGAGACGCTCCCACATCAGCTGCGTCGTCGGTAGCTCAGCCACATCCATGGAGATGACCACGGTCATGCTACCCACCAGGATGATAGTAGCACGAGCTTCTTCATCCTACCATCTCTCGTAGGCGTGCAACTCATATTGGTAGAGCTCCAGGGCCTCCTCCAGTGCAGCATTGGCGCCCTCTTTGGCAGCCTGATTCACACCAGCAGGAAGAGCTGGTACAACTGGAGGTATAGGGTGGGCGAACAGGGCCACTCGCCGGTGAGATGATCCCAGAGGCGCTGGCTGTTGAGGTGAATCCTCAGATGAACATCCCACTCCTCGTAGTTCGTCCCGTTGAACTGAACTAGGGGGAGTGGGATGGCGAAGGAACCTCCGGTAGTAGCCATCAGTGATGACTTGACTGGATCCAGAGTCGGGAGGCGGCGTACTCAAGAGTAGAAGCCCCAAGCAGTGGTTCTAGCTAGATCAAGAGCCGAAGAGAAGTCAAAGCCGGGTAGAGGCCGGAGAAGCCAAAGCCGAGGTGAAGCAGAAGCCCTAAGCAGGGGCTCCAGCTAGATCAGGAGCCGGAGAGAAGCCAAAGTCGGAGAGAGGCCGGAGAAGCCGAAGTCGAGGTGAAGCAGAGGCCCTAGGCAATGGCTCCAGCTAGATCGGGAGCTGGAGAAAAGCCAAAGCCGGAGAGAGGCCGGAGAAGCCGAAGCCGAGGTGAAGCAGAAGCCCTGGGCAGTGGCTCCAGCTAGATTGGGAGCCGGAAAGAAGCCAAGCCGGAAAGAGGCTGGAGAAGTCGTAGCTGAGGTGAAGCCGAAACCGCTGGCTCCATGTAGATCAGCGGAGCCAGAGTGAAGCTGAAGCCAACGGCTCCACCCAAATCGAGAAAACAGAGCATCCTCTGCTCTGCTTACTCTGGTGCTAGGCTTGGCGGCGTCGAGGACAGAGCTCTCGGGCGGCGCTCGGGTCGGGGATGGGAGCTTTGCTCCGAGCGACGCTCGGCGTCGGGGAGTTGCGGTGGGGCGGCGTGGATCCGACGGTGGGGAGGAGTTGCGACGGCTAGAGCGGCGCCGGATTGAAGCAGCAGGAGCAGAGCAACTCGCGGGGAAAGGATGGCGCGGGATGAACAGAGGAGAAAGGCGTGGGAGGGTGGCAGTGGAAACCCTAACTTGGCTCTGATACCATATTGGAATGAACCATCTTGTATTCCAAAAAGTCAATATATCATGCACAGAGTAGGTGAATATACACAGAACACTCTAAGCTATATACATATATAACAGTTCTAAACTGGAATAATTTAGAATTTGCCACAATGAATAGATGGATTTCAGGATTTGCCCTCTATGTGTCAATGACATGTGAAGGGGCAAATCATGAAATCCATCTATCCCATAATAGCAAATTATAAAATCCCCCTTCTAAACTAAGATCCGAAGAGAAGATTGTTAATTACCGGTTAAAAGAAAAGATTGTTAATTACTTGATTTTTTTGAGGCACAGTGGAGCTCCACCCTAGAGACCAACACCAACTTGAAATTTTTCTCCAACAAACTATTGATTTCGGACACGCTGATTCCTAAAATTTGTCAAAGTGATACTTACCTTGGGGATGGAGAGGGCGTCCAGGATGCCGAGGAGATCCTCTAACAGGTCGTCGTAGGACACCTCCTCCGCCTCCGGCGGCTGGTCGGAGAGCCCGTACCCTCGCCAGTCCGGCGCGACGGCGCGGTACCCGGCAGCGGCCACGGCCAGCATCTGGTGGCGCCACGAGTACCATATCTCCGGGAAGCCGTGCAAGAACACCACCGTCCCCAGCTCACCTGCAAGCAAAAGTTCTTGGGTTGTGCTACGCTCACATAGTCGCCGTATCCAACCAAGAAAGCAAACACTAACCTTTGCCTGCCTGGGCTACGTGGAGGCTGAGGCCTCTGATGGGGAGGTTGCTGTGCTCTATCTGCTGCTCCATGGCCATGGCTTCGCCCTCTCCTGCCACTTCTTGGAAGGTTTCTTTGTTCTTTGGAGCTGGTGGATATTTGTTAGGTTTTGATGTTGTTGGTGTCGGAAAGTGACGATTGACAACGGTGGGGGATGCTTCCAAGAACACCGAACAGCACCGAGTTTTGCATGTACTCTGCACTATGGCAGCATGGCTTGCCTCTGAATTTCACATGAAACGGTTCGATTCCTACGAAAACCTTGGAATATTCCATGTTCGAAGCAGGGCCTTCCAATCACGGCCTTTCAATCTTGTAAGTTTGTTGTAAAAGTCAGTAACAACTGATGTATTAGTGCACGGATGGCTCAAGTTTGTTCTGACGTGTTTGGACCTGATGAATCATGCCGGAATTTTACAAGAGAATAGACAAATTACTGAGGGGGTAATACCAAATTTTTTCGCAAACTGCTGTGCTCCACTGAAATCTAGGCCTTGCTGCCTACTGGCTAGCTACTGTCCTTTTCAAGGTTGTACTACAGAAGCGCATCTTTTGACTAACTGAAGAAATTTGCGCGTCGGGTTTCAAGCAGCCGTCTCTTTTCTAAAAAGTAGCTTTTGGTTGGGCCGCAAAGCTAAAAGGATTAGATATTTGATTTTTAGATAGTTTGACTGTAACTTTTGAGATAAAAATATCTAAAATACCCCTGAGGATAGTAATAACTTATTTGATGTCGTTTAACGCAATTAACAATGTTTAACGATAATTAACGATAAATGACGATTATTAACTATGACTAATAAGCATTTATTACAACAGATAATTATTATAATGAATTTGACGACAACTAACGGTAGTTAACGATAAGTGACGATAACTAACGACAAGTGATGATAACTAACGATATTTGACGACAACTAACGATATTTAATTACAAATTGACTACAATTAATGTAATTAACGACAATCAACAGGGTCAGGCAAATTACAGTGATAATCAATCTTGACATAAAAATATGCAAAAGGGAACTATCAGCTTGATCAACTTCAACTTCTTTGTTAATGAAAGAATAATCCACCAAAATGAGAGCATCATAAAGGATATCTCTCACCATGATTTCATCGTCAACACTCTGAGTTATGTATTAGAAACTAAAATGCAACATCAATACAAAAGAAACCAATAATGTCATTATCACAACTCATGTTCCATGATGAGAGAACTCTTAGTAACACCAGCATGGGAAACACAAGGATGGGATATAACTCCATCCCAAGTCATGCTCCTTGAGGGTATACTGACAACAAATATGGCATAGTAACACTAGCATGGGAAACACAAAGGTGATTCGTGCTAATTAACTCACAAAACAGGTGATGATAAAGCCTGAGTAGCACACTCATTTCTTAATTCCTATTAAGTCAATTGCTATTCCTAAGTTTCTTATGAAACATACAACTACATAAAATGTTCTGAAAATACTACACTGCTTTCAGAAAGGTCTATGATGCAGTAAGTAGCTGGTGCCATACCACACTACAAGGTTGCTAACCTAAACATACACTTTGAATAATTCATGCCCCTCCACTTTTTTCTAGGCTTGGGACCGGTAACGGCAGTATTAGGCACTCCCACCCTCACACGTACCCCAAAGTGTTAATGCAAATCTTAAATGAAAAGGTGATTATGGCATGACTCTTCTTGACAATCATTTTGCGTAGATAAATACATGCAAGAGAAATATATGACAGATAACACAAATCAACAATTGCATATTTGATCTAAGTAAGATTAGAAATACAGCAAACAATCACAAAGATTCTTTAAGGCAACATTATCATTCCTTTCTTTTAACACCAACTCAATTATGCCTCTTGGAGATCAATTCTATAATTAGAAACTACAACCATTTATAAGAGATAGAGATTAACCAGTTAAACTACATCAAAACAATTCGTCTGGATTCAACTAAATTATAATTACTCTAGAGAATCACAAAGGGAGCTAACTTTTTATATGCTTCAGATATGTACTAAACAATATCAAACTAACTACTATGGAATACGAATATTATTACTAGCAATCTAAAAACACATATATACATATAAATCAATACAATTAGGAAAATGATTCCTACAGTTTCCATTGTCACAAGAAGAAATAGACTAGTAACATAACAATGATGCAACAGAATAGAGAAGGATATTAGATTTTGGTCAATCAATGATGCAACAATGCCTATAATAATGACAAATCCATAAGTTATACATACAAGCATGCATGTGCAAATAAATCTGTAAAACAAATCATACGGTGATGCATTAAGGCAGATAAATGTTGAGTTATGCACAATGTAAGCTAAAACTCGTTTACTTTATCACTGCAGTCCATAATTGTAGGGAATAAAGTTGTAAAATAATACTACGCCAATCTTCACAGTATGATACACTAACACAAAAAAAGAACAACTCACAATAACATTGTCCCATGAGAAAATTAGACCAAATGCCTCATCTTGCTTCATAGCATGCCTTATCCTTTCAAGGAAGCATTCTTGCAATATTTCGTTCAGATAATATTGAAACATTGAGAAGAAAATTTATAGCAAAAGTAGCATTATGAGGAGCCAGGGAGGAGGTGGACGGGGAGGAGGTAGCCGGGCCAGCGCGAGGTAGAGGGAGGAGGTAGCCAGGCTAGCGTGGGGCTCGAGGGAGGAGGAGGTAGTCGGGGGGGAGGTGGCCGGGGGTGAGGTAGTTGGGCCAGCGCGGGGTAAAGGGAGGAGGAGGTTGCCGCCGCAGGGTAGAGGGAGAAGGAGGTAGCCGGGAAGGAGGTGGCCAATGCGGGGTAGAGGGAGAAGGAGGTAACTGGGGAGGAGGTGGCCGGGGAGGAGGTAGCCGGGCCAGCGCGGGGTAGAGGGAGGAGGATGTGGCCACCGCGGGAGGAGGGCGAGCTCCAGATCCAGATCTAGATCTGGGTGACTCCAGCGCGGGGGAGGAGGTAGCCGGGCCAGCGGTGGCCGCTGGGGGAGGAGGAGGTGGTGGGTGGGCGGGCGGGCGGGTGGGGAAGGACGTAGCCAAGCGGGCAGGCGAGGGAGGCAGCCAGCGAGGGTTATATGCGATGGAAATCGGCAGGTAATTACCCTCGAACTTCGGAGGTAATTTCGGAATAGAGGCTGCGGGAAGCCACGGAAGCTCCCCGTGGGTGGCTTTCGGCTTTCGACTTTCGCGTGTTGTAACATGAAGCCGCTTCGGAGAAAAACGACTATGAAAAGCCTCCCGTTTGGAACGGCTTCTGGGTTTTTCGGGCGAAAGCCAGCAATTGAAGCCGTCCCAAACACCCCGTTAACTTCCTCTCTAGTTTCTAGGCAAGCCAAACTGCTATTCAGTCTCTAGTCTCTGTCAGTCACATTCCGTAGGTGAACCAGTTTTATTTCCTCTTCTCAAATCTGAAACTGATCTTACTACGTTCTTTACCTGTTCTTAACACATCATCTCCAAAGCGCTCGCTGAAAATGGGGCAATCTTTTTTTGGCCATCCCATCTACGATGAACAGATGAACTAGACGCACAACCACACGAACGCGATTACATTATATGAGCCGTTTATCGCTGAGAAAAATTTAGAGTTACGTTACACGGTTCAAGCAAAGCAGCAACAATAGAAGCGATCGCTGCTATATTATATCTCCGCAGTCCGCACGGTCTCAGCCACTCTCACCAGTCACCACACAGACACAGAGACCCTTCCATTCCTCCCATGTCTGGTCTCTGTTCCTGAACGCCTACGCGGCTCCGACCGGATGATCCTTCAAGAAGCCGAGGAGGAGCTCGTTCACCTGCTCCGAGAGCTGCTCCTGCATGAAATGGCTCCCCTCCGGAACGTAGGCGATCTTCAGGTCCGGCTCGAAGCTCTCCATCATGCCGCTCCTCACGGCGGTCTCGAACCCGGGGAACTTGAAGGCGTAGCCCTTCTCCCCCATCACCATGAACACGGCACCTGGAACTTGGCGTCCACCAGGTACGGCCTCCTGTGCAGAGCTCTGTGATCGGGTCCTTGGAAGCAATAAGCACAACTTGGTTCTTTTTCTTCTTGTTCGTGCCGGTTGACTCGAAATGGCAGAGGATGTTAGCTATAATCTTGACTTAATTGGTTTTTGTATGTAGCATTAGTGTTTATTTGCATGTAATGGCATCATCATGTGTGCTATTAGACTAGCAACGTTTGCATGTTAGTAGCTAGACAAGAAACGTTTGCATGTAACAGCCCTGCATTAGTGGCCATAGTGGGTGTAGTTTGGTGCTATTAGTGGAGCACTAATTGCATGTAACATCTTGAGCCTCTTGATCAGAATAAAAGGAGAAAGAAAAGCCTGAAAAGCTGAGAAGTTCAGCAGCACCAAAAAATATTTGTGTCTTGCGTGTTCTTCTTCCTTCCTCTGCATTCCAGAGTGTTCGTATGCGTGCGTCCAGACGTTCTCGCGTGAATGGTACACCGGTGTGGCTGACATTTGGTGTTCCAGAGTGTTCGTGTGCGTGCGTCCAGACGTTCTCGTGTGAGTGGTACACCGGTGTGGTTGACATTTGGTATCAGAGCGAGGTTCAATGTGAGGAGAGTGCCCAACCAGTGGCGCCGGTGGCAGGGCATGGCGCGGCGCCAACGACACGACATGGTACCCGGCGAAGCGGGCGAATCTGGCGATGGCGCAGAACCTGTTCGGGGACCAGTAGGAGCAGTTGGAGCCCAATTTGGAGCGGCTATCCAAGGTGTTTGCGATGGATGTGCCGGCGTTGCCTGGAGGCGACGACTTCGAGCGTGGCATGGCCGCGGTGCAGCGGCTCGACCCCAGGCGGTGCGACGACGCTCGGCCCAGGGCATGCGCAGCATGGCTCTGGGTGCAGCGGCGCTCGGCGAGCGCGACGGAGGCACGACGTCCAACGGGGTGTGGTGCAAGGTGCGGAGGTGCACAAGGCGCGGGGCGCATCTCACGGCCGCTAGGGCGACGAGCGTCACGGCCGAGGCGGTGCGTCGCGAGTGGCGCCAAGACAGTATTGCGTGTAGGTGTGCGCAGCGCGGCGTGCCATGATGCGCCCAGCCCAATCGTGGCACGCGCGCGCGGCGAGCGTCGACGCGGGTGTGCGCGTGCGAGGGCTAGCTGGCAGTGTAGCGCCATGCAGGGTGCTGGCGTACGTAGGTGACGGCACGACCGACGTACAATGTAGAGCATGCGGCTCCACGGTGATGACAGTCGGAGCGTCGGTGATGACAGTCGGAGCGTTTGGGCGAAGGTGCACAGGTTCCGACGATGAGCCAGCTGCAGCACTATGCGCTCAGGAGCACGGCGAAGAAGGTCTGCGCGGCTAGAGCGAGGTCTGCGTAGTGTGCCAGAATCGCACATGACATGCACACTGGCGGCGGCGATGTGATTGCCGCGGAGTAGGCTGACGACGACAGTCTCCACGAGAGGTGGAGGCCGGCAGTGGCAAGGTGAGGCGGTGCGAAGCCGTCGGGAAACAAGTCGGCATAAGGCCAACAAACAGCGATGGCATGGAGGCCGCCATCGCAAGAAAAATCGGAGGTCGAAGTCGCCCGGTGAGTTGTACCAGTGGCGACGAAGTTGTGGCGGCAAAGAGGTAGTGGTGAAGAGTGGTGACGGCATATCTCCTAAATACCTGCTACTAAGGAACGTCGTCGTCAACCGGCAAGAAAAGACGGGCGAATGTGCTGTCTATCTCCATGTCCCAACGAGAAGAACCCCCAAATGCATGGGGCTACAGTGGCGCCCATGTTCACGGTCGCGGATGGCAGGAACGACTGTAATGTCCCTCAAGTGTGATCATGTGGTGAGGGTGATTGTACTACCCCTCAAGGCGGAGTACACCACGTGGTAGAGAAGCGGTTGCGAGCATGGATTTGGTGACACATAAAGGGAACTTGTGTTGCTAACCCGTGCCGAGTGGAAAGGCGGAACTTTTTGGAGATAAGTGTTGGAGACCGAATGACGCGATGAGTCGTGTAAGAGGAGCCGCTGCGTGTGGCAACAAGGAGAAAGCCGCTGCACGTGGTAAGCGGTTGCGGGCGATCCGCAACGGTGCGTCGGTATGTCAAAATTAGGAGGAAATTGTTAGCTATAATCTTGATTTAATTGGTTTTTGTATGTAGCATTAGTGTTTATTTGCATGTAATGGCATCATCATGTGTGTTATTAGACTAAAACGTTTGCATGTTAGTAGCTAGACTAGAAATGTTTGCATGTTATGTTGCATGTAACAGCCCTATGTCAGTGGCCGTAGTGGGTGTAGTTTGGTGCTATTAGTGGAGCACTAATTGCATGTAACATCTTGAGCCTCTTGATCAGAATAAAAGGAGAAGGAAAACCTGAAAAGCTGAGAAGATCGACAGCAAAAAAATATATTTGTGTCTTGCGTGGCTGACGGAGGAGATGCAAGATGAAATCTTACGTGTACGGCATCTGGAGAGGGTAGCGGAAGCCAAAGTTCTCGTAGAGCTAGCGAGGGCGTAGAAGGCGAGGTCCTCTGCGAACCACTCCGGCAGGGGTGTGGATAGGTCGGCGAGGTCCATGATCTCCTTCCCTTCTTTCTGAAGAACCATTATATGGCCTCGAAAGAAGCAAGATTCCTTTCTGAATAATTATTCGATTGTTCATCACACAACTTCCAACGATGGTAATTTCACAAGAAATTAAAACCCTTACAATGAAAAAGGTTTCAGAAAAGATCATACGGTTTTGCTAGTTTTAAGTTGCATGAAATTTTCTTAAGTTTAAGTAATTTGTTGTGACCATTGGATTTGTATAGAGATTGGTGTGTCATATGATTGGATATTGATCCAATGGATGTCATATGAGTGGATATTGATCTAATGGTCACAACAAGTGACTTAAATTTAAGAAAATTTCAGACAACTTATGAATAGACAGTCCCAAGATCATATCCACAGTTCCACACTACAAAGTACAAACAGAAATGCAATGCCAAAGAGGTGGGTTTTGTCAAAGGAGGTGATTTAGTAATTAGTAGGAATTATTCATCTAAAAATAGGAATGGCTTTGTTGTTACGATGGACCATTGCAGAATTTTGTAAATGATGTTATTCATATGCATATTTAGCACTAAAAAATATTAGCCATGCAAATAGCAGTAAAAAAATATGACATGCTACTTTCAGCGCGACAATGTTGACAATCATCATGTAGAAAATAATTTTTCACACTAGTGCACCACTAAATTCAGTGCTTTTTTTTTTGTCTCAATCATCTAATCTCAGATCAGAGAGACATGCTTGGAACAACATGTTCTCTACTATTTGTGTTCAACGGCAAAGATCGCAATATAGTTAAGCCATGCCCATGATAACATGATCACTTATAAAGTAACAAGTAACAACCGGAAGAGAATTCCTACTACCAACTGCGCAGGCTATCAAGCAAATTCAGATAAAACCATGGCAAAGTACCGTGAGACTAAGAATCTCTAATTAGACTAGGAATGTGGAATGCAATCCAATTCACTCCGACGTGCAAACAATCAAACAAATTTCTCTAAAACATCCAATTCAACCAAAACCCTAATTTCAAAAAACTAACCAACTTAATCCGAAATAAATAGAGGGAATGAGTGATATTACCTCGGGGGATGATCTCCACGGGTTGGACTTCGAATCGCCTCCAAAGCGACGGATTTGGGCAGGTGGGGGAGGGGAGGGGAGAGGGCGCTGGGGAGAAAGAGGAGAGTTTGGGAAAAAAAAATGAAGAACTGGGTGGTCCGCTGGCACCTAAGTCACTACAGTCATGTCACGAGCGTTGGCGTGGTAAGGTAGGCTTGTCACGCTATTTTTGCGAGCGTGGCAACGGTCATGCATGCCCTCTACGTTGGCACGGCGTGCGTGTGAGGGCTTGCGTGACAGGTTTGGCCACGCCGAGGTAGGTGACATGACAGTATAGTTTGGCCACACCAGAGTTATGGCGTGACCAAATGGGTTAGAATTGAAAATAAAGTTGGCAAGGGGTTAACTTTAAAATATTATTAAAAGAATTAAATTTAAAAAAAATCTAGAAAGCCACACTTGTATAGTAGATTAAAATTATGGGATGGAAGCATGTTAATGTAAATGTAGGTGGATGGGACCTAATGAATAAATGTAGGTGGATGAAACCTAATGAATAATTGTAGGTGGATAGAACCTTATGAATAGTAATGGGTGGATAGAACCTTATTACGAGATAAGAATTCTTTACACAAATAAAACTTTGGTTTTGAATTAAAAAGGCTAAGTCGTAGTTTTGGGAAATAATTATAGTATTTGAGCTAAACATGCTAAGTTGTAGGTTTAGAAAATAAAAAGACTAAATTTGTCCTAAACTAAACATAAAATCCCTCCTTGGCAAGCTATGCATCTATATATTTGCATTTATTGTGAGGGTTTGCTGAATACTTTTGTATTCATTGTTGCTCAAATCTGTGGATTTAGACTACGAGGTTGAAGACCTGGTATATGTTACTTCTATGTGTTCGACTATGGAAATGAAGATGACGACGATAATTAGGTCGTAGCTCCAGTCGATTGCCTGTGGCAAATCATGAAGACTCTTTTGGTTTATTTATCTTCTGTTGTTATTTACCTTTTGAACTCGTCGGTCTATCAGTATGTTATGTAATAACTTGGCTCTGGAGCCTATTTATGACTGTCTGTCTAATATTAAGTATTTTTTTTTTACTTATACGCATGTATGGATGTGATATCCGTCGATATGTAACTAGTTTGGAATACACAGAGGATCTGAATGCAAATATGGGCTCGACACCTCGTCAAACTAGTATGCCAGTATTATCTTCGCAAAAAAGATGAAAGGAAATCTTCTTCTTCGCAAATTGCTTAGTGGCAAATCATGAAACTTTGAACCGTTGAACATGAGATAGAATATCATAATTGAACCCGCGTACCATATTGCCATTGTTATCAGACTTTAGTTACATAATTACATCGTGTTCTTTTTATATTTTTTTTTTGTTCCGGTGTGTTTTCGAATAACTATTTTTTGAACCTTACATAAGAGTGCCGTACATACTGAGTGCAGGAAGTTGGAAGGCGCCTAGTACCAAACTACCGAGTAACTCTCCTAATCTAGCTTTACAAATAGGAATAAGTCCATTCGCACTAAACTGTGAAACTGTTTAGCTAGCACCCATAATTACCAAAACTGATGTAAATAACATCCATACCTTAAACCACCTTAGTTTTGATAACAGTTTTACCATGTTATCTACCACTGACGCTTTGCCACATGGCACTACAAGTGGAAGCTCGTACCAGATTTCTCCATCTCACTCACCTAGGCACTCTCTCCCCCTTCTCCCATCTCTTCTCCTCTGACTGTTTCACGAGCCTGATCCCAATAGCAGAAGCAATTCTTTGAGCAGATCCTCACCGGAATCTCAGAGACCGCTGTGGCAGCAGCAGGCGGCACTACCCCTTCGCCGGCGATGCGGTTGCCTGCATGACAATGGCGGCGAGGCAGCTGCTGACCAAGCTGCTCGCCTTCCCCATACAAGTAAACACATTGTCTAAAACACCCAGGTTCCCAGTAAAGCCTCACCTTACCAAACGAGCTCAGGTAGTGGGTGACCAGCATTTGGTCATCGCAATGCTTCGCGATCACCGCTCCGAGAGCGCAGACGCGCGAGGGTTCTCGAGTGGGAAGTATCCCCTTCCTCCCACCGCCTCCATTTCCCATGTTTGCTGCGGTTCGGCTTATAAAATGCTCTCCATTTCGGTGGGTTTCGCGGCGGCGGCGGCGGCGGCACGTCTGTCATGAGCTCTGAGCAACACGTGGAGCCTGAAGTAGTTTTTCCCTTGAGCTGCTCACCGCCTCATCAATGTCAGCGCGTGTTTGCTTAACCATTCGACAAAACATTTTTAAATTGATTTCTAAAAAATACAAAACATTTTTAAGCGATTTGTTTTTAGATTTTTAAACAGACCTGACTCACATTTTTTTTTTTGGTAAGAATACAATTGGAATTTGACGGTAAACCCCAGAACGGATGTTTTTCTTTCTTACGAAAATCCTATGAAATTCATGTAATTCAAACGAGGCCTAAGAAGGAAGGCAATGATTATTTATACACTCAACGCATCCATCTTCTCTGAATGATCATGGTTCATAAGCCTAACGAGTGAATGTACAACATAGTGACTTGAAGACAAAGCCTTGGTTAGAGGCTTACAGCTAGAAAAAAAAACTGTAAATGATTCTCTATGGAAAATTGAAGTCCTCAGCATGTGCAAAAACGTCCACAAATTTGAAATGGTGCATAGCCTGCAAAGAGTTGGGAAAAAAACTGATAAATTTGAAATATACTAATATCTTCATAGTTGACCTCAGATGTTGAATTAATGAGGAGAAAAGAGGATAGTGCAGCGTGGAGGTCCAGCACTACTTTTATGGTTGACAGACTAAAAAACATATGCATCGCGAGCACCATCTTAATTTCTGGGCACAAAAGTTGACTAGTACCTCAGGTCTCTGATTTCTTATGTCTAAATTATGTACTCATGAACACGCATCCACTTTGTGGATGACCATTTGTCACCTTTCATCACTGGGCATCCACCTAAAGGAAATGACAGGTGAATAGAAGTGTCAGTGTATTGCGACATAACCCTTTAATGCAGAGCAATTTGTCATTGCATAAAATATTAGAATCTCACCATGCAGGCTTGAAGGATCCAGGGTTCCATCAGGCTTCATGCTCCAGAAAAGCAATGCATCTCCCATCTTCGGTTTGACGGATAGAGCCCTCTTTGCACATTCAGACAGCTCATTATAAAATGGTGATGAGCTGCTATTCGTTTTAGCAGAAGGGAACACAGTCTCACCACCCTCTTCAACATCCGAACTAATCATATCAATTGCACACAAAAAAAATGAATGTCAATTGCATCACCAATAATGCATATATATAAATACCAATATTAGAATACATACAGATACATAAGAAGAGTTGCTATACGCTGGCCCCCGTTTTTGGTGTTGAGTTCATCATGGAAGTAATCAAAGTGAGGCTCATACTTCTGTCCAACTTCATAGTGGAGAACTTGAAGACCCTCTCCATTCTCTGCGAATTTATGAGATAAGAACAAAGATAAATTGAAATGACATTTGAAGCAAACTTGCAGTAGAAAGTAATCAAGCATCTATGATTAACCAAAAAAACTTGTTGCACTTGATGATTGTTATTTACATTTAGAACTAGCCATCAGATTTTGCTGTAATGCATTATTAATATTTTTCTATGTGCAGAAATGGAGTTGGGACCCCTCGTGTACCTTGTTATCTTGTTGGGTACGTACCTCGTGTTTTTTTAATCAAAATGTACTGTATGTCAAACTACCCATGTTTAACTAAAATGTACACGGTGTATTGTTCCAAAAACCCAAAGAAGTTTTGATCATGTACTAAATCTAGTGGAATGAATAATTTAGTACATAAGTCTTTTTATAATTTTTGGTAGAGTAAGCCATGTTTTTTAGTTAAATATGAGAAGGTTGACTTTGACATGTACTGCATCATGCTCTGCATGTATTCATGTAAAACAACCCAGATTATATTAAAATGTACATTGTTCCAACAAAAATTGAAGAAATTTTCAAGGCTGTATTAAATCTAATGAAGTGGACAATTTAGTACATATGTAAATTTTGTCAACAATTTTTGGTACAGTTTGTCTTGTACAATTTTTGGTACCCTTGCACAATTTCCAAATTTTATTCCCCCCCCCCCCCCCCCCGGCTTCACACACTACGTGAAATTAATGGCAAAGATCTGGTTGGCAAAATGTCAGCCACAGAACGATTTTGTGACGCGCGACAAGGAGACACAGGGGCTGAACCTGCCAGAGACGTCCTAGCTCTACAGGCAAATGAACAAATGGTTAGCTCTACTAGCATCTAGTCCCTCAGGAAGGCAACCAATCTCGACGCATGCGGAGGGGGCAAGATAGACAGATAGTGGGTGCTGCAGGCGATATGGGCACCAAAACTGTTTTCATCTAACAAGGATGTGTAACTCAGTTTAAATGTAATAATTGGATGGAAATTGTACCCAACTGTCATTCATAATCTTGTAGACTATACAACTTGAAAGCAACAAAATTCAACCATTGTGACTGCTAGGATACTAGTATTGTTATAGATACAATCAGGGTCTCTGATTATCGGGTGTACCAACTGGTGTTGAGGTGAGGCAATGTAAACTTGCACATACTGCCAGTATGGGGGCTGTAAAGCTTGTATGGACTTAATAATTCTATCTGGACATTACTCTGTTAATACCAGATCACCAAAATGCAGCGCCACAGAACTCTGTAAATGTACTAAAACTTTGCATAGTAGGTTCCACAGCTAGATAGTTAAGTGTTCAAATTAAGTCACAAGCAAGTGAACTTTTGGTGTGTAGTGACACACAGTACTACAAGATAACCAAAAGTTTGGAGTTATCCCATGAGGGATACCACTGCATCTGTATGTAGGGCCTAAAATGAAATTTGAAGTTATGTTTTGTAGAACTTTACTCAATTTTTCAGGTGGAATCAATTTGTAGTGAAATACAGTTGATAAATTGTCGAGACGTACAAGTTAGCTGTGTTGAAAGGTACAGTTCAATCCTTAACTCCCTTTTTTTTTTTGCTAAGCATACTAGCAAAATCTAAGAATAATAGGCAAACACTTCAACTTTCAACATCCATGGTAAATACGCCATACCTACAGGTATGAAGGTGTAATCTGCTATCCTTTTCTCGATTGTACGGATAATTTTGTCCTGCCCTCTTCTAAGAAACATTCCTGAGCTTGTTCGTACCCTGAATATGTGCCAGTAAGCATAATTGCGTATGACAATTGAGGTAACATTTCCTAAAGAAGAATGTGCAATGTCCAAACCTGCTATCTTTACTCCCTCCAGTTGATGAATCAACTACCGTCGACTTCTTCATGTGAGGCTTTGCCAATGAAATCAAATGCTCACATTCTTCCTTGGACTGAGAACAACATAAAAATCAGTCATACCCTGATCTCTATGCAAAGCAAAGTAGCAAACTAACATGGATCAGAAATAGGTTCAGTAAAACCCGAGTCGCATATAAATATGACGCTACTGCTAGCATTTCTTCATTTCCTATTAATCAATTATGCACCCTCAATTCTCATCAGCAACGAACACCTTTCTAAAACGTTTTTCATACTAACCAACACAACTGTTGACTCTCTAGTGTTGGTATTTATCATCTGCCTGCAGCAATGCATTGCTTCTCCCAAGTTTCTCAGCTCAAAAGGAAAGGTTGACATAAAGCAAGACACCACCTCACATGCTTGAAGACGAGGACTTGAGCTCTTGACTCGTCTCTCAAGCAGCTTCAAACTCTACAGACTACAATTAAGTATGCGAGGATTGCTAACTGTATACTTTGTCTCCGCTCAAACTATTCAATACATGTACCGCTCAATCAGAGTCATATCCCCATGTCAAATAGCCCTCTACAGTAAAATGCCAATGGGCAATGGCGCAGCTGCTCAGATCTGGAATGGAGATGTTAACACTCACATTTTCCTTATCCGATTCACAACGTCACTAAATCCCATTCCACAATCCTGCATCTAAAGTACAATCACTTCGGGCTTTACGCAAGGCATCCAGACATGTTACTAAAAAAAGGAACAAGGAATCTCGCAAAGCGCGAAGCTAAGCTGAATGGCATCAAATGAGCAAGACCTAAAGCTCCTACCTTTGCACCAAGCGCTAATCTAAGATTACAACACAGTCCAAACAAAAAAAAAAAAACAACAACAACCTGAGATCTCCCGAAGCATGACGTGAAATCGCAACCAAGAAATCACCTAAAGATGCGGCTTTTTCACCAAACCAAAACCAAATGAGGCAAGAGACTCACGAGGAAGTTGTGGTACACGAACGCCCGGGGCTCCCACGACAGCACCTCCGTCCACGGCTCCCCCTTCTCCCCGCGCATCTCCAGCCTCCTGCACGCAAGCACAGCAAACAAAAAAACCAGCACGTCAATCTCACAGACAACGGCGCGAGCAAAAACGCGAGGAAGAACACGGCAGGATGCGGAGTTGGAGGCAAGGCAACACGCACGACTCGAACGCGGATCTGTGGAAGCGCGGGCGCGGGCGCGGGCGCGCGAGGGCGGCACCGCGGCCGGCGTTGTCGGAGCCCGAGGGCAGCGAGAGCACACCAAGCGCCAGGAGGAGGAGCAGCGCCGCCGACGCCAGCAGCAGCGCCGCAAGGATCGCCGTCGACGGCCTCCCGCGCCTCCCCCCCCCGCCCCCGCCCCCGCCGCCGCCCCCCAGCAGCGGCCTCCCGCCCCGCCCCGCCGCCCTGCCAGCCATGACCACCACCACGTCAGAGCCCACGCCCACGCGCACGCTTCAACTCTCGTGGCGGCGCCGGCCGGTGGGTTTAGCTCTCTCTCTCTCTCCCTCTGACCTGAGTCGTCGGTTTTTTTAACGAGACGAGCTGCTGCGTTGGTTCGGCTCTGCCTCTGCGATGTATTGTTGTACTGTAACCGCAGCGTTGGTGACGTGCCAGGCGGGGGAAGTGGTGGGGCCCACTTCGGCCGAGTCCACCTGGGCCGTATCCCACTCGGCAAAAAGGTCGACGTGGGAAAGGGCAGCTTGATCGGGAGTGGGAGTTTTATTAGAGTTTTATTCTCATTAAATGTGTTGCCACATAGGTATTTTAGATGATATGACAACATTTAAGAAGAGAGAGAAGAAATGAGTTTCATCTAGATGAAACTCTCTTGCACTGAATACCAACTCCTCCGAGTCATGAAATTAAATGCCATGAAATCAGAATGAAACTCTCCATTGAGAGTGGGTATTTCATTCGAGTTTCATTTCATTTCATATGACATGGCAGTCTTGGAAACAACGCCATGAAACTCTCCATTGAGACTGGCCTAAGATACATTAACCCAAAACGAAACCTTGTTGAGGTGACTATAGCACAATTTTGCGTAGGGTGCACGGAATATGGACGGATACGTCGGACCCGAAAGTTAAATTCCGAACCCTATGTTTATACAGTGCTGGTCCTACGATGAAAAAGCTAGTATACATATTTTGCAACAATGAATTACATCCATACACAAAAATAAGACAGAGTAGCACATAATATTAAAAAAAATTAAACATAGACCATTAAGATCGAGTTTTACACAACAAGGCTCACTGAGCAAATAGATCACATTTAAGAATACTTGCACTGAAAATAAACGGCAATTAAGGATAAATAACCCGTGTGGTATGTTATAACTCATGGGCAACCGACTAGGTTAACGTTCTAGAATTCGGCACTATCGTAATCTCCAAATCCCACGGCATAGAAGTAGCCGGACGCAATTTCTTGCTCTAACAATTATTCAACAAGCAACGGTGGGTACAAGAACGTATTCCCTAAGACTTTATATCAAAGGTATTAGTATATGCAAGCTATAGCAACGGGTGGTTGTTCTATCTAGTTTCTTTTGCTTAAAACGAGTTTTATTTGCAAAGATGTATTATCCTTTAAAGAGCAACTTTGTAAAGACATTTGTTTTTAATATGAAATAACATATGAGCATATAGTAGTTGTAATCCATGGCCATCCTTTGCCATCACAATACTTTTGACGGTCCTTTGTCAAAATCTTTCGAGCATGGATATCCACCATCCATACCGATTCCCAAAAGAAACGTTTTTAGAGAAAACCAAAAAATCTAACCAAATACTACATATCACTAAGTGATGTCCATGACCGGGATACGACTATTCGAATAGATTGAGATCTCACTCTGCAGAGAATGTACAACTTACTCATAAGATATGATCAACTCATAATGTCAGCCATGACACACTTCCTTGGAAGTGCGACGGAGACGATCATAACAAAACCTTTACAATACCTTCTCCTTACATCAATCTACCCTATGAGCTAACTCCTCAAGATATAGACGTCCTTTACCATAATCAAAAGAGCTTACAGTTGTGTTGGTAACACTTGCAAGATATGAACGTCCTTTACCATCGTCTCTAATACAAGTGCCAAATACACATGTATGTCCTTTACCATCGTCTGCACATCCCAGATAACACCTACATACTACAGCCTGTGGGCTCAATGCTCGAACTTGGTAAATTACTTGGTCAAGTGCGGCTCATTCTGGACATGTGGTTTTATTGAAAATAATGCTTAGGTCAACACATCAAAGTTCGGTCCTTAATTACCCAGGCGAGACCAACACAAATCAAGTTCTCGGGCAAACTGCACCGGTATCAAAATACCACTCACCTAAGTTTAAACCATTTTATTTTCACATTTTTATCCAAAGTATCAGAGGTAACCCCTATGTCCAAAATTTGTCAAAACACTTTCCCATAGTGTCCAAAACATATTTTACCCAATTCCACCATTTAAATTGTTATTGACCAAAGCATGACTAAGCACAAGCTTCATATACCTTTATAAAATTCCACAAATGTAATTATCAACACTTGATAATATCACAGTGCAAAAAAAAAAATCAGATCGGACCGGCGCTCCAGCCGAAAAAACCTAGGACCGAAGCCTGGTCTAGCCCAGTTTGTTCTTTGGATAGTTTGCAAAAAAAGGGGTCAAAATTATTTTTAAAAAAAATTATTGCGCTGCTAGGATTCGAACTAACGACCTCTTACTTCTCTATGATGGAGTGAGTCACCTAGACTACATTCGTTGTTGGTCTAAGTGGGCATAGACATCTTTATTAGGTTACATTGTTTGGTAGATGACACTAATCTATTGATTTTTCAATTAATTCTTTCGGCAAACATTAAAATAGTATTACTATTGAACCGCGGTCTAACCGAGAAAACCAACAGTTGGACCGATGAACCGTGAACCAATCATGTGAGTGGTTTGCTTGTCGGTTCGGTTTTTCACAGTATGGATCATATTCTTAGGGTAACAACAGTAAAGGTATCAATTTTTCAAGGTAGGATCAATGCAACAATTGGTGATAACTAAATACTAAACAATAACATAACAATTTACTCAACTTAAGTATGCATAATAGTTTGAGCAAACAATATACATAATATGGAAATAACAGTATCAACATGAACAAAGGAGGGTGCTTACCTTGCTCGTTGAATAATGATTCTTGCTCTGGATCAACTCCGTACGATTTCGACATGTCGGTATCTAACTGATAAAAATCACAAGACACATATAAATACCAAATAAAGTCAAAATAAGATAAAATCCAAATATATATTTTTTTGCATATTTGGAAATGTCATGATTTTAGAAAAATTATAAACAAGTTTCACTTAATTTGAAGTTCAAATGCAAAAGTTATTAGCATTTGAATTTATTTCAGTTAGAAAATTCAGAAAAAGAAACAATGTGCACGGATTTTCATTTTAATTTTAATTTTTATTTCTAAAGGAAAATATGAATTTATTGCTTCATTAGATTGACAGGTGGGTCGGGTCTACGGTGCACCGGGTTCATCAACACATCTACATATTGGTGGGTCCCGCATGTGAGTGACTTTATACCTAAAATCGATTTTAAAATAGAATTCGGCTTAATTAAGAGGTTTGGACCCACACCCACATGCCCGCAACTCATGAACACTAAACCGGGATTGATTAGCACTAATCTACATCGTTAGCACTAACCTAGTGGGACCTTGTTGTCAGCGAGAGAAAATAGTGGAAGGCAACGACGGCCATGGCCGAGGTCGGAGATGAGCTCATCGGCGGTGAGAGAGGGGGCGAACAGACTTGGCATGCTCATAAATGGGAAGAGGGGTTCTTGGTGAGCCCATCGGTGCCGACGGTGTTCAAACAGGAGCATGGGGACGCTACCAGCGGTGAGGAAGACAGATGATGGCGCAACTGCCACGAAGTCAAATTTGGAAGGGGGCGAACCCAATCTAAAATAGCAGGTACACGGGCTCTGGGGAGATAAGGTGATGCAAACAGGGGTGGCTCGAGGACCAATGGTCACCGAAATCGAGCCGACGATGAAGAATTACAGCGGTGCTAGCACTGCTATGGCGGCGACCACGAAAACAATGACGACACACATTGGCGAGCAGCGCAAAATGATTAGGAGCTCACCAGGAGTACTCAGGCGGGGTCGATGAAGATGAAGGGGATCTCGAGTTGGCGTGACGATGACGAGCAGGGCCGGCAACGATGGGGTAAACGACGACATGCCTCTTCGGTGGAAATGTGTTGCATCGATTGGAGCGATGATGGGAGCGTTTGCGGCTACGCCCTGCTGCTGCTTTTGTGTTGTGACTCCTCAATAGCATACCACTACTGATTATGGCTGCTCCCACTGTCGCCTTTGTGCTTCAACTCCTTGGAAGCATACCGCTACCGAGCTTTCTATTGTACAGACTGTTGGGAGTTTGAGACTACTGAGTAGAGCAAACAGAGAATCGGAGAAGAGAAGCTTGGTGATTCGGTGGTGAAGAAATGAGAAAAGGAGGTGGGTTTTATAGGCACATAGAGGAAGAATTTTGCATCTGCCTGTTGCCTCGCCTCTACTTGTGCCCGTGGTCTCCTAGGTTCCGCCATTCCTCTGTTTTTTTTTCCTTTGCGCTGTCTTGTCACTAGAATGGGCAAGCGACTGTTGCCTCTCTACAGCCAAGTCCTCCCTGCTCGTTGCCTCCCTTCCTCCCCGCCCATTACTTCTCTACGACTGCAACCAAGTCTTGTCACCGATCACCGCCCCACGTCCTCTCCACGTCTCCACCTTTACCCCCCCACTCCCCAGTTCCAACCTCCCCACTCCCTAGTCCCCACCGCCCCCGGTGCTTCTCTACGACTGCAACCAAGTCTTGTCACCGGTCACCGCCCCACGTCCTCTCCACGACTCCACCTCCACCTCCCCACTCCCCAGTTCTAGCCTCCCCACTCCCCAGTCCCCACCGCCCCCGGTGCCCCACCTCTTCCTCTCTACATCCACCTCTACCAACTGCCTCCCCACTCCCCACTGCCCGCCTCCACGGCCTCTCCACCTCCTGCCTCCCCAGAACCTAGTTCCCACTGTCCCCGACGCCCCATCTCTGCCCACTGCCTCCCCACCGCATGCCCCTGTAACAGCCCTAACTTAGGGTTTGTATTCCAAATGTAAAATTTTGAGGAGAAATAAAAACTTTTGTTGTCTCTTCAAATCATTTGGAAGTTTTCCAAATTTTCCCTAGCAATTTCCAATTTTTAGAATTTAATTCTTGTGATTGGAAATTGTTGTTATCAGATTCTTAGCTTTCAAACTTGTGATCATCCTCTGAAATTATTTTTTTCCTAGCATCTTGATCATCCTATCTACCTCCCTGAATTATCTCACAATTTTTAGGTTTTATTTGCTATTTCAAATGGCCAAGTCAACCTAGTTTGAAATCTGGTCAAACTTCAGGTCAGCATGCTTGTGAATTTTCTGAAGAACTTTTCAGTGCATAAAAAGTTCTGGAAAATTTATGCAATGTTGTTCTCTGTCTCAAGTAGCTACCATAAAAATTTCGGAATTTTTGGAGCTCGGGATCTATCTCTAAAAATTCCCTAAACTCTCTCAGCTTTTAAAATCAAAAATCGAAAACATCGTTTGTCGGGCTCGGACCGAGCCCGACTCAAATCGACCGCGCCAATTGACTCGGTCGCGTCAACTAGTTGCACCGCGCGCCGATGGTCGTCACCGTCCGATGAAGATCGAACGATCCACGTCGCGGCGCGAACCGACTGTCCGAATGCATACATCGATCTCACCGTCAATTCGGATCCATCGGTCGACACGTTCTCGATCAAATCAAACCACCGGTTCGCACCGCTTTGTGAGTCACCGATCGTGGACCCCACTTGTCGCCTTCGCTCGTCCTCTCCGCGTCTCACCGAGCGCACCGGCGATCACGCATGTGTGCCACGCACTGCCGCCGCCACCTATTTGCCCTCGTGTCGGCCGTGAAGCATCGCCGGATCTCATCTACCCGCGAGCCCATCCACTACCCTTCGCGTCCATTCTCGTGTTTTCTCCGCCCAAATTTCCTTCCGTGGAGAAGAACCCGAGCAACGCCGCCGTGTTAGCGCCGCCCTCGAGCCCGCGATCGCACCGCGTGATCCACTTTCTCGCCGCATCCATTTTGCCCGCTCCGAGCTCGTAGCACCGGTGAATCATCCGAGCCACTTCGTCGTCTCGCCTCCGGTGATCTCGGCCCGCAAGCTCATCTGCGTTCGGTGAGTTCCTAGTATCGACTTTTGGTCCTTTAGGATCGCAATCGACCACCGAGTCTAACCGTGACCTTGTTTAACTCTTTGGTGCTTCACCGAGGCTTTGCGACGCCTTCTTCTCCAAGCTCGGTAAAGCGCGCGTGTCAATTCCGGCGCCACCGTCCTCCTCCATCATCAAAATCGTGGGCTTATCGTTCTCGGTGTCTCCGCGATCCCGTGGCGCACCTTCTCGGCCGCCAAGTCCGTGCGTAGCATCTTCTCCGCGAGCACCGCACTTTCTTCTCCGCCTCCGCCGTCGTGAGCTCATCTCCGTCGACCATTGGGCTCGCGTCACCGCACCGGGTTCGTGAGGTCTTTGCGAACCTTGAGGTACCACTCACTCGCCTTGAAACTCATTGGTTTGCTAGATCACCGTGCGCGCGCCGCCGTCCCGTCGCGTGCGGTGAGCCGCCGCGGCTTAGTTAGCGCTAACCCTGTTCTAGCCGAGTCACCGATTGGTGGGCCTCTTTGGTTAATCGCGTTTAGAAATCCTTTAATCCAGCCCGTTATTTATTCTCCGAGTCAACGCCATGTGGGCCCATCTTTGCCGATAGGTTGTGTAGCCGTAATGCGTTTTCTCGATGGGAAGCGTACTTCTGCGTGAGAGTGTTTTAGGTTTGCACCTTAGTAAGCCGAAGACGTATTCTTTGAATACGCCTTCGACGTCACTTTAGGCGGGTGCGCTGTCCTGGTCAGCGTTCGCGCGGGCCCGCTGTCAGTGGCTGGGGCTTACTGACTGGCGGTAGAAAAAGTATTCATTGCTTTAGTATTTCTGGTTTATGTTTTCTGTTGAGCTGTTAATTCAATCAAACTTGTAAAATGTATAACTAATTCAATTTTTGTCCAAATTGCATGAAACCAGTGCTGTTAATTTTCATTTTAAATGTATTATTTACTAAAATTAGTTTCATCCATGCCTCTGTAGCAAAAATCTGTTAACTAATAAAATGGTGTCTTATGTATCTTCTAAATTAGAAAATGCATATCTTTTCCAATAATTGTCCAAATTAAATGAACCCAATTCTGTAGAATTTCATTTTCAGTGTGCTAACTATTAGGATAGGTTTTATACACTGGTTCTGTTCATGAAAATTTGTTGAGTATTTAACTAGTGGCTTGTTGTGTTTTTAGCTTAGAAAATTCATGGAAAAATTGCTAATAACTTAAAATGATTTGTTCTCTGTTTCTAAAATTTTGTTATTGCATGCTTAGTCTGCTGTGTGAGTTTTGGCTTGTTTGATGTTGTTGAATGTTTGAGTTTTGTCGGTGTTATTCGTTCTTATTTGCTGTTATGTTCGATCGTTAGGCTTCGATATTTGCGGCAACCCTGAGGACGATCCTCCGCACCATATCGAGCAACAGCAACCAGGCAAGCAGTTTGATCATGTTTATCCCAGTATTTTAAAGTCTAATATTTTGTTTCAACTGTATGTATGCATCGCTTAATTTGTGTTAAATTGATTAGTTAAATCCGTAGCTGCATATCCTGTAAACAAAATATTGACCTCTACTACCTGAGCCTAGGTTATTTGTTTGTGATTAGAGGTCGCCGGATGATCTCTTATCACTTAGTAGATCCGGTCAACTTGCTTAGACATGCTTAGCTATCGGTAGAATCAAGGCGGTTATCGACTTTAGTCGAAACCTTGATCACACAAAATCTACTATAACTTTATGTTTCAAAGATTTTTGCTGGGTTTAATTGCAAAATTAAAAATGAAAACAAAATGATTTAGACTTGGGCACAATGGTAAGACTGGTGTGATCTGTTGGGTGTGACCGAAAGGTGCCCAGTCGATTAAGGACCGAGTTACTTGCGCCACCGTCGAGCATTTTGCGTGCTAACCACACTAGAGTATATGGGACCTCTCTTGACCTAGTACTTTGGCGTGTATTGGCTCCGGTCGCAGGAGGTCGCAGGAGGATGGAGGTGGGAGCATGGTAGTTGTCCAAAAGCTTTATCCCGAGTGGGTAGTTGTCTTTTCGGCTTTACCATGTAAGCGTATGGATTTCTATCCATACGAGCGGCTCGTAGTTAATACACAATATTGGAAACAGTCTCGTAGGACTTAGTCAGGCCGCATACCTTCTAAGTGTGCTTTGGCTTAAAGGCGATGCAAGTGTGGGTACATTGGTACACCTGCGCAGGTTAAAACTATTCGAATAGCCTCGTCCTAGGTTATGGACACGCTGGATCGCCCCAAGAACTAGACTACAACATTTAAATTAAAACTTGATGGGTGGTACGAACTGGGATTCGTGCTATTGTGGTGGTGACTATTGGGATAGTCACTTCTAGGATGTTTCTACTCACTCTTTTGTTATTATTACTTTTATCAGTATTTCAACATTAGAAATGAATTGCAAACTTGCCTTTAAATCAGATTACATTATTGCAAATGAAAATTGGCTTTATGCAAATAAAACATATGGCCTCCACTAAACAAGCTGCATGTAGCATATGAGCAGTGCGCTAGTTCACACGTCGATCTTGCGGGTACAAAGACAATCTTTGTACTCGTGTGCTTTGCTTAATGTGTTTGTTGCAGAGGAAGAAGGTGAGCCTCGTGGTCCTCACTTACGTGAGTGTGTTGCCGCTTCTTGACGACTAGTCTTGGCGGTCCTGGCGGATGCCTTGTGGGTTGAAGGCACGCGATTGGCTTTGTTTATAGCCATCTTATGGCACTTTTGCTTCCGCTGTCTTTTGTTGTTATTTGTGTATCTTGTGGCGATCGGCCATTGTCTGTAATATCTTTACTATTTGTTTATCTTCCGTTTGTAGTGTGATGTTTGGACTCTATGTTTGGAATGGAGTTGATGTCTAATTTTGTAACGAGGTGTGTATACTGCTTTCTGGGAAGTATACATTTCTCGAGGATCGCTTATTTGATTTGTGATGCTAGGACCAGTGGTTGGTTAAGCATTACAAGCCAAATAAACTGGGTCCTCACAAAGTTGGTATCGAGCCATTCGACCGTAGTAACCCAAGCATAGTCGTCCTTAGGGTATTTTGAAAGTCTTATTTTCAAATCATAAAAAGGTTTATGAAAACCTAGGCAGAATCTCAGATTTTATTCCTTACCTATCTTAGCTTTCTACTCTCATCTTACTCTAATTTAAGTTTTGAAACTTGGTTCCTCTCTTCACCTTTCAAAAGATAGTTACTACCGGTGGAATTAGTTTGGGGAGAACCATGAAGTTTAATCCAACTAAAACTTGTGGGGATAATAGGGTAAGATGTAAAGGGAGTAGTTATGTGTCTCATTTTTGCTGGTCGAACTTTATCCTGCCTTGCGTTGTTTCTGGACTGCTTTCATGAATTTTGGGCTTTCTTGCTATTAAATTTGTTGCTAACTTGTCTTAGTAAAACAGGATGGCCGGGAGAACGCGTGGCGCCGGCCAGTCGGTCATGATGAGGAGCTTCCTCCTCCGACCATGGTCGAGGTTCTCGCCGGTCGAGCGAAACCGCATGGATCGACGCGCATCTTGGAGGTTATTGCTAGGAATACCTCCACTCGCCGTGGTGGCGGTCACCGCACTCGCGGGGACTTGCGAGTTCCTCCGCACGCACCGCCGACTTTCTCCGCTCGAGGACCCTCTCGATGCGGATGATTGGTCGCGCATGGTTGAGCGAAAGCTCAACATAGCTCGATGCCGAGCACGAGATAAGGCACTCTTCGCGTCCCACCGCCTTGAGGCGCAGCACTCTCTGGTGGGAGAACTATCTCGCCATGCAGCCGCGCCATGTGGTCGCGTGGGAGGAGTTCGGATCGGCTTTTCGTCGGGCCCACATCCCGGATGGCCTGATGAAGTCAAGAAGAAAGAATTCCTCGCGCTCAAGCAAGGGCGCAAATCTGCGACGGAGTACACATGCGAGTTTAATCATTTGGCGTTATGCTCGGGAGAGGTGGCCTCGATGAGGCTAAGCAGAGAAGTTTATGGATGGCTTGTCCGAGGAGCCGCAGGACAAGCTATCTATTGTAGACTTCTCGACTTTCGTGCCTTGGTAGATAAGGCCATTGTTGCCGAAAGCATAAGGCAAAGGCGCTGGCGAGTCCGCAAGCGCAAATGGGAGGCGATCGGTCTACTCACACCACCTCGATGCGTCCTCGGGCTCGGCGGCACGATGGCCGTTCTTTTGCTCCACCAGCCGAGACCATCTCGCACCTCCTCGTCCACCGCAGCCGTGTTTCACCACGTGCGCCGCGATCCAAGAGAGCGGCCTCCGCAATCCGGCGGCCGAGGTCACTTGTTTTCGCCGCCACAACAAGGGCCATTATGCGAATGCACGCCTCGAGTGTTGCAGCAGCCCCTCGCCCTAATGGAGGACGCGGCGGGAGTGGTCATCCACCGACGAGAAGATGATCCGAAGCCCGAGGTGCGAGCAATGGTCGAGTCAACCACCTTTCACCGAGGAGGCTCGGGGCGCGGATGTCGTGATGGGTACACTTCTTGTTAATTCTCGTCCCGCTGCAGATTATTTGATTCTCGAGCATCGCATTCTTTTATTTCAAGATCATTTGCTGCTGCTAGTGGTCTTCGCCGTGTTCCTTTGGGCGTTCCTTTGCTCATCCGCTCCGGGTCGGAAATGAGAGCCGATTCTGATGTCGGGATGTTCCTATCATAGTCAAAGGAGTGGGATTTTTGGCAAATCTTATTCGCTCGATTCGCAAGCTCGGATGTGATTCTTGGCATGGATTGGTTGTCCCAACACTTGGGGCGGTCGATTGTGCGGGAAGATTGTCTATCTCACCGGCCCTTCAGGCGAGCAGTTGGATTTTCGCCGCAGCTGCAGGGGCCACATCTGTGTGCATTAGAAGCAAAGCCAGCCTTGCAGATTCATAGGATGTTCCCATAGTATTTGACTTTGAGGATGTTTTTCCTGATGATTTGCTCCGATGCCTCGGTTCGAGACACAGAGTTTGTCATCGAGTTGCTGCCCGCATCGCCCGATTTGAAGGCGCCGTATCGGATGCCTCCCAATGAGCTAGAAGAATTGAAGAAGCGGCTTGGCGAGCTCCAAGCAAAGGGTTTCATCCGTCCCGTTCATCTCCTTGGGGTTGTCCGGTGATCTTTGTGAAGAAGAAGGACAAGACTTTGCGCATGTGTGTTGATTACCGCCCTCTCAATGAAGTGACGGTGAAGAACAAATATCCTCTCGCCCGCATTGATGATCTTTTGACCGCTTGTCCGGAGCTCGGTGTTCTCCAAGATTGATCCGAGATCGGGCTATCATCAAGTCCGGATCGTAGTGAGGATATTCAAGACGGCCTTCACTACTCGTTATGGTGCATGCGAGTACACCGTCATGTCTTTTGGTTTGACCAATGCTCAGCGTTGTTCATGAACCTTATGAATTCGTATTCATGGAGTATTTGGACAAATTTGTGGTGGTCTTTATTGATGACATTCTTATCTATTCCAAGATCAAGCGAGCATGCCGAGCATCTAAAGATTGTTTTGGGCAAGTTATGGAGCATCACCGTATGCAAAGTTCAAAGAAATGTGAGTTCGTTGAAGGAAGTGGCATTCTTGGGCCATGTTCTTTCACCGGAGGCATAGTGTGGATCCCAAAAGGTCGGCGATGTTCTATCTTGGGGTCACCCAAGTCACCATCGATGTAATGAGTTTTCTCGGTTTAGCGGCTACTACCGCCGCTTTATCGAGAATTTATCAAAGATCGCAAAGCCAATGACCGAATTGCTCAAGAAGGACAAGAAGTTTGTGTGGTCCTCTGCTTGTGAGGAGAGCTTTGAGCTCAAACAATGATTGACTTCACCCCCGCCTTACTCTTCCCGATATCCACAAGAGCTTTGATATTTATTGCGATGCCTCTCGTCGTGGACTTGGATGTGTTCTTATGCGGGAAGGCAAGGCGCTTGCCTATGCATCTAGGCGCTTGAGACCTCATGAGCTCAACTATCCCACCCATGATCTAGAGCTTGTCGCGTTGTTCATGCACTCAAGATTTGGCGGCATTATCGATCGACGCAGAATCGTTGTGAGGTGTATTCGATCACAAGAGTTTGAAATACTTGTTCACTCAACGGATCTGAACCTCGAGCAAAGGAGATGGTTGGAATTGATCAAAGATTATGACATGGGTATTCAAGATCATCCCAAAAGCCAATGTGGTTGCTTGATGCAATCGAAATAAAGGTGTCGCAATACTTTGATGATCCAAGAGCAACAACTGCACTTCTTGCGCACTTCAGCGTCTCAACTTGGGTTTGGTTGAGCATGGTTCCCTTGTCGCCTTGGTTGTGCAACCGACCTTGGTGGATCAAATCAAGCGCGCGAAAAATCGATGATGGTGTGGGAAAAATCAAGCGTAACATCGAGAATGGATCACCGGTGTTTCTCGGAAGATGAGCACGGTGTTGTGTGGTTTGGGCAAGTCTTGTGGTCCCAAAGGTCCCGAGTTGCGGATTTGATTCTTCAGAGGCCCATGATTCGCCTTTGTCTATCCATCCCGACCACTAAAATGTACCAAGATCTGCGTCGAGATTTCGGTGGACTCGCATGAAACGCGAGATTGCCGTGTTCGTTGCGGATGTGACATATGTTGTCGTGTCAAGGCCGAGCATCGGCGTCAAAGAGTCTTCTTCACCCTTGCCTATACCGAATGGAAGTGGATTACGAGGCATGGATTTTATCACCGGTCCGCCTGTACTCTGCGGGGAAGGATGCATTATGGGTTATCATTGATCGATTGACGAAGGTGGCCCATTTCCTTCCAAAGACGATCGAAGATTGATGTGAATCGCCTAGCGGATCTTTACATATCACGCATTGTGAGTCGCATGGTGTGCCACGAACGATAGTGTCGATCGTGGTTCTCTTTTCACTTCCGATTTTGGCACATGCAGGAGGCCATGGGTACCGTCTTCGTTGATTCACCTATCATCCTCGGATCGATGGTCGACGAGCGCGTCAATCGGTGCTTGAAGATATGCTCCGTGCTTGTGTTCTTTCCTATGGGAAGAATTGGGAGAAGTGCCTACCGCTTGCCGAGTTCTCCTACAACAACAGCTTCGAGCTAGTCTCGGTATGGCACCGCTTGAGGCTTTGTATGGGAGGCGATGCGAACCCCATTGAACCGGTCGAGACGGGGAGAGCAGCTCTTTGGCCCGATTCCATCAATGAGGCCGAAAGTCAAGTGCGCTTGATTCGTGAGCACTTGCGCGTGGCTCACCCGAGCGTAAGAGCTATGCGGATCGGCGTCGCCGTGAGTTGAGTTTCCAGCCCAATGACTTTGTGTATCTCAAAGTCTCACCTCTGAAGGGACATCGTCGTTTCGGTGTCAAGGGCAAACTAGCTCCTCGATATGTCGGACCGTATCGCGTCGTCAAGAAAGTGGGAGCCGTTGCATACCGCTTGGAGTTGCCACTACACTTGAAGGGTGCATGATGTTTTCCATGTGTCACAATTGAAGAAGTGCCTCCGTGTTCGGTTGAGGAAACACCATTGGAAAATATCGATGTGCGGGAAGATTTGTCTTATCGTGAGCGTCCGTTCGTATCCTCGAAGAAGTGAACGCAGAACAAGGAACCGTGTGATTAAGTTCCTTAAAGTTCATGGTCGAACCACTCGAGGATGAAGCCACTTGGGAGCGGGAAGATCGCCTCCGAGCAGATTACCCATCATTCTTCTCGGTGATCGAATCTCTGGCGAGATTCCTGTAAGGGGGGGAGATTTGTAACAGCCCTAACTTAGGGTTTGTATTCCAAATGTAAAATTTTGAGGAGAAATAAAAACTTTTGTTGTCTCTTCAAATCATTTGGAAGTTTTCCAATTTTTCCTAGCAATTTCCAATTTTAGAATTTAATTCTTGTGATTGGAAATTGTTGTTATCAGATTCTTAGCTTTCAAACTTGTGATCATCCTCTGAAATTATTTTTTTCCTAGCATCTTGATCATCCTATCTACCTCCCTGAATTATCTCACAATTTTTAGGTTTTATTTGCTATTTCAAATGGCCAAGTCAACCTAGTTTGAAATCTGGTCAAACTTCAGGTCAGCATGCTTGTGAATTTTCTGAAGAACTTTTCAGTGCATAAAAAGTTCTGGAAAATTTATGCAATGTTGTTCTATGTCTCAAGTAGCTACCATAAAAATTTCGGAATTTTTGGAGCTCGATCTATCTCTAAAATTCCTAAACTCTCTCACTTTTAAAATCAAAAATCGAAAACATCGTTTGTCGGGCTCGGACCGAGCCCGACTCAAATCGACCGCGCCAATTGACTCGGTCGCGTCAACTAGTTGCACCGCTGCCGCCGATGGTCGTCGGCCGTCCGATGAAGATCGAACGATCCACGTCGCGTGCGCAACCGACCTGTCCGAATGCATACATCGATCTCAGCCGTCCAATTCAGATCCATCGGTCGACACGTTCCTGATCAAATCAAACCACCGGTTCGCACCGCTTTGTGAGTCACTGACTGGTGGACCCCACTTGTCAGCTTCGTCCTCGTCCTCTCCGCGTCTCACCGGAGCGCACCGGCGACCACGCATGTGTGCCACGTACCTCGTCGCTGCCACCTATTTGCCCTCGTGTCAGCCCGTGAAGCATCGCCGGGATCTCATCTACCCACTGAGCCCATCCACTACCCTTCGCGTCCATTCTCGTGTTTTCTCCGCCCAAATTTCCTTCCGTGGGAGAAGAACCCAGAGCAACGCCGCCGTGTTAGCGCCGCCGAGCCCGCGACGCGCACCGTGATCCACTTTCCTCGCCGCATCCATTTTGCCCGTTCCGAGCTCGTAGCACCCAGTGAATCATCCGGAGCCACTTCGTCGTCTCCGCCTCCGGTGATCTCGGCCCCGCAAGCTCATCTGCGTTCTGGTGAGTTCCTAGTATCGACTTTTGGTCCTTTAGGATCGCAATCGACCACTGAGTCTAACCGTGACCTTGTTTAACTCTTTGGTGCTTCACCGAGGCTTTGCGACGCCTTCTTCTCCAAGCTCGGTAAAGCGCCGCCGTGTCAATTCCGGGCGCCACCGTCCTCCTCCATCATCAAAATCGTGGGCTTATCGTTCCTGGTGTCTCCGCGATCCCGTGGCGCACCTTCTCGAAGCTGCTCGAAGTCTGTAGCATCTTCTCCGCGAGCACCGCACTTTCTTCTCCGCCTCCGGCCGTCGTGAGCTCATCTCCGTCGACCATTGGGCTCCGCGTCACCGGCACCGGGTTCGTGAGGTCTTTGCGAACCTTGAGGTACCACTCACTCGTCTTGAAACTCATTGGTTTGCTAGATCACCGTGCGCGCGCGCGCCGTCCCGTCGCGTCTTGGTGAGCCGCCGTGGCTTAGTTAGCGCTAACCCTGTTCTAGCCGAGTCAGTCACCGGTGGGCCCTCTTTGGTTAATCGCGTTTAGAAATCCTTTAATCCAGCCCGTTATTTATTCTTCGAGTCAACGCCATGTGGGCCCATGCCGCGATTAGGGTTGTGTAGCTGGTAATGCGTTTTCTCTGATGGGAAGCGTACTTCTCTGTGAGAGTGTTTTAGGTTTGCACCTTAGTAAGCCGAAGACGTATTCTTTGAATACGCCTTCGACGTCACTTTAGGCGGGTGCGCTGTCCCCGCCGTCGTTCGCGCGCCATTGTCGATGGTTGGGAGCTTCTCGATCAAGCGGTAGAAAAAGTATTCATTGCTTTAGTATTTACGGTTTATGTTTTCATTGAATGTTAATTCAATCAAACTTGTAAAATGTATAACTAATTCAATTTTTGTCCAAATTGTATGAAACCAGTGCTGTTAATTTTCATTTTAAATGTATTATTTACTAAAATTAGTTTCATCCATGCCTCTGTAGCAAAAATCTGTTAACTAATAAAATGGTGTCTTATGTATCTTCTAAATTAGAAAATGCATATCTTTTCCAATAATTGTCCAAATTGAATGAACCCAATTCTGTAGAATTTCATTTTCAGTGTGCTAACTATTAGGATAGGTTTTATACACTGGTTCTGTTCATGAAAATTTGTTGAGTATTTAACTAGTGGCTTGTTGTGTTTTTAGCTTAGAAAATTCATGGAAAAATTGCTAATAACTTAAAATGATTTGTTCTCTGTTTCTAAAATTTTGTTATTGCATGCTTAGTCTGCTGTGTGAGTTTTGGCTTGTTTGATGTTGTTGAATGTTTGAGTTTTGTCGGTGTTATTCGTTCTTATTTGCTGTTATGTTCGATCGTTAGGCTTCGATATTTGCGGCAACCCCGAGGACGATCCTCCGCACCATATCGAAAGCAACAAAGAACTGAACAAGCGGTTTGATCATGTTTATCCCAAATTTTAAAGTCTAATATTTTGTTTCAACTGTATGTATGCATCGCTTAATTTGTGTTAAATTGATTAGTTAAATCCGTAGCTGCATATCCTGTAAACAAAATATTGACCTCTACTACCTGAGCCTAGGTTATTTGCTGTGATTAGAGGTCGCTGGATGATCTCTTATCACTTAGTAGATCCGGTCAACTTGCTTAGACATGCTTAGCTATCGGTAGAATCAAGGCGGTTATCGACTTTAGTCGGAAACCTTGATCATACAAAATCTACTATAACTTTATGTTTCAGATTTTTGCTGGGTTTAATTGCAAAATTAAAAATGAAAACAAAAATGATTTAGACTTGGGCACAATGGTAAGACTGTGTGATCTGTTGGGTGTGACCGAAAGGTGCCCGAGTCGCTTAAGGACCGAGAGTTACTTGCGCCACCGCATCGAGCATTTTGCGTGCTAACCACACTAGAGTATATGGGACCTCTCTTGACCTAGTACTTTGGCGTGTATTGGCTCCGGGTCGCAGGAGGTCGCAGGAGGGATGGAGGTGGGAGCATGGTAGTTGTCCGAAAAGCTTTATCCTGAGTGGGTAGTTGTCTTTTCGGCTTTACCATGTAAGCGTATGGATTTCTATCCATACGAGCGGCTCGTAGTTAATACACAATATTGGAAACAGTCTCGTAGGACTTAGTCATGCCAAGATACCTTCTAAGTGTGCTTTGGCTTAAAGCGATGCAAAGTGTGGGTACATTGGTACACCTGCAGGTTAAAACTATTCGAATAGCCTCGTCCTAGGTTATGGACACGCTCGGATCGCCCCAAGAACTAGACTACAACATTTAAATTAAAACTTGATGGGTGGTACGAATGCTGGGATTCGTGCTATTGTGGTGGTGACTATTGGGATAGTCACTTCTAGGATGTTTCTACTCACTCTTTGTTATTATTACTTTTATTGTATTTCAACATTAGAAATGAATTGCAAACTTGCCTTTAAATCAGATTACATTATTGCAAATGAAAATTGGCTTTATGCAAATAAAACATATGGCCTCCACTAAACAAGCTCGCATGTAGCATATGAACAGTGCGCTAGTTCACACGTCGGTCTTGCGGGTACAAAGACAATCTTTGTACTGGTGCTTTGCTTAATGTGTTTGTTGCGAGAGGAAGAAGGTGAGCCTCGTGGTCCTCACTACGTGAGTCGTGTTGCCGCTTCTTGGGCGACTAGTCTTGGCGGTCCCACGATGCCTTGTGGGTTGAAGGCACGCCGATTGGCTTTGTTTATAGCCATCTTATGGCACTTTTGCTTCCGCTGTCTTTTTGTTGTTATTTGTGTATCTTGTGCGATCGGCCATTGTCTGTAATATCTTTACTATTTGTTTATCTTCCGTTTGTAGTGTGATGTTTGGACTCTATGTTTGGAATGGAGTTGATGTCTAATTTTGTAACGAGGTGTGTATACTGCTTTCTGGGAAGTATACATTTCTCGAGGATCAGTTTATTTGATTTGTGATGCTAGGACCAGGTGGTTGGTTAAGCATTACAAGCCAAATAAACTGGGGTCCTCACAAAGTTGGTATCAGAGCCATTCTGACCGTAGTAACCCAAGCATAGTCGTCCTTAGGGTATTTTGAAAGTCTTATTTTCAAATCATAAAAAGGTTTATGAAAACCTAGGCAGAATCTCAGATTTTATTCCTTACCTATCTTAGCTTTCTACTCTCATCTTACTCTAATTTAAGTTTTGAAACTTGGTTCCTCTCTTCACCTTTCAAAAGATAGTTACTACCGGTGGAATTAGTTTGGGGAGAACCATGAAGTTTAATCCAACTAAAACTTGTGGGGATAATAGGGTAAGATGTAAAGGGAGTAGTTATGTGTCTCATTTTTTTGGTCGAACTTTATCACGCCTTGCGTTGTTTCTCGGACTTTCATGAATTTTGGGCTTTCTTGCTATTAAATTTGTTGCTAACTTGTCTTAGTAAAGCAGGATGGCCGGAGAACGCAGCGTGGCGCCGCAGTGGTCATGATGAGGAGCTTCCTCCTCCGACCATGGTGAGGTTCTCGCCGGATCGAGCGAAACCGCATGGATCGACGCGCATCTTGGAGGTTATTGCTAGGAATACCTCCACTCCTGCCGGTGGTGGCGGTCACGGACTCGCGGGGACTTGCGAGTTCCTCCGCACGCGCCGCCGACTTTCTCCCGCCTCGAGGACCCTCTCGATGCGGATGATTGGCTGCGCATGGTTGAGCGAAAGCTCAACATAGCTCGATGCGTGCGCGTGGATAAGGCACTCTTCGCGTCCCACCGGCCTGAGGGCGCGGACTCTCTGGTGGGAGAACTATCTCGCCATGCAGCCGCGGGCCATGTGGTCGCGTGGGAGGAGTTCGGATCGACTTTCGTCGGGCCCACATCCCGGATGGCCCGATGAAGTCAAGAAGAAAGAATTCCTCGCGCTCAAGCAAGGCGCAAATCGTGACGAGCACTGCACGAGTTTAATCATTTGGCTCGTTATGCTCGGGAGAGGTGGCCTCGATGAGGCTAAGCAGAGAAGTTTATGGATGGCTTGTCCGAGGAGCCGCAGGACAAGCTATCTATTGTAGACTTCTCGACTTTCGTGCCTTGGTAGATAAGGCCATTGTTGCCGAGCATAAGGCAAAGGCGTGGCGAGTCCCGCAGCGCAAATGGGAGGCGCATCGGTCTACTCACACCACCTCGGGCGTCCTCGGTGGGCGGCACCGATGGCCCGTTCTTTTGCTCCACCGCGCGAGACCATCGCACCAGCTCTCGTCCACCGCAGCCGTGTTTGACCCGCGCGCTGCGATCCAAGACAGAGCGGCCTCGCAATCCGGCGGCCGAGGTCACTTGTTTTCGCCGCCACAACAAGGGCCATTATGCGAATGCTCGCCTCGAGTGTTGCGGCAGCCTCGCCCTAATGGAGGACGCGGCGGGAGTGGTCATCCACCGACGTAAGATGATCCGAAGCCCTGTGTGCGGCGTGGTCGAGTCAACCACCTTTCACCGAGGAGGCTCGGGAGGCGCGGATGTCGTGATGGGTACACTTCTTGTTAATTCTCGTCCCGCTGCGGTATTATTTGATTCGGAGCATCGCATTCTTTATTTCAAGATCATTTGCTGCTGCTAGTGGTCTTCGCCGTGTTCCTTTGGCGTTCCTTTGCTCATCCGCTCTCGGTCGGAAATGAGAGATTCTGATGTCGGGATGTTCCTATCATAGTCAAAGGTGGGATTTTGGCAAATCTTATTCTTTCGATTCGGCAAGCTCGGATGTGATTCTTGGCATGGATTGGTTGTCCCAACACTTGGGGCGGTCGATTGTGCGTGAAGATTGTCTATCTCACCGCCCTTCAGCGGCGAGTTGGATTTTCGCCGCACCGCAGGGCCACATCGTGTGCATTAGAAGCAAAGCCGACCTTGCGGTTCGGGATGTTCCCATAGTATCGACTTTGAGGATGTTTTTCCGATGATTTGCCCGGATGCCTCCGGTTCGAGACACAGTTTGTCATCGAAGTCTTTGCCCTGCATCGCCCGATTTCAAGCGCGTATCGGATGCCTCCCAATGAGCTAGAAGAATTGAAGAAGCGGCTTGGCGAGCTCCAAGCAAAGGTTTCATCCGTCCCGCCATCTCCTTGGGGTTGTCCGGTGATCTTTGTGAAGAAGAAGGACAAGACTTTGCGCATGTGTGTTGATTACCGTCCTCTCAATGAAGTGACGGTGAAGAACAAATATCCTCTCGCCCGCATTGATGATCTTTTGACCGGTTGTGCGGAGCTCGGTGTTCTCCAAGATTGATCGAGATCGGGCTATCATCAAGTCCGGATCGTACGAGGATATTCAAGACGGCCTTCACTACTCGTTATGGTCTGCATGCGAGTACACCGTCATGTCTTTTGGTTTGACCAATGCTCCAAATTGTTCATGAACCTTATGAATTCCGTATTCATGGAGTATTTGGACAAATTTGTGGTGGTCTTTATTGATGACATTCTTATCTATTCCAAGATCAAGCGAGCATCTTTGAGCATCTAAAGATTGTTTTGGGCAAGTTGCGGAGCATCACCGTATGCAAAGTTCAAAGAAATGTGAGTTCGTTGAAGGAAGTGGCATTCTTGGGCCATGTTCTTTCAATGGAGGCATAGTCGTGGATCCCAAAGAAGGTCGGCGATGTTCTATCTTGGGGTCACCAAGTCGATCCATCGATGTACGGAGTTTTCTCGGTTTAGCGGGCTACTACCGCCGCTTTATCGAGAATTTATCAAAGATCGCAAAGCCAATGACTGAATTGCTCAAGAAGGACAAGAAGTTTGTGTGGTCCTCTGCTTGTGAGGAGAGCTTTCAGGAGCTCAAACAGCGATTGACTTCAGCCCCAGTCCTTACTCTTCCTGATATCCACAAGAGCTTTGATATTTATTGCGATGCCTCTCGTCAGGGACTTGGATGTGTTCTTATGCAGGAAGGCAAGGCAGTTGCCTATGCATCTAGGCAGTTGAGACCTCATGAGCTCAACTATCCCACCCATGATCTAGAGCTTGCTGCTGTTGTTCATGCACTCAAGATTTGGCGGCATTATCTGATCGGTAACCGTTGTGAGGTGTATTCCGATCACAAGAGTTTGAAATACTTGTTCACTCAGCCAGATCTGAACCTCAGGCAAAGGAGATGGTTGGAATTGATCAAAGATTATGACATGGGTATTCAGTATCATCCCGGCAAAGCCAATGTGGTTGCTGATGCACTGAGCCGAAAGGTGTACTGCAATACTTTGATGATCCAAGAGCAACAGCCTGCACTTCTTGCAGAATTTCAGCGTCTCAACTTGGGTTTGGTTGAGCATGGTTCCCTTGCTGCCTTGGTTGTGCAACCGACCTTGGTGGATCAAATCAAGGCGCACAAAGAATCGATGATGGTGTGGAAAAATCAGCGAACATCGAGAATGGATCAGCCAGGTGTTTCTCGGAAGATGAGCACGGTGTTGTGTGGTTTGGGCAGCGTCTTGTGGTCCCAAAGGTCCCAGAGTTGCGGGATTTGATTCTTCAGGAGGCCCATGATTCGCCTTTGTCTATCCATCCCGGGACCACTAAAATGTACCAAGATCTGCGTCAGAGATTCTGGTGGACTCGCATGAAACGCGAGATTGCCAGGTTCGTTGCCAGATGTGACATATGTTGTCGTGTCAAGGCCGAGCATCAGCGTCCAGCAGGTCTTCTTCAGCCCTTGCCTATACCTGAATGGAAGTGGGATTCTGTAGGCATGGATTTTATCACCGGTGCGCCTGCACTCTGCGGGAAGGATGCATTATGGGTTATCATTGATCGATTGACGAAGGTGGCCCATTTCCTTCCAGTACGATCGAAGATTGATGTGAATCAGCTAGCGGATCTTTACATATCACGCATTGTGAGTCTGCATGGTGTGCCACGAACGATAGTGTCAGATCGTGGTTCTCTTTTCACTTCCGATTTTGCACGATCTGCAGAGGCCATGGGTACCGTCTTCGTTGATTCACCTATCATCCTCGGGATCGATGGTCGACGGAGCGTCAATCGTGTGCTTGAAGATATGCTCGTGCTTGTGTTCTTTCCTATGGGAAGAATTGGGAGAAGTGCCTACCGCTTGTCGAGTTCTCCTACAACAACAGACTTCGAGCTAGTCTCGGTATGGCACCGCTTGAGGCTTTGTATGGGAGGCGATGCGTAACCCCATTGAACCGGTCGAGACGGGAGAGAGCGCTTCTTTGGCCCGATTCCATCAATGAGGCCGAAAGTCAAGTGCGCTTCATTCGTGAGCACTTGCGCGTGGCTCGATCGAGCGTAAGAGCTATGCGGTCGGCGTCGCCGTGAGTTGAGTTTCCACCCAATGACTTTGTGTATCTCAAAGTCTCACCTCCGAAGGACATCGTCGTTTCGTGTCAAGGGCAAACTAGCTCCTCGATATGCCGGACCGTATCGCGTCGTCAAGAAAGTGGGAGCCGTTGCATACCGCTTGAGTTGCGGCTACACTTGAAGGGGTGCATGATGTTTTCCATGTGTCACAATTGAAGAAGTGCCTCCGTGTTCGGTTGAGGAAACACCATTGGAAAATATCGATGTGCGGGAAGATCTGTCTTATCGTGAGCGTCCGTTCGTATCCTCGAAGAAGTCAACGCAGAACAAGGAACCGTGTGATTAAGTTCCTTAAAGTTCAGTGGTCGAACCACTCCGAGGATGAAGCCACTTGGGAGCGGGAAGATCGTCTCCGAGCAGATTACCCATCATTCTTCTCCCAGTGATCGTAATCTCGAGTGAGATTCTGTAGGGGGAGATTTGTAACACCCTAACTTAGGGTTTGTATTCCAAATGTAAAATTTTGAGGAGAAATAAAACTTTTGTTGTCTCTTCAAATCATTTGGAAGTTTTCCAAATTTTCCCTAGCAATTTCCAATTTTTAGAATTTAATTCTTGTGATTGGAAATTGTTGTTATCAGATTCTTAGCTTTCAAACTTGTGATCATCCTCTGAAATTATTTTTTTCCTAGCATCTTGATCATCCTATCTACCTCCCTGAATTATCTCACAATTTTTAGGTTTTATTTGCTATTTCAAATGGCCAAGTCAACCTAGTTTGAAATCTGGTCAAACTTCAGGTCAGCATGCTTGTGAATTTTCTGAAGAACTTTTCAGTGCATAAAAAGTTCTGGAAAATTTATGCAATGTTGTTCTCTGTCTCAAGTAGCTACCATAAAAATTTCGGAATTTTTGGAGCTCGATCTATCTCTAAAATTCCTAAACTCTCTCACTTTTAAAATCAAAAATCAGAAAACACTGTTTGTCGGGCTCGGACCCGAGCCCGACTCAAATCCGACCGCGCCAATTGACTCGGTCGCGTCAACTAGTTGCACCGCGCGCGCTCGATGGCTGTCAGCCGTCCGATGAAGATCGAACGATCCACGTCGCGTGCGCAACCGACCTGTCCGAATGCATACATCGATCTCAGCCGTCCAATTCAGATCCATCGGTCGACACGTTCCTGATCAAATCAAACCACCGGTTCGCACCGCTTTGTGAGTCAGCGACCGTGGACCCCACTTGTCGCCTTCGTCCTCGCCCTCCGCGTCTCACCGGAGCGCACCGGCGACCACGCATGTGTGCCACGTACCTCGTCGCTGCCACCTATTTGCCCTCGTGTCAGCCCGTGAAGCATCGCCGGGATCTCATCTACCCACTGAGCCCATCCACTACCCTTCGCGTCCATTCGTGTTTTCTCCGCCCAAATTTCCTTCCGTGGGAGAAGAACCGAGAGCAACGCCGCCGTGTTAGCGCCGCCCTCGAGCCCGCGACCGCACCGCTGTGATCCACTTTCCTCGCCGCATCCATTTTGCCCGTTCCGAGCTCGTAGCACCCAGTGAATCATCCGGAGCCACTTCGTCGTCTCCGCCTCCGGTGATCTCGGCCCCGCAAGCTCATCTGCGTTCTGGTGAGTTCCTAGTATCGACTTTTGGTCCTTTAGGATCGCAATCGACCACTGAGTCTAACCGTGACCTTGTTTAACTCTTTGGTGCTTCACCGAGGCTTTGCGACGCCTTCTTCTCCAAGCTCGGTAAAGCGCCGTGTCAATTCCGGCGCCACCGTCCTCCTCCATCATCAAAATCGTGGGCTTATCGTTCACGGTGTCTCCGCGATCCGTGGCGCACCTTCTCGAAGCCGCCAAGTCGTAGCATCTTCTCCGCGAGCACCGCACTTTCTTCTCCGCCTCCGGCCGTCGTGAGCTCATCTCCGTCGACCATTGGGCTCCGCGTCACCGGCACCGGGTTCGTGAGGTCTTTGCGAACCTTGAGGTACCACTCACTCGTCTTGAAACTCATTGGTTTGCTAGATCACCTGCGGCGCCGCGCCGTCCCGTCGCGTGCGCGGTGAGCCGCCGTGCTTAGTTAGCGCTAACCCTGTTCTAGCCGAGTCAGCGATTGGTGGGCCTCTTTGGTTAATCGCGTTTAGAAATCCTTTAATCCAGCCCGTTATTTATTCTCTGAGTCACTGCCATGTGGGCCCATGCTGTCAGTTAGGGTTGTGTAGCTGGTAATGCGTTTTCTCGATGGGAAGCGTGCTTCTGTGAGAGTGTTTTAGGTTTGCACCTTAGTAAGTCAAGACGTATTCTTTGAATACGCCGACGCCACTTTAGGCGGTCTTGTTGTCTGGTCGCGTTCGCGCGCCCGCCGTCGATGGTCGGGCTTCTTGATCGCGGTAGAAAAAGTATTCATTGCTTTAGTATTTCTGGTTTATGTTTTCTGTTGAACTGTTAATTCAATCAAACTTGTAAAATGTATAACTAATTCAATTTTTGTCCAAATTGTATGAAACCAGTGCTGTTAATTTTCATTTTAAATGTATTATTTACTAAAATTAGTTTCATCCATGCCTCTGTAGCAAAAATCTGTTAACTAATAAAATGGTGTCTTATGTATCTTCTAAATTAGAAAATGCATATCTTTTCCAATAATTGTCCAAATTGAATGAACCCAATTCTGTAGAATTTCATTTTCAGTGTGCTAACTATTAGGATAGGTTTTATACACTGGTTCTGTTCATGAAAATTTGTTGAGTATTTAACTAGTGGCTTGTTGTGTTTTTAGCTTAGAAAATTCATGGAAAAATTGCTAATAACTTAAAATGATTTGTTCTCTGTTTCTAAAATTTTGTTATTGCATGCTTAGTCTGCTGTGTGAGTTTTGGCTTGTTTGATGTTGTTGAATGTTTGAGTTTTGTCGGTGTTATTCGTTCTTATTTCTTTGTTATGTTCGATCGTTAGGCTTCGATATTTGCGGCAACCACGAGGACGATCCTCCGCACCATATCGAGCAACAAAGAACCGTGCAAGCAGTTTGATCATGTTTATCCCAGTATTTTAAAGTCTAATATTTTGTTTCAACTGTATGTATGCATCGCTTAATTTGTGTTAAATTGATTAGTTAAATCCGTAGCTGCATATCCTGTAAACAAAATATTGACCTCTACTACCTGAGCCTAGGTTATTTGCTGTGATTAGAGGTCGCTGGATGATCTCTTATCACTTAGTAGATCCGGGTCAACTTGCTTAGACATGCTTAGCTATCGGTAGAACTGGGCGGTTATCGACTTTAGTCGGAAACCTTGATCACACAAAATCTACTATAACTTTATGTTTCAGCATTTTTGCTGGGTTTAATTGCAAAATTAAAAATGAAAACAAAAATGATTTAGACTTGGGCACAATGGTAAGACTGGTGTGATCTGTTGGGTGTGACTGGAAAGGTGCCCGAGTCAGTTAAGGACCGAGTTACTTGCGCCACCGTACTGAGCATTTTGCGTGCTAACCACACTAGAGTATATGGGACCTCTCTTGACCTAGTACTTTGGCGTGTATTGGCTCCGGGTCGCAGGAGGTCGCGGGAGGATGGAGGTGGGAGCATGGTAGTTGTCCAAAAGCTTTATCCCGAGTGGGTAGTTGTCTTTCGGCTTTACCATGTAAGCGTATGGATTTCTATCCATACGAGCGCTCGTAGTTAATACACAATATTGGAAACAGTCTCGTAGGACTTAGTCATGCTGCATACCTTCTGAGTGTGCTTTGGCTTAAAGGCGATGCAAGTGTGGGTACATTGGTACACCCCTGCAGGGTTAAAACTATTCGAATAACCTCGTCCTAGGTTATGGACACGCTCGGATACGCCCCCCAAGAACTAGACTACAACATTTAAATTAAAACTTGATGGGTGGTACGAATCTGGGGATTCGTGCTATTGTGGTGGTGACTATTGGGATAGTCACTTCTAGGATGTTTCTACTCACTCTTTTGTTATTATTACTTTTACTGTATTTCAACATTAGAAATGAATTGCAAACTTGCCTTTAAACTGTATTACATTATTGCAAATGAAAATTGGCTTTATGCAAATAAAACATATGGCCTCCACTAAACAAGCCTGCATGTAGCATATGAACAGGTCTGCTAGTTCACACGTCAGTCTTGCGGGTACAAAGACAATCTTTGTACTCAGGTGCTTTGCTTAATGTGTTTGTTGCAGAGGAAGAAGGTGAGCCTCAGGGTCCTCACTTCTGTGAGCTGTGTTGCCGCTTCTTGGACGACTAGTCTTGGCGGTCCGGTCAGATGCCTTGTGGGTTGAAGGCACGCTGATTGGCTTTGTTTATAGCCATCTTATGGCACTTTTGCTTCCGCTGTCTTTTTGTTGTTATTTGTGTATCTTGTGGCCAGTCGGCCATTGTCTGTAATATCTTTACTATTTGTTTATCTTCCGTTTGTAGTGTGATGTTTGGACTCTATGTTTGGAATGGAGTTGATGTCTAATTTTGTAACGAGGTGTGTATACTGCTTTCTGGGAAGTATACATTTCTCGAGGATCAGTTTATTTGATTTGTGATGCTAGGACCAGGTGGTTGGTTAAGCATTACAAGCCAAATAAACTGGGGTCCTCACAGCCCCCCACCGCCTCTCCACCTTCGGCCTCCCCAAACCCCAGTCCCCACCGCACCCGGTGCCCCATCTTTGCCTCTTCGCCTCTGCGTCTGCTCCTCCTTGTTATTCTTGCTTGGGCGGGAGGGAGGAAGCGAAGAAGGGTCCGAGTCAGTGGCGGCCTGGCGTGGGCCGCGACGACCGTGGTGCGGGGACAGCGAGACAAGAGACGGTGGCGGTTACCTTCTAGAGGCGGTCTCGTCCATCATCGGCGGTGGAGGTAGGCGCGCAAGCGAGGGTGATGAGGTAGAGAACACGGTGGCAGGAGGCGGCAGATAGGGTACGCAGGCGGGAGGGAATGGAGAAGGTCCTAGGTCGGTGGCAGCCTAGCGTGGACCATGATGACCGTGACACGTGGATGATGAGGTGGGAGGTAGTGGTGGTGGCCATGAGAGGAGAGGAGGAGGCGAGCCGTGGGGATGGAGCTGTACTTGTGCTCACTGAGGCCGTGCTCGAGCTCGCTGCCGACCGCAACATCCCCTCCAAGCCCTTCCTCCTCGCGCTCGCCTCCAGTCGTCTGGCTGGGTCCATGCGACCGGATGAGGGCCGACTGGCCAGGGAGTAGGAGCGTGAGACCTCAGCCTCAGTGAGGAGGAGATCAATCTCCTCCACGGTGTGCAATCCATCCCCCCACCACTGAATTTGATCCCCAGTCTTGTTTTTAGAAACTTGTTTGGGTTTTCCCCTTCGGCGATGATTTCCCTTTGATACGTAACCGTGCCCAGCCACGCCCTGCCGCTATGCTACGTGACGCCTCTGTGCCACCATGCCACTTTCGTGACGAGCCAGCCCGAGCAAGACCCAACTGGTCGTGCCGTGTTGTGCCACCTGACGGGCCTGATCCTTAGGTCTGGCCTGGCTGTTCGTGCTGTGTCACCCCGACCTCCCATGCTCGTCGCTGAGGTCCTCAACGTGCACCCACCCTCGCTTCCCCGTTCACACTCCCCTTCTTCCAATGGGGCGACCACTAGAAGGGCTTCCGCCACTGCTTCCCTATGTTGCATACCCTCGCCTCGCTCCTCTCTACCGCAGGCCTCCCCACCGCTACAGACCAGCTCCTCGACCTCATGCACGCCCACGGCAAGCCTGTCTCACACCCCTAGCTCACCCTCCTCGTTCATCTCCATATCATCGCATGCCACCTGCTCCGCACGCTCCACACCCTCCACCACGAGTTTTGCATCCCGCCCCAGGTGCACGCCTACAACCGTGTCCTGGGTGCGCTATAAGGTGTTGAGAATAAGAGCATTTTTCGAATTACTTTAATCCAGAAATATAGTAGATAAAACATGATGAATATTCTATCCACTTTCACAAAGCAAGTGAGCAAGAACACTATAGACATACTAATATCTAGAAGAACAGAAACTAGCATATCTATCACAATGTTCAAGGTAACAACTAGTAATATTACTAACCAAGCAATACATATGAAATAGACATACCCAGATCCAGTGGAAGGAGCAGCAGTAGTGGAAGAAGAAGCTGCAGCAGGAGTCTTTGTGAGATCGTCGTTGTCATGGCGTAGTGGTAAGTAGTCGTGCAATGGACGTCGTGGTAGTAGTCGTACGGTTGTAGGCGTAGCAGAGAGAGGAAGCAGCGAGCAGTCGCGCGAACGCTCCCCAAAAACCTTATTCGCCCTTGCTCGTGCAAGCCTTCAAGGACGAGGGTTCCGGAGGCCTGCTCTCCCGGTGCGATCGTACACGCGACTCGCCAGGATGGAGATCGCCGGAGACAACAACAAAACTGAAGAACTGTGGTGTCTTTCGTGGAGAGAATTGGAGAACCTCACTGCTTCCGGATAATGGCTATATATAACAACGGACGAAACAGATCACCATTACTTACTAGTAACCGCAACCATTCTTGTCTAGTCAAGAGGCGAAACGGTCGCCATTACTCACTAGTAACGGCAATTCTATCGCTTAGTCAAGAGGCGAAAACGGTCGTCATTACTCACTAGTGCGGCAGAACCGTTCTCGCGGCCATTATTTGAATCGGTGCCTTTGTTCTTTTAATTGCAAAAATGAAAAGACCGAAACGATGCAATTATTGCCAGCCGTTTATTGCGAGTCGGTGCGTTTCGATTTTCGAATAGATAAAGAAAAACGCGCACGCACCCGACCCGCCTGTGTACGCGTGCACGCGCACGCGCACGCGCATACGCACCGCACGGCGAGGCGAGGCGAGCGAGCGCGCGTGTATTGACTCTCTCCAATTCCACAAGAGGACTCCCACGTTCCACCTTATAAATTGGTGTAACTCCCCTTTAACTCTCCATATGGGACTAAAAAGGTTTAGCACATGCACATGAGCCTTTGGGATTTTCCAGAAATTAATTAGAATTAAAGTTGGGCCTAACCCATATTAAATCCAACATAAGGTGCTCATGGAGGTCGGCCACCGAGTACCTAGTGGCGAAGGGCGTGCTCCCGCCGGCCTCCATTCAGTGCTGGTGCCTGGTAGAGGGTTATTCATACTTCGGTTTCTTTTGTTTCTTTCCTTTTTTACCAAAAAACTGAACCGTCTGAATCACAAATTTTGGTCTACCACACCTAGTACCGGTCAAACCAAGTTGACCGGTACGGTTCAATTTTTTTAGTACGATTTATTCAGTTCAATGGCATTATGAACAATCCTACTTCTCATCATCTCACCAATAAGTACAACTAACTCTATCTCCCCCACCGACTGCCGCGCACGGCATCTGGGTTGCCATTTGCCAAAAATCTGATGACCGAGAAATGCAACCCGTGGTGCCTGGGTGTGCACGACGACAACGACGTGAAGACATGACGCGACCGAAGGAATAGGGTTCTCGTGGTTTGGTTTCACTGTTCAGGTATGAGGCGTCGTTCGCGTGTCACGTTACGTCCACCGTTCGTACCACGCGCCGCGTAACAAATCGCGTGCGATCTTGACGGAGGTTGGCATGTCGATCTCGTGGTGAATTGGCTAGCAGTCCCATGCATGGAAGTTGCAACCTCTTGCCGCTGTCGGCCTCCAACATGGGCTTGGTATATCTCACAAATCCATCGAGTTTGAGATGGCTAACAATGCCTACTACAGGGATAACTCTGAGTCTTCAGGCTCCTGATTTTAGGAAGAAGAAGACTCAGAGTTTTGGGCAGGCGGCGGCGGCTGGGAATAGCAGTTCTTCTAGCAAGAGTTTGAAACGATCAGGGTCGCGTGAAGGGGGTTCTCGTACCTCAAATTCTGAAGTGCCTCGTTCACAAAGGCCACCTGATCTCAACCTAGCTCCGGCTGATGACGAAGTAACCTCACCTTTGAAATATTCTCGTGATGATCTTCCTCCTAGCCGCTCGATCTCTCTGGTGGCTCGGGATTTGTTTTCTTTGGAGGGCCATAATGTGCTGGCGATTCCTCGGAAACGAAAATCTGTCAGATGTGCGACGAGAGCACAAAAGGGGGGTTCAGTGGCAGCGAAAGTTCAGATGATTGAATGTAGCAATTCTCCAATGACTATTGCTATTTCGGCACCACAGGAAACAAGTGCACCTATCCTTGTTGGTTCTGATGGGGTGGAAGGCAGTGGAAGTGAGGGTGTAAAGAAACAGAAGAAGGAACAATTCATATTCAATGCGGCATCGGCAGAGGCTGCTATGTAGTCCCATCGGGCACAATGAAAACCTTTTGCTTGAAATACCGGGGCTTGGGGCAGCCCGAGGCAGTTCAGGAATTACGCAACCTATTAGAGCTGCACCGCCCGATGCTAGTCTTCTTGTCAGAGACCCGTTATTTTGATGACAAGGTAGACTTCTTGAAAATATATCTGAGGTTTCCAAATGGTCTTGGTGTGGGCAGTTTTGGCAGAGGTGGGGGTCTAGTGCTCTTGTGGGCTAATGATGTCGATGTGCGGCTGCAATCAATGAATAAGTCACATATTGACATGATTGTCAGAAGAGTGGAGTCTGACCCAAGGGTGTGGAGATTCACGGGTTTCTATGGTGAATCTAAGAGGGAGTTGCGCCCAAACAGCTGGGCGTTGCTGAAATATCTGAACTCACAATTGAATTTGCCTTGGCTTTGTGCTGGCAATTTCAATGAAGTTCTTCTCGGGAGTGAGCAGCTTTGTGCTGAAATATTGACATGGTTTTGTCGGTCTGTCGTATACTTGGGATAATTGGCAGAAGGGTTGTAATAATGTCAAAGTAAGACTTGATCGTGGTTTGGCAAACTCAGAATTGTTTGGTATTTTTCCAGAGATTAAAGTCTTGCATATTCAAACCACTGAGAGTGATCATTGTGGGTTATTGATTGAGGGTGTTCGTTCTTGTGCCTGGTTTGCTCGAGAAAGACAACCCTTTCGGTATGAGAACATTTGGAGGTGGGAAGATTTGTATGACTAGCTTGTGAGAGATGTTTGGCAGGTTAGCAGTGGAATTCGTGACTTACATGATCTCCAGAACTCACTGGGTAATGTCCAGCGATCGCTTCAACACTGGAATTATCAGTTATCACACCTTCGGTTCAGTCCACAAGAAGTTATCCAGACTTCGGAATGAACTGGAGGAAGTTAGAGGAAACTCGATTCTTGTAGGCCCTTCAGGGAGAGAGCATCGACTCATGCATGAAATCTCTGAACTCCTAGCAAGGCAGTAAATCATGGAGAGACAACGATCTCGCATACAGTGGTTAAAGGAGGGTGATTGGAACATGAGCTTCTTCCAAGCTAAGGCACGGGGTCGGGTGAAGCAAAACAAGATCATTGCTCTCCGAAGAGATGACAATTCTGTTGCTACTAAACAGAAGGAGATCAAGCTCTTGGCAATTAACTTTTATACTTCTCTTTTTTCAGCACATGACAACACAAATCCAGAGGCGGTACTCTCCCACGTACCATCAAAGGTTTTTGAGGAGATGAATGGGGCTTTCTGTAGTCCATTCCTGGAGGAGGATGTTCTCAATGTATTATTTATGATGGGTGCGAATAAATCTCCAGGTCCAGATGGTTTCACAGCCGATTTCTATCAGTTGCACTGGGATCTTGTTGGGCCAAGTGTTATTGCGGCAGTGCTCAATTTCTTGAATGGGAGTGCCATGCTGGCTGAGGTCAATAACACAATGTTGGTCTTAATTCCCAAGGTAAAGCATCCACAAAGTTTGTCTCAATTTAGACCGATTTCCCTTTGCAATGTGCTTTACAATGGCCAACCATATGTGAGTGTTCTTGGATGATATTATCTCAGAGGAGCAGAGTGTGTTTGTCCCTGGGAGATTGATTACTGACAATGTCCTTATCGCTTATGAGTGTACCCACTGTCTCAAGAGGAAGAAAGGGAAGCGGGGGGCATGTGCAGTTAAGCTGGATATGGCGAAGGCATATGATAGAATTGAATGGAGCTATTTGTTGGTGATATGCCCTAGAGGCAATCATAGAGATGATTGTATCACGACTATATTTATGAGTTATAGAATAAATGTTATTATGTTTTTTGAATGAATTATCAGTTATAAATATTAACAAATATGTGACTTGTTGGTGAAGCTCTTTAACTTATATGATGTCATTCTGAATGTATCTTTGGTTGGATGTCACTGGTCGAAACACTAGTGACTTATCGACCATCACATGTATTGATTGATGACCATGTTTCTCCGGTCATGGATATAGAGATATCAAATCAATAATGTGAACATATGTTAGAGAATATGGTGTTGGATTGACCCACCTTGAGACACTATTGAGATTGCTATGATTTTATGTATCATCAGTTGATCTCAAGTAATGATGATGTATAATCTTTAGATCTGATATTAGTATGGTTTCCTATATGTGTAATAGTATACTTAGGGGTTGCCAAATACTACTCCGTAACTGGGTAGTTATAAAGGTAGCTTTTGGGTATGCTATGAAACATACGAAGGGATGTGACTGGTTGGATATGAGATTTGCCACTCCTAACATAACAGAAGAGATATCTCTGAGTCCCTCGATGTGATCGGATAAAGAAAGTGTATGGTCATGCCACTAGTAGTCGAAGAGTCGACCATATGAAGTTATTCGTCACTTGATCGAGAAAGTATTGAACAGTTCATGGATGACAAAATATCGCATCTAGAATTCAACCAGATATCGTGAGGCAAAGGGAGAATACACAAGCAAGTCATTCAGTTTGACCAGATACAAACTGGTCGTATGGAGATACGAGCTGGTCATAGACTGGTCGAATATAATCACTAACTGGTCGTAAATTGGTTGTAAGGAGTTACGAACTGGTCGTAAGTGATAAAGACCTAGTCGTAGATCATATTGCAGTAAGATTCGTCTGATATAATTTATGTGTATTCGGGAATTATTATGTCCTGCTAGGAACTGCTAACGACTTGTGGTCGAATTTTTTTTCCGAGTCGCAACTGATTACGAATGAACCTACAGGGTCACACACTTACCGTGTTGGAATAAACGAGTTTGGATAGGATCTGTCATGGACTCTTTATAAGGGGATGCATGAGGCTGTTAGAAAAAAACATGATTTGCTTTACCAAAACCCTAACCGTCATCTTCTCGAAGACCCTGCCGTGCGCATCGGTGCTAGCACACCGGCGTACGATATTCCATCCCTGAATGTGTGGATACCGTAGAGGAACTACTGGGATTGTTGCTGTGCTGAACGAGGACGATTCACGACCTTCGCAAGGAACGCGATAGGTTGCTAGAAGAGAGGATCGGTAATAAGGACGTTGGACAATCGACTATGACTACTTCATCGATGTGCTCGATGTTGGATCAGGCTGCTTCAACTCTTCTTCCGCTTCACTGCGCGTCTAGTGGTAATGATCTATAATTTTTTACTTGTATGGCTTCCTAGTTTACGTTAGAATTTTTGAATTAACAGCCAGTATAGCCTACCCGTATCCCTTCACTATTTGGAGGGTATTCTTTTGAAATTGGGTTTTTTCTCGACAGATGGTCTCTTTGATTATGTCTTGTGTTACATCGGTTTCATTCTCAGTGCGGGTGAATGGTCAATTGTCAGAAAAGTTTACTCCAACCCGAGGCATACGCCAAGGTGATCCTATTTTCCCTTATCTTTTCTTGCTTTGTGCCGAAGGACTATCATGCATGATGAAGTCAATGGGTCATATTTATCTGTCAAGAGGAGTTTGAGTGGGCGTCCATACCCCATGGATTTCTCATTTGTTGTTTGCCGATGACTGTATTGTCTTTTTGGAAGCATCCTAGCGAGGTGCAGTGCGATTGCAGCAAATTCTACACATTTACAGTCAGGGTTCGAGACAACTAGTGAATAAAGAGAAATCTGCAGTCTTTTTCAGCCGGAATTGTAATGATAATATGAAGCAAGAGGTACTGGAGACTCTTGACATCTGTAATGAGGTGTTGGCTAAGAAATATTTGGGACTTCTGACTACTGTTGGCCGTCCGACAAGAGAAGCGTTTGAGTTCATGCCGAGCAGAATAAGAGGTCTTATTGGTGGATGGGCTGAACAAAAATTAAGCTATGCAGGTAAAGAAGTTCTTATTAAGTCAGTGGCCCAACAGGTACCAGCTTATCCCATGAGTTGTTTCAAGCTACCCACTGAAACATGCAAGAAGATGACAAGGTATATCTCTAATTATTGGTAGGGAGGAGGAGCAAATAGCAGAAATCTGCATTGGCAGAAATGGGAACAATTAACAATGCCAAAAGTTCATGGTGGTATGGGATTTCGGGATCTTACTCTCTTCAATATTGCGATGTTGGGAAAGCAAGGTTGGTGATTGATTATAAATCCAGAGTCACCATGTGCACGTGTTCTTAAGGGAATATACTACCCGCATGGCGAATTCTTGTCAGCAATAAGACATAAACATGCTAGCCATACGTGGCGAGCTATCTTGAGCGGAAGAGAAGTACTCCGAAGGGGCTTGGTTCGTAGAATTGGAGATGGTTCTACTTCTACCACCAAGATTTGGTGCGATAATTGGATCCCAAATCATTACCAGTCCCAGCCTATAACTCCACAAGGTGATGATCTGATTGTTGATGGGGGTATGTGGAATGAAGAATTAGTTCGACACGTGTTTTTTCCACCTGATGCAGATGCAACCCTCTGTATTCCCTTAGGCCGCATTGAGGAGGACTTTTGGGCCTGGCAACCTGAACATCATGACATTCATACGGTTAAATCAGCTTACAAGTTATTGTCCGAAAGTCGTCAACATGCTCAAGTGATGGATTATGCTAGTTCTTCGAATCATCAAGATTACTGGAAGTAGGTATGGAAACTAAAAGTTCCTCCCAAAGTTAGATTTTTTTGGTGGAGGGTCTTGCATGAGTTCTTACCAACCCGACAAATCCTGCACTGAAGACACATTGAATAGGTTCCTACTTGCGTAGAATGTGGGGCAAATTCAGAGTCAATTTATCATGTTTTGCTGGAGCGCATTGTTGCTAAACAATTATGGTTTTCTTTGAAGGAACTGGTGGGTATCAAAGGACCATGACTTCATCCTGATACTTGGGCTTTTGATCTCATACAAGATCAGTGTTGCAATCAGGAATATGCGGCGATCATTCTTTGCGGCATGTGGACGCTTTGGAATGCACGCAATAAATGCCGACATGGAGAACAAGGTATGCAAACACGCCAAGCTGTGTTTTGGGCTAGAGATACAGTTTTCGATCTAAGCCAAGTTTCTAATGGAAGTAATGGCCCGAAACAACATACGGTACCGGCTGCATGGTCGCCGCCACCGAAACAATGGTTCAAATGCAAATCAGATAGTTCTTTTGATGCTAACAATAACCAAGGAGCCTCTGGCATGGTGCTTCGGGATGATCAAGGAAGTTTTGTTGCGGCCAAGGCGATTTTGTACCCTCATGTGCTCCATTCTCTTCATTCGGAAGCACTAGCATGTAGAGATGGCCTGGAGGTGGCACATCATGTTGGTGTGCAAAAGATTATTCTGGAAACAGACAGCAAGCAGTTCGTCGATCTTTTGACTGAATGTGTTCGGACACGTTCTGAAGTTACACCTGTTATTTCTGAAATTATGGAGCTTAGCAAGAGTTTTCAGGAGTTTGTTTTTTTTTTGTTTTGTTAATCGATGGTGTAATACCGTCGCTCATTTATGTGCAAAACAAGTCACTAGTAATTCTAGTTGGTGTATGTGGCATGAGATACCCAACTTTATGAACGAAATCTTGATGCGGGATTGTAATATTGATCAATCTTAATAAAGAAGCTCCCTTCTACGTCAAAAAAAGAAGCTCCCTTCGTCTAAAAAACCACGCCTAGCGCGTGGTGTGCCGGTGATGTTGGAGGGCAACAGATCAGTGTTTCTAATCTGGTTTATGCAACCAATGCGGTACTATACTACTCGAATTCTTAAGGTAAGGGCACTGCAATTTTCGGCCACTTTTCGACTTATTCACAAGGTTTTGTTCGAGTCCAACGGCCCAATTTTATGCAGGCCGCATAGCTGCATAGGCAGGAGCCATAAGCTGGCCCACCGCTACCATCACTGTACCCCCCCTCTCGTTAGTCGCCGAAAACCAAAACTGAACCCAGGCGGCTGGCGCAACGCAACGGCCACGCGCGTCGCCGGTGCGACCGAAGAAGAAGGGGTCGAATTGGTTGAGGAACTACCGTTGGGCGTTGGCGAGTTTAGTCTGGAGACAAGTGTAAAATTGTACATAAAAATATAAGAACAAAATATTAGATTGAACACAAAGATGTAGGCGAACTTATTTCTACCATTGTTCTGGAACTCTGCTTGTCTAGCTTAACCAGTGACGTGATGGAGAAATGAGTATCCGATACTATCTGTGTCCGACTCTGACTCAGAGAAAAAACATGGATGAGCAATATCCGTCTGTATGTCAGGTGGTATGAGAAAAATCTGTTTTGACTTCACTTACGAACAAGATAACAAATATGTGGGTTACTACATTTGAGTACGCATGGATGCTGAATGTTTTTTCTTCGATGTCTCAGCTATTAGTCTTTCCGTATTCGCTCTGATTGCACTCTTACTCTCCAATGTCATATGTAGAGATGCAAAAGAAACGGATAATTTCCATTCAACTGACTGACCGAAGGCTCGCGGAGATAATACGGGATGGAGAAATGAGTATCTGTGAGGACCCGGGGTATTTAACTCGTAATACTTAATCTTCCAAATAGTTCTAGTATTACCAATCAAATATCCTAGACCTCGATGGACATGTACTTCCCAGAATTACAGTACACATATATCTTTACAAAATCATGCATCATTTCCATACAAGCTTACAATACTAAGTCTAAAGCAAAAGACATACATAATAGAGTTATTACAAAAAAAGGGACAACCGGCCAAATGACACAATAACAGCAGGAACAGCGGAAGCAAAAAAGCCATAAGATGGCGATAATAAAAGCCAACCGGTTTACCATAACCCACATGGCAACCGATCGGGCCGCCAAGCTAGTCGTTCCCCTTGGGGGTCAACTTCCTCTGCAACAATAAAACAATGTAACTGAGTATAAAAAATGTACTCACAAGACTTACGAGTAACAAGCCTATACATAGCTACATGCAAGCTGAAACAAAGGAGATGGTCATATGGTTCATTGGACGCATAAAGCAATTTCCATTTGCAATATTGTAATAGATTGAATGTAATTTGACAAATCTATTTTTAATTGTTGAAATAACCACGAGACAACAATAAATAACATAAATAACAACCTAGAGGTGACTAACCCAATAGCCACCACAGTATATCACAAATTCCCCATTCATACCACCCAATTCAAGTTTTAGTGAAAATGTTATAGTCTAATTCTTGCATAACCTTACCAAGCATGTCCATAACCTAGGACGAGGCTATTTGAATAGATTTAACCCTGTAGGGGTGTACCAATGTACCCACATGTCATACCGCCTTTTTGCCAAGCTATTTAGCACACTTCCTTTGGTGTGCCGGCACGGCTAAGTCTTACGAGACGTTTTCCAATATTGTGTATTAACTATGAGTTGCCCGTATGGATAGAAACCCATACGTTGCATCGGAGTCATTGTAAAGCCTGGAGTCAACTACACATATAGGGTAAAGCAACCGAACAACTACAATACCCCTCGGTGTGGAGAACCTAGGAAAGATTTCACTCCCGTGCACCCAACACATAAACACAATCCTCATTTTACCGCAACATAACACACACCCACATCCTCCTGCGACTCGGAGCCAATACCCGCCAAAGTACTAAGTCAAGAGAGGTCTCATATCCCTCTCTCATGTGGTTAGCACGCAAAAGTGTTTGGATCAGTGACACAAGTAATTCGGTCCTTGTTGACTCGGGCACTAACCATTCACACCCAAAAGCACACCATCTTACCATTGTGCCCAAGTCTAAAATATTTTATTTTTAGTTTCTCAAAGTAACATAGCACATAGTGCTGAACATAAAGTCATAATAAGCTTTGTGTGATCAAAGTTATCGACTAAGTCGATAACCATCTAATTTTACCGTTCTAAGCATTTCTAAGAAACAACAACTCGTAAACTGCAAGCTAAGTGACAATGGCTCATCCAACGAACTCTAAATCACAGAGGATATAATCCTAGGCTTGGTAGTAGAGAATGAACTTTTGCCTACATATTATGCATCTAGAGGATCAACTAATCAAACAATAATTTAACAACAAAATAGAGCATACGTACATAGACTTTGCAAACAAGATATTAGACTTTGAAAATAATAGGAGCAATATGATCAAATAAATTGTAACATCTACTTGCCTTGCTGGAGATCACAGTCTTGCTGCAGAGGATCACTCTCGTACTCAATAAACTCGTCGGAACCTATCGCAAGAACGAGAAAAATCTAATAAGAACGAATGACACCGAAAATTACTCAAAAACCAAATTCAACCAAAACCCATGAAACATACACAACAGGTAGAGCATGATTTTAGATGAATTTAGAAGCAAGAATTAATCGATTTGGATTAAGCATGCAGCAGTTATAGCCTAAATAATTTTGATCGGCTGAAAATTCCAATTAATTAGCTTTCTATTACTGTTTATTACATAAATTTTCAGAAGGTTGGTGAACATGAAAATTTTATGGTAGATAGAGCATGACATTCTAAGAACAAAAATTAGCTCGCTTCAATTGGAGTTACAATGAATTTCTAATGATTTTTTTAAGTGATGAAAGTAGTGCACAAGTAATTTGTAGAACAAGAACTTTCAGAGACAAAGATATATTTAAAACCTATTCTACACTAAAGCATATTAACAGAGGAATCTAACACATTTTACTTTACTCAATTTGGAGTTACAGATAATACTTATGCAATTTACAAGTGTAATGAATTTCTAGAGCAACAATTAATGCTAAATAAGATAATACAACTAACACAATTTTTCTGGTACAAAACAAGGTTCAAACAATTTTTAGATTAAAGTTAAGTTAACCAAGGATTTAACAGAATTGGAATCGACCAAAAAGGAATTAAAACGAATTACTTAAGCACTTTTGAAGTTTGAAGCAATTTACAGAACACAAATAAAAGACAAACTAGATTTTCTCATTAACCTTTAACGTGAAAAACTCTCAGCCGTTGAGATTGAATCGAACGGCTCAACGAACGGGGCGAACGGCCACGCGAACAGCCCAAACGCTCCTAGCGTTAGACCAACATCGGACGGTCCACAAGGAAAACACATTCAGAAGGTCCGAACATCCTACGAGATCTGAGACGTAGATCTCAAAATGAACGATCCAAGATCACTACGGGCTGCGCATGCACCGGGGTCTAAGTGCGTGGGCCCATCTGACAGTGGTCGTAGCTAAGGGGGGTGGTCTTTGCAAAAAAGACCAAAGGGGTGGTCTTTGTAAAAGGCCGAGAGAGTGGTCTTTGCAAAAGACCTAGGAGGGTGGTCTATGCAAAAGACCCAGAGGGTGGTCTTTGCAAAAGACTAAGGGGGTGGTCGGGGCTTACGACAACGGAGTTTGGACTCAAAGCTGGGCTCACCGCCAACTACTCCGGTCACGGCGACGCGAACTAAGGGCAGAAATGGGTTCACAATAGCATTGCACAACTCACAGAGGTGACCTCGACAGCTAAGCCGACCTAGAATGACGGCGAGCCAGAGAGAAAAGTCGGCGACAAGCACTTCCAAAACGCAAACAGCTAAAGAAGCTCCGCAGCGTCCAAGTAAATGAGTGCCTGAGCATTAGGGATGTCAAGCAAAGCTACCTGAAGCTTCGGAAGAGGTCACAAAGGTCGGAGGACCCGCACCGGCGCTGTAACAGCCCAAATTTCAAATTTTAGTTAAAAATAAAGTTTAATTATTTTTGTGGATTTTTCTGAATGTTCAAAAGCTTTTACTTAATCAAATTTGAAGCTAAACAAACTTATTTGTAGAATCTATTACTAGATAATAGCTGGACATATTTTATTTAAGTCCTAAATGTTCTAGAGAATTTATGTGAATTTTCTCAAAAATTTTGGGCTTAATTTGCTATATTCTAAAGCCTAATTGAATTATCAGAATTAAATTAATTAGAAAATCAAAAAGAAATCCCAAACAGTCTGTGGGCCGAAACCCAGCTCGGCCCACATCCCTCCCGTGCACGCACAGCCCGCTCCGCCGCGCCATCGCCTTCAACCGTTGGATTTTAATCCAACGGCCGGCTCCATCGCGCGTAAAACCACTACCATCCATCAACCGTTGGATCAGGATCCAACGGCCAGAGTTCACGCAACCTTCGGACACATGAACGTCCATCGCGTGTGGACCGTCAGATCTCAATCGGACGGCTCACATGGACTCAGTACTTTCCTAATCCTCGCATCACTTCAATCTATCGCGGCCGTTGGATTAAAATCCAACGGCTACGCACCACCGTCACTTACCGGTTCACGCGTTCTATTTTGACCGTCCGATCAAAATTGGACGTGCCTCCGTCGTCGTCTTCCTTTCCTTTCTTCCTCCTTCGCTTTCCTTTCTCGCCGCGCCGTCCGTCATGGAAAGGATTCGAAAAACCTTCCATACTCGGGGAAATCCCGATCTAAATCCCGCGATTACGCGCGCATTTAAACCCCTGATCATCGCCGCGTCCATCACGGCCCTTTCTTTCCTTTCTCTCACTGCGAATCCCTGATTTTGCTCCGCCGCGCCGCACGGACCTTCTTGCGCCCTACGAAGCTCCGGCCACTCCCGCGCCCTATAAATAGGACCGTCGGGACCGCCTTGACCTCCACAAGCTGTAACCACCACCCTCAGCTCGCCTCCGTCACTGTAGCACCCTAATTTCGAAGTTCCTCGTCGACGAAACCCTTCGGGTCTTCTCCGTTTCCGGCGCCACCAGAGCCCCTCCGTCCCCGCCGACCACCCCATCGTCACCGCCACATCAACGCGAAGCCGGAGCCACCATCCACTCCCTCGGAGGATTGTCGGAACCACTACTTCGTCGACGACCGAAGTTCATCGCCGCCAATCCTCGCCGCCGACGACCATCCGGCCACGCTCCACCGCTACTAGGGTAACCCACGTGTTCGCACTGATCTCAGCTTCATTTTGCGCACCACCATTTAGCTCGCCGTGGCGTAGAACGCCGGCGAGACCGCTCACCGGAGCATCACCGGCCTCGAGCCTACGTGGCCGGCCACGCACGCGCCACAGTGGCAAGCCACGCAACCCCGCACGCTGATCCACCCGTGGACTTAGTCCACATGAGCCGTGAGACCGACAGGGGCAGAGATGGGCCTCGGGCCGGTTGGGCAACGGCCCGAGGCCCAGAGAAAATGCTAGTGGAGTTTTTTAGTTGGCACACTAAAAAAATAAATGCACGATGGCGGCCCTAGGCTTGCCGGTGGCTGAGCGGCCAGCGCCCGGCCAAGTGGCTGCGCTTGCCTAGCCGCTTTGGCCTCTTCCTCCCTTCCGGCCGAAACGCAAAGGCGGGAGGCGGGAGCTCCTTCCCCAATCCATCTTCTTCATTTCTCCTTTCTCAAACTTCTTTCCTCCTCCTCCTCCTCCTCCTCCTCCTCCTCCTGGTGCCTTGCTCCTTCAGCGCCGCCTTCCTTCCTCCGGTCGACGTCGCCGCCGCCGCTGCGCCGCTCTGTCCCCTCGGCGCCTCGGCCGCTCGCGCTTTGGCCCGCCCGCTCGCCGTGCGCTGCGCCGGCCGCTCAACTAGAGCTGCGCTCGGCCGCCGGTGTCCCCTCATGGCACCACCTCCCCTCTTGCGCTCTGGCCCGTGCTCCGCCTCTCCTGGCCCGTGGCCCCCCCACTCTAGCTTAGCCCAGCCCGGGTCCAGCTCCGTGCCACCCCGGCTCTGGCTACCTCGCCGCTCCCCTATGGCCGTGTGGCTCGGCCTCTGGCCGCCGCGCTGTCGGCCTTGCCTGGCCCTTGTTCCAGCGGCCAACGCCTCCTGCTGCGCCCTCCTCAGCTCCTCTCCTCACCGTCGTCCGCGGTGCCAGCTCCTGCCTCCCGGTGAGTTGTTTCTTTCACAATTTTAGGCACAGACAGATAAATTAGTGGTTTTGGTTTGTTGTATGAGACTATTACTATGAGTTATTGAGTTATGACTGCACCGCCCAGCGCCCAGAATCCGCCTCGGCGCCTCCTCTGCTCAACAGTAAATTTTTTTATGCAGTATGTGCTCAAGCATTTGTTTCCTTATGATCCTAATGCCAGCTCCGTGGAGATGATGTTTCTGCTTATTCATGGTCCTAATTATATGCAGTGACAAAACTGATTTTAAGTCAATACGAAAATTTAAGTTCACCACACAGAACATTACTTCCTATATACTTAATTCTCCCTGGTGATCTATGTTGTTAAGTCTCTTTGTTCAATTCTGAATTACTGAACTAATTGATAGCATTCCTGTTCGTGTTACTTCCTGTTACACCCAAATTTAGTAATGCAAATATTCTTTGGTTGTGTAGGACAACTGGTGTCACGAATATAGGAAACTGAAGGCGAAGGTTGAGACGATCTGAAATGTCAAAAGTAATTCATAGTGATTTGGTTGGTTGCTAGTGTGTACTATACATTTGTTAAAGATGTAAATGTGATTGAACTTCTATTTCTTGCAGGCACCTCATGGGAGAGGATCTTGAATATTTGAATCGCAAGGAGCTGCGGCAACTCGAGCGGCGCTTGGAAAGTTCATCGAAACATATCGAGATCCGAAGGTTGTAATTCATATCGATTAATATAGTAGCGATTATCTCGAAAAAAAGAAATACACTAGCAGAAAAGTTCAGCGAAGTAGGTAGCTTCTAGACCGAGATATCCACATTATGTGTATGCAGTTTACAATGACATGCTCTGTATGTTCAAGAGCTGACAACTATAAATTCCTTGTATGTGCAGAGCCAGCTTATGCTCGAGTCCATTTCCGAGCATCAAAAGAAGGTAAATTGTCAACCTTGCTTACCTAAATGGGTGTTAGAACTTGCTAACTTGCCGTGACATCTTTCGCTGGCCATCGCCTCTTGCAAGTCATGTGACCTTCGAATATGCCTGCAAGTATTTTCTATTTTGGGCCCGAGGCTCGGTGAAATCCTGGCTCCGCCACTGGAGACCGACATGTGGGTCCCACATGTCGGAAATTCTGATAATTTATTTAAATTCCGAAAATCCTTCGCTGGCGTCAGCATTGCGCAATAATTAGATTTTCCAGTAGAAAAATAATTCGGCAAATTCAATTAAATCTCAGAACTCCAAATTGGGTGGTTCAAATTGCAAAATTTGTCTAAAATCATGATCTAGCTATTTAAACAAAAATATTTCAATTTGGAGTTATTTTGAGCTGAGTTTTTGAATTTATTCAAATTTAAAGTTAATTTATCGTATTTTCGCATATAGACCTCGACGACTCCGGAAAGTTAGATCCTTCTGACGATTTAGAGTTTCAAGACTTCAACGAAGGCAAGTTACACTATTGATCATATTGTTCTCAGTATTTTAAATTATTTAATTCCTGTTTTTAAATTACTATTGCATGCATATGTTTATATAAATGTTTGAATGTCCTGTTTTTGTATATAGTTATCCCAACTTCCATGGTATGGCCAATTTGATTATTAAATATGAATGCCTTGACACCCTTAGGTAAAATTTGTCATATGCTTAGGTCATATTTGGGAAGATTTAGCCAAATCTTTTACAACTTGTTTTCAATTTGATTTTGTGGTATTGTTTTACCACGGAAGGTTTATTAAGAGGTTTTCACTCCAAATAAAATAAAATGAGTTTGGACTTGGGCGAGATGGATGGATGGTGGGTGCAGGTTCATGCACGGGCCTAATCTGGTTAGGATCAAGGCCCATGGTTTTAATGGAAAGACGCTCAAATCAGTTAAGGACCGGTCTTTGAGCGTATTTTGCTACGCCTTACCGTACCACCACATGTCTGGAATGGGACAGATTTGGCTAAATAATTTGTGGCGTCTTAGTGATATTTATGTCATGTTGTATGTGTGGGCGTCGGTTAGACATTAGTTCCACCTGGCGCAAGAGGGGGCTTGCGGAGGATGGTTAGTCCAATGGTAGCGAAACCTTAGCGGACGTAAATACATTAAGGCATTGCATTGTAACGGTCTCATGATAATTGCTTAGTCACACGCCTTCAGAAGCGTGCTCTGGCCGACATTAAAAGCATATTATCTCATGTGGGTAAAGCTGTACAAACTCTGCAGAGTAAAAACTATTCGAATAGCCGCGTCCGCGGTCATGGACATGCTAGCAAAGCCACTCTAAGTTAGACTTGTTTTTGGTTTATAAAATGATTTCCACAGATGATTTTAGGATGGATAATCCTATGGTAAAATTTGGGCGGTTAGCCAAGTGATAGGAGGGTATCCTTCACCATTCATTTAATGGAGGTTATCCACTATTCATTGTCATTTTATTCATTGATTTTAGTTATAGTATAAAAACTGGCCTTAGAAATTATTATTGGTATTTAACCTAAAAATGTTGTTTATGCAAAATTACCCTGCCATTATCCTTTGTTTACCTTATACATGCATAAACTTTCAATATTAGGTGTAACTTGCAAGCACAGAAGTTGTGCTTACTCTTGCTGAATAATCTTTATTCAGGAGAAGACTTATATCAGGACGGTGAGGACCTTGACGAATAGGCTACGCCCCCAGACGATTGCCTGTGGCAAGTCGTGTGGTCTACCACTATTTTACTTCCGCTGTGTTATCTCTTTTCTATTTGGCCTCAGGCCCTTTTTGTAATAAAGTTTGAATTGTTATTAATAAAGTGCGTGATATGAGTTTGCTATCACTTTTGTTTGACTGTGTACACTAGAAATCCTGGTCTAGTGTATAAATACAGAGAATTCGGGATCCTTCGCTCCCGGGTTCGACAGGCGCTGAGTAAGACAACGCGGGGACGATGGTCTGAGCAAAACGAAAAGGACCGGATGGTAAGGTTAGCTTCAATAGCCCTCATAGATGGTCCATGAGCAATTAATTGAAGAGCAGATGTCCTTATCGGAGTTGGGGACGAAGGGGAAAACTTTGGCCACAAAGGATCAAACCCAAAATTAGATGATTCTTGTGAATGCAATCCAAAATTGAGTTAGGGGAAAAGCTTCATGTGAAGAGAGGCGCAAAAGGACGCGAAAGAAATAGCGAGGGAACCACTGGAGCACCGGCGACGATGAAGAGTCTGCCGACCGACAAAGGTGATTTTGGGGATTGTCAGGGCTTTGAGCTCAAACAAGTAGAGCAAAAGCTAGAGAACCCGAGGTGGTACTGGAAAAGAAACAGAGAGGGAGCTCAAGGGCTATTTATAGCCGGAGGGCCAAGGTTAAAGCAAGGACAAAGCTTCAAGATGAGCTCGGTTCATGGCTCTGCCATGGACGAGCTTGAGAAGATGGGGGCAGGTGCGAGCGCGACCTTGAGGGCGAAAACGCAGGCGAGCATTAATGATCAGGGACAAGAAGCCGTTGAAGGTGACGCATAAGGGTTGCCTGTTTGTTCGTCGATTCCTCTTGAGCTGCTGGTCATTGCCCTTTAGTACTCCACCAATGGGTTATGGGCCATTGCTTGGCGTTGGGCCTACCTCATGGGCTATAGGCCGGTTCATGACAGTACGGGAACCTGTACACACAAGGGTACGACGTGTACAACGCGGCGCTGAGCACGGTGCTGTTCAACGACGGCGCGTCGTGCGAGCAATGCTACCTCATCATCTGCGACACCAGTAAGTCGCAGTGGTGCAAGCCGGGCACTGCTGTCACCGTCACTGCTACCAACCTCTGCCTGCCCAATTGGGCCCTCCACAACGACAACGGCGGCTGGTGCAACCCGCTCCGCCCCCACTTCAACATGTCCCAGCCCTCCTGGGAGCACATTGGCATCTACCGCACCGGCATCATCCCTGTCCTCTATCAACAGTAAGACCACCATGCAATATACATACACACGCATGCATCTCGCGTCTTTGTCTATTAATAAGGTGACTGAAATTTTATTAAGTATAAGTCACATGTTTTATTTATTGGATCAATATCTAATCATATGACATATCAATCTCTACATAAATCCAATGATCATAACAATTGACTTAAACTTAAGAAAATTTCAGGCGACTTAGAACTAGCAAATCTGCTCTCGAAATTACCAAGTTTTTGTGCATGGCTGATGTGTGATGGTGCAGGGTGAAGTGCTGGAGGCAGGGAGGGATGAGGTTCAGCATCTCCGGGTTCAACTTCTTCGAGCTGGTGATCATCACCAACGTTGCCGGCAGCGGGTCGCTCCGGGCGATGTCGGTGAAGGGGACCAACACCGGGTGGATCCCACTGACGAGGAACTGGGGCGCCAACTGGCAGTGCAACTCGGCGCTCGTCGGCCAGGCGCTCTCCATCATGGTCACCTCCACCGGCGGTCAGACGCTGTACATCGACAACGTCGTGCCGGCGTGGTGGAAGTTCGGCATGACATTCCCCAGCAACTATCAGTTTGACTATTAAGGCCGGGAATGACGATGCATATGCGTGCTCTGATAAGTGATAAATTAATTAATTGATCGGTTGACTTAATGGTGTCTGCAATGTGGGGTGATCTGGATTTTGATCTCTAATTGGGATTTTCTCGAGTTAATTTGCTCCTTTCATAACTGTGTTTGTACACCCCATGCATTGTCGGTTGAGTTGTTAATTTTGAGTCGTATATATATCGAATTTAATTGTCCATTTGAATCAGACCTGCTGGGAGTATTTTTTTTTAATCTTCTGCAACTCATTTTACAGCAACTATTTTCTTTTTGAACTACTCGTTTTATATAAGATACTTCTCTAAAACAACTCAATGATAATTTTAATTTCGTCCTACAACCTAGTCAAAGAGGCCTGCTAAACTCGAACTGAATTGCCACGTGAGATGCTGATTTAGCACTCAGATGGCAATGGGAAAACAGAAGAGTTTTAATCTCATGATACTAGGGGTGATGTGAACATAACAAGTTAACAACGCCGCAACATTTACCAATGCGTCGCAAAACTTAAATTCCTTCGATCAATCTATTGTCGCGAGTGACAAATCAACATTAATTCAGGTGGCAATTTCGTCCAACTCACGTAGAGCTTGACTACTCGTAGTTGTATGGTTAGCGTAACATGGAAATTGAATTATCACGCTGATTGCCCATGTAAAATTAATTTCAAAAACATCTTAAATTAATTTCAGAGGGTCAGAGGTTTTATGTTCTTCAAAATTTTAGAGGTTTTAAAAAGCAACCTTTACTTCTGACTTAATTGTGGCCATCTTTTTTAGTAATCTCTCGTACTGTTAGTTTCAAATTTTCGCTGTTGTCAAATTGCCGTCTCAATGTATAGGAGTACAATCCTAGATTTAATTAGATGCCCGCATGAGGGATGTAGGTTTGATTTAGACCTTATGTACTCTTCAAATAGAGGGATCAAAATATTTGAGTGTCACATATACTATAGTCCATAAGTTAGACCTAAAGCTGAGGGGACCAAGATATATAGTATATAAAAAAAGTTTATGTTTTGTACATTAATTACTACGGTCTAAACTAAAAATAAAATTTCAAGCACTAATTTCAATTCTAATATATTTAGCGTACATAGTAAAATAGTAGTATTATACATGAAAACATTTTTAGAAACGAATTAATCTATTCATATAAATTTTATACCACAAATTAATGTAATCAAAATATTCCTAAAATGTTTGAATTCTGAGACAAATCTATGGCACACATTCTAGGATGTTCTCATCTATTATATTGTATTATTGAAACGATAGGAAAAGAAGTCATCACGTTCACTCAAGAGCTAAAAAATTATACATTAATAATAGGAAAAAGAGAATATTTACTCCGCTTATTTTCATGGTCTGGGTTATAACAATACAGATTAATCAAATATATATTACAACTATTAATTACATCTGTATAAGAAATACAACTCTTTAATTAATCATAGCTCATAAGCATTAGAGTTGTATAACAAATACAAGTCTATTTTCAAATAAAATCATATGTATTATAGTATTTAGCCGCTCAATTGCCCGGGAAACTCGGCTAGTTTCTTTTATTTAAGGAAGTGTACAATAAGCGGTTTTCTGTTGATTAATAAAGGATTAAGTACATTGTTCGTCTCTCAACTCTTGCCCTAGTTTAATTTTCGTCTCTGAATTATAATACCGGATAAAACGCATCCTCAAACTGTCAATACCGTACAAATTCTTCATTAACTCATATAAAAGATTTACATATATGCATAGATGGCCGCAATCAATAATAAGAAAAGGGATTAATTAAGTAACATAAGTAAAAAAACGTCAACAAGGAGGTGAAATTACACATCGTCGCGCGCACCTCCTGCAGTCTGAGCATCACATAGGAGAGAGGAGAGATCCATGCCGGCCACCAAGGATGCAATGGCAGGTGCAGCTCCGTCAAAATCACGAGCAGCCCGAACCAGCCATTAATCCGACCACAGAGAAATGCAGTGTCGTCGTCGACGACGTTTAGTAGTCGAACTGCTGGTAGGTGGTGAATGTCTGGCCGAACTGCCACCACGCTGGCACGACGTCCTGGAATTTCAGGTACTGCCCGCCGGTGGTCGTCACGGCGAAGCTGAGCCCCTGTCCGGCAAGCCCGGCGAGGGACTGCCAGTTGGCGCCCCAGTTCCTCGACATCTGGATCCACGCCGTGTTGGTCCCCTTGATCCACGCGCTGGCCACCGAGCCGCTGCCGGCGACGTTGGTGATGAGCACGAGCTCGAAGTAGTTGAACCCGTTGATGGTGAACCGCACCCCGCCCTGGCGCCAGCACTTGACCCGCTGGTAGAGCACGGGCACGATGCCGGCGCGGTAGACGCCGATCTGCTCCCACGCCGGCTGCGACATGTCGAAGTGCTGCCGCGGCGTGTTGCACCAGCCGCCGTTGTCGCTGGGGAGCGCCCAGTTGGGCGGGCAGAAGTTGGTGGCCGTGACCGTCACCGCCGTGCCGGGCTTGCACCACTGCGACTTGCTGGTGTCGCAGATGATGAGGTAGCACTGCCCGCACGACGCGCCGTCGTTGAACAGCGCCGTGCTCAGCGCCGCGTTGTTGATGCCGTACCCCTGGTCGTACAGGTTGCTGTACCCGCACGCGCCACCTGATCGTACACATATGCATTCATGCACACATGCGCATTAGCTACCTAAGTACGTGCGTTGATAGCAATGCGTACATGATCCTTGCAACGAAACGCATGTCAATGGAGTAGAAGGGAAATGCATGTGCTAGCTTACCCATTGTGCCGGAGCCGTCGCTTCCGCCGTAGAACGTGGCGGTGGCCGGAGACCAACCATCGGCCGCGCCGAGTGCGAGGCACGTCGCAAGGACGGTGCACAAAGCTAGGGACTTAGCCATCTCCATGGCAATGCTTGAGAGAGAGAGAGAGAGAGAGGCAGAGAATGAGAGAAGCAAGGGTGTGATGAGTGAGGACGAAGCGCCAAAGGAGAACCGTTTGGTTTGAGCGGTGATGATCGTGTTGATCGAGGCCAATGCGCTTATGTAGGGGAGGAAGCGCAAGCTAATTGGAGGAGCGAGAGTTAATAATCACTATAGGTAGAGAGGATTAGAGGAATGATTGTCTTGTCTTGTCAGAACACGCAATCCGTGTTCGATCTAAGCACATGCCGATCGATCGACGCATCACGGGTTAACTACCTAGCTGATTAAGCTAAGCGCCGAGGCCTTTGACTTTGGCGTTGTTGGAGCCATCACATCATCATTGATGCATGAGGCCTTTGTTAATTAGTTGAAGTTAGTTATCGCCGTTTCGATCAATTTTTCTCCGGCCTAGTCAAATGATTAGAATTTAGGAAGATTCTCACCGCAACTAACTGGGACAAATTCTTTCCACACCACACCACGTTAATTATTCTGATCATCTAGTGGTTCAAAAGGTTGAAACCCTGCCCTCAGCATGTTCGTCTACTGTATGCGGTGGAAGATGGAGCAACCGATTGGTCAGAAATCTCGACCAACTGATCTGTTAATGTAGAAACGCGAATTAGTCCATTTCGAGTTGCTAATTGGATTAGTGCTCCCTCCCGTCATAAAAGGAACTCGTTTGGGGCTACACATAGGCAAACATTATAAATTTTGGCTATTAATATTTTTGTGAATATTTAGATTGGAATACAAAAATGATATGTGTAGATTTGTCTCAAAAATGATTTTCATAGCATTATAGTTTTATTAAGTTTTATAAATATACTACAATAGAAATGAGTGATTAAAGTAACATTTTTTTTGAAAGAAAATTAAAGTAACATTTTAGTGACTTAGTGACCGTGTTGATGTTCAAAGCGACTTCCTTGTGACCGGGAGTATTATACCAGGTGTGTGGATTAGTTGAATTAAATTTTAATTACTCTACTTGATTGGAAGAGTGGAGAAAGATCACATTCAGAAGCTGCCGGCCGGCGCTAACGTGCCAGTTGCAATTCCATGTCGGTCGGGAATTTTAGAACTATATTATATATACAAGAAGATATGACTTTTTTTAGGCTGACATAATTAATTTCAACAATCTCAACCATCGCTATGCAAAATAATAATAATAAAGTAAAACTTATCAGTAGGAGAGAGAGTAAAACTCAACCATTATTTTTTCCCCAGAAAAAGGGAAGCATTGTTCATGCTGACACTGTAACATGTGTGTTGATGTTTTAGTATCGATTTTATGAATAAATGCTATGGCTCTCATATCATGAAATCACATAGAAAAGGACACGAAAAATTTATACAGATTCAGACCTTCTCCTAAGAGAATAATAACCCTACTTCTCTATTATTGTATTGATTGTGTTTACAACAGGGAGGAAGTCACTAAAACTAGGGCTTGATAACTTCTGTCTCTTGTTGTTTCTTCTGAATCTCTCCTCAAAATTCTCTTTCTCTGTCCACCGACTTTACTCCTTATATAACGCACGAAGGGATTACGGTTGTCTATGTCAAGAGACGCCTCAACATTTGGTGCAATGCGCACCTTTAATGATGGTTATTGTCAGAGACATACCCCTACCCCCACGTCTCCTTGCAATTATGTCAGAAACAGAGGTTTCATACACGTAGTTATCTCAGAGAATAACGGTACATATGAACAACTGTGTGCATTAAACACAGCGTATAAATGTCCCTAGTTGATTGGACCCACATATCAGTAGGCTTTATCGACTATATGGTGGTCGTAGCTGACCTTGTCGTAATAAAGCTTACAACCATAAAAGTGATCGTAGTAAAGTTTACGATCATGAGATGGTCGTAGGAAGTGTTACGACCATAATATAGTCGTAGAAAATCTTACAACCATACAGAATGGTAGTAAAATGATTTACTACAATTGGGCTAAGCCTCTCCCTTATTAATGATAAGGGGTATCCTTGTAGATTATATGAAGATATTGCTATCTATAATAACAATTATAGATAAACGATATAACTAATTGAGAATTATTAGATCCTCGTCAATGTGTATCTAAGTATCTACTTGACTTCATTTTCTCCCAGTACAAAAATAAGAAAAATATGTCCTTGCCATTCTGACCATCCAATTGTAAGATAAATGTTAGGGTTCTGCAATATAAATCTAAACCCATCATACGTCCCGCAATACAAATCCACATCCATCATACGCACATATCAAGAAAGTACTAAATGTAAGAAAAATTGTTATTGGACCATATATACTCCTGTTAAATGGCATACTACAACTACTCATTCATTTTTCTACATTAAAGCGGGGGTATTAAGTGAAAAATATTACAATATCTACACTTCGATTCCCTCAATAGACTATATTGTGGGACGATATGTCCCAATAGACTTATATTGTGGGACCAGTTGACCCAAAAGCTTAAGCCAATGAGGAAATATGGGCAATATACTTCAATACTCCCTCGCACGTCTAGAGCTCTAGGCTCCACCAGACTAAGACATGGAGTTAAAGTGGGCCGCAATTATTTCTTAAAAAATATTGCGTTAGCCATGTCTTGAACTTAGGACCCATAATTTCTTTTTTAAGAAACAAGCAGGAGAGCTCCCCATTGTATTAATAAATAAGGTGGTGTGAAACAGATCCACAGAAGTAATAAGGTTAAGAAAGGGCATTTAATTACAGAAGGAAAAATGCTCCAAGCATTTCTCCCTACAAGGGAGTAAGTTCTACCCTCCTTCTTTATCTTTGCCAGGAGTTCCACAGTGGTGGTTGACTTGTTATTGAAAATTTTAGCATTCCATTCCTTCCATATCTCCTAGGAGATAAGGATGAGAATCGTGGCTGTCACCCTTCTTGGGAGCCCTCGCATCCCATTGACCTTCATCCACCGGTTTGCAATATTCCAGCTTTTGGCCCAATTGGGTGGCTTGAGTTGTGATGAGCCTAGCAAATCCGCCATGGAGTTCCATATTCGAGTGGAGTATCTACACTAGGTGAAAAGATGTAGTGTCGTTTTCAGTGATTGTCTGCGGAGAGGGCAGATGCGTTGGTTTGGCTAGCCCCTCACTTCCAGTCTATCTGAGGTCCAAAGCCGATTTTGAATAGCTATTCAAGTAAAGAATTTCCATTGGGGTAGGTTTTCTAGATTACTTTTTGGTAGTTCGTTGTTGTTGAGCCAAGGAGTTGTAGTGTGTACGTGGATTTCGTTGAGTAGCTTCCCCCCGGGGTTAGCTTCCAGGTGATCTCATCCGGGGTATTTGGGTCCGAAAGGATCTGGTTTATTTTACCCAGAGCTCAAGGAATTGTTGAACATGTTGGGGATGTCAAAGCCCCGAGAACGTCGATGTCTTGAACCCGCCGCCCATTCTGTAACGTCGCACTGACTGTTAGGTTTTTCCTCCTGGATACTTGGAAAATGTAGCCATGCAGAGGACCAGAAGTTTGCCTGGTTTCCGTCACCAAGAGTGGTCGTTGTAGCCGCTGAGAAGAGGTGGCAGTCAGTGTCGTCGCACGGTGTTTCCATGCCTACCCAAGGTTTCTGTGGGACTTTCCACTCTTGCCATAGCTAGCGAAGTTTGAAGGCCGAGGCGAACTTTTGAAGGTTGAGGATGCCGAGACCCCCCAAGCCAGGTTGGGCGACAGAACTTCTCCCAACTAACTTTACATTTCCCTCCTGAGATATCTTCATGGCCGATCCAAAGGAAACGACGTCGACTGCGGTCCAGGCCACGAATTTTTGATCCGTGACAAAATAAGTTGGAATCGAGGAGAGCACTTAATTAACTAGGGTGGTCCGGCCAGCCGTAGTTAGGAGCTTACCTTTTGGTCTACCAACCTACCTCCCACTTTGTCTAGTAGGGGCCGAAAATCTACCCTGCGGAGTCTTTTGCACAAAAGCGATAACCCCATGTATTTGATAGGTAAAGTAGATCGGATGGCAGGGAAGTCTTGGAGGACCATGTCTAGGTCAATGTGGTTGCAACTTATTGGGAGCACTGTGCTTTTCTGGAAGTTGGTTTGCATATCTTGAATACATTGTGTTAGCTAGGTCTTGAATACATGACCTCTTGGTTCCAATACCATATTAAATATAATACACCAACTAATTAACCAAAAAGGTTAAGTTGCTGAGGAAAGATAGGCAATATACTTCAACAATAAGTACACCACAGGAAACACATATGATGTGTATATGTCTTTTTAATGGCGATCTACTTACACTGCCGTTTTATTTTTTGTTCTTTTGTTAGAACCAAAAGTACCCCTCTAGATAGTCTATCATCTATTATATGATATAATTAACGCATTTCAATTATATGAAATGAAACCCATGTTCTAATGATCGCAAGCACATGATTACAACGTCCCGTTATTGACTTGCGCGTTACAATGATTGATTTGTACAAGCCCAATTCTTATCATGTTGTTCCATCCATAATTGATTCAGCAACTATGTAGCTAGTACTTAACTCATCTGCAAATAATCATACAAATTAAGCGGCTAAGTTCGTTCGTTCTGCGTGTTGAGAAACTGCTAGTCGTCAGGTACACGTATGAGCTAACTAACTGGTGAGCATAGAACAAGCATGGATGCACATCACCTAATAAATTAATCGACGTCTACTGCTTGGTAGAGTTTTTGGCTCATTTAGCACAATTTTGAACTGAAATAGTAAAAATAATTTCATCTCAAACGAATTGACAAAAATAGCACATCTGTCACGTTTAAAATGCATGGTATGGAGCCTATGGTGCCCCCACCTGCGCGATAGGCCACATGGCAGCCTCCCATTCGGAGTCGATTGGCCTGTCATGCATTTTGAGCACGGCAGAGGTGTCATTTTTTGCCATTTCGTCGAGAGAGATGCATTTTTGCTATTTCGGTTCAAAATCACATTATATGAACCAAAAACTCCTAACCGGTGTTTTTGATGAATTTTTTAAAAGGAAACTCTTGCCTGGTGTTGTTTCGATCTTGGGATCAATTGAACCGACTTTTAGCTACTAACTAAACTAGTTCGAATGTGCGTATGGAATGAAAGCTAATTTATGGGATTAATTGACGGAATTCTATGTGAGAGAACCAACAGGAATTGTAGACCTGGAAATCAATCATTAGAGCGTGCGAGTCAAAGTCCGGAAGTTACAGGCATGTGCTGATGCGCGTACGTCCCCTTCAACGATCAAAAGTCATCAACAACCGCTTAATCACCTTTGTTTAAAGCAAGTTTAAGAACACTTTCGGCACTAACAGTATTGCTTTCTGCTAAGAAATTACTGTCTACATAAGGTATCTACGATAGTTTGTTTCTTAGCTTATTACTAAGAGGAGAGAGAGTACTCAATCTAATAAAAAGAAATAAGCTTTTCAATGGATTATTTTTTGAGCTTGTATTTAAGATTTTAATTGCTACAAGTGTGATTGGAGATAGTGGAATCCACAAAACGAGTTTTTAGGTAACAAGCAAGTCTCCAACAGAGTATTTTGTTGTTTCTTGTGTCTTGATATCAACAACTTGTTTGTTTCTTCATCGAGTAACAAGCACACCTTCTCTCTTCACCATCTCTTCTCCACATCACCTAAATGCTGATATGTCTATCTCTTAGTAACAAATGACATGTAGATGCTCTAATTGCACGAACTGTAGCTTATTAATAGCCTGGTGCATGCAATAATCAAGAATCAATATGCACAGTGAACAATGTTAGACTACTTAAACACATTTGATAATTGAGATGATTACTACAAACCTAATCACAATCGGTTGGGATTGTTATTTTAGACCTGATGGCCAAAAAAACAGGTCATTATATCTCCCCTATATTATTGACTACAAACCAAGTCTTCTGGTTCGGCCACATCGTTAAGAAATTTATTGCCTTTGGATTTATAGTCTTCACCGATTAGGAACCGTCAGATCTTAAGTACTCTAATTGGACATCTTCCAAAGTACAAGGTGAGAAAAAAAAAACTAGGCAACTCTTGAGCCCATAGCCATGCGTAACCACTGAAGATTCATTTAATTAAGAGTCGTTGGATCATCCCAGAGCAAGAGTTAAACAGTCTGATCATGGTAAGCAGAAGCAAAAAAACGCCTAATCAGTTAATGCTATCTTGCCCGCGCAAACCAACGCAACGGCTCATATTCTAAGCCATGTGTTGCCGTCGTTCCACTACTGTCTACAAGAAACAACTGCCATATGTAAGGATATGGATCATCTACATTACTACAGATAGTGGTGCAAGTGGGGCGGGCTGCGGACAGCCCACACCCACCTTGCTCTGGCCACTGAGAAGACGCGGCTGCCGCTAGCCCACAAGGCATCCCTGCATGCTCTTTGGTGGGTTTGGCGGCAGCCCACAACACATCGCTAGCCTGGGAATGCATCGCTACATCGCTGGATCGCTGCATGATCTTTGTGCATGCTACATACTAGTTTGTTTGCACTTAGCAAAAAATCTGGGAAAAAATTCCCAAAAATAATACCAAAAAATCTGGAAAAAAAATAATCCAAAAAGACAGTTATTCTCATGGAGTTGTTAAGATGAATAACTAACTAACAGGATTACATCATTTGTACCTCTGTCTTACACAAACTATGAATTACATCATTTGCCAAAAGAGCTAAGAGCTGAATGTCAGGACCCGGGATTAATACTCCTGAATCCTCTGTGCATTTCTGAACTAGTCTCATGATCAGTAGCTAGTTCACACAGTAAACAAATATGGTGACAAATTCATATCACAACTTTATTAATAATCAACAGAGTTTATTACAAAAAAGGCTTATGAACCAACAATAAAGAACACAGCGGAAGACGAAGAAATAATAGTAGGGTCTAGTTAATCTGCCACAGGCAATCGACTGGGGAAGCGACCTAGTCGTCGAGATCCACACTGGTAGGAAAGTCCTTCTTCTCTGATCAATCAAAGATTTAACGACGCCTTGATTCGCTGACTGGTGGACTTGTGAACAGAAACTGAGATGAATTAATACTCTGATTTCCCTTTAAGACACCGACAAGTGGGCCTGAGGCCATTAAGTGCACATAAACCACCCCATGCGCCGAGTACTGTGTTGTGGACTCTAGTCCATGCACTATGCTCATGGACCTACTTTATGACATGTGGTCCCCACATGTTAGGAGAGTTTATTTCGGGAATTAAATGAAAAAGGAAAGCACTGTGTTGTGGACCCCGTCTGTCATTCGCTTTGGTTAGGTCTAGCTGGGTATAAAAAGTAGTTAATGCCTTTAGGAATTCTGAAATGAGTTATTGTTACATTGTGAATTCAAATAACTTCAAAAATTCATAACTAATTCAATTTAACTCCAAATTGAGTGGATCTGATTTTGTTGGGTTCCATTCTTTTTTGTACTTTAACTTGGAATAGTTTTTAAGCATGTTACTCTCACAGAAAATTTTGTATTAGAATTAAGTTCCAAAAAGGATTATTTTTACACTGGAAAATTCCTTTAACTTTAAAAATGCATAAGTAATTCATTTTAGCTCTAAATGAGATGAATCCAATTGTGTTGTTCATAAATTTTTATTCCCTTTCATGCATATAAAATTCATCTCCCCACCACTCCAGAATTTTTTGGAATTGTAATTAATTTTGGTTTCATAAATAGTAAACCCTAATTATTTTCTCTCGTGACAAAAATTGATTAGGGCATAACTCCCTCATACAAACTCCAAATCAAATGATTTTTGTTTCTAAATTCATCTAAAATCATACTCTACAATCTGTGTAATTTTCATACAATTTGGATAAAACTGAATTTTTGGTTGTATTCGGTGTTATCCGTTGTTATTTATTCTTCTCGTTCGTTCGATAGATTACGGAGATTCAATTGTCTATGAGAGTGATCCTCAACAGCATCTGAACTATCCTCAACAAGGCAAGCAGCCCCCCATTTGATCATCTGTATGTATGCATGTTCTATTTGATGATAAATTCCCGTTAGAGGTAGTTAATCCTAGTAGTTGCATGAGCTGTAGGTAAATGTTATCCCTTGCCACTGAACTTAGGTTAATATCCCCGCTGATGAATCAGAGTTCGGTGGATGAGTTAGGGTCATAATATACTGTATCCGAGTCAGTACCGCTTAGCAAATGCTTAGAACGGTAGAAAGGGGATCATCGCTTCAGCGATGGTCATTATATCATCACTTTAATTATTTGGGTTAGGGTACTCATGCAAGAATCATATTTGGAAAAACTAAAAATAAAAATAAAAGGATTTGGACTTGGGTAAATGGTACGATGGCGTGATTGTCGGGTGTGTGGTTTGTTGTCAGAACCCGGGATTAACATCCCAAATCCTCTGTACATTTCTGAACTAGTCCCATGATCAGTAACTAGTTCACACAGTAAACAAATATGGTAACAAATTCATATCACAACTTTATTAATAACCAACAGAGTTTATTACAAAAGAGACTTACAAGCCAACAATAAAGAACACAACGGAAGACGAAGAAGTAGTAGGATCCAGTTAATCTGCCACAGGCAATCGACTGGGGAAGCGGCCTAGTCATCGAGATCCACACTGGTAGCAAAGTCCTTCTTCTCTGAAATTTTATTTGCATAAAGCAAATATGAGCACAACTTCCGTGCTCGCAAGTTACACCCGTCAAATAACAGAATGATATGCATACATAGATGTAACAAAGGATGACTTATTGGTTCAATTTGCATAAAGTAATGTTTGACATTTTAAATACAATACTAAGTTCAAATGCTCAAGTTTTTCAATAACAAAAATTGATTTTGAAATAATAGAGATAGTGTAGGCATCGACCTAACACTAATATAAACACGGGCATCAACCCGGAGCTTCAACCCATAACTTTTCTCATGGACACCCATCCATGTCATAAACAGTTTTATAAAATATTTTGAAAACAAAATCAAAGTCTAACTTTGAGCAGTTCTGCTAGCATGTCCATGACCGTGGACACGGCTATTCGAATAGTTTTACACTCTGCAGAGGTTGTACAGCTTTACCCATAAGACACGACTTCTCTAGTTTGTTTGGCATCCGTCGATACCACCGCTCACTACCTTAGGTAAGCAGTCTAGAGTATGTGTCAAGGCCTTTACAATGCATCATTCCACCGTAGTTACCCCTCGCTAAGGTTTCGCCACCCCCTTTGGAATAAAGACCTCCGGGTTCGGGCCCCCTATTGCACTAAGTGGGACTAACATAAGTCGTAACATGACTACCCATTGCATCTGTATGGAACAACCACGGTGGAACATTGCAGATTAATTAGCCAGGTCCTACTCCCCATACCGAGGACATGTGGTGGTACGGTATGGCTTAGCATCATACACGCGAAGACCGGTCCTTAACTGACTTGGGCAACTTTCCAACAAAACCCATGGGCCTCAACCATACCCGATTGAGCCCGTGCATGAACATGCACCCACCAAACTTCCATTATGCCCAAGTTCAAACCTATTTTTATTTTATTTTCCAAGTATAATCATTTTATGAACCTTCTATGGCAAAATAATACCATAGACCCAATTTAAATCACATTTGAAAGATTTGGCTAAAAAACTTTCCAAATACAAGATTTGATCTAAACATTGACTAAGCATATGATTAATTTTAGTATCATTTTGTCTAATGGTGACAAGGTATTCACGTTCAATATTCAAATTGGCCATACAAGGAAAATTGTAATAGCTAGACATTTAAAATAGGGAATTAAAATAATTGTATAAACATATGCATGCAGTAATAATTTAAAACAAAATATAAATAATTTGAAATAATAGGATCAATATGATCAAGGGTATAACTTGCCTTGCTTGTTTAATCGATGCTCTCAAACGGTGTCGAAATCCGGTTGTCCGAAGTCGTCGAAATCCTGCGACGATGCCGTAGGAGGTGGCGGCGCGGCGAGGGGCGGTCGACGGTGGCGACGGCGAGGGGCGGAGAGCACGGGCGGCAGCAGTGAATGGGGACGGCGGTGCTCCGGCGATACTCCGGCGAAGGCGAGGGGAGCACGGTGTAAAATGTCGTGAGGCGAAGCTAGTGGTGTGGTCGATGGTGCCGGGACTTCACTGTAGGAGGCGCATTTGACCGATGAACGACGTTCGGCCAATGAACTTCAACTCTGAAATTCGGCCAAGATAGGGGGAGATGGGAGGAGAGGTTTTGGGAGTGGGTTGAGGATGGAGAGGGCCTCCTGGTGCTCCCTTTATATAGGGGAGGAGGGGTTTGAATCACCGGGATTTCGCCTGAGATAAGCTATAATTTCGGGTGTGATTAAAGAATGATTGAAATGGCCGAATTGATTGCATGCAAAGGAGGAAACGTCTGATTGATGGGATGGTAACGTGCGTGAAGTTAGTGCAGACATTTCGCTTCGGACGAAATCAAATTTAATGCATTGAGTGGGGAGAAAAGAGGAAAGAGGTGGTGTTCTGCCATTAATGGCCATGGAGCTTGGGCTACTGTTCGTGCACTGCGTAGGGGCGCCGGAGAGAGGAGAGGAGGGGTGGCGTGGTGGTGGAGTTGGTCGGCGGTGGTGGCCGGAGGTGGTGAGGTCGGCCATGGAGACACTGCCATGGCTTCACTTTGGGAAGATAAGCAGCAGAGAAGTAATGCTTCAGGAAGAAGATGGGTTAGGAGAGAGAAAGAAAGAGAGAATAAAAGAATGTGAAGGAGTACATAGACAAATAAAGCCAAATGCCCGTGGCTGCAAGTAAGGCTTTAGGGTTAAGGAGGTTTGCATGGGAGCAGGAAATTGATGGGTGACCGAATGGGAGTTGTATTTTTTTTATTTTTATTATTATTTATTTCGAATTACTGCTCACAGGTTACTATTCAAATTCCAATGGCACAAGACACTGTTTGCAGTCCGAACAATTTCTTTGATTTTCGAATTTAAACAAAACAATAAATCAACAGATTTCTAGAAAATAGTAAATAGAGTCCAAAAATTCTACAAAAATTCATAAAAATACCTTGAATTATTTTGAACTTAATAAAAATAATTCCAACCTAAAGTTGGCCTTTATTTTTGAACAGTAATTATTTTGTTTTAAAATAAATAGTAAAAAGCTTTTAAAATTCCAGAAATTACTTAAAATTTTATTTTTCACTTTAAATCCAATAGAAACTCATAAAACTCAATAAATTTTATTTTTGAATTTTAAAATCTTATCAATTTAAGAAAACCAAGAAAACACTATTAAAACTCAAAAAATCCAATAAGACCATAACTTTATTTATTTTTATTTTGGTAACAGCACTTTGGGATGTTACATTTGTGCCCAAGTCAAATAAGGACCGAACATCCTGCGTCACTGATCCAAGCATTATTGCGTGCAACCACATGAGGGACATATGGAACCCCTCTTGACTTAGTACTTTGTTGTGTTTTAACTTTGAGCCACAGGTGGTAGTTGTTAGGAAGAAAAATGTTCTGTTGTATTGAAAATGTGCGGGCTAAGTCCCTTTTAGTTCCCTCGTCTGAGGAGCATCGGCAGTTGCTGAGGCTGGGCTGGTGACTCCGACACAACGTATGGGTCCTCCGTGGGAGCCCTGTCTGCACACACAAGGGCGGTTCATGGAGGGTTTCACCCATATGGGCAGCTCTCAGTTAATGCATACCATTGGAAAATGTCTCGTAGGACTTAACTCTGTCGGCATACCTTCGGAAGTGTGCTATATAGCTTGGCAAAGGAGCGGTCTGACGTGTAGGTAAAGTTGTACACCCCTGCAGGTTATAATATATTCGAATAGCCACGTTCTTGGTTATGAACATGCTTGGTTAGGTCATGCAAGAGTTAGACTCAAACTTTTCGATAAAACATGACATCGGGTGGTACGAATGTGTAATTTATGCTATTGTTGTGGTGGTTGTGGGCGGCCACTTCCAGGCTGTTGTTTATGTCTCTAAATATTGTCTCGCTGATATTTAAGCAACTAAAAATAGATTTGCTAAATTGTCTTACAATCTATTACTCTATTGCCAAGAAAATACATTTACGCTGAAAACTACTTAGTGTGGTATCCTTCCTTTGATACTTAAATGCATCTACTATTTTGTTGCTTGTAAGTCTTGTGAGTACAACTTTGTACTCAACTGCATTGTCCATGCTGCAGAGGAGGTTGACCCCCAAGGGGAGAGCCAGTGTGAGAATGTCACGACCACCTTGGGATGTGCTAAGAAGATCTCCTAGGACCTCTTAGGGAGGTCCGACAGGACCACCCGGAAGTCTTGTAGGCCTTCTAAGTACACCCACGGAGGAGGTCCTCCAGGACCACCCAGGAGATCGCAAGGACCTCCCAGAGGTCGTGGACTCTGTGCACTGAGTTAGTCCCAGGAACCGAAGCTAACTCGCACAAGTTAACATAGGTGTAAATCACAACCACGAAGTCCACGCAGAGAGCAGCGGACAAAGAACAATGATTAATAAACGAGGGCCTTATGGCCAAGGTTGTTTACAGCAGATACCAACAAGGGCTACAAAATCTGACAACAAACTTTACAACAAAAGGACCGTCAACGCGCGGACCATCCGACAAACCCAAAGGCTGTCGAGTGGAGGACGTCCCTAAAAGCTCGGGTCATCAAAGAACACCTCCTTGAAGAGGTCTGAGCCACCAAGACCTGGATCATCTTCTGCCACTACTTGGAACAGCAGGACAAAAAGGCATGAGTACGTTGAATGTACTCAGCAAGTCACAGAGAACATTTATGCAAATAATATTCATGCTTTGGCTTGACAAAGGAGAGTTGTAGGGTTAGTTTGCATAAAGCAATATTTCATAGGAAATAACATAAATAGATTAAGAGCTTAAGTTAAAAACAGTAATACATAAATACATTTGATTTGAAAAGGAGATCGTGAGCACCAACTCACTTCCAAACCACGTGTGGGAGGTCCTGGACGCACCCACCTCTAGGACCACCCCCACGACCACCCTAGAGTACCAACTCCAGCACCCCAAGGACCACTAAAAAAGCTCCAAGACCTCCTTTGGCCACCAACCCCGGAGCATCCAGGACCACTCTAAAGGTCCCACGACCAGCCCTTGGACCTCTTCACGAGCCAACCATGATCTCTCTAAAGCCGACCAAGGTCTCTTCGAGACAAAGCCATGGCCTCTCGCGGAAGTGACCAGGGACCCAAGTTTTTATAAAAGATCTACCACTTGCGCAAAATCACCAGGCGGTTGTCCATGACCAAGGACTTGGCTATTCGAATAAATTATTACACTCTGCGGAGGTGTACAACTTTACCCACAATTCACGATCTCTCTAGCGGGGCGATTCCCATTGAAACATTGCTCATTTCCGAAGATGAGCAGCCTAGAGAGCGTGACAAGGCCTTTACAAAGCTTAGAACTGGCTCAGAGCTGCCCGCTAAGGTTTCGCTTCTAACGGGTATCGCACCACGTCAGATTGTGCCCCCTCTTGCGCCAGTGAATCACACGCTCAACCACAATAGAACCAAGCCAGTCCCTTACTAATTATTTGGCCCAAACCACCTCCACAAAGTGGTCTTGTGGTTGCACAAAAATACTCAGATCATTGGATCACAAAGTAAAGTCCTTAAGAGTGGCTCAAGCAAGACAATCCACAACCCAAATGTGACTCTAGGGCACCACCCTAGAGCACCCACTACTCACTCCCGACCTTCTTATCCGAGCCAATAACAGTTTTGGGTTCAACCCGTGCCAAAAGACCACCAAGTCTAGGCACTCAAGTTTTAACAAAGTGGTATCACACCAGAAAAGGCACCATTATGGTCTCATACCACAAGTGCACCAAAGTGGCCTCACACCACAGGTTCCACAACACATTAGTCAAGATTATTAAGAAAGGAAAAACAAGGTTCTCGCAACCCACGGTTCTAAGCTAGGCTAAGCAATCTACGAACCCCAGGCTGGTAACCTCAAGGAGTAACAACAGGACCACCCATTCTAAGGTGTCCGAAGGAAACATGACAACATGCTGAGTATCAATAACAAGGAGGTAAAACATCAAGTAAGTAAAGCTACTGCCCAATACCACTTTGCAAATAGCCATGCAAGTTAGACAACATATACTTTGAAATGATAGGTTCAACAATGATCAAGGGTCTATGACTTGCCTTCGCTGAGCAGTGGGAAGGCTTCGGCAGAGGCTGCTGGATCCACAAACTCCTCTTCGAACTCGGAACCTATACGTTCGCGAAGAACCAAATAAACAAAGCAAGCTCAAACAAAAGAACTTAAAGGAAACCAAAGAACTTAAGCAAATCCAACTTGAAACCAAAATCATGGGAGTTCCTGCCCGAAGAGAGGAGGTCCAACTCAAAGAAGAGCTCTAGCAGCAAACTCGGAGAGGTCTTGGTGAGAGCAAGAAAGTTAGAAAATGAGGCCAAAGGTGGTGAAGGAAAGCTCTCTCTGTCTCTCTCAGCTACAAATAGCAAGGGAGGTGATGATGAGAGCGCTAAGGCTCAGGGCAACGTGTCAAGGGTAGGTGAGAAAAAGGTATGAGGATAAGACAAGGCAGACCATCAAAAGAAGGAACAAAGTACCTCAGATGTGACTACATTCAATGCACCGTAGCAACATTAAATGTTCAGAGACTTTCTGTTGTAAAGCGTGCAGAAGGGGGAAAAAGGGGACAGGCCTGGCTCAAACAAAGAGGTTGGTCAAAACCACACGAAAAAGTTGTGACCAAAGGAGGAGGTCCTGCGAAGGAGGAGATCCTCGCAGAAGCCAAAGGTGGTCATGTTCCATCAGGGTGGTCTTTGCAAAAAAGACCAGAGGTCATGACCACATAGGGTGGTCGTGACGAAAGAGGGTGGTCTTTGCAAAAAAGACCAAAAGGAGGTGAGGGCAAGGGGGAGGTCCAAAGGATAAAGGGAGAGGCGCATCGAACCAGGGCCACACGATCTTGATCGGGTGGTTCTAGGGAGGGAAAAGTGCGCACAAGATCTGGACTTAAGGGAGATCCAGACAAGGGGGGTTTCAACGGACAAGATTCAAAAGTGGGAAGGATCTAAAGGAGATCCAGGCTTAGAAACTCGAGGGCAAAAGGGTACAAGGGAGGTCTTGACGGTCAAGATCTACAAAAGGGGGATTCTGACGGTCAAGATCTACAAAGGGGAGGTCCTAAGGACGAAGGGATCGGGTCCAGGGGGAGGTCCAGAAGAGGGAAACTAGACTAAGGAGCACACAAAGCAAACAAGGCAAAAGGGCCAAAGCCAAAGAATAGCAAGAAACTCCAGCAACGCACCAAGAGCTAAAAGGCTTTAGTTGTAGTTGAGTTAATTCAAGTTAAACCTCCAGTTGTTCAAAAGTTTCAGGTTAAGCTTGAGCAAACCAATAAATCGAATGGTTCCTTTTTAGGTTTTGAAATATGGCAAAAACTCTAAGACAAGTGGGACGTTACAGAGAATGACTACAATGTTGACGACTAGCTCGGAGTTTCCAATCGGTTGCCTTGTGGGTAAGTGCAGCCGATTGGCTTTATTTTGCTGCCATCTTATGGCTTGTTCTTCCGCTACAAACTCGGTGTTTCATTATGCTATTTGGCCGGTCGAACCTATGTATATAATCCGAACATGTATGTTTATTGTGTTGTAAATTATGAAAACTCGGTATTTTAATAACTTGTACGTGTATGGAATTGATACTATGTTTGTGAAGGTGTATGTGTACCACTCCTGAGAGGTACATAATGCACCGAGAGCGGAGAAATTTAATTTGTGATGCTAGAACCAATTAAAAAATTAAGCATTACAAGCTAAATAGCCCGGCTCTCACAAAGCAATGAAACAATGGCAGTTCTGGCTCCTTTTCTTCCTGAAATGCATATGCTAGGAATTGTTGTTTATGCGTGATTTGCATAGGATGCTGTGATTAAAGGAGAGCTACTGTAATGTAGTAAGCTTTTCAGTAAGGGATACCATCAAGGGTAAAAAAACAGACCATCTTGAAGATAATGTGCTCACAAATTATTGAAACTTCATATCTTACATGGAAAGGCCTCCGATAGAAAATAACTACCCTAAATTTCGTAGTAATTTTTTTGTTTTAACTTTGTATATTTTATTTTTATTCCCAAGCTTGAATATTTGTAAAATCAATATGAGTATATTTGTCCTATACTTTTGTAACTTTATAAACATATCAAAATGTCAAGTATAATACATCACTATCAATCAAAATAACCATTACATATTTTGGGAACAAAAGACTTGCAATAATGATGCAAAAAAAAGTTGACTTTAGTATTGTAGCATTAAAATTGTCGTAATTCGTACTAAGGAAATTACTAACAAATATGAGTCACAATATTAGTTTTCTTAGTGCATCTAAAAGAAGGAAAAACTATTCTAATGCAACCTATTTTAATATTAATCATATCTTGACTTTACAAGTTTGATGCTATAGCATTACAAATTTGTAATCCAGACAGAGGAAATTACTAACAAATGTGAGTCACAACATTACTTTTTCTTAGCGCATCTAGGGGTGTGTGTGGGGGGGGGGGGTTATTCTATCATAAATCGATGAGCGGCAATAAGGATATGATCAATATTTCTATAATAATATTTTTGTTGAGAAAATGACTGAATAAGTAAATGTTAGCATTAGGTAGCTCAAGCAAATGGAGATGATAACGAATATTTATCCTATTAAGATTAAAGTGATGTCAAAAAATACAAATATTCAGCCACGTAGCAACGCGCCGGACCGGCAAAAAAAGCTTGTGCTCGAATCGATTACAATAGTTAATTAGTTAAAATTGAAATGGATCAATTTGGAATGAAAAAAGGTTAACGAGGCTTGACTCGATAATAACTCGTTAGCTTGTTTTTAAAATAATCATTTAAATAATAAATAAAATGATTTTAGGTTGAACTATGTTAATTTCGAATGAAACTCATGCCAGATCGTTAAGCTCGATGGCCAACCTGCGCGGGAGGTACTTCTAGTTTAGTGTAAAACAGACTATGCAGAATGGCGGTGCCATTACGTTAGCTCATTACCAGTCATCCGTATCAACATACAAAATGGTAAGATCAATGGCTATAGCGATTATTTTCTACCGCGCCCAAAACTGCTACACTGATTTTTGCTATAGTAACTTGCATGATGGCCTAATCCATGAAAAAATATGTTCTCCCCCCAATCATAGAAAAGCATATGAATGTATGATCGATGGTCGATCATTTCCTCTGCTAATTGCGAAAGCATTCAGTCATTTGCAACACTGGCTGATTGGATTGACTTGCGCCCCCAGTTAATCTCAAAACTAAATTAAGCACCGACACGCAGAGTCTGCGTGTGGAAGGAATGTGTTAGTTGCAATCATTCCAAATCAACGCGCAAGTCAAGGCCTAACTACTAGCTTGAAGCTAACTACATGCGCACCTGCATGTGCTTCGAGTTCGCACTGTGATTACGTGTTCTCTGACATGAGATCGATCGATCGTCGTCGTCACATTGTCCCTCTAATCCTATCCTAATCGATCGTCAGCTTTTGTTCCAACTCCCGTTCCGATTCCTATTTAAGCACTAGTAATCTTGATCGCTCCCCATCACTTGCAACAAACCAACGCTTCATCTGCTACGTACGTAGTCTTACTCGTATCTGTTTCTCCGAGGTTGTGATGGGCATGGGCATGGTGAAGTCGCTGGCTCTGTGCGCGGTTCTCGCAGCTTGCCTGGCGCTCGGCGCGGCGGGCTGGACGCCGGCGACGGCGACGGGTCCGGGACGATGGGCGGCGCGTGCGGGTACAGCAACCTGTATGACCAGGGGTACGGTATCAACAACGCGGCGCTGAGCACGGCACTGTTCAACGACGGAGCGTCGTGCGGGCAGTGCTATACCTCATCATCTGCGACACCAGCAAGTCGCAGTGGTGCAAGCCCGGCACGGCGGTGACGGTCACGGCCACCAACCTCTGCCCGCCCAACTGGGCGCTCCCCAGCGACAACGGCGGCTGGTGCAACACGCCGCGGCAGCACTTCGACATGTCGCAGCCGGCGTGGGAGCAGATCGGCGTCTACCGCGCCGGCATCGTGCCCGTGCTCTACCAGCGGGTCAAGTGCTGGCGCCAGGGCGGGGTGCGGTTCACCATCAACGGGTTCAACTACTTCGAGCTCGTGCTCATCACCAACGTCGCCGGCAGCGGCTCGGTGGCCAGCACGTGGATCAAGGGGACCAACACGGCGTGGATCCAGATATCGCGGAACTGGGGCGCCAACTGGCAGTCGCTCGCCGGGCTCGCCGGCCAGGCGCTCAGCTTCGCCGTGACGACCACCGGCGGGCAGTACCTGCAATTCCAGGACGTCGCGCCGGCGTGGTGGCAGTTCGGCCAGACGTTCACCACCTACCAGCAGTTCGACTACTGAAACGTACATGCACGCACGCAGAGTGCTCCGATCCTTTGCCATTTGTTCTTGCGGCTCCTTTTGAATGTCGAGAGCGTGCGTGCTAGCTCGTGGTTTTGACGGATTTTGCATGCACTTACAACACTTCTTGCCATCATATCGCCAGTGGCGGAGCCACCACCAGGTCTAAAATTATTTTTTATAGATATATCTCATGTATGAACAACATTGGACACCCTTTAACCCAAATGAAGGACACTGGACACCCGATCATTTTTGTTCTTGATCCGCCCCTGCATATCGCATCCTTGCTCGTGGCACGGTGATAATTTGCTGTTTCTTTTCTTCTTTCCATTGGCATCTATATGTAAGATTGTATATATTATTAAATCAAGAATTGCAGACACTCACAAATTATTGATGCATTCATTTTTTTTATATATAATAGGTTTGCACCCCATTTCCATTAAAAGAAACAAAGTCACACGAGTTTAACAACTAAACAAGATTTCAAGATTAGTTTACACCCAAAAGATCAAATGCATTTAACAAGCAGCTTTGAGCCTAAGAGGACTACCAAGTTTTGAGAGGTGGATTGACGCATTCATTTGGCAATTCTACCATTGTTCTGGAACTCTGCTTGTCTAGCTTAACCAGTGAACGCGCGCGAGAGGGAAGTGAATGATTATGGTAAAATATTCTTCAAGTAACTCGGGTGCCAACAGCATGAGGGCCTTGGCCCAACTTGAAATCAGGTCCCGTAAAGATTACAGCCCTTTTAGGCCCAGCTCCAGTTTACATGTTTGACGAAAGACGGTAAATCGGTAAATGCGTTGTCCTTCCCGGCAACCATCGTAACTTCACGACTCTACATCCCAGCTCTGACTGTATAAATGATGACACTATGCTAAATTTGGAGTTACGGATGCCCCCAGTCCCCGTTACGCCGTTGTCACACTCTTAGCTTGCATGATGTACGGTAACATGTACATATGACATTGGAGAGTAGGAGTGCAATCCCGTATTATCTCGTCAGAACCTATCGTAAGAACGAGAAAGTCTAATAAGAACGAATAACACCGAAAACGACTCAAAAATCACCAAAACGCATGAAACTTACACAGCAGGTAGAGCATGATTTTAGATGAATTTAGCAACAAAAATCAATCGATTTGAATTAAGCATGCAACAGTTATAGCCTAAATATTTTAGATCGGCTGAAAATTCCAATTAATTAGTTTTCTGTTACTGTTAATTACATAAATTTCCAGAAGGTTGGTGAATATGAAAATTTTATGGCAGACAGAGCATGACATTCTAAGAACAAAAAATAGTTCGGTTCAATTTACAGAACAAGAACTTTCGAAGAAAAAGATATATTTAAAATTTATTCTACACAAAAGCATATTAACAGAGGAATCTAACACATTTTACTTTACTCAATTTGGAGCTACAGATAATTACTTATACAATTTACAAGTGTAATGAATTTCTAGAGCAACAATTAATACTAAACAAGATAATACAACTAACACAATTTTTCTAGTACAAAACAAGGTTCAAACAATTTTTAGATTAAAGTTAAGTTAACCAAGGATTTAACAGAATTGGAATCGACCAAAAAGGAGTTAAAACGAATTACTTAAGCACTTTTAAAGTTTAAAGCAATTTACAGTTCACAAATAAAAGACAAACTGGATTTTCTCATTAACCCTTAACGTGAAAAACTCTCGGCCGTTGAGATTGAATCGAACGGCTCAATGAACAGGGTGAACGGCCACACGAACGGCCCAAACGCTCCTAGCGTTAGATCAACATCGGACGGTCCACAAGGAAAAGACATTCAGAAGGTCCGAACATCCCACGAGATCTGAGGCGTAGATCTCAAAATGGATGATCCAAGATCACTACACGCTGCGCACCCACCGAGGTCTAAATGCGCGGGCCTATCTGACAGTGGTCGTAGCTAAGGGGGGTGATCTTTACAAAAAGGACCAAAGGGGTAGTCTTTGTAAAAGGCCAAGAGGGTGGTCTTTGCAAAAGACCACAGGGTGGTCTTTACAAAAAGACAGAGAGGGTGGTCTTTGAAAAAAAAACTAAGGGGGTGGTCGTGGCTTACGACAACGGAGTTTGGGCTCAAAGCTGGGCTCACCGCCACCGACTCCGGTCACTGCGACGTGAAATAAGGGCAGAAATGGGTTCGCAGTAGCATTGCGCAACTCACAGAGGTGACCTCGACAGCTGAGCCAGCCTAGAACGACGACGAGCCGGAGAGAAAAGCCGACGATAAGCACGACCAAAATGCAAACAGCTAAAGAAACTCCGCAGCATCCAAGTAAGCGAGTGCTTGAGCATTAGGGATGTCAAGCAAAGCTACCTAAAGCTTCGGAAGAGGTCACAAAGGTCGGAGGAGCTCCGACGACGATGACCCGCATCGGTGCTGAGGAAGACAACGCGGGGACGACGGTCTGAGCAAAACAAAAAGGATCGGGTGGTAAGGTTAGCTTCAATAACCCTCATAGATGGTCCATGAGTAATTAATTGAAGAGCAGAGGTTCTTATTGGAGTTGGGGACGAAGGGGAAAACTTTGGCCGCAAATATCAAACCCAAAATTAGATGATTCCTGTGAATGCAATCCAAAATTGAGTTAGGGGAAAAGCTTAAGGTGAAGAGAGGTGCAAAAGGACGCGAAAGAAATGGTGAGGGAACCACTGGAGCACCGGCGACGAAGAAGAGCCTGCCGGGCGACAAAGGTGATTTTGGGGATTCTCAGGGCTTTGAGCTCAAACAAGTAGAGCAAAAGCTAGAGAACCCGAGGTGGTACTGGAAAAGAAACAGAGAGGGAGCACAAGGGCTATTTATAGCCGGAGGACCAAGGTTAAAGCAAGGACAAAGCTTCAAGGTGAGCTCGGTTCATGGCTTTGCCATGGACGAGCTTGAGAAGATGGGGGCAGGTGTGAGCGCGACCTCGAGGCCGAAAACGCGGGCGGGCATTAATGATCAAGGACAAGAAGCTGTTGAAGGTGACGCACGAGGGTTGACAAAACGCCCTCCATGACCTGGCGCTCTGGCACACAGGCACGGCCGCACGAGGAAGAAGATGACTAGGACCAGCGAGGGCCCACAGTCAGCGAGACGCACCAAAGTGGCTCAGTCGAAAAATAAAGAGAGGGTTGGGTTGAGTTAAGAGATTGAGTCAAAAGGTTTTGACGGCTGGATCAAAAATGAACGGCTTAGATTGAAAGTAACGTTCGGAAGTCCAAAACGTTCAAAGCAATCTTAGTGGTCCGATGGGAATTCAACAACTCAGATTGAGATGGACTCTCGGACAGTCCAAACACCCACTTAGATCTGGACGGTTGAAAGAAAATCCAACGGTCCAAAAGAAAAGCGCCAACTTGAACAGGCCCGAGTGCAGTTAAGTTGGTTGGGCTTAACCAAGAGTGTGAGTTCGATTCAGACCCAAACAGGCCAGTAGGAAAGAATTTTTTTTATTTAATCTTTTTTAAAAAAATATTTTAAAGATGACATCTCTCTAACTTTATTTTCACTTCTAACTCCTTTGGCCCCACTATAACGCATAGCATGGCAAAAGTACGTTGCCGTACTACGGGCCTGAACGTAACAAACGAGTACTCTCACACCGCCCCTCTTAGCGTGACAGGACTTAGCCAAAAAAACGAACACGTGTTGACTCGGAGGGCTATCGTGGCAGCTTTGACCACGCTGTGGTCATAATTGAAAATAAAATTAGGAAGAGATTATCTTTAAAATAATTTTTAAAAATAAATTAAATAATAAAAAAGTTCAAGAGCAGATAAGCAGAGCCTACGAGTGCTTATAAAAGAGCAATTGCAAAAATAGCATTCTCGTCTGCATGACCACAGTGCGGACAAGCCACAGAACGACACGTGATGCCTCGTCCTTATGGTCACAGTGCGGACGAGGCGCCACGTGTTGCCCCGTGGCTTGTCCGCACCGTGACCGTGAGGACGAGGCGCCACGTGTCATCCCGTTGCTTATCCGCATTGTCAGCACCGTGGCCGTATGGATGAGTGCGTTATTTTTACAATTACAGCTGCAAAGACGCCAGTTTTACTAATGCCGCAAATAGTAGCATTTCGACCAAAGATTTGGAGGAATCTGTCATTCATAGTGAGCAGCCGGCTTGTCCAACTCCAAGCCTCCGGAAAAGAATTGCATTGCAAAACTCGCGACATTCGCATGCACTTTATTTTCCAATTCATTTGAATTTCGCGAGATCATCTAAATCAAGATGAGCTCTTAGCTTCTTGCATTGTTTTGTAGTGTTAGAACAAAAAAAAAAGGAAAAGTAAACTACATCAGGGACTATTTTACAAATTACAGCTAGCAATTGCATATTGAGATCCTAATGATTCAATGCAAAGAATCTAGTGTATAGATATTAATAGCGTTTTTTACCGTCCGATAGTCCTGCAGTGTTTTGCTGCGACAAAATGGCTACAGTGCTTTTCCTTTTCTTTCTTTTTTTGCTGCAGTATTTTGCTACAATACTACGACAGAACACTATCCACTCTTTCATAAAATATTGTTCACCCATAATACAGAGGGTCCGAATCCAGCCATCGCAGTCCATCCTCCCTATCGCGCTGTCCATTCTGCAACAAAGAACAAAAACTACAGCAGTCAGCAGTGCATGCCATTATTTTCCCCCGCTAATTTTGCGATTAAAGAATACATACGTGAATTAAGTACTTTACAGCACTGTAAGTACTGTACAGCTAATGTGCACCCGCGGAGGCAGTGCATTTGTAAACTTTGTAACGACCTACATGAGAAAAATATAAGATTCAGATGAGTAAATTGAATAAATATACTTCCAACTTTTGACAAACCCATTCCAATGTTTTTGATTTTTGTGGGAAGTGTGAACCTAAGCTTCTGCACAAACAAGGGTAGATGTCTATACAACATGCGACTGATTTTTTCTTGAAAATCAGTCACTTTTTAAGCCACCAGATGAAGATCCAATGCCCCAGATATCATCCCCACCCCTATATCCCTAACACAATCTCACTTCTGACCCTCTCTTTCACCAATCACATAGCGCATTATTCACAAGATGTATAGCAGTTCTCTTTAATTTTTTGTTTAAAACATGTATGAGTCATATTTTGTCGAACTACATGTCAATGTCATCCGCATGGAATGTTCCATCCAACACATACTACTACTGCCGGCTACATAATCCCAATGAGGCAATGGCACAGACCAGCGAAACGAGAATTGCCGCAAGAAGTTGAAGAAATTTTGCTCTAGAGATGAGAGGAGGCTAGAAACCTGACAGCGCCCGCGACGAATCCGCGGCGGCAGCGGTGGCCGCACCACCGGCGACAACATCCGATCTCACAACCGTATCCCTCCGTCGCCACCGCCCCACCAGAACCTGCGGGTTCGGGCAGCGGAACACCGCCACCGACACATGATGGCCGGCCCTTCAGACCATCGCCAGCCACCACTGCGGAACAACAAAGCAGAAACAAACCAACACAGCATCAATAAGATAAGACCAGTATCGGTGGGAGGGGTTTCCTCGGGAGAGAGGTAAGCGTCGAGGCGACGGGTGTACCGTGCGCGGAGGAGGGACCGACAGGGAGGGGCGAGACGGCGGCCGGGGTGGCGGGCCTTAGCCAGACGAGGGTCCCCATGGGCCCTGTCCGCTCCTACGCCGGCGAGGGCGATACGAACGGTGGAGAGGTGTGACTCAGTGAGATGGCGACCGAAAGGCGGGGATGTCAGATCTGCAAGGCTCTAGATCATTCTAGAGAACTCTGGGAGGAGAGGTCTACTACCTTACCGGGACCGCGAGAGGAGCGGCGCCGACGGGGAAACGCCGTTGACGGCGAGGGGAGGCACAGGAGTCCGGGCGCGCCGGCGGAGAGGAAGGACAAGGAGGGGCGAGCGGAACAAGACGGTCAGACGGAGGTGCGGCGATGAAGGCAAACATAACCCGAACTCGCCGGAGTTGCCACCTCGAGAGCCGGATACATGATCATCCGCGACTTCCTCCTCGCGCGCTCAGTCGCCCGGCCGGGCGCGGGTCGGCGATGTGGCGGGCGGGGAGGTGGCGCGCACGTGGCAACGTGAGGATGTTTGGGCCTCGAGTCGTCACAAACTCACGTGGTGTCTTCGAATGGTTTTTTTAGATGGAACAACGGGTTCGTTAACTTGGCACACGACTAATTTGCTGCCTCGTCTTTCGGGTACGCTGACGGTAGTTTTGGTACGTGAAATGACTGAAATGCTCCCGAGGCAAAGGTTTTGGGATATAAAATATCTGAAATGCTATGAGGCAAGTAATAATTTATTATTTGACGTGGTTTAACGGCAATTAACGTAATTAGGGGTATTTAATGACAACTAACAACAATTGACGACAAACTAACGTAATTAACGATAATTGACAACAAACCAACACAATTGACTACAATTATGATGGCACCAAACGAGATGCGTGTCATCCTATGATAACTAAATCATACACTCGATCTTGTAGTGGATTATTTAGCTATAGTTGATTTCTCAATCACATTCAGCATGACGATACACTTACTTAATCCAACTACATTGAGGAGCTCATCGGTATCTCTCCCGTTAAAAAAGATTGTCAAATTTACGCTGAATTTATTATAGGTTTGCAAGGCTACCAATGTGATTTGGAATTCATCGAAACATTTGTAGTTTTTTTTCTCCGTCGTGTGTCTCGTAACTCTTGTTGCGATGGAGTGAAAATTGAACTGAAGTGCAGTAACATGAAGCCCAACATAGCTATATGTTACAGGAACAAGAAATGTTAGTGTGCTTATGTCACTAGTCCAAAACTCCAAATACATTCGCTAGAATAGACATGCGGAAATCCTTCTTTCCTTCACTGACAGGTTTGGCATGACTTGCTATAACCTTCTTCTCCACCAAAAGGTTCAAAACTCATATGTTGAATAGAGTCCGGCGTTTGAGACAGCACACCACAAGTTCCTTGCATAAAACTGGCCATTAGAGCCCTAAAGGTACAGACCAAAATTGCACGGCGACAGTGAGATTTTATTCTAAGCTTCTTCAGATTAGGCATGTGTGGTCACTGACTGTAAGTAGTACAAAGTACAAACTGTATGGGACGGCTGAATAACTGAAATAGCACACTACATTCCCTATGATGTTATTTTACATTCAATAGAACGGGCTACTCCCACACTAAGAAAAGAACACGATTTGAGGTGGGGAGAAGAAGAAACAAAGGAGATGCACAAAACAGGAGCAAAAACAATAGGGGGGCAAAAAGAATGAAACCATGGTTAGCTCCCAAGCCCACTGCAGGCCAAACTCCATCCATCAGCAGAGCCCCAGGTGAAGAGGAACACTTGTGTATGCTTTAGCTGCAAAGAGGTCAGTTAATCTGTACAAGACGGACCTCTTCACCCTTCTACGATCGTTTGCATTTTTCGATAACTTCTGTGACAGCTGAGTGTGTTTCCTCTGTCATCATATTGAGCTGCAGATGAAACGCCTGCAGGAAAACATTATCAATAAATTATGAAGCAGCACCAGCTCTCAGCAGTTGCAGAAACATTTAAAACAACTCCATGTCCAGGATGGAAACAAAATCTAGCGGCCGAACTGGGCAGCCACACAAATCATTTTAGAGATGGACACCAAGGTTACCTAGGAAGGTAAGCAGATTAGGTCTCTTTTAATCAGTGCTACGTTATCTAATAAGAAAACTTGTAATAAGGTAGCCAATGTGGCTCAGTTTGGTGCTGTACTGAAACCGGGAGTCAATGGCTCAACTCGGTACCAGATCGTATTTCGCATCTTGTGAGTACCAATTTAGCTACTTCTACACAAAGTTAAGCGAATTCCGTTTTTACCCTAAAAAATGGGGGGGGGGGGGGGGGCTATCCTTACATGGCAAAATGTTGCCTATAGAAATGGGGTTAACAACTGACAATCTTACAATGCAAGCACACAAATAGTCGCATTTAAATCCAAGAAGTGTAAAATACCAACAAAAAAAAAAATTGAAGAAATGGGCTTCCTGGATGCGAAGCACAGAGAAGAAGAGTAACATCTACCTGGCATGAGAAATTAAGGGTTTCCATAACAAAGTAAATTCGTAGATCTTTCAAACTTTTTTTCCAAACACTTCAGGAATTTTTGAGACATACCACAAATTTTTCTAGAACGGGCACAAGAACTTTTAAGCTGTTATTTGGAAGGCAGCTGGAAATAGCTCCTCGAACCTTCATGCTGTTGCAGCAGACAGACAGTTAAGAAGTAAAACACCATGGGGCTGACATTATGAAATCATTTAGAAATTAATGGAACATTACAAACACTGCAGATTACAAACCTTTCTGTCGAAAGAAAGGCAAGCAGGAGAGCTGCATAGGCCTCCACAATCATCATTTCAGCTTCCCGTGCTCCTTGCAACAAAGACTCTTCATCATCCTGATTGTTAATAAGAAGCAGCCAATCAAATGATTTATAGAATGTCATACATTGCATTGGCAACAAAGAACCAAAAAAAAATACTAATATGCTGGCCAAAAATCTGTCCAAATTTGTGATTTAATTTCCGGTGCTTCTTTTGCCACTACGAACCATCCGTTCATACTATTACAAGTATGTTGATTGAGTTTGCGACAATGAGAAGTCGCGTTAAGATGCCCCTTCAGTCCTTCACTTTTCACCCGATGTCAACATATGAAAGAAACATTCTACCTCATAATAATTGGAAGAATAATGCACTAAAAAAACTGTTTGAAATGGAATGGCAGTGACTCCTGTCTGTTCATTGTGTTTAGTCAATTGCCTGGATATGAAAGCCTTTAAATGTAATCGTGCACAAGGATCAAAATCCCGATACCGGAGAAAATACCGCCCTGCGGCTGCTTTCCGGTTAAAACCCGGAAAAATCGAAATTCGAATACTGAAATTTGAATAGGGGATGTAACCACCGGGATTTTGAATTTAAATTTAAATTTTGAAAATTTTCGGCCAGTTTTTTGGATCCAGGTTCCCACCAAGATTTCCGGTTACCGGCCGGTAACCGCCGGGATTTTGATCCTTGATCGTGCATGAACTAGACCAGACTGGATGTGAACATCAAATGCCAGTCTGTCACAACATTATACTATGTGCATTAGTTTCCATTTCATGGATAACAAGTATGTAAATTTTCCTTTTTGAACTAAGGGTTCACTATGCTGCTGACCTATGCTGAAGAGCAACATAAAAAGGTACTTTGGAAATAAAGAGCAGGCAATAAATACCTGGCTTTACATGTTTGAATGTATAAAAGAACTTGAAGGTTAAAATTACCGGTGATATAGCTCCAACAGCTTCCCCGGCACCTTGACTCGCTAAGAAGATTGAACAGAGGAGTGGTATAACATCTCTCTGTGCCTTTTTATTCTGTGGATTCTGGGATAGATCGACAAAAACACGGGCAGACGCGAGCCGTACCCTGTAGACAGGCACAAAAGAGGAGTCATTTAGAAATAGACAAACACTGATCAGATGGGATATATATCTTGAGTCCTGACCCCAAGGAACTGGCACAACAGTAACACATATATGAATCAAGCAAATGGAAAGGATGAACATAAGGGGCTTACCTATTAAGACTATCTTTCTCCACAAGGTTGACAAGCAAGCCCAATATGGCAACCAGAAAATCAAGTTCATGATCTCGCAATTGCTTAGTTTTGACTTGGTGTGCCCTGCTATCTTCGGAAGATGACAGATCTTGTCCAAGATTGACATCTTGACCAGAGGACACTTCTTTCGTATGATAGTTCTTGTCCACGGAGAAATCAAATGAGGGGAAATGCTTTATGATCAAGGATGCCATGGTGTTAAGTCCACCACATGATGCAATCTGTTCACAACCAGATGGGTTGTCATTTGCTAAGTTCATAAGAACCTGCAAGAAAAAACAAAGGAAAATCAGAAACATGCCATTGCAAAAGAAACACCAAAATAGCCTTAGCTATATGCCACAAAAAGATGTTTGTTTAGTAAAATTCCATTAACTGTTCAAAATTTTCAATAATGCCCAACAACATAAAAAAAAAAAAGGAACTAAGGTTAGACCATGTAGAGTTTTTTTAAAAATGATAAGGCAAAGTTTACAGTGATCTTTTATCAAATATTTTAGCAAGGAGCTGAGACATGATAAGACAGACTACAATTATTATGGAAGATCTTGCAAGACTAAAATTATTATGGAAGATCTTGCAAATACCGTTACAAGAATGAAGCAATACAAGGGTATGTACAGTTAAGCTGCCTGCAATTAGAACGAGCTTGAGTCAGGCTCAAACAATTAGTTTATCCTAATAGTCTTAGCATATCCTCCCACTTAAAAGTAATCCCTAAACCCTACCTTCAAATATACTTAGCTGATAGCCTAAAACCATGCAGGGGTGGTTTATAAGCACACTATAAATGAGATTTAATCTTATCCGATAAGCATCATTGGGACTTTTCATACGAGCTGGTTAGTTCAGCTGAAGCCTTGTATAAGCCAACAAGCTGGGGTAAGTTTTTCAATACAAATGAGATTTAATCTTATCCAATAAGCAACTCCATTGGCACCCTGTTTAGTAAGCTTATTGCAATTTTAAGGACAACCTATTTCAGAGAGAAGCAACTTGCTCTTCTTTTTACAAAATTTAACAGATGTCAGTCAACAAAAATCACAAAGGTAAACAAAGAAACTGTGACCACAGAATGTATATTCTGTTGCAGAAGTGACAAGAAAGATCAAAAGGAAACACATTTAATTACCTTAACTGATGTCAAAAGGCAGTCTTCAAGAAGACTGGACTCATCTTCAACATTAGAATGAAATGTTGCACCCGACTGATGATTATCTTCAGGTTGACATGATTCATGACTTCCAATTGCCGCAATCCCACAATTGTCCGATAGTTTTCCATTTGCAGATCTTGCTTGATGTCCCTGTGGTGATTTCTTGTTTGGACCAAATAGTTCCCAATTTGAAGGCTTCTGATCAACATCATCAAACGCAAAAGGATCAGGATCACCACCACCACTGCTCAAATCACTGTGGCCATTTTCAGATAGACGACGTCTTTTTGCCATTTCTCTAGAGTTCCCATCAGAACTATGTGCTTTTATAGAAATCCATCCACTTGAGCCTCTAATTGGGTTGGCTTTACCACGATCCTTTCTTATATTCAGCTTCAAACCAACACCATTGTTGTGCCTCTCACCTAATGAACCACTTGATGCCCCACTGCTCGAAATAGATGGAGAACAATCAAGTGTATTTTGTGACAGACCAATATCACTACTAGAGGAGATAGTAATATGAGAAACTTCTGATTTGGAAGATGAGCAATTTTGGAGTTTCTGATTCAGCGAAAGGTTCTTTTTCTTTGAGTTCTTGCACTTGCCATGATCATTCAATGGAGTTGCACCCTTGACGTCTGCTGCACAATGCAATTTTGAACGTGTGACTATATTAAAGTTGTAGGAGGAACAAATGTTTTAGCCCTTCATATTAGACTAGAAAGTGAACAGCATAATTTTGTATGGTATATACTTGTGCGCATGCATGAAGGCTAACTGCCATGGGAATTTATTGCTGAGCCCAGAGGATACTTTGGATCGTGAATATAGAAAATGGTTGAAAACATATAGGTAGAATCTAATGAAATTTTGATATTAACCCTAGTTTGATAGTTTTTACTTTGAGGCCTCCTACTACAATTGGAACTTGCAAGGGGCAAGGGTGATCTAACTATATTGAGATAGTACAAAGAAAAGGCAGCAAGATCAAATAAATTTGGTGTTTGTTATTACCAGAGCGGCCCCCTTTACAAACTTTAGAAGATTTTGGATCTGTGCTGCTGGAAACGGTGGAAGAATTCTGAAGGAGAGAGAGAGCTGCACCAAAGGAAAATAGGCATCAGATCGCAAGTTATCAAAGTGGATGTTGAGCGTTACATTAATTGTGTGTACTATGTAGGAAAATATTAAACTATTAAGCAAACTTACCTGATAATAATTCAATAATACTGATAATGGAATCAACAAAAGAAAGTGGAGAGCATTTAGGACCCAATCTTCTCCTCATGCTGAGCAAATGGATCTGGAAGGAGCAAAAGGAGTTAAGAGTTTACACTACTTTGTACAGAAAAAAATAAAGGTAAGCAGAAATACAAGGTTATTGCACAGAAGAAAAAGGGGGAAGATGTGCAGAAGAAAGAGGGTAATACACTCGATTGACAAGATATGGAAAATTACCTTGTTATGCTCGCTTAGAAATGTGGCATTCTCCAAAATTTTCAAACATTTCAAGAGGAGTGCGGCACTTTGCAAAGATGTTCCTTCCTTTAAGTCCAAGGCCAGAGTAGAGGTATCCTTTATAAGTCTCTGATACACAAGGTTTGCCACCAGAAGCATGTTATTAATGCATACATTTAGATTAAGCGGTGTAATATGAATGCATTATCTATGCCAAATGACAAAACAGTCACACAGAATACTTCAATGTGGGAATAAACAATATAAATATCGGAGCGCTCAACATCCAAATATGCGAATCAGAAATATGGCCAGTGTGTTCAAGTTGCTTACATGTCCAACACTCCAAGAAAGGCAAGTGTTGCTGGAAATGAAGCATTCAACAGAATAATAATAGTGTTATGTCTCCATGCCATGGAACACATTTTAAGTATTATCAACATGGGAGCGTATAATCATTAGAGGTTCAAAGTTCAAGAATTATTGGTTGATGGTTTATCCAAAACAATATTCGCGAATCACGGTAAGACTGCATTCAGAATCGAAACTTTTCATTCAAAGCAATTTCCACAACATAAGTTTGTGCTACAGCAAAGTTTTCAGGTGCTGAAAATAGTCTTTATGTTAACATGCAGCTTCAAGCATGTTGGGACTTAAACTGTACAAGGTAAAAAAAAAATATTTAAGTTGACAGAGCAAACAATGTCAACTTAAATATTTTTCTATAAACAATTAAACATGTTAGAAAATAAACAAGATCTTACCTCCAGTGCTGAATGACAATTCACCATAACATCAAAAATATTATCAAGACCACCCAACTCCCTTAATGTTTCTTTGAAATTTCCTCCAACTCTAGTCACCATGTCAGATGTCTCTAAAAAAAATAAACAATTGAAAAGGATAACATTTCAGTGAAGATAGCCAAAATTACTGCTAGTGCAGATGGATTCAAAATATGCTAAACAGATTTACTCTAAACAAGTCAGCAGTCAAAAGCAGGCGAAACAAGGGTGACGTCCATGCCAAGTTGTAAACAGGTGTCACTACTTAACTTATGAATTGATAGTTTATTTAGCTTGGAGATCAACATAATGACAGTCATAAGTGGAAATCATGATAAAAAAAATTGATTACAAAACTTACCCTCTAATGAAACAGCAGACAAGCATGCCTTTTCCATTGTCAACAAAGCAAGCCACTTTGAACACAATTCTGGCCTTGATGTTCCCTTGTCATCCTTGTCGAGTGGCTTGATCTCTTTACAGCTTAAGAGGATTTCTTCAACTTTTGAAATGATATCCTCTGAACTGGAATCGGAATCCTTATTTGAGCCATTAAGCATTTGAACTTTACTGATTCCAAGAAGTTTGGAACCTATAGATGGTGCTTTGGCATCAACATCATTCATTGGAGGGTTTAATAATTTAAGAAGAAAATGGATACAAGATTCTGAATCCAGCAAATGATTGTCTTGGACCTGAATAACAACAAGAAAAGGGGAGATTGAAAATAAACAAAATTGAAGCTGCATGAGTATACATCAAAGGTATTAAAAGAGTAGCAATTGTTGGCCAATTAAATGGCATTCAACGAGTTAGATATATATAAAACTAATGAAAAGCTGAATATCAACACTACCTGAAATTTACACTATAAATTCTAATTCAACTTTCAATGAAAATGATGAAAATAAAAGCATGGCCTTGCTTAATTAATCTTCTTTATCACACGTCAATCTTGTGAAAGAAGGTGAATACTTCTACAAGAAAAAAAGTAACAATATATATAGTACAGATAAATAACTTTGTTACAATGTGATTATCTTCATGGCTTGTGAGCTAGAAGAAAAAATATTTAATATGAATAAAAAGTGGAATGCAGTATGCACGGCACATCAATTGGGATTAAGAGGTACTCACATCACTTGCCAAAACAAATAAAAGAGCTGCTGCAGCAATAGCGCAGGGAGGATCATCAATGTTCAAAACCAAAACAGCATCGATAATTTGTTGAACCAATCTACAGGATATAAGAAAAGAAGGCACTTGTGACTTGTAAGTAATAAAATGGAAAACGGTGTAAAATTTTCAGAAAGATGAAATGGGATATTGTGTTTTAGCAATTGAAGATGTTCTGAAATTAAATAGAAAAATGGAGATTACATCATGCCTGATCACATGTTACAATAATTGCATTACATGAGAATTTACTTTCAGCAATCTTATCCATCTACACAAGTAAAAATGAGTAAAAACATTGCAAGAATCTAGTGTGGTGATTCTATAGCCAAGGAACCAAACTGCACTTCTTTTAGCACAATAACCGGTGAACTAAAGAATCGAAGCCCAATTCAGACAGCAACAGAGATATCCTACGTCTTCAACTTATGCAAATCAAGACAGTATATCTTCAACTAAAAATGCCCGTAAAGCGTCAAAATGTCGGTATAGAACTGAGTTTAGTAGTAAAGCTTTGATGTTGTTCAGTACCACAGTTTAGTACCAATTGGAAACCCTCCCAAAAGTTACAAAATGAATACCCTCGTGGTTCCAGGAGAAATATTAAGCTAGAGTATAACGGATGGCGTTTCTACCAACAACATTCTTCACAAATATCTGAATTGATGCCCAAGCAATCCTAATTAAATAAAAAAACTGTTCCTAGGCATTCCCAATCACTCAGCATGCTTCCTTCTTCTGAAGCCATGAGAGACAGGAGCTCTTGCATAAAAAAAAAAGATACCAATCTGCTAAAACCTATAAATGCTCCTAGACAACTTAAGCGCATACTTATTAAACCCAGCTGTAACATTAGGTCCCAGACACAATAATGCAGTGATAATTAGCTAATTACGCTTCTTAGCATCGGCAAACACTTAATTCTACATCACCTTCAACAATAACCCTGACAAAGCAAACAAATCGAACACACAGTTCAGGCCAAGCAAGTAAACACGAATTGTTGCACTACTATATGCCAGATGTTGTGACTCAGCTGCAGGAATGAGCTATCCATCGCAACACGAAGGAATCGAAGCGAGCTCGTGGTTTGAAGGCCAAAAGGTGGTTCCTTTCCCAAAGAAACCCCAATTCTCGAGCCCTAATCGCAAAAAATCCCAATATTTCGACCAAGATTACCCCCAATAAACAAGGACAAGAAGCCCAATTTACAAACCTGGCACGACTGTTCTCGATTTTCTGGCCGAAATTGCCCCCGAAACAAGAACAAGAACCCAATTACTACTATTCTTTACAGAGCAAAAAAAGAAAGCCTTTGGTGTACCGACCCCTGGGCCCGAAGGACGCGCCGGCGCCCGGCGGAGGCGCAGATCCCGAGCAGCGCGTGCAGGCTGGCCCGGCGCACCCGCCTCGGAGCGGTCGCGCGGAGCCCGTCGAGCGCGAAGTTCACCTCGTCGACGCTCTCCATCATCTCCCCGTACTCCTCCGCCTCCATCAGCGTCGCGGTGGCCGCCGCGGGCTCCGCATACTCCCCTCCTCCCGATCTCCCCCGCCGCCGCCTCCCCTCCAGCTGGGGCGGCGGCGGGTCCTCGTCGAAGTCCCACATCGACGAGGACTCCTGCGACGGCGACAGGGGCTGCGAGGCCGACGACCCCAGCACGGCGAGGTCGTCGCCGTCCCCATCGAAGTCGAACGCGTCCTGCGAGGAGGAGAACCCGCGGTCCCCGCCCCCTCCGCCGTCGGATAAGGAGCGGGATCTGCGGCCGTATGTGCGCACGATCATGGCGCGTCGCTGCTTGGCTCCCGACCTGCGCCTGCGCGCATAGGAGAGGGAGAGAGGGGGAGAGAGAGAGAGAGAGGCTAGAGAGAGATTTGAGCGTCGGGTTTGGGTCTCGATTTCGAACGTTTGCTTTGCGGCTGATCCGGATTTGGGAGAAGCTTGGGGTTGGGGATTTGGATTTGGGGGAGGAAATCGGCAATGGGATGGATGCCTGGATCACTGGATGAGACGGCTGCTCGGTTCGCTGGGGGGTTTGTCCGTTTCACCTCCTCTTTTTGGGAATATCACGGTTCAGCCCAGCCAGGAAAAGGACGGACCGCTGCTTACAGTTTACATAGCTAGCGTTGCTCGGGTGGTCAGCGTTGTCAGGGAGCACGCAGCCCACCAGCGTTTGAGTCTTGGCTCAGCGCTGGTGCTCACTTAATAATGCACGATTATGGGGTTTTAGGATTAGTACACGTAAAATGCTTTTAATAGTTACAGTGCATGCCTGTGTTTCGTGAGGTTCTTGATTTTCACTCTAAATTAGACGTATGTTAAGATCGCACTCATGTGTGGGGGGTGTACATGCGGTGTGTGTGCGTGAGTGCGTTCGGACGTGTACTCTAAAAAGGGCTTACAAGATGCCAAAATGGAGGGATTGACATCCTCTGTCATTCCATTTGCCAATATCACTGTGGTACAGTGCCATGATATTAGGCGGATCTAAGCCGCTCCAGAAAAAACGCTTCAGATCAATTGCTACAATAATGATACATTGTTTGTAAATGGTGACATTGCTACAGTGTTTTTTATGCAACGATGGTACGATGGTTTTTGCTACAGTTGCACCACGCGATCTCGTCCTTCCTTTTTCGATCCGACGGCTCGTACGTAATGTCATGGTACTGTAGCACTATGATATTACTATACAGTATCAGATGACTCGTTTCCCAAATGGAAAAGCCACATCATTTTACTGGACTAGATTCACAGATAATTAATTACTGCATGTACAAAAAATAATTAAGGATGTACTGGGGGCGTCGAGGACTAGCAAGATGTAGTATATATGAAGCTTCTTATTGCGTCTAGAAATGGAGACCTCCTCGCATTTCATGGGCATTTTCTCTCACTCGCGCGGAGACAGTTGTCCCCGGGTTTTGCTTCACGCAGCGTTGCTTTCGCGTGTTGGGTTATCACCAGCCAACGCCTCTCCTCCCTTCTCCTTCTATCGTTTTCTCCGCCCGTATCAAGCCCTCCCGACTCCTCCTGTCCTTTCCCCTTCCTTCCCCTCCGTCCACTCCCTCCCCATCGCCGCTCCTCTTTCCAGCGTTGTCGCTCCTCCCTAGCGCCCATGACGACCCCTCCTCCCCTTGGCCCGCGCCGCTCCCTCGTCCCCGTTGCCCGCGACGCCCTCTCCTCCCCATCATTACTTCCTCTTCCCCTGCCCTGCCGCCGTCAACTCCCCTCTTCGCACCAATGTCTCTGCCTTCCCCCACGTGCTCCTAGCCGCCAGCTACTCATGCCGTCCCCACGCTTCTTCTGTCCCCGTTTCCTCCCCAGCTCCTCCCCGTTGCCATCTGCCCGCGCCGCCCCCCACGCTGCCTTCCTCCCCATCTCCTCCCTGCCCGTCACCGCCACCACCACTCCCTCCTCCCCACCTTCCTCGCCGCCACCCCTCCCTTCGCCGCACCGCCCCTCCTCGGCCTCCCGCCGATTTTTGGCCAATTAGCCGACGAGGCGTGCCACCCTGGGCAGTCTCCAATCTTTCTCCCCCCAACCGACCGCAACATTGCGCCATGTCAGCGTCGGTCGCCATAGTCACCCCACCGATTCCGTCAAACAAGTGAGCTCCCTTCAATTCCTTCCGTGTCACGTCCTGTTCCACCACATCACAACCATTTCCCCACAATCGATTTGGGTTTTCCGCCAGCAGAGCACCCCACATCATCGTCTTCCCCTTAACCAGTGAAACACACCGCCTTCGACGTCGCCCTCCCCTCCGATGAGACCCGTTCCGATTCCTTGTTTGGGAAGCATCCTCATGCATTCCTCTCTCATGCCCAAGCCCTGATTTTGCCTCTACCTCTCCAAGGCACCTTCACCACGGGCAGGCCGCGCCGCTCGCAGCTCCCATCACTGGCCCGCGTCGGTCACTCCCTGTCGCCAGTAACTACACCGATGAGCTCCTTGCATCTTCATCATGCCCATGCTTCTCCTTCTCCCCCTCCAAAGGCGTCTCCCCTCCTCCTTCCCCGCGGTCGGCCACCACACCCCGCCACCAAGTCGGGCCAACATCAGTCGGGCCACAACGTCACCCCCTTGGCCCCCTCTCCCTCCCAACAATCCATTTTTCCCGTCCTTGGCCGTCGGCGTCGCCCCTTGCCCGAGCCGCCTCTACGTCTCTTCTGTTCCTTGCTCTGCTCAGGTGTTTCGGCAGCCTCTCGGGTGCTTGTGTTGAGCAGCCCTGGTTGTGGTGGCCAACCAATTACGGGAGTGATCAGTTCCTGTTCCCGTGGATGTTAATGTTATTGCTTACTCAGGATTAGTAGATACAGCACATTGCCAAAAAAAAAGGAAGTTCATGTAGCTTATTATGCATAATTGGGAACGTGTTTGGTAGTGTATTATGTATTTGTCAAAGCTTCAAAGGGGAATTAGCTTACTCTAAGCTTACTTGTGCCTGCTTTTCTTTAGGAAGTGCGGCTCTGGCTTAGTTCTGTGGAATGTTTGGCGGATGTTTATGTGGTACTATCGACAAAGTTGTCTTATGCTCAAATGGTACTGCTCTCTACCAATTGCTTAGTTTTTGAAAAGAAATGTATTCATGTCTTATTGATATTTTAGGATGCAGTCATGTTGGTTCTGAATCACAGATTCAAGTAATTTTCATATTCTATGTTGTGCTCCTTGAGTTAGCAGCCAACAGTTTTCGTGTGCTCTTTTATAGAGCTTTTGTTTGCTAGGACCTACGAGTTATCTAAATGGATGGGATACTAATTTTATACATTTATACGATCATTAGTGGAATAGTGTTTCCCTCACAAAAATTAGCACCCTCTGAAAACTTGCATCTGGTAGAAATATCGATTCTAAGAATAAACCTAAAAATTAATCTTGTTTCTTCCAGAATTTGTTGAGATATTGGATCTCTAGAATTCCAAGAACAAACATAAACCGATCTCAATAATAAATCTGAAAATTAATCTTGTTCCTGCTATAGCTGCAATTCTAGCTACATCTAGAGAATACAAGTATGTGAATATGACACACCAGAATTCAGAAATCGGAATATCTGCATTTTCTGTCTGTTAATTGGCATAACCTGGTTCTCTAAGGTACTGCAATATTTTTATCTCCCCTATTTTGCATATCTTATTTTGTGTTTGCTCTTGCGCCACTGTGGGTTTTTAGTGATGAAAAAGTTCTTTTACCGGTTTTGTATCGTGTATAGACTCCATAAGTGAGATTAATTGAATCTGTGGTAAAGTATTTTTTATATAACCCTGATCTCACCATGACCTAAGTGTGAGATTGATATCAGTATGTCGGGAGATACCTTGCAATGTCAGATCATTTAACTTGTCCTTTGCAGGAAATGCCCTACAACAAGGATGATGATGTTATAAAAGCAACATCATTGGAAGTTATATTAGCTTCAAGGGAGGTTCTTAGGACACATTCCCTTTGGAAGGATCATGTGCAAACCTACACACAGGCCTGACTTACTTCCCTAACTTTTTTTCCTTTACACACGTATATATCTTTTATTATATATTTGAAGGTGGTTATTCTTTGGCATCACAGAATTTTTCAAACTTGTGATGTGGCTGGTATATTTATTGCCGGTATGTTGTGTGTGATCGTCAAATATATGCCTTCCTATCACTTGTACCTGTCAGTAATGTTAGGCAGTGATGCCAATATAATAGAGATTGTAACCAGTGGATTTGTAAGAGCTGACATAGATATCTATGATCATAAATCCAGTATACTTTTAGATGCCTTAATAATATGCTTTTCCCCCCTTGAATGACATTGGGCCACACACTAACATGTTGAATGTTCTATTCCTTTCGCTTGATTCAGCACATGGGTCATTTCAACTACCCACGGTTAGTAGACTTTGGTGCTGCTATTTCTGGTGCCAACAAGTTGCTTTTTGCTATAGTAAGTGCTTGAGGATTTAGATGTAAGAAGCTTTGGTTAAATCCTTTCCTTTTACTTTCTCTTTTCCATTCTGAATTAACACCTTAAGCAATCTAGAGGCCATGAAATTTGTGCATCGCCACGTACTATCTGTCCTGGTTGTCCTTATTTCTGCTATAGCTTTGCTCTACACTCTAAAGACTTTACTTTCTTCTTTCTCAGTCACTGAATTGTTGAACATAGTTGGTTCTTATAAAGCTCATAAGAAGATTAATGTATATGACACTAATTTCAAAACCTGATCTACCACAAATCCTCAATTGACCAAAATTCCTATTGTCATAAAGCTCAGCAGACGATTATTTTATTTTGTGTTTTATCCACTCATACTCAATGTGTCTTATCTTATACTTAGGCCGTGGTGAAATCATGGTTATATAAGCAAAAGAAATACTTTACCACAGATTCAATTAATCTCATTTATGGAGTCTATACACGATACATAACCAGTAAGAGAACCTTTTCATCACTAAAAACCCACAGTGGTGCAGGAGCAAACACAAAATAAGATATGCAAAACATGCGAGATTAAAAAAAAATACAATACCATAGAGAACTAGGTTATGACAATTAACAGACAGAAAGTGCAGATATTTCGATTTCTGAATTCTAGTGTGTCATATTCACGTACTTGTATTCTCTTGGAATTATATGTTTGTTTTTGCCAAAAGTTGAAATATCGATTCCAAGAATAAGCCTGACGATTCCATAATACCATTTTTGGCGTTCTATGTTTGTTTGATGGTTGATTAGTGATTAATCACCAAACATTTTTTGACCCGATATCACAGTGAAAGATTCTCAAAGTGTATCCATTGAAATACTGGTCATCCATGGCGACATGTTTGGTTAGTTTCTTCATAGGTACATAAAACTACATATAAAGAAGGTCTAAATAAAAAGGAAGCGAAATATAAAGAGAAAGGCTGGTTAAGAAATGCAACGGTTCTTATTTATTCTTCTAGTTGATTGCAATTAAACTTGGCTCAATCTTTTTTGAAAGATTTAGCCGAAAAAAGATCTTGATACAATCATGCAACTTCACAAATCGAGCTTCTCTATTCTATATATTTAGAATATATAGAGGTATAATACAACAGATAAATACAAATATAGTATTATCGTATAATAATGGAATCAAATACGATGTATTTACAGAAAAAGTCTTTATTCATTGCGAAAGAATAAATGAAAAAAATTATGAATCACAATTCTATTATAAATCAATGAAAAAAGATTAGGAATCTTAATGGTACTATACGCTAAAGGAAGAAATCATTAGTGGTCTATAACTGAAATACTACCATGACTAAATATGGCTACAACAAATGAAAATTTGAACACACCAGAAAACTGCATGTTGCAGCCATCACACCACAAACATAGTCCAATAAAAGATTGACAACTTGTATTTTCCAAATGTAAATTTGTTAAGTCAAAATGAAGAGTTCTAACCCATCGTATTTTTGCAAAATAATATAGCAACAATGTTTCTTTGTGATATAGAAAATGCAGCTAGCAGTCAGAAACAAGAAAAGGAATCAATGCTAAGCAAATGGTTAATTAACGAATAAAAAAAGATCGGTCATACCAGTCAATACAAAAAAAATTATGCACCAAACGGATTAGTTCTGTACAATTCAAATAAGTGTACACACAGAAACAATGCTGAAATTTACTACGCAGCGCAGCGCGTAGTTTCATCCCAGTGAAACTCCTTATTACGCCTAGAAATCGAGGCCTCCCAGCATTTCATGGGTATTTTCTCCCACTCAGGTGGGGACAACTATCCTTGGGTTTTCCTTCATGCATCTCATGTGAGCGCTTAGCGCTTCCACGTCCTGATTCCCCATTTTTGTCCAAGCACACACAATCGCATTGTCGAGACACTCGACAGTTGTTTGATCTCTTTGCGCAACTCAGATCGCTTCGGAGGCCTCCTTCTACAGCCCTCTTGCGCAGGATGGAACCCTCCTGGTTCCCCCTTCCCTTCCCATCCCTCGACTCGCTCCCAGCCACCGTCGTTTCCTCTTCCTCTTCCCCTACCCCGCCATCGTCTTCTGCCTTTTCTGCAACGCCGCCTCCACCTTCCCCGCGACACTAGGTCCTCCTCCCTCGAGAATCAGAGAAGAGCTAGGTAAAGTGTGAGAAATTCTGAGTTTTTTTGGGGGATTGTGCTCTTGCCTTCAGTTCCTCCCTTCCCTTCCCGTTCCTCGACTCGCTTGAAGAATCTAGACCTGCCATTATGAGTTAATGAAGTATTTTGGTAATTAATGATAATCATCACGTGGACTAACATTTTTCATAAGTTAGTGAAATAGATTGAGTCCCATGATGATGAAAATTTTAGGTGGCATTGTGAGTTGATTGTCTTCAAGTCAAGATTCGGGATAAATGATGACATCATGTGTTGATGAGCATCAAGACAAGATCCCGAAGTAAAGAAAATCAACATGTGTTGATGATATTCAAGTCAAGAATTTATAGTAAAGTAAATCATCATGTGTTGATAATTATCAAATCAAGAACCCAGACTTGGAGTGGAGATGTTCGTCATCAAGTGAACACTCCAAGATGGATACTCAAGGCAAAGGTATGACTAACATAAACTAAGGATTTGTTTCTTAGTCATTTTACCGGTATCGATGTTTGGTGAGGAGATCGGATTGCTAGTGTAGGTTGTCGTACTATTAAGAGGGGGTCTTGACTAGTAGCTTGAGTATATCTTGTGTTGAGAGCTCTTAAATGCTTGCTTTAGCTCTTCTAGGCATGATGTTATTGTTTGCGAATGTGTTTTGTAAACGGTTAAAATCCATGTACTGTATTCCTTGTGGCATGATTCTAAAAGTCATCAAATGTGTTTTGCAACTTATCGAGAATCGTGCTTTCATACCTTGATTGCATCTCGTGTCAATTTGCAAATGTGTTTTGCAAAATTGAGTTGAAGCGATTGCAAAATAAGTGTTTGATATCTTTGACCGATCGCCGCAGATGGGAGTGCTGATCGATCGACCCCTGATGCGAGTCCGACGATCGCTCTTTCCAAAGAAACTCTATTCTATTCAACCCTTCTCTGTTTTGGTAACCTGATCGCCGCGGTTGGAAGGCTGGACTGACTAGACCTCTGGTTCATTGGCGTAGTCAGCTTTTTTCAGAGTGGATTTTTTGGGCAACTTGCTACTCATTCTCCATGCTGGACTGACCAGACCTCCGGGTCGTTAGTGCGGTCAGCTTTTCCAGTAGCATGTTTTCTCTGATTTGGGAAACTTTTGAACTGGTCAGATCGGATCTTGTGTGGGTGGACTGACCGGACCTGACATAACGGTCATATTCTCTGTAATGATTACTGCAGAGTTTACTGTTACTTTGTAATCCAGGCTAACCAAACCTTTGCCTGCGGTCAAACTGGGCTTCGTGTTTTTCCACATATTCTCCTTCAATGGCTAGTTTTTGTGCGTGGGTGTATAAATACTCCTCGTGGCAGGTTGGAGGGGACGCTGGTATTTTTTTCCATCTCCATTGAATAAAGAGCAAGCCTTCTCATCTCTTTTGTGCATGTGTTGCACTTAGAGAGCTTAAGAGATCAAAATCCTAATGCATGTGTTGCATTAGGTATTAGATTTTGTTTGCATTGAGCTTAGACACTTGATTCGTTCAAGTAAGCATCTTCGACTTATTACTCTTGGTATTTGTCGACACCTAGACGATTTGGAGGAGTTGCGCCGGTGATCTTCTCAAAGAAGGTTGTAAGAAGTCTCAGGCAATTGTGAGCGTCTTGGTGCTCGTCATCTCCGGAGTGGAGGAAGAGCAACCCGAGGAGAATCGAGGTGTAGGCTTAATCTATCGAACTGGTCTAATTCATTTGGGCTTACCTCAACGTGCACTAGGGGAAACCGGCAAATTTTCGATCACCACGGGAAAAAAATTCAAGTGTTCTTGTGGTTTGCTTTCTTGAGCTTTACTTTCTTGCAATTTACATTTATAGATTTAAATTGCTTGTTTTTCTCCTTAGGATTGAAATCCTTGTCTTAGTCTTAGCTTGTTGGTGCACTTAGTCAATACTAGTTGTTTTATGTTTTAATTGAGCAAAACCAAATTGATTTATAGTTCCGCATAAAACTCGGTTTTAGCAAAAAGAATTTTTAAAACCGCCTATTTACCCCCTCTAGTCGGCCTCCTCGATCTTACAATCCCAGCTGCCACTTCCTCTTCCCGCCATCTGCACCCCTCTCTGCCATGCCGCCTTCGCATTCCCCACGACACTAGGTCCCTCTCCTCCAAGAATCGACAGGAATTGGAGAAGAGTCGGCCAAATCGTTAGAAATTTTGAGGTTTTTGGGGGAGTTGTGTTTTTCCTTCTTCTCAACAATTTCTTGATGTGTTCATGTGATTCTGCTCTTGCAGATCTATGGAAGGATTAGGATTGGCGTGCAGGATTCAGAGCGGAAGGAATCTGAGGTGAGAAGTGAGAAAAGTTGGGAATTTTGTTTGTTTTTTGGGGGGTGGGGGTCGTTGGTTCCTGCGTTCACCCCCAACCCCTTTCGTGGTTCTAATCCATTTCTTAGGTTCTTTTTTAGTTGTAACCTTTAGAGATTAGAGGATCGCGGTAGGATTCTGAGTAGAACAAATTAGAGATTATATGCTTTTTTATGTTTCTTGAGGCAATTTCTTGATGTTACTGCTGCTTTTCTTTAGGTAAGAATTTGCAGAGGTAATAATTGCCGCAATTGATGACCAATTAGAAGGAACCGGTTAGTTTTAATGGAGTTCTTGAACAGATTCTCTGACAAATCTGCAGAGGTAAGAATTGCTGCAATTGATGCAGCGAAGCCTGCTACATGGCCGTGTCATCTCGAAATGAACCACATGATATCCTTAGCAAGACTGCTACTTTCATTGTAGTTTCTTATATATAGATTTTTGTGTTAGCATCATTTTCATGTTGATGTTTTGTTTCTTTTGGCAGCGTCACTTGAAGGAAGGTTATCAAATTCATGACAAAGTGAGGAACCGATCTGTTCATGGAGTTTGTGATTTAGCCAAATCAAATGTAAGCTAATTTCCTTATAAGGTCATAATACATGCAACAGAGAGGTTAAATAACAAAAAAAGTGAGCATGCACTGTTGATATCCACTTGAGTTCTCTACCATCACTCACACCTTTTTTTGCGTATCTATCGAAAGAATGTAATGCATAAGTCAGTGGACACATATCGAGATTATCGTGAGAAATGCTCAATAGGAACTGCAACACTTAACATCCATTATGAACACATCCCTGCTAAACCTATATTTTTTTGTTTCGATAAAGATAGTGAATCATTTAGGTTTGTTCTTTTTTCCTTTGTACGCAGGGTCATGCCCACAATTCTCGTTTTTTAGTTCTAGCTTCTTATTATGGCAGGCCACAGAATATGGAGCTTCTATTTGCTGAAGTAGTCCTCCCACCATTACTTTCGCCAAAAGAAAGCAATCCATTGGCTTCAGTTCTTCTCTTATTTCAGATCACAAAATTCTAAGGCTTTGCAAATCATCTTTTCTCATAAAAGAAGGTACATATCTGTAGCATATAATATATAAATATATAGATGTTATAACTGCATGTAACACATTTTATGCTAAAAAATTTACCTTTTGGTTGCAACTGGGGATGCAAGCGTATTTATCACTTCGAGCGAAGAAAGTTTGTAGATCATCAATAAACAAGCAACGTTCAATCACCTCTTTCTCAAACTGAACCTTGCATGTGCTGCAAGACGAAGCTTCAGATGAAATACAGAAGAAGATTTGTGCGTCTTTCAGAAAGTTGTCAGCTTCCTTTGCAGATACCTCTAAAGTTCAAGAGTGCTTTGAAAGTCTGCACCAGATGAAAGATAATAACATGTTTAAGGATTTGATTGAATTAAGCAATGAGGGCACTACTTTTGCAACAGCCCGGTCAATAAGAGTAATACTCTTTCAGTCCTTCTAATTAATGAGACTATATATTGTTTGATTTCTCCTTGGTTTTGTTTATCATAAGAATCCAATCAGTGTCAACTTATTTGCGAGGTTGTGGTTCATACTTTCTAAAAATTACCAAATATCCATATGTTTCATTGTTTTCCTCGCATGCTTAATCTATTGCATATTTCTACTTACTCATCAGGCTGGCATATCCCATGCACAACTCCCTTATTGACAGTTTACACACATGACGAATTAACACCTTAAGCAATCTAGAGGCCATGAAATTTGTGCATCGCCACGTACTATCTGTCTGGTTGTCCTTATTTACGCTATAGCTTTGCTCTACACTCTAAAGACTTTACTTTCTTCTTTCTCAGTCACTGAATTGTTGAACATAGTTGGTTCTTATAAAGCTCATAAGAAGATTAATGTATATGACACTAATTTCAAAACCTGATCTACCACAAATCCTCAATTGACCAAAATTCCTATTGTCATAAAGCTCAGCAGACGATTATTTTATTTTGTGTTTTATCCACTCATACTCAATGTGTCTTATCTTATACTTAGGCCGTGGTGAAATCATGGTTATATAAGCAAAAGAAATACTTTACCACAGATTCAATTAATCTCATTTATGGAGTCTATACACGATACATAACCAGTAAGAGAACCTTTTCATCACTAAAAACCCACAGTGGTGCAGGAGCAAACACAAAATAAGATATGCAAAACATGCGAGATTAAAAAAAAATACAATACCATAGAGAACTAGGTTATGACAATTATGCAGATGAAAGTGCAGATATTTGATTTACGAATTCTAGTGTGTCATATTCACGTACTTGTATTCTCTTGGAATTATATGTTTGTTTTTGCCAAAAGTTGAAATATCGATTCCAAGAATAAGCCTGACGATTCCATAATACCATTTTTGGCGTTCTATGTTTGTTTGATGGTTGATTAGTGATTAATCACCAAACATTTTTTGACCCGATATCACAGTGAAAGATTCTCAAAGTGTATCCATTGAAATACTGGTCATCCATGGCGACATGTTTGGTTAGTTTCTTCATAGGTACATAAAACTACATATAAAGAAGGTCTAAATAAAAAGGCGAAATATAAAGAGAAAGGCTGGTTAAGAAATGCAACGGTTCTTATTTATTCTTCTAGTTGATTGCAATTAAACTTGGCTCAATCTTTTTTGAAAGATTTAGCCGAAAAAAGATCTTGATACAATCATGCAACTTCACAAATCGAGCTTCTCTATTCTATATATTTAGAATATATGAGGTATAATACAACAGATAAATACAAATATAGTATTATCGTATAATAATGGAATCAAATACGATGTATTTACGAAAAAGTCTTTATTCATTGCGAAAGAATAAATGAAAAAAATTATGAATCACAATTCTATTATAAATCAATGAAAAAAGATTAGGAATCTTAATGGTACTATACGCTAAAGGAAGAAATCATTAGTGGTCTATAACTGAAATACTACCATGACTAAATATGGCTACAACAAATGAAAATTTGAACACACTAAAAAGCGCATGTTGCGACCATCACACCACAAACATAGTCCAATAAAAGATTGACAACTTGTATTTTCCAAATGTAAATTTGTTAAGTCAAAATGAAGAGTTCTAACCCATCGTATTTTTGCAAAATAATATAGCAACAATGTTTCTTTGTGATATAGAAAATGCAATAGCGATCGAAACAAGAAAAGGAATCAATGCTAAGCAAATGGTTAATTAACGAATAAAAAGATCGGTCATACCAGTCAATACAAAAAAATTATGCACCAAACGGATTAGTTACATGCAATTCAAATAAGTGTACACACGAAACAATCTTTGAAATTTACTACGCAAATGCAGTGCGTAGTTTCATCGATGAAACTCCTTATTACGCCTAGAAATCGAGGCCTCCCGGATTTCATGGGTATTTTCTCCCACTCGGTGGGGACAACTATCCTTGGTTTTCCTTCATGCATCTCATGTGAGCGCTTAGCGCTTCCACGTCTGATTCCCCATTTTTGTCCAAGCACACACAATCGCATTGTCGAGACACTCGACAGTTGTTTGATCTCTTTGCGCAACTCAGATCGCTTCGGAGGCCTCCTTCTACAGCCCTCTTGCGCAGGATGGAACCCTCCTGGTTCCCCCTTCCCTTCCCATCCCTCGACTCGCTCCCAGCCACCGTCGTTTCCTCTTCCTCTTCCCCTACCCCGCCATCGTCTTCTGCCTTTTCTGCAACGCCGCCTCCACCTTCCCCGCGACACTAGGTCCTCCTCCCTCGAGAATCAGAGAAGAGCTAGGTAAAGTGTGAGAAATTCTGAGTTTTTTTGGGGGATTGTGCTCTTGCCTTGATTCCTCCTTCCCTTCCGTTCCTCGACTCGCTTGAAGAATCTAGACCGCCATTATGAGTTAATGAAGTATTTTGGTAATTAATGATAATCATCACGTGGACTAACATTTTTCATAAGTTAGTGAAATAGATTGAGTCCATGATGATGAAAATTTTAGGTGGCATTGTGAGTTGATTGTCTTCAAGTCAAGATTCGGGATAAATGATGACATCATGTGTTGATGAGCATCAAGACAAGATCAGTAAAGAAAATCAACATGTGTTGATGATATTCAAGTCAAGAATTTATAGTAAAGTAAATCATCATGTGTTGATAATTATCAAATCAAGAACCCGGACTTGGAGTGGAGATGTTCGTCATCAAGTGAACACTCCAAGATGGATACTCAAGGCAAAGGTATGACTAACATAAACTAAGGATTTGTTTCTTAGTCATTTTACCAGTATCGATGTTTGGTGAGGAGATCGGATTGCTAGTGTAGGTTGTCGTACTATTAAGAGGGGGTCTTGACTAGTAGCTTGAGTATATCTTGTGTTGAGAGCTCTTAAATGCTTGCTTTAGCTCTTCTAGGCATGATGTTATTGTTTGCGAATGTGTTTTGTAAACGGTTAAAATCCATGTACTGTATTCCTTGTGGCATGATTCTAAAAGTCATCAAATGTGTTTTGCAACTTATCGAGAATCGTGCTTTCATACCTTGATTGCATCTCGTGTCAATTTGCAAATGTGTTTTGCAAAATTGAGTTGAAGCGATTTGCAAAATAAGTGTTTGATATCTTTGACCGATCGCGCGCATGGGAGTGCTGGTGGATGACCCCGATGCGAGTCAAACGATCGACTCTTTCCAAAGAAACTCTATTCTATTCAACCCTTCTCTGTTTTGGTAACCCGGACTGGCCGCGGTTGGAAGGCTGGACTGACTAGACCTCTGGTTCATTGGCGTAGTCAGCTTTTTTCAGAGTGGATTTTTTGGGCAACTTGCTACTCATTCTCCATGCTGGACTGACCAGACCTCCGGGTCGTTAGTGCGGTCAGCTTTTCCAGTAGCATGTTTTCTCTGATTTGGGAAACTTTTGAACTGGTCAGATCGGATCTTGTGTGGGTGGACTGACCGGACCTGACATAACGGTCATATTCTCTGTAATGATTACTGCAGAGTTTACTGTTACTTTGTAATCCAGGCTAACCAAACCTTTGCCTGCGGTCAAACTGGGCTTCGTGTTTTTCCACATATTCTCCTTCAATGGCTAGTTTTTGTGCGTGGGTGTATAAATACTCCTCGTGGCAGGTTGGAGGGGACGCTGGTATTTTTTTCCATCTCCATTGAATAAAGAGCAAGCCTTCTCATCTCTTTTGTGCATGTGTTGCACTTAGAGAGCTTAAGAGATCAAAATCCTAATGCATGTGTTGCATTAGGTATTAGATTTTGTTTGCATTGAGCTTAGACACTTGATTCGTTCAAGTAAGCATCTTCGACTTATTACTCTTGGTATTTGTCGACACCTAGACGATTTGGAGGAGTTGCGGGTGATCTTCTCAAAGAAGGTTGTAAGAAGTCTCGAGCAATTGTGGCGTCTTGGTGCTCGTCATCTCGGAGTGGAGGAAGAGCAACCGAGGAGAATCGAGGTGTAGGCTTAATCTATCAATGGTCTAATTCATTTGGGCTTACCTCAACGTGCACTAGGGGAAACCGGCAAATTTTCGATCACCACGGGAAAAAAATTCAAGTGTTCTTGTGGTTTGCTTTCTTGAGCTTTACTTTCTTGCAATTTACATTTATAGATTTAAATTGCTTGTTTTTCTCCTTAGGATTGAAATCCTTGTCTTAGTCTTAGCTTGTTGGTGCACTTAGTCAATACTAGTTGTTTTATGTTTTAATTGAGCAAAACCAAATTGATTTATAGTTCCGCATAAAACTCGGTTTTAGCAAAAAGAATTTTTAAAACCGCCTATTTACCCCCTCTAGTCGGCCTCCTCGATCTTACAATCCCAGCTGCCACTTCCTCTTCCCGCCATCTGCACCCCTCTCTGCCATGCCGCCTTCGCATTCCCCACGACACTAGGTCCCTCTCCTCCAAGAATCGACAGGAATTGGAGAAGAGTCGGCCAAATCGTTAGAAATTTTGAGGTTTTTGGGGGAGTTGTGTTTTTCCTTCTTCTCAACAATTTCTTGATGTGTTCATGTGATTCTGCTCTTGCAGATCTATGGAAGGATTAGGATTGGCGTGCAGGATTCAGAGCGGAAGGAATCTGAGGTGAGAAGTGAGAAAAGTTGGGAATTTTGTTTGTTTTTTGGGGGGTGGGGGTCGTTGGTTCCTGCGTTCACCCCCAACCCCTTTCGTGGTTCTAATCCATTTCTTAGGTTCTTTTTAGTTGTAACCTTTAGAGATTAGAGGATCGCGGTAGGATTACGAGTAGAACAAATTAGAGATTATATGCTTTTTATGTTTCTTGAGGCAATTTCTTGATGTTCTTCTGCTTTTCTTTAGGTAAGAATTTGCAGAGGTAATAATTGCCGCAATTGATGACCAATTAGAAGGAACCGGTTAGTTTTAATGGAGTTCTTGAGCAGTTCTCGACAAATCTGCAGAGGTAAGAATTGCTGCAATTGATGCGCGAAGCCTGCTACATGGCCGTGTCATCTCGAAATGAACCACATGATATCCTTAGCAAGACTGCTACTTTCATTGTAGTTTCTTATATATAGATTTTTGTGTTAGCATCATTTTCATGTTGATGTTTTGTTTCTTTTGGCAGCGTCACTTGAAGGAAGGTTATCAAATTCATGACAAAGTGAGGAACCGATCTGTTCATGGAGTTTGTGATTTAGCCAAATCAAATGTAAGCTAATTTCCTTATAAGGTCATAATACATGCAACAGAGAGGTTAAATAACAAAAAAAGTGAGCATGCACTGTTGATATCCACTTCAGGTTCTCTACCATCACTCACACCTTTTTTTGCAGGTATCTATCAGAAAGAATGTAATGCATAAGCTGTGGACACATATCGAGATTACTGTGAGAAATGCTCAATAGGAACTGCAACACTTAACATCCATTATGAACACATCCCTGCTAAACCTATATTTTTTTGTTTCGATAAAGATAGTGAATCATTTAGGTTTGTTCTTTTTTCCTTTGTACGCAGGGTCATGCCCACAATTCTCGTTTTTTAGTTCTAGCTTCTTATTATGGCAGGCCACAGAATATGGAGCTTCTATTTGCTGAAGTAGTCCTCCCACCATTACTTTCGCCAAAAGAAAGCAATCCATTGGCTTCAGTTCTTCTCTTATTTCAGATCACAAAATTCTAAGGCTTTGCAAATCATCTTTTCTCATAAAAGAAGGTACATATCTGTAGCATATAATATATAAATATATAGATGTTATAATCGCATGTAACACATTTTATGCTAAAAATTTACCTTTTAGTTGCAGCGGGGATGCAAGCGTATTTATCACCGAGCGAAGAAAGTTTGTAGATCATCAATAAACAAGCAACGTTCAATCACCTCTTTCTCAAACCAACCTTGCATGTCTTTGCAAGACGAAGCTTGGATGAAATACGAAGAAGATTTGTGCGTCTTTCGAAAGTTGTCGACTTCCTTTGCAGATACCTCTAAAGTTCAAGAGTGCTTTGAAAGTCTGCACGAGATGAAAGATAATAACATGTTTAAGGATTTGATTGAATTAAGCAATGAGGGCACTACTTTTGCAACAGCCCGGTCAATAAGAGTAATACTCTTTCAGTCCTTCTAATTAATGAGACTATATATTGTTTGATTTCTCCTTGGTTTTGTTTATCATAAGAATCCAATCAGTGTCAACTTATTTGCGAGGTTGTGGTTCATACTTTCTAAAAAATTACTGAAATATCCATATGTTTCATTGTTTTCCTCGCATGCTTAATCTATTGCATATTTCTACTTACTCATCAGTGCTGGCATATCCCATGCACAACTCCCTTATTGACAGTTTACACACATGTGCATGCCCTCCGGTTTTAGCACTAAATGAATTGAATAATTCTAAAAAAAAGGAAGATAGTCTCTTCAGTGTTATAACACCATGCGATATTTTAGATTTTAATTCGGCTTAATGAAAAGCAGATGAGGTGAATTTTGGGGTTATAGTAAGTTTTGTTTCCCTTTTCCCTTCCTATTTACTTTTCAGAAGAATTTATCTTTTTTCCTTTATTTCTCCCTCTGGAGATCATATTTGAACTTGATTTTGCGTGATGCTAAATTATGCCTCTATTTTCTACCGCTGCTGCTCTCTAAATTTATTGCTCAAACCATGAGATGCGAACATGTATACGCGAAAAGGAATAAAATGAGTTTTTTCTGTCATCCTTGTCATAGATCTGTTATTTGCTATTTTGTACCATAAGCCTTTTCTCTTTCCCCTCTTTTTTTTTTGTATTGAGGGCTCACAAATTAAAACATGCCATGTAGGATATTATGTGACTTATGTTGTGCAATACTTGTTTCAGTAACTATGTTTATGTGAAATGCTTCTTTCAATAATGACGGATAGGATTTATGCTTTTTAGTTCATACACTTTTTGTTCTTTTTTACTTTTAAGGAGAACAATTTTGATTCACTAAATTTTCTCAAAAACAGGTCCATTCTTTGCAATTCAAAAACAGGTCTACAATGGAAACAAACTTAGATCAATGGCACGACATAGCGTGCACTATCATCCTAGTACCAGTAATTGCTCAAGAACATAGCGCACACTAAATTTTTTCAAAAACAGGTCCATTCTTTACAATTCAAAAACAGGTCTACAATGGAAACAAACTTAGATCAATGGCACGGCATAGCGTGCACTATCATCCTAGTACCAGTAATTGCTCAAGAACATGGAGGAGCAAATTAATTTCTGGATATTACTAGTGTTATCAAGTCTTTTCCCCTTGTTTCAAAAATAGTACTCTCTCCTGTCAAAAGGAAGTTGTTTTGGGTTACGTACAGTCAAATGTTATAAACTTTTACTATCAAAATCTTTTTGGATATTTATATTGGACACATGCAAATAATATGTACAGATTTGTCTCGAAGAATACTTCCATCATATTTTAATTTTATTAGGTTTTATAAATATATTACAATGGAAATGAGTAATCAAAATTGTATTTTGGAGACCGTGTCGATATCAATCTTATTAAATAAATAGTGGGAACACAATACTTGAGATCATGCAAGAGGAGATAGTGCCTTTTTTAGATAGATTCGGGCCTTCTCCAGAGAGAATAATAACCCTACTCCTATACTCTCGTATTTAATGTGTTTACAAAGTGAAATAAGCCACTGAAACTAGGGTTAATGCCTTTTGAATTGATCACTTGATCGTCCTCTTCTCTTTGTCTGCTAGCATCACCTTTTATATAGTCTCTAAAGGGGTGGCAGATGCTGTGTGTCAGGAGACGCCTTGATGGTTGCTTGAATGCGTACATTGGTTACGGTTGTTGTCAGAGAGACATCCCCATGCACGTTCGCCATACGGTTATACAAAAGACAGAGAGAACTTCGTGTGGTTATATCAGAGATAAACTACACGTGTATTAACTACCACGCGTGAATAAGCGCAGTGTACAGAATCCCTAGTCGATTAGGTCCATATGTCTGTGGGTTTTATTAACCATAAGGTGGTCGTAGTTGATCTGGTAATAACAAACCTTACGACCATAAAGTGATCGTAATAGACCTTACGGCCATATAGTGGCCGTAGTGTTCCCTTTGTTTTAGATACTAACGATCGGAGGTATCTCTCATTGTTAAGTATTTCATTATCCATAATAAGTATTACAGATAAATTATTTCATTAATTAAAGATTATTAGATCATTGTCAATGTCTAAATCGACTTCCTTTTGTGGCCGGAGGGAGTAGCATCCGAAGTTGGTGGAAGAAACTCGAAAAACATTTGCTGTTTTTTGGACGCCCAAACTCTTATTATTACCGAAGTAAAGCAAAAGGGGAAAAAGAACTAGTGTTACAGCTTACAATCCCATGTCCATCACCACTGCGAAGCCATCAAATATTGTACACTCACTTCTGACTTGGGCGCACCACACACATCAAGAACCTAGCAGTTTGCGAGAAAGGTGTCCTACATTTTTTTCTCTTTTTTCTTGTCGAGAGAAGCACAAAAAAACTGTCACTGCAGGCAGGTGACAGTTAATAACCGGCGCCATTGGCGATCAGGCCAAGCCGACGAGCTTCTCGCTGAGCTCCCAGACCTTCTTGGCCTTCTCGGGGTCGCTGGCCTCCTCGGAGAGCTGGTTCTCGAAGGACGCCGAATTGTTGTTCCAGCTCCAGTACACGCCGGACTTGGTGAGGCTGGGGTCGCTCACCACCTGCGCCAGCCGCTTACCGGCGTCCTCCTCGGAGACGTAGCCCTTGGTGATGTACTTCTGGAACGGCGGGAAGAGGAGGCGGAACAGCGGGATGTGCTCGCGGAAGAGCCCCGTGGTGGCGATGCACCCGGGGTAGAGCGACGCGAACGTCACCCCCGTCTCCTCGTGGTACCGCCGGTGGAACTCCTGCATCGTCAGCATGTTGCACACCTTGCTGTCCTTGTACGCCTTCGCGCCGTCGAACTCCCCGCCGTCGATCATGGCCGAGCTGCCCACGCCGTTCAGCCCGCCGGCCAGCCCCCTCAGGTCCCCCAGGTTCGCCTTCGGCGGCACGTTCCCCGCCAGCGTGTTCGTGTTCCCTGAAATCGAAGAATCCAAGAATCAGTTAGCAGCTGAATTCTGGAACCAAGAAGCATCGTGCATGGCGGATTAGCACGGGAAGCAGAGGAAGCTTTCTTACCGGTGATGGAGCCGACGATGATGAGGCGCTTGGAGGGGTAGTCGGAGCTCTTGAGATCCTCGAGCAGCTCGCGGGCGAGGAGGAAGTGGCCGAGGTGGTTGACGCCGACGCTCATCTCGAAGCCGTCGGCGGTGTAGGACGGCTCCTTGGCGGTGGGCTGGTACACAGCGGCGTTGCAGACCACGACGTCTATCGGCATCTCGAGCTGGCGCACGTTCTTGACGAACTGGCGGACGCTGTCGAGGGAGGCCAGGTCGAGGTGCACGATGGTGTAGCTGTCCTTGTCCATGCCGGCCGCCTTGGCCTCGCGCGACGCCTTGAGAAAGTCGCGGCACGCCATGATGACGTGCCACTTGCCCGTCTCCGCCAGGGCCTTGGCCGTGGCCAGGCCGAGCCCCGACGACGCGCCCGTGATGATCGCGGTGCCCTTGCGGAGGGTCTTCTTGCCGGCCGGCGACGCGGGGGTCACCGACGGCGAGGACACCGCCGCCGCCTGCGCGCGGGTGGCCACCGACGTGCTCACCCTCTGCAGGTTCGTGACACGCATTTCGGTCATAATGGCATCGTACAATGACTTAGCAATGCGCAACAGCGAGCAAAATTGAGTATAATTTGGTCGAATTGACATCATTTACAAGGACATTGATAATTAACCAACTCCAATTAAAGTTAGCTTGCCGGACTAATTACATTAAAATGACTAATTGCTACAGACCGCTCACAGGGACATACTACTCGTATAGCAAAATCGCGTTCTTAGGAGCCATGACAAAGGGGGCAAACTGCCAATCTATTGAATTGGTCATTTGCTACTCGATAAGCCATTAAACCAGTCTGTGACAGGAACTGTGTGACACACTGACAGACTGACATAGACACACACAGTTCGTGCCGGTTTTCAATTTCATGGTTTCGTTAGCCAACTATTATCGATTCAATTAACCACTACGAATAAACCCACTGCTAAACAGACCATGAAAATTGACTGACAACACGGATTCTTTTCCCTTTCACTAAAATGGGCGAGAGAAAAAAAACGAGAAACGACCATCAGTATTCACTAGTCAGCATATCGCAATTACACAACAACATGCATAATATACCTTGCTGCGCATGCCCAGAGAACTGGTCTCCAATTTCAGGCCATCCGCGAGACGAACACCCAAGAACGCCGAATCTTTCACCGCTCCCTGCACACCAGCAACGCAGTCACAATTATCGCACAACACATTCAACATCTATCAAAGAGGAGTCCAACACAACCACTTCGGCAGAAAAAGAAAAGGAAAACACGAACATAGCCACAGTTTGCACCCAAAACACTCCAATCAATCAGTAATCACCAATAAACTGATTTTTTTAAAAAAAAAACCAACGCTCGTCGGAGAACTCAGAACCGCCGCTCACCTCCTTGCGCGCGGAGAGCGCCGACGGGAGGAAGGAAGCAGCCGCCTGGAGAGCCATTGGAGCAGGATCGCTTGCACAATGCAGGAGATTAGCGGACGATACTGCTGCGAGGCTACGAGCTGCGGCGTTGGAGCTGAGAAGGTTTGGGGTACTTCGGGAGGGAGGCTGGGGGAAAGCGAAGGAGCGGTGCCCGCTGCCGATGTATACCAAGTGGAGGCCTGTGGTGATAAGGAGATAGGGGGGCGCGTCCACATGGCAGCCGACCTGGCACCGGCGCGGCCAATAGGATTTCCCTGGCTGGATTTCCTCTCACGGATCACGGTGATGTTTTCTTTTCTTCTTCTTCTTCTTAAGCAGATACGGAGTATTATTTAACGGATGAGCTACCGCGTTCGGATTTGTTTACAGGGTTAGTTGTGCTTTCTCTTTTTATCGGGACGCAGGAGGCGAGTCCCTATTTCGTTAACTAAACAGAGTTCAAATTACTTAATTACAGCACCGCTGAGTGCACAGACAAATCATGACCTACAACCAAACATCTCAGCTCCATTTGAGACCTCGAACTTTCTCCGCCTCTCGGTCTCTCCGCCTAAAACTCCTCCCCCAACTCCATCTTCTTCCTCAACTCATCTTCCTCTTCCTACCGCCCCCCTCCCCTACCTCTTCATCGGCTTCTCGCCAACGTCAAGTGGGAGGGGTCCCACCCCCTTTTCTCCGCTTGTAAACAACCCTACCTATAGTTTTTCTTTTTTTTTCCTGTGGTGGTTTCTTTCCGATCTGCGGTGTCCATAGCTTGCCTCGGTGACCTTCAAGAGCAGATCCCCCTCGTGTTCCCCACAGTGGAGCTTTTCTTCGCAAGGCGCTAGGAGCCGCTGGTTCATCTTCCCCTTCTAGATCCACTTAGATCTGAATTTGGAACTGGCCCTCCCAATCGGTGCTTGAGAGACAAGTAACTATGTCTTCCTGTGGTCGACGTCTCCCCTCCACTGCAGTTCCTCACCGCCGCTGCTGCGGAAACACAACTCGTCGATCGACGTTGTGCCATTCTAACCGAGGCCAACTTATACCTCTTCTTCCAGTTACACGCGTGGTGTCCTGTGTGTGTGGAAGTGATGGTTGTAGCTTGACTAAGAGACCCTGGCCAGGATTGGTGTGAGCTTCCAAGGCTTGCAATGGCACCATCCATCATCCCCCTCTGGGTGATGGTCCTGTACATCTTCGGTGCGGCAACATCATGTGAGCATCCCCTGGTAACCATATTCCCCTTGTGGACTTGGCGTGTATCGCCTTTTTGGCCTGCGAGTCGCTTCTCTCCGGCCGCTGTGTATTTTCCCCCTTCTGTTTCTATGGATATCCCCACCCATTGCTCCCTAGTTTTCGTCTCAGCAAGAGTTGTGACTGACGATCCAAACAACTTTTGCTCCTGATGGACAATCAAAGCTCCACCAAGTATATCGCTGACGTTTCTCGCTGTCGCACATCCTATGGTGTCTCCCCAAGCCTCCAATCAAAGGAGGCCTTTTTATCCTCCTGCTGCCCAGAATCGCCTGCAAACGCACAAAAGGTGGCGGGGCCGTGGCCAAATCAGAACAATCCAGACAAGGAGGTCAAAGAATGGCAATGGGAGTTTCCGCCGTTCAAGGATTCAAATGGAACCTTTTATTTCTTCTGAATCCTTTTTAACCATGTCAGGGGCTGCTTTTTAATTTGCTGTGTTCAAGGTCCCTTCTGTAAGCTCCAGGGTGGTTGTATCTTAGTATCTACACTCTGGCCATGTTTCCCTTCAAAGCAAAACTACAACACCACAGTACACGAACGAGAAATAGGGATCAAAGATCCAACGAGCAACTCCTAGCACCACAGCTAGAAACCACCATGCCAAGATGAAATCTGTGATTGGAATTCACAAGAACACTCATAGAACAGGGATAAACCCTAATGGCCGAAGGCCAACACGCACACGTGTTTTAATTCATAACTCAAACTTTTTCTCTCTTACAATCACACAGTACCTTGGCTTTTATAGCCTTACACACGCACACATATGGAAATAAACTCACGCTAGAACTCATTAACTAAAACCGAATAAACTCACGCTAGAACTCATTAACTAAAACCGACTAAACTAGAGATGGTTCGGCCAGGACGCCAGAGGCACGCAGGCCCAACGTACAAGAATAAGACTATTCGGTTATGTGGAGATCCTCCCAGAGAAACAAGTAAACCGACTCAAACTAGCATAGAGCAAATCCTGGTGCGCCATCTTTCCTGGTTGAATTGATTTCGGTTGATTTGGTCATAGTTTTGGTGGACCCCAACCCATATCACGTTGGGAAAGGAATGCACATGGTAAAATATTTGGATGCACCGAAAATAGTAATCTCCATGCACACAAGAAATTGGCTCGAACCGTCCGGATTCCTTGGGATTTTTGTTGGTTCGGTTCCATCTTATCTCCAAGGAAATCACGTAATATCTTGACTCCTAACCTCCTGGGATTGGTATGCACGTACAAAATAGGAACTCCGGGTGCATGTATACCGAACCAGCCAAAATCTCCTAGCTTGATTCTTGGCTCGACACGGTTTCCTTCTGGCTCGCCTGCTCGCTTCCTTTCCTGGATTGTGCCGAAGGCATCTAGCTCTATGCCCATGTGTGCTGCTCGGCCCGGCACACGCGCATCCACTGGCACATCTAGCACACGCGCAACCCCTGATCTATGTGCGCACATATCTTCCTCCTTGTTATTAACAAAAGATTGTACATGAGAAATATTATATATCGATATTGAATTAGTAGGGGCAAACTGGCCCGCATCATATCCCATCTCCATCCCCTCCACCGAAGCAGCCATGGTGCCAGTGGATCCCCACTCCTACACCGACGACGCTAGCCTTGTCACAGCGCATGCCGCCCTCGACTTCCCCACCTCCACCATCCACGCCTCCGCGCTCCTCACCCTTTTCGCGCGGATACAAATGCATAAATGAGAAAGTAGCATGTTTGTCGTGGATACAATGCATAAATGATAGTAATGTAAAGATAAAAGTTCGGTGCTATTAAATTTTCAAGTGAAATTACGTACGGAAAAAAGTAGAAAATCAATGATATTTTAGCCTTTTTTAGCGAACAAACAAGTAGGTCGCAACCCTAGCCGGCGTTCCTATTCCTTTTAATCTTCTTTTAGTTTTTTGTTGTAAATTAATTAATTATGTAATAATTTTTAATTGTAATAATTGTTTATTATGATTATTTATGTAATAATTGTTGTTAATTGTGGTTTATTGCGTTAACTGTGGTTTATTGTGTTAATTGTGGTAGTCGTTGTTAATTGTAGTCAATTGTGTTAATTGCGGTAGTCGTCGTTAATTGCAGTCAATTGTTTTAATTGCAATCAATTGCGTTAATTGTAGTCAATTGCGTTAGTTGTTGTTAATTGCATTAATTATCATTAAATAATATCAAACAAGTCATTACTTGCCTTATGGGCATTTCAGACATTACCTATCGCAGAAGCTACAGCCAATCTACCTAAAAGCCAGACAGTCAAACACCAAATCCCTTCAGCCTAGCCGTTCAGCCCTGCAGACGTTCAACCCTGCAGCCCAACTAGAAACCGCTTTTCAGAAAAGCTACCGTCATGCTTAGCATCCCAGAAAATGCCGAGCAAGGCCGACGATGGCAAAGCTAGCTCATGGCACAGTCCCAATGCTGAAATCTGTGCTCGGGGGAACCAGCCATCGCGGGGGCTGGTAAAGATTCTAGCAACGCAGAAAGCGAACATCGCAATTAGGATCAAACACCACGAACTTGGACGACGACATTTACTTAGGCGGCGCTGTGAGGTCACCGATTGCATGAGCCCCACCGTTGATGGCTTCAGCCAAGCGCGGTGAACAGTGGTAAGCACCTCAAGCTCAAACATCGACGTTAATCCGCTCGAAGTCAGTGAACCACAATGGTCAGCAGAAAGGCCATGATCAATGGAGCAGAGACCATCGGCAAGCACCTAGAGGCATGGCTCAAAATTTTGGCTGATTTAAATCAGTGAAAATCGTTTCCATCGGACCCCTAGTAAATTTCCAAACTGGTTCCGAAAAATTTGTTTTGCATGAATTTTCTCAAATATAGAATAAATTTGTGTTGATATTTATTTTCAAAAAATTCGGACGATATTTTCAACCGATTTCCAGTGATTTTCAGACAATTTTTTTGAAAAAAAAAAACAGAAAATTTCGGCCAAATCGCCCTGAAATTTTGAGACCGGTTATCTGAACCTGCCTGCAGGTGAGATCGGTGATGCAAAGGATGGGATGGAACCAGCGAGGGTAAATACTTCGTTGATCTTTTGCTATAGATGGAATGCGTAGGCCCGCAGAACGTAAGTAATTGGATATGTGCCACATGGAGGGAAGCCACATCCTCAAACAACCTTACCACAAATGCCACCCACAAATAGAGCCTAAACATGTCGGCGGGATTGATCAAGAGTGGTGGAATTATTGAGAGAGAGAGAGTTTGAGGTCATTCACTCAGGTCCAAGCGACTATGGCGGGTGTTGACCGAACCTTTCAACCAAGCGCAAGGGTGTGCGCTAATGACACGAAGACAGGAGTGGCGGGATGAAGATGTTGGCTGCAGATAGATACGCCGAGGATTCTGGTGGCGTTCTAGCGTGTGTATCTGGATGGTTGTTCAAGGGGCGGCGCATCGACTACATTGGGCCTAAAACCAAAAGCCCACGGAGCTCCATACAGAAATTGTGAGAATTTAGAAGGTACGGAGGGCACAGCCCATAGGACACACCGCCCAGCAGGGGGCGTGGGGCAATTTCGGCTCCGCCCCTAGGTGTTTTGTCAATATTGTTGTTGAGAAAGTTGTTGTTTAGAATGCGGGATTATTTTCCGATTCCTGCAAAAATTGAACTATCTCATGTGAAATTCTTACGTTCCAAACGGGGTCTTAACCATGTAACATAATCCTTGATCAATCCTCGTAGTATCATACCCACATCCCAGCTCATGCAAAATGCTAACCACAACATAGGAACCAGAACACTCTTAAAAAACATAGGAACCGTACAACCAATGCAGCTATCCATATCTATCGTAGGAAGGATTGCCCTTTTAATGGATACAACCATAGCATATGAACCAGAACACTATTAGGCCCAGTTTGTTTAGGTTTATTCTTTTTGGCTTTTAGTTTAAATCTGCCTTTTTGGCTCAAGCAGCTTATAAGCATTATGCTTTTAAGCCAAGCCGAGTTGTTTGATAATTTGGTTTTTTCGGACTCTTGAGCTATGGCTTAAGTTGAAAAGTATGTAATACCCTTGATATAAGTTACCACTTGTTCATTCACTGATAAAATCATTCTTGTCTATTTCAAACTTTTCATTTGTGATGCATTCCTATCTAGTTGTTGGCTTAAATTGCACTGTTTGCACGCGAAATAGCAAATCTAACCCCCTCTGGAGATCAAAGCAAAAAATGGCATCGCGGACTCGCCGGGAGGGGACATGTGTCCTCGTTCGCACCACGGGCGGACCCCCTCGTCCCCTCTCTTGGAGAGGGGGCTTTCCTCGTTCGCGCTCCTTGGGAAGGGACTTCCCTCCTCCACGCACCAGGCGAGGGGACTTCCCTCGTACTGCTAATTAATTACGATTAAATTGATTATGACTAAATAATTAGGACTAACTAATTACGACTAATTAATAACAACTAACTAACTATGACTAATTGATTATGAATAATTAGTTATGACTAAATTAAGTACGGCTAATTAACCACGACTAAATTGATTAGGACTAATTAATTACGACTAATTAATTATGTGGGTTAATTAATTAACACTCACCGTGTAATTATTTAGTTTTAATTAATTAAACCCCACCATGTAATTATTTAGTCGTGTAATTAATTAGACTGGTTTAATTAATTCATCCTCGTCCGCACCATGGGGTTAGTTAATCCTCATTCACGCCATGGTGGGGACTTCACTCGTACTACTAGTTAATTAATTAATTATATGAATTTAATTAATCCTTGAGATTAGTCATAATTAATTAGTCAAAATCGATCAATTAATTAATTACATGGGTTTAATTCATCCTTGTCATTAGTCGAAATTAATTAATTACGACTAACAAGGATTAATTAAACTCGTATAATTAATTGCTTAACTAACAGTACGAGGGAAGTCCCCACGGTAGCGCGGATGAGGATTAATTAATTAAACCCATGTAATTAATTATACGTTGGGGGTTAATTACATGACTAAACAATTACACAGTAAGGTTTAGTTAATTACGACTAAATAATCACACGATGGGGGGTTATTAATTACCTCATGTAATTATTTAGCCATAGTTAATTAGCTTTAATTAATTGGTTGTAATTAATTAGTCGTAATTAATTAGTTCTAATCAATTTAGTCATGGTTAATTAGTTGTAATTAATTTAATCATAACTAATTAGTCATAATTAGTTAATCATAGTTAATTAGTCATTACTAATTAGTCATAATTAATTAACCCTAATTAGTTAGTCCTAATTATTTAGTCATAATCAATTTAATTGTGATTAATTAGCAGTACGAGAGAAGTCCCCTCGCGTGACGTGGAGAAGGGAAGTCCCCTCTCCTGGAGAGGGGACGAAGACACATGTCGGAAGCCCCCTTTCCAGGAGAGGGGACGAGGGGGGTCCGTGCACCTGTCTCTCGGACGAGGACACATGTCGCTACCTGATGAGTCCACGGTGTCATTTGTGGCTTTCATAGGCTAGATTTGCTATTTTGCGTACAAATAGTGCAATTTAAGCCAAAAACTCCATTCCTATCCATCTTATTGTGTGTTCCTTACTACTCATCAAAGTCCAATACAAACTGTATTTATTCATGAACAACAAACAATGAGTGAATTAAGCATCATATTTGTTCATGAACAACAAACAAAGAATCAGTTTCATTAACGAACAACAAGAACCATCCACAAGAACAGAGCCAACACCATCCACAAGCACCATCCATTGGATCCAAGCATCCTCGCCAAGAATTCTGGGGCACATCTCCACAAAATTTTGGTTGAGTGCTAGGGAAATACATCATTGAAAAATCACAAGGTACAAAAAAAATCTTCCTAAGAAATTCATTGGGTACAAGAAATTCATCTTCAAGAAATTGAAGAAAAAAATTGAAAATCAGAAAAAGAATGGAATGATCCCCATCTGGTACAAGAATTCTAGGAAAGGTGTGAGAAATTGGACGATGACGCGGCCATGTAAACCATGGCGGGGAGGTGACGACGGCGGCGAGCCTCGGGGCGTTGAATCCCCAGCCGACGACCCTGGGGACGGTCGGAATCCAAGGCTATGCTCGCGATGGAGGGGGAGGTGACGGCGAAAATGGGGTCGGGGCACTAGATCCACAGATGACGACCGATGGGACGACCAAATCTAGGGCCGACGCGGCGAAGCTACATGCCATGGCAGGATGTGGAGAGAGGGGTGTGGATGGGAGATGGTGAGGCAACGAGGGAGAGGAAGTCGGCGGCGTGGGGGAGACGGGGTCGTCGGCTGCGCCGTTGGCGAGGAGGCGACTAGACCGGCGCACCAAAACCCTAGGAGGCGCGTTGCGCTTCCTCCCTGCGAGAGGTTGTGAGTGGTTCGTGTGGGCGAGGGGAGGAAAACAGGGAAAAACTGAAGGAGTGTGACCTTATATACGATGATATTTGGTGGGTAATTTTGACGAACTTCAATGACAAACTCTTAGGCTTTCCATAAGCTAATCGAAAAAATCGCCCTTTTACTTAGGCTTTGATTTTTTCCCTTTTAAATCAAAGAAAAAATCTAAACAATTAGGGCCTTGGCACGTAACACTAACACAGATATAACCTATCTAGTCTCCGTATTCTGCTTCTTGTACATGAAGCTTGGAGACTTCCAACAAAAGTGCTTTTTTGGGGCAGACTGGATGCTACACTAACTCACAGAAGTTTCTGTCATAATCTACTCATGAAGGGAAAACAGTAATCAGCACAGTAGTGAAAAAGACCTGCCGCCTTTGATCTTTCGAGTTTCACCCATGCATCAACCCTTGAGAAGCCTCATCCCTGAGACTGCTCCTTTGCAGATTCAGGGTCTCAAGACGACCAAGCCTGGGTCACCCGCCATCTCTTGCTAGATCTTGTCCAGTTGCTCCTGATCTTCGGCCCGGGCTAAGCGGGTGCACCAAACTATCTCGGCCCGGTTGCAGACCAGCAGCTTGATGAGGCTAAACTCTCTGTACTCGAACAGCGCGGCGAGCCGATTCTCGGCATCTCCGTCGTCACCCTGACCGGCAATTATCTCCAAGATCTCCTCGGCAAGGTCCTGGCACTGCTGGGGATCGAACTCCTCCCGGAATGCCTGGGATATCTTCCCCTGGAGCCAGCAGGCGTCGGTGTCTTGAACGTTTAACGCCAGCGCCTCGTCGTTGGAGCTTTACTGTATAGCATCGTCATCTTCATCTTGCGCCTGATCAGAACAAGACTCGTGCGTGTCATCTTCATATCGCGCCTAATCGAAGCAATAGTTGCGCGTGTCATCTTCGCCTTGCGCCTGATCAAAACAAATTAACATCGAAAACCAGATGTTCCATCGTAAGTACGAGGATTAGTAGATTATTACGCATGCGTGTACGGATGTGATGCGATGCGATAGTATTACCTGCTGATCAGTATCTTCTTCTTCAGACTCGAACACGACGCCGGGATAGCCGCCATCGTCCGCCGTGTCGTCCCACGCGTCTTGCGGCAAGAGAGGCGCGGCGCCGGCGAGGGGACCGCGCCTGCTGCGCTTGGCTGCACGGCGGTTGGGGTCGAGGCGCGGCGCACAAACACCGACGGCGGCGTGGTCCCCCAGAGTTCGTCCACCACCCGCGCCGTAGTCGTCGATGTAGAAATAGAACCTACACCATGGCGTGCTCGGGCTGGACATCGACCGATCCCTCCGCGTCTGCATCTGCGAGTCTGCGACTAGGATGCGGAAACCACCCCGGTCCGGAAACCCCCTACCCCCGGTCTTTCCTCCCTCCCTGGTTCCACCGGCGTCAGAGAAGAGAGGCTCTGTCGCTTCGAGCCTCGGTTCCTGGCTTCCTGCTCCGAGCCTCTGACATTAAGACGGGCTGGGCCTCCAAATGCTCCGTTGCTAGGCCGGCCTACCCAGCCCAATCGAGACACCGAGTAACCCTGCCTGCGTCGGCTCCAATTCCAAATTCCAAATCCAATCCTAGCCCTGGGCGGCGGCGGCGGAACGCAGGTGGGGCGAGGCGGCGAGCGTGGGCGCAAGCGCGGGGCGGCCGATGGAGCACGAGTTGGGCGAGGCGAGGCTGCCCGCGACGGAGTGCGGGTGCAGCCGCGTAGGCGCCAGGCGGGTGGTGCGGTGTGGGCTGCTCCGCGGCTGGGCACGTGACAGCGCGGCTGGGCAGGCGCTGGTGCCAAGTAGACTGGGCGAGCGACAGCCGACGGAGCATGTGCGGCTGACGACTCTGCTCCCAGCCCCAGGCACCGCCACGCCGGTCAACGCTGTGGAGGCGGTGCTGTTGCCTGCTCCCTAGCGCTAGCGCGGCTGGCGGCCAGCGGGGCTTTGCTCCTGGGCGGCGGGCGGCGCGATGCGACAGCATTGTCAAAATTTAACAGTAAATGCTTGCATGGTGTTCCCTTCCTTTGATTTGTTCTTTTAAGATTTATACTAAGCAATCATCCTAAATCATTATCACAATTTCATAAGAATCATGAAAAGATGTACATGGAGTAATATGAGTGCTTAATGCGTCTAGAATGTTTACATATCCCAAAAGAATTCATTTTATTAGTTCATTGAGCACTTGTTCTTAAAAAAGAGTTTAGTTGAAGAAAACCTCAACGCAATGCGTCGAGCCTTCAAGCGAGGACCGAACAACTAAACCCTAGCGGTACGCGGCGAAAAAGCAACACCGTCATGCCTAAGATTTAATTCTGGTCCGCCGCTTATCCTAACCGAAATGAGATGGGTTCAGTGCTTCAACGCAAGTCGTCTGGATGGGCTGGGAGGGATGCAATTCGTCTGATTCCAAAATTGGGCCGATCGCTTACTGCAAGCATTACAGCATGCAACAACGGAAGAGAATTTAGGAAGAGATCGATGGGTGAGAAAACATCATACTAGTCCCTAGCCCGAGCTGCGCCGGGCCTCGTTCGCCTTTAGGGTACAGCCCCACCACCGGCGAGTACAAGCTGTTCCGCCTCGCCTGCCCGGCGTCCTCGAAGACGAGAAACGTGATCGACGTCTACACGTCGCCGCCGGCATGCAACGGGTGGCGCCAAGGTCTTGACGGGCCGGGGGCGGTGCCGGTGGTTGATGTCGCGAGCGAGGCGCACCGCACGTTACTTACAGAGCTCCGGACTACGGGTACTCGTGGGCGGCGCGCGGCGAGCGCTTTGAGTACCGCAGGCGGTATGCTGGCCTTCGGCGTCCACGATCGACCCACCCGATGGTCCGGTTACGGGTCATCCGCCGGTTGAAGATCGGTGACCAGCGGCCGTGGGAGCTGCGTACCAGGGAGGGAGTGTAGGGACGGAATTAGAATAAAAATGATTGGGATTCACTATTTCACTATATATATAATAATATATATAATTTTTAAGTAATACTATACTAAATAGTAATTTATACGGTAAAAGACTGTAAAAATCGAGACACACAGTTTTTGAACTGAAGGTGCACGTATAGTATATACATAATAATTTCTACTATTTTTTTAAGACAACCCGGTGTCCTGTGACACCGAGAGAGCCCAATTGGTTCCGCCCTGATGAGAGCTAATGGAACCAGCGCATGGAACCAATTCGAGATATGCATGCTACCAGGCCGAGTTGTTTTCCTATTTTTGAGCCAAGATAAAAGGAAACCGAGTGCTGCACTAAAAACAGTCCGGATTAATTTCTAATTCTGCATGCATGTGTCAAGAAGATTCCTACGTGGCCAGGTTTCTTGAAGATTTTCTTGGAGATAAAGGGAGAAGCTATCACTTTAAAAGGCAAGAGATCAGGAAGATAAGCTATCCGATGGGAAGTTTTGATTATAAATTGAAAACACGTGTGCTTGGGCCGTGTCTTGTTAGGATTTTTATACTAGCAGTCTGTGCGCGCCACATGGCGCGCCGAAAAAGAGTACCGAAAAGAGTAATTTTTTGTTACATAATATAAACAGTTTGGTATGAAATATAATGGTTTTTAGAATTAGAAAATCTGGACAGTTTGTGTGTTAATTGTATTAGAGAGTTTAATATAGTTTGAATGTTGGCGTGCATAATAATGACGACTTTAGTTGCAGCATGTCATATGGCACAGAAAGAGTAAACAAAAACCGAAACATAGGCAATGTTAGACAATGTCAATCATCAATGGGAATTGTGGGAATTGTTGTGGATCAAAAAGTATGCCGCAGACTAAGTCGTGTGAACTAGTTTACAAAATTACGAACACGGTAACTAAAACAAAAACTTTTGCAACCAAGACTTCGAGGGCATACGCTTCATGCATAAGCTGCGTAATAACATATGCAAAATGTTAAACCATGCATGAAGAGCCTATGACTTAAATAATGCTTCTGAGAAAATTCAGACCCCCAAATCAGCAGGAGCTAGCTTTTGCAAGCTGACGAGGGACAGCGAGCATATATCAGCTACGGCATGCTCTTGGAGTCTGTTCAAATTGAACGTGAAGGAAAATTTCTCTGAAGGGTGATTCACCCAGTCCCAGATGTTTAGTGACGGCCAAGGAGTTTGAAATTAAACTCTGTAGTAGGTATTCTGTAGAAATGTATTGTACTCTCTCTACGTCATACATGCACTGGTTGTGAAGGGTTCAAGAGTGTACTAATCACTACATAGAGATTTCTTTGAAAAATTTGTTTGTTTTCTTCTGATTATTTTTCTGTGTTAAAAGGCCTCTTGTGAGCTTCGAAGAGTCTTCCTTCTTGAAAGGAAAATGCTAGCTAACACATATTTTTTAAAAAAAGACTTGGCTATTTATAAGGTCAAATAAATATTCTGTTCAAACTGAAGGAAAGACTGAAAAGTCACCCAGAAAAAAAAGGCTCTTCCAGAAAGAACTTGAATTGGCCCAATCACAGTAGATAGTAACTTAAGAGGGAAAACATGCATGCAGTTGTCGGAAGGATATGTAAACTGCAGACGTTTTGGTTGGATGATTGGCCGAAATCAACACATATACCTTTCGAACAGTCATATGATATTACATGTAGTGGACAATGACATGGATGTAAGTTTACAGCTCGTCTAGTCTTTCACCTAAAGACAAATACGCTGTAAAAACATGTAAACTGTAGTTCTGACCTCTAACAACTTCTACGTTCTACCTAGTCCATGACGTGTCCTATAATCGCTCCTCAAACTAACGACGTCCTGACAAGTCACAAAATTAGCTAGCTAAGACTGGCTGTTTTTACACCCACAATTCTAATGTAATCTGTGCACAAATATAAAAGAGTCATGGTCAAGTCAATGTTAGGGAGGCGACGTAAACTTTGGAGCATTTGAAATCGTCCAATGAGCTAGCATGGATAATCCACACCTTGATACTCTGAAAGACTTGACCTGGGTGCAACTTGCAGTTCCTAGTAAAATAGCATGCCTTTGTGCCAGGAAATCCATGCTTCGTGGGTACAGGTTTCCATAGTGATCTGACCGGTTGGAGTTCATCTGTTTCAGTGCGTGTGATGCATTAATAAAATGCAATAATACATGAGCCTGTATGACAGAACACCGTGTTAGAATTACTTAACTTAAAGGCTGCTAGCTTTGGAGCTCACCCGTGCATGCTACGTCGGCAAGAATTTTACAGCCGTTAGATCGCGCGTCGAGCGGCTCTGGCCCATCCGATTCGGCACCTGCGCGTGCTGCCAGTGCGCGGCCGCGCGCGCTCCACGTCGTCCTGCAGACGTCGCCCGTCGGATCTTCGCTGTCCGCTCAAGATCGCGCGAGGTGGGGAGGGCCTCCGAGCGTCTTAACTCTCGCTCGCGTGGGCGTTCTTCTCCCTTATCCCCTTTTGCGCCGCCTCCGTTTCTTCGGCGCCCTCTGCTCTCCCGTGCGCTCGCGCGCTTGCCTTCCCTCGGCGCCGTTCCTCCCTCCACCGCCAACGCGCCTTCCCTCTCCTCTCGCCTCCTCGCTCCTCTACTCTTCTTTTCCGCCCCCCTCGCCCCTCGCGCTGCCTCGCGGTCGGCTCCGCCGTCCTCTCCCGCGCGAGGTCGGTTGCCTTGCTGCGCTCCGGATGGCCTCCGGACTCCTCTCCGCCTCCTCGCCTCTCTCCCCTTCCGTCCCCCGCCTTGCGCCCGCATAGCGCCGGCCGCCGCTCTGCCTGCTGCGGGGCGCCTCGGGTCGCCCAAGGCCACGAGTCCTCCTTCCTTGGCCGTTGGCTGCTGTTGGCCCAAGGCTACGATCTTCGCGCTCTTCGCGAAGCCGCTGTTCGAGGTGATGGGGGAGCATAGCAAGGCGGTGCAGGGCTGGGCGGCCACACACTGGCGAGGGCGCTGGAGGGCAAGGCTGGACCGGTGTGGGGTTGTTTGGGAAGCTTGGTCTGAGAGTTTGCAAGTTGCTCGGTGGCCAGGGAGTGCAGGCAAAGGGGGCACTGCTCGGTGTCGTCGGAAGCTTGCCTCAGGTAGGTGCTGGCTCTGTGAGTTTGGTTGTGCTTGCTATGTGTTTGATGAATTGACATAACGAATTTTAGGTGATATAAATGTGTGGAAGACCGGTGGCCGTTGGTTTTTAACGGACAAGTGTTTTTAGGTCTGAAAATGGGAATTTTAGACTAGCATGTAGCCTGCGGAAAGGACTTATTTTGGAGTAAGCGTTGCTTAGCACTGCTATAGCTGCAATTAGTTTGACCGTCATAGGCAATTCTGCATGCGGCCTGCTATATCTCACTGACAACTCTAGGGATGGAAACACTGGTAGGGTTTTGATGTGCAGGCCAAGTGATTGGTGAATTACCATTGAGAGTATGGAACCAGTGTTTGAGTTTTAGAAAATTGCAATTACAGTGTGGTTTTGAGCTCTTTATAGAGGGCGTGTACGTGGGAGATTTATCTGCTCAAATTGAACGTGAAGGAAAATTTCTCTGAAGGGTGATTCACCCAGTCCCAGTTGTTTAGTGACGGCCAAGGGGTTTGAAATTAAACTCTGTAGTAGGTATTCTGTAGAAATGTATTGTACTCTCTCTACGTCATACATGCACTGGTTGTGAAGGGTTCAAGAGTGTACTAATCACTACATAGAGATTTCTTTGAAAAATTTGTTTGTTTTCTTCTGATTATTTTTCTGTGTTAGAAGGCCTCTTGTGAGCTTCGAAGAGTCTTCCTTCTTGAAAGGAAAATGCTAGCTAACACATATTTTTTAAAAAAAGACTTGGCTATTTATAAGGTCAAATAAATATTCTGTTCAAACTGAAGGAAAGACTGAAAAGTCACCCAGACAAAAAAGGCTCTTCCAGAAAGAACTTGAATTGGCCCAATCACAGTAGATAGTAACTTAAGAGGGAAAACATGCATGCAGTTGTCGGAAGGATATGTAAACTGCAGACGTTTTGGTTGGATGATTGGCCGAAATCAACACATATACCTTTCGAACAGTCATATGATATTACATGTAGTGGACAATGACATGGATGTAAGTTTACAGCTCGTCTAGTCTTTCACCTAAAGACAAATACGCTGTAAAAACATGTAAACTGTAGTTCTGACCTCTAACAACTTCTACGTTCTACCTAGTCCATGACGTGTCCTATAATCGCTCCTCAAACTAACGACGTCCTGACAAGTCACAAAATTAGCTAGCTAAGACTGGCTGTTTTTACACCCACAATTCTAATGTAATCTGTGCACAAATATAAAAGAGTCATGGTCAAGTCAATGTAAGTACATACATAGGGAGGCGACGTAAACTTTGGAGCATTTGAAATCGTCCAATGAGCTAGCATGGATAATCCACACCTTGATACTCTGAAAGACTTGACCTGGGTGCAACTTGGAGTTCCTAGTAAAATAGCATGCCTTTGTGCCAGGAAATCCATGCTTCGTGGGTACAGGTTTCCATAGTGATCTGACCGGTTGGAGTTCATCTGTTTCAGTGCATGTGATGCATTAATAAAATGCAATAATACATGAGCCTGTATGACAGAACACCGTGTTAGAATATAGGATAAACACCCCTAACAATGGCAATGCAATGAGAAACAAACGCTTACATGGAAAGCGGCTTTGAGAATGTCATCTGACTTTGCTTGGTCCTTGAGCAAAGCAAATACCTTATCCTTCGTTGGGTTATATGTTACCATGTATCTCTCATCGTATTATTACGATGGAAAGTATTGGTCATACCAAAAGAAGGGAAATAATGATTGTTTTCGGTGGTAGTGGCACGGGAGCTGGGGGATGCACCTCAAACAAAGGCCTTATGGCAAGTTCTTGAAATGCATCTCCAAATCGTGATCCTGAAAGAAAGTTGATATAGACTATGAAACGATATTCGATGGTATCAAGAAAGGACCACAATCGAAGAACACTTGTACAAACCTCACAGAATCGGCTCATGCCGCCAAGGTGGACTAAATATTGTCTCTGTGAGTTTCTTTCCTTCAACGAGGACATGCCTGTACCATAGAAGATTGGAGATTCGAGTTTTAGACAGAATAACAATCAAGCCAAAGAGTACATACATAGGATTTCAATTTTTAATCTTACGCACATTCTAAAGGTCCAAATTTCAGTTCGAGCTCAGCATTTTAAAACTTAATTGTGCATACATTGTCTAAATGAAAAAGAAGTGCATATGAGAATCTTTTGAATCTGATTCCAATATACAGACCATATAAAGATCAAAAGCACCATTTCGTACTAAAACTATCAACTTTTATCACCTCCTTCCCTCCGCTCATACACAAATACACAAGCATGTGTGCACGACTGAGACCCCACCCCGCACTCCCATCCAGCGCAAGCACACTCCAAGGTAACTACATCCAGGGGCACAGAGTACCTCTATTATACATAAAAGAACTGGATGGAAATCGAATCTCCCTCTCGGAATTGAGAGAGATGTCTCTGCTCGAAATTAGATTGTAGAATGCGGAATCAATCAACCGCCGATAAAACAACCAACGCCCGCTACCTTACCAAGACGTGAAGTCAAGCATTAGCTCGGGCGGATCTAAGATCGATTGCGATCTCATATCCTCACCCTCCCATAAAAGAAATCGATTACTCCTCACTTACCGACGCAAAACTCGGAGGAGGCCGCTGTTCGCCGCTTGCGGATCGCCTCCGCTGCGGTGGTCCGTCGAAGAGATCGAGGCGGTAGGTGGCACACGTTAAAGGATCGATCGACAAGCGCGGGCGGCGGCGCGCTCCCTTGGTTCAGGTGGGAAGGACGAGGAGGAATAGGTGATTGAGACGGTGGGCGATGGGAGAAGTCAGGCGGCGCCGCGGTTGAGAGGTGGAGACCGGATGGCGGAGGAGAAACCCTAGGCGCGGTCGCGCGGCGTGAAGCGCTTACAATTTGGTAGAGGAACCAAGCCGGAAGGGAGAGAAGTAGTAATGGCGAGCAAGATTACGTGGGCCGGGCGCGTGGCGTGGGAGCGCCGGCGGGGCGAATCGGCGGGCGCAAACGGCAAAACCATCGGGCGTCATCGGCGACGCAGGACGCGCAGGCAAACGAAATGGAGGAACGATCGGACGGCCGCGAACAAAAGGCGCGTGAAATCCGACGCCCCAGAGAAAAAGCGCGACGTGGGCACCCTCTTCTCGCGCGAAATCTGCGCCCATTTATACCGGAGGATTATGGAGTGGTTTGTGCTAGGTGAGAGGGATCCTTCCAGATTTCTTGTATACTGTGTTCAAGATCGGAGAAGCATATGTTATTCTAATCTTGTGGTTCAACTCGTTTATTCGTACCTAAGTCTTTGGTACAATTCGGTGTTGCAAGCTGTGCGGAATTTGTTTTTTCTCTCCTGTAGATTGATTCAACGCTGAGCTATTTATCGTTACCGCTATTTTACCGTGAAAGATCGGACAACCTACGAATTTAATCTCACATCAAGGTTAATCCGGATCAAGGTGTGTCGACACTGCAACAAGATCACCCCAAAGTCCGGCTCCCGGCGGCTCCATCGCCGTCGTCCAGCTGCGGGTGGGCCATCCACGGGGGTTACCGCCCCAGCCTGCTCTCGCCTCTCACCTTCCCGTCCCAAGACGACGACGACGATGAGAATCGGCTGTTCGTACGCAGCTTGTTGGGTGCACTGCGGCGCCAGAAATTACCAAAACTTCGTCCATCTCCAGCGTTAACCGATCGCACCAACGCCAAAGGGATTTGCTCCAGATCTACGTGTGCCGTACGTGCTGCTCCAAAGTTAAACTTGGAAATCTAACTAGTTTAGTCTTGGGCTACAGTTAAATTTGAAAAATAACAATACCCGTCCTGAATTGTAGTGGTTGATAGTTTTAACACGGCCGAATACACAGGTTGTCTTTTTTAAGTACACACGGGATGCACTCACGCACACACACCGCACGCACACTCACATACACATGTGAATGCGTTCTAAAGCGGAGACGCACTTTGATGATCGAACATATCCACAACCTAGAATTGATCCCAGGCCGGCTAGAGGCACACCTGCGCTGTCCTCGTACACAGGTCGTCTTGTGCGGTCAGCAGGCTCGTTTCTCTGGATCGTCAGCGGCAGTAGCCACTTTCTCTAGACCCAGTTGCCCAAGAGAAGGTATTATTGACTTTTCATGGGCTCTTGGGACGCCTAGCTCTGCAACCACGCCTCAGAGAGGTCGATTTGCTTGATCAACTAGTCCAACAATCAACCATGTACCAGTTCTGTAGTACTGCTCATCATTGATCATAGTACTGCTCACCTTAATCTCATTCTCTCTCTCCACAGGGTGTATTCCGGGTAGAATTTCTGTAGAAGATGTGGTACTCTATTCCCCATTTCCATGAATATTTCCTGTTTTTTTTTCGCAACCACGAAGCGAAATACTTGTCGGTAATCCAATCATTTACCGGCCGCGCTGGTTTATATATCTACGGCGAAGAAGCTACAAGAAATTGTAGGATGTATACACAATATTTTAATTTCTGGTTTTTATTATGAGGCAAATATCATAAATAAGCAGAGATGTATAAATCAATACTAACAGCAGACAACACATTGTGCTTCGAAATATGTACTCCGAAATATAATGTAATAGAGTCGATCGGTCACACGAACCACTTATGATTGGGCTTGACGAAGAACAGGGAGCAGCACTAACGCCCCTTGCAGGTACTCTATGTGATAACGGTTCGGAGATAGCCGCTCTCCTCCCTTCCCATGCACACCGAGGAGAAAGGCCGGCATGGTACAACAGCTCAACATCACAATACAATTCACCAAAGGAGGAAGACGAAGTAAGAAAGGAATGGAGAAATACCTCTACTGTTCATTCTGGACATCTCCGGACCCTTATAATGAATCTGAATTAAATCACATGTAACTGCTAATTCAAACCAATTAATGGTATTTGTGCAGTGTTTAATGGCTCCTCACAAGTTCACAAAAGGAGAGAGAAATACACGGTTAGCTATTGACCAGTTAAGAACAGCTTGCAACTCTTTACAACCAGTTCGTATCCGGTCAAAATCGGGTTGTAACTCCTTACGACCAACTTGTAACTCCTTACGACCAGTTCGTATCTGGTCACGACCAGGTAGTAGTTACTTACGACTAGCTTATGATCATGTTTCTTTGGGCTTAGGCTTTTTGGCTTATAGCTTAAAGCTAGTCTTTTAACTTAATCAGTTTATAAGCACCTAGCTTTTAAGCCAAGCCAACATGTTTGGTAGTTTGGCTTTTCTATGGGTTGGTTTATTGTCTTCAATAATGAATGTCTAAAATGCCATTTCACAAATGAGCTAAGAAGAGATCAAATTTACACATCACGGTTCGAGAATCACGCATGAATATGCAACAGATCACTCATAAACACATACCAAATTCACAGATAATGCATGAACACACAACAAATTAGTGGTAATTTACAGAATTTTGAGAACTACTTTGAACCTGAATTACTGATCATGACCTTGATAATCACAATATCTACCCCATTCAATTCAAAAAAGAAAAGAAAGATTAATGAAAAATGGATAAAAATCCATCGGGTGTCGTCCACGTGTCTCCCTTGTCGTCGGTCGCCATCGGAGGAGGGGGCCGCAGACGAAGGAGGAAGCGGATCTAGGGGTCCATCCTCTAGATCTGAATGGGGGAAGCATTGGCAGCGGTGGTGGATGGAGGAGGAAGCAGATATGAGGGTCCATCCTCCAGATATGAAGCTAGGGATGGTGGAGACGGGAGGACATTGGCGGACCGGAGTCAAATAGGACCGGTTGAAGGGACCGAGGGTGGCCGGTGGCGTTGGGTGCGGGGTCGAGGGTGGCCGGCGGGGCGCGGGGCCGAGGGAGGATGGCGGCCACAGGGAGCCTTGCCCTAACCCATTCGGTCGGATGGAGGAACCGAAGGCAAAAAGAAAAAAGGGTGGGGAGGAGGAAGGAAGAGAAAAAAAATGAAAGGATTTGGATTTATATGCGAATGACATTTTGTGGGTAATTTTAGCAAAGTTTAGTGGCAAAGGGTTATTTTATCACGTGGGGTGGCAAAGTGACTTAAGCTTTTTATAAGCCAATTAAAAAAAATCATTTATTTGTTTAGGCTTTGCCTTTTTTTATTTTAAGTCAGATAAAAAGCCTAAACAAACATAGCATATAACTTGTATCTGATCACGACCAGATAGTAGCCATTTACATCTGGTTGTGACTTAACCTGGCTAGTTCATGATCATGCATGACTAACATACGATCAGTCCGTAACTCCTTACTACTAGTTTTTCTCTGATCGGACTGATCAAACCAGTTATCTTGTTTCCCACTCCTTAGCTAAACATACATGTTTTGAAATTTGCAAAGGAAACATCGTAAATGAGCCAATTTCCAACAGAGGTATCAGAAGAGCTCTCCACGAGGACGCAGGAGAGCACCCGAGAAAGAGAAGCATACATGCACACACTTGCCGACTTACGGTACTGGAAGGCCGAAACGTGTCGATTATGTCGCGACAGCCGCACTGCCCAAGTTGGCTTAATCTGGCTACGTTTTCTGACGACGAGCGACCACCGATCCTGCACTGCATGGGCTCCAAGGGCCAGGAAAGCAAATTAAGATCGATGGGGCCAGCAAAGGCAAGGCGACCAACCATGCATGCGCATCTGCAAAGTAACCGTGCACTGATCAAGTGGAAGACTCGAGACGACGGGCGCTTAGCTTAGCCGGCGATCGAGCTCGCGACAAACTCGCTGTTGTTTTCGGTCCTACTCACCACTCGTGCGAAGCAGAAAAAGGCGCGCACTTTGTGCACCGACTAGCCCCTCCTCGCCGGTTTCTGTCGCCGTCGCCGCCCACCACCCGAGTAAATTATACATCCATGGTGGAATCGTTAGCTGCCCTCTCTTCTTCTTCTTCTTCTACCGCAAGAAAACGATGAACTTGTGTCGAGCGAACCTAGCTCTTCAGCCGGGTCCGTTTGGAACGCGTGAATTTTACCTGAATCCTGATTCAGAAACGAGAATCACTCACCGAAGAGAGAAAAAAGAGAGGAGAGAATATCTGACAAACGAGTTGTTAAGTTCCTCTTACAATGCATGGCTGCCCCGGCCGTCACGTGTACTGTGATGGCCAAAATTAAGTACGGTGTGGCCTTGGCACTCCACGCCTCAGTAGTTAGTAGTCGGTCGGTAGTCCACGTTTGCTGGTGCTCGCTTTCCCGTTGCGCAAGCTGATCTCCGTTCGCTCCACTATGACCTTAACCACTAAGCAAACCTCTCTACCAGTCTACCTCTCTCCTAATAATGCAACAAACCTCGGCCGCCACGCCTATAAAACCAACACCAACACTAACAATGAAACGCCTCCATGGATCGTGGCCTTCAATTCAATGCACTTCATCTCTGCACCTAGCTCAATTAGCTCATACTTGCATGATCAGTAAGTGCAGGTAGATAGATAGATTTCCACTGTGTAATCTTTGTTAAAAAGCTTCTATACATCGTGATAAGTAAGGCTGATCAGAGGGGGGAGGAGCCGAGGATTGTGTCCGGGACGGGGGCGGCTCACCGGTGCGACAGCGACATGCGCAGAGCTTCACCGTGGTACTCCCCACGCAGCAAGCGCGACGCCCACTCCGCCGCCAGCAAGAAGCTGCTACCCTGGCCCTTGCTGCGCCGCCCGGCCAACCATGCCGTCGTCCTTTCTGGCCTCTTTTTCCTCTTCCGCTTCGTCGCCCCTCTCTTACCTGATCCCTAGGCCACCACCGCCGCCTCCTCCTCCTCCTCCTCCTCCCCTCATGGTACAAAGCTTCTCGTGCTATACCCTCATGCGTGCATAGATAGATACATGCAGGTAGGATGACTCACGTGCGTGCGTGAGTGTGGTGTTCTTGGCTGCAGGGACAGGGATACACTACCAATGGAGTCAGCGTCGGTGTGCAGACGAGTGGCGCTGACGCGGCGAGTGCCGTGGCGGCGGCGCCGAGGCAGGGGAGCAGGCACGCGGGGCATCCACCACTGCCGCGCCCGCCGCCGCGGCAGTGCCCGCGGTGCGGGTCGGCGAACACCAAGTTCTGCTACTACAACAACTACAGCCGCGCGCAGCCGCGGTACCGCTGCAAGGCGTGCCGCCGCCACTGGACCGAGGGCGGCACGCTCCGCGACGTGCCCGTCGGCGGCGTCCGCAAGAACAAGCGCGGCGGCGGCAAGGGCGAAGCCAAAGCGGCCTCTACCGCCACGGCGTCAGCGACGGCGGCCAGCAGCGGAGGCGGCGCCGTCGACGCGTTCCCGGACATCTTGAGGCAGATGCTGTTCCAGCCGGCCACGGCCGTCGGTGGGGCCGGCTACAGCATTGACCTGAGCGCGTGGCAGCAAATGGTCGCTGCCACGGCGCCACCGCAGGGCGCCAGCGACGTCGGCGCGGTTGGAGGGACGGCGCCGGACGCCAACTGCGGCGGCGTGCAGTACTGGAACGGGTGGCAGCAAGATGACATGCCCGGTCTCGATGGGGCTTGCTAAGTATAGTGTTAGCTTGTATCACAGTATCTGTATATATACGTGCCTAAGCTATATACGTATGTACGTATGCGTGTACTACACACGTACTAGTGTGCTACTGTGGCTTGTGTTCGCTGCTACTGTGCATGTCTTGTGTGTGTGTGTGTTTGTACCTTATAATAGGTTTGTTAATCTGTACTGCTACTGTGTGCTTTAGAGTACTAGTTATGGCCCAATTGGTAAGTCAGGTCCCGGGCAAAGCTTGTGAGGGTATTTTCACTCTGATATATGTGTGGATATTTGCCAATTTGTCAGGCAATCTGATGGTCCTCCAGCTCACTTCTTAAGGTAATGGCCATTGTGTGAGGTTATATCATGCACTATAATCTACATTTTTCACAACATTTTCGACGTTTATAACATGTGTACACGGCTAGAAAGAACACTGCAAATGGGCAAAGAGAAGGGAAGCGATGGTAGGCACAGAGAAACATTCGAAACATTAGGAGGTTGACAGATATTCGCAAAAGCTAAAAAACATACAACATGGTTATCAAAACTGTTACAGTATACACACTGTGATTTGCTTCTTTGAAATGCATTACAGCAGATTAGCAGAGACTTTAGTGGTCTTCAGCTATATGAGCCCATGCCGATGGTGGCTTCCCGGCGGGGGTAGGACACGCGCGCCTTGGAGAAGTAGTAGTAGTAGGCTCCGGTGAGCACGCAGGTGATCAAGGCAAAGGCCGCGCCGGCTCCGAATGTGCCCCTCCGCACCGTCTCGCAGTCCGGTGGGTTTTCGAAGATAACTGTGCGGTAGCCGGTGTGGTAGGCAGATTGCACCAGCCCGGCCAGCAAGCACGCCTCCGCGATGAGAAATGTCAACCTGTACAGAAGCAGCAAAAAGTTCAGTGTCCACTGTGTGTTATTCTGTGTTATGGATGAAGTATGATTCACTGGATTCAACTATTCAAGAGAGTTTATCCTATGAATACAAGCATTTGAAGAGGTCATTCTGCTTGCATTCTCTTCACTCCGCCTCCTCACTCTCATTGCTGTGCCACTGCTGGGCGCCCCAAGGCTCAGCGGTGGTCTGAGGGCACGCCTTCCTCCAACGTCCCCTGCGGCAGCCCGCTGTCGACCTTCAAGGATGCACTCCTCGCGGGCGGAACCTCGGCCACGGTCCTGACGGAGTCTGGCGGCGCTGCTCGCCAAGCGACCTCGACCACGGTCTTGACGGAGTCTGGCGGCGCTGCTCGCCAGGCGACCTCGACCGTGCCCTTGGTGGGTGCTACCCGCGTGAGCCCCAGAATCGTGCTGGTCCCGACTACGTGCGGCCGTCCATCACAGCCACATCGCCCTGACGCTGACGGCTTCCTGGCAGTGGAAGGACGGCGAGCGCGGAAGGAACGTCAGCGTCTTCAACAACGCCCTCGTCGACCGGTCCCTGCGGACCTCCGGGGCAGGTGCTTCAACTGTTTTTCCCTGTCTCACAGAGCTGCTGCCTGCTGTTCAAGCCCGCGTTGTTTTGTCTGCCGCGCTTCCGGACACCGTTCTTACGTCTGTCCGCGCCGGCAGGTAGCGAGGGCGTCCATGTCCAAGCCTACGTTGTTCTGGCGCCCGATCTCCTCGGCTGCGCCAGCCGCTCCTCAGGCCCCTCTTCCGGCAATCTCGGCCTCGTATCCCAACGAGACAGCTGGGGAGCTGGGCCGAGGGCGGCGGCGTCTTGTGCGCCGGCGTCGCTCCACGGGCAACAATGCCGGTCAGGCTCCTCCCCTCCCTTCTCTCCCTGTTGATGACGGGGAGGAGGGATCCGACGAGGCCGCTCGGACAAGTGACGATGATCGCCCTGTGACAGACGATGTCCCGCGACCCCCGAAGCCGCGGCGTGTCATCGATCGGTCTGTGAGCATCGTCCGGAGGGAGGAGGAGCTCGGCCGCGCTTTGGTCGTTTCCGTGATCACCGAGCAACAAGAAGATCTGTCTGGACCCATCGCAGCTGCGATCGCTCGGCAGTTCGAGATGGAGGAGGCTGTGCTGACTCTGCGCCGCTTCGGGCCGTCGAGCTTCCTCCTAATCCTGCCGAGCGAGGAGGTTGCGGCGAGGGTCTACAATGGTGGCAGACCTATCATCGCCCCGTCGTTCCGGTTGCACGTCATGTACTGGACCCGGTTCCTACATTCAAGAGCAGCGACATTGCCGTTCGCCGTCGAAGTTGAGCTGCGTGGCATCCCTGCGCACGCCTGGGAGATGTCAACGGCGGAGCAGCTCCTGGATGAATTCTGTTGGGTCTGCGATTCCCATCCGGTCTCTGTCACCCACCGGGATGTCTTCCGAATTGCGGCCTGGTGCTCTTGCCCTGAACGCATTCCGGCGGAGATGGATCTCGAGATCGTTGAGCCCCTGGTGGCTGGCAATGAAATGCATAGGCGCACACTGACCTACCCAATTGAAATTTCAGTAGTTCCTTTCGATCAGCCGCCGGCGACGGATGGCCCTGCACCACCATCTCCTCCGGCCAATGATGATCAAGGACGGAGGAAGAAAAAGAGACGACATCGGCGTTCTCGGCCTGCCACCTCGCCGGCGCAGGAGGTGCCGGGGAGGGCAACGGCGGCCGATGGAGCGCCTCGTATCTCAGTGCATGATAGGCTGGGTCCACAGGTGGTTCGCAGCGGACACGTGGCGGAAGTTCCGGACATGCTGTTGGAGCACGCCCCTGTTTCTCCGCGCGTCGCCTCGGATGAAGGTGCCGACATTGATATCTCGGAGGCCCCTTTGCTCGCGGCAGCCACGACGTCCTCGCTAGCTCCCGAGGATGAACACGCTGACGGTCCATTTCCTGGGGCGGTTCCACGCGCATGGCCTGGCATCACTGCTGGCTCCTCGCCCCAAATAAACGCCTCGGAGGTTCCCCACAGCGCCTCGCGCGACGCGACGCCTGTGGGCGCAATAAATCTGGTGGCGGCGGTGAGGACCCAAGACGTTGGTATTGTGTCACCTGGTGGGCCTATCTATGGGGTCCAACCATCGGCTAGGCCTATTCTGGAGGCTAGTCTAGAATCTGTGCAGCGTAAGGAGGAGTTCCAGCCTTTGTTCGAGGCTAGTACGTGGTCTCCCACGCTGGAGAGGATGTGGTCGCTCGAGTCGCGAGAACAAGCAACTCCATCACGGGACACTGTGTCGCTGCCACTCGTGCCAGATTTTGATGCGGGCAAGGCACATCCATTGTTGGCTTTGACGGCGTCGCGGCGGTGCGGCGACACCAATCTTAAAATGCCTAATGCTTCAAGAACCCGCACCAAGGTCTACTCGGACGACGCGTCCAAGTTATGGTCACGACCGGTGGAAATCGGTGCCTTGGAGGATCAACGAATCCTTCGACTTCGGCGACGCTAACGCCTCTTCGGCCGACGGAGATCAAGTTTCATGGCGAAGATTACAAAAAGACAATGAGAATTCTCCGACTCGCGTGTTAGAAGGCCAAGGGCTCGAGCTCGCACACCTTCGGCTCCTCCTCGTCGGCCGACGGATTGTAGGTGTTGAGCCGAATCGCCACCGGAATTGCAACAAGGAACAAGAAAAAGGTGATGAGGGCCTTGCATGTCATCGAGGAGAATGAAGGTGTCGCCAGAAGTTCTCGATGATTATGGCAAGTTTTTGCCCAACCACTCCCAACTTCTCACGTTCAAGCTCTAGCACCACTGTTTGGATGGGCGGTCCACGAGGATGTGAATGGAGAAAGTGAGGGTTCCCGATTTGTTCATGGTCGATCTGTATTTTTCTATCAATGAATCCTTCTAATATATTGTGTTGGAACGCGATGCGAGGACTTAACTCTAAAGCACGTCAAGATGCGATCGCACTCTGGTCTCCTCTTCCGTGTTGATGTGGTTTGCATTCAAGAAACAAAAATAGAAGAGATCTCTCGAGGAACAATTCTTGTTGCCCTTGGTTCGAGCTTTACCCATTTTGTACAGTTGCCATCGGTTGGTGCAGTGGAGGGATTCTCGTAGCTGGCGCAATGAGCTTGGCCACGCCCAATGCTACTCGAGTGGACAACCACTTGCATATCCGTCGATTCGGCCCAAGTGCGGGCGGACATGGTGGCTCACCTGTATATGGACCTCGGGGTGATGAAAATAAAGTGCTCTTCTGCGAGGAGCTAAGGGACGTCGTGCGACATGTCGGGGCCCATGGATTGTCTTTGAGAGATTACAATCTCATCTATAGAGATGAGGACAAAAATAATGGCAATCTAAACAGGGCTCGATGGGAAGATTTCGTCGCCTCATTAATGATTTGGGTTTACAAGAGCGCCTCGCATGGGAGGAAATTTACTTGGTCCAATCAAGAAGATACACCAACACCGTCGGGTTGGACGAGTTTATGTGTCAATCGATTGGGAGCATCTTTTCCTAATCGTCTCGTTGGAGAGCTCACCTCGATGGTTCGAGATCATTGTCCTATCCTTCTTGGTCTTCATGATAATAAACACAGGAAGGCGATTTCTTTTGAAGCTTCTTGGACAAAATTGGAAGGGTTCCAAGAGGCGCTTGAGGCCGCATGGTTGTCCGAACATGCTTCACCCCGCCCTTTGATACTCTATCAAGGAAATTTCGTGCCACCGTTAGAGGGTTACAAAGTGAGTCGAAAAAAGTTGGGCACATCAATTCACAACTTGGGTTGGCAAGAGAAATAATTCATCAACTAGAAATTGCCCGTGATGGTCGCCTCCTTTCGTCCAAGAGAAATGGTCATCTGATCGACTAAGAAGGCACACCTTGGCTTTGTCTTCCTTGCACGTACAATTGCTAGGAGCCGATCACGGATCACCGGCTTAGTGAAGGTGATGCCAATCTCGCATTGTTTCACTGCATGCGGACATCGAAAAAGGAAGAATTTTATTAGTAGTCTCGATTCAACTTGGCATGGTTTTCACCAAGCATGAAGAAAAGGAGAAGATTGTGAACGAGTTCTATTATAATCTGCTAGGGGTAAGCATGGACAGAGACTCTACCATCAATCTTGAGGAACCGAATATCCTTCTCATGACCTCACAGAGTGGATACCCTTTCTCGAGAAGAAGAGATTTGGAAAACAATAATCTCGTTACCATCGATAAGGCTCCAGCCCGACGGCTTCACCGGAAATTCTATAAAGCTTGTGGCAGATTATTAAACCGGATATTATGACCGCAGTGTCGGCGGTATGGAGTAGAAAGTTCGAAACTTTGAGCGACTAAATTCACCTTTATTACACTCCTTCCTAAGAAGGAAGATGCCACAAGTATAAAGGACTTGGACCAATAAGTTTGGTTCATTCTTTTGCAAAACTCATCACAAAATTATTGGCCAATAGGTTAGCGGTATTACCAACAGATGGTGTCTCCCAATCAAAGTGCGTTTATCAAAGGTCGCTTCATACAAAATAATTTCATGCTTGTTCACAGATCGCTTCGTTTCCTTCACCAACAAAAACAAGCTCGCTTTCTACTAAAATTGGACATCACAAAGGCTTTCGATTCTGTGTCTTGGCCATTTTTGTTGGAGATCATGAAACACTTGGGATTTGGTCCTGTGTGGTGTGACATCATTAGCGGGATGCTTGCTTCCGCTTCCACACAGGTACTCCTCAATGGTAGTCCAGGGGATACAATTCTTCATCAACGAGGACTTCGTCAAGGTGATCCGTTGTCCCCAATGTTATTTATTTTGGTCATGGATGTCTTATGTTATATGGTCAAGAAAGCATCTGATGAGGGTCTATTGCAACCACTAGCAAGACAGACATTGCAGCACCGCATATCTCTGTATGCGGATGATGTGGTAATCTTCTTATGCCCTTCGGCCAATGATATAGGTATCATGCTGGATATTCTCCAACTCTTTGGGGATGCATCGGGTTGAGAACAAATGTTCAAAAAGCAATGGCTTCCCTATCCAATGTTCGGATGAAGATACAATCACCATACAGATCATCTCCCTTGTCAACTATCACACTTCCCTTGCAAGTATCTAGGAATCCCGCTTTCCTTGCGAAAATTGACAAAGCGACAAGTTCACCTATCATTGATCGGATTCTTGATTGTCTCCGGGCCGAAAGCGGATTTACTCACAAAGGTGGGAGAAGGATTTTGGTTCGGTTTGTGCTCACCTCTATGTTGGTGTACTTAGCTATGGCAATGGATCTTCCTCCTGGGCCCTTAAAGCTATTGATAAAATTAGAAGATGTTTTCTTTGGAGAGGAAGAAAGGACGCGAAAGGAGGACATCGCCTATTGGCACGGCCTAAGGTTACTCGGCCAACTAGACTCGGAGGCCTTGGCATTTCCATCTGCAGCACTGGGATGGGCTCTCGGATGCGATGGTTGTGGCTGCGAAACCGAACTGACAGGCCTTGGCGGCTTTCCAAATTCAAGTGCATCCTGCGGTCAAAGCTTTCTTTAGGCGGCCATTGTCTCGGAGGTCGGCAATGGCAAAAACACAATTTTTTGGTGACAGTGGTTGAATGGCGAGCACGGATCAATTAGTGCCTAATCTTTTGGTTCATCAACAACAAAGCAAGGAAAAGGAATGTATATGATGCCCTTCCGAGTTGAAATGGGTGCAGGACATGCGGGGTGCCATTCTGATGCAGTGTTGTGATTTTTTTAAATTGTGGGATCTTATCTCGGATTTTACTTTGCAACTTTGAAGTTGATGACACTCATATATGGCAATTCTCTAGTTCAGAATGTACTCTGCTAAATCTGCATATGATGGTTTTTATTGGGGTCATGCAGTTTGGGCCTTGGGAGAGAATTTGGAAGAGCTGGGCACCGGAAAATGCAAGTTCTTCATGTGGTTAGTGGCACACAATAGGTGTTGGACTGCAGAGGCTTGCTAAAAGAGGTCCGCCCCATCTCGAACGCGCCCACTCTGTGATCAAGTTGAGAAACGATTGATCACCTCTGGTCTCATGTGTCTTCTCCGGGCAAGTTTGGTATAACATTCGCACAAGGTCGGCTGCGACATCTCTTCCCCACTGACAACAATTCCTTTGATGCATGGTGGGCAAGCACAAATTCGATATTGATGTTCAGATTAAAAGGTCTCAACTCCATCATTATTCTAGGAGCTTGGTCTATTTGGAATCACCGTAATCGTTGTGTGTTTGATGGGATTCAACCGAACCTTAATAGTGTTTTGGTTTGATAAAGATGAGCTCCTCCTGTGGAGTTTGGCCGAGCTCGAGGAATATCTAATCTCCTCGCTCTAGAGCCGATCAATGCATGAGTCCTCTCCTAGTAGGTCTTGGGTCAAGTTTGTAAATCTGTGAGAGAGATACATCATTGATGTAAAAGGGTGTGTGTATGTGTGTGGTTGTACGGGGTTTCTAAACCCACTTCTTTTTTTCTTCTTAATATAATGATGCGTAGCTCTCCTGCGTGTTCGAGAAAAAAAAAAGACAAATAAGGAATATAAAAGGATTCCTATCTTTAACATATCTCTAACACCCCCCCTCAAATGCAAGTCGTATGCAATGACATTGCATTTGGAAAGTATTGACACTAAAATATGGAAAATCTAAAGTCTGAATCTTGATAATGTCGTCGTAGCATGTAGCTCTTGGAAAACATGTCGAGACCAAGCTCGACGACGACGGCAAGGACCGGATGATGATGTTGCCGCTTCCAAAAGACTACAACTAATGTGGCCACCCCCGGAAGCGGAGATTGCTCCTCCTAGGGGCAGCGGAAGCAGTCGAAGGCTAGGTTAGAAGCTAGGGTTTAGAACCTTTGTTCTGATACCATGTTATGAATATTATGTGTATGTATTCAGAAGCCCAATGAACAATATATATAGAGTGTACAAGAAGTGTATGTTATATACAGATAAGAAATACAAAAGACAGATAAAAAATACAAAAAGATTTTTATCTCTAATATATCTCTAACAGATACAGCCGGCCCGCCCATTCTTTTTTCAACACCAGTAAACCTAGCTGAGCCTATTGATCGGTTAGATTGTTAAATGACAAAATGTGCACACCTCCTCTTCGTTCTGACCAATTCAGCATAAGCAGTAACAGATGGCCAAAGGCAAGTGTACAAAATGCAAGACCATTCCCAACAACCAGTAAATTCACCTGTTGCTAAACAACTTCAGCACGTTTCTGTATTCCACCGGAGCCTACACTATGCTAGCATTCCTATAATTATGCCCCCATGTGCAAGTCCATAAATTGTGTGCAAGATACAAATGTCGAATCAGTGGAATCAACCATCTAAGTTTTTACTTAAGGTTATACATAATTTAAAATTCCCAAAAAATATTATCGAATTACAAATGTGCACGCCTCCTCTTCATTCTGACCAATTCAGCATAAGCAAGTAACAGATGGTCAAAGGCAAGTGAACAAAATGCAAGACCATTTCCAACGACCAGTAAATTCACCTAGTGCTAAACAACTTCAGCACGTTTCTTTCGTAAAGATACCTCACCACACACTTTGGATTCCACCGGAGCCTACGCTATACCAGCATTCCTATAATTGTGCCCCCATGTGCAAGTCCATAAATTGGTGTGCAAGATACAAATGTTGAATCAGTGGAATCAACCATCTAAGTTTTTACTTAAGGTTATACATAATTTAAAATTCCCAAAAAATCTTATCGAGTTACATTCTTAATCTGTTTTTTTTGCACTTTTTTTTTTATGTGAGATTCGTTTGGGGTCACAACAAGCTGGTCTTAATAAAATTGTAGCTGAGCGGTCATTGTAAAAAACAACTGCCTGCTGACTAGCAGCTTTGACAAGTTCTTAGGTGATGTTAAAATAGTTCCAAAAGCATAATGGAGTATCCCCGAAACTACAGTATCCCCAAAGGAGGCGCCTTTCCTCTTTCTTGCATAGTAAAAAAACCAGACCGGACCAGCGGTCTGACCGAAAAAAACCGGGATTGGAGCCTGGTCCAGTCCGGTTTGATCTTTGGATCATTTGCTAAAAAACCGGGTGAAAATTAATTAAAAAAAACATTGTGCTGCTAGGATTCGAACTGACGCCTGTTTGCTTCCCCGCGATCGAGTGAGTCACCTAGACAACATTCTTTGTTGGTCTAAGTAGGCATAGACATCTTTATTAGGTTACATTGTCTGATAGATCACATTAACCCATTATTTTTTTAATTAATTATGCCAGCGATATTAAAATAGTATTAATATTGAACACGGTCTGATTGGAAAAAACTAACGGTTAGACCGATAAAACGTGAACCGATCTTGAGAGCGGTTCACTTAGGGTCCGTTTGGTTGGAGATACCAAGTTGAACCGGATGGTTCGGTATAAGAAACAAGGTGATACAGGCGTTTAGTTGGAGGTATTGTACCAAACCATCCCGGATCAAACCATCCACATTCGGGGAATATTCCTCAATGATGCTGCATGCGTTCGTTCAGAAATTTTGGGCGAACCACGGCGTTCACTCTCGCTCCTCCTCTCGTCTTCCTCAGCGGGCTCGAGCCAGGGGGAAGCCGAGTGCGGACGAGTGGCCGTAGGCGCGCCGTCACGTGGGAAGGCGGCGGTCCAAGGCGCGTGGGCCAGGCGCGAGAGGGAGCAGGCGGGCCGGGCCACGGGAGCGCCGGGAGGCGGCGAAGCGAGGGCCGGAGCGGCGGCGGCGACGTCATGGGCGGCCGGAGGAGGAGGCGGCGCGCCATGGGAGGGCGCGCGTGGGAGGAGCGGCGGCCGGTGACGCCATGTGCCAAGCCGGAGGAGGAGCGGCAGCACCGTGGGGAAGGAGCTCCATGGGGAGCCTCAGCCAGAAGCAGCGGAGAAGAACAGATTGAGAAAGAAGAATGGTTATACGGTGAAACGGAGAGAGAAATAAAGAATATTAAGGTGAAAGGGGGATTAGGGTAGAGGATTAGAAAATTTTGGGTATCATCTCATACAACTAACAAAACACAATCTCGTACTACTCTATTCTGCCAACCAAACAGACTGCTTAAACGATCCTATTCAGGACAATCCCATCCAAGACGATCCTATTTATACTATTCAACCACGTCCCACCAACGAAACGCTTCCTTAGTGATCCGATTTTCGCACTATGCTTTCTTGAGAAAGCCCCAGCGATTATTCTACAAGCCTAAAGATATTTCGTGCAGCATTCACTAATCAATACCCAGGTTTGCAAAGCACAAGGTCGGTGGAGTCGTTGATCCGACACGCTTTCCTACACAACTCTGACTTTTCGTTAACCGCGACACGGACAGGCGGACAGCTAGGATTCCCAAGCAAAATGAAAATCAGAAAGCATACCCGAAGAAAAGAAAGATCCCGACTTGCGGGGCCCACGCGTCAGCCTCACATGGAGGTCAAGGTGGTGAGGCGAGCAGAGGAGGGGAAGGAGATGGGGATCAATGGGGTACCAGGATGAGAGGAAGAGGATGAGGGCGCAGGCTCGGGCGCCGCCGGGGCGGAGCGCGGCGCCGCAGCAGAAGCAGCGGCTGGCGACGGCGGCCACCGCCTGGCCCACGAGCAGTAGTGCGAGCGCGGCGCCGCCCAGCCCCGTGGCCGCGTCCGGCCGGTACACGCAGTAGGTCCACTCCTTCCTCGCGTCGTTCTCCAGCCTCGCCTGACGGAGTCGACAACAAGAACAAGAAACAGTAGCAGCGGCAGCGTCAGCGTCAGTACAGTACAGCCGCGCGCGGCGGAAACTGAATTAAAGGGGAATCTAGGGGTGGATCGGGCGCACCGAGGGGCGGCTCTGCTCGGCGCCGATGGCGAGGCCGAATGCGACGACGTCGACGAGCAGGATGACGGCCAGTACCGTGGTGGAGCCGGCCATGGGAACTCACAATCAGCGGCGGCCTTGGTCCGGGATTTCAGATTAGCGCGGCCGTCTTGTCGCGTGCTTTGCCTTTTTTGGCTCGGAACAACAGGTAGGAGACGGGGGCCTATGGTATCGAGTTTCGACTTGCCCTTTTAAACGACCAGAGATTCGGTGATAAATGGATTGCGATTACCTAGTTTTTTTTTTTCGAACTTTGGATTGTGATTTAGGGTATGTACAATGGTATAGACAGCTGCTGTCTATAGCAACTATCCATGTCATCTATAAACAACACTAAAGACAGCTCATACAATGGGTTGTGATAATACAACCATTATAGGATTACTGCATAACACACAATCTTTATTGCTTTTCTTGGTTTTGGTGCTACAGTCGGCTGCAGGATTATAGACATCAATATTCTCTCTCTTCGTTCTCTTTCATCCACGTCAGCAAAAATCCTATGTGGTAAATACTATAGACGGCTGACATAAGCTCATTGTACATGCTCTAAGTAGTTTACGGTTGGTATTGGCAGGGGAAAAAACTCGTTAGCAGGACACGTTGGCTTGTTTATAATTGCTCAAATTATACTTGTTAATTGGTTAAACATTGAAATGAGTCAATTTTAAATGAAATCGGATTTCGCTTTAGTTAGCTCGGTTCTAAAAATAATTTCAAACTATAAATAAATTATTATTAAATTAAACTGTATCAATTTTGAAGAAAAAAAAATGGTAAAACATGCATTTGACTCGATATGCACCCTAGGTATTAGGTATTGGCAGTCTTCTCCTCGTTTCACGCGGCTAAGTCGTCGTAGTAGATGCTGTTAGACGTAAATAGATCAAGCCTCAAGGGGTAAAGAAAGAGTAAGAAGGGTGAGCAGTGAAAAGTAAGAATTCTGCTCGTGGCAAGTGGCCGGCTTACTGTTCGCCGGAAGTAGAATACAGCGCCGTGTCAAATGCCAATCATAGATACTTCAACCCTGGTGTGGTCGAACTAAACTAATCATGAAATTAAGCTCCGGTCACCACTGTGGCATCAATTTCGTATGGTACTACTGCCCCTTTTGCTTTCGCATTTCTCACTTAATTTGCTACCGTGCGTTGTAGCGGAAATATGTAGAAATCAATTTATTATTTGTAATGTTCGATCAGATCAAGGTGAAACATGATAAAGACTAGCACCTCGCCTTATTGACAAAGGGGTAGTAGTTTTACAATACGTTGATGATACAATAATTTTGTTAGAAAATAACATTGATTCAACTGTTGATACGAAGGTCCTTCTGTATGCTTATGAAGCTATGTCTGACTGAAAATTATTTTTTTTTAAAAAAAAACCATTTTTTTAATGTTAGAAGCTGATGGAGATGAAGCTAGCACTTATGCTGAGATGTTTTATTGTGTCTCTGGCACTTGGCCTCTGAACTATTTGGGAGTGTCAGTCAGTTCTTCTAAATTGCATGTGGCTGATTGGTTGCATTTGGAAGAAAAAACTGTTATCAATTCAAGCCTGAGTAGTGTCCCCATTTATCATATGCCAATGTGCATGCTCCCTAAAACCATTATTTACGATATGGACAAGGTGAGGAGACATTTTTCTGGCAAGGGGGAGAGAATAAGAAAAAAAACCACTTAGTCGAGTGGGACTTGATTTGTCAACCCAAATAGAAAGGAGGTTTGGGATTTCAAAATTTGTGCAAACTTAATGTTAGTCTTCTTTGTAAATGGTGGTGGAAACTTGAGTATGAAGATGATTTTCGGCAAGAACTTGTTAGGAGAAAATACTTGAAGGACTGATCTCCTTAAAGTTAAGAAAGTGTATCTAAAAGTTATAATTTCGAATGTGGGAGATGGGAGAATAATTGACTTTTGACATGATTGGTGGAGTGATGTTAATCCCCCGTGTAATACTTAAGCTGATCTTTATGATTTTTGTAATGAACAAAGCTTATTCTTGCGCCAAACAGTAGCTAATAAAAAATCTTTGAGCTTCAGAAGATGGTTAAATGAGGTTGATTGTCACAATCTCAGACAAATTCATGGATTGTCACAATCCCAGACAAATTCATGGTTTTTTTTTGCCCAATGTGGCTATGTCAGAAACATCATATAAACCCAGATGGAGGTGGGAAAAAAAAAATGAATTTTCTCTGTAATATCTGTTTATAAACAAATTAATAAGAAACTGCCTGACCACCCTCATAAGGTTCTGTGGAAAGCTAGGATTCCTCTAAAAATTAAAATCTTCATGTGGTTGATTTGGAGGAATGTAGTTCTAACTGTAGACAACCTTATTAGGAGAAATTGGCAAGGAGATAAAATGTTGTAGTTTATGTTCTGAACCTGAAACCATCAACCACTTGTTTTTGGTTGCATGGTTGCAGAATATATCTGGAGCTTGGTTGGGAGGTTGATTGGGGCTAATTGTCAACCTTTGTCTTTTAATCAGTATATGTGGTGGATTAACATTTATTTGTCATCAGGGGATAGATGTGCACATTTTATGGCCCTTTGTGCGATCTGTTGGGCAATTTAGAAGCTTAGAAACAAGGCTTATTTTGAGAAGAAAAATGTTGGATGTCCTGCTGAGATCGTATGTTACTTGTGCCCATTCTTGAAATGGACATGCCTTTACAGGGATGATCTGAAGGAGGAGATCGTAGCTGGGGCTAGACCTAGAAAAGCCCGACCCGGAAATTGTTTTCCTCCATAAAATAATATTATTATATTTTTAGAATTAAAATAATATTTAATTCATTTCGAGAACAAAAATGTTTTTTATTTTTATTTCCATTGTCGGGTTTTTCCGGGTTGGTCCTTTGGAACGAAATTCAAGGCTTGAGCTTGGAAAAATCGGGCTGGGCCACCGGGGCAGGCCATCCATGAGCAGGTCTAGCTAGGGCAGAGCTCATTCAAATCGAAGATATGCGACAACACTCTGAGAGCAACAGAGAAGTTGGAGATGGAGTTGGGTCAAAACCGATGTTGGAACATCAAAGAGTTGGATCAGATGATGCAAAAGCGCATAAGACTCGTAATGATTAACCGAAGAAAGAAAGGAATGGAGTTCGAAGCCATAACGTTTTGACCTTCTATACCTCAAAACCATTTGGAGTTTTTTTTTTGTTCTGTTGGTGCTACTTTCTTTTTTGAATGTTAGCTAAGAGCATCTACAACAGTCCACGACAGTTGTTACTAAAGGGTTGTCACATCAGCATTTAGGTGATGTGGATGAGAGAATACTGGGAGAGAAGGTGAGTTTGTTTCTAGATGAATAAACAATCAAATTGTTAATACCAAGACACAAGAAACAACCAAATACTCTATTAGAGACTTACTTGTTACCTAAAAATGCGTTTTGTGGGTCCCACTGTCTTAAATCAAAATATCCACCCGATCATTTGTGCAGTCCGACTTTATTATTGATATGATAAATGAGCTAAAACATGTAAGCCACAAAGTTATACTTCATTATTGATCATCAGGAATCATGCACACTTGTAGCAATTAAAGTCTTAGATACAAGCTCAAGAAACAATCTATTGAAAGATTTGTTTCTTTTTATTAGATTGAATACTCTTTATCCTCTTAGTAACAAACTAAGAAACAAACTATTTGTAGATGCTCTAAATGCGTTTAGCCACCAAATGAAGCAGTGGGCGCTTGGTGCGCCTGTCTCTGCATTTATTCGGGTGTTTACCTTTTTAGTTCATGCTTTCTTTAGTTTCTTAGCTGATAGAACATTTTGTTTTGCGAAAAACGCTTTGTATTTCCGTTATGCATTAATGGAACCGCAGAAATACCCCGTTATGGGAAAAAAATTGTGTGACACTCAATTTTCATCCAAAAATTGTAACCAATAGGAGCAATGTGGCATTTGTGGCTACATGAGAGAAGAGAGAAATAACATTGATTGTAGTTAGTCAGGATTACTTGTTTAATATATAGATTCGTGGCCATGCAAGGAAGGTAGTAAGTAGTGCTTCCTCCGTTTCTCCGTTTCTTTTTAAATGGCGTTTTTGATTTTTTACAGTCTATAAGGTGTGATTTCGATTGTTATTTTTTAACTTTATTTTCTTACATACTAATAAATTTATAATATTATCTAAGTATTTTAATGATAATTTTAACGATATAGTTTTTATATGTTCAATCTATTTTTTAAAATATATTAGTGATCAAACTTTGGAAACTTTGATGGGCCGAATTCCATGATATCGCTTAAAAAGAAGAAAAAAAGAATGGAGGTTGTAAACACGCTTGCTTGGGCTGGGGGAAGCTGCAGGATCACTGGGCAGCACCGCAGCCGCGTAGCACGACGGCCGTCAGCGCGTGGCGCGGCGGTGTGGCACCGCACCCGCGCGTTTGTTGACCGCGATGAACGAAATTTTCGCGTGGTGCGAACGCGCCCGTGCGCCGCCGGATGCTGCGCCCGGCTAGGCTAGGCTCGTCTCGTCGGTCGGTGGGCGGGCGCTGGTCGTTCATTGCTGGGAAAATTATCATATACCTCTTCATAGTTCAAAATCTAGAATATACCCTCATACACATCAAATTATATATACCCTCCTCTAATCTATTTGCTTTAAAAACTTTTTTATACTTTTCACGTATTTTATATCGTGTGTATTTATCACTTGAAATGACCAAAATACCCCGATTAAATTTGTGCACATTATTTATATTTATATCACTTGAAATGACCGTAATGGACAAGTGATATAAATATAAATAATGGATGCTATTGTTAGTGGATGCTATTAAAATATATTTCTATCACTTGTCGGTTAGTGGATGCTATTCTATTTCGGTCATTTCAAGTGATATAAATATAAATAATGTGCACAAATTTTAATCGTGGGTATTTTGGTCATTTCAATGATGGAATACACAAGGATATGAAAATACATTGAAAAGGTATAAAGAGGGTGTTTTGTAAAGCAAATAGATTAGAGGAGGGTATATTATGAATTTGGATGTGTAGGAGGGTATATTCTAGATTTTGAACTATGAAGAGGGTATATGATGAATTTTGCCTTCATTGCTAGTTTGCTACCTGTCCGTGCGGAACCGTTAGATCGTGCCGTCCTATCGTTCACTCGGACGTGTGCCTACGTTCTTACTTGGGCCTTCGGCAAACCGACCATGACTCCATGAGGCCTCGTTGTTTGGGCGAACCGAGATCAGGCCGAACCCGGGCACGTCCACGTGCAGTCGGGCTCATGAGCAAAGAGAGCCCAGAAATAGCCAGAGTTGGGAGAAGTGGCGGAGGCACCCCAGGCTTTGCCGGACTGCTGGGCTGCAGGTTGCTGGGCCGCGGACTCGTTGCGGGCGGCTGGCTGCAGGGCGCTGCCCAGGCTTTGTCTTCCCCAACCCTAACCGCCCAAACTCAACTCCAAACACAAAACTCCCAGGCGCAAGCGCAACAAGCAGGAGCGACGGCGGCGGCGGCGTGCTGCAGCACAGGAGCAGCTAGAGCGCCGGCGGGAGCCCGCCACTGAGACCCGCCTCGCCGTCGCGCCCCGCTTCTTCCCGCGCCATCCGCCAGGTGGAGCTCCTGCCTCCTCGCTATTTTTCCTCAGCGCCTCCTTCTCTTGCTCCTGGGTTTCCCCACGGTGCCGCCTCCGGCTGGACCGGCTCCCTGTGCTCCCGTCGACGCCAGCCCCGGCTTGGCCCGGTGCCTGGCCGCCGGCGCCACCTCCCGGCCTGCGCGCCGCCCGGGTCCTGCTCGGCTGCTCGCCTTCATGCTCCTGCCGGCTGCCGGCGCGCCGCTGCCCCCGGCTGGCCGGCTCGGTGTGGCCTCCGGCGGTTCGGCCTGCCCGCACTCCTCGGCCCGGCACGGCCCGGTCGTGCGTCGCCGATCGCCCCCTGCCCCTCGGGCCCGTGCGCGCCTCCAGGCTCCAGCTCAGGCCGTCGGCTCCGCTCCGGCTTCCCCTTTTCTTAATTTAAACGATTTTGGTTATGAGGTTTAGGTTGAACTAGCTCTGGTGCTTGCTGTTTTTAATTTAATTAATTTATTTATGCATGTTCCCCAAGCCGGCGGCCTGCTCTCTGCTCCCCAAGCGAGCCAAGCGCAAGCCGGCAAGCGGCAAGCACGAGCGGTGGCAGCGGCCTGCTGCAGGCAGCTAGGTGAGCACTGAGAAATCTTTGTTGTTCTCCCAATTTCTCAATGCTGCTAGCATGATGTGTAATTGTGGCTTGCCCAGGCTTTAAAAATTTTCTGGCTCCGCCACTGGTTGGGAGCCCGCAAACCTTAAACCCCCACGCCGCCGCCTCCTCTTCCTCTCTAGGGTTACCCTGCTGGAACCAAACGCTGCCACGTCCGCCCCCCGCCGCTACTCGCCGGATTCCTACCACCTCGCACTCCCTACCCCGGCGTCCCGCTTACCTCCGGCCATGCCGGCGGCGGCTAAGGAGGGCGAGTACGCGGCTCTGCGGGAGCTGTTCCGGCCGCACATCGAGTCGTTCGACTACTTCGTCGAACAGGGGCTCGACAAGATGATCCTCTCCATCCGCCCCATCGAGATCACTGATCCCTCCTGCAACACCAAGCTGAGAAATATCCTTCATACTTCAATTTGTTTTTTTTTTTGTTTTTCGGTTCGATCTTTTGCTTTTCTGTGCAGTGATTCTGTATGGTTATAGGATTTTAGCAGTTGCAACAAGTAGTAAGAGCTATCAATGTCCAAATTCCCGTTGTTTTTTATGCCTGGTTAGTAGCTGTTGGTTGTTGTAGGACACAAGTGAGAGCTTCCATTTTTTTGAAAGCTGGAAAAGGGGTGCAAAATCTCACGAATCATCATGAGATGGAATGCGTTTGCTTCATTTGCTACTTGCCACAGTAGACCGTAATAAATTTAAGATAATTTTTAGGATTTCCTAGAGTTAAACTCTGGGCGAATTCTCCCAAAAAAAAAACTTAGTGCCAACTTAGAGCTATTAAAGCACTGATTGGAATGTTTTTTTACTGCCTCTCTGGATGTGGATACTGAATTGACGTGAAACCAATCAACACTCTAGTAAAGTTTGGAAGGCATGCTAAATTTGTGGATATTTGGCTATCACAGTGAATGATGCATAAGCACAGCGTGGTTAATGTTTCCCTTTTCCTTCTGATCTCTTTCTTTTTTTCCCCTTAACAATTGTCATACTAACCTTGGAAAAGGGTCATCTGTTCAAGCCAGTGAGGGACGGTCCGTTGGGTAAAGCCCTCTTCCCCCAGGAGGTCTGTAATATTTCCTTTTGGATTCTTTTGTACCTATTTTTATCTTAAAATCATAGGCAGTTTAGTTTCTCTCTTTTACTAGCATATTGCACACTCTTTTGGTATCTTCTTATTTGGTCTTCTCTTGAAAAATTTAGACAGTGTTTGTTGGTCTGACTCTTTTCCCATTTCCTTTTTTTGGGGAGCAGTGCAGGCAAGCCAGGATTACATATCATGGGGAATTTAAAGTGGACGTCCTCTTCCAATGTAATGATGGGCCAGCTGTCAGGCAAAGCTTCAATTTTGGTCATTTGCCTGTTATGTTGATGGTTGTTACTCTCTCCCGTCTATGCTTCCAATGTCATTTTTTTATGTGATGAAGTAAATTCCTATGCTCTTGGCTAATTTTAGAATTTGCAAGTACTAGAGGCTAATAACTGAGTTGATTTTAATACTTATGTTGTAGTTTGCTGCCATCTTAGTGAGTAGCATGCAAGTGTCAGCACGGCTTGTAGTATGCTTGTATGAGCTTGGGCTTCTACAACTCTACATAAGTTTGACAATCCAAAAGTCTGGGGTAATATTGCCTGGGCTTCAATACAAAATATATAATATATATGTGCTTCTATAAGTCCAAAAGCAAAGTATCGAGAGGGCATATTCTTCACAACATTTTTACCTTAGAGTCTGCAAAATAGCCATGACTTTTCTATCAGTTGGCTGGAAAGCACGAACAATGTCCACTGTATTCGTGCTGCGAGGTTCCTTTGTATTTGTCCTTTGAAATAAGCTCTGATTGTTATCTGGATGTATCATATTTTTTCAGAGAAAATGAAAAAAAAAAACATGCTGTGCAATTCTAGAAAGTTAGGAACACCCAAAGCACTATTTTTTAAAAAAAAACGTGCAGATAAATAAGAACTTTGGGCTGGAGAACTGATGTTGTTTGACTTGTTTCTTGTTTCTTTGAGATAGTTTATTCCTTCGATAGGAAGCACATGGGATTTGCCATTTCTCTTCTTACTCCTCTCTAGGCCATTGTTCTTTATGGTTGAGTAATTATTTTAGTTCAACCTTTGCACATTATCATCAACTCTTCTCCCTGACTTTATTCTCTTGCTATTCCAGTCAGTACTTTGCAATCTAAGAGATGCCGATTCAGATAAATTAATTTACCACGGTGAAGAGGCAACGGAAATGGGCGGGTGAGTATGTTATAAACTTGTCTCTTCATTTACATTCCCTTGACTGTGTCAACATCTTCCTTATGCTGTCATTTCTTAGTAACATTTTAGTTTTGTAGTATCAACTTGTGAGGTTTTTCTTGTGGATCTTATTTAGTGATTGATTGTGTTTTGATGTTATCAATTTCACCATCCTCAACTATGTGCACTAGTTTCTTATATATTGGTTACATAATTTGCATCAATCCGTAACTGTAGCTCCGCAACTAGTTTTTTTCTTGTTGCTTAGCTTGCTATTTGGAAAGTATTATCTTTCTTGTGTTCTTTAATAGGAAGATATTTATTTTTTCCTTTTGTGTGTCTGCATACGTGGGTCGGGGAAATTTAGGGCCAGTTTGGTCGCATCTTGCTGCGTTGTTCTACAACAAAGTGTTACAATAAAACGGTAGACAATATCTGCTTTTTTCTGACTTTCTGGCATTGTACGAAAGCAGATAACGGGATATATTCTAGAAACAGTATGTACTAATGTGGTTTATACATCTGTTTTTTTTTGGAGCCTACTGTATTGCCAAATTGAGCTCTTAAACTTCAGTTGAAGTAGGGATTGTAAGTTTTCTCTTGTGTTTTGTGTTCTGATGTTGTTGTTAAGTCGCGCGACTAGTCAACGATTAGTCGACAAGTTCGTACACAACCTCCAACTAGAGTCATCGACTCGACTAGGAGGGCTGGTCGTCTGACTTGCCGACTAGTCGGCAGCTAGTCGACCAGTGCTAGTCGCCCGACTTGTGGCCCACAGTCAGCTTGAAAGGGGAAGGGGGGAGGCTTATACGAAGAACCCTAGTTGTAGCAGATCGAGCCGGTCTCCCCTACTCTCCACGTCACAGTCACTCCTCGGCCCTTCCCTGCCTCCCCCGTCCACACCATCTCCGCCACTGCCCGTGCTACGAGGGCGAGCGTTGAGCGGAGGCCCTAGCCCCCGCCGCCGCCAGTCACCATCGGCCATCCTCCTCCTTGGCCTTCCCCTTTCTCCCCCATCCCCTGTCCACGCCGCCGCCGCCGCCACCGCCACCGCCCGTGCTACGAGGGTGAGCGCCGAGCGGAGGCCCTAGCGCCCGCCGCTCTGCTATGCTCATCGCCATTTCGCCCGCCCCCCTCCATCGTCGCCTCCAGCTAATCTGCTCTGCTCTCCTTCCTCCCTTCTCTTGCTCTGTTTTGCGCTGTGTTGTGCTCCCCCCCTCTCTATTGCTTTGTTTTGCGTTGCTCTGCTCTGCTTTCCTTCCTCTCCTGTCTTGCTCTACTCCATGCGTGTGCTTCGTTCACTCATGCTTTGTTTTTTCTTCGTGGTTGTTTAATTGTTGCTACAACTTAGTATATTACATGCCTTGTTTATATACTTCCTAGTCTGTCGACTAGTCGACCAAGTAGACATGTCGCCCCTCTTGCGAGTTGCGACTCGACTCGACTTTACAACTTAATAACCTACTGTTCTCAACTTCTCATCTTGGTGCTGTTCCAATACATTACGAATCTTGCTAGCAGCAGGGCACTCGGTAAAATCTTGCTTTTGATACTTACTGTTGCGATGAACTTGTCATACTTCTACTATTGTGGCTTATACATCTGTTTATTTTTAGAGCCTACTGTATTGCCAAATTGAGCTCTTAAACTTCAGTTGAAGTAGGGATTGTAAGTTTACTCCCGTGTTTTGTGTTCTTATCTTGGTGCTGTTCCAATACATACGAATCTTGCTTTCAGCAGGGCACTCGGTAAAATCTTGCTTTTGGTACTTATTGTTGCGATGAACTTGTCATACTGCTACTATTGTTTTGTTTCTGAACATTTTTTTCTTCATATTGTTCCTTTTTTATTATTTAAATCGTTCTGATGTATTTTTAAATTTACTTGTAGGTACTTCATATGTGGTGGGATGGAGAGACTTATACGCATTCTTATTTTACAAAAGCGTAATTATGTAAGATAGACACAGCTTTGTTTGAAGCTTTATGTTAGAAGGCTAGTATTATTAAAACACCATTCTGATGATTTTCTGATGAGGAGTTTGCAATGACAAATTTTTCAGCCTATGGGCATGGTCCGTGGTTCTTTTCTTAAACGCGGTGCTGGATACACTGACAAAGCAGTGGTCATAAGGTGTTGTATACTTGTTGCCCTAGATGCTTTTGTTGTTTTTGAGTTTTCTTTTTGATTATTACTAACAAATGAGTGATAATATTGGAATGTCCTTGGTTACCTTGCATATTGGGCATGATAACTTTGTCAGTGTTGCATTATACAGCCACAGATACCCTGTTTATATTTTAACTCCAGCAAGTTTTGTTCATTTTCTGCTTAATTCCTGTTTCTACTTATTGTCCGACTTGATTATTTGTTGCAAGTATTTTGTGATTGTTGAATGTGGTAAGTAAAATAAAATAAATCAAAACAGCTTTTCCTGTTAACTTTGAAATATATTTTTAGTAAGACAGTGCCGGCGGACAAATGATTAAAACAGGTAAAAATCAAATTAGGGGATATTGACATTGACTAGATCTAAATCACTAGTTATTCATCTTTAGTAATTAGTATCGATCACAGCATGGGAAAGAAACACGATTTCAACTTGAAATAATTATATCTTGGGTGTCGATTATTGCATGGGAAAGAAACATGATTTCAACCTGAAATCAATATATCTTGGGTGTCGAACACTGCACGGAAAGAAACATGATTTCTACTTGATCTTTTGATTTTTGATATCCACCTTTTTGGTATTCTAATCCCCATGGAAAGGTAGGAACCTTGGGGGATATATGATGTATCTCCGTAAAACATTAAATATTCTTCTGTATGCCGCTGCCTTACTCTATCTGTATGCCGCTGCCTTACTCTATCTGTATGCCGCTGCCTTACTCTATCTGTATGCCGCTGTCTTACTCTATCTAGCTATTTATTTTTCTTCAACAGATGTGTCAAACAAGACCAGTCCAGTGTGACAGTAAAGTTGTATTACCTGCAAAATGGAAGTGCAAGGCTTGGATTTTGGTAAGTTCTGTGCTGGTACATAGCGAGTGGAAGATGAGTGAATGGTTTTTCTCAGTTTGACTTTTCAAATTTGTGTTGAATATAGGCTGGGAGGCAGAGAATTTCTCCTTCCTGTTGGGATTGTTCTCAAGGTAGAATACTATTGTCATTTCCTCATCTTACCATTTCCTAACCAGCAATACAATCCATTGACATTCATTGTGTGTGCAATTACATGATTTTGTGTGAATAAAAGAGCTAAGAAGCATTTGGCTGCTTTCATCATCCTATGTCTCAGGGCCTTCATTGAGGCATTCCTTGTGTTCCTTTGTTAAGCTGTGTTTAATTCAGCTAATTTTAATAATATTTTCTTTCCTTAGCTTACTAGACAGTTTTATCTATATTCACAATTTTTGGAAGGCTTAGCATCTTTGCATTGCAGTAGGCTTAGCATCTTCACAGGGTTTGCAAATGATCATGCTTGAATCTTATGATATTTAGTCCAGATTCACAGTATTCTTAGCGTTGCTTGAACATTGCCTTGACTTGATTTCGAATTTACCAATAACAGGCCCTTATTGATACAAGTGACCGGGAAATCTTTACAAGTTTGACATGCTGCTACAGTGATAAATATGAAAGAGGAAAGGGAGTTGTCAGCACTCAACTAATTGGTGAAAGAGCACAAATAATTCTTGACGAAGTCAGAGATCTGTCCCTTGTAACGCGCATGCAATGTTTGGTGCATATTGGTACTTTGAGAGTTTAATTTCTTCTGCATTTAGAATCTCTTTAAGCCCTCTTATTTACTGAAATCGATAATGATCTTTCAAATGCAGGCCAGTACTTCCGATCTGTGATGGAAGGATTTGAAAAAGATGATTATGAAACTGTAATATTGAATGTTTTCATTGTGTTTGCCTTTGCATGCTATTGAAATTTGGATATATATATATATTTTTCACTTTGGTCGTTCCACATTGTTTAGGTTGCTGAAGCGGTTCTGAAGGACTATATTTTTGTGCACTTGGAAAAAAAACACGAAAAATTTAATCTATTAATGTAAGTTGAAGTTTTGTTTTCCTATTTCATAAAGTTTCTATCCTTTTGACGCGTTGTAATCATGTGTAGTTCCTTATTACTTTTCCCTCCTGTAGATTTATGCTGCAGAAACTTTATGCTCTCGTAGATCAAACTGCCTCACCTGATAATGCTGATGCACTACAATACCAGGAAGCTCTCTTGCCTGGGCACCTAATCACAGTTTTTCTGAAGGTTACCGAACCCTCTTATGCCAAACATGTTACTTGTTCATTTATTTTTGAAATTTAGCTTCATAGCACTGCAAAAATGCCACTATGGAAGTTCCCAGCTTAGTACAATAACATTGTATTTTTTAAAAAGACCATTTTACCCCTTCTACGTCAGCTCTACCGTCTCTTTCACATCTCCCATGAACCGCTTGAGAACTCCATGGCCAATGTTAATTACAACTGTCTACGTTAGAAATTGTAATGGTATTCTGCTAAGGTGGGAACTTTGTTGGTACTTGCTGAAATAGCACTTTTGTGGTGCTGTTGAACTTATTTGTCCCATTTCTTTCAACATTTCTCCATATGTACATCATGATTGATGCTGGTTCTTTGGTGTCCTATTTCAGCCAAGATTTGCTTGGTGCAAATTTGTTTTTCCTAACCTCCCATATTGTTTTCTAACTATTTCTTTTTGTTTGATATCTGCAGGATAGGCTTCAAGATTGGCTGAGAAAGTCTAAACGTTTAATTATTGAAGAGGCTACAAAGAATAAAAGCTTTGACCTCAATAACAGTATGTTTTTCTATTCAAGTTTTTATAGCAAAAAAAATTAATTTATGTGTACATGTTCGTGAAATTTTATTTAGACTAGGATGCAAATTGATGATTATATTATTGCGTAACACCTAGCTTTGTTCACATGTATTTAATATTTATTTCGAGTTGTTGGAATATCTCAAAGCTCTTCCATGATAATATAAGTTGATATGTGAAACGGTGTTCGGACTTAAAATTCACATTTATTTACTGGTAAAATCTGAAGCATGTTTCTTACGCCCTTGATATAGCTAGGTGCATTTGCGATGTGCTTACTTTGGTTCTTTTTAAAAAGTGTTATTGAAAGTACAAAGAAATGTGCACTCATTCATAGGGAATAGTAATGCAATAACAAGCACACCTTGCCTGGCATACTCATCCAACTTGCTTTCTAAGCGAAGTGTGATCTGTTGCAACTATCAAAATCCTCTGTAGTTGTGCTCCTGAGGTGAAATTTTCTGACAAATAATTAGAACAGTGGTTCCCTGCATCACAAAAAAACCATTGAAGATGGCAGAAACGACGGCTGATAATTTGCATTTGCAGCTGTAATGCTGTATGCTCCTCATGAAGGCATGAATTTTAATGATCTTGGATTAACTGAATAATAGTTGTCACAAAACATGTCGTGTTGACGGTTGCTTGAAGACAATATATAATAAGGACCTCTAGTTGGATTTACGTTCTCCAAAAATGAGAAAGGAAAATCAAAATATTGATTTTGGGAGGATATAAAAATGGCCGTGGTTAGCATGACCGCAGGGCAATACAAGCATTTGAACCCTTTCTTCATTCTTTATCCTTTGTGTTGAATTATTGGTTCGGAGAAGAGAATTCACCCTTTATTCAAGCGGCAATTTCTTTATACAACAAATTAACAACTTTAGCATGTGCTTTCTCGGTGGTCGAAAATCTTGTTTTTAAGAGGTTGGGGATTTGGGATGTGAATGTGGGGGGGGGGGGGGCAATTTTAATGGGGCTAGATTGTGATTTAAATCACGGATGGGTGATCTAACAGTTGCCGAGAAGGGCCTCACCTGAGGTCCTCCCACATATAATTTATTTTCAAGCGTGTGGGCTGACATGACTATATAACACTTAAAGGAGATGAAGTGTGTTGTATATTCCGGTTAGAGAAAATCGAGTATTTGCCGCTGCAAAGGTTGGCCTTCTAGCACTTGCCACTCCAAAGGTTGTAGTCATTTATTTGCCACTCCAAAGATTGTAATTATTTGCCATTGTGGACCATTTTACCCCTCTCCTTCTTCTTCCTCCTCCTCCTCCTCCCCTGAGTCCCTCCATGGTTATGGCTCAGGATACAGGGGTGACAGCGGACATGGCCACTAAACATTGTCGGTGGTATAGTAGTTAATGGCTGTGAATCAGTGCCGTTGTTGCTGGGTTAGTTGCTAGTGTTAATAGTAGAAACCTGGTAATTAATGGAGAGTAATAAGCAAGGTGGCTAAGGAGGCTGCTATTATATATCTTCTGTAGATCAGCCATCTCGAGTTGTTAATAATTGTTGCCATTGTATTCGGTTGTGTAATAAGATGGAATAAAGCACATGCAGTTCGAGCTGTGATTTTTATGCATCCATGTGCATGGCACAGACAACGATCTTGGGATGGATTGGAAGATTAAAGAAGCTTAATTTTGTGCATGTAAGATTATTCCAGGCAACCATCGCACCTCCGTGGTGTAGTCGGCCATGGATGGTGAGGTTGGAAGAGGAGAGTAGGAAGAAGAGGGGTAAAATGGTCATAAGTAACAAATAGTGAAGCAACCATTCTTTGGAGTGGCAATTCTCCTAGATTACAACCTTTGGAGTGGCAAGTACTCAATTTTTATTCTGGCCAGTCGGATAATACCATAAGCCAAATATACTTAACACTGAATAATGAAATTTCATGATTTTGTTCGAGCCGACCAAAATTAGCTCAATAAACCAATCCAAATTGGCAAACTTCGGTTCTATTGGGTCGTTCACTTCTCCAGTTTTTTTTGCTCACTAAAGTCACTATAGTCAATTTATGGCCTTTTTCCACAATTATATTGCTGGATAAGATGCGCCTGTTGGATTCTATTAGTTTGGAAATATTTTTTCGGTACATTGCCATATTTCACATTTATCACGTCGTATGTTGTTCTTTGTGCAGCACAGGAGATTAGAAAATTTCTTAGTAAAAATTCAACATCTGTTGGCAGAGCTATTGAGAGTATGATAAAGATCGGGAAAGTGAATTCACAATCAGGGTTAGATCTGCCACAGGTGCATCTCTTACGTTGTGTACTTCATTTATAGGCTTTTTTCTTAAGTTTGAAGGCATCATTTCCCTGGAATTTTGTTGATACAGTCGGTTCCTTTTCTTCTGGTTAAGAGAAGCTTCAGTGTTTGACATGGGTTATGAATTATGGTCAATGCTTATATTACAACTGAATGTTGACAATAATGATTTTTTCATTTCGCTTCTGATGTTGTTAATGTTGGTTTTTTCAGATTAGTTTTACAAATAATAAGCATTTTTATGTTAAATTTTCAGAGAGATGGGATGTCCATTCAAGCTGAACGGCTCAACTTTCATCGTTACATCTCACATTTCCGTTCTGTCCATAGAGGTTCTTCTTTTGCTAAAATGCGCACAACATCTGTTAGAAAGTTGCTCCCAGAGTATGTTATCCTAGCATGCATTCTATTGTTGTTTTCTAGCGTCCATTGTTGCTTATACTGAAAATTTCCACGTAGGTCCTGGGGTTTCCTTTGTCCTGTTCATACACCTGATGGAGAGCCTTGTGGTTTACTGAATCATCTGACTTCCACATGCCGTAAGATATTCCCATTTTGTCATTTTCTCTTGAATTTACTTTTGCATTTCATCCCCCGAACATCAATCCTCCTTTCAAATTCAGGGTTTCTTGCTTCTCTCTCTGTCTAAATGTTCTTATATGTGTGTGCGTATATTTTGGGAGAGAGCTCTGCTAAGATTTATAGTGTGCTATCCTTTTCTACCATCAGTTAATCTTTGATATTTCCAGGTATTTCATCCTTCTACGACTCAAAAGGGGTGATTAAAGATTTTGAGAGTATAAAGTATTCACTTTTAGATAAATTGATCGGTATTGGAATGACCCCACTGTCGCCGAAGATTGAGCGAACTGGTCCCCCAGAAATCCTACATGTCCATTTGGATGGATGCATTGTTGGTTCTATTGGTTCTGCTAATATTGAGGAAAAAGTTAACTATCTTCGAAGATTAAAACTTCTGGCACACTCAAGGGTCTGTTTTCTTACGTTATTATGGTCCTTATTTTTCCTATTCACTGTATATTTTCAAATTAAGTTCTTACTCAGAGGGGCATGTTTAATTTTGTATTAGATTCCGGAGGATTTAGAAGTGGGCTATGTCCCCTTAAGTCTTGGGGGGGCTTATCCTGGCCTCTACCTTTTTACAAATCCAGCAAGATTTGTTCGACCAGTCAGAAATCTTTCAAGTCTGCCTAATGGAAAACAAAGTATTGAGCTTATTGGACCATTTGAACAGGTTCCCTTCGATAACCTCCTTGGTCCTTACTCCTTACATTAATTTACTTCTTACCAATACTACAAGAACTGATTTTTCATTGTACATTAGGCATTTATGGAGATACAATGTCCTGATGGTGGGGATGGTGGAAGAAAAGAATTATTTCCTGCAACTCATGAAGAAATCCACCCTACAGGCATTCTCAGTGTAGTTGCCAATCTGACACCTTGGTCTGATCACAATCAAAGTCCTCGGAACATGTACCAATGCCAGGTCAATAGTCAAATTTTGCCTCTACAATGATCAATTGACCATTCATAATGAAAGGTGGGACTTTTTCTTTTAGGAGTGACTAATCCTCCTGCTTACTTGTTTGTAGATGGCAAAGCAAACCATGGGGTTTTGTGGCCAAGCTTTAAAATTTCGTACAGATGTAAAAGCATTCCATCTACAGGTTTGTTTTGCATGTTCTCCTGTACAATAATTGACCAGTTATCAGTCAAGAGCTATATTTTTGTTGTTGTTTAAAGTTTCCTTATTGCAGTTGCATATGTAGTATGTTTCCTTAGTGTCACGCCTACAGCTAGGGCTGTACAAGTTAGGTGTTTTTTCAGCCCGGCCCGTAACTGCATAATCTTTTGTGGGTTGGCTCGGTTTGGGCAGGTTAGAAGAGAGTGAGGTCACTGGGTTTGCTGGGTTGGGTTAAACAGTGTATGTTGGTTACACAAGTTGCTGAGTGATTTTGTGATGGGCCTGAATTCTACAGATTATTTTGCATATCAAAGGCCATAACCGTTCATTTTCTTCTCTGTTCTTTACCGATGAACATCGAGAAGATGCGGAAGCCTCACATGGCGGCGATCTCGTAGCGGGAATGTGAGCTGCGACGCCGGGATGCTGAGGTGTCGCAACTGACGAGGCTGGGATGCCTCCGTGCCACAACTGATGGACGTTGAGGAGGCCGGATAACGCGACCGTCCAACCAGGGAATATATTGGATGGTTCAGTTGTTAACCCGACCCGACCCATGCAAAATCAGCCTAAACGGTTGGGTTAGCCCGAACCATGAACAGCCCTACTTTCAGCCTTACACGCTTCTTGAGGAACGACTCCCGCCGTTCCCACATAGATGTCATTTAAGAAGACAGGCGATCAAATTTTGATCACTAATAATGTTTTATACTTTTCACATGGAAATGATATTTAGTAGATTCGTCGTCAAAAGAACTTTCATATGGTTATTTTCAAAATAATTTTATTAACATATAATGAGAAAAATAATGGTCAAATATGAGTATTGGCGACCATTTTGTTGTCGAAAATAACATCTATTTGGGAACAAAGGGAGTAATATTTTGAACCACTTAAGAGCATACATTTCTGTTTGTGGTTAATGGGGTTGTAGCCAGGGCTTTGAGAATTGGTACCAGAGTTATCAGTTATCACTAGGTGGAGGTAGACTTTGGCTGATTACTTTTCCAGTGCAGGACGGAATATTTTGTCATGTATTGGTACCAGCTGTATCTCATCCAGGTCCCAGAAGAATTTTATAAGTCAATGCATTTTGAACACTTTCCACTATCTCCTTATGATATTATGAAATAGTTTGTAAAAAGCAATAACGTAAAACCCAGTTGGAATTGTTGGGACTTTTTATGACTCGAGTACTTCAGGCTAAAAAGCCATAACTTGGGAGCCCCTCAACTGGTTGGTTGTTAAAAAAATAGGTCTCGTCAGGAACTTAATTTGTTTGCTATTTATCACTAGCATTATTAAAACCTGGCTGCACTTGCACCTGGCCAAAGTTTTCTGTGAATTTGTTGTCATGGAGGACTAGAAGAAATATTTCTTCCTTGGAAGAGATGCCATGAAAAAGGGAAATAAAGCATAAACGGTGCTGTCCTAAAATAAAAAAAAACATAAATGGCGCTGAAATGAGACAGATAGCCCTCACTCCTCAGTCCACTCCCCAGCAATATGATAGTCATCTGTATAAGAATTTGCCTGGAGCCAAACTCAATGGGTTTGTCTGTCTGTTGGTTAGTTGTATACTAGGATGACATCAGGATCAGGATGCCACCCCCCAAAAAAAAAAAATTCGCATCAATTGCTGAAATGATGTCTCATCTTATATATGCCTTTCATGCCCTGTAGACCCCTCAGGCACCAATTGTTCGGACAGCTACATATAGCAAGTATTGTATGGACGAATTTCCAGCAGGAACGAATGCTATTGTTGCGGTGCTAGCATACACAGGGTAAATCTTTCAATATATTATATAGTATGATTAGTTTTTGAACTTTGGTTGACGTGATAAAACTTTTCTTGTAATTCAGTTATGACATGGAAGATGCCATGATTTTGAATAAATCATCTGTTGATCGCGGAATGTTCCGTGGGCATATATACCAGGTAAGTTATTCTCTCTTTTTTAATGACTCATGAAATGATTTAGCATCTACAAGAACTTAACGATTCAAGCATAGTGCATGCAATTTGGTTTTGGAACTGTTTCTTTCACATAATATCTACATAGTTTCTTAGGCAAAATATAAAAGCGTGCTTTCGTGCCTTTACATTTGTAGGCAGCTGTTTAATTTTCTTCAATTTCTTTCATAACGTAGGGAATGTTGACTGAATTATGTTTCGTCAGTGAGTTTTATCTGAGTCCTGGGAGTTATTACTCTTAATTACGATTTTATCTTAAGTAGTTTGAAATTGTAAATTTAAATTCTGTTCCTTTCGTTAAGTGCCTAGAAGGTGCATTTGCAGGCGGGGTATCATGCGTGATTGATTTGCAGGCGGGGTATCATGCATGATAGATGTGTTTTATCATATATAGGGAGGGAGTGCATAGTTATCAATTGTATTTTGTCATTTCTGGAACATCCAAAATGTTAAGACTCCGAAGAAGACCAGAACAAAAAGTGCTGTTTTCTTATTCCATGTTCTAATTTTTTATGTGAAAAATGTTTAGAACTTGGCACATGCAATTTATGGTATATACAGTATATCACATATTTTTATGTTTATGTTTAGATAATCCTGAGTAGTAGATTGGGATTCTTCGGTATGGAATGCCATTTCAATATGTTCAAATAACATCCAGCAAGAAGTTGATATCTTTGGAAAAATCTTGCTTAGACCAACTATTTTGTTAAAAATTGAGCCTTCAATATACGAAAATCTAAGAAACCTTTCTTTTTCTTCTGTGAACTCTTCTTGCAGACTGAGTGCATTGACTTGTCTACAAAAAATAGAGAAAATGTTCCAGAAATATTTGCTAAGAGTAGTCTTTCGAGGGACACCAGCACTGTAATCGATTCAGATGGCCTTCCTCGGATTGGAGAGGTAGTTATCTATTTATACTAAATTAAATTTGTTCCCATCTGGAAAGCAAGGAACAGCGGTGAAATTTCTTCTTCCTTGTGGTATTCCCCTTACTCCGAGATTTATTTTTACGAACAGAAAATACTTCCAAACGAGCAGTACTACAGTGCCTATAACACACTCACCAGTGCAATAAGGCCGGTCAAACTAAAGGGCACAGAGCCAGCAGCTATTGACTACGTTGCTGTCAACGGGACAAGTTCAAAAGGTTACCTGCAAAAGGTAAGGCCACCGTCACCTCCAGTAAAATTCACTGTTGAAATTATCAGTGCAATCATATAGAGATGCCTATTTGGTTGGTCCAAAAATGGAAAATAACTTGTCTGTGTATGCTTAAATGATACAATGAGAAAAACTCTTCTGAACTTAATGACATAAAATCCCTCGCATTTTATGCACCAAGGAACCCTAGTAGCATTTTTATAATGAAATTCTCAAATGCTTGTACAATCCTAGTTTCTGAAAGTGTGGTCAAATTTGGCTTTTGTGATATTGGCATGCTTTTAACACCTTTTTTTTCAGGCGAATATTCGTCTGCGTCGTGTGAGAAATCCTATAATTGGTGACAAGTTCAGCAGCAGACATGGGCAAAAGGGAGTTTGTTCACAGTTGTGGCCTGACATTGACATGCCGTTCTCTGCAAATACTGGCATTAGACCAGATCTCATCATTAATCCTCATGCATTTCCTTCAAGAATGACTATAGCAATGCTCTTAGAGTCTATGGCAGCAAAGGTACAAATATTGATTCATCCATAGTTTGGGAGGAGCCTATATCTTGCATGTTGAAAGAAATAACAACTGAAGCTATTTCACAGAAAAAGGAATAATTAAAATAAAGTAGAATTGACGCCACAGAAAATTGACACCTGAATTCTTTTGTTGCCCTTTTTATGTACACAAATCCATAAGATTATTGCTAGCTGATTTGAATCCTTATTTAGTCTTGCTGGACTTATGTTTTATATCTTATATGTAATAACTTTAGCTTTTGTTTTCATCTTTGGAGTTTCCTGGGAAAAAACTGCTTTGAGTAATGCTTCTGTGCCCCCCACAAATCTAAATTGCACAAATGCTTAAACAGTACGGTTTAATGGATTCTTATCAGGCCCTCGATAAAAATGCGCCTTTTCACTTTCAGAGGGCACTGAAGTACTTCCCAACAAGGTTTTGTGCCTCCTAAAAAATAGTTGTTCTTAGAGATAGGCTAAAAAGGATATCTACGACAATGGTGTCATTTTGTCTAAAAAAGGTTCACACCATGTCTAATATGTTTGCTTGTTTTCATCTTTATGAATTATTTGAGTAGGATAGTATTTTCCCACTTCTTTTTACTAGGCTGAAATCTGTCTTCACAGGCTGGAAGTCTACATGGAAAGTTCATTGATGCAACGCCTTTTGCAAACTCAGTCAAAGAGGACGAGGACAATCCCTGTAAACTTAATTCCATTGTGGATGAGCTGGGTCCCATGCTTGCATCTTATGGTTTTAATTATCATGGAGCAGAGGTCCTGTACAGTGGAGTTTTTGGCACCGAGCTGACCTGCGAGATTTTCATTGGACCTGTTTATTACCAACGTCTTCGTCATATGGTCTCGGACAAATTTCAGGTGGGCAATTGTTGTTTGTTCTATTGAACATATGAGCCTTTGCGTTGATGTTGCCAATAGTTGGGCCCAAGTCTATTACACTGACAAAATGAAAAAGAAGAGGAAATTGTACTTGATAAGTGAACCTGAAAGTTTTTATTGCTCTTGTTTGTCTGCCATCATTGTTTCCCTGGCATCTTGTGTAGATTCTCACTGATATGGTGTATTTCTGTAGGTTCGCACCACAGGTCGCATAGATCAGATAACAAGACAGCCAATAGGAGGAAGGAAACATGGTGGAGGGATTCGGTTTGGTGAGATGGAGCGCGATGCAGTCCTTGCTCATGGGGCTTCCTATCTCTTACATGACAGGCTCCATTCCTGTTCGGATTACCATATCGCGGATGTATGCTCTCTTTGTGGGAGCTTACTGACGGCAACGGTAATCAAATCCGAAACTCAGAAGAAAACCAAGCGCGAGATGCTTGGGCTCCCCACTGTGAAACCTCCGAAGAACTTTGCGTGCCAGGCCTGCAAGACAAGCAAAGGGATGGAGACTGTCGCAATGCCATATGTTTTCAGATATTTGGCCGCCGAGCTGGCGGCCATGAACATAAAGCTGGAGCTTCGGCTGAGCAATAGAACAGAGCTTCCTCCTAGCAAAGAATCCTAGAAGTGTATCTTCGCCGAATCACTTATCACAACGAAGTGAAGGTATCGCCAATTCATTGGGGTTCTTGGCCGGAGCAAGGAGAAGCACAAATGCAGCCATGCCGTGAGCACAATGCCCGGCAGGACATGGCGAAGTTTTACAGAGGGAAATGTATGTTCTCCCAGTTGAGTTGTTGGTCACTATTGTGTTGCTTCATACATGGGTGTGATGTATCGTTGTATCATAACATCAGTGATAATCTGAATTATACATTATTTTGGTCACCCTTCTGCCCGAGCATGTGGATATGATTGGGTGGTGTCATTTGTCTCGCGTGTATTTGTCTTAAGCCTAACCAGCCAAATATACGACAAATCATAATGACCTATTGACCTTCTTGACAAGCATTTGAAAAAACAGTGCTATCAGCCAGAATCAAAGGTGGTTGTGACAAGATTTTTGAATGCTTTTTTTAGGGTAAAAGCAGATACACACTTAAAATACACCACTTATACGGTTACACCACCTACGCGCAGATACACACTTAAAACACACCACTTACACCACCCACGTGCGCACAGACGAGCTTATTGAATGTTGTGAAAGCCCAAACTGGAAACGCCTGCACGCACCAAATTCACAACGAGCAGACCACCAAAATCCAAAAGTACGACATAATTCAAAGCGTATGACTCAAAACTACTGTCTATTTCGAGTTCAAAATAAGAGAGAGAGAGAGAGAGAGAGAGAGAGAGAGAGAGGGAGAGGGAGAGAAGAATCTCAATCATCGCATGGGCTAACCAAGCTTTCCTGGGACAAAACGGGGGCGAACTTGTTGCCTTCGATGTGCGTCGCCAACCGGTAAATCGTCTCAAAACTCCACCGTCCTGGGGTCGTAGTAGCCCAACGCCCTCTCCCGGCCTCTGCACCAACTAAGGATGCACACAGCCATAATAGGCACCTAAATTCGTCTCGAAGAATACTTGAACCTGGGTGGTGAGGTGTACATCCACACTTTCCCACCAACTGAGCTAAGCAAGATCCTTCCATCCTTGGGGTCGACGGTTAGCGGCGACGAGTATTCCGGCGAGAACCTCCCGAGCTCGACACAGCACACCATGCACCACACGCCAGTGCCATCCTATCCATCACCCATATCTCGACGTTGTTCGTGCTACGGCGTGCGCACGCCACGCCACTACTATAGAATAGGCTATACTGGACGACTCATCACAGATGGTTCTTCAGAATCCGTCAGTGATGTAATTATCACATACGGTTTTACAAGTGTGACCGTCTATATTACTAGTGATAGCTAGAACCATCTGTGATACATAATTATCACAGACGCTTCTTGTTAATAACCGTATGTGAATCATCACAGTTGGTTTTAAATACAAACGGTCTGTGATGTCTCCGAATATTACAGACGGATTTTTAATAAAAACTGTCTGTGAATCATTACAGACGATTTTAAATACAAACAGCCTGTGATATTAGGAGACATCACATGCCGTTTGTATTTAAAACTGTCTGTGATGATTCACAGACGGTTATTAACAAGAACCGTCTATGATATACGCCATTAAATACTTGGTCGTCCCGACAGATCTATCTGTAGTGAGATCTGTCTATGATATGTGGCTGCTTTGAAGGAGGCGGCCGACTTTGGGGTCTTTGGTGAAAGAATACCATAGATTTACAAGTGTGCTTGTCGATCTATTTGTTCTTAGTGATCTAAGGTTAGTATTTGCTTCTAATTATATGCATTATAATATAGAGAGATGATAGCTAGGTTTAGATCTAGCTTGGTAGTTTGCTGAAATTAAGAATAGGTCTCACTACTCCTTGTCTATTTCAATATATTCTTGCTTTATATATATATATATATATATGCTTCACGAATATTTCATAGCTAGTTACTTTAGGAGCATTAATCTAATTGAACACTAATTTGTACGCGCGTAGCGTAGATAGACCGAAACTGGATGTACGTTGAGAACCGTGTGAGTGAAGAGTACATTGATGGCGTGTCTGTTTTTAGAAGAGATGCCGAGCAGGATATGTTGAAGAAAGGGATAAAATTTATGTACTATCCATGCATTATTTACGATAATATGAAGATGCTTACCAACCCAGCGCTGATCGAAGCGCACTTGATTCGAATGATTCGAAGGGGTTTCAAAGAGGAGTATACATGTTGGATCAGTCACGGTGAAGAGCAGATTATACTGAAAGATAGTAACATCATCGAGGGAGACAACGATACGCCGGATGTGGACTGTGCTTTCGATGAGGATAGGTCGCACGATGATAATCTGGATCAGATGCTACGCAATGCAGAAGGGAACTACATTGAGAGAGAGTTTGGTACATTTAAGGGCTTAATAGAGGACTCAGAGAAACCTTTGTTCCCGGGCTGCAAGCCGGAATATACAAGGTTGTTATCCCTACTTGAACTGCTGATATTGAAGGCAAACAATGGCTGACCTGACAGGAGTTTTACGACGTTGTTAGGTCTCCTAGCGAACATCCTTCTGAAGGGAAACATGTTGTCCAGAACTATCTACCAAGTCAAGAAGGTTCTTTGTCCAATGAAAAGGGAAGTACAAAAAATACATACATGTCTGAACGATTGTATCCTCTACCAAAAAGAATATGCAGGCATACATGTATATCAGGTGTACAAAGCATCCCGATACAAGTATAAGAATCACTCTGATGATGGCGAGGGCATTGAGGTGAAGCAAGAATCTCCTGCAAAGGTGTTGTGGTATCTACTTGTAATTCCCAGTTTGAAGCGTTTATTTGCGAACCGAAAGGAGACAAGATTGCTGCATTGGCACTCGGAGGAGCGTAAGAAAGATACGAAGCTAAAACACTCTGCTGATTCTACCCAGTGGAGAAACTTAAATAGGAGCTTCGAAGACTTCAATGCGGAACCGAGGACTACAAGGTTTGGGTTGAGTACAGATGGAATGAATCCTTTCAGTAGCATGAGCAACAGACATAGCACTTGACCCGTGAATCTATGTATGTACAACCGTCCTCCTTGGCTTCGTATGAAGCAGAAGTTTATTTTGATGTCACTACTTATCCAAGGGCCGAAGCAACCTGGGAATGATATTGATGTGTACCTAACACCATTGCTGGAAGATCTTGTGACACTGTGGAACGAAGGGGTACAGGTATGAGATGCGTATAAACGAGAGAACTTTACTTTACACGCTATGTTGTTTTGCACCATCAATGATTTTGCTACCATTGGTAACCTGTCGGGGTTTAGTATAAAAGGAGTCAAAGCTTGTCCGCACTACTTAGATGATACCGAGAGTGTGTGGTTGAACAACTTACGTAAAACTGTGTATATGCATCACCGTAGGTTCCTTCCCAGGTATCACCCATACCGCAAGATGAAAAAAATAATTCGACGGAAATAAGGATGACAGTTTAGCTCTAAGGGCTTTTAGAGAAAAAGAGGTCTATGATGTTGTGCTTAGAAAAGGACGTAAATTGAGGACCCGCTAGAAGAACATGTGGAAGAAGCGATCAATTTTTTAGGACTTACCTTATTGAGAGCACTTAGAAGATCGATGTCATGTATGTGTAGAAGAATATATGAGGTAGCTTGATTGGTCTTTTACTGAACATTCGTGACAAAACAAAGGATGGTATCAACGCACGGCGTGACTTGGTTGATATGAACATAAGGACCAAATTAGCACTAAAAGAGACCGATAAGGCCGAACGTGCCTTCCCCTAGCTTGCTACACTATGTCCAAGGCCGAGAGAAATGAACTGTGCCAGAGCATGCATGGTGTGAAAGTTTCGTTCGGTTACTCCACCATCATAAAGAAATTTATTTCTATGAAAGATTTAAAATTAATTAGTATGAAGTCTCATGATTGTCATGTGCTGATGACATAAATGTTTCCTATTGTAATCTGAATTATTTTGCCGAGCAAGGTCTGAGTGGCAATCATGAGAGTGTGTTATTTCTTTAACTCAATTGCTCAGAAGATCATCGATCCCGATGGACTAGATGCTCTGCAAACTGAGGTGGTGACGACTCTATGTCATATTGAGATGTATTTTTCTCCATCATTTTTCGATATCATAGTCTATCTCATTGTTCACATTATGAAAGAGATAAAGATATGCAGCGCTATGTTCCTACGTCATATGTATCCGTTCGAGAGGTACATGGGAATTCTCAAGTCCTATGTACGGAATCGATCTTGGTTGGAGGACAGCATCATCAAAGGTTATGCAACTGAAGAGGTCATTGAGTTCTGCATCGACTACATGGCTCAGGTGAAACTGATAGGTGTGCCTCTATCTCGTCATGAGGGGAGGCTGGAGGGTATCGGGACTATCGGAAGGAAAGCAATCACTCCCGATCTGGATACATACGCTCAAGCCTATTTCACGGTCTTACAACATATGACTGAAGTGTCTTCGTACATCGACGAGCACAAAAATATAGTACGCCAACAGAATCTAGGCTAGTCAGAGGTTTGGATCACGAGAGAGCACAACCGTCGGTTCAACGAATGGTTAAAGGTCCAATTCACTAGGACATCATCAAGTGATGATATGTTGCGATGGTTAACAAAAGAGCCAAAATTTATAATTGTGACATGACAATGATACAACATAAATAAGTACATATTTTATACGACAGCTCAGAATAGGAAGAGCACAGTCCAGAACAGTGGTGTCCGCATAGATGCGTTTCATGAGCAGTTCAATATCGCTGGGCCAAACATAATGAAATGTGAGTTGAGCTCTTACTATGGGTTCGTAGAGGAGATTTAGAAGCTTAACTACGTATTTCAAGATCCCCCTATTTCGGTGCCATTGGGTCAAACCTTCATAGGGTGTTAAGTTCGACAAGTATGGTGTTACTACTGTGGACCTCGAACGTTCGGATACAAGGACGAACCATTCGTACTCACTAAGCAAGTTGTTAATTTTTTTTTATGTAATAGACCAAGCAAATAAGAACCGCAACGTAGTTTTTCATGGAAAAAGAATGATTGTCAGAGTTGAGAATGTCGTGGATAAGAAAGAGTTCAATCAATTTGACGAGTTGCCTCCGTTCGGAGACGGTATCAGGCCCGATGAAGAACTAGTGAGGAAGCTAGCTATATGCGTGTTGATCATCGTGAATGGCTAATTTTTAAAGGAATAAGAGGAATGGTCCCACACGGTGAACACCTATTTGGAAATTATTCTATTGTAATTAAGAAACTCAACATGTAATTAAAAAATTATTCCATTGCAATTGATTCAGTAATTAAGAAATTATTCCATTTGTGATTGTATCTGCTTTCTTATTTTCAGAGGGCATGGCTAGCATTTTCTGGGGCTAGCCAAAAAACAGGATTTTTTTAGCTATAGAAGGAACTATCACATGTGGTTTAGTGGAACAAACCGTTTGTGATATGTATATGCGAGATTGTAAGTTTAAGCTCCATTAATTTAGTTTTGGTGATTAGTGACAAATATATGTGAGACTAACATGTTTGTTGACTATGATATTATTTAGTCTCATTTGGACGAAAAAGTAAAAAATCACAGAGGTATGCATTCGGCATTGTATTCTTATATATTGTTGCATTTCTTGAATCCAAAATATAGGTTAAACTCTACTAAAAGTTTAACTTGAATATGTGTATAAGTTTTTTTATTACACATTCGTGTATGCACACACATTTAGGGGGAGTTCACTCTACATTTTGTAGTTTCATTAATATTGATCCATATTGTTTTTATCTACATATATTGGGGATCTCTACTTTGAAACATATTTTTTGAGTATATAAAACTTGTGTAGTTCATATATACTCATATTGCTTTATATTCAATTATTTACAATTTTGTTATGTGACTAATGTGTGTGTGCTAAGATGTTTTAAAGGCTTAGTCCCGGATTGTGGATGACAACTTGGAAATGGTAATGCAAAGACAATAGAGGGATCATGGCTAGTTGCTTGAAAGTTTAATTAGGTGCCATCTTGATCAATTAGGAATAATGCATTGCATTTGTTTGTGCTTCTGGAAAATTGTTCAGAAAAATCGGTATGACTGCAAGTGATCAGCGGTATTACCGCAAGTTGGTAGTACCGAAATCTAGTTGCCGGTATGTATTTTTCAATGAACGCATTTTTGGGAGTTTCTCTTGAATTCCAAAATGGTATGACCGCAATGCTTGAGCGGTACTACCAAAATGCGGTAGTACTGAGTTTTATATGGCAGTACGTTATTCTAGAGAGGGTGTTTTCTTGAGTTTTTCAATCCTATGAAAATCGGTAATACCGATCTAGCCGAGCGGTATTACCGCTGTGCGGTAGTACCGATTTCTAGTTGGCGGTAGTTTTCGGGACCCAAAATTACGATTCTGGACCCTCTGTGTATAATGCACTAGTCTAGGATCACGCTAGTGTACACAGTGTCAACATAGGTGAATATCGATCCACACAAGCGATAAATAAAATAAACGATTAGTTTGAATAATAAATACTGGTTTTGACCTTATGGTCGAGTTTACACTTATTGAGCCACGCAGGGCTAACAGAGAATAAAATAGCAGCGGAACAGAAATAACTTCAGCGTAGATCCCATCAATTCACCACAAACAACCAACTAGGATCCAGACCTTAACGATCAGCAACCTTCGACGAACTCCTCCTTGAAAGCAGGCGTATACTCCTCTTCTTCTGTAGGTTTGGGCACAAGTTTTACAACAAGCGTGAGTACACAACCGTACTCGCAAATCATACCACAAAATGCAATTTATAAATGCAGGCTTATTCCAAAAGAAAAGGCTTCTGTGGGTCTTTTGCATGAAAGCAATATTTGCAATTGAATACAATAATATATTGAAATGTAATCCAACACAAATAGACAATAGTAATTTATCAGTTATTTTCACAAAGACACAAAGCTAAACAAATTATTTCACATAGCCATATGACTTGATCACATAGCTCCCATCCAAACATTTTATGAAAACTACCCCTCGTGTGAAATCCCCAAGCATGTCTATGACCGCGGACGCGGCTATTCGAATAGATTGATTTAACACTCTGCAGAGTTTGTACACTTTACCCACAAGATACAACTAGTGTAGCTAGGACCAATCGTAACAAAAACAGTTCAGAAACTTCATCTCAAACATTGACATTCCCAATGTGCTCTCCTGCCAGACCAGCCCACAAAGAATGCTAGTCCGACACACACATTGGGCGGGGATGCGCGAACCGTCCCGCAATGCAACTACCAGGTAGTCACACCTCCACCCTGTCACACAGCCTAACCTATCCACCTGAACATCAATGCCGAGAATCCATAACCTACTATGTTAGGCCCGTCCCATCAGGCATGTGGTCGTACAATAAGGCTCAGTTCAATGGCGCACAAAGTTAAATCCTTAATTGACCAAGGCAAGACTTCCATTTTCTAACTATGCCACAAGGATTATCATTCCCATTCACACAGTCCACCATATCACACAGTATCCACCACTTGCCTTAGTCCAAATCCTTTACCACCCAGTTGGTTTTAGTGCAACACATGCTATCACGAAGTATTATCACATAGCACACAGTTTTACACAAAGTTCTATAGTCACTTAGTCAGATTTAATATTTACAACTCAAATGAGATGTGAGACTCGTAGCATGGCTAAGCAATTGTACTCGCATCTAACCAACCCACGTTGGTGCTACAATATTACCAACTAATAAACCAATCTAGGGTGACAAAGGGTTATGACATACAAAGCCAAGGTGTGATAACAAATTGGATGATAACTATACCCAAAAGCATTTAAATACATAATTAAAGTAGGATGCAATACTTCAAAACAAAGTAATTTGAAAACTGGGTTCAAGATGATCAAAGGTATGACTTGCCTTGGAAAAGGTCTAGGTATTGGTCTTGATCTTGAGGTGCTCCTTCTTCTCCAAAATTCCCCGATGTATCGACGTCTACTCGCAAACGCAATAAATAAACAAAATAAATAAATAATAGAGGCAAAACAAACTCCAAAAATTAAATAAAAATCTCAGATAAATAGATCTCGAATTTAGATGAATTTTGGAATTTGAATGGGCTCAATCGGAGTTCGGATGCAAAAATTATGGGCTCTGGAAGTTTCAATCTAAAAGAAAACCCTAATTTTGGATTTACTGAAATATCTGAATTATTTCTTAATAGAAAAATCGGATTATTGCGCCAGCATGATGTCAGCACAGGGATTTCGGAAATTAAAAGAATAAAAAGAAACCACTGACATGTGGGACCCACATGTTAGCGAGATGGCTCACGGTAGACCAAGTCTACCAAGCCGATTGAATCTGGAGCCGGTGGACTGCCCACGCACGCGTGCACGTGGACGCTGACTGGATGCCACGCACGCGACACGTCGGCTAAGGTGCTGACACGGCGCCGAGGTGGCGCTGATGTGGCGGCTAAACGGCGCCGGAGGCTCGGGAACCCACGGTTCCGGCGAACGGCGGTTCCTCGTCGGCGGCAGATGGTACCAGGAGGTAGAGGGGGACGCAGGGATCTCAACGGTGTGCTCACGGGTGCTCGGGGTGGACGAGGTGGTGGCGGCGAGGTTGGCGATGGAGGGCGCCGCGAGCTCAACGGGATTGGCTCTCCGGTGATGCTCCGGCGATATGAAGGCCACCACGAGGTAGCGCAGCTCCGTGCGATGCCGGCGGTGCAGACCACGAAGCTCAAGCGACACTGACGGCGGCGCATGGGCTCGTCGGAGTTGGCGGCGGCGCAGATCTATTCTCGAGCTCCTACGGCGGCTAGGGTTCGGCGCAGGCTGGGAGGCGGCTAGGGTTGAGGTGCGGACGCCGAGGGCTCCCTCTCCTTTTATAGGCAGCGGCTCGGGAGAGTCCAGGGCACGAACGCCCAAATCGGGATCGCGCGGTGGCGGCGAATCCCTAACTGATTCGGAGACGATGAACAATGGATTCGGTGGGGCCCACATGTCAGTGGCTGTGGCTCGCGCGAGACCGCGTGGCAAACGGCGCGGCGCGAACGGACTCCAAAGATCTGACCGTCCATCCACGATCGAACGATCCAAAGCACAGGTGACATTCGGACCCCTCGACATCTCAGCCGCATCTGACCATCCATTCTTGATCGAACGGTGGAGGATGAGCTGAGTGCTCGGAGAGAGAGAAGAGGCTGACATGCGGGGTTCGCATGTCGATCGGAGCAAGCTTGGCGCGGCGAGTGAGGTGTCTTGTGAGGTTGGGCGGAAGGGAATAGGGTGGGCGGATTCAAAGAATTCGGCCCAAAGCTTTTTATGAGATTTTAAATAGTTTTTCTATTTTGAAAAATAGCAAAAATTCCAAATAGCAATAGAAAATAGCAAATGAACTCAGAAAAAATTCTAGAAAATTCTAGAAAATATATCTGAGCATATAGAACCCAAATAAAATAGTTTTGACTATTGTTCATGTTGGGATTATTCACATTAAATGCTTTTGATTCTAAAGTCCAATATTAAGCTTTTGAATTAAATGCAAATAAGTCCAAATGGTGACTTTTCTCCCTACTAACTATTTAAAATGTTTTTCAAGCTCAGAAAATTGGGATGTTACAGTAGTACCGCACCTGGCAGTAACGGCTATATTTTGGTATTCAATGATAATCACATTGTGATAACCATGTGTTGGATGAATAGGTTATATTCCATGGTAATGGAGACTTTAGATGTTATCATGAGTTGATCGTCACCAAGTCAAGGTTCAAGAAGAGGATGCATCATGTGTTGATGTATATCAAGATCTTGAAAAGGAGATGATCATGAGTTGATCATCAAGTCAAGACAAGACCAATCATGTGTTGATGGAGGTCAAGTAAAAGATGCATCATGGATTGATGCATATGAAGACAATGATCTGGACTTGAAGTGAAGATGTGCGTCATCAAGCTTCAAGAAGATGCTCAAGGCAAATGTATAACTAGCTAGGGTTAATAATATATTCCTAGTCTTTTACCGGTCTTGGTTTTTGGTTGAAAGACTGGATTACTAATATAGGTTGCCGTACTATTAAGAGAGGTCTTGTCTAGTAGCTTGAGTATCATTATATGTTGATAGCTCAATCTTGTTTTCTCTAGCTCTCTGTGGCATGATGCTATTATTCGCGAATGCGTTTTGCAAATAGCTGAGACTCATGCATCTAATCTTTGTAGCATGTGACTATACTTTGTAAATAGTTGAAGTCCATGTATCTACTCCTAGTGATATGATCTAAGTTTGCAAATATTTTTTTTGCAAATTGTTGGGATTCATGCATTTTTCCTTTGACATGATCTAAGATTGTTTGTTGCTATTTCCTTGGACTTAGACCATGGTAGTGATTCTTTGGAGTTCTTGTGCTTTCTGTATTTATTTGATGTGTTTGAGATCATGCAAATAGATGGGTTGTGTAACCCTCTAAATGAGCTTTTCATAGAGTCCAAGATCACCCAATTCCGACATCGAAGTCAAAACTTATGACCTTTTCTCCGAGTATCGTTTGTGCTGGAAATTAGCCTGCGGTAATACCGTATGAAAATAGTGGTACTAACGCCGAGCGGTAATACCGCACCAAAACCAAAAATGGCTAGTTTTTCAGTATTTAATGCACCCTTTCCGACTGTTGAACAGTAACCCCGGTAGTACCAGGTTTCTACAGCGGTACTACCGTATTTGCTGAGTTTTGCTTAATTCTGCTTCTAACGGCTAGTTTTTGTGGTAGGGGCTATAAATACCCTTTGATCGGTTGAGAGAAAATCTTTGGCATCCTATTTCACTCACTTGAGCTAGTGTGAGCTTCTCCTTTCAATTGTGCATGTGTTGTACCTTGTGAGCAAGGAGAGAAGTCTCTAGTTGTATGTGTTGTATCTAGAGGTGGATTTCGTATCCACTTGAGCTTATGCATTCGTTGAACGTAGTGAGAGTTAATCAAGGGGCTTGGCTTATTACTCTTTGTGGATATCATGAGGATATGTGCACGATATTAAGATGATGTTACAATTGGCAATGACACTTTTGGTTTGCTATTTCTCGTGTTTTCGGCAAATGTTCAAAGGTTTATCGAGTTCAGCGGTCGGCCGTGCTGAAGCGGTCGAGGCCGCGAGCGATCGAGCGAAGCGGCGCGTCGAGCCGCCATTGAATGGCGGTCTGACCGGTTTTGTGCTGAATGTTGTTTTGATTGGCTAATTGGTTTTGAGTTAAGTCATATCCATGTTTATGTTTGTATATGTGTTGCATATTGCATGGTTTCACTAACGTGGGTCAAGTTGTGAAGAACTTGTTCCCAGAGACGATTTCTCTGTCTATTGCTGTGCAGGTGTCTTAAAGGTCAATGACGGTCAACAGCGAGAGGATCGGGACTAAGCTTGGAGAGCTGAGGTCGAACGATCATGGATGCGGGTGAGGTCAAGTGGCTCAAGCGTGGCGCGAGAATGGGCGAGGATGACCGAGCAGGCGATTCGGTGCGACGGGTTGATCAAGCGGCGCGGGTCGGTGCAAGTGCCTTGGTGGTTCCGGAGGATGCGGGCGGGAGAGACTTGCCGACATGATGAGAGCCGTTGATCAACCTACACGTGGCGGAGCGGCGTTTTTCCATCGGATTGGACTCGGTCTTGGAGAAGGATCGAGAAGGGTATTTTGGTAATTTTATCAAATACCGACTTTGTGACATATGGCTAAACCACGGCGGGGACGACGCAAGGTGAAGTGGTTTAGGTCTAGAGATGATGGTCTCGGCGCTTTAAAAGCGTGCGTAAGTGTCCGTTCATGTTGGGCCTTAACGGAGCCCATTAGAGAAACTCTTCTAGAAGCTAGGCCTCTCTATAAATAGGGGTGTCTTTGGACAAGCCACCCTAAGCACTTCATTTGTAAACCCTAGTTTGGTTTTAGGGACTTAGAGAGAAAGAGAGAGGCTTAGGGTTCTAGGGAGATGAGTTGATTGTGTGCTCTTGGATTGAGCTCTTGTCCTCCTTGAGGGAGTGGCTGTAACCAGCAACAATCACTAATCAATCCATGGATGATTTTCCAAAGATGCGTCTCTTTGTGTTCTTCCTTCTTGTTTTGTGATTTTGAGCCCATCTTTGATTCTTTGGTTTTTGATTGATCTCTTGCCCTCTTCTACCTTGCTGTGACGTGTGGGAATATATCTAGGATCATCAAGATCATCAATCTCCCACGAACAAGTTTTAGATCATGTTTTTCGTTTTTGCTCGGTTTTGAACCTTCCTTCTGTAAAACTGAAAAAGGTCTAAACTTTGACATGGATCTGCTCGATCGTTGCATGGAATAGGTTCCTAATATCCTTAGGAAGATGTGTTGCAAATTTGGTCAAGTTTGGCCGTGTAGATCAAAAGTTAGATCAATTTTCGTTTTTGAAATAGTGCTGAAATTCGCGTTCTGTCCTGATTTCACTATTCACCGGTCTGACCGCTCCTGTAGCCGGTTTGACCGCCTGCACGGATCGACTGCGTTCTGTAGCCCAAAGACTGTTCATCGATCGAAAAATTGTGTTTCTGATTGTTTCTTCTGGGGGTTTGAAGGTAATTCAACATAAGTCTTCCACTGTGTTTATCTATTGATCTTCATAGCTCTCATAGCTATTGGAGTGAAATTTGTGTTGAATCTAATCTTAAAAGAAAATTTTGATTAAGCTCATATTCACCCCCCTCTAGTCGCCTTTCCGGTCCTACACTCTTGGTGTTTGCCAACACTTAGATGATGTGGAGGCGTCGTGGACCGGTGATCTTCCCAAGAAGGTTGTGAGAAGGCCCGGCGTGTTGTGAAGGTTGGAGCTCACCTACCCGGAGCGGGAAAGAGCTACCACTAGTGGAATTGAGGTGTTTAGCTTAATTCATGGAGCCGGTTCAATTCATTTGGGATTACCTCAAGGTGGATTAGGGGAGTGTAACAGCCCAAAATCCTTAAGCTGGATTAGCTAAGCATCTATTGTGCATTTATGAAATTTTGGACCTTTTTAAAACTTTTTGTTACAAAGTAAATAGATTACAACCTGGTTTTCCAAAACCTAGAAATGAAAATTTTCAAACAAAATTAAAGTTTGTTAAGAGTTTGAAAACTTAGTTCAAAGTAGGGTATAAAACCCTATGTACAAAATCCTTTGATTTTGAAGACTAGACTGAAACCTAGTAATCCAATACTCCTCTAATTCAAAAGCTCAAATTGAACTTAAGGTAAAACTAAAAATATTTCAAATATGTGAATATGTATTTTGGAAGTCAAATTATCAATAGTAAAACCTCATATGCTCCTAGAATGCTTGAGGTACTTTCAAAAGGTTATCAAAATTCAATTTGCAAATATATTTTGTTTATCTCAGAATTACAAACTATCTTTTATTTTGGAAATATAGTAATACCCATAGCTGGGAATATGTTAGATGGATTCAAGTTTCTCTGTTGTGCTTGTTTGAAATTTTTCTGGAATTTTTGAAGACTATTTGGTTCCTTGTTTAATTGTGTGTTCTATTTGAAGTTGATTTTAAAATGCAAGCAAAATTTGTGAACATCCCCTGGAAATATTTTTTCTAGGTTCTGTAACACCTTATAAACTCACTTTAAAATCTTCACAATTTTTAAAAATAATTTGCTATTTTTAAACAACCTGTCAAAGTAGTAAATTAAAAGTCAAACATCAAGAACATGCACTTTAAATAATTTTAGGGGAAAAAGTTACTCAAGTAAAACCTTATAAATTTCACAGAATAAACATATATGTTTCCTCAACCTTACCTAAAAATTCATCACTTTTGGAGCTAGGGAGCTATATCTAAAAATTCGCTAAACCTTCTCAGCCATTTTCCAAAAATCAGAAAAACTCATTTTCCTCTCCTCACTGTTCCTCCGGCTCGACCCGGACCGGACCCGACTCCCATTTTGGCTTAGCCGAACCATCTCACGGAGCCGTCCTTCCCCTCTGCCGCTGACCTGCGGCCCCACCCGCAGGCCTTTCTTCCCCACGCGGCCATCGCTTGCTGCTACGCCGCAGAGCGCGCGCGCCACGCCGCCCAGCCTCCCCGTCTTCTCCCCGTCAGCACCGTTGAGCCACCGCCGAAGGCACCCAATCCGCTGCGTTCCCTCACCGACGCCGTCGCTCCATTCTCCGTCAACACCAAGATATCCCGAGAAGGCTGCCACGACCGTGAAGAGTGGAAGCTCGAGTTCTCGCGAGGAACCCCGTCCTTCTCGCCCCTTTTAAGCCGAGCATCGAGTGCATCGTTACTAGTTTTCCATCTTCCTACCACTCCCTTTCCATCCTCTGCTTCTCCAAGCTCAAGAGAGCTCCATGCTCCGAATGCCGCTCTCGGACTAGCCGAGCCGCCTCCAAGCTCATCGGCCATTCCGGTAGTCCCTGACCACCCACGACCGCGTCACAGCGTGCCTTGCACCACGATGAGCTCAACCCCTCCATCAATTCGGAGTTTACACCACCGAGGAGCTGCGCACGTGCCTTCTTCCCCGGTCCCGGCCAAAGTCGCCACCGCGGCCAATACTCCATCTCCGGCGAACGTCACTCCGATTCGTCCCTCCCTGAGCACCCTCTAGTTCCCCTTTACCCTCTCTGACCACTCACTTGGGCTCTCCTTCACCCCAGGTCACTGCCGACGAGGACTACCCCGTGCCACCGCCGGTTCGCGTCGCCAGCTCGCCTCGGTGCCTCTCCATCTTCGCCGACCACCCCAACGTGTTCCAGGTACGCCGATGGTGCCTATGCTTCCCTTAACTCCCTCTCTACTTCACCCGAGCACCGTCGCCCTGTTTCTCCTCCACAGTCGGCCGCCGCTCGCCTTGGCAGCGCCGCCACAGAGCCTCTCGAGCTGCGCCGCCGCCATCCCTAGCCTCTTTGTACTCCAGGCAATCCATTTTGGCGGTTTTTGTCGCCTCCGCGCCACTCCTCCTGCCAGCGATGAGCCCTGGCCGGGCCACCTTCGGCTCCTCCTTTTCTGTTGCAAGTGAGCCATCCCTCTATCTCTTTAGCTCTCTGATAATGCAAGTTTGTGTGTGGGTATGAACCTGTATCAGTGAAGGCCACAAAAGTAGTTAGCTTTCATAGTTAGTATCATGTTTTCTTTGGCATGAAGATGAAAGATCTGTGCTTAGGAACATGTTCTTGAATGTGCTCATTTGACCAGGGTTGACCAGGATTAGGGTACCAGAATCGATCTTTTTGGTGTGCTTCTCTCTGTTGAAGCTCTCTGTGTATTGCCATCTATTTTGAATATCTGTGTGGTGGCTCAATGACAGTGAGCCTCACCATAACCTTTGGTTGATTAAAAGCACTGATAGAATATTTAGTGGGCTGGGAAGTTTAGCAATTTGCAGAAACAATTGAGTTAAGTAGTGTTTGAGATAAGAAATTGGAGGTAATTTATGAGTGGCATTCTAATATAAGCAACTAGATGAGTGAATCTAAGTGGTTAGATGCTATTTGGTGGAGCAGATATTAATACTACCTGGCAGTGGATTGAGCAAGTGTTTGATTTAAGACTTTGAGGGTCAACAAGAATTGATTAGTGTACTGCTATCTTATCACTTGCAAAGACAAGTGTGTTGTCAGTATAATTAGCAGTTAGTGGTCTAGCTGAATCCAACTTGTAGGGTTTCGGCTGCATACAAGTCTTATTGCACTTATGTGTTAAGTTAATTAGCATTTAGTTTGGATAATTAAATGTCAGTTAGTAAACCACATGCTCAAAAAGTATTAACCAATAATAGAGGTTAGGAATTAAAAAAAAAATTGTCAGTGGCCCATTCTAGTAGAGGACTGGACAATAGGGATTGATTAATAGATGGATAGTTCAAATAACTAAGGTATGCCTAAGTAAGGTGATAAGTGATTAGAGGATCATTTGTCCAGTTGGAGACTTATGAACATCAGTGAGGAATTAGCAAGAATTTTACTAGCAAATTACAACCGCGGATAATAGATGTGCACACAGTCACCATCAAAGTCTGCCGAAAGAGGAGAACATATAAGATGATTGATTTTGACTGTATGATCATCGTGGATGTATACATAGAATGCCTGGAGAGAGAGTGCTTGTGAGGATTAGGTGGCTTGTTAAGGAAAAACAACATCACCTAAGCTCTAGGTATCGTCCGTCGTCATACGTTCTCGGTAGCAATAACATGACAACTATCAGATTTGCCAATAGGTTTATGACCTGGTTAGTGCAGTAGTTAGATATGTTTCTGAGTCATTTAGTTGGTTGGACAATTATCCAGTAGTAGCAACCTAATCTGAAAAATAAGCTTCGCTTGGATCCTCATAAACAAACAGTGAAATCTATGATAATATGGAAAATAAGTGAGTTTGGAAAGAACAGCAAGAAGAAATCCTAACTAATTTAAATAAACTCCGAATCAACTGATTTTTGTTCCTAAATTCATAATCTATCTTCTGTGTTATTAATTTTTGGATACTTTTTGGAATCTTGGTGTTTATTCGATGTTTCTCGCTTTGTCGTTTCTTTTCGTTAGATGACGGTGTTTCGGGCGTGCAACGAAGTGATCTTGAGAATGTCCGGAGTTCCAGCAAACAAAGGCAAGCAGTTTGATCATATCCACTTAATCCCATTATTTTTAAAATCTAATACTTTGTTTTACTCGTATGTATGCATGCTTTTGCGCCAATGATTAATTTTGCCGAATAGAGGTAGCTAATCCTATTGCATTGTTTCCCTTAAATTGTTCACCCCTGCCACTGCCATAGGTTATTATTCTCACTGGTGAATTAGAGCCCGGTGAATAATTTATGATCTTTTATTTGTCTTTACGATATGATGCTTAGCAATGCTTAGATACCGGTAGAATTGGGCGGTTATCGACTTATGTCGGTAACCTTGATCACACAAAACTTGCTATTACTTTTAATCTATACCTTGTGTTTTGTTTATTTGTGAAAACCAAAACTAAAAACAAAATGATTTAAACTTGTGCACAATGGTATGTTGGTGTGATCTGTTGGGTGTGATTGGAATGGTGCCTAAGTCCCCAAGGACCGAGTTACTTGTGTCACTAAGCCAAGTGATATTTGCGTGCTAACCACACTAGAGGGATATGGGACCTCTCTTGACTAAGTACTTTGGAGGGTGTTAATTAATGAGCCGCGTGGTGGGTTGCATATGGGATATATGCAACATGGACATGTTTGTGGGGAGGGGAGCACCCGCCGAGGCCGGTGTCTCCTACTCCACGTATGTGACCTTGTGATCCATATTTCGTCGGCAGATCACTAAGGGTTAACCCCCATACGTGCGGCTCTTGATTAGCTCAATCCATTGGAAATGTCTCGTAGGACTTAGCCGTGCCGGCATACCAAAGGAAGTGTGTTTAATAGCTTGACAAAAAGGTGGTCTGAAGTGTGGGTACATTGGTACACCCCTGCATGGTTAAATCTATTCGAATAGCCTCGTCCTAGGTTATGGACATGCTTGGTAAGGTCGTGCAAGAACTAGACTACAACATTTAATTTAAACTTGATGGGCTGGTATGAATGGATGTTCATACTATTGTTGTGGTGACTATTGGGTTAGTCACTTCCAGGTTGTCTTTATTGTTGTTATTATTATTGTATCGCTGTTATTTCAATAATTACAAGCAGTTTGTCAAATTGCTTTGAATCTATTACATTATTGCAAATGAAAACTTGCTTTATGCTAAAAGTAAGTCCAGAGCCCCCTCTACTTAAATAAAGCTTGCATATAGTTAATTATAGGTCTGTTATCCTTACACGTCAGTCTTGCGAGTACATCATTGTACTCAGTTGCTTTGCTTAATGTTTATGTTGTAGAGGAAGAAGGTGAGCCCCAAGGGCTTCCCTTTTGTGAGATGTGCTGCGGGTTTGACGACTAGCTTGGCGATCCGGTTGGTTACCTTGTGGGTAAAGGCACACTAATTGACTTTTGTTTATCGTCATCTTATGACACTTTTGCTTCCGCTGTTTACTTAGTTTTTTTTTTGTATGTTGTTTGGCCGGTCGGCCTCTCTTTTGTATTAACTCTCTTTTATGTATGTCTTTTGTTCATTCTAGTTCGTGCTTCGTTCTATGTTTGTATGGAATTGATGCATGATTTTATAAAGAGATATGTATACTGCATTTCTGGGAAGTATACATATCTCGAGGCTGCGACTTATTTGATTTGTGATGCTAGGACCAAAGGATGGTTAAGCATTACAAGCCGAATAAACCGGGGTCCTCACAGGGAGACTGGCAAGTCTCCGAACACCATGGTAAAACGTCCTTGTGTCATTGTGGTTTGCTCTCTTGCGATTTACTTTATGCAATTTACATTCATAGAATTAAATTGCTTACATATTTTTGTTTGTTTGCTATCATTATCAATAGTCTTATATTGTTGGTGCACTTAGTCAAGTCTAGTTGATTTAGGTTTTAATTGAGTAAAAGCGAATTGATTTACAATTCCGTATAAAACTCGATTTTAGACAAAAGATTTTAAAAATCGCATATTCACCCCCCTCTAGTTGGCCTTCTCGATCTTACATATGTGATATAGAATATCACGGACGGTTTTTTCAGAGAACCGTTTGTAATATCCCTTTATTAGTAGGGCCCTACTAGGGTTTGCGCCCTTACTCCTCACTCGCCCATCCTCCTCCCCGCGCCAACGTCCTTCCTCTCCCGGCCTTCTCCCCGCGCCGTCATCCTCCCCACGCCGGAGTCCTCCCTCTACTTGCCTCCTCCTCACATCGCCCTCCTCCCCTGCGTCGGCCTACTCCCCGCGCCCCCTGCTCCCTCCACTATGAAGGTAAGAACGCTAAAACTAGCCTCCACTGGCGCATCATGGACCTCTTTCTCTTACGGTATTACCAGACGATCAGAGGAGATGGGTGTCCCTCATCCAAAAACTCCCCTTACAGGGATTAGCATTTTACTTTACAGACTGGGTAGTGGTGATTTCAATGCAGTTAGATCCAAAAAGTAAAGAAAAGGTCTAACTTTAAATACTAAAGTTAGTAGAATCTTGAATAAGCTGCTATCTGATTTAGAGTTGTTGGAGATTACAAAAACAGATATTTAGTTTACTTTGTAAAGCATGAGTGGTGTGCCATCTTTTGCCGAAAGTGAAGAACTCGAGCGCTTGCGAGGTCAATTTGCTTGCATGTAATAGGTTGTATGGTTTTGTAATGAGCTATTTAAATTATTATGTTTGATAGCAATTAGTTTAGTTTTAATTTTACCTGTAGTAAAACCATGACAATCTTACATTTAAGGAATTATGACAATACTGCAAGTTTAGAAGATGTTAATATCTCATATGAGACTGGAAATTGACTAAATGAAATTCATTTTACTCAATAGTCCAAAATGAATCATTGATTTGCTTCTAGATTGTGTAATGTCACAACTCTTGAATGTTTGAAGGGATGGCTAAGTTGGGAGCTGTCATTATTTATATGCTATATGCTTGAAGGGATGGCTAAGTGGGGAACTCTAACAGGAAGGCATGGTCCATCTACCAGCTTGATGTCAAGAATACTTTTCTCAATGGTGCGCTGCGTGAGGAAGTTTATATGCAGCCACTGCCGGGGTATTCTGTTCCTAAGGGTATAGTTTGTCACCTTCACCGATCTCTTTATGGCCTCAAGTAAGCTCCTCGTGCTTGGTTTTATCGTTTCTCTTCTGTTGTCACGCGGCTGGTTTTTCTGCCAGTGCTCATGATCCTGCTCTTTTTATTCACACTTCGCCTCCCGGTCGGACGCTTCTTCTTTTATATGTTGATGATATGATTATTACTGGAGATGATTCTTAGTACATCGATCACTTTTGTCAAGGAGTATCTTAGTAAGCAGTTTCTTATGTCTGATCTGGGTCCTCTTCACTACTTTCTTGGGATTGAGGTTATTTCTTCGCCTGAGGGCTTCTATCTGTCCTAAGAAAAGTATATCTAGGATCTTCTTGATCGTGCTTCTCTTACTGATCAGCACACCGCTGAGACTCCTATGGAGCTTAATGTTCATCTTCGGCCTACTGATAGTGAGCCTTTTATTGATCCTACTCGCTATTGTCACCTTGTTGGGAGTCTTGTTTATCTGGGTGTCACTAGTCCTGACATTTTGTACCCTGTGCATATCTTGAGTCAGTTTGTTTCTGCTTTCACTTAGCTCCACTATAGTCATCTTCTTCGTGTTCTACGATATCTTCGTGGAACCATCACTCGTCGTCTTTTTTCCTCACTTCAGCTCTTTATAGCTCCAAGCATATTCTGATGCCACCTGGGCCAGTGATAATTCTGATCGCCGGTCTTTCTTTGCCTATTGTGTTTTTCTTAGGGGTTCTCCCATTGCTTGGAAGACTAAAAAGCAAAGAACGGTTTTTCGTTCGAGTGCTGAGGTTGAGTTGCGAGCTATGACTTTGTTGACTGCGGAGATTACTTGGCTACGGTGATTACTTGAGGATTTTGGTGTTTCTGTTTCAACACCCACTCCTCTTTTGTCTGACAGTACATGTGCTATTAGCATGGCTAAAGATCCAATGAAGTATGAGCTTACAAAACATAATGGTGTTGTTACAAAACATAATGCTCTTCAGTATATGCATTTATAACTTTAGTTGGCATAATTCTTTACAAAGACATAGACCAGAGCTCAACATAACTTCTATCTCTCCCAACTTCCTGTTGTTGATCCACCATAAGTTTGAGTAGGTTGTTAGATGTGTATTCTTATCTGTGTATTTTTCCTATTGTATAAGGAGTTATCCGCATATATATCATACATGTACTTGTATATATATTTGTCTATTGGCCTCATGTTAAATACAAGCGCTATTCATAATACTAAGAACTTGTGCGATGATCTTATGGTAGTAGAGATGAACTGAGCACTGTAGTTGGCAAAATGAAAGAGGATGACATGCTTTATATTTGTAGGTATATGGAGAGTAATGTGATGTCTGGAAGTAATTAATTCCTTATGCATGGTTGATGCACCTACTATTAATATATCTCGGTTTGTGTTGCCACATGTTCAGTTTCTGCTATACATCTAACTTGGTTATGGTGTGCCAACTAATGCCAATCGCGAACATATATTATGCATGCGCGCTGTTGGATTCAGCTGAATCAGGGTGCTTCATGTCTGCAACACATTCTGCCATCAATTCATCGGCGCAACAATGATTGGTTTGCGGCGCGCCGCCGGGCCCTCCAACCGACTGCGTTACCACCGGTTGCTGCCGGCGAGGGTTGTTGCACCGCCTGCCGGCGAGAACGAGGTCGAAGCCGCCGCGCTCTCCGATCAGCGGCTCCGGCGAGATTCTCAGCACGTCTGCAGGCAGTTGAGGCGCCTTCTTGTGTCGCGTGAGGGCCGCCATTTCTTGGTGAAAGGAACAGCTTCATGGATTGTGCTGGGAGGCAATGGGAGGAGATGAGGGTGCCTGTGAGAAAAAAAAGGACTTTCTATTTATAAGTTGTCTAATTTTTTTAAAAAATTTAAATCACTTGTTGTGATCATTGGATCAATATCCAATCATGTGATATCCATTGGATCAATATCCAATCATATGATATACCAATCTCTAAACAAATCCAATGATCACAACAAGTGATTTAAATTTTAAAAAATTTCAGACAACTTAAAACTAGTAAAACCGAAAAAAAAATTATGCATAATTAGGGGCAGAGATAGACCTCGGACTGGTTAGGTAACGGCCCGAGACCCAGGGAAAATACTAGGGCCTTAAAGGCCGGCCCGAGGCTATCCCCAGCCGTCTAGCCCAGCTCGCAAGCCGGCCCAGTGGAGCGCTGCGTGGGGGACAGGGTCCAGCGCCAAACGGCTGCCCTAGCCGCCTTCGGTCTATTCCCCTCTCCAGACCCCAGTTCCTCTCCTCTCCGCGCCTCCTCTCCGCCCAGCGCCGCCCCCACCGCCTCCTCTCCTCACTCCTCACCCGGAGGCCGGTGCCACCCCCGCCCCCGCCCCCCGACTCCTCTCCAGTCTCCACCGGTCAGCGCCGCCCTCCCCCCAGGGCCCCAGCCAGCGCCCTCCTCAGCGCCTCGGCGCGGCGCCAGCGCGCCAGCCCCTGCGCGCCGCCTGCTCGGTGTCATTAGAGCACCGCCGCCGCCGCGCCGACTTCCATTGGACCGCCCTCAAGAGTCAAGACCTCCTTTCTCAACGGCAGCGGTGCGTTTCGCGACTTCATATTTTACTTCCCCACGTTCTCTGTGTTTTTGGGAGAGATTACGATATGGAGCTTGTGGCTGCGGATTCGATTAGGGTGTTGTAGCGTCACGTAGTGGAACCTCGATTTCACTGAACACAGCGAGCAGGGCGACAGGTGAAAAGATCTTCCTTGCACTTTTTGTGGGATTTTTAGTGCGGCTTTTGGTGATTCGGACAGCCGTTTAGTGATTTTTGCTGCAAAAATTGGCATCGTGTCGCTGTCGAATTTAAAAGCATGGTTATTGAATTGCTTGCGCATACCTCCCTACCGAGATAAGGCAAGAATTTGATTTCAAAAAGGCAGGAGAAAAGAGAAGATAATGCAAGAATGTGTTATAGGCTGTGACTGATAATTTTTTGATTTATTTCTATCACTAAGTAGCAATGAGTGGTGGACATTTAAACACGCAGCATAATTGAAGATTTTGTTACTAACATGTAGCTCTAAATACAAAGGTAATAAAACGAGTAGGAGGAACACTTTGCACACAATCAAATCATGAAACATATACCATGCCGACCACACACCGAAAAAGTTTTAGCTCAACAAGTACAATACACACTAGGCTACCCTAGCCTCCAATGCTTACTTACTTTTTTTTACCTGAATACTCTAACGGGCCCAATCTTAAAATATATAAATCGGGCCTTGTTCAGCCCAGCGGGCCCAGTTTTGGTTAGGTTCTGGGCCCAAAGATCCACTAACCACGGCTCGCTTCGCTCAAATTTCACCTGGGCCTGCTTCTGTGGCCCAAAAACCTAAGACACCCACTAACACGCGGGCCTCTGCAGTCTTCACGTCCGGGACGTCCCCCACCCACCGTCTCTCTCTATTGTTTCGGCAACCAGCACAGCAGTCTCCTATCCCGCCTCCACTAGGGCACCGCTCGCCGCCGCCGCCGCCCACGATGTCGGACTCCGACGAATACGGTGCGTTCCCTGCCCCTTCCTCTCCTGTGCCCTACTCTTTACTCTTCGATTTTTTCTTGATCGATTCGCTCCTCGTTTCGTGTGGCTTTGCGGGTTTTAGTGGACTTGCCCGTATCGGATGATGAGGAGCACGAGGAGTGGGAGGATGGAGAGGAGGTGGATGACGATGAGGAGGTGGAGGAGGGAGGAAGCTCTCGGAAGAAGGCCAAGAAGCACGTGGAGCAGCTCAAGAGGCTGCAGGAAAAGGTTTGTCTCCGTCTCCTCTGATTTCTGCACCGTGCTAACACTGGAATCTAATTTTATAATCCACTATTAGTTACTGGTTCATATGTAATGGTCGTTAACTTTATTTATCTTTTAGTGCTAGGTTTGGATTCAGATTTGTGCCGTTAGTGCTTTGGGTAATCCAGATTTGTGCCGTTAGTGCTTTGGGTTCTTTTAAATTGAGTCCGCAAGCTGGTGAAGGGTTGCACCCTTAGTGTTGTAAAAATTGATATTTGCCTAGTAGCTTGTGCGTATCGGTTTTATTGTATGCATAGGGTAAACTTGTGTAATTTAATTGGATTTGTAAATGGGTTAAAATCTGCTGAGTATTCATTTAGTATTGGGTAAATAAGTGTGATTCGGTGGTTGCAAACTATTAGTAGAAAGTATCAGGTCCCTCTACAAGTGCATAAACAATGACAGATTTTTACCCATTCTGATCATTGATACCTTAAAAGGTGGTGATAAAAAAATTCCCAATTCCAATGAGCATGCTAAGCATGGAATGGTAATCTGGAAACAAGTTGCCTAGCCATAGGACATTAGGATTGCTTGTGTACGTAGAGGTTGAGCGATATAGAAATGTGTAATTCAATGCTGTAGGTTTTTTCCATGTTTATTTCAAATTCATTGTTCTGTAATGCCTCGTGTTCACTGCCTTCAGCTGCACATCAGTCGAGTCAGATGAAACTGAACATTGCATATGTGTATGTGTTAAGCACATCCATGCTCCTACACAAGTACTTTCAGTAAAATTACACTTCCAAATTTATGTTTTGAACTTTGAAGTGGCCCCTTTTCTTTGAATGAAGAAGATGGCATTGACTCAGCTTTTGGCTACTCTTATTCTCTAGAATTGCTTCCAGTCTCTTGATTATTTTGTGAGTGTGATTGATGGGTATGATAATTGGATGCTTTTGTAATCATATATGGCTTTTGGCTAGTTTTTGGCGGTCTGCTTATTCAATTCTTTACTGAAATCCTTAGTGTATGGGCTATGGTTGCACATGTCACAACCACAGCGAGGAGCTTAATTTTGACTTTTCAGTTAATCGTTTCATTTATTTCCTTCCTGGTTCTTTCTTTCTTCATCCTGCTGTGTTACTGTTGGCTGTTTATGAAGCTTATAGTCAGACCTCTTTTGTAGGATCCCGAGTTCTATAAATATTTACAAGAGTGTGATAAAGAGCTCTTGGATTTCAATGACGATGACATCGAGGTAAGGGCGTAAGGCGAAGTATAACCCTTTTTCCTTTTTGTGTATTTCATCTTCTCCCTTGAGAAAACTATATGAGTTACCTCGTTGTTGAATATTATGTTTAGGATGATCAAGAAACTGAGGAGGAACCTAGGTCTGTCCCTAAGGAGGAACCGAAAGAAAGTGTGAAACCTATTACCATGGAAATGGTTGATTCCTGGTGCAAGGGAGCAGAAGATGGGAAGATAGGTTCTATCCGATCTATTCTGCGAGCTTTCAGGAAAGCCTGCCATTATGGCGAGGACAGTGGAGAGAATTCAGCACCAAAATTCAGTGTCATGTCTGGTAATGTACTTGATAAAGTCATGCACTTTATTTTGAAGAACATGGATAGAATCCTTCGCCAATTACTTAGTGCCCCTAGTTTTGGTGGGAAGAAAGAGACTATCAGTGAGCTGATGACCACTAAGCTATGGAAGAGGCATGGGAATTTAATGAGGGTATATCTTGTCAACGCACTCCATATGATAACAGAGATGACTGATGAGCAAATGATAGCATTTACTGTACATCGTGTGAGAGCATCAGCTGTTTTTCTAGCAGCTTTCCCTTCTCTCCTTAGGAAGTATGTTAAGGTGTGTAGCTTTAGCTTCTATTTTATCTTTAAGTACTTTTCTGCATTACTCTGATGTCCATCTCACAAGTTTGCAATTTATTTTCATTTGAATGGTTCAATAATAGGCTCTGCTGCATACCTGGGCTAGAGGACGAGGGGCTATGCCTCTTGTTTCATTTATGTTTCTTCGAGATGTGTGCATTCAATTAGGCTCAGACTGCCTTGACACATGCCTCAAGGGTATCTACAAGGCTTATTTGGTAAACTGCAAATTGTCCAAATCAATCAGCGGATCAAAACTGCAGCACATTCAATTCCTTGGAAACTGTGTCAGAGAATTGTATAGTGTGGATCCTCAAAGTGCATATCAACATGCTTTTGTTTTCATCCGTCAACTGGCAGTTATCCAAAGAGGCGCCCTTACTGAAAGAGGACCAAAGGTATTTGCTGTTGAACTCTCATGAAGTCATGATCATATGCTGGGACTTAATTAATTACATATGATCTGACAGAGTGCTATGGTTCTTGTTTTTGAAAGACAGCGAAGAACAAAAAGCAGAAAGAAAGTAGCAAACCGATGAAAAAACAAATGGAGGTAATACTCCTGTTGCTATTCCTCAAGTACTTATCTTATATTGGACGTGTCATTCTTACACATGTTTTATTTCCTGATGCTATTATTTCCTTTGATCCTTCCCTATGCTGGTTGGACATTATTGGTTTTAAAGCACTTCAGCAGTGTTTCTCTGTTGCTGACTGATGATGACTGACCTTGTTCTTGTGCAGAAATCCTACCAAAAAGTTTATGATTGGCAATACATATTCTGCCTTGAGCTTTGGACAAGTGTTGTGTGCGGATGCAGTTCTGAGGAAGATTTCCGACCTTTGGCTTATCCGTTAACCCAGATAATACATGGTGTGGCATGTCTGGTACCTAGTGCGCGTTACTTCCCTATACGCCTTAGATGTGTAAAGATGCTTAATTGCATTGCTGAAGCTACTGGTACCTTCATTCCGGTGTCCTCCCTGCTGCTTGATATGCTGGAAATGAAAGAACTTAGAGGGCCTCCAGATGGTGGTGTAGGCAAAGCAGTGAATCTATTCAATGTTAAACAGGTTTGTTTTCTTTTAATACAACATCTTCTTTGGGAATATGCCTTTGAAAAAACTTTTAAGAGGTACTCTTCTTTGGCAGGTAGATAAGAAAACAGTGAAGACACGTGCCTTTCAGGAAGTGTGCATTTATTCTGTGGTTGATGAGTTGGCTAAGCATTTGGCCCAGTGGAGCTACTCCATTGCCTTCTTTGAGATGTCCTTTTTACCACTTGTTCAGCTTCGAAGCTTTTGCAAAACCATTAAGGCTGACAGATTTCGGAGAGAGATGAAGGATCTTATCCGTCAGGTTTGCTAAGCATGTGTCAAAGAACTTTAGCTGTAGTACTTAATCCAATGCATGTATGCTAATTTTATCATCATTTATGATTCCAGGTAGAGGCCAATGTTGAGTTTATAAGCTCAAAACGTGCAGGAATTAGATTTTCTCCTAATGATCCATCCGTAGATTCATTTCTACAGGTACGGGTGGCCCTGTTGGCTTTTGCTGTTTGTGCACTGTTTATTTATACTTTTATTCTTGTGTCATTTTGTTAAAACATATAACGTTCATCTCCCGACAGGCTGAGAAGGAAGAACGGTCAAGTCCTCTCTCAAGATATGTTGCTACTCTGCATCAGAGAGCGCAGAACAGGATGGACGCTCTGGATGAGACAAGGTTGGTTTCATCCATGTTCAGCTAAGTTTAGCAGTCACTTCATAATACCATAAACAACTATACTGTACAGTTTATTATCGAGTAACTTCCATCATCTTATCGTGCATGATATTTCGGTAGTCTGTGCGAGTCACAGCCTCACAGGAACACATGCATTATGCTCCATCTTTTGAGAACATATTGATTAATGGCATTACTAAATCATTCTTTCCCTACCAGCGTTATTGTGGGGGCAGAATCCTCAACCTTTTCACGGAGGTTATCAGAGGTGCAGAAGCAACAAGATGAACAGGATGATGGTGAAGACACCATTGCTTTCAGTAAGAACTGGTTGACGGAGAAGAAGAAAATCAAGTACGTTCTAACCTTTCTCTTGTATGCTTTTTTCGGTTGCTTTCCTTGGTGCAAAAGCATATCATTATGTTCTTTTGGGTGCAGAACTGCAAAGGAGAAGAACAAGAAGCGAGCCCGTGACCATGGTGGTGTCGCTACAGAGGAGGATGTGGTTGAGGATTTGATCCTGAGTTCAGATGAGGAAGATGAGAACAATGATCAGGAATCAGGTGAGGATGGCTCCATTCCGGTTGAAGATGACAGTGACGAAGACTTTGTAGACCCGGACAGCCAGTGGAACAAACAAAAGAAGGCGAAATCAAAGAAAGGGTACAAGCGCCGACCATCAAATAAGCCACCCTCAAAAACGAAAAGGAAACCACATCCCAAGAAGAAGGCGAAGCACTAGTCAAGCTAGGTTGGACTCAGCAAAGATTTTGATGGCGCGATACGCTTTTAATCATGAAAATCACCTGCTTCTGCACGATTTTTTTTTTGTTCTAGTTGAAAAAAACAAAGTTTTTTCCTTGCTTTCATTTCCCTGCATTCCCTTAGAGATATTATTTAGGCTCTATTTGGTACAGCTCCTACTCCCAACTTCTCGTTCGGATTTGGTGGAGTTATACCCTCAAAACTTGTGATTCTGCTTTTCGCGATGAGCCGACTCGAAAATAAATTAGCAACGAAACGACCTTCCTGTGAATTCTCGTGGGAAGCTAGCCTACTAGAAACAAAAATACCTTTCAAGTAGAGGGTTATATATCTACCTTTTGCCATTGCATATAAAAACACGTTTTTCCCCTTTCGTCCCTTTGGTCCTCCCATCGCCCCATTGGTAACCCCTCCATTCCCTCACTCCTTTCCCGATTTGTATAAACCCTAGCCGTCTCCCTCTCTCCTTGCCACCGGTCTGGTGCCCTGCCTGGAGTCCCTCCCTCTCTGGAGCTCCTTGTCGTCGGCTCGAAGCCCCTCCCTCGGCGTACGTGTCCCCATTGCTTTGCCTTGGAGCCTCGCTGGAGCGTGTTGTCGTCGGCCAGAGCACCTCTTCACTGCCACCTGGAGCGCCTCATGGCCGGCCTGGAACCCTAGCCGCTGCTGACCCGGTGCTTCGTGCGGATCCCTCCTCTCCTTTCACTCCTAGGTGATTGGATTATTCCCCTACAGTTGCTTCTAAATCATCAAGTAAAACACTCTAGTGTAAAATTTGTGAATAACACTTGATTTGTATGGGTTTGGGGCACACGATTGTGATATGGAGAATTTGTGATGCTATCATGTGGTTACAGTTGATACATCTGTAGGTCTCTGCTATTTTGATGAGTGGAACCAATAATTTTGCTTAGTTCTTGCTGCCCTTAACAACAGAGTGAAATGTAAATGTGTATGTATGGCTATAATCCTGATTTCGCAGTATCGACCAATTTCATAGATGGTAAGAATATGATTATCTGAGATCTCCATTTCCCTTTCTTCTTCATGCTGTCTAATTCTAAAATGACTCAAGAAACACACGCATTGCACAAGAACCGCTAGAATTGAGAACAATTGTGGGACTCTTCATTGTTTTGTTCTGCTCTTCTGCAATCCTAGCTAATATGCCCTCCCTGTTTAGTATCTACTATGATCATACGGTGTTCTTTGTTGCACGTTTTGCATCCTTACTTAAATTTGTGACTCACCTGTGGCTTAATGATTATGTAGGATATTTTCCGGATGAAATGGAGGGCTCAAGATAGGATGCAGATCCAACTGAAGAGGAATGAATGGAAAGGACTAGTCTTTTGTACCAGATGAAGCGGGGGATCAAGAAAGACTTACATGTTTCATGTTTGCCTATTGATTTCTGCTATTGTACAAATGTAGAACACATGAATTCATGAGCTTCTATGTGGAAATAAAAAAAAACACACCGAATTCATGTCATCTTCTGATTATATGTAAGACTCATCAATATATGAAGAGATTAATAATACAATCTCGTCATTATTTGTGATCTTGCCTAATTTGTTTGATGAGTTGAAGAGCTGAGTAGTTGATCATAACGTCATACTCTGTGGTTTTCCAGATTGTATGATGGTAAACATGCTACTGTATTAGCTGATATATATATACACGGCATAGTAGTCAAAATTGTGTAACATAATGACATTGTAATGGTTATATCAGTTTCCAAATGTGAGTATTACAACTCGGATACGTCAATGTCGCAAACGAGTGCTACATCCAAGCTGATTTCCCTGTCTAGTGATCTGCGTAGCAAGCATTATAAAACACAATTGAAGTATTTGTACAAGGGGTAGCTTAGTCTATTTGCCTCTAATCCTCCCTCATATGGTTTTTAGAGTCAACCTACCAACCAAACGCTTTCAACCGATAGCTCCAGATTCTCAGAGAATCAAGAGTAGAATCTGAAAAATAAGAATCTAGAGTTCTACCAAACAGCCCTTATATATTCTTGACCGATATTGTTGGTTTTGTTCCATTAATTGCTCTTTCCGGCAGATTGTGTGTGAACTACCAAGTACTTTCCAGGGATATCTACGTGGAAATTTTCAGAGCAGAAGACGAAAACTGGCAGCATTGAACAAGAAAGAAACCTGTATATGAAATGCAAATTAGGCATTGCAATGACTTCTGCTATGCTTAAAGAACTTCCGTAAAAATGTGGACAGATTTTGCATGAGTGTGTTGATCACAGATAGTGTAGATCAAAGATAAATCTATTGTGGAGAACTACTAAGTTCACACATCATTGCAAGATTTATCAATACGCTAAGTAGTCTTAAAAAAACGCTAATCATTCCCTATTTCTAATACTAGTAATCAAGCATTTGTGCTTAAACTTTATTTATTTATTTAACCCAGCAGTTGTGCTTAAAATAGTGTACCGGAAATTCCATCCGTTGACATTGCACGAACCTATACATAGAGGTGTTTATGGGCAGCTCGGCCTGAGCCTGAGGCAGTTTGGGTCGGGTTTGGGACTGCGTTTTTGGCCCGAAAGCCCGACAATATTAATTAAAAAATATAAAAAACTATTTTTTAATTCCAAAAATAAATTAAATATTTTTATTCTAAAAAAATAATTAAAATAATATATTTAAAAGGAAAACTCAACTTTCGGACCAAGCCGAGCTGGGCTCAGGCCTGACCATTTCAGAACAGGTCTACCTATACACACCTAAGTCCTAACTGAACCGTGTGGGCCCAGCAATGATTAGCTTAGCCTAATCCACCTCCGTCTAACAATCTTAATCCGTATCCATCTCGTGAGTTCGTAGCTCGATCCCACCATTAATCCAACTCAACTCCTTTCCTTCGTAAAACCTCACTGTTCATTGTGATCAGTGCAAGGTTGCAAACACAAAGTGGAACGATCGAGTACGCCATGCCATGCAGTCCCCGTTCCGGCGAGCGGCCGCAGCGCCGGCGCCGATGCCGATGCTGTCGTCCCGGGCAAGAGGCCGCAGCGCTTCGCGCTTTCACGGATGACACCTCGGCTGCAGAGGACGGGAACTTGGATGTTGGAAATTAATCTAGACTTGCCAAGTAATATGGCGTTATGATCCTGATACAATCAGCATCGGATCAAATTAGTTTGTTTTCTTTGTTAGATTTTTCATGTTTAGTTTTTTGGCATGGGTAACAAGTTGATTAGGTAGTCTATAAAAAGATGTGTAATCATATGTGTTTTGATTGAAGCAATAGGAGAAGAAAAAAAAAACCAGAAAACATTGCACTTGAGTGCAGCACCAAAAATCTCTATTCGCTTCCTGCATACGTACGTGATTGCTTGCCTCCATAGCATATACGTGTGCATATGGTTCTTGTCTACGTGACAACGTGTGCGTGTGTTCATGTCGAGTATTCGTCGACTCAGTGCTAACAATTGATATCAAAGCCTCAAGATCTAGGAGCATTGAGCGAGGACGGTGTGGTGTGGCGACGACAGGCACACCAACGGCAGACTCCATGAGTGAAGGCTAGAGGTGGTGCAGTGGTAGACTTCATGCGAGGTGGAGGTCGCGGGTAGCGACAGACTCCAAACGAGATAGAGGTCGGCGGTGGTGGCTGAGGCCATCGTTGAGAAAGTATCGGTGTGATGCTGATGGTGATGATGACATGCGTTCGGATCGGCGTGATGGCACGCGCAGCGCCGTGCGTTGGGCGGAGGTGCACAGAGCGTCGGCGATGAGCCGGCTGCAGCACCATGGCCCAGAAACACGACGACAGAGGTCCGCGCGGCCATGGCGAGGCCTCCTGTGTGCCGGCGTTACACGCGACGTGTGCAGCGTCAGCGTGATGGCTGCACTAAGACCGAGCTGTCACAAGGAGAGTCGACGTGCGTTGTTGACAACTGGCAAGGTGATGCCAATGCCAGGTGAGTCAGTGCGAGACCGACAATGGCGCATGTGTCGCGCAAGATGCTACTGTGTGTGGCAAAAGGAGGTTGCCGCGTGCGACAAGACGGTACGGTTGAACGCATCGAAGTATCGATGAGTCTAGATTAGGGGAGATCGTTAGGATTCTGATGCAATCAATATCGTATCAAATTAGTTTGTTTCCTTTGTTAGGTTTTTTATGTTTAATTTTTTAGTTTGGGTAGAAAGTTGATTAGCTAGTCTATAAAAAAAATGTATAATTATTTATATTTTGATTGAAGCAATAGAGAAAAATACCAGAAAAGCTGCCGTACGCAGCACCAAAATCCTATCGGTTCCCAGTACGTGACGTCCCGAGCGTTGAGGTTCAGCTTGTGTACGTGAGTTACGCGCATTGGTTCTTTCTAGTATGTGCGTGTGTCGCCTCCAGTACACATACGCGTGTGATTCCTTCAGCGTATGCATGCGTGTGTTCTAGACTTCTAGTGCACGTCGTGTGAGAGCTTCATCGGCTTCCAGCGAGCGCGTGTCTTTCTGCCCAGCGAACATCTTCTTTCGAGCGCTGTGTGTTGCCTTCGGATCGGCTAGTTCGTCTTCGCTTAGTGACAACATTGGAGGCCTTCATGCGCAGCCGCCGCCTCGTCGTCCTGTCCTCGGAGAGGGCGCCCAAGGCCGGTGGGGAGGATGTCGCCGCTGACCTCGGCGCGTATCTCCGCCAGATCGACGCGGTCGCGCCGCGCTTCGATGCGACGGTGAAGCGGACGATGCTGACGGCGCCCCAGAAGCAGCTCGGCTTCGCGTGGCGCGACGCCGCCGGGGCGCGCGGCCGCCAGTCGCAAACCAGTGGCGGACGTACATATGAGCTATGGGGTCACTTGACCCCACAGCTTTTGCCGAACCAGCGATAACTCGTGTATACAATATAGGCTTGACCCCACAGGTCCCACCATCTGACCCCACAGGTCCCACCATACCAATACAATAATACTATCACACCAAAGAGCACTCACAGCTGAACAGCAAGCAGCCACACAACAGCAAGCAGCCATTTGGCTTCGGTCCTTTCCTCTTGGCTCTTGCCCACAGCAAACAGCACTTCAGCATTAGCACTTTAGCAAAAAGCAATTGCTCTCCCTTTGGCCTTCTCTGCCCTCAAAAGCCTTGCACAACAAAAGCGATCTTGCTTCCAGCTTCCTGGCAGTGGGTGATCAGCGCCCCGTGCGGCGCGCGTCGGCGCGTGGCCTTCGGCCGTTCGGCGAGTCGGCCTTCGCAGCTTCGCTCTCACTTGTTTCCTCGTGGCCAGTGGCGGACGTACATATGAGCTATGGGGTCACTTGACCCCACAGCTTTTGCCGAACCAGCGATAACTCGTGTATACAATATAGGCTTGACCCCACAGGTCCCACCATCGACCCCACAGTCCCACCATACCAATACAATAATACTATCACACCAAAGAGCACTCACGGTGAGCGACAGCGACCACACAACGACAGCGACCATTTGGCTTCGGTCCTTTCCTCTTGGCTCTTGCCCACAAAGAACAAACACTTCAGCATTAGCACTTTAGCAAAAAGCAATTGCTCTCCCTTTGGCCTTCTCTGCCCTCAAAAGCCTTGCACAACAAAAGCGATCTTGCTTCCAGCTTCCTGGCAGTGGGTGATCAGCGCCCCGTGCGGCGCGCGTCGGCGCGTGGCCTTCGGCCGTTCGGCGAGTCGGCCTTCGCAGCTTCGCTCTCACTTGTTTCCTCGTGGCCTCGCCCAAGCTGGTAACTAGTAAGTATAATTTGCCCTCCCCTTTTCTGATTTTCTCTACACATCAATGATCAATCTGATCTGATATTGGAAAGTGTAGTTGTATTCCTTAACTGGTATTCTCAAATCTCAATGCGATTGCATATTTGCATGATTGCATCTGCTATTTTTCTAGGAATTTTTGGAAATGGATAGATATCTCAAGTTGTGGGCGTCCAAATCAAACACCCCAAATTCTTCACAAGATTTACCAATAATTGAAGAGGAAGGAAGTCAAGGAGCTCAGGATGAAGCTGCTTTGGTTGCAGTGCCACCTTCTACAGAAGAAGATGTTGTTGATTTGTCTATTCTTCCAGCAGATCCCGCACTGAGAAAGCCGATTTCACAATATCGGACTGCCAAAGTTCGTGATGAAGTGAGAAGAGCTTACCTCCAGAAAGGTCCATTTCAACCCCTAAATCACAACTTCCCCCAAACAGATATCAGTGGAGTTATGCGTCGTTTTAATCCAACATGGTTTAATAAATATAGTAATTGGTTGGAGTATAGTATAGAAGAAGATTCAGCATATTGTCTTTGCTGCTACTTGTTTCAAAATGAAACTTTGGGGCATGGTGGGGGAGATGCATTTTCGACCAAGGGGTTTAGGCAGTGGAAGAAATGTGGTAGGTTTGATATTCATGTCGGTGGCCCTTCCGGTGTTCATAATCAAAACATGAAGAGATGTGATGATCTCATGAACCAAAAGCAATCCATTCAATCACTATAGATAAGAAAACAAAGAAAGATAAGAAGGACTACAAGACTCGTTTAATTGCATCAATTGATATTGCTAGATTGCTTCTTATTTTGGGCTTGCCGTTTCGGTCATGATGAAAGTGGAACTTCTAAGAGAAAGGAAATTTCCTTAGTTTTATGAATGGTATGCATCACCTTTGTAAAGAAGTGGATCTTTGTTGTTCTAGGAAATGCTCCAAGGAATTTACAATTGGTTTCTCCAACTATACAAAAGATATTGTGAGCGCTTGTGCTAAAGAAACACTTAAAGCTATCATAGAAGATATTGGAGATGAGTATTTTGCTATATTGGTTGATGAGTCTCGCGATGTATCTCACAAGGAACAAATGGCTCTTCTTTGTAAGATATGTTGATAGAAGAGGGTTCGTAATGGAGCGACTTATTGGACTTGCTCATGTTACTCAAACAACTGCTCGCACTAAAACAAACTATTTATTATTTGCTTGCATTGCATTCACTTAGTCCATCTCAAATCCGTGGCCAAGGTTATGATGGAGCTAGCAACATGCAAGGCCATTTAAATGGGTTGAAAACTTTAATTATGGAAGATTCTAGATCGCTCCACGGCATTCATTGTTTTGCCCATCAACTTCAATTGACACTAGTTGCGCTTGCCAAAAATCATGAAGATGTTGTATGGCTTTTTGAGTGGATGAGTGTTGTCCTAACCATAATAGGAGGTTCTTTCAAGAACAGGATATGCTTGAGAAAAACAAGCAAAGATGGTTGAAGAGGCATTGCGATCAAGTGAACTTGAAATCAGGCGCGGTTTGAATCAAGAACGTGGGCTTAAAAGAGCGGTGATACTCGATGGGGTTCTCATTTTAATTCTCTCTTGAATATGATTGTCATGTTTCCCTCGGTAATTGGAGTTATTGATGACATTGCGGATAATGGCTCCAAAGTCGTTGATAGGCTTAAAGCAAAGGAGTCCTAGATGCTTTACAAACATTTGATTTTGCTTTTATGTTGCACTTAATGAAGCTTATACTTGGTATTACTAATGAATTGAACATATCTTTGCAAAAGAAGGACCAGGACATTGTGAATGCTGTTTCATATCTTGGTACAACTAAAAGAAGGCTGCAAGATCTGAGAAATGAAGGTTGGGAAGGTATGTTTACAACAGTTATTGACTTTTGCACCAAACATGATATAGAACTTCCTGATATGGACGCCAAGCATGTTCCTCGGGGATCAAAATCTAAACGTAGAGTTCAATTTGATGGCATATCAAATGTGGATTACTACCAGAGTGTCATGTATGCTATTATTGATTTATTACGCGTGGAGCTTAATGACCGTTTTAGTGAGAGCAGCACTACCTTGCTTCTTGGAATGGCTTGTTTGGATCCTGCTGATTCATTCTCTAACTTTGACAAGGACAAAATATTGGAAATGGCCCGTTTGTATCCTGATGATTTTGACAGTGAAAACAAGATTGAAGAACTTAGTTGCCAACTTGATAATTTTGTTGAGAACATTCGTGATGATTCAAGATTCTCTAACTTGAAAGGGATTGGTGATCTCATCGAAACTAGTTCAAAAAGAAGCATACTAGTTTCCTCTAGTGTTTACATTGTTGAAGCTAATATTGGTTTTACACATGCCGCCACGGCAGAATCGTCGAGAGAGCTTTTTCGCAATGAAATATATCAAGACCGATCTGCGCAATAGAATAGGTGATGATTTTTATACAATTGTATGGTTACCTATGTTGAAAGTGATGTATTTGAGACGATTACTCGACTCTATTATGCGTCGCTATCAAGCCATGAAACAATCGTAGAGAGGAGCTGGAATAAAATTGTGATTTATGTTATGAATGTTTACATGCATGTGACTTAACCATTAGTGTGTGTAAAGCTTGACCCCACAGGGTTTGAATCCTGGCTACGCCACTGCTCGTGGCCTCGCCCAAGCTGGTAACTAGTAAGTATAATTTGCCCTCCCCTTTTCTGATTTTCTCTACACATCAATGATCAATCTGATCTGATATTGGAAAGTGTAGTTGTATTCCTTAACTGGTATTCTCAAATCTCAATGCGATTGCATATTTGCATGATTGCATCTGCTATTTTTCTAGGAATTTTTGGAAATGGATAGATATCTCAAGTTGTGGGCGTCCAAATCAAACACCCCAAATTCTTCACAAGATTTACCAATAATTGAAGAGGAAGGAAGTCAAGGAGCTCAGGATGAAGCTGCTTTGGTTGCAGTGCCACCTTCTACAGAAGAAGATGTTGTTGATTTGTCTATTCTTCCAGCAGATCCCGCACTGAGAAAGCCGATTTCACAATATCGGACTGCCAAAGTTCGTGATGAAGTGAGAAGAGCTTACCTCGAAGGTCCATTTCAACCCTAAATCACAACTTCCCCCAAACAGATATCAGTGGAGTTATGCGTCGTTTTAATCCAACATGGTTTAATAAATATAGTAATTGGTTGGAGTATAGTATAGAAGAAGATTCAGCATATTGTCTTTGCTGCTACTTGTTTCAAAATGAAACTTTGGGGCATGGTGGGGGAGATGCATTTTCGACCAAGGGGTTTAGGCAGTGGAAGAAATGTGGTAGGTTTGATATTCATGTCGGTGGCCCTTCCAGTGTTCATAATCAAAACATGAAGAGATGTGATGATCTCATGAACCAAAAGCAATCCATTCAATCTGCTATAGATAAGAAAACAAAGAAAGATAAGAAGGACTACAAGACTCGTTTAATTGCATCAATTGATATTGCTAGATTGCTTCTTATTTTGGGCTTGCCGTTTCGCGGTCATGATGAAAGTGGAACTTCTAAGAGAAAGGGAAATTTCCTTAGTTTTTATGAATGGTATGCATCACACTGTAAAGAAGTGGATGCTGTTGTTCTAGGAAATGCTCCAAGGAATTTACAATTGGTTTCTCCAACTATACAAAAAGATATTGTGAGCGCTTGTGCTAAAGAAACACTTAAAGCTATCATAGAAGATATTGGAGATGAGTATTTTGCTATATTGGTTGATGAGTCTCGCGATGTATCTCACAAGGAACAAATGGCTCTTGCTGTAAGATATGTTGATAGAAGAGGGTTCGTAATGGAGCGACTTATTGGACTTGCTCATGTTACTCAAACAACTGCTCTGGCACTAAAACAAACTATTTATTATTTGCTTGCATTGCATTCACTTAGTCCATCTCAAATCCGTGGCCAAGGTTATGATGGAGCTAGCAACATGCAAGGCCATTTAAATGGGTTGAAAACTTTAATTATGGAAGATTCTAGATCTGCTCACAGCATTCATTGTTTTGCCCATCAACTTCAATTGACACTAGTTGCAGTTGCCAAAAATCATGAAGATGTTGTATGGCTTTTTGAGTGGATGAGTGTTGTCCTAACCATAATAGGAGGTTCTTTCAAGAACAGGGATATGCTTCGAGAAAAACAAGCAAAGATGGTTGAAGAGGCATTGCAGTCAAGTGAACTTGAAACTGGGCGCGGTTTGAATCAAGAACGTGGGCTTAAAAGAGCCGGTGATACTCGATGGGGTTCTCATTTTAATTCTCTCTTGAATATGATTGTCATGTTTCCCTCGGTAATTGGAGTTATTGATGACATTGCAGATAATGGCTCCAAAGCTGTTGATAGGCTTAAAGCAAAAGGAGTCCTAGATGCTTTACAAACATTTGATTTTGCTTTTATGTTGCACTTAATGAAGCTTATACTTGGTATTACTAATGAATTGAACATATCTTTGCAAAAGAAGGACCAGGACATTGTGAATGTTGTTTCATATCTTGGTACAACTAAAAGAAGGCTGCAAGATCTGAGAAATGAAGGTTGGGAAGGTATGTTTACAACAGTTATTGACTTTTGCACCAAACATGATATAGAACTTCCTGATATGGACGCCAAGCATGTTCCTCGGGGATCAAAATCTAAACGTAGAGTTCAATTTGATGGCATATCAAATGTGGATTACTACCGAGTGTCATGTATGCTATTATTGATTTATTACGCGTGGAGCTTAATGACCGTTTTAGTGAGAGCAGCACTACCTTGCTTCTTGGAATGGCTTGTTTGGATCCTGCTGATTCATTCTCTAACTTTGACAAGGACAAAATATTGGAAATGGCCCGCTTGTATCCCGATGATTTTGACAGTGAAAACAAGATTGAAGAACTTAGTTGCCAACTTGATAATTTTGTTGAGAACATTCGTGATGATTCAAGATTCTCTAACTTGAAAGGGATTGGTGATCTCTGTGAAACTAGTTCAAAAAGAAGCATACTAGTTTCCTCTAGTGTTTACATTGTTGAAGCTAATATTGGTTTTACACATGCCGCCACAGCTCGCCGAGAGCTTTTTCGCAATGAAATATATCAAGACCGATCTGCGCAATAGAATAGGTGATGATTTTTATACGATTGTATGGTTACCTATGTTGAAAGTGATGTATTTGAGACGATTACTCACGACTCTATTATGCGTCGCTATCAAGCCATGAAACACCGTGAGAGAGGCTGGAATAAAATTGTGATTTATGTTATGAATGTTTACATGCATGTGACTTAACCATTAGTGTGTGTAAAGCTTGACCCCACAGGGTTTGAATCCTGGCTACGCCACTGTTGCAAACCATCCCGCTGGCCGCGGGCCGTGGCGCTGTTCGCGCTGGCCACGGAGGTGTCGCGCGTGGGGCGGCGGAGGACAGGCGCGGGCGCAGACGGGATACGGCGTGCGTGCGTCGAGCTCTGCGATGTGGCCGGTGCCCTGGGCGCGGCCGCGTCGAGTGGCCACGCTACCGCAGTGAGCGACCAGCTGTTTCACTTGTCGTCCGCGTGCACCTTGACGTTCCAGAGCCTGATGCTCGCGCAGGCGCTCGAGTGCTACTTCGAGCTGGCGGTAGTGGCGGACCTAGAATTGAAATTTAGGTTGGTGGAATGAACTAATAGTATTATCTGATACTAAAGCAAAACATACATAATACACGTTGCAATCATCGTAAATAGAGCATATGACACTAAATAGAACTCAAAACTACAATCCACGTCATGTGAACATACAAAGACAGGTAAAATATAAAAAATATACCTCATTAATGAAATTTACATAACAATCCACCCTGTTGGCAAAGCTGCCCACCTCGCCTCCTCTCCACAAGCAGGAAGAAGAGAGTACTCAACAACAGAGAAGCTCACCAGCTGCTATTCTTGAGGTAGTTGCCGATCTACCCTACCGCCAGCCACCATTCACGCAAATGAGAAGCAAATCAGCAAATCGAATCGTGCTCCAACTGGTTATGCAGTGGATCAATCATCAATGGAATCGGTCAGGCTTTCCTTAGCAGTTATTCCCAATCCCCGGCTCCACGCTGCTTGCCAGCGCCTTGCCGACGTCGCCCCCCCCTGTGCCCCACTCTAGCAGTCTAGCCCTCTTGAGTCTCGTTCCCCAGCGTCGGCTCGCGGCATGGCCAATCGCGCACCCACTTGGCTGGTCGACCCTCTCCACTGGATTGCTAAGAGGCGGGACCACGGGAGCTGTGCCCCTCTCAGCCAACACCCAACACCACCACGCGCCCACGTCGACTCCAGTGTGCCACCGCCATGCACCGCCTTCACCATGTCGCGGTGCGTCGCCTGCCCGCACGTCGCCTTCACCCTGCGTTGATCGACACCTGCACCTTAGCCCTGCATCGCCCGATACCCGCCCGCACACTGCCTTCTCCTTGTGTCGCCTGCCCATGAGCCACCTTCACCCTGCCGCGATGCCACCGACGCTTAGGTTAGAATTTTGGGGAAGCTGGGAAGATGGAGTTGCGAGTGGGCTGTAGATGTGGCAATGGGGCTGGTGTATTGGTGTGGCAAGTGGGCTGTGATGTGGCCTATGGGCAGTGGGAAGAGGGAGTGCAAGTGGGCTTTGGTACTGGGCTTTGGGGTGTGGCATGTTGCCAACGGCCAAGGTGTGGGCTGGCCGCAGCACGCCTGCCCATTCCACCGTGCGCTACCGAAGGGGGAAGGGTTGCCGGCACCGGGATGGAGGGGGGTTACCGCCTGTGGCTACCTCGGGCAGCCACCCAACCTTGCTCGATAGCTTGGTCCGCCCCTGGCCGACGGCAAGTCGTTGGCGCTGTGCTCCAAGGTCACCCGGTAGGTGCGTGCTCATGCATGCCTCGCTACTAATTTTTAATGTAGATCACTTAATATTTTGACCCTATTAGTTGCAATCACTTAATGTGTTGTATTTTTAAGGGTTATTTGGTAATTTCTCATTTTGAAAAAAGAAGGAATAGAAAAGGAAAGGAAAAAGAGGTAGGGCCCACCTGTCATTGAGTAAGGGGGGAGGGATAGGGTTGGAGACTAACCCGAGTGAGGTGCACGACTTCGGGGCTTTGGCTGGCGGCGACGCGTGCGAAGCAGCACCCCGGGCCTCCTTCTCCACTCCTCTCTTTCTTCTTAAGGTAGCTCCTCTCTTCTTCCTTCTTGACTCGGAAATCAGTTAGCAATTCCCCTATTTTGGTTCTTCTTCTTCTTCCCGATTTGTCTTCGAATTTTTGGGGCTTTGAGAGCCGTTGCACCGTCGTGGTTGGACTCGGCGCTGTCGGCGGTGAGGTGGTTTCCCCTCCTCCTTATGCATCTCGGTTTTCCCTCTTGCTTCCTCTTTTCTGTTGAGGTACGGTGATGGCTTGGATTTGCGTTGATTGGAGGTGGGAACCGGTCGGCCCTGGCTTGATCTTGGTGTGGGAGAAGAGCTTCAGTTTCTTGTTGATTGGTGCTCTGTGGGTGTATTCGGCTGATGCACCGTGATGGACTCTTGTGTGGTATTTCTCTGTACCTTGACTTCGCAATTTTAGTGTGTCCCAGATTGCAAATTGGCATTATATCTCCGACGACCTTGTTTGTTCAAACGCGGCATAGCGGGGCGATTAGTTTTCTGAGTCAGCGCCTTCGGCGTGCCTTGCCCGGTTTACTGCTCGGTGGCTTTGAGTTCCATCCACATCGTGAGTATTGCTGTTTTTCTATTTTTCTACATTACTATACTAAAGTGTGATGTGCTTGTTCATTTTACATTATGTAATTTTGACTAGTACTGGGAGACTTGGTTTACTAATGTTGTAGGCTCGGATTAATGCTTGATGAGGATAATTGTCATATAATGAAATTGGTTTGATAGCTAGATCAGACTTAAGCTTATTGGTTTGCTTACTGTTGTCATTCATTTCATTCTAGTGGCTCTGTCATTTTCAGTAGTTCGGTTGTGAGTCTTGTGACTAATTGAACTTGATCATGTTCTGTGATCTATGTGCACTGTTAGATGGTTCAGTTGTGAGTCTTGTAACTAATTTAACATCTTTGTGCACTGTTATATAATTACTATCCTGCTGGCCGAAAGGCTAAAGTGCTGAATTGTGATTCTCTTGCACTATTAAGTAATTTCTACCCTCTGTTGGCTGAAAATGTAACTGGCTATTTTGAGATAATTCTTGATATATTAGTAAAACAGTCTTTTGAGCTCAAAGTCTGATTTATGGTTGTCATATCTAATTCGTGAAGAATATAGACAATAGTGGCGAGAAGGCCAAGATTTAATCTTGAGCAGCTCGACATCTGAGAGCAACAAACATTCAATTAAATTTGAACATTATGCTGGTTTTGGTTGTTCTCAAGTTCTATGTTTGGGGCATATTATCATGTTTATATGGCATGAAGAAATTACACGTTTATATACCATTTTTATCATTTATATGCTGCTGAAATGTGTTTTAATTATAATAATTACTGCTGAAATTATTTATAAATATATGCTAAAACCGCTAATTTTATAACCTAATGAACTTAATCTGTACCTGGTAAGACCTTAATTTCTTCCTGTAATAACCACTTTCATGTCAAGCTTGAGGAAAATTCTGTGCAAACTGCAGAGTACAATAGCCAATATTAATTTGCACGCGTAGATTAATCACCTATTCTTCCTCATCAACCCAACATATCACGAAAGTAAACTCCTAATCTTTTTTCTAATCTTCTTTGCTCTCTATGTTTAATTAACCTGGACTACGACCAAGTGTACATCGCGCTGGAGAGCCCGTACCTGCAGCAGCAGATCGACAAGTCGTGGGCGCCGCACGTGCAGGCGAAGGCCGCCTACTTCCACGCGGAGGCGTGCCTCCAGTACGCTGTACGCGCAGGCGCTGCGCGAGCAGGGCGACGTCGAAGAGGCAGAAGCCATGATTTGTGATTGAGATGTTGGATTTAATATAGGCTAGGCCCAACTTTAATTCTAATTAATTCCTGGAAAATTCCAAAGGCTCATGTGCATGTGCTAAACCTTTTTAGTCCCATATGGAGAGTTAAAGGGAAGTTACACCAATTTATAAGGTGGAACGTGGGAGTCCTCTTGTGGAATTGGAGAGAGCCAATACACGCGCGCGCTCGCTCGCCTCGCCTCGCCTCGCCGAGCCGTGCGGTGCGGTGCGGTGCGTGTGCGTGTGCGTGTGCGTGTGCGTGTGCGCGCGTACACAGGCGGGTCGTGTGCGTGCGCGTTTTTCTTTATCTATTTGAAAATTGAAATGCACCGACTCGCAATAAACGGACCGTTTCTGGCCTCTTGACTAGACAGTAATGGTTGCGGTTACTAGTAAGTAATGGTGACTGTTTCTGGTCTGGTTGTTATATATAGCCATTATCTGGAACAGAGTGAGGTTCTCCAATTCTCTCCAGCGATCTCCATCCCGGCGAGGCGCGTGTACTGTCGCACCGGGAGAGCAGGCCTCCAGAACCCTCGTCCTTGAAGGCTTGCACGAGCAAGGGCAATAAGGTTTTTGGGGAGCGTTCGCACGACTGCTCGCTGCTTCCTCTCCATTCGACTCTCTGCTACGACGTCCACTGCACGACTACTTACCACTACGCCATGACAAACGACGATCTCACAAAGACTCCTACTGCCGCTTCTTCTTCCACTACTGCTGCTCCTTCCACTGGATCCGGGTATGTCTATTTCATACGTATTGCTTGGTTAGTAATATTACTAGTTGTTACCTTGAACACTGTGATAGATATGCTCGTTTCTGTTCTTCTGGATATTAGTATGTCTATAGTGTTCTTGCTTTGTGAAAGTGGCTAGAATATTCTTCATGTTTTATCTACTATATTTCTGGATTAAAGTAATTCGAAAAGTACTCTTATTCTCAACAATCCAAAACCTTCATCGTAATAGGCATTTTTCATCAATCGGCTTTCTCTTTGCGCTTAAGCCCTCTCAATTCGATGGTGCGAATTATAAGAGGTGGCGCACCAAGATGGTGCTTTGCTAATCGCCATGAACGTTTTCATGTGGCAAAGGTTAGCTTCAAGGAACACTTACTCTGAACAGAGCAAGCGTTCGAGGTCACGATAACCTTTTAAAGGTGCCGTGATCAGCGTTCTTGGTGAGAAGTTAGTTGATGCATACATGGTGATTACAAATGGGAAAGATATGTGGGATGCACTCGAGGCCAAGTTTGGGGTTTCGGATGCGAGCGATGAATCTATCTCATGGAGCAATACCATGACTATAGAATGGTTGATGGCCGTTACGTAGTTGAGCGAGCTCATGAGATACAATCCATGGCCAAAGAACTTGAGCATTTCAAGTGTGTGTTCTGGACAAGTTTGTCGCGGGAGGCATTATTGCCAAGCTTCCTCCTTCTTGGAGGAATTTTGCTACTTCTACGAAACACAAGAGACAAGAGTTTTCTGTTGAAAATCTCATTGGGTCTCTTGATGTTGAAGAAAAGACGAGGCAAAAGATACACACACTAGAGGAAATGAGGACATTCTAGTGCCAATGTGGTGCGAGAAAAGAATGGCCAAGCTCAAAAGTTCAAAGACAAAAACAAGACTGCACAAACAACAAGCTTTAAAAGAAGAAGAAGAACACAAAGGATGTCCTTTGCTTTGTGTGTGGCGAATCTGGTCATTGGGCCAAGAATTGCGATCAACGCAAGGGTGTGAAGAATCGATGGGCAGAATTCCAAGTCCGCCAATGTTGTTGTTGGTACTCTCGAGGCGGGAACTTGGTGGTATGGTAATTTACCATCTTTTTTTTCCGTATGTCAATCTACCGATTGGTGGATAGACACGGTGCTAATATACATGTGTGTGCTGATATTTCATTGTTTTCTTCTTACCGGTCACTCGGGATTCACCGTTCTAATGGGAGCGGGTCACATGCCACTTGTTCATGGTGTTGGCACGGTCGATCTGAAGTTTACTTCGGAAAGATTGTGCAATCAAGAACGTGCATCATGTGCCATCTATCAATAAGAATCTCGTGAGCGGATCTCTTCGTGTAGAGATGGCTTTAGATCGGTATTTGAGTCCAATAAATTTGTAATGTCCAAATGTGGACAATTTGTTGGTAAAGGCTATGTGTGCGGAGGCTTGTTCGCCTATCTCTTTCGATTTGTGTAATAATGTTGTGAACCATATTTTCGGTGGTAATGAGATCGCTATTTGGCATTCACGACTTTGTCACATAAATTTTGGTTGCATGACGCGTTAGCCGCTTTAGAATTAATCCCGAAATTCACCCTTGCCAAAGGTTCTAAATGTCAAGTTTGTGTGCAATCAAAGCGACCTCGTAAGCCTCACAAGGCCGCGGAGGTAAGAAACTTGGCACCATTAGAACTCATACATTCGGATCTGTGTGAGATGAATGGTGTGTTGACAAAAGGTGGTAAGAGATATTTCATGACTTTGATTGATGATTCCACTAGGTTCGCTATGTGTATCTTTTAAAACTAAAGATGAAGCTTTTCACTACTTTAAAATCTATAAGGCGTGCGAGAACCAACTTGAAAAGAAAAACAAAAGGTTAGGTCTGATCGTGGCGGCGAGTACTTTTCTAATGAGTTCAATTTATTCTGTGAGGAACATGGTATAATCCATGAGAGGACGCCTCCCTATTCACCCCAGTCAAATGGGGTTGCCGAAAGAAAGAACCGTACTCTAACTGATTTGGTTAACGCCATGTTAGACACATCGGGTCTTTCCAAGGCATGGTAGGGGGAGGCTATATTGACTTCATATCATGTCCTAAATAGGGTTCCCACAAAGAATAAAGAGATAACTCCATTTGAACAATAGGAGAAGAAAAGACTATCACTTTCATACTTGTGCACTTGGGGTTGTTTGGCGAAAGTCAACGTGCCAATTTCCAAAAAGCGTAAGCTTGGACCAAAAACCGTGGATTGCGTCTTTTTAGGCTATGCTCACCATAGCGTTGGATATAGATTTCTAGTGGTGAAATCTGGAGTACCTGACGTGCATGTCGGTACAATTATGGAGTCCAGAGATGCTACATTCTTTGAGGATATTTTTCCGATGAAAGATATGCCTAGTTTATCGAGTCAGGAGCCTGATACAACTCCTGAACCTGCCATTCCAATGGAATATTTTGAGCAAACCCCTGATCAAATTCACGAGGATGAAGACAATGAAACTCGAGGAAGAGTAAAAGACAAAGGACTGCAAAGTCTTTTGGTTCGATTTCATTGTGTACCTTGTGGATGATACTCCAAGTACCATTTCAAGCATATGCTTCTCCGATGCGAATCTTGGAAGGAAGCATCCAGTGAAATGGATTCCATTATCTCTAATGGAACTTGGGAGATCACCGAGCGTCCTTATGGTTGTAAACTTTGTAGGATGTAAGTGGGTGTTCAAAAGAAGCTTAGGCCCGATGGTACTATCGAGAAGTATAAGGCACGACTTGTGGCCAAAGGTTATACCCAAAAGGAAGGCAAAGATTTCTTTGATACTTATTCACCTCTGGCTAGGTTGACCACTATTCGAGTACTACTATCTCTGGCTGCCTCACACGGTCTTCTCGTTCATCAGATGGATGTTAAGACGGCTTTTCTAAATGGAGAGTTGGACGAGAAAATTTACATGGAACAGCCAGATGGATTTGTAGTAAATGGTCAAGAAGGAAAGGTGTGCAAGTTGTTGAAATCTTTGTATGGTCTTAAACAAGCACCTAAGCAGTGGCATGAAAAATTCGACAGAACCTTAACATCTGCAGGCTTTATTGTCAATGAAGCTGACAGATGTGTGTATTATCGCCATGGTGGGGGCGAGGGAGTCATTCTATGTCTGTATGTTATGACATACGATCTTTGGGACCAACCTTAATGTGATTAAGGAGGTCAAGGATTTCTTGTCTCGAAATTTTGAGATGAAAGATCCGGGAGTAGCCGATGTTATCTTGAACATCAAGTCGTTGAGAGGTGATGATGGTGGGATTACATTGTTGCAATCTCATTATGTGGAAAAGGTTCCAGTCGTTTTGGTTATAGCGATCGCAAACCTTCTCCAACACCTTATGATCCTAGCGTGTTGCTTAGGAAGAATCGGAGAATAGCCGAGACCAATTGAGATATTCTCGGATAATTGGTTCACTTATGTATTTAGCTAAGCGGTACGGGCACGACATCTCGTTTGTTGTGAGCAAACTAAGCCGGTTTATTTCTAATCCGGAGATGATCATTGGCATGCTCTTGAGAGGGTAATGCGCTATCTAAAGGGTAATATGAGTTATGACATTCACTATACCGGGTACCCTAGGGTACTAGAGGGTTATAGTGATTCAAACCGATATCGATCTTTGATGAGATTAAGGCCACAAGTGGATATGTCTTCACACTTGGAGGTGGCGTTGTTTCATGGAAGTCTTGCAAGCGCACCATCTTAACGAGGTCAACAATGGAAGCGAACTCACGGCATTAGATCACGCCATCGTTGAAGCCGAATGGCTTCGTGAGCTCTTGATGGATCTGCGGTGGTTGATAAACCGATACTGGCTATTACGATGAATGTGACAATCGATGTGATCGCCAAGGTGAACAGTTCTAAGGATAATATGAAATCATCAAGACATGTGAAGAGAAGACTGAAGTCTGTCAGGAAAATGAGAAACTCCGGAGTAATAGCTTTGGATTATATCCAAACAGCTAAGAATCTGGCAGATCCCTTCACAAAGGGTTTATCACGGAATGTGATAGACAATGCATCAAGGGAGATGGGTTTGAGACCCACGTGAGTTATACCATAGTGGTAACCCATCCTATATGATCGGAGATCCGTGAAGTAGGATTGGCGAAACAAGCTTCAGTTAATCGGGAGGAGAGTACCTTTATAGACCCACTCCATTGGAGATGCAATTCTCTCCTAAATCTGTATGGTAGGTTGATTTTATCTTAATGTGTTCTGTGGCTTATTTAAGCAAAGATGCTGTCCTACAGAGCAGTCTTGAAAGAACACACCTATATGAGCCCGACTGCTAGTCACAGTCTATGAGATAGGGTAATCTCTAGGAAGCTCATGAATAGGCCAGGAGTATGACTTATATGCTCCAACCCGCGGGGATGCCTGGCAGCCTAGTATCAGTTAAGGACTTAAGTGAAACTTATTCACACAAAACTGCCAATTCAAGGCTTAGTCCATTGTGCAGTTGTGGATAAGTGTAGCTTCTGTTCTAGATGGATGTTCAACCTTAACCGGTCTCCATCGAAACACTGATATATTAAAACAATACTGTGGATCAAGGAATTTGACATGTGCCCTTGGGATCTGGTGGGGGATTTTTGGATTTAATATGGGCTAGGCCCAACTTTAATTCTAATTAATTCCTGGAAAATCCCAAAGGCCCATGTGCATGTGCTAAACCTTTTTAGTCCCATATGGAGAGTTAAAGGGGAGTTACACCAATTTATAAGGTGGAACGTGGGAGTCCTCTTGTGGAATTGGAGAGAGCCAATACACGCGCGCGCTCGCTCGCCTCGCCGAGCCGAGCCGAGCCGTGCCGTGCCGTGCCGTGCGTGTGCGCGCGTACATAGGCGGGTTGTGTGCGTGCGCGTTTTTCTTTATCTATTCGAAAATCGAAACGCACCGACTCGCAATAAACGGCTGGCAATAATTGCGATTGTTTCTGGTCTCTTCATTTTTGCAATTAAAAGAACGATTGCAATCGATTCAAATAATAGTTGCGATAGCGGTTCTTTCGTTACTAGTGAGTAATGGCGACCGTTTACGGCCTCTTGACTAAGCGAAGAACAATTGCGTTACTAGTGAGTAATGGCGACCGTTTCGCCTCTTGACTAAGCGATGAACGGTGCCGTTACTAGTGAGTAATGGCGACCGTTTACGGCCTCTTGACTAGAACGAATGGTTGCGGTTACTAGTAAGTAATGGTGATCATTTTCGTCCGGTTGTTATATATAGCCATTATCTGTAACAGAGTGAGGTTCTCCAATTCTCTCCACGAAAGACACTACAGTTTTGTTGCTGTCTCCAACGATCTCCATCCCGGCGAGGCGCGTGTACTGTCGCACCGGGAGAGCAGGCCTCCGGAACCCTCGTCCTTGAAGGCTTGCACGAGCAAGGGTGAATAAGGTTTTGGGGAGCGTTGCGCGCATCGTCACGCTTCCTCTCCATTCGACTCTCTGCTACGATTACTACCACGACGTCCACTGCACGACTACTTACCACTACGCCATGACAAACGACGATCTCACAAAGACTCCTGCTGCCGCTTCTTCTTCCACTACTGCTGCTCCTTCCACTGGATCCGGGTATGTCTATTTCATATGTATTGTTTGGTTAGTAATATTACTAGTTGTTACCTTGAACACTGTGATAGATATGCTCATTTCTGTTCTTCTGGATATTAGTATGTCTATAGTGTTCTTGCTTACTTATTTTGTGAAAGTGGCTAGAATATTCTTCATGTTTTATCTACTATATTTCTGGATTAAAGTAATTCGAAAAATACTCTTATTCTCAACATGAGAAACTGCAAGAAAAATTGAACGACCAGAGTAGACAGATGCTGCGTGGTTTTCACAGTAATTTCACTGCAACACGATTTGAATGCAACGCAGACAACGAAACGTAACAGTGCCACCTGATTGCAGTTTCATGCTCAACCGAATAGGGAAAACATCAACCAAAGCTACTGAACACAGTGGTTTGGTCTATTGGCAGGCACCGCTGCCTTCAGCGTCTGCTGCTCACTCTTCTGTTATGTCTGTTTGATCACCCTTGTGTTATGTCTCTTGGGCCGTTCCTGGGCCTCATGGAGATTGACCGGTAGAAATCGGAGTTAGCGACCAAATCAGAGTGACTGGTGACAAAGGAACAACAGAGTGCAAGTTGCAATACTGCTTATTCATGGAGATCCTTAGCAATGTACTTCCTGCTGCCGTGATCGTCGGTGATTATGTCGCCGTTTCAAGATCAGGTGTCTCCGGCGAGAAAGATAAAGAAGTGTTCATCAATTAAAGGCTTGATAGTCAATGGGTAGCCAGGATTTGAAGTCCAGATCAAATATAAAGTTTTTTTAAATTTTTGCAGGGTCAATTATTTTAAAATGCATAGACTTCCGTAAATGATTATAAGTATAGAGTGTGGCTCCGCCACTGTTGATATATAGTAACCATTTGTTCATCTAGCGTCTTCAATGTAATAGTGTAATAGTTATGTACTTACTTCAATCTTGTGTTCTTAATATAAGCTATAGGATCTTTCTAACAAAAATTAAGGAGCGACCAGTGAACGTGCACAAAATACAATATGCGCAGATAGCGTTGATCATGGCTAGCTTATAGATTCTTTTGCCGATCCTTGTATCTTCTTGGCAATAACGTCCGACGGCCCGAACCCCGCAGCGAGGAGGGCCTTCGTATCCTCAACGAGGTCGTCATCGGCAAAGGCACCCTCCCCGATGCCCCCTTCCCTCTCCCCGGCGGTGTGTACGCGTTGATCCGCCTCGTGGCCCCCTCCTCCTCCTGCACTTGCGCTTCAAGTTCTTCTTCTTCCTTTCTTGTTTCTCGCTCATGGCGGCCGTACGATCGATGGATATGCATATGCAGACTGGGACTACAACAAGCCAATTATCCAGCCCTGGAGGATTTTTCCCGATCCCGCTGCTGTCGTCGAACTCTTGGAATACACTGACAGGAAGGACAAGGAGAAGCGGAGGCAGCGTTGGGGACGCCAGAAGCAACTCGAGGACGCGACGACGGTAGCAGCAGCGGCAGAGGCCGGTGGCACCGATCTTCCCAGCGAGCAGATGAACAGGCAACGAAATTTAAGCGAATTTTCGCCGAAATTGTGAACCCTGTCGTTTCCCCCCGAATATCTAGTGATATTCGGCGTTCGCATGCTCTTTCTTGGCATCAGAATTACCGCATGCGTGATCTTTCTGAAAGTAAGTGAGCGGCAGGTTATGTAATAATTCTCTGATTAGACCTCAAAAGCGACTTCCTCCATGAACTTAGTTATGGCCATGAAATATCGCTATGCATAATATGCAATAATTGTGTATTTCAAACTAACTACTGTACTGACTACTGACTAATCTAAAAAAACTACTGTGCTGACTAATGACTACTTATGTTCAGTGGAAATTTTCAGTGTAGCTCCCATGAATTCATGCTCGATCGGCTCCATAGCTGCAACTGTGGTTTTGTAGAGATGTGATGCCTGGTTGAATTATCATTTCTCTTGCCATCCTAGGTTACTTTAGCTCACCCTGGGCGGAGCATACTCATCAAAATCCGCATGCGCTCTACACTTCCTTGGTTCCACAACAATGCCTTACAAACAAGTAATATGGAAATCTCAAACAACCCCCTCTCCTCCCCTCTCAAGTGCAAATTCTTCGCCTCACTAGCCATCCAAAACCGACTTTAGACCTTTGACAGATTGGCAACGAGGGGCTAACCCAACCAGGGTACCTGCCCTCTTTGCAGGCAACTCCTGGAAACAGCTCTGCACCTCTTCGCCCTCTGTAGATTCTCCACTCTCATTTGGACTGCTTTAACAGATTGGCTAGGAACCACTCAGTTCAAGCCGTCCCAACGGGGGGTGTATCAGTCCACTGAAGAGTGGTGGGTGGAGATCAAAGAGTTGAGAGGACTACCTAGAAGGGCGACGACCACGGTCCTCATTCTAGTAACCTGGGAACTTTAGAAGGAATGTAACGCCAGAATCTTTTGTAATACTTTTTCCTCTTCGACGAACCTCCTGGCAAAGATAAAAGAGGAAGGGGGAACATGATCCCTCGCATGCGCAAAATGATCCCTCGTATGGGCGAAATGTTTGAAGTAATTCTAAATTTGTAATTAAGACCTATCCTAAAAACCTGTTACTCCTACGGATTTCTGTCGCACTCCTTTATTCATATAATGGGCACCACTCCTGCCTGTTTTTTCAAAAAAAAAAAAAACCTTTAGGATCCATTTAAAACACATGAATTTTACCGGAAGCAATTCAGTTTCCTCCTGAATCAGAAAAATATCCCACGTTCTAAACAGGTGTAAGATCGAGGAGGCCGACTAGAGGGGGGTGAATAGTCAATTTAAAACTTCTAAGCGCTAAAACCGATTTCTAATGCGGAAGCTAAATGTCAATTCGGTTTAGCACAATTAACGCCTAAAACAACTAGGTGAATCAACAATACAAGTCAATAATAAATAGAGCAATTTAGCAACGACTTGTAAGCTATCAACTAATGATATGATCAATCAAGCACATACAAGATAGCAATCATACAAATGAATAAGCAATTATACAATAAATGTAAATTGCACAAAGTAAAGCATATGAAAGCTAATCACAAGAAGCACACGGACACAATGATGTTTTACCGTGGTGGTCGGAGACTTGCCGGTCTCCCATAATCCACGTTGAGGGAAACCCAAACCTATTGGGCCGGCTCCACCAATTAAGCCTTCCTCCGAGGTATCAAACACCTCGCTCCACTAGGGTTGCTCTTACTCCACTCCGGAGATGGCGAGCACCAAGCCACTCACAAACGCCTGGGTCTTCTCACAAGCTTCACTTGAGAAGATCACCGACGCACGACGCCTCCACGCCGTCTAGGTGTCGGCAAACACCAAGAGTAATAAGCCAAGCCCCTTGCTTGACTCTCACCACATGCAACGAATGCACAAGCTCAAGTGGATACAAAATCCACCTCTAGATGCAACACATGCAACTAGAGACCCCTCTCCTTGCTCACAAGGTGCAACACATGCACAATTGAGTGGAGAAGCTCACACTAGCTCAAGAGAGTGAAATGGGATGCCAAAGGTTGTCTCTCAACCGGCCAAAGGGGTATTTATAGCCCCTACACCAAAAACTAGCCGTTTGGAGACGAAACAGCCAAAAACTAGTCGTTACAGCCATTTGCGGTCATACCGCCCTCACAAGGGCCGGTACAACCGTTCTGGGCGGTCATACCGCTCTTTACACGGCGGTCGTACCGCAGCTCAAAATCAGCACAGACGACACTCGGTAAAAAGGTCATAACTTTTGACTCCGATGTCGGAATTGAGTGATCTTGGACTCTATTGAAAGCTTATTCAGTGGGCTACACAACCCACCTATTTGATTTGATCTCAAACATATTTTATCAAATCAAAAAATATAATTTCAAAGAGCCACTACCATGGTCTAAGTCCAAATGATAGCAGCAAGCAATCTTAGACCATGCCAAGGGAAGATACATGAATCCCAATAATTTGCAAAACACATTTGCAAACTTAGATCATGCCACAAGGAGTAGGTACATGGACTTCAACCATTTGCAAAACATATTTGCAAAGTATAGTCACATGCTACAAGGATTATCCATGAGCCTCAACTATTTGCAAAACACATTCGCAAATAAAGGCAACATGTTAGAGTGAGCTAGAGCAAGTGAGATTGAGTTATTAACACATGATGAGACTCAAGCTACTAGACAAGACCCCTCTTAATAGTACGACAACCTATACTAGCAATCCGGTCTTCCAACCAAACAACAAGACCGGTAAAAGACTAGGAACGCATCCTTAGCCCTAGTTAGTCATACCTTTGCCTTGAGCATCTTCTTGAAGGTTGATGACGCACATCTTCACTTCAAGTCCGGGTCATCATCTTGACATGCATCAACCCATGATGCATTCTTTACTTGACCTCAATCAACACATAATGAGTCTTATCTTGACTTGATGATCAACTCATGATCATCTCTCTTTGAGATCTTGATATGCATTAACACATGATGCATTCTCTTCTTGAACTTTTACTTGATGACGATCAACTCATGATGCCATCCGAAGTCTTCATTATCCTGAAACATAATATATTCATCCAACTCATGGAAAATGTTAGTCCCATAATGATTAACATTAATTACCAAGATATACATGCAAAATGCTTTTAAACAAGCTGTTGAAAAACCTGGACCGGTACAACCGCCAACCAAATTGCGGTACTTACCGCTTAGTCCGGCCGTCTCGCACGAAGGAAGCGGTACTACCGATTTCAGGGTTTCCAAACTGCCGAAACAACATGCTCTCTGGAAAATACATACCGCCATACAAAATTCGGTACAACCGCATCGCGGTACAACCGTTTCTCAAAAGCGGTACGACCGATTTTCAGAGAGAGCTCCGAGCCAAAATGCATCGGTTCTGGTTTTATGCAACCGCCAACTAGAAATCGGAACGATCGATGTGCGGTCATACCGCACCAAGATCCGGTCGAACCGCCCATAACACGTCGGTTCATCCGATTTCTGACAAAAACACTTAGAGTTTCCAAAACTCAAATTCAAATGCATGCAAGATCCTAACTTGATCCATAAGGCACAAGAACATGCTATCAAGCTATTAGTCATGATCCCTCTATTGTCATGCATTTCCCTTACCATGTCGTCATCCATGAACCGGGACTAAGCCTTCAAACATCTTAGCACACATGTTAGTCCCACAACATAATCTCAAATAATTGAATATAGATAAACATGAGTATATATAAACTACACAAGTTATATATATACTCACATATAAGTATATATGAACTACACAAGTTATATATACCATGAGTATATCTGAACTACACAAGTTGTATATCTTGAATATGAGTGTATACAAACTACACAAGTTGTATATACTCATATGAATATATTAACTACATAAGTTAAATATATTCAAGGATATATGAACATCCATGAACTACACAAGTTTCATATGTTCTCATATACTCATATGAATATACTAACTACACAAGTTAAATATATTCAAGGATATGTTTCAAAGTAAAGATCCTTAATATACGTGGAAAGATAATATGGATCAATACTAATGAAACTTCAAAATATAGAATGGACTCCCTAAATGTGTGCATACACAAATGTGTAATGGAAACATATGCACATATCCAAGTTAAGCTTTTGGTGGAGTTTAACCTATATTTTGGATCCGAGAATGCAACAAGATATAATAAGAAGAAGTAGAATGCATACCTCTTGTATTTTCATCTTTATATCCAAACGAGACTAAACAATAGATAATCAATAGAATTGTTAGTCTCACAAATAGATTTGTCATTAATGAATACATACTGTTTGGATTTTTGTTTTTATATCCAAGTGAGACTAAACTTGATATAACAATAGGAGTGTTAGTCTCACAAGTGCATTTGTCATTAATCACTTAATCACTTGCATGCCTTCATGATTTTCACCTTTATATCCAAATAAGACTACACAATATGTATATCAATAAAAGTGTTAGTCTCCCAATTAGATTTATCATTAATCACCAAAACTCCATTACCGCATAATGGCGGGTCTAGATCTTTCAATCTCCCCCTTTTTGGTGATTGATGACAAATCCATCATTAATAGCAACATTTGGATATAAGTCAACATATGATAAGAAAGAAAGCATATTTGACTATATGTATGCACAAAACTTAGAGAAAGAATTCTCCCACTTAAGGCATCACAAGAGATATCAAATAAGAACATCCAAATGTAGCTCATACAAATTCTCCCCCTTTTGGCATTAAACACCAAAAATCCAAAACAAATCTTAAGCCAAAAGGAAGTCTCTGTAAAAACCATAGAGCTAGGCAATAGAATTCATATGATTTTGATCATCGAAATATTCTCCCCTTTTATGATCTATGCAAGATATAAGGTGAGAACATTCTCCCTAAACTTTTTCCTTTTAAGTTCTCCAAAAGCATTCTCTCACTTTTGGACTAAACATAAGATAGGGTGAACTCACAAGAGAGAATCCAAATAATTGATCAAATAAACTTTCTCCTCTTTTGGCATAAACACCGAAGAATCAAAACAAGGCCAAAAAGGAGTTTCTACAAACTAGTTTTCCCATATAATAGATTACTCATTTTGAAATTCAAAACGGTTTTCAATAAAGCTTTTTCAAAAGATTTTAGGAAAACTCCCCCTTACACAAAAGTTCTACTCCTTTGACACACAAAGGATTTCTTCGTCCACTTATCTTTGCTTTTGACACACAAAAGCATTCTTTCTCCAAATATCTCCTTCTTAGCTTTTGACACACAAAAGCATTCTTTGTCCAATTGTCTTTGCTTTTGACACACAAAAGCATTCTCCCTATTTTCTTTATGTGTATCCACTTGTAAGGTAATCCTTGAACAATTCTAGTAGATACCACTTGTAGAGATTTCTTGTAGATACCACTTGTTGAAAGATATTCTTTAAACTTTACTTGTGGATACTACGAGTCGACGATGCCACTTGTAGATTTCACTTGTAGATAATACTTGTAAATCCATATGTTGATACCACTTGTGGAAAACATACGTCGATAGGTCTTGCAATCTCAAGGTGCTTGAACTTCTCTTTTTAAGATCTTAAATGAAAGCATAGAGAGAAGACATAGAGAGAAAAAACCACTTGAGAGAAGATGATACCACTTGATACAATTTAGATATATCTCTTGAAGAGATAAGACTTGAAAAGATATCGGGTATCAGAGAAATCACTTAGATAAGATACCTCTTGAAAAACAATATCAAGAAATATGAGGTATCAGAGAGACCAAATGGATAAGAAGTGATTTAGGTATCGGGGAGAGCTTGGTAAGCAAAGAATTTATCGGCATGGTATAGAATAGATACCACTTGTAGATGGATACAAGAGATACCACTTAAAAGATACAACGTGAAGGAGTACGATGATATCAATTGAGAATACCACTTGTAAGGACAAGATGATATCACTTGTAAACATAAATATGATTCTCATGCCGAGGTCAAAGATGATCTAAAGGAGCTACCACTTGAAAGAATACCATTTGAATGATAAGTATATCACAATGAGATCAAAATGGCATATAGAGTCAATAAAGTATATGTGAGTAGCTTGCAAAGATAATAAGGATCAAATTTGACTTTAGAAAACAACCACAATAGATTTAGAATTGAAAGAATTGAGATTGGTTGTTCTGTCAGGACAATCGGTAGTACCGCAGGTCACATGCCGGTAGTACCGGGATCCGGTAGTACCGCAAGCCAAAGCCGGTAGTACCGCAAGACGGTAGTACCGCAGTTCAAGACCGGTAGTACCGCAACCCGGTAGTACCGCAAGAGCACTGCCGGTAGTTCCGATTTTCCTGGAACTTCAAGGATTGATCAAGGAATTTAGGAAAGAATTGAAGCTTATGCAAATGATCCCTAGTTTTTTTAACTCAATTAAATATCATTTAGTATCATTATGCACTAAGGGGACTAATTAATATTCAAGAAATTAGTTTTTTTTAATGAAATAGTCTTTTGATTTTGCAATTAAAATCAGATTTTCAGGAAATTTCTCAACAAGAGCCAAATTGAGCAAAAGATGAATTTTAAATGATCCATTTTTATGTATGAGTCATAAATACCATCATGGACCTATTCATGTGAATAATTTAGGCTCAAATGGCTAAACTCACTTAAGTGCTAGAAAGTGACCTTTATGGTTAAACTAATATTTTGGATGAGTTTCGAAATCAAATAACCTTTTCTAGGTTGGTCTTTTGGAAATCATTTGAATACCAAAAATGATTAGAATAGACAACTCTAGGATTTTCCTTTTGGGACAAAGGTCAAATTCCTTTTAGAATAGATTTTACACAAAAATCTAGTTTATGTCAAAAACAAGATTCTATGATCTACAATTTTGGGTAGAAAGTCATTTTCATTTAAAATATGTTTTTCTTGAAACAAATCCTTTGGTAAACATTTGAAATGCATTTGTATACATTTTGTAACTAATTTTTTAAAGGATATACTAATAATTTCAAAATTTTGACTTTTGGCTTAATGACTTAATTTTGAAAAACATTATTAGCACTTAATTAATTTGGGCACACATAGGGATGTGATATACATGTAAATGACTTAACACTCCCCCTTAATGTGCCACTTCAATCTTGCTCAAGATTTGAATAATCAAGATTTAGCACAAGAGCAAGAACAACCCTTTTATAAGATTTTCATGAAATGCAACCTACACAAGGTAAAGGGTCTAGATACTTCAATGTAAATACTTGTTACCGAGATAGCATTGGTTTATGATGTGACTTGATTATCCTCAAGCTTGGCTCCAATTTTGCATATGGTGAAATTCACTTCTTCATGAATGAGCCAAACCCCCAATGCATCTCCAAGTACCTATTAATCATTTAAGCGCATTTTTGGTACCCAATACTTGGTTGGGTCCATGAATGTTAGTCATAATAGATTTGGGCACCCAAATGGCCCTAGCATTAGTTTTATGTAAACTAACATTCCTAGCAAACACATTGCCATTTCTATCCTTCCTAAGCAAATAATCATTATTATAAATAATAGGCTTAGGAGAGATACATTTAGGACATTCCTTACTAAAATGTCCTTTCTCCCGGCAATTGTAGCAAGTAGGGCTTTTGCTTCCCCTTGATATCTTCTTTTCTTGCTCATTGTCGTCTTGCCTCTTTATTGAATGTCTTGGCTTGACATCCTTTTGATTTGGACACACCGAGGCAATGTGTCCCTTCTTATAACATCCAAAGCATTTGATATTTGTGTATATCTTCCCTTTTTGCTTTGGGATGCTCTTCACCTTCTTCTTGGCGATGTAGCCAAGTCCTCTCTTATAATCTTCCTTGTTAGGGCATTTGGTGGAGAGGTGACCCTTTTGATGACAATCAAAGCACTTGATGTTCTTGTTGTGTCTTTGATTGTGTCTCATCTTGCTATTCTCCCTTTTCTTCATGGGAGTGAAGCCAATTCCACTCTTGTCTTGCAAACATCTTTGTTTGCTCAATATTTCATCGAGAGTGGCTTTCCCTTTGTGGCTTCTATTCAAGTCATTTTTCAAATTTGCGACTTGGGCCTTGAGCTTTTTATTTTCCTCTACAAGGTTAGTCTCACAAGACATAGATGAAATAGAAGCATTTTCACAAGTGCTACAAGGCATATCAATTAAATCATCGCATGAAGTGGATATATCAATTTTAGATGAATTGCAAGAATTAGGGGCTATGCATGGCAAATCATCTATTAAATTACATGTTACACCTATATCCACCTTGGAGCTAGTAAATTCATTTAGGAGAAGCTTTTCATGTTCATCTTTTAGAACATCATAATTATTTTGAAGTAAGACATGTTCTTTCTTCAAAACTTTGAATTTAGATTTCTCCATTCCTAAATATTCATTTAATTCTTCTAGCATCTCCATCAATTCATCATATGAAGGCTCATAATTATTTACCTCATTTTTACCTTTAGCCATAAAGCAATGAGGCGATGTTGATAGAGTTGATGTTTGATCATTTTCGGAGCTAGAAGTTGAGCATTCTTCTCCGACATCCATTCTTGTATGTCATCCTCATTTGTGGAGGTGCTTGTGGACTCATTATCGTCGAATTTGAGATTGAGCATTCTTTTCCGACGTCCATTCTTCTATGCGATCATTACTTGTGGAAGTGGACCTTTCATAATATTCTTGAAGATGGGTCCACATCTCATGAATGTTCTTGTGATCGCATATGGCATCAAACACATCTACACTCAAAGCACTAAATAAAGCGTTAATTGCTTGAGCGTCGAGATGTAAGCATTTCTCTTCCACAATTGTTGGATCAAGACTATCCAATGGAGGAGAAAAGCCTACATCTACAATCCGCCGTATATTTAGGCCCATGGCCTTAAAATAACATGACATGCGGATTTTCCAATGTGCATAATTTGTGCCATTAAATTGTGGTGCTTCACCTAGGTGCATAATATCACTAGTCGCCATCCTTTACTCTCTAGACGGTTAAGTCTAATAAAAAAGAGACCAAACTCTGATACCACTTGTAAGATCGAGGAGGCCGACTAGAGGGGGGGTGAATAGTCAATTTTAAACTTCTAAGCGCTAAAACCGATTTCTAATGCGGAAGCTAAATGTCAATTCGGTTTAGCACAATTAACGTCTAAAACAACTAGGTGAATCAACAATACAAGTCAATAATAAATAGAGCAATTTAGCAACGACTTGTAAGCTATCAACTAATGATATGATCAATCAAGCACATACAAGATAGCAATCATACAAATGAATAAGCAATTATACAATAAATGTAAATTGCACAAAGTAAAGCATATGAAAGCTAATCACAAGAAGCACACGGGACACAATGATGTTTTACCGTGGTGGTCGGAGACTTGCCGGTCTCCCATAATCCACGTTGAGGGAAACCCAAACCTATTGGGCCGGCTCCACCAATTAAGCCTTCCTCCGAGGTATCAAACACCTCGCTCCACTAGGGTTGCTCTTACTCCACTCCGGAGATGGCGAGCACCAAGCCACTCACAAACGCCCGGGTCTTCTCACAAGCTTCACTTGAGAAGATCACCGACGCACGACGCCTCCACGCCGTCTAGGTGTCGGCAAACACCAAGAGTAATAAGCCAAGCCCCTTGCTTGACTCTCACCACATGCAACGAATGCACAAGCTCAAGTGGATACAAAATCCACCTCTAGATGCAACACATGCAACTAGAGACCTCTCTCCTTGCTCACAAGGTGCAACACATGCACAATTGAGTGGAGAAGCTCACACTAGCTCAAGAGAGTGAAATGGGATGCCAAAGGTTGTCTCTCAACCGGCCAAAGGGGTATTTATAGCCCCTACACCAAAAACTAGCCGTTTGGAGACGAAACAGCCAAAAACTAGCCGTTACAGCCATTTGCGGTCGTACCGCCCTCACAAGGGCCGGTACAACCGTTCTGGGCGGTCATACCGCTCTTTACACGACGGTCGTACCGCAGCTCAAAATCAGCACGCATTTACACTCGGTAAAAGGTCATAACTTTTGACTCCGATGTCGGAATTGAGTGATCTTGGACTCTATTGAAAGCTTATTCAGTGGGCTACACAACCCACCTATTTGATTTGATCTCAAACACATTTTATCAAATCAAAAAGCACAATTTCAAAGAGCCACTACCATGGTCTAAGTCCAAATGATAGCAGCAAGCAATCATAGACCATGCCAAGGGAAGATACATGAATCCCAACAATTTGCAAAACACATTTGCAAACTTAGATCATGCCACAAGGAGTAGGTACATGGACTTCAACCATTTGCAAAACATATTTGCAAAGTATAGTCACATGCTACAAGGATTATCCATGAGCCTCAACTATTTGCAAAACACATTCGCAAATAAAGGCAACATGTTAGAGTGAGCTAGAGCAAGTGAGATTGAGTTATTAACACATGATGAGACTCAAGCTACTAGACAAGACCCCTCTTAATAGTACGACAACCTATACTAGCAATCCGGTCTTCCAATCAAACACCAAGACCGGTAAAAGACTAGGAACACATCCTTAGCCCTAGTTAGTCATACCTTTGCCTTGAGCATCTTCTTGAAGGTTGATGACGCACATCTTCACTTCAAGTCCGGGTCATCATCTTGACATGCATCAACCCATGCATTCTTTACTTGACCTCAATCAACACATAATGAGTCTTATCTTGACTTGATGATCAACTCATGATCATCTCTCTTTGAGATCTTGATATGCATTAACACATGATGCATTCTCTTCTTGAACTTTTACTTGATGACGATCAACTCATGATGCCATCCGAAGTCTTCATTATCCTGGAACATAATCTATTCATCCAACTCATGGAAAATGTTAGTCCCATAATGATTAACATTAATTACCAAGATATACATGCAAAATGCTTTTAAACAAGCTGTTGAAAAACCTGGACCGGTACAACCGCCAACCAAATTGCGGTACTACCGCTTGGTCCGGTCGTACCGCACGAAGGAAGCGGTACTACCGATTTCAGGGTTTCCAAACTGCCGAAACAACATGCTCTCTGGAAAATACATACCGCCATACAAAATTCGGTACAACCGCATCGCGGTACAACCGTTTCTCAAAAGCGGTACGACCGATTTTCAGAGAGAGCTCCGAGCCAAAATGCATCGGTTCTGGTTTTATGCAACCGCCAACTAGAAATCGGAACGACCGATGTGCGGTCATACCGCACCAAGATCCGGTCGAACCGCCCATAACACGTCGGTTCATCCGATTTCTGACAAAAGCACTTAGAGTTTCCAAAACTCAAATTCAAATGCATGCAAGATCCTAACTTGATCCATAAGGCACAAGAACATGCTATCAAGCTATTAGTCATGATCCCTCTATTGTCATGCATTTCCCTTACCATGTCGCCATCCATGAACCGGTACTAAGCCTTCAAACATCTTAGCACACATGTTAGTCCCACAACATAATCTCAAATAATTGAATATAGATAAACATGAGTATATATAAACTACACAAGTTATATATATATACTCACATATAAGTATATATGAACTACACAAGTTATATATACCATGAGTATATACGAACTACACAAGTTGTATATACTGAATATGAGTGTATACAAACTACACAAGTTGTATATACTCATATGAATATATTAACTACGCAAGTTAAATATATTCAAGGATATATGAACATCCATGAACTACACAAGTTTCATATGTTCTCATATACTCATATGAATATACTAACTACACAAGTTAAATATATTCAAGGATATGTTTCAAAGTAAAGATCTTTAATATACGTGGAAAGATAATATGGATCAATACTAATGAAACTTCAAAATATAGAATGGACTCCCCCTAAATGTGTGCATACACAAATGTGTAATGGAAACATATGCACATATCCAAGTTAAGCTTTTTGGTGGAGTTTAACCTATATTTTGGATCCGAGGAATGCAACAAGATATAATAAGAAGAAGTAGAATGCATACCTCTTGTATTTTCATCTTTATATCCAAACGAGACTAAACAATAGATAATCAATAGAATTGTTAGTCTCACAAATAGATTTGTCATTAATGAATACATACCTGTTTGGATTTTTGTTTTTATATCCAAGCTGAGACTAAACTTGATATAACAATAGGAGTGTTAGTCTCACAAGTGCATTTGTCATTAATCACTTAATCACTTGCATGTCTTCATGATTTTCACCTTTATATCCAAATAAGACTACACAATATGTATATCAATAAAAGTGTTAATCTCCCAATTAGATTTATCATTAATCACCAAAACTCCATTACCGCATAATGACGGGTCTAGATCTTTCAACAGGCCTGAGCAGTTTAGTCTCATTAATACATGGGCATCTGCTAACTACCTCTTTTAAAAACAAGGGCATCTCTAGCCTCTCTACAGTTCAAATATTCTCTATTTCCATTCTCACCCCTTACTTTGCAATGGGATATTTCGTACATCCCCTATTTGCAATGAATCACCTCCCGTGTTCATAAAAGAAAAAAAACGCATCCTTCCCTAGATGGGAGCTTGGCATATAACTCGAGAAAAATCAGATGGGCATATATGTTCGCTGGATCGTAAACTTCATGAATTAATATGCTTCTTGTTACAACACAACTCCTATCACTGTAAACTGACTACGTGAGGAGCTAGTGTAGCTTGCGTGGCAAGCATCGCCGTTGAGCGAGCTGTTCACCTGGGTTCGAACTCGCGTGTTTCACCGATAATTTTTCCTAAGATTTGTATCCTGATAGGAATAGTAAATACATACATGAATATAATTAATGGTTAAAACGTGTGTTTACGCTCCGTGAGATGTAATCCTTTCCTCTGGTTTAAACTGTGCTGAAGATGTAGCTATGTGCGCGCGTGAGTTCGCGTGTGTACTTCGTGTACTTAAAAAAGAAACCGACTATACGTGGCTAGTAAGAAGTCCGAACTCAACAACGACCCGTTTCCAACTTTCGACACAGACCGTGACCCGACCGGGTCAGCCTCTTGCGCGCGAATCTCAAAACACCCAGCGCCCCCAACGCAGCGAAGTATCTCTCCTCCCCCGACTGCTACTCTCCAGCACGACACAGCTTCCAACCCCCAAATTTCCTTGACCACGAAATTAGAGCTGTGTTTGTACTTGATACTTGAGGTTTGTGACAAGATTGGCCGGCGGAAATTAGAGTTGGCCATAGTACACCCAATCCTCCATTCACGACAAGTGAAGATTTTCAGCTTAATTCCTGCGATTTTATGCGCGGCTAGAGTTGCAACTGTAAAAGCGATTTTTTTAATATAAATAATACATCATTTTATTAAAATGATAAAAAAATATCTGTTTAAAAAAATTACATGAGTAATACCCTGTCTGCTCCTATCGTCAATTCATTTGACGACAGAAGTTTGACGATAGATCTCCCGATACCAATTCATATGCCGAAGTACCCGACGTCCTGACGTGATGAAGTATCTGTTTTTTTTGTTGTTATGTAGCATGTTTTTAAAGTAAAATAGCAAAAAATAATATCTAAAAAATTAAATGGCAAAAATAACACATCTATCGTGCGAAAAATGCCGTAGCAGGGGACTACCCATGCATGCACCTAGATTCCCAATCCGCGGCAGGTGTCGTGCACAGATGACCTGCCGTATTCTGGGTTAGCAACAGGTGACCTCTACCGTGATTTAGGTGCGCGGCTGGATATCGAGTGGCACATCGCTATGTATTCTACTAGGGCCTCTGCCGCAATGTTTTCGTTGGTAGGAGTACAATTTTTACTATTTCATTTAAGAAAAGCTATTTTAACTATTTCACTCGAAAACGTGCTAAACGAAAAAAAAAAAAGTATCTCTCCTCCCCGGACTAATACTCTCTCTACCCATCGGCCATCGCGACAACTTCCAACTTCCCCAATTTTCCTTCACCTCGAAGCACCCGCCATCCCACCACGATCTCCTCCTCCCTTCCGGCCACTGCGTCCCGATGGCGGCGGCGAACGTGATGCTGGCGATCCACGAGAAGAAGACGACGGCCGTCGACCTCTACCGCCCGCTGCGCCTCTACATCTCCTCCGCCTACTCGGAGCGCGAGGCGGCCGCGGCCGACGACGACCTCTGCGCCGTGCGCGACCTCCGCGCCGCCGCGCTCGAGCATCCCTCCCTCCCCGACCCCTCCTCCCTCGAGCAGCGCCGCGACGCGCTCCTCGCATACGCCCGCGCGCTCGGCCTCGTCGAGCCCCGTTTCCCCATCTCCCCCGACCGCGGCCACGTCCACTCCCTCTCCTTCACCTGGCACGACGCCTTCAAGACCAACAAGAAGGCCAGCATGGCCTCCATCCACCTCGAGAAGGCCGCCGTGTTCTTCAACCTCGGTGCTGTCTACTCGCAGATCGCGCTCGCCGCGGACCGCGCCACCGACGTCGGGATCAGGACGGCGTGCGGCGCGTTCCAGAGCGCCGCGGGCGCGTTCGCGTGGCTCAGGGAGAGTGGGGTCGCCGCCAAGGCCGTCGCCGCGGGGGCCACCACGGTCGACGTCACGCCCGAGTGCGCCGGGATGCTGGAGAAGCTCATGCTCGCCCAGGCACAGGAGTGCTTCTTCGAGAAGGTGATAGCTGACGGGAAGCCACCCGCGCTATGCTCCAAGGTGGCGCGGCAGGTGCGTGCTTACTGCCTATTGCTCGGGTTGTTTTGTTGCAACGAACTTGTGATGATGGCAATGCGTTAAGTGATCTTATTTAGATTGATATGGTAGGGAGCTCGGAATGGTTTGGATGTTGTTTGAACAGCGACAAATTGATCATGAACCATTAGTGAATGAGATGGCATGTTCTAGTTTTGGGAATTTGTCGTATAGTGTTGACAATAAGTGAGTTTTGACATACTGAACACCTATTTAGGGAAGTCTGTTTATCCTGACATCATGATAAACCTGATATCCCATGTGGTGATTAAATTTTTGGTTGAAAACAAATTTCAGAGACAATTGGTAGTGACTATTGGGGGCGTTTATTGAGTGTAAATTTCAGTATGATTGATTTGTTGGCGTTCATGTGTGTCTCCCAGTGGCAGTGAGATTAGTTCGTGCTATTAATTTGATTAATTAGGTACAATTTGCATGATTGATGTTTTATTCGTGCTAATTCGATACATCCTTACTTGTGATATCACATTTCTTCGCTTTGTGTAACTTTGCTGTCAATGTTTATTACTGTTAATTCAACACACATCCTTACTCATGATATAACATTTCTTCGCTTGTGCGTAACTTTGCTGTCAATGCGCTATCTGCCAAATTCTATTAATTACATTTACATGTATATTTTCAGGTGGGCATATTCTATGAAGAAGCCTATGCAGCTTTGAGTGCACCTCCTCTTAGTCAGCACTTTGATAAGACATGGGTGTCTCATGTCCAGCTGAAGGCAGCTCAATTCTATGCTGGTGCTTGCTTTAGATATTCACTGGATCTTCACGAGAAAGAAGAAATTGCTCAGGAAATTGCACGTCTAAAGATTGGAATGAGCGCTTTGGCGGATGCCAAGAAGACAGCCAAAGGAGTTGCTGCCCCACTTCTGGATTCTGTCAATAAACTGGAGAGTAACATGAAGACTAACTTGGAGAGGGCTATGAAGGAGAATGATCGTGTTTATCTGATGCGGGTTCCAGATGCTAGTTCTTTGGGAGCGCTCCCTGCAGCATCCCTTGTAAAGCCTACTTCTTTGGCTGAAGCTCTCGATGCTACCAAGGAGAGGCTTTTTTCATCACTTGTGCCCGATGGCAGCATGAAAGCGCTTTCTAAGTACACGGAGATGGTAGATGACATCATTCGGATGCAGGCGGAGAAATTGCAGCAAGCAAGTGAGATCACTAGAGTCAGGCTAAAAGAAATGGACTTGCCTGATTCTATTCTTTCATTGGAAGGTAATATCAGCTTACCTTTAGATCTGAAGGAGGACGTTGAGGCTGTGCAGATAAGTGGTGGCCCCATTGGCTTGGAAGCTGAGTTGCAGCAGCTCAGGGATTTGAGGAGGGTCAATCAGGAACTACTCATTCAGACTGAAGAGCTGCTGCAGAAGGAGGCAAATGAAGATGCCCAATTTCGGACACAATTTGGGAGTCGTTGGACTAGGCCTCAATCAAGCACCCTAACAAAAAATATTCAAGATAAATTGAATCTGTTTGCTGCTAATCTTAAGCAAGCTGCTGATAGTGATTCTCTGATTGAACGAGGTCTTAAGGAGAACTATCCCTTGATGTCTATTCTTGACAGAAGACCGGTGAGAGTTTAACATTACATTAAACTAAAATATATTCTTAAGATTTAAGAAGATTGCCCTTTTTATCTGCATCACATTGAACCCCAAACATGTTCTTTTATCAGTATCTCTGGATAGTTATACATTGCTGTTATATCTTGCAGATAGAGTCTGCACTTCCAAGTATTTCAAGGCCTATCATGTCCTTGGATGGGAATGAAGATGCTATTGTTGGAGCCCTTAAACAAAGCTTGGTATGTACATTATTTTGTCTTAGCTGATGAACATTTAGCAGGCCTCACTAGTTTGGAACTTACTGAAACTGATTTTGATGTGTCGACACAGAGGAAACTGGAATCTCTAGGAGCACAAAGGGCAGGTCTTGAAGACATGCTTAAAGAAATGAAGAGAAAGGTACAGTCGTTTCCTATTGTAAAACTTATTTTGATAAATGTGTACATAGATTGCAATAAGCCCGGTAATAAAATTAATTTACAAGCAATGTGCCTGGTTATCTTCTCAGTGGACAAATCGTGCTTATTTATGATAGTGCTGCACAAATACTAATTTGTGGTATGCTGCTATGAGCCCTTTGCTGTGCTACTGTTGTTGCAATGAGTGATTTTCTGCAATACGCTGCCCTTTCAACTTCCACTTTCAAGTTTTTTTTTTGAGAGAGAGAATGCCGGCAATTTATTGATCACAAAACATCGTTATAAAGAGTCTCTCGGATACACTCCAGTACACTATTGCGAATAAAAGAGCTAACAGAGTGCTCACAAGATCTAGCTAGAGTATGTGCCGTCACATTCACCACACGACTAACATGACGAAAAACACAACCGAGGAAAAGCCCTTTGTCGTAGACTTGATATCAGAGATAACCGCACCAACAGAGGACCGATCCCGCATCGACAAATTCAATCGTTGCATCACAGACAAGCAGTCAGAAGTAAGGATGATATTTTGATACCCTTCATCACGAGCAAGGGTTGTTGCACTACGAAACGTCAATGCTTCTACTAACTTCGGCGTAGTGATCCTATCAAGGCGCTCGCTGCAGACAGCCAAGCATTCACCAATGTGGTTTCGGACTACCACGCCAACCCTTATCCGACGAGAATAAGCAAATAGTGTTGCATCGATATTAATAAGGACCGTACCTACCGGTGGCGGAGTCCATTTAGGGACTGAATGCAAGGAAGGACTCACGCCTATCACCTGGATCCGGATTGAAGATATGCAACACTATCAACTCAACATAACCTTTAACTTTCGCAGCCACCCTTTGAGGATGCAACCATGCTTATTAAGTCGTCGACTAGTCGACAAGTCGGTGGAGCATGGGCGACTGGGTCCAGCGACTCGCCTTCGACCGCATATCCTAGCTGGCGCCTCCCTTCATCTCCCTCGGCGGGAGCTGAAGCTCCCAGGTCGCCAACGGCGAAGGTGGAGGTGACGTGGATCCGACGTCGGGGAGGTAGAGGCGAGCTCGATGTGGCCGGCGTTGAGCTCCCTTTCCCTGTCGCCGTCGCCCTCCTCTGCTCCCTCTCCCTATGGCTGCGTGGCGTGTTTTGCTGTGTGGTGTTGTGTGTGTGTGTGTGACCATGTGTGCTGGTTGTGTGTGCCGGTTGTGTGTGTTGTGCCGTGTAGACCATGTGAATAGTACCTATCGACTAGTCGGCAAGTCGGTCACTAGCAGGGTAGTGTCGACTTACTGACTTAATAACATTGGATGCAACAAACCTTCATCGTTTCGTGCACCATTACGGGCCTCCCAAATATGCCACAGAGTAACAACAAGAATCGTTGCCTCCTGAGTCGAGGAATGTCCCAGGAAATCGAACAACCACTGCTCAGCACAATTCAATGCCTTGCGGCAGAGATGAAAGCCATACTCCAATTTCACTTCACGCCAAACTTCACGGGCAAACTGGCAAAAGAGGAAGGAATGTTCGATACGTTCCTCCCTCCCACAGAAGACACATGTATCATTCGTTGGGAAATGCCTTCGTTTCAGCTGGAAACCACACGAGAGGTAGTCATGTGCGAAACGCCACAACAGAATTTTCATCTTGTTCGATGCTTTTATAGCCCAGAGTGACTTCCAATGTTTTTCATCCGCGCCGTACGCTGAGGAGAGACCACGCCTAGAGCTGCTTCGAGAGGAATAAAGACCCTCTATCCGAGCTAAAAAATATGCATAACGGACTGTATAAGACCTATGTCTTGTATGTGGCCATGAAGCAAAATCCTCACTGCCTTACCTACTGATGAGCACCTGGATAATCTGATCAGCCACCACCTCAGGGAAGATAGAACGAACCAGGTCAACATCTCAAGAACCATGGTCCTCCTGTATAAGAAAATCAACTGTTTGATTCGCAGGTAGGGGCACCAGCAGCTGAACCAGATTGGGTGCACTACCGGGCATCCAGATATCAGATAAAATTTTAATACTTTTGCCATTTCCAACTCCCCATTGTACACCCTTCCGCAGTAATTCCTTCCCAAAGCAGATACTCCTCCAAGTATACAGAGAAGATCTTGGACGAGGGGCATCCCAAAAATCATAGTTAGGAAAGTAACGACCCTTCAACACCTTCGCACAAAGCGACCCTGGCTCCGTCATTAGCCGCTAGCCCTGACGACCTAACATGGCTTGATTGAAGAGCACAAGATCACGAAAGCCCATGCTGCCCAAAGTTTTAGGTGTAGACAGTCCGTCCCAAGAGCGCCAATGCATTTTCTTCTTGCCGTTCGCAACACCCCACCAGTGATTAGCTATGGAGGTTTTTATTTTCTCACACGTCGAGACCGACAACTGGAAGCAACTCATAGCATAAGTTGGAATAGCCTGGATCACCGACTGTAACATGACTACTTTCCCCGCCCGTGACAACGGCCGGTCAGTCCATCCATCGATCCGCTTCCATACTCTATCAAGCAAGAAATGAAAAGAACTCGTCGGTGATCGACTCAGGTCCAAGGTAGGAATCTTGGAGGGCTTCATTATGAACATTCAGCCGAGACATGACTCTTTGTTTGACACCATCGTTGCAATGCAAGCCAAAGAAAATAGATGATTTCTCTAAATTTCAGGGAGGCCCTGCTACTTAGTTTATTCAAGTTTGTTGGTCCTTGCAATGGCTGAATTCAATCTCTATCTTTCATTACTTATAAAAACAGTGGTACATACTCTCAGTGGCGTTGCCACATACATTGATTTTGTGCATTCATACATAGATTCATTTGTACCAGGATGATATACTGCCCAAGTTGATGGCTGGTGTTGGATCACATGATGACCTTTTTAAGAAGGAGATTGCCAAATACGATCCAATCTGTGCTGAAATTGCTGATAACATTGTGGCGCAGGAACAGTTATTGCTACAAATACAGGTAAGCTACCATTCCTGATTAATATTGGTGCAGTCCACTTTGGGACTTCCTTTGTTCTAGAAGTCTGTGGTAAACATCATTTCTGCTAAAATTTAGACTTGAATATCCCATTAATAATGTATGCATATTGAAAATAATTAACTAGTAGCTTCAATGGGTTTCAATTAAAATGAGTGGATAATAGCAAAGAAACAAAGACAATTATTTGGAAGAGTCTGCTACATTTCCATGTTCTTTCTTCCTGTGTCTAACACTACTTATATTTTGGACCCTTGCACAGGCACAAAATGAGCAATTTGCTGCTGTATTCAACCTGGAGGATTACAAAGGTACCCCTTTAGATTTGTTCATCAAATGGATGGTAGATATCATGCACTTAGTGAAGCTGGTTTTGTAGCCATTCTTGAATCCAACAATTACAATGACATCCTAGACCTCCCCTAATTTAGAGAGTGGTGTACCAGAAAGCGATTTGGTTATGATGTAACTATTTCTGTTACCTTGTACCGATGAGGTTGGGGTTGGACAGATATTGCTTCGGGCATATCTGTACCAATTTTAGCAATTTATCTGCTTTAGTTATCCATGCGGTGTTCTGCTGCCTTTCACCATATATACTTCAAATATCAGTTGCTTATGTGCATGCTTTTCCCTTCTGGACATCGTTTTCAGTAAAGTTCCTTCAATGAATATGCTTCTGTTTACTCCTATTCTCAAGTTTGACATAAGATGTAAAGAATCACTTATGCTGGCACTGCTTTATAGTTTGAGCTGCAAAGGTTCTTAATATGTAACTTTTAAATCATTTCATGGAAATGATATCACAGTCTGGGTGTTATTATGTGCATCTTTTGTTTAGACCTGTAAAAAAATGTATTATGTAGTGCTAATTTGTGAAACTTATTTTTCAGCTGCCCGTGAGAAATGTTACAAGCAAATTGCTGCCGCTGTTGCTAAATACCGGGATACTAAGAAGAACATAAACGAGGGCCTAAATTTTTATGTGACTTTACAGGTATGCTGTATGCCTGCATCTCCATTGCATTTTGGTTCTACCGTAGTGCAACTATAAATGCTGGTGACATCTCTTGGTAGGACTACTGAGTACTGACTATATTCTTGAATGATTCTTTTGTGCAGGAAGCAATAGGCAAAATAAAACAGCAGTGCAGTGACTTTATAATGACCCGAAACATTCAATGCCGTGAAATGATCGAAGATGTACAGAGAAAGCTAGCGGGTTTCAACTTCTCACCTTCCGGCCACACGGCCATGCCGAGGAGCACTTCTGTTCCACCAGATCAGAACAGTCCATCACCACCACCACATGTTCCTCGTGCTCAGCCCCCCTATGCTGCTCCGCCTGGAGGAGATTCAAGGCCTGGGTACTCTCAACCAGAGCCAAGACCTGCATACTCACAGCCATACCCCTCCTATGGCGCGTCACCACAACAGCCTCCCTACGGCGCACCACACCCCGGTCAATACCATCAGCCGCCGCCCAGTCATGACTATGGTCAACCAGCATATCCTGGATGGCGTGGGCCATACTACAACCAGCCGCAGCCGCAGCCGCCTCAGCAACCAGGGCCATATCCTCAACCACCGTACAATGCCCCGGGGGCTTACCCTCCTCACCAGAGCAACTACTACAGGCCTCAATGAGAGATCATCTTGTTATTGCAGCAATTATTTGTTTGCTTCTTTTTCCCTTGGATGAAGTCCTTGTGAATTACACACACTGGTATACTGGCATACGGCTTGCAAGTTAGGGTGGTGTAATATCGATTGTGGTCAGGTTGGTCGGACAGTAGCCTATATGATTTACGTATAACAATGTATTGGATATTGTATACACTCGTCCTCCTGCAATCGCCACATTGCAAGGCCTGCCTTCACTTGCTTCAGTATTTCAATCTTTTGGTACGTCTAGTATCTGGCTTCAGTACGTAGCATGCCTGTATTTTAGCTAAAGTTTGTCATATAGGAGTACAAAGTGTAAAATATAGTTAACCAAAATAATGGAGAAAAATGCGGGAAACATGCAGTTATTGATAGAAATGAAGCCCTCTACGCAAGAAGGAACCATATTCTCTACAACGGGAGAATTTGAACTTTAGTTCTTCAAATATTTTGTTCCTTTGCACTCCTCCTAAAAGATGTAATGTGTGTGTGAGCCTTCGCATTGCCTACATTCTGAAGAACCAGAACAACGTGTACACGAAAATACGTCAATACGGAGATAGATCCATATTAGTAAGCCAAGGGTTGTTGGTTCGAGCACGAAGTTACACGCTAAGGACGCACTACCAGGATCCAGGGCATTCTCGATGACGAAGCAGAAAGCGCTGGAGCCGGTGTATTTGGAGGCGCGTCAAGCGGCGACGAGGGGAGCAGCTCACCGGAGAAAGCGGACGAGGGAGGTGAGCTAGACGAGGAGGATGAGGCGGCAGCGACCATGGGAGTAGGTGGATGAAGGTGGGGGGAAGAAGAGAGAGAGAGAGCGAGCAAGACAAGAGGGCAATTTGGTCGAGTGGCGGTATAGCTCGTAATGTCATATGTCAAAAGTACGAACTCGAGAGTCGGCACACAATAAGAAGGGAAAATTAGCTCAGCAGCACTCTACTTCTATAGTTGGTATTTAGAGATAAAGCATTCAAAACGAGCTCGACTACGAAATAACATCGCAGACAATTGAAATTTTTGAAAATGACATTACCATCACTCTCACTGCCGTTAGTGGGTAAAAATATTCATTTGCCCTTATTCTCCCCTCCTCTGATACCCTCTGGGCTTCGGCCTCCACGCTCCTCACTCCCGGCCAAAACCCACAAAGGCCACCTTGTCGTCCCTCCTGTTAGCGATAAGGCTAGTTATAGAAAGAGATAAGTATAGAATGTAACTAGAAGGTATGATTAGGTTATTCCCTTGTTTTGCATGCATGTAATCTCCTAATTGTATACGCCACGCTGAGGGCTTTTCTCAGCATATATTAACATGGAACAGCGGCCCCTAACGGGTAAGAACGCTTTGCCCTTTGATATGGTATCAGAGCCTCTCCTCCACAAACATCCAGATCGCATCTAGCAAAGCCATGGCGAGTTCTTCTACTGAAGCCGCCGCCAATCCGTTCTTCGGTCAAGTCGTCACCGAGAAGTTGATGAAGACTAACTTTCTTCTGTGGAAGGCACAGATCCTTCCTGCTGTCCGAGGCGCCCGCATGGAGGGCTATCTCACCGCCGCGACGGCCGCCCCCGAGCCGATCGACGCCAAAGAAGGAGACAAGATCGTCAAGGCAATCAATCCGGCGTATGACGAGTGGGTTGTTGCAGATCAACGACTACTCGGTTTCTTGCTCTCGACGGTATCCAAGGAGGTACTTACGCAAGTGGTGAACATGAACACCGCTGCACAAGTCTGGAGAGCAATCAATGAGATGTTCTCCACGCAGACGCGTGCACGATCCGTGAACACGCGTATTGCTCTTGCAACCACTTCCAAAGGGAATATGAGTGTTTCTGAATACATGACCAAGATGAAGTCGCTTGGAGATGAGATGGCAACCACGAAACCGATGGATGATGAAGACATGATCGGCTACATCCTTGCTGGTCTTGGTGAAAACTACGAGCCGGTGGTGTCGTCCGTTGTTGGTAGACCAGAACCAGTGACGGTGGCAGAGTTGTACTCTCAGCTTCTCAACTTTGAGAACCGCCACAACCTGCGCCAGGAAGGATATCAAGCAAACCTGGTGCATCGTGGTGGACGTGGAGCCCCAGCTCGCGGTGGAAGAGGAGGTCGTGGTCGCGGACGCAGTCGTGGCCGTGACGGTGGCAACAGCCCTGGAGGAGGCCGCGACAACAACTATGGAGGCAAGCGGCCCACGTGCCAACTCTGTGGTAAGACAGGACACGTTGTTGTTGATTGTTGGCACAGGTTCGATGAAGACTTTGCTCCTGACGCCAAGAATGCTGCTGCTGCCACACACGCATATGGTGTTGATACGAACTGGTACTTAGATACCGGTGCCACCGATCACATCACGGGCGAGTTGGACAAGCTGACCACCCGTGAGAAATACACTGGAAAGGACCAAATTCATACAGCAAGCGGATCAGGTATGGACATTAGTCACATTGGACATAGCACTATACACACCCCTAGCCGAGATTTACATTTGAATAATGTTTTATATGCTCCAAAGGCTATGAAAAATCTTATTTCTATTCGTCGCTTCATATATGATAACTTTGCCTACCTAGAAGTTTACCCAAATCTTTTCTTTATAAAGGATCGGCAAACGAAGAATATTCTGCTTAGAGGACGATGTCGCAACGGCCTCTATCCCTTGGAATCTACATCAAAACAAGCCTTTGGAGTCATCAGGCCTTCTCTTGAGAGATGGCACAGTCGGCTAGGTCATCCTTCTTTAGCTATCGTTCAAAAAGTTGTTAGCAAAAATAATTTGCCATACTTGGTAGAGTCTATGAGTCATGAAGTTTGTGATGCTTGTCAAATGGCCAAGAGCCATCAGTTACCTTATTCAAAATCTTCCAATGTGTCCAAATTTCCCTTAGAACTTGTTTACTCTGATGTTTGGGGTCCAAAGACCGACTGTTGGAGGCAAAAGTACTATGTCGGTTTATCGATGATTTTAGCAAATTCACTTGGATTTATCTCCTTAAATTTAAATCCGATGTGTTTGATTTTCCATGAGTTTGAATCTTGTTGAAAGGTTGTTCAATAGAAAAATCATTGCCATGCAAACAGATTGGGGTGGTGAATATGAAAAGTTACACTCCTTTTCTCAAAGATAGGCATCACTCATCGTGTTTCTTGTCCTCATACCCATCAACAAAATGGTGCTTTGAACAAAACATAGACATATTGTAGAAGTTGGCCTATCACTTCTTGCTCATGCATCCATGCCTCTCAAATTTTGGGATGAAGCTTTTCTTGCCGCGCCTATCTCATCAACCGCACTTAAGCAAAGTTATCGAGTATTCCACACCTTTGGAGCGCTGTTTCATCAAAAACTGCGTATACTTCCTTGAGAACTTTTGGGTGTGCTTGTTGGCCAAATCTTAGACCATATAACACTCGAAAGCTCCAGTTTAAAACAAAGCAGTGTGCCTTTATTGGATATAGCAATATTCATAAGGGGTTCAAATGCCTTGACATCTCTACCGGTCGTGTTTATATATCTCGTGATGTTGTCTTTGATGAAACAATTTTTCCCTTTGAAAAATTGCACTCCAATGCCGGCGCACGCCCGGTCTCGAGATTATTTTGTCGCCTCACATTTGCTAAATTCGATACTTAGGGGTGCTCACGTGCTTAATCCGGTGACTAATGATCCTAACCTTGATGACACTAATGTGGTTGATGAGCAATTAGCGGGACATTCCGTGTACCCATAGCAAATGTTGATGTGGCAACAAATGAGATAAGCACGCCTCTCGAGCCGGATTCTTCGTTCAGCTCTGTTGAGTTTGCCCCGGGATCTGCTCATGATGTTGACAGCAACAACGCCAGTGAATCTCCCTCTCAACAGCTTTCAACTTCCCACCAGCCAATGCCTGCCATGTCCCTGTTGTCCCTCGACATCTCTGGCAGTGATGCAGTGGGGGGATCAGTGTCTGGATCTTCTGCGGCAGCACCCGAGGCAACGTCTGCGCCAACTGATCCTGCTTCAGCAGGAGCACCACAGTCAAGGCCACACACACGGCTCCAAAGTGGAATCCGCAAGGACAAAATATACACCGATGGTACTATACGGTATGATAAGCAGTCTTATTTTACAGCCACCGGTGAACCTCAGTATCTAGATGAAGCTTTAATGCACAAAGAGTGGAAACATGCTATGGATTTAGAATATATGGCCTTAATGAAAAATAATACATGGCATCTTGTTCCACCTAAGAAAGGAAGAAATATTATAGATTGCAAGTGGGTGTATAAGATCAAAAGGAAATCTGATGGTAGCCTAGATCGGTATAAAGCTCGCCTAGTCGCAAAGGGGTTCAAGCAGAGGTATGGCATTGATTATGAGTACACGTTTAGTCCTGTGATAAAGGCTACTACTATTAGAATTATTCTATCTCTTGCTATCTCCAGGGGATGGAGTCTTAGACAACTGGATGTTCAGAATGCGTTTCTTCATGGTGTTCGGAGGAAGAGGTGTACATGAGACAACCTCCGGGTACGAAGACAAAGATAAGCCCGGCTTTGTTTGTAAACCGGACAAGTCACTCTATGGTCTTAAACAAGCACCAAGAGCATGGTACTCTCGTCTGAGTACAAAGCTGTGTGACCTTGGGTTTATAGCCTCAAAAGCAGATACATCATTATTCTTCTATAATAACGGTAACATTGTTATCTTTATTCTCATTTATGTAGATGATATCATTGTTGCTAGTTCTACACAGAGGCCACTACAAAGATTGCTCAAAGATCTTAATCAGAGTTTGCTCTCAAGGATCCGGGAGAGTTGCACTATTTCCTTGGTTTAGAGGTAAATAAAGTAAAGGATGGTATTCTTCTTACTCAAGAGAAATATGCAATGATTTGCTAAAAAGGTTGGAATGACAAATTGTAAACTGTTAGCACTCCTTTATCCATCTCAGAGAAATTGTCAGCTCATGAAGGCAATTCATTAGGGCCCGAGGATTCAACACAGTACAGGAGTATAGTGGGGGCCTTACAGTATCTCACACTTACTAGGCCTGACATTGCTTTCTCTGTCAACAAGGTGTGTCAGTTTTTGCATTCACCCACAACTGAGCATTGGACAGCAGTAAAAAGAATTTTGAGATATATACGGTCAACAACCAGTCTTGGTTTGAAGTTTGGGAAATCTCAATCAACAAGAGTGAGTGCATTTTCTGATGCTGATTGGGCAGGAAGTCCTGATGATAGAAGATCCACGGGTGGATTTGCTGTGTTCTTGGGATCTAATTTAGTGTCATGGAGTGCAAGAAAACAGGCAACAGTCTCACGCTCTAGCACTGAGTCAGAATATAAAGCATTAGCCAATGCAACTGCCGAGGTGATATGGGTTCAGTCTCTGTTAAAAGAGTTGCGCATACAAGTACCACAAGTGGCTCAACTATGGTGTGACAACTTGGGTGCTACATACTTGTCAGCCAATCCAATCTTTCATGCAAGAACAAAACACATAGAGATTGATTATCACTTTGTGCGAGAAAGAGTAGCAAGAAAGCAATTGAGATTCGGTTTGTGCCTACAGTGACCAAGTTGCGGACGGATTCACAAAACCTTTGTCAGTTCGCCAAATGCAAAAATTCAGGTTCAATCTCAATCTTGATAAGTTGTGATTGAGGGGGAGTGTTAGTGATAAGGCTAGTTATAGAAAGAGATAAGTATAGAATGTAACTAGAAGGTATGATTAGGTTATTCCCTTGTTTTGCATGCATGTAATCTCCTAATTGTATACGCCACGCTGAGGGCTTTTCTCAGCATATATTAACATGGAACAGCGGCCCCTAACGGGTAAGAACGCTTTGCCCTTTGATACCTCCTGCTCCTCCCGGCCACATAGTCGCAGCTGTCCCTGTCGTCCCTCCTGCTCAACTCCATCCTCCTCTGCCTCACCGTCGCTCGGCTCCGACACCATTCGCCGCGGCGGAGAAGGCGGGGTGTCGGCGAAGGAGCTGAGGATGTGGCGACGACTCCCATGGGCCTATCGGTATGTTGGGTTAATCGTGCCCGGGCCGGCACAACCCATGAGCTTGGCTGTCATGCCTAGGTCGGTGGTCAAGTCCACGGGCTGGCACGTCAGGATCTGTTTAGTTAGCCGGACCGATCGGGCTGGGCCTAAACAAGCCCGTGCCGTGCCAGGCCACCCATTTGACCACCTCTAGTCTTCGATAATCTATTCATGACCGAAGAGAATGAAAAAAATTAAATCTATTCACGACCAAAGAGTGATAAGAATGAGATTTAGTGAGCCCACAACTCTGTTTCGACTTCTGGCCCTAGAGGTGGCCAAATAGGTCGTGCCGGCTCGAGGCACGATATTGTTAGCCCAGCCCAACGGGCCAGCCACCCCATCCAACATGCATAGTACCGTGTCCGGCATGGCCCGTTTCATTTTTTTAAATATTTATATGATTTATTTTGTAGTTTTTAATTTTTATATAGTTAATTTTGTAAGTATATATGTATATTTTATTTAAAAAATTAATATGTTTCCATATATTTTTTTTACATTTTTTCTAATTTAATGTCAAATGGGCTGCTAAATGGGCCAACACCGACCCGACGAGCTAATCGTGTCTGGGTCAGCCCAAAAGACTATCGGGTTGTGCTTGGGTGGGCGCTTCAGCCCATAAGCCAACCCAATCCGTCTAAATAACAGGCCAAATGGCCGTGCCTAATCGGATCCATGCCAGGCCAGGCCACCCCATTTGGACACCACATCCGACCCAGACCGCGGCCCGGCCCAGCCCAGTCAGCCACACGCGCACGAATCTCAAAGCACCCGCGTTCACTCGCCGGCGCCACACTCCTCTCCCTCCAGCTTCCTCGCGTGCCGGATCCGCTCGGCGTCCCTCCTCCACCGAGCACCGGAGGCAAGACCGGAAGGCGGTGGCTCCGGCGGGGTACCCGACGGTGCAATTTCCCCCTTCTCCCCCAGTCTCTGTTCCTCCCCCTGCCCCCTTGTCGTGCGTTTTTTGCTGGCGATTTCATTTTCTGTGATTTTGCTGGTAGTACGCAGTGCCATGTTTTTCGCATACATCTGCTCTGTTTATTTGAACTAGTGACTTGCTAGGCTTGGAATCGTTTGATCTGCCCGTCTCTGGAATTGTAGGGATATATTACCTGTAAATCATGTCGAGCTGGCACACCCGTGAAATTTTAATTCGAGCATGGCTGTAAATAACCTTGATATTGCGCCATGTTTGGTATGAATGATGAATGGTATGTTCTAATTAGAAATCAACCGGATCTAGTGGATTGCTTCATCATTGTCTTTGGAAATCTCGTACTGTGGTTCAATGCTTTTCATATGTTCATCTCATTCACATGACATTTGCTTGCTGTTAGGGATGAATCACAAAGACTAAGTGCACCATCTTTCTAGTGGAACCTGCTACTCTCTAGTTCTTTTTTTTTTAGTAAATTTCAGTAAAAACCAGGTTTTGGGGCAGTAGTTACTCAAAACCCCAGGTTTTATGTTTTATATCAGGAGACCCCATGCTTATAGCCAAAGCACCACACATAACCCCACTTTTTATGTCTTCCTGTCCCACACCCGTTCCACCGCCCGATCTGTGCCGTCCCGAGAAGGTCGCAGCGCGCGCCCCTGGGCCTTGAAGGGGCGAAAGGCATCTCCTCCTTGGCCAGTTCGCGCGCAGAAGGCTCGGCGGTGCACACGTAAGCCCTGGACATGCGGGAGGAAGGCTGAGCTGAGGAGAGTGAGGCTGGCCGGCGACGCGGGGGCAATTCGTGCGCACAAATCTTGGCGGCACGCACGTAAGGCTTGGCGACGCTGGAAGGAAGTTTGCCCCGCCGCCACCAGGTCCCCGCAGGTGAGGGGGCAAGAGATGGCGCCGAAGACAAGGGATGCTGGTCGCCGAGCTCTGGCGGAAGCGAGCACACCTACCCAAGTGTGTATTTTGTTTCTTGTGTAAATTAGGGTTCGAGATTGGACGGATTTGGGGGGGATTTTTTGGTTAGGGTAATGTATTGGAAAGGGATTCTTACTGATTTTGCATATGATGTCTGTATTTGTTCCTGAATTGAAGTGCTTTGGTTGATTCGGTCTGGGCATTGGAGTGTAAGCCATCATGTTAGAAACTTCCACCCCATATTTCCTGATGGCATCATCCATCAATGCAGTCACTTTCCAGTCCGGATCACTTCTTCTTTCCTCCTCAAAAACTTTGCTCAGTTATGAACTATTAACTTTACTACTATCCATGGTGATGCCACATGTGTGAGGATTAACCATCTTCCTTATAGCAATAGTAGGATCACCGGCAATCTGCGATGCCAACATAGAGAATGGACAAGTTTTATACACACAACACACCTTCACTCTGTCATTGTCATTTCTCTTTTTTTTTTTTTGAGAACACGCAAAAGCTTTGCGTGTCATTTCATTAAGTGGAGAACACAACAATTACAAGCATGAAAACAACAGAGGTAAAACAAAGAGAAAGATTGCAAAGAAAAAAGGAAGGAAAAACACATTTGTGGGGTTCCCCAAAACAGGAAACAATTACTCCTGAAATGGTAGCGCCTCCAAGCAACGGAGTCCCGCCAAGCGCCAGTTGACGAACTCCTCTGTAATCCAGTGAAGCAAGGTGTCAAGACTTGTGGGATCTTGGTTGAAGATCTTGTGGTTCCGTTCTTTCCAAATCATTCAAGCCACTAAAATGATGCAAGAATCAAGGAACTTCTTCTTTTGCTTACTTCGGAGTTTGGCACGGCTGGCTATCCAAAACTCAGAAATGTTTAGCTGACCCATTGGGACGCAGCGACTTAGACCCAACCGCGAAAAGAATTGCCCCCAAATCTGTGTTGTAACCGCACAGCCAACAATAAGATGGTCTATTGTCTCTGGTGACAGAAGGCAGAAAACACACCCTCCTTGGCTTTGAAGACCATGACGCTGAAGTCGATCAGTCGTCCAACACCTACGGCGAATAGCGAGCCAGGTAAAGATCTTGCACTTTAGCGGTGCCCAGGATCTCCAAAGAGCTTCATTACAGGCAAAGAGAGAGGTTCCAATGAATAATGCCTTATAAGCCGAGCGAGACGAGTAGAATCCTGAAGCCTCCCAGCGCCAATGAACCACGTCTTGTTGCCCAGCTACCGTGCTAAAATTCTGCAGTCTATCCCACAGCCGCAGATACTCAGAGATGGCCTACATGTCCAGATAACCAGTGATGTCTGAAATCCATGCTCCATTGCTTAACCCTTGTGCCACTGTCCTTGACTTCTTGATTAATAAGGGAACCGAATTCAGCAATGAAGGTGCTAATGAGGGAATGCTATGACCATCCAACCATCTATCCGACCAAAATAAGCAATTCTCTCCATTTCCCAAGCTGATAGAAATAGAACTCTGAAATAAGTCTTGCTCAGTCCCGCTAGCAATGCTATCCAAACCCTGCCATGGCCTGGAAGTCCATACCTTCTGGAGCCACAGCCAACGAAGCCGCAAAGCAGTACCTAACAAACTGAGATTGTGTATGCCTAGACCCCCATATTCGACTGGTCTACACATTGACGACCACGCAACCAGGCTATGCCCTCCAGAGACCGACTCAGTGCCTTTCCAAAGAAAAGCACGGCGACGTTTGTCAATTTGTTTAAGAACCCATGCTGGTGGTTCCAGCGCCATGAGATGGTAGATCGGCATCGCCGTGATAGTACTCTTAAGCAAAACCAGACGGCCACCCGGCGATAGCATATGCGCTTGCCAACTTGCTAGCCTACTAGCGATTTTATCTATCAATGGTTGAAAATCTCCTTTGGTGGGTTTTCGCAGTGAGAGGGGGAGCCCCAGGTACTTACAAGGAAAATCTTTCCTGGAGCACGGAAGCTCGTCCGTGATGAGTTGCAGTTGTTGCTCCGAACATCTGATTGGTGCGCGGAACTTTTGTTTAGGTTAGAGTGAAGGCCCAAAGCTTCGCCGAACAACCGAAGGATCTGTTTGATTGCATGCAAGTCGGTGACAACTGGGGTGAGGAAGAGGGCTGCATCATTCGCGTAGAGAGATAGCCGATGTGGAATGCCACGGGCCCCTCCGACCGGCGCTAATAGGGAACAATCTTCAGCACAATGAAGTAGATTGTTAAGGATGTCCATTGCCAAAACGAAAAGCATCGGTGACAATGGATCACCTTGGCGCAAACCACGACCATGCCGAATCACCTTGCCCGGTTGGCCATTGAGAAGTACCCTGGAGGATGCCGTGGACAGGAAGGTGGCAATCCATCTGCGCCAGCCTGGGCCAAACCCTTTACGGGTGAGGACCTCCAATAAAAACGACCAAGATAGAGAATCAAATGCATGCGCTATATCCAATTTGAGCAACAGACTTGGTTTCTTTCGCTGGTGGAGAGTCCTAGCTGACAGACTGACAAGGTTGAAGTTATCATGTATGGATCGATGCTTGATGAATGCGGACTGATTGGGTGCAACCACTGAGGCAAGAAATGGTGCCAACCTCCTGGCTAGAACTTTGGACACAAGCTTTGCAAAGCTATGCAACAAGCTAATAGGACGATAGTCTTTGGGTTCTTGGGCCTCGGACTTCTTCGGCACTAGGGCGATGAAAGCCTGGTTCATGATCTAAATATTGTTGTCACTCGAGCGACCTAAGTGGAGAAAAGCTGCAACAATATCGTCCTTGATGATATCCCAGCATGTTTGGTAGAATAATGCAGTGAATCCATCTGGACCCGGTGCCTTTTCTGGTGGTAAACTTTTGATAGCCTCGCATATTTCTTCCTCGGAGAATTGGACATCCAGCTCTGAAAGGTCCAATGAAGAGACATTGAGATAATCGAAGTCCAGCGTGTGCAATCGGGGTACAGGCCGACCAATGAGCTGAATGAAAAACTTCTGAAAAGCATCCTCCATCCTTGATTGAGACTGTACCCACGAACCATCCACAGAAATTTGAGATATGAAGTTGCGCCTCCGGCGGTTGCTTGCATGTAGGTGGAAATAGTGTGTGTTTGCATCCCCCTCTCGCAGCCAGTGAACCCGCGACCGTTGGCGTGCAATTGTTCGCTGAAAAGAGCAAAGACCAAGCAACTTTCTCTTGAGAGCAGCACGAAACCAGCATTCAATCAGAGCAAGAACTCTATTTTCCTCAGCCACATCGAACCGCCCTAAAATCTCCTTTGCCCAATCAATTTGTTGGCGAACATTTCCAATTCACCTTTGACTCCAACTCTGCAAGGCTCGGGCTGTGTTTTTGAGCATCCAATCAATCCTCCTCCAAGGGTCCTTGATGTGCTGCGGGCATTGCCAAGCCGATCGAACGGTGTCCGACAGTCCCTCAATCTTTGTCCAGAATGATTCAAACCTGAAAGATTTCTTCGCCTCAAAGCGAAAGACAGTGGACAGCAGCAACGGGCAATGATTTGAAACCGTGGAAGGGAGTGCCCGTAGGAAAGAATCAGGAAAGAGTATTTTCCAGTCAGTAGAGACCAAGATTCTGTCTAACTTCGCAAGCGTCGGGTGTTCTCGCGCATTTGACCAAGTGAAAGCCCAGCCATTTAGATGAATCTCAGTGAGCTCAAGGTCATCGACCAAGCGTCTGAATTTGCCAATACGATGCGTATTGATGAAATCATTACTCTTGTCTTTAGCATCAACAATGTGATTGAAATCGCCCAGCACCATCCAATGTCCTGCTATGGTGGTATGGATCAGTCGTAATTCCTGAAGAAAAGCATCTTTGGCAGTCCCTTCCTGAGGGCCATACACCACCGTGATCCATGCAGACGACCCACTTGGGAACACTATCTTAGCGGTAATGGAGAATTCTCTAATAGCAATGGAGGAGCAAGAGACGGTAGAAGAGTTCCAAGCAAGGAGGATACCCCCTCTGGTTTGGATAGCCGGCAAATAAGAGAACCCATCAAACGATGGGCCTAAAATTTCTTTCGATATAGCCGGTTCAATTACATCAAGTTTTGTCTCCTGTAAACACACGACCAAGGCTAGAGAAGAGGTAACAGTCTCTCGGACCACATCTCTCTTGGCCTTGCTGTTTAAGCCTCGTACGTTCCAATTGATGAAATTACAATTGAACTCCATAGAGCTGAAAAGAACGACCAACGACCTGACACCACTTCCGCTAATACGCCACAACGTACCAGATGACCAATGGAGCAGTATCTCGGTCCTCTTTCTCCGCTAGCCCCTGTTCTGGCAGGGACAGCCGAAAGAGCTCCGCCAAAGCCGAGAGATGCTGTGGTTGTAACTGTGAGTTGAATAATTCCTTGAATTTAGAGATAACATCCGCGGACGACATGCTGCTATTGGGAGCTAGACCAAGCTTCTCGGCCAACTCGAGTTGAATGCGGATGGCACCCGGGGGGCTTTGTTTCCTCGACGCTATACGAGCACTGCGCCTGGGGGTGAAAGTGTCAGGAATGGCCTTACGACTAGACTGTTGCAGGTCCGGCAATGCAAGCAGTGGGATACTCGGTGACTTTGTAACTCGTCGGCCATAGGTAACTAAAGAGGTCTTTGGTGTGGGCTGCGAGGAATCGGGCGTTGCTAGACCTCCCAGGCCCGTGCGCACAGGAGTAGCTTGTAGGCCCAAGTTGGCAGTGTTTGCCAGTGTGCTTGGCTTGTCTATCAGGGCAGTTGTATGCGCGGCAGAGGTGAAAGCTTCATCATTTGCGGAATGATCCGCCGGCGGCATAGGTTGAGTATCCTGGAAAGCGACAAGACGGGGCTGGGCCACGGCAACATCTGGCTCTTGATTCATTTCAACACCTCCTGGGGTATTAACGGGAAGATCCGCGACAGGCTCTTCAGGCAAGTTGGCAGCATCCGGAAGTGCCGACATCTTGTCGGTTTGACAGGCGGCGTTGGCAAAGTTTTTGACCGGCCAGAAAGGAGGAGCCGCTTCATTCAAAACTTTGTTGCTAACGAGCGGAACTTTGCTTGGAGACAAACTGACAGGCTGAAAGGGCCCTCGACTGCAGCCTGCTCCACTGCCCAGCTTGCTTCCCGGAACCAAGGCTGAGTCCAAAGCTGACTGCTTTTGGTCAGAGCACATGGGTGGAAGTTTCCAAGAGTGTACGCGACCATGATTCCCCTGGCCACCATGGTTCCCGTCAGTACGACCTCCGGCAGCCTCCGCCGCCCCATCAGCAACACCGGAGACGGTATGAAAATCATGTCGGCGAGGACTATACTCATCGAAATCCTTGTCTGGCAGTCCATCAACCCCAGAATCATCATTTGATGGAGCAAAGGAGTGATTCAGATCAGCGAAGGAAGAGAAATCTTCAACCGAGTGCAAATGAATGATGACGTTGTAGCTGATAGCCTCTCGAGCCGTTCTTGCACTAGAAGGCTTGGTGAAAACTTGCGATCCATGTTCAACGATCGAGCCGTCCGGCAAGAGCTCCGGTTCAGTGATGACAACAGTCTTCTCCTTGGGAATGAGACTGGGATTGAACGACCAAGCAACTAGACGAAAAGCAGACAAGTCTACCCGCGAAGTAGAAGCTTCATCGAACGCTTCAATCCAACAAGATGAGGAAAGTATGGCTGAAGCAGTAGTCATGCTCCACGCATGAATTGGCAGCCCTTCGAAGCTAATGGTGACTCGAAAATGCAGGAGCGACTACAAGCCTGTGGCAACCGCGTCCATTGCCGGAGCAGCAAGATGAAGCGGTTTGTTCTGATTGTACCTCCCTGCAGGACCCTGTCCTTAGTGGAATGAGTGTCAAAGACGACAATGAAGTTCTCTGGGAAGTAGGGATGCACAGAGAAACTGGATGGCAAGACTCCGCACTCAGTTTCAAACGCCCTTGAAATCTCGAGGGAGCTCACTGCCGGCCTGGTTCCACCCACACACACGATGAGCGCCCTCTCAAGGCAGCGCTCCATTTCGCGCATGGCCGGCGAGAGGGGAACCACATAGACTTCGAGATCAGGTCGGTGAAGGGGGTTTCCGGGGGGGAACTCGTCACCCACATCGCCAGAGAGAACAGTCCGCGACCCCCCTAAGCCACCTGGACTGAAGGGAGCAGGGTTAACAATTTCGTTTTTGCAATAATTTCGTTGGTGACCGAAATAGCCGAAATCACCGAAATTTCGGAATTTCGGTGAGTTTTCAAACTGGTTTGAATCAAATTTGAATTTAAAATTTAAAATAATTGCCAAAATTAGTGTGCTTGGCGGGATTCGATCCCAGGTCTTCAGGGAAGATGCACGCAGGCCTTACCACCAGGCTATGTTCGGCTTGATGACTACATGCTAGTGTTTACTCCTTTTAACCCTCCAAATTCCCTCCAAATTCAAACCCGCCGAAAAAATTTGAACGAACTGAAATTATTTCGGGACCCAGCGAAACGAACGAAATTTCGGCCATTTCGCCGAAATTTCGACGAAATTGATAACCCTGGAAGGGAGCTCCTTGCACTGGGGGTGAGAGGGGGCTTGGACTTGCTCAGGATGAGCCTGAGAGATCCCCAACGACCAGAGATGCTCCGGAGAGGTAGGATAGTGGGTTTCATTACGTGGTGCAAAGCGGCGACGTTGGGGCAGCGGAAGGTCCGGCGAGCCACGATTTCCACTGGCAGGCCTGGAGGCCGGCATCCAGACACGGCGCTGGGTAGGTGAAGGTCGGCGAGCAGGCAGCACCGGGGCGGTGGGACTGGAAGAACTCTTGCAGTGGACAGTGGTATGACCGACCTCATTGCAACGGAAACATCGCGTGGGGTTCCGGCAGACAGCCGCGACATGGTCTTTTGCTAAGCAGTTGAAGCAGCGACCAATGAGGTCCCTTGGCACCTGCCGGTATGTGGTGTTGGTGGACGGTCGCTGGCCGGGATGGGGCCTCCTACGCCAGGAGCGACGGTGGACCACTTTCCAGCCAGCCTCCTCTGGTGGCCGATTAGCAAGTCCAACCTTGGGCTCCATAACCACCGGAGCCTTAGCGACCAGGCCGTGTTGCAACCCACCGTCGACGAAAAGGGTCTCCTTGTCCGGGAGGGCCTTGATGGGAGACGACCCCACCAACCTGGAAGGCGGCGACTAGGCCCCGGCCAGCACCGGAGAGGTGGGAGATGGCCGGGGGGAGATATAGCGACGCCTAGATTCCACCGATGCTGGGCTTGAAAGTGAGGACTCGCACCACCGTCGTTCCTTCTCCGACCGTTTGCCTAGCACTGTCGCGCGGAAATCAAGCTCCGAAGACTGAGAAGCCATGGAAGACAGGTAGTAGCCGCCGCCGGAGTGGCAGACAACGAGGGAGGGAGGCTAGGTGGCCGCCGCCGCCGGATTGGCGAGCGGCGCAGGAGGGGGAGTCACCAGTTCTCAGATTGAGTGAGTACTTATAATCTCTACTTTGAATTATATGGTAGCTCTTCAATGCCCTCCTGAACTGATGAACATCCTTAAAGCATATTTTCTTACACAGTTGTTCATGTGTAAGAATCCTGAATTTATCAAACCAAATTCTTTGTTCTCTAATCCTTTTTGCTCTGCTCTTCCTCTTTGTTTTTTTTTGGGAGGGGGGCTTCAAACGGTGGAGCTTGGTAACCATCATCGTCACTAGAGCGCAAGTCTTCATCACCACCGTCACTGCCTGGATCAGATAGTACCAAATTGGACACAATAGCTGCTAATGAGAATGGGTCTTCCACATCGGTATCCCCCTTGCGGTGCTCCATAAGTTCAATGTGATCCTTCTCAAGGTCTGCCTCAAGGTCCTCACTCCCAGAGTATACTTCCAAAGCTTGCTCATCATCAATCTCAACAATGCTTTTACCCTTCTCCTCTTCTCCTTGTAGCCACCAACCAATCATCGTCCATCCTATCGAACACAAACACAAAACAAATGCACCCGATAAATCATAAAACACCCGATACAAATTTGGTGTAGAAACACTAATCTTTGCGGTTTTGGTTCCGCAGCATACAAATTCGTGACCACATAAGACACACGATAAATCATAAATTGATTCTCAGTCTATGAATTTGCCCAACATAATTCAGGAACCAAGACTCCAATGCCCAGATCGAATCAACCAAAGCACTTCAATTCAAGAACAAATGCAGACATCATAAGCAAAATCAGTAAGAATCCCCTTCCAATACATTACCCTAACAAAAAAAATTCTCCCAAATCCGTCCAATCTAGAACCCTAATTTACACAAGAAACAAAGTACACACCTTCCTCGTCTCCTGCGCACGTGAATCTGGCCAAGACTCATGCGCTGAGCTGTCCTCCTGCGTCGCCGGCCAGCCTCACTCCGCTGAGCCGTCCTCCTGTGTCACTAGCCCTTGTGCACTCTGCCGAGCCTTGTGCGCGCGTGCGAACTGGTTGAGGAGGTGCATCCTTTCGCGCCTTCAAGGGACACGGATGCGCAACGGGCCGTTGAATAGAACGGATGTGAGACGGGACGGTGGAACGGGTGTGCGACGGGAAAACAAGAAAAGTAGGGTTACGTGTGGTGCTTTGGTTCAACGGACAGGGTTTCCTGGTATAAAACTCAAAACCTGGGGTTTTAAGTTACTACTGCCTCAAAACCTAGGATAAACTGATATTTACTCTCTTCTTTAAGGAGGACCTTCCAGCCTTGTATTGTACCTCTGAAACCGTTCAATGCAATAGTGGAGATTGTATAGCTTTTGTCCAGTTGTGTACGTGTGCTTGAGAAAAATATTGATTCGACCAGCATGTATTTTTGTGTGGTTACTGCAGTTGCTCTCCGTAGTCTTGTTCTTGCTCACTTTTGGTATAAATAAATGCAAAATAGCCACGCATCTGGATTTCCAGACCTTGGAATATACTGCAGACGAAGTGACGAACGGCAGTGATGGGTCTCGTTACGTATGTGCTTACTGTTGACATCCACAGTTAAGTAATCAGAGCGTGACAAAATGTTCTCTACAGCCTGCATTCTGCTGTAGCTGAAACAGCCTGGGTTCCTATTGACCTATAAGTAAAATAACAACACATCTCATCTCAAAATAGCAAGAGCCAGGTCAGTAAGAGAGAATCAGATGTGCCATTCATTACAAGCCCTTAGAACAGCAGGTTCGAGCATCTAGGTTCCATATACTATTACAGAGCAAAGGCAACTCTTGTCATTAGATATTTTCATTCAGAAGGGGGGGGAAAGTGGAGAAAGAGAGAAAGAACATTGAGCGGTACAGCCTTCGCCGATAAAATCCCCTAGATTATTTGTCAATAAATATAATCTAAGTTATCTCGCCCACTCTAGTTAATGTGGCAACTATTTAGCGTTCCAAGAACATATACATGACAATCAATCTGCAGTTAAAAGAGAGAACTTCAGCCACGTAGTGACGCCTGTTCTGCTGTCCTCTGCCACAAGACTAGTAGAATTTAGTTCCGGCTTGGATAATGGACCATGCGAGAAGACTGGGATGGCTGCATGCCCTGGCTGTTAGCGCCAATGAAGCCTTGCACAAGGCTCTGTGCAGCTTTCACTTGGTCCGGCATACCCTGGATCTCCACAATGGATTCAGAAGAACCAGGATGAGATTCAAGTAACTTCACTCTTGCACCGGAGATCTGGGATCAAGCAGGAGAGCTTGCATGAGGAAAACTAAAACTACTGGACTATCACAAGAATCTAATAAGGACCGGATCAAATGGAACAAAAAGAATAGCTGCTATACCTGGCGGATCTCCGCTAGATTGACACCACCAATACCAATAACTGATTCCAAAGAACTATTTGGAATCCTCAGTTCAACAGAGATACTTGAGTACCTGCCGAAGGATCATCTTTCAATGAAATCTTTACAGGTAAAAATCACATTTATGTTTTGGAAGAAAGCCAGTCTATGAAAGCCATACCCAGTAACACCTGTCAGCCTTCGATAATCATCATGTCTATGCATCTGTCCAGCAGTCTGAAGAGAATGAAATTTAGATCTATTCAGAACTTAAGATTTTCTGATAGGCATAAGCAGAACCAGGCAACAAGGCAATGTAAGTTTTCCTAAAAAGGATAAATGAGAAAAGACCAACACCCAATCAAGAATATTGGTCAACATCAACAGCAGCAGAGAACAGTGAACAGCTCAACAGGTAATGCAAGCAAATGATAATAAATGATTAGTGTTGCACCATCTTGTCCACATTATAGAATGAACAAAAGTGCCACAGAAGTGATATCTGGAAGGATGAATATGGATCACCATAACATACAATAAAATATGTATTTTTTTCCTTTCCAGGAATCCCAACCAATTATCGAATAAAATAGGCATAACAGTTTCAAGTTTCTAAAGAAAACATATTAGGTGAGGGCCATTTGTAAAAGAGGGATGCTAACGCATTGAAACTGTACCTCAATATAATCATAAGCATTGGGATTTCCAGCTCTGGTGATGCCTAACTGTTGCACATTACTATTCCCAGCTCTCAAGTGGCCTAATTGTTGTGTACCCCTACTAAAGTAGCTATCAGTAGGCACATGGCCACGATAAGAACGATGGGACATAAAATCCGCACCAGGACTAACAGATGAGGGCAGTTCTATAGTAGGCAAGCGAGCAGGTGCTGCATATCTCTCATACAAAGCAGACAGTGGAGCGTTGCTAACAAAAGGAGGACTTCCACTAGGATACTCTCTTTTAGAAAAGTAATCTACAGGATATGCAGGGGAAGGATCATGAGGTGTATTATTGTTTAGTCTCCCATACGGTATGTTACTGGCAGGTCTTCCATATGGGGGATCATTGGCAGGTCTTCCATATGGTGGATCATTGGCAGGCCTTCCATATGGTGAATCATTGGCAGGCCTTCCATATGGTGGACCATTAGCAGGCCTTCCATATGGGGGATTGGCAGGTATTCCGTATAGTGTGAATTCCCTGCTGGGCAAGATATCAACAGGACGACCATCAAAAGGGGCAACAGGTGGGGGATTATTGGCAGCAATTCCATCTCTGAAAGTCCTAGTTATAAGCCTCGAAGCAATCTCTGTGAGGGCTCCTCTTGCAATAGCTGGAGGCCCAGCAACCTGAAAGCTTGGAACAAATGTAAATGCACAATAGCAAGTTAACAACTAAAAAGTGCAGATATAGAAACAATAGACATCTTGGTGCAGCTATGATTGAATATAAATCACCTGCACAAGCTCCTCATCAAAAGATAAGTACTTTGGTTTATCCGCCTTTGAGTAAACTCGGATTTCAGCCCCAGTTCGCCTTCTCATTTCAGTAATTACTTTCCCACCTTCCCCAAGAATACAACCAACCTTGCTTGACGGTACAACAAGCCTAGTAGTCGAATGGCGTTTCTCAGAAGGCGCGCTTACTTTACTATGGAGCAAAATGAGTGCCTCAATTGTTGGGGATATTGGATCAGTTGGAATCTGGATAAATAAATAGGAGACCAAAATGTGAGGACTCATAATGAAGATTGGTATGAGAAGGGGATGGCAATTGGAAATAATCATCTGCATGTTACCTCCTTAGATGAAACAACAATCAACCTTTCTCCAGAAGCATCTTTGTCAACTTCTTGCACCTGAATGCGAGCACCAGTCTGCTGCTCTACCTGCCGAACATTGGCCCCACTTTTCCCAATAACTGGACCAATGTGCTCAGAATCGCACAAAATTTTAATAGAAAATTCTTCTGCTTCAGCAACAGGATACCGCAATGGCCCGTTTCTATATGGATCAAGCAAAGGTATTGGTGGTGGATGATCAACATTCCGGTGTGGCAACATTGGTTTCCCATGAGGTAATGGTGGTGGGGATTCACGCTTCCTTTGTGTGCTTGCACCTATAATTTCTTCAAGTGGTGGATTTTCTTTACGAGGATGTTGATGGAGACGAGTAGATATTTTGTAGAGAGCTTTTCTTACAAGAGAAGGTGCTCCAGATATCTGAAATAATATAAGCATTAATGCTATTCATGTCCAAAAATAACAAAGTGTTCATGCTTTAATTGACGCACACCTTGGTAAATTTTAATTGCAAAATGAAACTGTGCATGATGAAGACAAAATTTCGCTAAGAGACGAACACCACACCAGATGCAAAACTTCACTATTTAGTTAATTGAAGAACTTAGCAGGGCATATCAACAGCGCAAGAAACTTGCCTAGTAGGGCAGATCGATGTGCCCACAGTGAGTGATTTGTTTTCGTAAGTGTAATGCATGAATACGAATCCAAGTTAACAGACACCATTACGTAAGGCCATGGAGATCAATGGAAGAAAAAGGAATTACTAAAACAAAGTTACCTGAACCAATTCATCACTTTTAAGTGCACACTGGGGAAGGTTTTCCGATGGTAAGACACGGATCCCTGCGCCAGTATCATTTCGCAGTTGTTGTATAATAGAGCCACCTTTTCCTAGCAGGCAGCCAACTTGATTGCCTGGGACCAATATTCGAGCAGTCACATCATCAACAGTTTCAGACCTTTCATGGACAACTCCATCATGGAGATCTTCATCTGCCGCAATCTTATCATGTATCTTCAACAAGGCATCTTGGGCAAAACAATGGGGCTTCAAGTTCTCTAAGCCATCATTAGAAATATTTTCAGCAGCTTCATCAACTTGTTCAGACTGATTTTGGTAATTGAAGATAATAATTACTCTCTCGTCAGCACCAGGAATGGAATCAGCAACCCTTATCTTTGCTTTAGTTTCCTCTCTAAGGGCCTTAACAATGTTACCACCTCTCCCCAAGACACTGCCAATCTTTTTTACCGGGCACAATATCCTGTAAATGGTTTCTATTGGCTCAGAGGACATAGATCCATCATCATGCCTGAAGTTTAGCCGTTTCCTCTTTCCATCCTCTGAATTGGAATGTGTCCTTTTTTTGGGTGTACTTGAATGATGTATTCTAGATTTATCATAACTCATCAGCACCAACTGTATAATTCCCCTTTGTCTACACAAAGAAATGTGCATCAATACAAACAAACCATATAGGTATATTGATAAAGGAAGCAGGCAATGCAGAAATAAAGGACGTCGCACACACTAGGAATCTAGGAGATGTCTGACGATGACACATAAACAACCTTGTAGTTTGTGCATACCTCAAAAGTGAGTGTCATGGGCAAATATCCTGGTGAGCACTGTTGCATATGTGCACTGTAGCAGCATCGATATTAGGCAGGATTTGTTAGTTAGAAATCTATCTATTATGTGTTTGGTATTATCTATTAGTTAGGTAAGTTATTATTAGATTGGACCGTTAGAGATAAGTTTCCTTATAGGTAACATATGTGCACTGTAGCAACATCGATATTAGGCAGGATTTGTTATTTAGGAATCTATCTATTATGTGTTTGGTATTATCTATTAGTTAGGTAAGTTATTATTAGATTGAACTGTTAAAGATAAGTTTTCTTATAGATTATTTCTTAAAGGTCAAGTCGGGTTGTTCCTATAAAAGAGATAGCATGTATCCATTATCAATCTAAGCAATGAGAATACAATAATCTAAGTCTTAATCCCCTTCGTCTCTCCAATCTATAGTCTCCCCTCTCCCCTAACAGCCGATGCCACCCGGCTATCCTCCCGGTGATGTTTACCCCTATGATCTAAGGATCATAACACTTGGTATCAGAGTCACTCACCATGGCTTCCGGTGCTGCATTATCTCTCTCGGAGAAGTTGAAGGCTAACAGCGAAGAGCAGAAGGTCGTACTCGACAATATGATTATTGTCCATTGGAGCTTCGTCGATCCTCGTCCACGTGACGCGACGTCGTCATCGTACCCTCTCATCAACATGGAGTCACCAAGGACTTCAACCGTGGCCACCACTGTAGCTCGAGGATGAGTTGCCTCGTCGCGAGGGGTGTAATGTCATAGACAAATATCCAGGTGAGCACTATAGCGTGCGTGCACTGTACCATCATGCGCACTGTAGCAGCACCAATATTAGGCAGGATTTGTTATTTAGGAATCTATCTATGAGGTGTTTTTATTATCTATTACTTAGGTAAGTTATTATTATATTGGATTGTTAGAGATAAGTTTCTTTATAAATTATTTCTTAGGAGTTAAATCGGGTCGTCCCTATAAAAGGGATAGCATGTATCTATTATCAATCTAAGCAATGAGAATACAATAGTCTAAATCTCAATCTCCTTCGTCTCTCCAATCTATAGTCCCCCCTCTCCCCCCAGCAGCTGACGTCACCCGACAATCCTTTCGGTGATGTTTACCACTATGATCTAAGGATCATAACAGTGAGACATTTCCATTAAATGTTTATGTCACTATTTTGGCCTATGGGATACTAGTATGGTTTGTTTACAAGTATAACAACAGGTATTGGATGTAGACAGATCAAGTCACCTTGGCGAGCATACGTCAACTAATTAAAAAGATACCCTTACGGCCTTACCTTCTATTTTCTTATCATATATTCAGTTATTCACTCAGAGCTCTCCCCTACTATACTTCCTTTAAATAAAACATTAGCACCATGTAATTTGGTTCCCATATGACAGCATCTTAATTGGTCCCGAAAAGATAGTGAATTTAACTATGCACATCCATCCCAAGTATCAATAATTTCGGAAGTACTTTGGCAGTGCAAATCTGGCATACGAATTAGTCGCAGAATGTATTTAAAGCCCAAATTTCCAGAAACACAGATATCAATATATCATGCAAGCATGCCCCCAAAAAGGAACGTCGTAGTAAGGTACTGCACGTAATTTTAAACAAATAGAAGAAAGCACTGACAAGCGAGAAACGTAGAGGACATAGAGGTGTTAAATGACTTAGCATAAGATTGTTTCGCTAATGTTTTTCACCAAAAAAAAAAAAGAATAAAAGGAATAAGTAACACAGAATGAAAATTAACCAATCATCCTCCAATAGAGATATAAATGATCAAAACATGTAGTAATTATAGTTTTGTCGGTTTCTACATGCGAAGATATCCTGGTTGTACCAGGGTAGACAAGGGTAGAAAGGCTGCTAGGAAACTGGACAGTTAAGGCTTGAATTTATAATAACATGATCAGCATAAAGCCATAAAGTCATAAGTAAAATGTGGAAGCTACAAGCCTCAGCTCAACAAGATCAATTATCCCTAACATTGCATAGAAGCAAAAGGCATCCTAGCATAAGCGACGTGTAAAGTGACCTCTACAGTAGCTTGGATTTGCATCCATAAATGGCAACAAATGATGTGATAATTACGTCTCATCAAGCCACCACCTAAAGTGACATGCCAAATTGCCAACCGTACAACTTGCTGCAGCTGTACTAACATGTAACCAAAGAAAGCAATCCATCACTCCAATTTAACCGCATAAGGGGGCAAGGGGGCAATTATTAGAGCACGTTAGCAAATTATTTAAAGCAACTCCACTCACATAGCTCACACTGGCATGCCAAAGATGCAGTATGACCTCGCATATCAGCTCACTACAGCATTCAAGCTTAAATTTTAATTGGGCAAAATTCATCAACCTCGACCTACATTCAGAAAATAGCACGCCAAAGGTGCCAAATTGACCACACAAGTCCGTTTACACAAAGGCATTAACACAGAACTTCTACCTGCAACAGCTTCACCCACATCCATCTAAGACATCAAACAGAAGCAGCATTCTTTATTTTGCCTCGCAATTCAATCCTCAATCTTTCAAGCCAATAAACTTTATCAGACCATACCCGCCGGCTATCGAGCCACGAGCCATCTAACCTAGATACCCCCCCATAATGCCAATAAATCATGCGCCTAACCTACTCCGTTCAGGGCTTCCATCACAGGGAACATTTTTCTCACAAATTTCATGCAGAGCCTACAAATCCATATGCGCAACCCATAAATCTGTGATTTTGATCTTACAAGGACAATTAGAACAAACAATTAACACCCCAACTTCACCCCCACCTCAACCCCAACCCCAAGAAAACATGCGGGAACGACGAATCGAGAGAGGAAGCTAGCATTCCGGTGCCACGGACGCCCAATTCTACATTCTACACACCTAAGCAACCCCCCCCCCCCCCGCCCCCCCGAAAAACAAGAATAGGCTCCAGACTCTAATCCCCACCAAATAATCCCCCAAAACAACACCCAAAGGAACAGCCGAGAACCCACGCGCGCGAGGGGCACGCAACTAGGATGACCGAGCTATGGGCGCAGGCTTCCAGAAGGTTCTGGTCTGGAAGGGGGCAGAGAAGTCGTCACCTGATGGGTTGGGTTCACCGCGCGAGGCCTCGTCGTCGCCGTCGTCGAGACAGAGGAGAGCGCAGAGGCTTCTGGGGATTAGCCTGTCTGGAGACGCGACCCCACCCGAGAGCGCTTTTTTAAAATATGCGGCCAAGGTTGCTGCTGCCTGTGTCTGATCGGACGGTGACGATGAGCCCAGGTAGCCTGAATATGTAATCGGACACAGCGCAGTGGACCCTCTGGCAGAGATAGACCCACACAGACACAAGCATGATCGACAGCCGCAGAAGATCCCCTACCATGACGCGGTGGGCGCCAGCGTGCGCCTGTGCGTGCGGATCCGATCCGTTGGGTGTGAATCGGACGGCCCACGGAAGCTAGCGGGAGGAAACTGGGCCAATGTTTAGTACCACACTGCCTAGCGAGCGGAGCGAATACATGTTTATAAGTCGGGGCGTGAAGATCTCGTTGTCTCTTCGGAGACATCCGATAAAATTGGAACGATACAGAGAAGATTAGCATGGCCCCTGCGCAAGGATGACACGCACAAATCGAGAAATGGTCCAAATTTTTTCGAGATTTTGCTTGCGCTTCGGCCCTTTTTCTCTTTCAGATATGCCCCTGCGGCGTTTCATTCTGCCCCTTTGTATTTGCATTTTCCATGCAGTTAGGTCCTTCGAGGCCCTTTTTCTCTTTCAGATATGCCCCTGCGGCGTTTCATTCTGCCCCTTTGTATTTGCATTTTCCATGCAGTTAGGTCCTTCGAGGCCCGTTATTTCTCAGCGTAAACTCCACGTTCCCCTTCTTATTTGTATATAGATCCCTAAGTGGCATTCTGTCTTCTCTTTCCGCCCCTTGCGTCCACTCTTTTGTTACATTTAGGTCCTTCCCATCCCATGGACCAATAGAGGTAAGAGGTTCGGTTTTCATTCTACTGATATGACATCTGCGTAATTGCATTCGTGTGCTGCATTTTTGTGTCCTGACAAGTCCCCGTAGCGTTTTCTTTTGTTACTGATCCACCACCCAATACGCAATCAGGTCTCTCAAGAACCACAGTAACTAGGCTATTTGAACCTAGCTTAGATTTGCAAAATGCGACAAGAACAAAATAGATAAAATGGACTGATCAACCCCAAAAAAAAAGTATGCAAATTTACGATGATATGTTGGTAACTCGTACAACGCTGAAGCATACTTTTGAACACAAGTATGTTATCGATTGGACAGTGGCATTAAATCGTCCAGAGCAGACATTTCACAAATTGCATGAAAACATGGAACCTGAAGGAAAGTTTCATTAAAATAGAATCACTCATAGCAGCAGGGAAACCCATGGGGTAGAATTGAGCCATCGAATTCTCACCAGCTACACGCCCGAAGGCAAAATTACAATTTTCTCAGTGAAGTACAATGTAATTTTGGCAACCACCGTAAATTACGCACAAAACTCATCAATTTCTGTTAAAAGGTTGCTGTCCGGCTGATGGGGGTTGTGTAGGGGGGGGTGGGGGAAGTGACATCTGCATTTGCATCGGCATAGGCATCTGTGCTAGAACACCCCTTCCATCACCGCGATCAGCTTGACCTGAGAGATCTCTACCAGGCACTCCTGGGTTCATCGAGTTGTCAGAAATGGCCCCAAAACCAGCTTGCAGGAAGGCCATCCCACCTCCCTGAGGATCACCTGCACCTTCAGCCATTCCCTGCCCAAGGGGCATTGACTGAAATGGATGATTTCCCATCAATCCCATGGCCCATGGGCGCTGAAGCCCCTCAGGAAAGCTTAAAGGACCAGGTGGAGGTTGGACCCCCGACACTGAACCATGATCCAATCCGGCATCTGGTAATTGAGTCTGGAAAGGAGCACTAAAGTACTGCGGATTTCCATCTTGTTGGAGAGGAGGGTAATTGAATGATGTGTTGGGGATCAAAGCTTGATTCATATTCATGGGCATCACAAAGTTTGGCTGAGGAATTGGAGGGAACATGAACGGTGCATTAGGCATCACTTGCTGGTTGTCTTGAGTACCATGGTCAGATTCATGGCGAAGTGGAGTTGCCCCAGGTGCATTCTCAGGAGCCCAGTTATAGGGCCGGTCAAATCCTTGAGGTGGGTTGTTTTCAGGCTGAGTATCCCCTGGTGGGTATGGGTGGCGACCATGGAACGATGGCGGTTTTGCCAGCATAGGAGGCCTCATTGGGGTTTGTTCCCTGGACTGGTGGTAGCGAGACCGGTCTTCACGATCTTGCATGTGAGAACTTGAAGTGGGTGAAACACCTGGCCTTGGAGGAGCACGTGCAGTAGACATTTCAGGCATTTGAGATTGTCTTTGAGTATCCCCCGCAGAAGCACGGGAGATGTTAGGAGCATCTGACTCGTTACATTCTTCCTTCTCAGGGTTAGTTTGGAGGAGGTTGGCATGGGCTTCAGGTACATGAGACTCGAAATCTGCTTTCTTTAGGAAAGACTTGAGACACATAGGCGCAGCACAGATAAAAATCCCTTCCATCATTTTCACACTCTGAATCTTCTGAATGCGCTCATCACAACTGCAGAAATAAGTAAACAAAAGTCTCAAAATGACAGTCTCAGACCAAGCTGGTCTTAACCAAAATGCAGTTATCGATGTTAATTAGGATTTGTCATTCTCAGTACAGTATTTCTACAGAGATAGAAGGGGGGGGGGTTATAATTGCTTATGCAACATTTGATTATGTGTTCAAGGGGTACAACAACATCAACATGATACTAAAGTAAAAGTACAAGACATATCACTGTTTAACCAAAGTTCGTACCTATTGATGCTAATGATCAGCACATCACATGGATATATACAGCAATACACCAGGATAGCAGAAAATGAGTTGACACCAAAATGCAAAGTACGCAGAGGTTACTAACAGTACTGCACCATTTTAAACATATGCATGTTAATATACCACATGAGCTAATTAGGTGAAACTCCTTCAGTAATAAAAAAATAACATCATAAGAAAAGCAACAGATGTGAATCAATGGAAGCTCAGAGTTAATTCACTTTCGCCAGCTCTATCATGCTGTGCTGATAAATCACTGAGTTGCTGCATGCTACCCTAGCATGAACTACTGTGTAAGTCAATCAATATACCAAGAAGATGAGGATGAGACAAAAGCAAGTTAAGAAAAGTTTGGGGAATAGAATGCTTACAGATAGCAGCTGGAATCACTTCTTGCACAGGTTAAACAGAAAGCATGTTCACAAGGAATCTGAAACAAAAGGAAGTCATCACACAATTTTAGGGCTCAACCGTATATATTAGCAAAATAACTATAAAGTGAATGACCACATACGGGTCGGTCATCTGGGCAACAGGTAAAACCACATATATTCCGAGACATAAATATTCAATATTGAAATATCACAACAAAATAGACGACTCTGACCTATTTTAACACAATAAGTCTGTTACACTTGCTTATGCACTACTTCAAACAAAAAAAACCAACTTGGTACGACTACAGACTACTTCAAGCATAAAAAGAGGAAAATCTCACTACCACCTGGTACCAAAAGCTCATCTCATGAGGCAAATGGGTGAATAGTAGGCTCAGCATTAAACAGTATCGAGTTAATATCCATGCTACAGGCAAACTACCAGCAATCCCCTAAACCACTAGAAACACTAATATTGTAACAGAACAACAATATTGCTTTCATCCAATATGGCTTTAAAGTAGGCTGTAAGTCCCCCTTGACTGCCATGAACAAATTTCGTTGCTAACATAACAAGCCAATAGTCATTCCCGTAGGCGCTAGTGCTACTAACCATTACAAGCAAAAGAGGCTGATTACAGCAATTGATGCCTCCTGAAGGGTACATAGCATCACCAGGCTATTAACTAAACCTCTAATTTGTCTCAACCACAGCGCGCACAGCAAGAGTCGCAACTTGAGAGAGCACACAAGCATGTGAAGGTGTTAGGGTTTAGGGCTCCATACGAGGCGGCCGTAGATAGCGATGGGGAACTCGCAGCGGGAGCAGATGTGGACGCGCTCGCCGAGGGGGCGGCGGGAGCGAAGGCCGATGGTGCGGGTCGCGGCTACGGCGGAGGTCGTGACGGCGCCGATGCTCTTCGCCACGGCGAGGTCCGCGATCACCAGGTGGTCGGGGCACGCCACCGTAACCGACTCCGGGGCGCCGCCCACTGCCACCGCCGCCGACTTCGCCGGGGCGCCGGCGCCTGCCCCGGCCGCCGCGCCGGAGGCGGCGGCGCCGGAGTCCGACGAGCCGATCTTGCTCAGGCGGATCTGAAGCATCGCTAGGGTTTCTTCTTTTTCTCGGGTTGGTTTTTTTGTTTTTGTTTTTGTGGGTTTATTTGCTTCGCTCGTTTCGATGTCCACTTGGGCGGAACTTTTTTATTTTTTTTTTATTTTTTTTAAAGTTAACCTCTCGTAAATTTTATTTTCAATTCTGACTCCTTTGATCACGCCACCACCCGTGGCGTGACAAAACAACACGGTCACATCACAGAATAAGTTCCTAAAATCGCACTTTTTGTCACGACACTGGTGACGTGACCAAACAATACTGTCACGCCACCACCAGTGGCATGACAAGACTTTGATCAGAAATAGACTGGCGTGACAGTGCTGTTTTGTCACGCCACAGGTGGTGATGTGACCAAAAGGGTCAGAATTGGAAATAAAGTTCGCGATGGGTTAACTTTAAAATAAAATTAAATAAAAAAAATTCACTTGGTCGTGTTTTGGCCGGGTAGCAGTTTTGATTTTTGAGTTGCAGTTTGGTCCGCTTGGACAGTCGGAATGGAAGTTAGAAAACCGTTTTTTTTTTCCTTTTCGTGTTAACGTGGAGTCAACTAAATTACAAGCGAAATAAAAAAAAAAATACATATACAAGCCAGTAGTACATGATACTACAATTTTTTTTTATTTATTACAGGGCAGACACACGTATGTATAGACGCGTGCACCCCTTAGCACGTGTCTAGATATACCGAGACCACAGTTAATTCGCGACCTCACAAAGTTCCTACTAAGATGTACTCACTACCTATCAATCGACTTGTATTTTTTAAAAAGTAAGTTAAATTTTGTAGCATTAGATGTGCTTGGAGATGTCTTGTTTATGTTGATCCAAGAGACGAAATTATGACTTATCACAGACAGAAATAATGTGCCTGATGCATAGACAACCGAAAATATAAAACGTTAAACTAACAAAGTAGAAATCGTCAGTTCATAATCACAAAGGCAATTCCATGGTAAATTAATCCCTTCTCCTCCTACCATACACACAAGAACCCCATGTGGGATGGAAGGAGAGATGTAGCAAGGTCACAGACCATGAGCCCAATTGTGAACCGATGTCTGCTGCATTGTCACTTGCAACGGACAACAAGTCAACTGTCTGTAAGCTCTGCTATGTAGGATTTTTACTGATGTGGATGAAAGAGAATGAAGAGAGAGAAAGATAATGTCTACAATTCTGTAGTCGACTGTAGCACTAGAAACAAGAAAAGCATTAAAAGATTGTGTGTTGTCTACAATCTTTTAGCCGACTGTATCACCACAATCATTGTATAAGCTGTCATAATGTTGACTACAGGTGATATTGAGAGTTGCTATAGACAGCAGCTGTCTGTATTATTGTACATGCCCTTGCAAACTTCAATCACTGCAACCGACTCCATTGGAACCAAACCCCTCCCTTCTCCTGTCATCTCCGACGTCTCGCCCCTCGTCCCGTTGTACTACCCCAATAAGCGCGCGCTGCATGCGAACTAACTTTCTGTTCATTTGGAGAATGTTTTCGTCTCTTACAAAAACGCAGCTCCATTTTTCCTTCCATTGCCATTTCCTTTCGCTGTGCTCATTGAATCACAACAACTTGGCCTTTTCTGTTGAGTTCTCCTATGCAATTAATGGATGGATGGATACTGGAATGCCTCCAAGTCTCCAACAAGTTGATGATGTCTGTTCAACCTTCACCTTCCTCCTTTTTCTCCCGGTAGTCTGTAGACACTTCGTTTTCAGTGCCATCTTGATACAATAATTTCCACTGTCTGAACTCTGGGTTCTAGACTGATCTTGATAAAAACTCATGCAAGAAGTTTGTGCAAGAACGTTTTTTATGTAACTTTCTGCAAGAACGTCAGTTGGTCTAGATGAACAAAGAGGCAACCTAAAACGAACTAGTACAAATTGCATTTTCTCACTTTTATGGTACGTTCCTGACAATTCGCGGACACTTGATTTGCAATTCAGCTAACTAAGTTGACATTACGTAAGATCAGGTTTTTGCTCATAATATTTGATGATGAACACATTGACAATAAGGAAGACTTAGTTCCGGTATTTAAATGATGATTACATTGTCTCTGGAACATGCTTGTGAACTTAGTTGTTAACCTGCTTTTGAGTTCTGTTAAATTCTATTGAAAATCAGTTCTTGTCAGGTTTATCGGTAGTACCGGCTTTGTATGTGCGGAACTACCGGAGTGCGGTATGACCGCGGGTGTGCAGCGGTAGTACCGTTTGTCAAGGTTCCGAACGGTGTTTTGCTCGAACCATTAGATCTTGATCTGACGGCTGATTTTGATATGAACGTTTAGATCGTCCGAACTCCTCAAGGACTGCAAGTCCTTGATCTGAAATCTGACGGCTGATATTAATGGGATGAAATGTTTTGACAAACATTCGTACCACTTGTGAAAGCGGTAGTACCGCGTTGTCCGGTAGTACCGTTGGTTTGCGGGCGGTAGTACCGCGCTTGGTTTTTCAGAGAGAGAGAGTGCTTCTGACAAGCACTGTTAAGTGAAAATCGGTTATACCGTAGCTGAGAAACGGTACGACCGCAGGTCGGTAATACCGCAGTTTGAACAACGGTAGTACTGCACAAAGGTATGACCGCAATTTTGCGGTATGGAATTTCCAGAGAGCATGTTTTTGGAAGATCTTGAGATTTCTCGAGGAGCGGTAGTTCCGCAGTGCTTTGAGCGGTACGACCGCTTGTGCGGTAGTACCGGGCGTATCATAGCGGTAGTTCCGATTGTGCTCTGTGAATTTGTCGTCTTGAGGATTTGATTGAGGATAAGTTAAATTCATGAGCTTTATCTTGTTGCATGATGCATGATAGTGTTTATGGGTGTAGTAGCAGCGGGAGAGATCTCGTTGTCACCATAAAGCGCGTTACGAGGAACACGATTCATGTTGACTTCAAGTCTAAGGTACTCCTGGGCCTCGTTAAGACGACTCCGAGTTTCCCACAACTCCCTCACAAGGCAGCGATGGATCTGGTCCATGATGCGGACCATCCTCGCCAACCGCCGCACTTTGAGGTCTTCCTAAATCAGTATCTCATCAAACGTGCTCACTTCTGCACTAGGACCTTGCTTCGGGAAGTGATCATAGGGTGGTTGAGACAACTCCGTCAAATCATGACGAAGAAGGCTCATCATCCTACTAGCAGCTTCCTGGACAGCCATAGGCTCAGAAGTGGCAAGTGCTTGGACACAGTATGGGATACTACCCGACACCTGCCTGGGATACTACCAGGAGTATGACTTATATGCTCCAACCCGCGGGGATGCCTGGCAGCCTAGTATTAGTTAAGGACTTAAGTAAAACTTATTCACACAAAACTGTCAATTCAAGGCTCACCATTGTGCGATTGTGGATAAGTGTAGCTTCATTCTAGGTGGATGTTCAACCTAACCGGTCTCCATCAAAACACCGGTATATCAAAACAATACGTGGATCAAGGCATTTGACATGTGCCCTCGGATCCGGTGGGGGATTGTTGGAATTAATACGGGCTGGGCCCATGTTTAATCCTAGTCAATTCCTGGAAAATCCCAAAGGCCCATGTGCATGTGCTAAAACTATTTAGTCCCATATGGAGATATGAATGTGAGTTACACCACTTTAAAATGTAGAACGTGGTAGCCCCCTTGTGGAATTGGAGAGAGCCAATACACACGCGCGCTCGCTCGCCTCGCCACGCCTCGCCGAGCCGAGCCGAGCCGTGCGGGTGCGGGTGCGGGTGCGTGTGCGTGTGCGTGTGCGTGTGCGCGCGTATGCAGGCGCGTCTGGTGCGTGCGCGTTTTTCTTTATCTATTCGAAAATCGAAACGCACTGACTCGCAATTAGTGGCATTAACAAACGGTGGCGATAATTCGGTTCGCTTACGATGAGTAATGGTGACCGTTTCTAGTCTCTTTGTTTTTGCCATTAAGTAGAACATGCTCGCTTGTAAATCGGTAGCGATAATGGCTGCGTTACTAGTGATCGGGTAATGGCTGCGTTACTAGTGACCGGGTAATGGCTGCGCACGGTGGGTAATGACGACCGTTTCTAGTCTCTGGGTTTTTGCCTTTATATGGAACAGAGCACTTGTTCTTCTGGCTGATGAACTCTCTCCACGAAAGACAATAGTATACCAATGGTTTTGTTGCTGTCTCTGGCGATCTCCATCCCGGCGAAGCGCGTGTACGGCCAAACCGGGAGAGCAAGCCTCCGGAACCCTCGTCCTTGAAGGCTTGCACAAGCGAGGACGAATAAGGTTTTTGGGGAGCGTTCGTGTGACTGCTCGTTGCTTCCTCTTCGTCCGAATCTCTGCTACATCTACATCAACTGTACGACTACTACCACGACGTCTACTACGCTATGACGAACGACGATCTCGCCAAAACTCTTGATGTCGCGGCATCTTCTGCTGTTCCTTCTACTGGATTTGGGTATGACTGTCTCTCATTTGTTGTTTGCTTAGTTTTATCATCTGTTGTTGATCTGAATGTTGAGATAGGTATGCTAGTTATATCTATAATGTTCTTGCTTATATGCTTTGTGAAAATGGCTAGAATAATTTCCATGATTTATCTAGTGTATTTCTGGATTAAAGTAATTCAAAAAATGCTTATATATTCAACAGAACTATCCAAACAAGTTTTAAGAAACACAAGTTTTAGTAGGAATTTAGAAAAACTAGCTAATGTTATCTTGTTCATCATTTGCGTAGGATCCCGACCCTTTCACCGACTATGTTTAATTTATAAGGAACAGAGTAAGGATAGCGTTCTTGTTCCTGAATTTATTTCCCCAGTGTCTCGATATGCCACGATCTACATCCTCTTGCATTTTGATAAACTGAGTTTCGGTCCCATAAAAATCAATGGAAAAAAACACAAACAAAATAGGTTGCAATTATTGGGATTGTCTGTAAGTACATTCCACTGTTTCTTCCCCCATATTAGTCAAATCTGAAGCCATTGGATTAAGATCCAACAAGTGCCCTTCTCCCCCATGTACACTAATGCATCATCCCCTCCCGCAAAATCATTCCCCATTGGCCACCAGTCGATCCCAATGGAAGGGATTTTTTTTTAGAATAATTTAGTTTTTATTCAAAATTATAGTAATAATACTATATTTTTTTTCTTTTTACAAGAATAATTATCTATCACTCAATCGTTGGGCGACTTGGTTCAAGTAGCTCAATCGTTGAGCGACTTGAACACTTGTCGCTCAACGATTGGTCATAGTGTACAACTCACTCAGCTAGTAGGGCATGCATGCATTGTACCTGTTGGACGACAAGTGTCCGAGTCGCCCAACCCTTGAGTGACTTGGGCTAGTCGCCCAACGGTTGAGCGACATATGATTATTCCTGTAAAAAGGAAAAATATAGTATTATTACTGTAATTTTGAATAAAAATTAAATTATTATAAAAAAATCACCTATGGAAGTATGGAATCCTAGCACCACCTCCTCACCTCACACGTCGTCACTAGCCACCGACACCGGTGAGGCCAACCAAAGCTCAGTCTTGTCCTCCTCGTCCTCCACCGCGCCTCCTCCTCACCCCCTTCCCCTCCCCCACGCGTCCTCTTCTTTATTATTAGCGTATATAATCTGCTTCCCTTCCCAACTGTATCCTGTTGTATAGCGATACAGTTGGTTTTGATTCTACCGGCTATGGTTATGATCCTTCCGGCTATTCTGTTGTGCACATGATTGTCGGCATGCACTATTCATCATCTGGCAATACATAAATATAGCGACAATGCTCCATCGGTTGTGTGGATTGCGCATCGCTCTTCTTCTTCTTCTTCTCTGATTGTATTTCCACACTTGTTGTCGCCTTCGGCAGGGGCGGATCCTGATGAGAATAAGAGCATTTTTCGAATTACTTTAATCCAGAAATATAGTAGATAAAACATGATGAATATTCTAGCCACTTTCACAAAGCAAGTAAGCAAGAACACTATAGACATACTAATATCCAGAAGAACATAAACTAGCATATCTATCACAGTGTTCAAGGTAACAACTAGTAATATTACTAACCAAGCAATACATATGAAATAGACATACCCGGATCCAAAGTGGAAGGAGCAGCAGAGGGAAGAAGAAGCGGTAGGAGTCTTTGTGAGATCGCCGCTTGTCATGGCGTAGTGGTAAGTAGTCGTGCGAGACGCCGTGGTAGTAGTCGTGCGGTTGTAGGCGTAGCAGAGTCGAATGGAGAGGAAGCGAGCAGCGATCGCGCGAACGCTCCCAAAACCTTATTCGCCCTTGCTCGTGCAAGCCTTCAGGGCGAGGGTTCCGAGGCCTCGCTCTCCGGTCGCGACAAGACACGCGCCTCGCGGATGGAGATCGCCGAGACAAGAACAAAATCAAGAAATGTGGTGTCTTTCGTGGAGAGAATTGGAGAACCACACTCTGTTCCAGATAATGACTATATATAACAACCAGACCAGAAACAGTCACCATTACTTACTAGTAACCGCAACCATTACTGTCTAGTCAAGAGACCAGAAACGGTCGCCATTACTCACTAGTAACAGCAGCCGTTACTGCCTAGTCAAGAGGCCAGAAACGGTCGCCATTACTCACTAGTAACAGCAACCGTTACTGCCAGCCATTATTTGAATCAGTGCACTGTTTAATTGCGAGTCGGTGCGTTTCGATTTTCGAATAGATAAAGAAAAACGCGCACGCACCCGACACGCATGTGTACGCGCGCACACGCACACGCACGGCACGGCACGGCTCCGCGAGGCGAGCGAGCGCGCGCGTGTATTGGCTCTCTCCAATTCCACAAGAGGACTCCCACGCACGCACCCGACACGCCTGTGTACGCGCGCACACGCACACGCACACGCACACGCACGGCACGGCACGGCTCGGCGAGGCGAGGCGAGCGAGCGCGCGCGTGTATTGGCTCTCTCCAATTCCACAATAGGACTCCCACGTTCCACCTTACAAATTGGTGTAACTCCCCTTTAACTCTCCATATGGGACTAAAAGGGTTTAGCACATGCACATGAGCCTTTGGGATTTTCCAGGAATTAATTAGAATTAAAGTTGGGCCTAACCCATATTAAATCCAACAGATCCAACTTATAAGCATTGGGTTCAGCTAACACCAATGACTTCTTGCTAAGTTTAGTACAAATTCTCTTTAGAGATAACAAATTACGCTTATAAACAAACAATGAACCCAACAAAAAATTATGGCTAAATGACTAAACCCATCAGCTAAATTTCCTGGCTTCGCCCCTGGCCTTCGTCAATGGGACACAGTGCCTCTTACGCATCTCCTCAATATACGAAAAAGATATGGGGGCATGCAGCGGAGCGGCCGCTTGTCGGAAGAGTCATGCATCGGGGGTATTCAGCGAGGGTGGCGGCATGAGCTGGTTTCGCCATTGGCACGACGGTGCTCTCCCTTGTGCTCGGCTTCACCGGCGACGGCGGCACTTGCATGCGGGCTCATCTTCGCCGGAGTTGTAGGAGAAGGGGAGGCCGCACGAATATAGGAGCTCATCCAAATTCCAATGGTGAGAAATTCAATTGATGTCGCAATTTTTTTTTTGAGTCGACTGATGAATAGCAAATCCGGCAATTATTCTGCGTTTTTTTCTTCTTGAGAAACACTTGCAATTACTTGAGAAACACAAACAGAAAAGGTTAAGTTTATTTGCACTGGGGGTTTAGTACTGGGCTTAATATGAAAGGGTACTAAATGACTTGGGCACAAGCACAGTATAGGCCCATTCTGAGCCTCCTGAACTATTCTATGTTCTGCATTACCCATCTCATATAATTCCATTCCTTCAGTTGACCCCTTCCTCTATTTCTTGCTTGATTAATTTACTGGAAACTTGCACTTAACCTAGCAGCCAATCCAAGCTTTTGTCACACGCTTTTGTTTAAAAATTGAAAGCACGGAGATATTCCACATTTCACATGCTCTGTCAGCTACATCTTTGAACATTTCAAAAAACAAAATTTTTGCCTGGAAGCAATCTTTGAACAATTCTTTTTCCTGGAAGCAACCTTTGAACAGTTCTGATTTTGACGAGCACAAATTAATTAACCAGCTTGCTACAGCCACAAGCAAACGGTTGATACCCATTGATTCTAGAGAGAGAATTAGTCGATCATATGCATGCCATGGACAACCCAAAGGTCATCAACGAGTTGAGATCGAAGCACACGGGCTCGTGCTACCTGCCGGTTTGACGAGAGCTAGTCAACACACCGTAGCACATGGGATGGGAGGTGGTGATGGGCCGGCTGGCGGTGGCGGATCTAGGAAGAGGGGTGAGATGGGGGCATGCCAGGAGAGGAGAGGGCTAGCTAGTTGCCAAGGAGGACACGGTGGCATTAAGTCGCGCGTAGCATTTTTAGGGTATAAGTCTGTGCGCACAATCAAGCGTACACCTCACTCACACTACCACACGTACATACACGTGTGCACGTCTTTTACATACGTTGGGGGTTTTGCAGAGGCCGCACTTGGATCTCACGGAACACGGACACGTGATGTTGGATTTTTATGTGGCTTTCAATATTTATTGTGGTTATTGTCTGTTCAACTCATTGCGGAATTGATCATATTATTAATGTATGTGATAGAGAATATTTTGATGTGGAATTTAACTCGAGAAATTAATAATCGAGGTGCTGAGGACAGCTGTGTTAGAATATGGTAGATATATTTATTGAGATCGAGTTTAATGAAATTTAATTTGCAGGCATATATTTAATCCAGATACAACATAGGGCGGAATATCTAGGTTTGTTTTGCATGATCAGCTCTGCAAGCTGTTGATCCACGTGATCATATTAGAATTAATCTCGTAAACAATCTGATCATGGCGCATGACTTACACATGTGTGCTAAGGACTAATATATTTTAGACTCATAAAACTGGTCTGTCTGATCGTGGTTGGTGACATGGTTCAAGAGTCTCACAGTGTACCAGAAACAGATGGGTCGCTTTGTAACACCTGGAAGTGGAGTCTATAAATAGATCCTTACCCTCTAGCCTCATAATGCAATTGTGAGCGGCACCACGAAAAAAAAAAACAGAAGAATGGATGGTAGATCAAAAAGTCTCTGCAAAATCAATCTAGAGGAAACCCAACACGTGCTTTATCACAGAAGGTGCACACGTAGAGCTAGCCACACCGAGCAACGCTCGGTCTTCAGTCGCACGTAGCATCGAATGTCCGGGATTGTTACGACAAGACGAAATGAGATAAACAGCTGCAAGCGAAAATGAACCCCACCCCCAAACACTAATGTTATCTCGCGGAATCCAATCCATATTTACTCGCCGTGTCCAAGGGATATGTGTACAGTTCAGTTTCAAACTTGCAATCAGTGACATATATAAGCGCTGTCATCATGCTTCATAAAACCCACATTGCTAGGAACTGAATGGACATGATGTGGAGTGGAGGGGCACTACTGAACCCACCAACCTCGTTGGCCTGCCGATCTTTGAGACTCATCTCTTGGACTTCGGATAATGAAAACCACTGCTTGCTACAACCGTCCCTTTCTCCCTTGCCATCCAATGCGACAAAAGAAACACTCTCTCTCTCTCTCTCTCTGTCTCGACAGGTCGACATGCATCACCGAGCAATTGGAATGGGCAGTATCGCCCAAGCCATGGCTCGTGCTACTCGTGTGTACCGGCCTGTTTCTTACATGATGTTCAGGGTATCAATTCACAAATATACGGGCCTCAATCTCAGCGGAATTCTAGATGTTCTATGGATGGAGACAGAAAATAATTTAGACAGATGGATTGTGTGAGACCGTGTGGAGATCACCCTATGGTTTGTGATGAGTAATTGACTATGCTTTTCATGTGTTATCGAAGTTTGAGTTTGGTTTTAGGGAGTTGTGGTTTTGGGACCTGTTGTCAGACACGGCCGTTCTAACTGGCTTGCAAGGGCGATTAGATAGATGATCATGGGCGGTCTAACCGCCATGCATGGCCGGTCAGACAGGCCTCCTGAGATTCAAGTTGAAGTCCCGAAGGGTGGTCTGACCGCCATGTGGCTAGCGGTGAGACCAACCCAGTTGATTTTTGGAGATTGGACGCCAAATACTTATGCAGCCATGTGTTTGCACTAAGCTTCGTGATAGATTGCACATTGAGCTAAAACTAGATAGAGCTTTACTAAAATTCCAGAAAGGGTATTTTCTTGTGAGTCAAACTGGTCTGACTGGCCAAACCATGGCGGTCAGACCGGTATGGTGGGGGTGGTCAGACATGTCAGGGATTTTCAAGGGAAGAAAATGCTTCGAAATGGAATTGAAATTTGGGTTCGGAAATGGTTCTAGGGCTATGGATTCATGACATATGTGTTGCATGATATACTTATGACTAACGTGGGTCAGGTTAGAATGAACTTGTGTCCCAAAATGGTTTGCTTGGTCTATTGTTATGCAGATGGCTCTGGAGTCAACTATGGTCAACAACAAAGAGGACCAGGACTTGGTTAGAGAACCAAGGTTCATAATAATCATGGAGGCCAGGTGAGATAGTTGAACTTGTATAAGGCACAAGATGGACAAGGGTTATGGAATATACAAGTGGTCAAGGTTAAGCGGGACATATAGTGAGCCAAGTGACTTGCCTGTTTGCAAGTGGGGACAGTTCGGTGGGATTCAGACGCGTGAGAGGCTTGGCGGGAAGTTATTCCATTTTTTGCCTAGTTCTTGAGCACTCTTCTCTATGATGAATAAAGGTGGAAACCTTGACAACAATTCTTGAAATTGTTGGTTAGAATAGATGTCAAACATTTTAGGGCATCTGTGTTTTAAATTTGGTGTGGTTTGAACGAGTAGATCAAAAGTTAGGTGAAATCTCATTTTGGAAATCGTGTTGTGTTTCAGTCTATTTGCAAGGGAGATGTAGACCGCTGAGGCCTGCCGGTCAGACTGCCTAAGAGTTGGCAGCCAAACCGGCCTGACAAGGTGATTATCTGGTTCTTACTTATATGTGTTGTTTCTCAGTGCTAGCAAGTTCAATCTCAATCTTCGCATTTGCCAGTAGCTATGAAGTGAAAAGATTGACGAATATCTAGGGAGGAAAGTTAGTCGTTCACCCCTAACGGCCTTAACCGATCCTACAGATTGCAAATGTTAGCACCTCCGTTTACATACGTGTGTCAATTTGGGCGCAGGCCTGATCTACGGGATACAACCTTGATCGTCAGTTTCTATCATAATACGTTGAAAAAAAACAATATAATAATTATAAAAAACACCTTCTTGTGACGAATCTGTTATATTACTTTCAATCTCTACATCCATCATTAAACCATTGAAATGGGCAGTAACGTGCAAGTGATGGCTCGTGTGCGACTTATTTGTTACAAGATTTCACAACATCAGTTTGACATGCAGGTGTGGATCTCGGTGAAATTCCGTATGTTTTATTGTTTTGTGGACGAAGCCGAAAGATTGAGATCGAGAGACTGAAGATGTTAATGAATCACCGTGACACCGAAAACTACCGATCGTTGCTACATTACCAATTTGAAGGAGTAAAACATAATTTTCAGAGTTATCTATCACCTATTCACATAGGCCCATTTTGTGGTGCGGTCGCTCTCCCTCGCCCCCCTTCCATCGTTCAGTGGATGTCACAAAATTTCTCCCAAAAATCTCTTTAAAACACAATCATTAAATCCGAGACCGTACTACCTGGACACCATCATGCATTGCCCACTAATAACAAAACCACATACCTTTGCGACCAAAAAGCGCCCAACATTCTTCAAATTTAAAGTCGGCATGTTAGATTGGAGCAGTTTTTATTATTTAATCGTCTTTTAAAGTTATTTTAAAGATAACATCTTCTTAACTTTATTTTCAATTCTGACCCTTTTGGTTAAAGATAACATCTTTTTAACTTTATTTCCAATTCTAACCCCTTTAATCACATCGTGACCCGTGGCGTGACCAAACTGTGATGTCACGTCAAGAGGAGTGGCGTGACACGACATGGCCCAAAAACGAACGCCTCCAAAGGGATCGATGCCGTGACAGTACAGTTTGATCACGCCGTGGTCGGTGGCGTAATTGCACAGTTTGATCACGCCACGGGTTATAGCGTGACCAAATGGATCAGAATTGAAAAATAAAGTTAGGAAAAGACTATCTTTAAAATAATTATAAAAAAATTAAAAAAAAAAGGCTCGTTAGATTGCTCACAAAAGGGATATATCCTTGAGATATTCCACAAACCTTTGCAGCATAATGGAAGAAAAAAAAGAGAGAGAATGTTTGGTTCACGGCCTTAGCGAATCAAGCCAAAACTTGGGTAAAGCTAATTTTGACAAAATGGACGTTGTTTGGATTGTGTCCAAGTTAAATTTTAGCGTTACTAAAATTTTGATGAGCGGTTTCCTCACCTTCGGATTGCCAATGTGTGATATTAGATTTCGTTGGCGTTACCAAATTTTTGTTGGCATTAGCAAATATTGGTAGTAACCCATATGATAGCCAATTTCCATTGGTGTTACTAAAATTTAGTTTGGGTTATGTTGGTAATAAACCAAATATGCCCTAACTTTATTTCTAATTCTGATCCATTTGGTTAAAGATAGCATTTTTCTAACTTTATTTCTAATTCTGACCCCTTTGGTCACGTCGTGATCCGTGGCGTGACCAAACTGTGCTGTCACGTCAAGAGGAGTGGTGTGACACGACTTGGCCCAAAAACGAATGCCTCCAAAGGGGTCGGTGGCGTGACAGTACAGTTTGATCATGCCGCGGTTGGTAGCTTGATTGTACAGTTTGATCACGTCACGGGTCATAGCGTGACCAGAAGGGTCATAATTAAAAATAAAGTTAAAAAAATGCTATCTTTAAAATAATTATAAAAAAAAGATTTAAAAATAAAAAGGCTCGTTAGATTGCTCACAAAAGGGATATCCTTGAGATATTCCACAAACCTCTGCAGCATAATGGAAGAAAAAAAATCAAGAGAATGTTTGGTTCACGGCCTTAGCGAGTCAAGCCAAAACTTGGGCAAAGCTAAATTTTGTCAAAATGAACGTTATTTGGATTGTGTCCAAGCCAAATTTTAGCGTTACTAAAATTTTGATAAGCGGTTTCCTCACCCTCGGATTGCCAATGTGTGATATTAGATTTCGTCGGCGTTACTAAATTTTTGTTGGCATTAGCAAATATTGGTGGCAACCCATATGCTAGCCAATTTTCATTGGTGTTACCAAAATTTAGTTTGGGTCACATTGCTAATAAACCAAACATGCCCTAAGCCCCCACAAATAATGTGATCAAGCAGTGATCCTTGTCAGTACACAGCTGTGATGACATGGACAGGATCGCAGGAGTGGGCAAAGCCCATTTTCCACATAACCTCCTATTAGGATTTGGATCATTTGCGCCACGTCACACCAACGTGCCGCTTTTCGACGAGCTGAGCTGCCTAATCAGTAATCACACAGCCGTGTAGGTCAATTTCGTCAAGGCGTAGAATTATCCCTAAGTAGAGAGGCATCGGATGCTTGCTGTCAAGGGGCACGGAATTCTAAGATGATCCAAGCAAGAAAAGTCAAGTTTTGTGGATTCGCAGTGGATGTACGTATATACTGGATAACAGTAGGAAATGGAGTATCTGCGTTGAATATTTCAATACATGCTATTAAAAAGTGATCTTCACCGATCGATAAAAAAAAAAAGTCAGATCAATAGCTACAATGTTTTTTTATTAGAGTAAATTGCTACAGTAAATATTTAGTTGTTGCTATAATGTTAGCCACGATTGAAATTTACAGGGCTTAAAATGAAAAACCATTGAATTGTGTTGGAGTATCGGCTTGTTGGATAAATCTCAACCTCCATCCATGTTAAGAAGTTAGAACTGTAGTCGCCTAATTTGTAAGATCCATGGAAAAATTAATTTAGGTCGTCCTAGTCAGTCAGGGTCTTACCGTCTAATTAGTGACAATTCTAACAATGGCTTGTCCATATTAAAAAGGTTGCCATTACGGTGAAGACGGATATGCATTAGGCTTAACATGCCATCGTGCTACAAGCTACAAGACTAGAAACTAGTGTCACCAAGCAGGTCCCTTAGTGGCTCAGGTAACCTATATACGACATTAGGGCCAGATTATTGTTCTTCTGGCCTAATGGCCGACACCATTAGATGATTCTCCAAGCAAGCTTTCACAGAAAACGAATGGCAGGAAGGCACAAGCAGCAATGGAAAAAACAACAGGCAATGCATGGGAATAAATATGCTCCTCTACTGCTGCTGCTGCTACTACAGCTACTGCCACCACACTAATTATTGTGGATGGCATCTCTATTAAACTTTTCCAATGTAGGCTAGGGGGGGATTTCAGGATCAAATGCTTCTCCAAGAAATGAAACAAGTGTTCCCCAATGCAGATACCATCTCTATCACATCATCCCACTGTTGGAAGGGAGCAAATGGGTGGGCCAGATTCCTCTTGGCTTCCACACAAAAGAAATGCACATTCGGATTCCCCGATGGTACCGTGGAGAACATTGTGTGAACAGTGTTTTGAACCTATGTGAACAGTGGCATGCAAAAGCACTGCAGTAAGATAATGTAGGAACAGTGAGAACCCCATAGCGGAAAATCATGTAGCAATTTAGGATCGTGCGGGGGAGACAATGCCCTAATGCTAGTTGCTATAGATCATCTGTATTTTTCTCTTCAATGCAGAGAATAAGTTTCCAAAAAAACGCACACAAGATATGACTATTTTGTGATTTCTTATGGAGAGCATTCAAGCTCCAGCTAGGTAGGCTTGGGATAGGCCAGTGTGCCAACTAAGGACTCATGCATGCACAACCTAAACATCAGGCCAAAAAAATCCATCAGAATTATGGTCAAGACAGCTAATAGTTTTGGACCTCTGATGAAGAGTAACAACCACTATGTTCATGCTCATGCTAAGTCCATGGACCAAGTCCAGGTGGCATCTTACATGGACCAACTCGTGTGACACGGCTAAGGGTTTTATCCGCAGTGCGTTGGCTATTAGAATTCGCTAGTATCCGGGTTTGGGAAAATACTACTTGTATCCAAAAGCAATACGGGTTTGATAATTTCGTTCAAACAAAAATGAATTTGGATTTGGATGTTCACAGCTTGCCGATATGGTATGAAACTGTTGGGGTTAATTGAAAAGAATCCAGAAGTGCATTGATAGCTGAATCACTAGAGATCCACAATCCATGTGTACCATCAATGTAATTAAGATCCATATCTTCTCAGTATCCACCCTTACTAATATACCTATAATATCCAACCCCGTTCTGATTTCAACATTTTCACATGGATTTTCATGCTTGTTACCGGAATGACTTACACGAGAAGACTAACAAATGGGGACGGAGACAGAGAACTAGTGGGAGCCTTAGTCTCCCGTGGTTGATAAAATCCTCTATATAGTTTTTAATTTGCTCATGTGGAATATCAAAATGTTTATACGTGGCACGTATCGATATTTCATTCTAGGTTAAAAAAATTGGCTCTGTCCCTGCTAACTAAAGGAAAAATATAGAAAAGCTTATCTGAATTCTCTGTCTAATGGATAAACCCAAAAAAAAAAGCGATTGAAGGAGTGTTACATCTACAAGACAAAGCACAAGAAAAGAAAAGAAGAAAAATCCTCACCAGTTAGTTGGGGGGAAAAGCCAAGCAACTTTCCAATACCCACATGGGTTGAGATGGCTGCATGCTGATGCTGGGGAGCCTGCGTAGTAGGGCCAAGACGAGGGTGGCAAGTGAGGTCAGACTCACAAAACGAGCCAGATTTTTGCGTAAATGTACGATGGATGGATGTGCGTCAGCTAACGGGCTATCGGATCCACAGAAAAAAAAATAAACGTGGCTTCACGCTTTTCTTTTCAATTTTTTAAAAATGATATTATTTTTTAAAAAATACAAAAATAAATAGTCAAAAAACAATTAGAAAACTAGGCTCATGTCGCCAATCGGAGTGGCGATAGGGACCTATCGCCATTCTAATTGGCGACAAAAACCTTGTCGCCAAAGAGAACAGTGGGGAGGTTCCTGTCGCCAGTTCAATTGACAACAGGATTCTGTCGTCAATTGAACTAGCGACAAGAGAGCTCTGTATTTTTTAAAAAAAAATTGTATAGTGGAATTTTTAAATATTTTTAAAAATTTATGTGTAATGGAATTTTTAAATTTTTGTAAGGTTTAGGGTTGCCGTGCGATGCGCGATGTTGACCCGATATTTGGATAAAAAAAGAGATATAATTTATTGCACAAGATATATGGACCATTATTTTTAGTGCCCACTTCCACAACACATCTTTTCGACCTTTATTTTTATGTTGTTCTATACCTTTGTACAACAAGAATTCAATGCCATAAGAGAACAAGAATTGAAATTGGTGGCTTTACAATGCAGTTGCGAATTGAAATAGACTTTATAATAACGTAGTTTGTGTGGCAGAGTTTGGTCTTTTCAATCTGAAAAGCTGGTGTGGCAGAGTGTTGTCATGTCACTCTGTAAAGCTTGCGTAGTTGTGTCTGGTCTTTTCAGTCTGAAAAGCTGGGGAGGTAGAGTTGTCATATCAATTTGAAAAGCTGGAGAGGTAGAGTTGGCACTGACTATTTCTGATAGATCAAAATTTGTACTGACTATTTTCGAGCACATTTTTTGTCGATAAATCACAATGTCACAATGGCATTACATAACATTCAACATCTTTTATCGATAAATCACAATGACACAATGACATCACATAATATTCAGCACAACATCGTGACATACTTTGTGGACAAATCACACTGATATTACAGAACATTCAACACAACGTCATATCACCTAGTTTTTTTACAAATCAAAGTGATATTATAAAGTATTGGGCATTACACATTTCAATTGCACCAACCTTTCCCCTGGCCGCGACCTCAACGTCCCCCATGCCCTTTAGCCTATCAATGTTCGTGGCCCAGATAAGTTGCTCCCAGGTCGAATGATCATGGAATGGCCAACCATGGTGTAACCATACATCTCTACACTCCAGGTTTGCCTCACCTCTTCCTTGTTGAAATAGTCTGAGAGGTACTGGCCGGAATGCTGCATCATCGTCGAACATACGACCATGATATGGGAGTAGGGCCTATGCAGAAGAAGGGGCTTGTTGCAAATGCATACGCAACTAGTACGGCGTAGCGTGCATTCGTGAGTGATTCTCTTGCGGTTCATCTTGCGGCGTCCTTTGTCCCTGCACATTATCTCGAAACAAAGCTCCTTTGTGCTTATCTTGAATGCCTAGTGTATCCCACCCTTCTTGCTCTTCTCCATCATGTAGTTGGTGATCATGACGGAGTAGAGTACTCTATCATTTGGCATAGCGAGTGACACATTGTTGCTTTTGTCAACAAAGTAATTTATGGTATCGCGGAGAATTGTCTCAATAATACCAACCAAAAGGAGGCACCTTGGACCGCACATGACCTAGTTGTACACCTCGACTAGATTGGTTGTCATGACACCATATCGTGCACCACCAAGCCTTAGCATTGCTGGCTGTGTACTGGAATCTTGCCTCAATCGCCCGAATGATTGATCGTGGCTCAAAATCTAGATTATCCATGATCTCGTCGTACATGAGGTTGGCGATGAAGCCTGATGATAGGTTCCTATGGGATTGCAATGACTCAGCGATGACACATGTATGAGGGACCACTATAGAGCATTTCTAGTATGTGTCCCACTTAGACTAAAATGCATGCACTCGCCAAGGGCATCCCTCTATGTCACACTTCACGTCGTAGCATTTTGAGTTAGACTTGACGATTATGAATGTACATCGTACTGATATGATCTATAATTTGACCGCCTCCTACACGACCTCCTTGCATTTGTATATAGCTCCTTGCCTGATCTCGCTCTGGTCGTATTCCCACGACACACGGGAGCCTTAGTTGACGACGAGGTTGTCAAACTGGTATGTGTTCCACTCGGATAGAACCACGTATTAGTCCACATCATCCTCGTCGTCAGATCTTTCATCATCTGACAATACCATGTAGTTCCGGTCTTTGAGATCCATCCTTTTGCACTAGGGTTTCCACCTCCTCACCCTTGTTAGCAAGTCCACTAGCCTGCCTGACTGAAGGAGCTCCTTCCACAAAGTCTTCATCGACAGGACCGATTACTTCCGGAGCTTTGGCCATTGGGTGCGCCGTACTATGGCTGGAGTCCCCGACTTCTTCTTCGGCATCACCATCCCCATCTTGTTCAACCGCCGATGCAAGAGTAGGCTGGGCATATGCTTGGGCCAGAAAGACCAAATCCTACCCTCCCTCCCTCTCCATGTATACATATGACTGCCATAGCCTTGTTTTCTTGGGCCGCACTAACTCCTAATATGTGCGCTACATTATTCAGGGGACAAGGCAACTCGATCTCAGATCATACGGAGCATGGTCCAATTCGAATGAGTGAAACAACCACCGCATCACTGCGCTCCATTGACGCCACTCTGCTCTTGGCAGGGGCACGATCGCCGATTGAAAATAAAGCAAATCACCCCACTTCGGGACCCTCAAGAATAGTTCCCTGACCGTAGTAAATTTAAAAATTGGTGACGCCCGACATATTTGACACATTACACCATAAACAAGATTTCCACGGTTAACTACATATCTCAAACTAAACTACCTACCAAAAAGTATAATGTACAACATAGTGCACTACGCAGCCGTACATCTAAAACTATGTAATTCATTCGGCTAAAAAAATTATCTAACAGGTGGGCGACCGGACGGGCAGCGCTTCGCTAGCTTCTCTCCTCCTCTCTGCTTCTCTCCTCTCTTTCTATTTTTTTTCTAAATAAAAGTGAGTTTTACCCGAATTTTAGGGTTTCAAGGGTTGTCGACGATCAAGACGTCGATCTTACGAAAACAAAAGGAGAGAGTGACGTGGGAAATCTAGGGTAATAATGGGACTGCTCTTTTATTAGTATGAACTGGGTTTTACAGGGTATGTCTCCTGACTAGATGATGAACTACTCCTGTATACACTGAGAACACTGCTTGTTCCTTTACAATGTCAAACTTACAACACGAATCTAAGACATGTGCTTTAGTCCGATAGCTCTATCTTCTCTCTCCCTTGCTCCGTCCATGCTCCATCTTTAAATAGCCCTTGAAGAGGTAACAGTTACTTCTGGAGAAGACGTCTGATGTGAAGCGTTGCGACTGGTCGGAGTCAAGTGACGGTTGATAAAGAACCAACCGTTCGGCGGCTATATGTCTATGAGAAGAATAACCGCATGGTGGTTATTCGCCAGTGCTTCTGGATAAAAAACGTCGTATGGTATGGAATATGCACGTGTTCCATTCATCATACGGTAGAGAATATACTTGGAATTAGTTCCAAGTATCAGTTCATACCTTTTACAAGCAGTTCTCCTGGTCAGGAGCTTGGCTTAGGCCCTCGTCCGACCAGGGTACCCATTATGTAACCTCTGGAATCTCTACGACCAGTGAGGTCGTGCACCTCAGGGGTTACGACCATGAAGACGTATGGTTTGTTATGTATTAAAAATAATACGCAGAGGTTTTAATCCTCGTCAAGGGTCTTTATAGGGGAGACTGTGTCATCATTTGGAATGGCGACAGAGACTTGCATGATCCGTATCGCCATTTGAAATGACGGTTTTTCAAATTTTAAAATTAAAAAAATAAGAATCCATATCACGAATTCAACTAGCGATAAGGAGCTTTGGGAACTGTTGAGCCCCTATCGCCTGGGGCTAGGCTCCAATCGCCAATTGGAGTGGCGACACGACGACAAGAGTCTAGTTTTGTAATTGTTTTTTCTTCTGATTATTTATTTTTTTGTAACTTTTTTTAAATAATGTTATTTAAAAAAGGAATAAGTCCATTTTACACTCCTGAACTTTGGCGAGAGACAAAAAACACCCTGAACTACAAAACTGTTCACTTTACACCCTTGAACAATTGAAACCAGAGCAAATAACCCCTCACCCTAAACCACCTCGGTTTTGGATGACGTGGCGTCCACATATACATGACGTGGCATCCACGTGGCTTACTCATGACGTGGAATCCACGTGTACACACAAATGAAGATAAGAGAGAGAGTGCTTGATTCCTCCCCAAATCTCTCTTCTCCACTCTCCTAGCACCGCCGCCTCTTCATCCGGCCGCCTCCGAGTTCATCCCATGCTGCTCGCTGGCTCTGGCTCCTCCCCGTGTGCCTCCCCGGCTTCCCCGCGCGGCTCGGCCCTGGCCCGCCTCCTCTTGGCTTGCCTCCGGCCCGACTCCCTAGCCGTCGGCAAGCCTAGGGGTGGCCGTGGTGGCGGGGCGGCGGCAACCGTGGGCGGAGGAGAAGGAGTGGCGACGGTGGGAAGGCGGGAGCTGCGACCGTGCGAGCGAGCAGCGAGGGCTTCATGCGAGGAGCTCCAGAGCACACTCTTGTGCGTCTAGGGCGGCGCAGCGGAGGGGGCATGCACGGGCAGCGGCGCTAGGAGGGGGCACGCACGGGCTGCAGGAGAGGTCAGAGCAGAAGTGTGAGACCCCGGTTTATTTAGCTTGTAATACTTAGCATTCCCTTGGCTCTAGCATCACAAACAAAATACACCATGCCTCGATGGACATGTGCTTCCCAAAATTGCAGCACACGTACATCTTTACAAAAGCATGCATCAATTCCATACATCACAATATAACAAGTCTAGCAAAAGACATATATAATACAAAGTTATTACAAAAGAGCCGACGGGCCAAAAGACATTAAGTATCAAATAACAACGGAAGCAAAAGGTGCCATAAGATGGCTTTAACCAAAATACGACCAGTTAGCCATAACCCACAAGGCAACCGACCGGGCCGCCAAGCTAGTCGTCCATGTCGAAGTAAAACTCACCAAAGTCGATCCCTTGGGGATCAACCTTCTTCCTCTGCAACAATTAAGCAAAACAAATGAGTACAAAAATGTACTCGCAAGACTTACGGGTAACAAACCTAGTTACTACTACATGCATGCTTTAATCAAAGGAGAAGGCTCAAGGTTAATTTTCAGTATAAAACAAGTTTTATTTGCAACAGATAATAATTTGAAGGCAATTTTGACAATCTGAATTTTAATTGCATAAATAACAGCGATACAATAAGTAATAACATATCAACAACCTGAAGATGACTAACCTAATAGCCATCACAACCATAGCACGAATTACCCATTCGTACCACACATGCCAAGTTTTAATTTAAAAGGTTGTAGTCTAACTCTTGAAAGACCTTGCCAAGCGTGTCCATAACTTAGGACGAGGCTATTCGAATAGTTTAAAACCCTGCAGGGGTGTACCAATGTACCCACACTTCAGACCGCCTTTTTGCCACGCTATTAAGCACACTTCCTTTGGTATCCCGGCATGGCTAAGTCATACGAGACATTTCCAATGAATGATGCTAATTAAGAGTCGCGACAACCTGAAGAGTAGGATACATCCGCCCATGGCTCAAGCCGCTGCGGATGCTCCCCCCTTATAAAAACAGTTTTAACCACCTGCGACCCGTAATTAACACCTCCCAAAGTACTTAGTCAAGAGAGGTATCATACCCTCTAGCGTGGTTAGCACGCTAAAATGCTTGGTTCAGTGTAACAAGATGTTCGGTCCTTGTTGACTCGGGCACCATTCCAGTCACACCCAAATTCACACCAACGTACCAATGTGCCCAAGTCCAAATCATTTTATTTTCAGTTTTAGTTTTTACCAATAAACATAGCACAAAGGCTGAAATCATAAGTCATAATAAGTTTTGTGTGATCAAGGTTATCGACAAGTCGATAACCGTCCAATTCTACCGGTAGCTAAGCATTGCTAGGCATCGTATCGCAAAGACAATAAAAAGACCATAAATCATCCACCGGGTTCTAATTCACCAGTGAGGATAATAACCTAGGGCAGTGGCGGGGGTGAACAATTTCAGGAAAACTATGCAATGGGATTAGCTACCTCTAATCGATAAAATAAATCTTGACACAAAGAAGCATGCATACTTAGTTTTGCAAACAAGATATTAGACTTTTAAAAGTAATAGGACCAATATGATCAAATGATGTTACATTGCTTGTCTTGCTGGAGATCACTTTCTTGCTGCAGAGGATCACTCACGTAATTAATAATTTCTTCGGAACCTAACGCAAAAATACGATAAAACCAATAAGAACGAAGAACTCCAAAAGAAACCCAAAAGCAAAAGTTATCCAAATAACATGAAATTTACACAGCAGTAAGGGTATGATTTTAAATGAATTTAGAAACAAGAATCAAGTTATTTGGATTTAGTATGAAAAAATTATAGCTAAAATAATTTCCCTCAACCTGTTAATTCCAATGAAATTAATTACTGGTACTGTTCATGGTATAAATTTCTAGAATGATCTAAGATCTGAAATTTTTATGGTAGGTAGGTTATGACATCCTAAGATCAGCAAAGTTGAGTTTACCAAATTTGGAGTAAAAATGAAATACTTATGATTTTTCTAAGTTGTAAAATTAGTACATATCATTTTTCAGAAGTGAAATCATGATCAAAACCTATTTCATATTAAAGTATGCCAACAGAGGAATTTTACAAAATTTAGTTTGCTTAGATTGGAGTTATACAGAAAAAATATGCATTTTACAAGGTTCAATTCAATTTCTGGAATATTCTAAAATGGCTGAAATCAAGTTAATATCATTTACGAAATTTTCTGTTATAGGAACAGGTCTAAATGCATTTTTATATTAAAATTTAGTGAACCATGAATTTAATACAGTTGGAATCATCTAAAAAGGGTCTAAAATGAATTAGATATGAGTTTCTAAAGTTTTAATACAATTTTTAGTTGACAAATAAAGATTTACCGAAATATAATCAGACTTAACAAAAATAAAACGACGTGGATGAACGTGGGCCCTTGATTCAGAATCCAACGGCCCACGTGCTGGAGAAATAGCGCACGCGCCTAATCCTAAAGAGACTCACTGTTGGATCTAGATCCAACGGTCCACGTGGATTGGGCCGTTCGGGCGACGCGAACGCCACGATCAACCACAACCGTAGATCTTGAGATGGAGGGCTCAGGGCGCGGCGCACTTCAGGTGACCCGAACGGCACACGCATCTCAGCCGTTTATCGTGAAGTGGACGGCTCGCGCGATTTGGGAGCCGGGTGGTCCGAACGACCACCAGATCTGGGCCATTGATCTCGAGATCGATGGTCCAGAGCGTCTTGGAACGTTCGGGGACCCGAAAGTCCCCGAAGATCAGGGCCACATATCTTGAAATCGACGGTCCATGATGCTCGCGAATAATACATGTGGATTTTAAGTGCGCGGGGAGGTTTAAATGCATGGGCCCACATGTCAGTGAGACAGAGGCGATTTAGGACAACAATTAATTACAAATCTAATGATTGGTGATGATTAGCATTAATTGTTTCCTAATGAACTCGGGACTGCGGTTTAAGGCCTATGGACCCACATGGCAGTGACCCAAAGGGTCATTTTAAGACAGTCACTTAATGCTAAACACTAATTATCAATTATTAACATTAATTGACTAATGATTAGCAACTAAATGACCGAATCAATGCCTGAATACGGCACGGCACAGAGATGAACTTGGGCCGACAAAACACCAGTGGCTTCCATGGCTTGTCGCCGGCGATAGGAACTAAGTCGGCGCCGGCCAAAGACCAAAATGGAAACGCAATAGCCTTGCGGACCCGATAGTGATGATCTCGACGGCGGCGGCGGCCTAGAACGCCGGCGAGCTAGAGTTCAAAGACGGTGACCAAAACGGCCGAAAGCGAAAATGACTAAAAAGCTCCGCATTGTCCAAAGAAGCGTGTGCCACGGCGTTTAGGGACTAATAAGAAGCTACCTCAACCAAGATGAGCTTCAAAGATGGTCAGAGGAGCTTGGACCACGGAGAATCCCACCAGAGTTGGAGAAGACAAAGTGAAAATGATGTTCTGAGCAAAATGAGTGAGAACAGATCGTCACTAAAGCTTCATTATAGCTCAGAGAAGCTCCAAGAACAATTATTTGAGAAAAGAAGCCCTTACCGGAGCTAGAGAAGAAAGGGGGTAAAATCGGCCGAGATGATTCCAAACTCAAAATTGGTCAATTCCTGTGAATGAAACCCAAAATTGAGTTAGGAGAAATGCATAGGGGGTTAAGGAGTTCAAAAGGGTACAAGAAGAATTGAAGATGAACCACTGGAGCACCCAAGTCCACAAAGGAGCTTCACGGCCAAAATAGAGGTTTTGCTATTTTTCAGTGTTTTGAGCTCCACAAGCAAAGAAGGAGCTAGGGGTGGTGTAAAGGAATACCAGGAGGGGCTTTATAAAGCTAGAAAATTAGGGTTTGGGCAAGAACGAGCTCCATGGGTGAACTTAGCTCACGGCACAACCGTGGACCAAAAGAGAAATGATGGGGGTGTAGGAGTAGGGCATGCCTACGGCCGAAAGCAAGCCGCACGCATTCACTGCCCCGACCAAGGAGAGTTGACAAGGGAGCAAGATGTGACCGGGCCATGCCTCTCCCCGTGCTGCGCACGGCGCGAGGAAGAAGATGACTAGAAAAGGGCTAGGGCTGATGTGGACAGTCCGATTTTAATCCAGCGGTTGAGATTTGCCCAAGGCCCCAAAGGTTTAGAACAAAGGAGGAGATCGAGTGCGTTGGATCTAAAATGGACGGTCACGATTGGAGGTGACAACCGGGTGACCCGAACAACCCAAATCATCTGGACGGTTGGATCTAGATCTATCGGCCCAAATGAGTTGGCGCGATCGCGAGGTCCGAACGTCCACGCAAACAGGGGCCGTGCGATTTAGATCCAAAGGCTGAGATTGAATGCGCGTTTTAAAGTGAACCCGATGCAGTTAGTTGGTTGGGCCAAGTCAAGTGGCTCGAGACCAAGATTGGCCCGCACCTGAGGAACAGTGAAACCAGAATTAGGGTTTTTAATTTAAGCTGAGAGATGACTTGGAATTTTCATAATTCATTTGACATTTAGAAACCGAGTTTTCAAAATATCCTAAGGACGACCAAGCTAAGGGTTTCTACGGTCAGTATGACTCTGAGACCCCGGTTTATTTAGCTTGTAATACTTAGCCTTCCATTGGCCCTAGCATCACAAACCAAATACACCGTGCCTCGATGGACATGTGCTTCCTGAGTGCAAAGACACATACATCTTTACAAAAGCATGCATCAATTCCATACAGCACAATATAACAAGTCTTGCAAACGACATACATAATATAAAGTTATTACAAGAGAGCCGACCGGCCAAAAGACATCAAGTATCAAATAACAGCGGAAGCAAAAGGTGCCATAAGATGGCTTTAACCAAAATACGACCGGTTAGCCATAACCCATAAGGCAACCGACCGGGCCGCCAAGATAATCGTCCACACCAAAGCAAAACTCACCAAAGTTGATCCCTTGTGGATCAACCTTCTTCCTCTGCAACAATTAAGCAAAACAAATGAGTACAAAAATGTACTCGCAAGACTTACGGGTAACAAACCTAGTTACTACTACATGCAGGCTTTAATCAAGGGAGAAGGCTCAAGGGTAATTTTCAGCATAAAGCAAATTTTATTTGCAATAAGTAATAATTTGAAGGCAATTTTGACAATCTGAATTTTTATTTGCATAAATAACAGCGAGACAACAAGTAATAACATAAAGACATCATGTAGATGACTAACCCAATAGCCATCACAACCATAGTACGAATTACCCATTCGTACCACCCATGCCAAATTTTAATTTAAAAGGTTGTAGTCTAACTCTTGAAAAGCTTACCCAAGCGTGTCCATGACCTAGGACGAGGCTATTCTAATAGTTTTAACCCTGCCGGGGTGTACCAATGTACCCACACTTCAGACCGCCTTTTTGCCAAGCTATTAAGCACACTTCCGAAGGTATGCCGCCACTGCTAAGTCCTACGAGACGTTTCCAATATTGTGTATCAACTACGAGCCACTCGTATGGACCAAAGCCCATACGCTTACATTGTAAAGCCGAAAGTCAACCACCCTATAAGGGTAAGCTTCCGGACAACTACAATGCTCCCACACATAAAACCACTCATTTCACCACAACACAACACACACACGCCCTCCTGCGACTCGTAGCCAACGCACGCCAAAGTACTAAGTCAAGAGAGGTCCCATTTCCCTCTAGTGTGGTTAGCACGCACAAATTGTCTAGATAACAGAGACTCACAAGATGTTCGGTCCTTAATCGACTCGGGCACCATCCCAGTCACACCCAAAATCACACCATCTTACCATTGCGCCAAAGTCCAAATTATTTTATTTTTATTTTTAGTTTTCACAAATAAACATAGCACATGGGCTGAAATCATGAAGTCATAATAAATTTGTGTGATCAAGGTTATCGACTAAGTCGATAACCGCCCAATTCTACCGGTAACTAAGCATTGCTAAGCATCATATCGCAAGAACAATAAAAAGACCATAAATCATCCACCGGGCTCTAATTCACTAGTGAGGATAATAAACTAGGGTAGTGGTGGGGGTGAATAATTTCAGGGAAACTATGCACTGGGATTAGCTACCTCTAATTGACAAAATAAATCTTGACACAAAGAAGCATGCATACTTAGGTTTTGCAAACAAGATATTAGACTTTAAAAGTAATAGGAGTAATATGATCAAATGATGTTACACTGCTTGCTTTGCTGTAGAGCAGAGTTTTGCTGCTGAGGATCAGATTCAAGATCAATAATATCTTCGGAACAGCAAAAGCCATCTAAAATCCATGAAATTTATACAGCAGCAGGGGCATGATTTCCAATGAATTTAGAAATGACAATTAAGTTATTTGGACTAATTGTGAAAAAGTTATAGCTAAAACCATTCCTCTTAGTCTGGAAATTCAACTAAATTAATTACTTGTACTGTTCATCGCATAAATTTCTGGAATGATCTAAAGTATGAAAATTTTATGCTAGGTACATAATGGCATCCTAAGGTCAGAAAAGTTGGGTTTACTCAATTTGGGGTTAAAATGAATTAATTGTGATCTTTCTAAGTTGTAAAACTAGCACGTATCATTTTTCAGAATTAAACCATGATCAAAACCTATTTCATATTAAAGTATGCTAACATAGAAATTTTACAAGCTTGAGTTTGCTCAAATTGGAGTTATACAGAAAAAATTATGCATTTTACAAGTTTTAGTTTAATTTCTGGAATATTCAATAATAGCTAAAATAGGTTAATAATGCTTACAAAAATTTTCTGCTACAGAAACATGTCTAAATGCATTTTTAGATTAAACTTTAGTGAAACATGAATTTAATACAGCTGGAACCACCTAAAAAGGATTTAATATGAATTAGTTATGAGTTTTCAAAGTTTTAACACAATTTTTAGTTGATAAATAAAGGCTTACCGAAATATAATCAAATTTATCAAAAATAAATCGACGTGGACGAATGTGGGTCTTTGATTCGAGATCCAACGGCCCATGTGCAGGAGAAATAGCGCACGCGCGCGATCCTTAAAGAGGTTCACCGTTGGATCTAGATCCAACGGTCCACGTGGATTGGGCCGTTCGGGTGACGCGAACGCCACGATCAACCTCGATCGTAGATCTTGAGATGAAGGGCTCAGAGCGTGGAGACGTTCGGGTGACCCGAACGGCACATCCATCTCACTCACAGATCGCGAGATGGACGGCCCGCGCGATTGGGAGCTCGGGTGGCCCAAATGGCCCCGCGATCTAAGCCGCAGATCTGGAGATGGACGGTCCAGAGTGACTTGGAACGTTCGGGGACCCGAAAGTCCCCGAAGATCTGGGCCGTTGATCTCCAGATCGACGGTCGATGAGACGCGCAAATAACACACTAGGGTTTTAAGTGTGCGGGGAGGTTTAAATGCGCGGGCCCACATGTAAGTGACACAAATGGCTATTTAGGACAACAATTAAATACTAAATCCAATGATTAGTGATGATTAGCATTAATTAGGTCCTAATAATTTCACACTGAGGAGGTTTAAGTGGGCGGGGGCCCACCTGGCAGTGACACAAGAGTCATTTCCGACAATCAATTAATGCTAACACTAATTATCAATGATTAATTATTAATGATGTCCTAACAGTGTTGAATAGCGCCAATGTGGGTTAAGTGGTGGGCCCATTTATCGATGGCACAAACGATTCTTTCGGACATCAATTAAATGCTAACTAATCATTAACAGTGATTAACGATCATTAGCCATTAATGATTGTCTTAACGACAACGGCACAGAGGGAGTTCTTCGTCTGGCAAAAACCGAACGCAAAGAACGGCTTGTCGCCGGCGGCTCCGGCCACGACGGCGCCCACAAAGTGCCAAAATGGGTTCGCAATAGCCTTGCGGACAAAATGGTGGTGACCTCGCCGGCGGCGGCGGCCCAGAACGCCGGCGAGCCGGAAAAGAATGGCGGGGACAAGCACTGCCGAAAACGAAAATGGCTAAAAACTCTGCAAATGTCCACAAAAGCGGGTGCCACGACTTCTAGGGACTAATAAGAAACTACTTTAGCCAAGATGAGCTTCAAAGATGGCCGGAGGAGCTTGGACAGCAGAGAAACTCGCCGGAGTTGAAGAAGATGAAATGAAAAAGATGTCCTGAGCAAAATGGGTGATACCAGATCATCATTATAGCTTTATTATAGCTCAAAGAAGCTTCATGGACAAATAATTGAGAAATGAAGCACTCACCGGAGCTGAGGAAGAAAAGGGGTGATTTCGGCCGAATTTGAACACACCCTAAATTTGACAAACCCTGTGAATGAAACCCAAAATTAAGTGAAGGGGAATGATTAGGGCAATAAAGAGCTCAAAAGGGGACAAAAAGATTTGAAGAAGAACCACTGGAGCATTAAGATTCACAATAGAGCTTCATGGGCGAAAATGGTGGTTTTGGTAATTTTGGTGTTTTGAGCTCCACAAGCAAGTAAAGAACTAGGGGTGGTGTAAAGGAGTATCAGGAGGGGTTTTGGGAGCTTAATAGCTAGAAACAATTAGGGTTTAGGCAAAAACGAGCTTTACGGGTGAGCTTGTCTCACGGGACAACCGTGGACCGAAAAAGAGAAATGATGGGGTGCAGGGTAGGGCATGCCTACGGCCGAAAGCACCTGCACCCACTAAATGCCGACCCGGGAGATGTTGTCGAGGGGGCAAGACGTGACCAGGCCATGCCTCTCCCTATGTTGCGCACGGCGCGAGGAAGAAGATGACCAGAGAAAAGCTAGGGTGATCGTGGGCCCTTGGATCAGAAATGAACAGTTAAGATTACCCAAAGCCTCTGAGGTTCAAAATACTAGGGAAGTCGTGAGCGTTGGATTTTAATCCAACGACTCAGAAACGATGCAGCTTGGTTCGATCAAGTCAAAAGACCTGGCTCAGGTTTGACTCGAGCCCAAGTCTGGCTCAGACCAGAGTTCATATTTTAGGGTTTTAAATTGAGACAGAGTTTGGGGGTTTATTTGAGGTAGCAAAACAACTCCAAAATTTTTGAAATGTTTAGTGGAGTTTGCTAACTTAGATATTAACCTTGTGTAAATTTTTCAAAGGTTTTTATGCAGTGAATTTTTCTCCAAAAATTCTGCAAGGTTCTGGTTTAGGGTTTTGACTAAAAGTCAAACAGGTTTGACTGCCCTTTAAAAATATTCAAACAATTTCTAAAATTGTGAAATTTTTCAGAGGGGTCACATACCATCCCTAGAATTTGGAAAAAATATTTTCAGGAGATGATCACAAGATTTGACAAGAATATTTTGAAAGGTCAAGATTTAGATCAAAAGACTTGTGACTTTGTATTTCCATAATTCTTGTACAAGAATTGTTTAGAACATACAGAAAATACATGATGTAAGAAAAAATCTTAATTTCTACTCATTTTCTTACATTTGAAACACAAGTCCAAAATTGGGATGTTACACCGCCACCCTTTGGGCATCCCGCCCTGCCCTTGCCAGCGCCGCCGCGCCTCCCTCCGCCGACGGCGAGCCCGAGTCGTACGCGCCATGGCCTCCCCTGCCTGGCTTGGTTTTAATTCGAGTCCGTCGTGGACGCCACATCAACCAAATAAGCACATGGCCTCATCATCCAAAACCAAAGCTGGCTTGGTTTTAATTCCAACCACCGGTCCTTCACAAATCAAATAATCGATCCGATGGGTTTGGCGTACACACGTGGGACATCAACTCCATTCCAAACATAGAGTCCAAACATCAACCAAACGGAAGATAAACAAATAGTAAGTACACATGGACGCTACATCATCCAAAACCAAAAGTGTCATAAGATGGCAAGCCAACTTTCATTTGCAATAATATAATACAGCTTTAAAGGCAAGTTTGCAATTCATTTATAAGATTGAAATAGCAAGAAGGATATTAATAACAAAAGCGAAAGATAAACAACCTAGAAGTGACTATCCCAATAGTCACCTAACAATAGCACTAATCCCGCATTCGTACCACCCATCAAGTTTTAATTTAAATGTTGTAGTCTAGTTCTTACGGGCGATCCGAGCGTGTCCATAACCTAGGACGAGGCTATTCGAATAGTTTTAACCCCGCAGGGTGTACCAATGTACCCACACTTCATCCGCTTTAAGCCAAAACACACTCAAGGTATGCCGGCACGGCTAAGTCCTACGAGACTTTTTCCAATATTGTGTATTAACTACGAGCCGCTCGTATGGATATAAATCCATACGCTACATGGTAAAGCCGAAAGACAACTACCCACTCAGATAAAGCTGACAACTACCATGCTCCCACCTCCATCCTCCTCGCGACCTCCTCGCGACCTGAGCCAATACACGCCAAAGTACTAGGTCAAGAGAGGTCCCATATACTCTAGTGTGGTTAGCACGCAAAATGCTCAAGACGTGGCGCAAGTAACTCGGTCCTTAACTCGACTGGCACCTTTCCAATACACCCAACAGATCACACCGCCTTACCATTGTGCCCAAGTCTAAACCATTTTGTTTTCATTTTTAGTTTTGCGTATAAACATAGCAAAAGCTGAAACGTAAAGTTATAGAAGATTTTGTGTGATCAAGGCTACCGACTAAAGTCGATAACCGCCAGCTTCACCGATAGCTAAGCATGTCTAAGCAAGTTGACCGATCTACTAAGTGATAAGAGATCATCCAATGATCTCTAATCACAAAGAAATAACCTAGGCTCGTAGTAGAGATCAATATTTTGTCTACAGGATATGCAACACGGATTTAACTAGTCAATATAACACAAATTAAGCAATGCATACATACATTGAAACAAAATATTAGACTTTAAAATACCGGGATTATCATGATCAAACCGCTTGCTCGGCCGCCGTTGCTCAATGCTCAACTCTGGCAGAGGATCGCTTCTGGGTTGCCGCAAATATCGAATCCTAACGATTGAACAAAACAAATAATAAGAACGAATAACACCGCAAGACTCAAAGATCAAATACAAACACCATTTTATACACAGAGGCTAAACCATCACAAAAGAATGACAATTAATCGCTACAAAGACCCACTCACTTATTTGCTAGGTTAATCACAAAATCAAACCTCTAGCATGATTTAAACTTTGGACAGACTTGAAGGTGATTGTGTGCACATCTATTATTTAATCAACAAGTTAACACATCAAGAACAATATTATCGATGAGAGCACGTAACCTATAGGAAGCTATTGAAAACATTAACTAGATAATCACCAACCATTGGATGCTAACAATTTTCTAATTGAGGTAGGGCTTTAATAAAATTCAGCTACTAACACATCTAAGTATCACACCAACATATAGGAAGGTTAACCATAACAACATGCTATCACTACAAGGCCTTACTACTCGGTAAAAGTAGGAAAAACAAGTACAGAGACAAACCACTAGTTCCAATAACAACTTCTTAGATCACTCATGCCAACAAGGGTTTTAAAATCTAGAACCGCTTAACTAACATAATTCCTTACCAAACACTATTTCTTAAGCAATTTATCAAGTCTAACAGACTTAAATAGCATAAGCATGAAACCAAATTTCAGCTTTAGTGACAATGAAAACGACAACAGGATCAAACAGAGAACTAGAACTAAAATGCTTTCAAACCTCCAATACCAAACTTTGATCATGCAATGAGAGTGAACTAATGAACAACCGAAGCATGATTAGCAACTAACTACAAAGCTTCAGTGGAGGTGGGCTCCACCGTCACCACTGTGGCAAACCAAGAACGAGCAACTCGGGTGGCGCTGACTCGGAAGTCGACGCCGGCGATGGAGTGGCGGCGCGGCAGTGCGACGCCAAAATGGGTTGCTTGAGGACCACCGGCCGAGGGTGGTCGCGGGTTGGCCGAGAAGACCGAGGTGGCGCGGCGACGAGCACGGCCGGCGCAGCGGAGGTGATAAGGTGCGCTACACCGCAGAGGTAGACAACAAGAATTAGCGCGCGATGGGCATCGCGAGTTACCAGAACTCACCGAATGACGCGAGCTCAAGAGGTCACGGAGATGGCCCGGCGACGAGAACCAGCGGGGGCGATCCAGGGGTCACCGAGGAGGGAGCAACCTGAGCAAAAATAGAGGAAAAGAGAGATGGGGTAGCTCGAGTGAGTGCACTAGATGAAGCTAGCGCGAGCAATTGCTCTAGGAACTAACTCACCGGAGATGGGGACGAAAAACCCAACTTTCGGCCGAAGAAGGGGGACACCAAAATTCAACGGCTCCTGAGAATAAAACTTCAAATTAGTTGAGGGAAAGACATGATAGGAGTCTGGAACACGATCTGACGCGAAAAGGAGAAGATGAGCTTCACTGGTTGTGGTGTTGACACGGCGGTGGCGCACAGTGCAGCACCGAGCTCGAGCACAACTATGAATTGAGCTCGCATGAGCAATGAGTGATAGGGATCGCTTAATGGTGTCTAAAGAAGGAAGAGAGCTTTGGGTGAGCTTAAGTAGGGACGGGGCGAGGAAACAAGAGGCGGAGCTTCGCACCGAGATGCAAGGAAGAAAAGTGGCGAGACAAAGAGGTAGATGACGGCGACACGCCGCACTGGGCATGGGCTAGCGCTGGTGATGCGCCGAGGTGAAGCGCGAGGAAACCGAGAATGGACGGCGAGGCGAGGTGGCGCGATGCATGCCGCCACGCAGACTCAAGACTAACGAGAGGTAGGTGACGACCGACAAGAGGGCCCGCCGTCACATGTAAATAAAATGGCGCGAGCCCGAAGTCAAGTGCGGCGCAAACCGTGGTTTGACTCGACCATTTCACTCCGACCGCTGGATCCGAGATGGACGGTCGAGATTGATGTATGCATTCGGACAGTCGGTTGCATGCGCGCACGCGGATCGCTCGACCGCACGGACGGTACGACACCATCGAGCGCCGCGGTGCAACTAGTTGGTTCGACCGAGCCAAGCGGTGCGTAGTCGGACTCGAGCCTGAGGTTGGGTCCGAGCCCGAGGAACAGTGATTTTAGTTTTTGATTTAAAAGACAGAGAGGGTTTGGGAAATTTTTAGAGGTAGCTCCAGAGCTCCAAAAATTTTGAAATTTTTATGGTAGCTACTAGGGACAGAGGACAACCTTGTGAAATTTTTCCAGGGGTTTTCATGCACTAGATTTTTCCCACTAAAATTCACAAGCTGCTGTCCAGAGGTTTGACCAGATTTCTAAACTGGTTTGACTTGGGCATTTGAAATAGCAAACAAAATCTAAAAATTGTGAAATAATTCAGAGAGGTAGCTAGGATGATCAAGATGCTAGGAAAAATATTTGCAGAGGATGATCACAAGTTTGAAGGCTAATAATTTGATGACAACAATTTCCAATCACAAGAATTAACTTCTAGAAAATTGAAATTGCTAGGAAAATTTGGAAAACTTCCAAATGATTTGAAGAGACAACAAAAGTTTTTATTTCTCCTCAAAATTTTACATTTGAATTACAAACCCTAAGTTAGGGCTGTTACAAATCTCCCCCCCTTACAGGAATCTCGCCCCGAGATTCTGATCACTGGGAGAAGAAGGATGGGTAATCCGCTCAAGGCGGTCTTCCCGCTCCCAAGTGGCTTCATCCTCTGAGTGGTTTGACCACTGAACTTTAAGGAACTTGATCACACGGTTCCTTGTTCTCGCGCTCACTTCTTCGAGGATACGAACGAGGCGCCACGATAAGACAGATCTTCCGCACATCGATATTTTCCAATGGTGTTTCTCACCTAACACTGAGGCACTTCTTCAATTGCGACACATGGAAAACATCATGCACCCTCAAGTGTAGCCGGCAAGTCTAACTTGTAAGCAACAGCCCCACTGGCCGATGATGCGGTAGGTCCGACATACCGAGGAGCCGCTTGTCCCTTGACACCAAACGACGATGTCCTTCGTGAGGTGAGACTTTGAGATACACAAAGTCATTGGGCCGAAACTCACCACGACGACGCCGACCGCATAGCTCTTCGCTCGGACTCGAAGCACGCGCAAGTGCTCACGAATCAACCGCACTTGACTTTCAAATCATTGATGGAATTGACCAAAGAACCGCTTTCACCGCCGACCAGTTCAACGGTTCTGCAATCGTCGCCCATACAAGGCCTCAAATGGTGCCATACCGAGACTAGCTCGAAGTCGTTGTTGTAGGAGAACTCGCAAGCGGTATGCACTTCTCCCAATTCTTTCCATAGGAAAGAACACAAGCACGAGCATATCTTCAAGCACTGATTGACGCGCTCCGCTCGACCATCATCACCGAGGATGATAGGTCGAGCTGAACGAAAGACGGGTCCCCATGGCTTCCTCGCAGACTATGCCAAAACCGAGAGGTGAACAGAGAACCACGATCGACACAATTGTTCGTGGCACACCATGCGCATCACAATACGGGATATGTAAAGATCCGCTAACCGATTCACATCAATCTTCGATCGCGACCGAAGGAAATGGGCCACCTTCACAATCGATCAATGATAACCCATAATGCATCCTTCCCCGCAGGAGTACAGGCGCACCAGTGATAAAATCCATGCCTGCGTAATCCCACTTCCATTCTCGTATAGGCAAGGGTCAAGAAGACCCGCCGACGCCGATGCTCGGCCTTGACGCGACAACATATGTCACATCCGCCACGAACTCGCAATCTCACGCTTCATGCGAGTCCACCGTAATCTCCCGACGCAGATCTTGGTACATTTTAGTGGCCCCGGATGGATGGATAAAGGCGAATCATGGGCCTCTGCAGAATCAAATCCCGCAACTCGGGACCTTGGGACCACAAGCCGCCCCCAAACCATACAACACCGTGTTCATCTTCAGAAACACTTGGTGATCCCTTCTTGATGTTCGCTTGATTTTACCCACACCATCATTTGATTGTCGCGTCGCCTTGATTTGATCCACCAAGGTCGGTTGCACAACCAAGGCAAAGAAGGGAACCATACTCAACCAAACCCAAGTTGAGACGCTGAAACTCGCAAGAAGTGCGTGTTGTCGCTCTTGGATCATCGAGTATTGCAATACACTTTTCGCTAAGTGCATCAAGAACCACATTGGCTTTGCCAGATGATAATCAATACCCATGTCATAATCTTTGATCAATTCTAGCCATCTCCTCTGCTCGAGGTTCAGATCCGCCGAGTGAATAAGTATTTCAAACTCTTGTGGTGGAATACACCTCACGCCATTACCGATCGATAATGCCGCCAAATCTTGAGTGCATGAACCACCGCAGCAAGCTCTAAATCATGGGTGGGATAGTTGAGCTCATGAGGTCTTAATTGCTCTGGATGCATAGGCAATCGCTTTGCCTTCCCGCATAAGAACGCATCCAAGTCCCCGACGAGAGGCACGCAATAAATATCAAGCTCTTGTGGATATCGTGAAGAGTAAGAACTGGGTCAAGTCAATCGCCGCTGAGCTCCCAAAGCTCTCATCACAAGCGAGGACCACACAAACTTCTTATCCTTCTTGAGCAATTCGGTCATTGGCTTTGCGATCTTGGAGAAATTTCGATAAAGCGGCGTAGTAGCCCGCTAAACCGAGAAAACTCCGTACATCGCTGGATCGACTTGGCCGACCTCAAGATAGAACATCGACCTTGCTGGGATCCACAAACTATGCCTCCAAACAAAGAACATGGCCCAAGAATGCCACTTCCTTCAACCGTAACTCACATTTGTCGAACTTCGATATAGCCGTGCTCCCGCAATTTGCCCAAAACAATCTTCGATGCTCAAGATGCTCGCTTGACCTTGGAATAAATAAGAATATCATCAATGAAGACCACCACAAATTTGTCCAAAAACTCCATGAATACTGAATTCATCAAGTTCATGAACAAAGCCGAGCATTGGTTAAGCCAAAGGACACGACGGTGTACTCGCATGCACCATAACGAGTAGTGAAGGCCGTCTTCGAATATCCTCGATCCGATCCTCGACTGATGATACCCCATTCTCAAATCAATCTTTGAGAACACACGGCTCCAACACCGATCGAACAGTCATCGATGCGGGCAAAGGATATTTGTTTTTCACCGCCACCTCATTGAGAGGACGGTAATCAACACACATGCGCAAAGTCTTGTCCTTCTTCTTCACAAAGATCACCGACAACCCCAAGGAGATGAACTGGGACGGATGAAACCCTTTGCTTGGAGCTCACCAAGTCGCTTCTTCAATTCTTCTAGTTCATTGGGAGGCATCCGATACGGCGCCTTCAAATTGGGGCGATGCACGGCAAGAACTCGATGACAAACCTGTGTCTCGAACCGAGGCATCCCTGCAAGTCTTCGAAAGACATCCCCAAAGTCGATACTATGGGAACATCCCGACCGCAAGGTCAAGCCTCGCTCTAATACACATAGATGTGGCCCCGGCCGCGCGAAAATCCAACTCGCCGCTCAAGGGTCGGTGAGATAGACAATCTTCTGGCGCAATCGATCCGCCCCAAGTGTTGGGACAACCAATCCATGCCAAGAATCACATCCGCACTCGCGAATCGAGTAGAATAAGGTTTGCCAAAAATCCCACTCTCCGACTATGATAGGAACATCCCGACACTTTAAATCGCCTCATTTCCGACCCGAGAGCGGATGAGCAAAGGAACTCCCAAAGGAACACAAATAAGACCACTAACAGCAGCAAATGATCTTGAAATAAAGAATGCGATGCCCGTAATCAAATAATACCGCGCAGACGAGAATTAACAAGAAGTGTACCAATCACGACATCCGCGCCCCGAGCCTCCTCACCAAAGGTGGTTGACTGACCGCCGCCGCACTCGGGCTTCGATCATCTTCCGTCGTGGGTGACCACTCCGCCGCGCCCTCCATTAGGACGAGGGGCTGCGCAACACTCGAGGCGTGCATTCGCATAATGACCCTTGTTGTGACAAAAAAACAAGTAACCTCGCCGCCGGATTGCGAGGCCGCTCTGTTGGCTGGATCGCAGCGCACGTGGTCAAACACGGCTCGCGGTGGGCGAGGAGTGGTGCGATGGCCTCGGTGCCGGTGGAGCAAAAGAGCGGCCATCAGCCGCCCACCAGGACGATCGAGGCCGGTGTGTGTGAGACCGATGCGCCTCCCATTTGCGCTATGGACTCGCCACGCTTTGCCTTATGCTCAAGAACAATGGCCTTATCTACCAAGGCTCGAAAGTCGAGAAGTCCACAATAGATAGCTTGTCCGCAACTCGCACAAGCCATCCATAAACTTCTCGCTTAGCCTCATCTCGAGGCCACCTCCCGGAGCATAACGAGCCGATGATTGAACTGCATGCATTACTCCCGCTGCACTTGCACCCTTGCTTGAGCGCGAGGAATTCTTTCTTTTTCACTTCATCGTGCCATCCGGGATGTGGCCCGACGAAAAGTCGATCCAACTCCTCCCACGCGACCACACTACCCGCGGCCGCATGGCGAGATAGTTCTCCCACCATGAGAGTGCCGCGCTCGAGTGGTGGGACGCGAAGAGCGCCTTGTCTCCGCGCTCGCATCGAGCTATGTTGAGCTTCGCCAACCATGCGCAGCCAATCGTCCGCATCAAGAGGGTCCTCGAGCGGAGAAAGTCGGCGGCAGGTACGGAGGAACTCGCGAGTCCCCGCGAGTCCGGTGGCCGCCACCATCGGCGGGAGTGGAGGTATTCCTAGCACAACCTCCAAGATGCGCTGTCTGTCCATGCGGTTTCGCTGATCCGAGCGAGCACCTCACCATGGCCTGAGGAGGAAGCTCTCATCATGACCACTCACTGATCACACGCGTTCTCCTGCCATCCTGCTTTCACTAAGACAAGTTAACAATAGCCTGAAAACAAAAGTCGATGACCCACTCGCAAATAACTTACTAACAAAGACAAAACAAACACAAGACTTTTAAGTTACAAAACCAATTGACAAAAATTAGACACTTAGCAACTCATACATATCTTACCCTTATGCTCCCACAAATTTTAATTAGACTAATTCTCTATGGTTCTCCCAAAGACTCGATTCTACCAGAGCAACTATCTTTGAAAGGAAAGAGGAAAACCATGTTTTAAACTCAAATTAGAGTAAGATAAGAGTAGAAGGCTAAGATAGGTAAGGAGTAAAACTGAGAATCAGCCTAGGTTTTCATAAACCCTTTTATACTTTGAAATTAAGCTTTTTCAAAATATCCTAAAGACGACTATGTTTGGTTAGCTACGGTCGAATGGCTCGATACCAACTTTGTGAGGATCCCGCTTATTTGGCTTGTAATGCTTAACCAACCACCGGTCCTAGCATCACAAATCAAATAAACTGATCTCGAGAAATGTATACTTCCAGAAAGCAAGATACACACTCTGTTACAAAATTAGACATCAACTCCATTCCAAACATAGAGTCCAAACATCACACTACAAACGGAAGATAAACAAATAGTAAAGTTATTATGCATAATGGCCGATCGCCACAAGATACACAAATAACAAAGAGAGACAATGAAGCAAAGTGCCATAAGATGGCTATAAACAAAGCCAATCGGTGTGCCTTCACCCACAAGGCATCCGACCGACCGCCAAGACTAGTCGCCCAAGAAACGGCAACACACCACGTATGAGGACCCCGAGGCTCACCTTCTTCCTCTCGCAACAAAAACATTAAGCAAAGCACCTGAGTACAAAGATTGTCTTTGTACCCGCAAGACCGACGTGTGAACTAATGCACTGCTCATATGCTACATGCAGCTTATTTGGTGGAGGCCATATGTTTCATTTGCATAAAGCCAACTTTCATTTGCAATAATATAATACGCTTTAAAGGCAAGTTTGCAATTCATTTATAAGATTGAAATAGCAAAGAAGGATATTAATAACAAAAGCGAAAGATAAACAACCTAGAAGTGACTATCCCAATAGTCACCTCTAATAATAGCACGAATCCCGATTCGCACCACCCATCAAGTTTTAATTTAAATGTTGTAGTCTAGTTCTTACTGGCGATCCGAGCGTGTCCATAACCTAGACGAGGCTATTCGAATAGTTTTAACCCTGGGTGTACCAATGTACCCACACTTCACCGCCTTTAAGCCAAAACACACTTCAAGGTATGTCGGCACGGCTAAGTCCTACGAGACTTTTTCCAATATTGTGTATTAACTACGAGCCGTCAGATGGATATAAATCCATACGCTTACATGGTAAAGCCGAAAAGACAACTACCCACTCGTGATAAAGCTTTTCTGACAACTACCATGCTCCCACCTCCATCCTCCCGCGACCTCCTGCGACCCGGAGCCAATACACGCAAAGTACTAGGTCAAGAGAGGTCCCATATACTCTAGTGTGGTTAGCACGCAAAAATGCTCAAGACGGTGGCGCAAGTAACTCGGTCCTTAATCGACTGGGCACCTTTCCAGTCACACCCAAATGATCACACCAGCCTTACCATTGTGCCCAAGTCTAAACCATTTTGTTTTCATTTTTAGTTTTGCAGATAAACATAGCAAAAGCTCAAACGTAAAGTTATAGAAGATTTTGTGTGATCAAGGCTACCGACTAAAGTCGATAACCGCCCGCTTCTACCGATAGCTAAGCATGTCTACAAGTTGACCCGATCTACTAAGTGATAAGAGATCATCCAATGATCTCTAATCACAAAGAAATAACCTAGGCTCAGTAGTAGAGATCAATATTTTGTCTACAGGATATGCAACACGGATTTAACTAGTCAATATAACACAAATTAAGCAATGCATACATACAGTTGAAACAAAATATTAGACTTTAAAATACTGGGATTATCATGATCAAACTGCTTGCCTGGCTGCTGTTGCTCTGAATGCTCAACCTGTTGCAGAGGATCGCTCTCGGGGTTGCCGCAAATATCGAATCCTAACGATTGAACAAAACAGCGAATAAGAACGAATAACACCGGCAAGACTCAAAGATCAAATACAAACACCATTTTATACACAGAGGCTAAACCATCACAAAAAGAATGACAATTAACTGCTACAAAGACCCACTCACTTATTTGCTAGGTTAATCACAAAATCAAACCTCTAGCATGATTTAAACTTTGGACAGACTTGAAGGTGATTGTGTGCACATCTATTATTTAATCAACAAGTTAACACATCAAGAATAAATATTATCGGATGAGAGCACGTAACCTATAGGAAGCTATTGAAAACATTAACTAGATAATCACCAACCATTGGATGCTAACAATTTTCTAATTGAGGTAGGGCTTTAATAAAATTCAGCTACTAACACATCTAAGTATCACACCAACATATAGGAAGGTTAACCATAACAACATGCTATCACTACAAGGCCTTACTACTCGTAAAAGTAGGAAAACAAGTAGAGACAAACCACTAGTTCCAATAACAACTTCTTAGATCACTCATGCCAACAAGGGTTTTAAAATCTAGAACCGCTAACTAACATAATTCCTTACCAAACACTATTTCTTAAGCAATTTATCAAGTCTAACAGACTTAAATAGCATAAGCATGAAACCAAATTTCAGCTTTAGTGACAACAAAAACGACAACAGGATCAAACAGAACTAGAACTAAAATGCTTTCAAACCTCCAATACCAAACTTTGATCATGCAATGAGAGTGAACTAATGAACAACCGGAAGCATGATTAGCAGCTAACTACAAAGCTTCAGGGAGGTGGGCTCCTTTGCCACCACTGTGGCAAAACCAAGAACGAGCAACTCGGGTGGCGCTGACTCGGAAGTCGACGCCGGCGATGGAGTGGCGGCGCGGGTCGCGGCGACGCCAAAATGGGTTGCTTGAGGACCACTGAAGCTGAGGGTGGTCGCGGGTTGGCCGGAGAAGCACTGAGGTGGCGCGGCGACGGAGCACGGCGGCCGGCAGTGGAGGTGATAAGGTGCGGCTACACCAGAGAGGTAGACAACAAGAATTAGCGCACAGATGGGCATCGTGAGTTACCGAAACTCACCGGAATGACGCGAGCTCAAGAGGTCACGAGATGGCCCGCGACGAGAACTGGCCACGCGATCCGTGGGTCACCGAGAGGAGCAACCTGAGCAAAAATAGAGGAAAAGAGAGATGGGGTAGCTCGAGTGAGTGCACTAGATGGTGCTAGCGCGAGCAATTGCTCTAGGAACCAACTCACCGAGATGGGACGAAAAACCCAACTTTCTACCAAGAAGGGGGACACCAAAATTCAACGGCTCCCGAGAATAAAACTTCAAATTAGTTGAGGAAAGACATGATAGGAGTCCGAACACGATCCGACGCGAAAAGGAGAAGATGAGCTTCACTGGTTGTGGTGTTGACACGGCGGTGGCAGCACGCATTGTGCACCGAGCTCGAGCACAACTATGAATTGAGCTCGGAAGGAGCAATGAGTGATAGGATCGCTTAATGGTGTCTAAAGAAGGAAGAGGAGCTTTGGGTGAGCTTAAGTAGGGACGAGGGCGAGGAAACAAGAGGCGAGCTTCTCGCACCGAGATGCAAGGAAGAAAAGTGGCGAGACAAAGAGGTAGATGACGGCGACATGCCGCACTGTGGCATGGGCTAGCAATGGTGATGCGCCGAGGTGAAGCGCGAGAAACCGAGAATGGACGGCGAGGCGAGGTGGCGCGCATGCATGCCGCCACGCGACTCAAGACTGAACGAGGTAGGTGACGACCGACAAGAGGGGCCCGCCGTCGACGAGAAATAAAATGGCGCGAGTCGAAGTCAAGGCGCGCAAACCGGTGGTTTGACTCGACCATTTTCACTCCGACCGTTGGATCCGAGATGGACGGTCGAGATTGATGTATGCGTTCGACAGTCGCTTGCATGCGCGCACGTGATCGCTCGATCAGCACGGACGGTACGACCATCGGCCGCCACGGTGCAACTAGTTGGTTCGACCGAGCCAGCGGTGCGAGTCGGACTCGAGCCCGAGGTTGGGTCCGAGCCCGAGACGCAGTGATTTTAGTTTTGATTTAAAAGACAGAGAGGGTTTGGGAAATTTTTAGAGGTAGCTCCAGAGCTCCAAAAATTTCGAAATTTTTATGGTAGCTGCTAGGGACAGAGGACAACCTTGTGAAATTTTTCCAGGGTTTTCATGCACTAGATTTTTCCCACTAAAATTCACAAGCTGCTGTCCAGAGGTTTGACCAGATTTCTAAACTGGTTTGACTTGGGCATTTGAAATAGCAAACAAAATCTAAAAATTGTGAAATAATTCAGAGAGGTAGCTAGATGATCAAGATGCTAGGAAAAATATTTGCAGAGGATGATCACAAGTTTGAAGGCTAATAATTTGATGACAACAATTTCCAATCACAAGAATTAACTTCTAGAAAATTGGAAATTGCTAGGGAAAATTTGGAAAACTTCCAAATGATTTGAAGAGACAACAAAAGTTTTTATTTCTCCTCAAAATTTTACATTTGAATTACAAACCCTAAGTTAGGGCTGTTACACGTGGCTACCAATATATCCAAAACTACCAATGAAACCAACGTAGGGTGTAAATTGATATGGTATTAGCAGTTTGAGGGTGTAAAGTGAACGGTTTTATAGTTCAATGTGTTTTTTGAACTCTCGTCAAAGTTTAAGGATGTAAAATAGGTTTATTAAAAAAAAACATCTTTTTTTCTACAGTCGAACTGGTCGTGGTTTGGATATGTGGTGAGTGGGCCCGGGGGCATGACAACGAGTGAAAGCTGGAATGCAATATTTAACTGATCCGGTTAGTGTTGCAGGTTAACGGGTTATTGGATCTGAAGTACTATTTATTTCGGAGAAAGGAAGAATGTCATTATCTTTTTCAAGTTTGGATATATATTACTCCCTCTTTGAAATTGCAAGCCACATGTTTCCCTTCTGAAAATGATTTTTCCAGCTTCATTTATCCGCAACATGGAAGATATGTAGCTTGATGCTGAAACGTCACTTGTTCACATGCTGCATCCTGTATCACTATACACACAAGAGTAATTTTGAGATTTCAAGGTATCCTATCTACACAAAATTGTGTCAACCAGCTAAAATCAGGATGTTGTGCTACCATCACCACTGGTGTTCACAAACCCAAACAGTGAACGGATCCCAAAGATATATTATATTCACAACATCACAAGTCTTATTATAACTACGGTAGATCATAGACAAGGCGAGATTATAACACAACGAATGTGTACTATTTTTCCCCCGAATTAATATGTGCTACTAATAACTCGAGGATATCAGGACCGAGATTCTATGTAGGATCTTTTTCGTAGGCTCGAGATCATAAGGTCAAATGGTAGAATCGTGTCTCAAAAATCATTATTTTATAATTATGATCCTACATAGGATCAGGAATTGAAACGGTATAACAATATCATATAATCTTTTCGTAAAATCAGATACAATGACAACATTTATAACAGCCAGACGATGTTTACCAAACCGTGAACCGCTGAAGAAATGTGACGGGTCCGGGGCTCCGGGCGGCTATGCTTTTACCGGGTTACCGGGTCCGGACCACAGGCTTACCCACCCGTTAGTGACGTGGGGATGAGATTGCGAGAAGCGTTTGGCTTGGAGTCCCGAAGAGAGAGAAGGACACAGAGCAAAGCGAACCGAAGCCGGTTTCATACCCCGCGGCTTCTCCTCCTTAGTCCGAATATAGTCTCCTCCCTTCCTTCCTCCTCCTCCTCCCACTCCCCCTCTTCAATCTTGGCGGTAGCGCTTGCATAATCTTGGTTCTTGCGCAGCTGTGTGAAGTGTAAAAGATTTTTTGGCCGGATTGATTCCTCCTGTCTGTTCGGTTTCTTGGGGGCGGTTCTTTGTTCGGAGTGATTGGATTGCTGTGGTCTGTGGAGTGGGTGGTTTGGTGATTGGAGGGGGCAGAGTTGTGTAGAGACGGGAGGGGAGGAGGAGGGGCCATGGGTGGGCAGAGGATGGAGGAGGGGAGGTCGTCCAACCTTCAGTGCTTCTTGGACTGCACCACCCCCGCCGTGGAGACGCACATTCTCCCCAAGGTGACGCGATTGCTCCCTGTAAAGTTCGTGTCTTTGATGTTCTTGGTAGGCGCCGGCTGTGCCTGACTCGATCTGCGTTGATCTGTGGTGTCCTGGGAGTTTAGGATTCGTCATTACTCATTTGCTGGTTTGCGTGCATTAGTTAGTGTGGGTGGGGGAGAAATCACCTTTTAATTACTGAATTGCTGCTCATTTGTTAAGTCACAGATGTATCATGCTGCCTTTTTTCTGATGGCAAATGCCTTTGTGAAAGGGAATAATGGTAGTGTGTTTGTGTTGTATTTTTCTTCTTCTTCATTACGAGCATTGTACCACTAGTACTACCAAGTAGTACTTTTTTCCTCCTGCCTAATTGGGATGTAGCTGTGGTGACGGTTGTCAACTTAAATTCTGCCTTCTGTTCAACTGTTCTATTAATGAATGCCTTGGATTTTAGGGTATCTGGGTAGCCTATGCATATTTGTCATCTTAATTTGAGAGTGAGACGCTGCTCATGTTGATCCAGACGAATGGCCGATTGTCGACTGACGCTTGGCACCATGCCGAGATGGACAGCGTTGAGTACTTCAATCTTGCAGACCTCTGGGAGCAGTACTACGAGTGGAGCGCGTACGGTGCAGGAGCTACGGTGCAGCTCCAAGGAGGGGACAACGTAGTCCAGTACTATGTTCCCTACTTATCAGGGATACAGCTATACACCAACAAAGTCCTGACTGCATCTAGGTTTGGACAAATGATCCATACTCGTGCCGAAATTTTTGACTACCGATTTATAGATGTAGATTGAACCAATTTTCTGTTTCCTGTAGGAGTTTTGGTGAAGATAATGGCATGGACTTCTGGAGTGATGATGAGGACAATGAGAAGATGTCAAGATCCTGGAGTTCAACATCTGACGACTCAATGTTTAACTGCGATGTGGTAGGGGGCAATAGGAGGCGTCCTGGGCACTTGTATTTTGAGTTCTTTGAAGTTTGCTCTCCTTATGGAAGGATCCCACTCATGGATAAGGTGAATTTATATGCCCTTTCTGCTAGAGTTTATCCCAGTTGTGCTTTGCATCACTATTCTTAGATCGTTTGCTTTTGCTAGGTATATGAACTGTCCCAGGGCTTTCCTGGATTGACATCGCTGAAGAGTGTTGACCTTTCGCCCGCTAGTTGGATGTCAGTTGCCTGGTATGATCAAACTTACATCCATTACTTCTGTTTTTTTAAAAGAAGTTGGCAGATGAACAGTTATGTTATCTAGGAGTATCTTCACAAATATCATGCTTGCATGTTGTTCCATTTTCCTTGTAGCTTATAATTCTAGATTGCAAGCAGTGGTGCTCAACCTGTGCCTAATCAGTTTGATAAGTGATTGAAGCGTTTATGTTGATTTTGAGTTTTTATGCTTCAATAATCCTAAGTAGTAGATATCGTTTCTAAGTTCAGAAATCCATTCTCAGTTGTTAATTTTGTCTCAGTGATGATTATGATAGTGCTCACCATTGTCATTCATGGATGCTATTTTAATCAGGTATCCTATCTACCACATTCCCTACCAGCGCAATGTGAAGGACTTATCTGCATGCTTCCTAACTTACCATACCATTTCCTCCTCATTTCAAGGTACTCCTATATTCTTGTTGCGTATCAGACAACAATTAGTACCAGTTTGATCAACTCTAATGGTTCATAATTTCCCTAGGCTTCAGTGCCAGTGCTGCATGAACATTGGTTATGATGCTATTGTTATCAATAATCATCCTTTATTTGGGGTGATTTCCCTTCGCGTTGTTATCAATACTCATCCTTTATTTTGGGTGATTCACACTTAAAACTTTAGGCATTAACTATTTTGTCAACGTAAAAAGTGAGAGCTTACTCAAAGTTTTGCTTGGTCACATGACATGATGATGTGCACTAATCATCGGTATTTGTTTAAAGTTGAAACTATGCTTATATAGAGGAGTGGCAAGTTTGGTAGCCCTGGTTTTTCGAGTTCAGACTTCATGTTATGTACTGTATTTATGGAAAAGTCACATTGATGTCCTTAGCGTCTTCAGTTATGTTGCTATATTTTCAGAAAAGATGCATATTAGATATGTTGATGTCAAGATATGTTTTTTACTGCTTATTGGTATGCCATGTTATCTTAAACACGATTGATGGCTTAGCTTGCGAGAGTATGAGAGTTTTCTTCAAGGGTTTGTTCGGCTTGCTATTTTGCATCTAAATCTTCAACGCTGGTTTCAAAAGGCTCCATGTCTTAGCTTTTAAGTGTATAGATAAGGAAATCACATGCAAAAAAAGTTGGTGACAACAGTTTCTTTGCCCAATAAAGTTGAGGAAAGAGACTGCATTGCACATACCATGACTTCATTACTTATTCTTAGACGTGCAGTTGTTTCTTAAAGACTAGAAATATTTATGTTCTACCATGGAGGAAGAGTTCTTTTATATACTCTTTATCCATCTCTGGTGCAAGCTTGCGTGGATTGCAATGTGTGCTACAACACTTAGGAACACCAGCTGTCCACTTCACAGCATAAAAAATAATGGTACTGGAGAGTCTAAATTAGGCCAGCACTTTGAGCTTGACAGTGCTATGCATATTAAGAAGAAACATGTTAGGTACTGTATTGCTTAATTACAGCTGCACTAATGATGACCTTACTACTGTTTTTTAACCGTGGTAATCTGTATTCTGTGATTTATCCACAGATCACGCGCTCGAGACCATGACCAATGGTTGTTGTCCAGCTGCCAATGGGAAACAAAATGACCATCTGGACAAGAAGACCAACACAATATCACTTCCTCCGTTTGGACTTGCAGCGCACAAAATACAAGGTTCTCTCTGGACCAACCCCAGGACAGGAGATCATAAGAGGATGGTCTTCCTCTTCAGTGCGGCAGAATCCTGGCTTAAGCAGCTTGGAGTCCAGCACCATGACTTCAACTACTTCATCACTCACCCCATGTGAAATACTGAATGGCCGGGAGTAGCTTTGCAAAGAACCCGATGGCTGCAGAGTGCAGACCAAACTTACATCACCGACAAGGGAAGCAAACCGTTTACCGTATATTGCTCTCGTAAAAGTGAGTCTAACATTCGCGGGATAGATTTGTATGGCTTGAGTTTATCACAGCAAATATCAAATATATCAGGACTTACAAGGTTTCTGTTTTTCTTGGCTGAAGATGTAACTGATTGTGTACAGAAGTTTTGGAACTAATTTGATATCCAATGTTGTGGTTGGATTCATACCGTAGTTACCTTCTGTGTACTTAACTGCCCTAGGGACTGTTTGTCCAGGATGAACTACTTTTGCAGAGTCCAGTTGGACCTGAATCAGTTGATGACAATTTCATTATCCTCTACAGTAAGACCGTTGTAATGAAGCTTTTTCGTTCTGATTGGCGTATTAAAGAGTTGTTACTTCAGAACTAGGCCACTGCAGTAAGACAGTTCCATAACTTGCATTAGAGGAAACCTGAAATTAAATGGCAATTCCACATGCGCATTCAGATACAGCCCCATGATGTTTTATTGATATCCGAACATCTCTTGGTTAAATCATGTAGGAGGTGGCTTCGGAAGAGATAAAGAGCGTGTAATGTAGTGAGAGAGAACAGAGCAGAACCAGACACCAGGATCTAACCACAAAACGGCAAAAATAAGTTAGACCGTTTCTCAATTTGTGCGTGTCATCCTTGCGCAGGGGCATGCTAATCTTCTCTATCGTTCCAATTTTATCGGGTGTCTCCGAAGAAAAATTAGCAGTACCATCCCAGTTAGTCCGTACTGTGGACTGTGGTACTAAAACACCGTCCTTCACCTCCGGAAACAGAAACCGTTCAGAAACCCGTCCGATTTGCATCCAACGGACCATGGCCGAGTAAAGTGTGTACTAGTTGGAGTCGATGGAGAATTCGTGGTTCTTTGCTCTTTTGTTTCATTGTTGTTTCTTCGTCTATCCTACTTGTTCCTAGCAAAATGTGTGGAGGGTCTATCCTACTTATTCCTAGCAAAATGTGTGGAGGGAGATTCTCTTCATCAACCGTTGATTCCCCCTTGATCAACCCGAATAAATGACGCACAAAGCCCTCCCTCATCGCATTTTCTTTCAAAATGTGTTTAGTCTGGAGGAGTGGAGGCTGGAGCACGAATCTCGTTGTCTCATTTAGTAGGGTTTTATTTTCTTCTCCTTCTATGGGTACAACTTTACAAACAGTAACATGCCAATTTGTTGAACGAACTGGTCGGGTTTTGAATTAGGACGATCATAAATGTTCAGATTTCGAAAGCAAATATGAAGTGAAATGTATGTGCATTCCCCTCTTAAAGAAAAGAAAGGCACCAGAATTTAATACATCATACACCATCTAGCAAGATAGCTTCACTGTTTTTGTCTCAAAACAGACAAGCTTCCATCAGGGGAAGAAAGCTTCTGAAACGTGATCCATGGACGATAGATCACTGCTCAACATATACAAGTGCTTTCCTTTAATCAATTATATTCATGCTTTCAAGTTTCAACAACTTTTCAACTACTTGTACAATGGTGCAACTTCTCCCTTATTCGATACCGTAGAACACAACAGTGTGAATCATCTGATGGCACACAATCGATTTTTCTTTACTTTTTTTCTTAGGAAAAATCCATAAACACCCTCATAGGCCATTTGCCTTTTCAATTTGCTCCCTATATCTAACTATCGTTTATTTTGCCCCCATAAGTTAAGTTATCGTGCAAATACCCCTCAAACCGTATGTAAGCACTAATTCTCGTGTTTTTTTATTATCTTTGGCACTTGTTTTAGTAGTGCCAATACTTGTTTTAATTATTCGGGTGATTCCAATAGTTGTGATACACCATTTCATTTCTAATGTTTCAATGGTAAAATTATGTACTACAAATAGCAATATAACTCGAATCACTAAAACAAGTATTGAAATCACTTAAATAAGTGCTAAAATCGTTGAAGCAAGTACCAAAAATAATTAAAACCATGAGAAAATAGAGCGAACATGCGGTCTAGGGGTATTTGCAAACCAACTTAATTTATGGGGGCAAAATAAATGAAAATAAGATATGGAGGTAAATTGAAAAACGTAGGTGACTTATGAGGGTAGTTATGGATTATTTTTTTCTTTTTTTCTTTCTCTTTTCAGCTCCACGCAAGAATGCAGGGCCGAAACGGAGGAAAAGATTATTTTATCCTTGGTAACCTCAGCACTATGCAGCACAGCAGCTATTGTGTGAATCATCTAATTGTGTTCGACAGATCACAGAACTTATTTTCACCAGCTCAACGTGGAGGGTGCATCAGTGCATGTCTCTTCAAGCTGTGTAAATTGTTGAGGCCTTCGCTACTAATATGTACTTAATCTTCAAATTCCTGTCTGGCGCCAATGAGTTGGTACAGGTTCCACCCATCTGTGATCTGTGACAATCTCATAAGAAGTTGGCAACAGCCTATTACTTCTCTCCTACAATGCTTTTGTAGTTAACCATATATATGGCAACCAATGTCAGAAGTGCACCTCCAATCTGCACAGGTGAGAAGGTCTCTCCCAGATAGAGGAACCTGAAAAGGCAAGGAGGTGTCACAGAAGAACTGTTAGAAAACAAATATTGCATTTTATGTTTGTGAAAAATTGACAGTCCAAAATATTGTAAAGAGTCTAACCCAAAGATGGAAGCGAACATAGGAGTTAAGAAAGTAAGAGAACTAAGTGTGGTCAAGCTACCTGCAAGAATTAGAGAAAACTGGTTATATGGAATGCCTAAGAGCATTAATCATGGAGAATACCAGTAAGTTATAAGTTCCAATAAGACTGGATTGGTGGGAAGCGATCTTACCTCTTGTAGCATTGTAGAAGTACACACCATAGCTGACAGCACTGCCAAATATAGACGTATAACCAAGTGCTAATATGTCACTCCATGTAAGCTCTTGGATATGTCCATTCAGAGCAGGATCATGATTAAGAACAGATATAACCAACAACGGAAGCCCACCTATTACCATATGCTGCCATAGAGTGAATATTAGCATTTTATGTGGTGTAATGTTAGACCTTCATAATTTTAAAGAGTGTCAAAATCATTAAAAAAAAAAGGGGGTGAAAAATTATAATAATCTGTAATAAAGGTAACATCTACATCCAGATGGAACCATTACACAAGTTGAAAGGCCTAAGTTGATCTGAGGATTCCAACAAAGGCTGTTCAAGTTTCATTTGATGTTGCAATCTGTATGCATTTGCCGTTCCAGTACATGAGTATTTTTACGATAAATAAGCATTTAACTCGCGCAATAATAAGAATAACAATAGCTATATACACTGAGTTCCTCAGAATAAACTACCAAATTAGCACTTCCGGGAAACGTCCAGAACATTTGCCCAAAATAATTCATGGAAAAAAAGGCTGACTTGTAGGGGGGGAAATAGTGTTATCAATTGTGCTTTAAAGCATGTGACATAAACTATCCTTTATTCATCTGCAGATAACATACCCATCCTGTTGCCATGATTGGATCAGAATACTTCGACACCCAACGGACCATGATAGTTCCGACTGCCATGCTTTGAGCTGAGAGGAACATCCACCATTCCCCACTTCCCCAGATTGTTGTCTCATTTCCTTCAACTGACAGTGCTGGAATCTAAAGTGCAGCTATACACAATCCATAAATTCAAGCAAAATAATGTGCAAAAAACATTAAATTGGCACACCCCATTTCTGAATTTAATAAAGTACAAAACGGCTCGCAAAAAAGTAAGAGCATTTTTCACCATTTTACAGATGATATGTCATGTAATATATCTTTAGTTTTCATATAGCAACAGTGGAAGAATTCAAAACGTCCACAGAAGGCAATTGCTGTAAGAATTCAGAACGTCCGCAGAAGGCAATTGCTGTAAGTACTTCTATGAGAATTCAGACAAATCAGATAAGTAGGCTCAGTTCAAATATTATTGCAAGGAATTTCTGGCTTCCAAAATTACGCCGTCGATGTGGAGAAAATAGTGCATCACCGTTGTAACTTGTTGTCATAATCAATATCCGGGCCTCAAGATTGGTAAACTCTACACTGCATACGAAAAGTTAGGATACACATTGACAGAAGGCAAACCTCGAGAAGCAAAAGCCCAATGACACCCAGTACGAGCCCTCCAACTCCTATCGCGCCAATAGACTCTCCAAAGAGTAGTGCTGCAAGGATAGCAACCGTCAATGGCTGGGAGTCAATTATGACCTGCAACGAAGATTTCAGTTTCATAAGGGGCATCAGCTCAACGGACCAGAATGGCAAGCCAGTTGCTTTCTCGAGGAGCTAAAGAACAGCAGGTAGAGTTCGCCTTACGCTTCCGAGGCCGGCCGATGTCTTCTGCAAGCCCTCTGCGAGAAAGCCCTGCAGAAGGAGAGCAATGCATGCTTGCTTCAGGAACCGCACAACCACACGCTAAATTGGATAGGCGTCGCATCTTTTACCTGGAAGCAGGCGGCGTCGACGAGGCCGAAGGCGGCGACGGCGGCCCAGGCTGCCCACCCGGAGGGCTGCTTCCTGCCGCGCGCGGCGGCGAAGGCGACGAGTAGCGCGCCCGCGGGGAGCAGGCGGAGCGCGGCGACGAAGAAGGGCCCGGTCTTGGGTATGACCCCCTTCATGGCCACCATGGCCGTGCCCCAGAAGAAGAAGGGCGACAAGAGCGACCCCCACTCCCACCACTCCCTCCCCATGAGCGCCGCGGAGGCCGCCTCGTTCTCCCCCTCCTCCCCAGACTCCGCCTCGGGGGGCCGCGCGAGGAGGGGATTGGTTCCCGCGTCCGGGTCGACGAAGCACTCGACGTCGGTGCCCGTGCCGACGCAGTCGACCGCGTCCGCGTCAGCGGCAGGCGGGGCGGGGGGTGGCGGCGTCTCACGGCGTGCGGCCGCGAGACGGAGGCGGAGGACGCCGCGTCGAGTGGGAGCAGTGGATGGGTGTTTGGGAGGGAGTGGCGGGTGAAGCGGCACGACGACGAGGCGGGGCGACGCGGGCCATGCGGCGGTGGACATCTCGGCCGGCCGACGCGTGCAGTTCTCGCCGGGTGCTCGGGCGGGGGAGCTGGGGTGGTTCGGTCGGTCGAGAGGCGGCGGAGGAGGCCGGCACGAGAGGAGTGGCGGGGAGGAGTGGTGGAGTGGAGAGCTGGGATCTTTTGCCTGCCCGGCTGCCCGTGCCGTGCCGTGCCGTGGCTCGGTTCCTGCCTGTCGCAGCTCTCCTCGTACGGCGCGCCGTGCGTGCGCGCGCGTGTGGTGTTGGGCTTGGACTGCGCGGCGCGGCGCGGCGCGGCGCGGCCTGCTTACTTGCTCGGCTCGGTTTGGCTTGCGCAGAGGCCGAGGCCGAGCCCGAGCCCCGAACTGGGCGCGTTTCTCCCGTGCCACGGGCTCATCTCACGGTGACGTGCCCGTGGGTGGCTTCCCGTCTCCCATGACACGAACACGAACACGAACACGAACACGAGTTTACAGCGGACGGTGGCAATTGCTGAGTGGTTGGCTGATTCCTCCGAGGTCAGCGTGCGACGATTCTCATATCGGGGCAGTTCGGAAACAGCAAGCTGTCGTTTTAGTTACAGTAGTAGTGCTCCATGGTACCAACCTCTGTCTTTGCTAGAGGTTAGCAGTCCGATCTGCAGTTGAACGTCCAAGGCCTATTGCTACAGGTATCACTACAATGTGATCGGCACGGCACCTTTCACAGTACTCGCTACAGTAATCGGTGCAGGCGCGGGCCTTTGCAGACACAGACTACTGTGTCCCTCTGCCGTAAGACCAGTGATTGCAATCTACTAGTAGGCACCAGGATCATGGCAAATTAACAGCATCAGCCACCCTAATCGGGGAATTTTGGTTCGTACCATGGCCAAAATTCCAGGGCTCCGAGCTGCAACAGTGTCACAAGTGTGTTTAGTCACAAATGGAGAACCAAAACTCGAGGATTTTTTTTACCCATACCATGCCCATGATGTTTCACAACCACACGCGCATCTGCTCTCGTGCATGCATAACATATTCCAAGCATTTACTTAGGAATAATATCTAATTGTCTATATTTACTCTGGAGTATTATGATGTAATGTAAGTATGTCCTAATGAACTACACCACTGCAAGGTAATGGATTCCACGGTCATGTATGTAAGTCCTAACGCAGGAGATGCAGGACTATTAATGTACATTAGGCACGATTCATCGGTTCCAACATAGAACTGCCAATTATGTACAAGTTGTTGTTTGCAACGTACAGTGTAGGAAAACACTGAAAGATCATGAATCAAAAACTATTCTGAGAATCTAGCAACCCAACGAACGATTTCATCTCATACTATGGGTTGCGCAGGGATACGAGTAGTGCTTCAGTTGTTCAGGCCTAAGTGGATGCTCTTGACTATTGATCTTCATTCTAGCAGCAGCTGCGTTATCTCATCAAAGCCATCGTTATCACAATGAAATACTCCCGATTCGTCATTGTCAACCACCGCTAGTTCATCATGACGAGATACTCCTGTCTTCTCGTAGAACTCTTGCTTCTGTACATCCCATTCTTTGACAATTTCCCCTACCCTGTCACCCAGCAGTTTGTCATTATCAAGAATGTGCTTAGCATCTTCAACATCAACAGTTTGGCTTGCCTCTGTCAAGGCGAAAAGGGCAAAAGGATAGCATGAGGGTCAAAAACAGTGTGAATGGTAATAAAGTACCCAAAGAGTACCCACAGAAGTTGAATAACACAATGCCAACAACAGACAAGCACCTGCAAAGGCCAATTCTTTGGCTTTAGCATAGTCCATTGACAATTTCTTGATGTCATCAAGTTCGCACTCCACACCCTAGACGCAGAGCAACGTGTCGGTAACAGAAGTGAATATGTGTAGCATTTATATATATAAAAGAAAGGATTCCAGGCTGAGCTTGTTTTTATGTTGATATCCACTCAACCCTACACAGCATAGTGACTCTTTATCAAGGATAATAAGGAGAAGCTTTGGCTCCACCTGAATGAGCTTATATTCGAACCATAAAACTGAACTGTCACAGACGCTGTCCCAGCCACTAGCATTGACAAAGCAAGGGGGAAGAGAGCAGTAGCGGATAAGGAACCCTGTGGGGTCGTCAGTTCCTTTAAAATCTTTAGAATTTAATGGATTCATATAAAACACCATTGGGAATAAGGGTGTTTTTCAAAAACCCCACAACTTGCACCTCCCTTCACTACCCAGAGAGAGGCAGGGAGGATGAACTATGTAAATAACAACACTGATCTTGTGATCTGGAGTGTGTTAAAATGCGGGAAGAAAAATAAGCCATGAAAGGAAATAAAAGCAGTGATGTGTGTAAAGAGACTAAAACTTACCAAGTCCATGTGCATATAACTCTCTATTTTAGTATTCACAAACAACCTGAAAATAAAAACAACAATCAGAACATGAGCAAGCAATAATTTATGTGTTCTTGTTTGCATAGGAAACTAGCACGCAGAAAACAGCATACTGCAATGCAAGAAGAAAAAACAAATACTAATGACGAAAATAGATGGTATTGAATAAAATCGCACGTACTTGTCACATGCAAATTTCACTCGTTTATTCTGAAATGCACTTAAATCATCAACCTGTTTCGCCCCAAGGTCACCAAGCAAATTGATGAACCCAAACAAAAACATGCCTTTGTCCAGCATCCTTTTGACAAGTGCTGATACAACACCCATCCCATTTTTCTTAGCCTCAACAACGAAATCTTTGAGTTTCTTTAACTCCTCTGTTGCAAACACATATCGAGCGTATTAATCTTCACTTTCCAAGAAGCTCCAAATTAGTGACTCAAATATATATACCTTACCAAGAGACAAATAAATCTTGAAATGTGGCTTGTATGGTTGGCACTCGTAAAGACAGTAAAGGCAGTAAAGCCCAGCCAATCTTTGAGGTAGAGGACTTTGAGAAGTCATATGACCTGTAATTCAAAAGAAAGTGAAAATAGTTCAGCAATGATTATATAAAGGATCATTTGTGGGTACAGTGCCAACTTCCAGGAAGCCATAGCCTACCGATACAATGCAAAAAGAGGGACTGCATGAAAACACCCGAGTTCGTCTTAGGTCTGCCTTCATAGATGTAAGAAAATTTCTTTGCCATCCACTCTCTCTTGAAATCGGTGAATGTCGTGCAATTTTCCTACCAATCGGAAACACAAGAGTGTCATTTATCGAAAGTTAATATGCACATGACACACCTAGGGAAATTGCATGGGAGATCAAAATTACCTTGGTATAATCGGCTAGTAGCTCATCAATATCCAGCTTGAAAGGAGCAATATCCATATTTACAGCCAAGGTCAAGCCTGAATTTCAATCAGGGAGTAACTGGTCACTTCAAGGATAATTAGCAAGAGTTCAATATGAATCCCAGAAATGTGAATACTAAAGCAAACATCATCTATCAGTGGATTGTGCAGAGAGAAGTAAAGGGGCTAATGCGACGGTGCTTCCTGCAGTTTGCTTGTTCATGATATTGATTTTTTTTAGCCCATATTGCATTCTCTATTGGTGAATTTTCTATCAGTGAATACTAAAGCAGCGTCATCTATCAGTGAATTTTCTTTTTCTTCACGAGCTTGATTTTCTAGCCCACATTGCATTCTCTACCGACTACCGAGACATGGCCTCCTTATTAATTCCGCAGCATAGTCCACTAAGTCTAGAACAGTCACTACTCCAGTGAACAATTCTACTAGCACAAACTGTGCACTAACAAAGTAGTAGCAAGTATGGCGCGGGACTTCCCACAAGGTAGGGCTCATGCCTCACGACCAACATCAACTGACAACTCGTTATCCGCGTGCCAGATCGCCAGCGAATCGATTCCTACGAGGAAGGCTTCAGTGAATTTAACAACTGTAAAACTGTTCACTGAATTTAATCTAAACGCACCTGCATGACCTGACCAGCAATTGTTCACCGGAGCAACAAATCGTCACATAAATCACTACATCACATACTAGCTCTCAAAAAATATATTCACAGACTGTAACTGCAGAGAAGAAGAGGAAGAGGAAGAGTAGAAGAGGGCGCTCAGGGCCGATGAACTCACAGCACCGACGGCAGGTTCCCGACGGGGACTAGTGGCGGAGTACGGCGGCCGGCAACAGCAGGGCCCGGCGGCGGGACGAAAAACCCAGGCGCTCGCTCGGGTTCTGGGGTGGTGGTTGTAGCTTCCCCGGTCCCGGTGCACCGTCTCCGGCCGCCACCGCCCCTCGCTTCGCCTCGCCTCGCGGCGGTCTCTCCGTACGCGCGGCAGTTGATACTTGATACTAAGATAATAAGGAATAGTAGAGGGCCTCGCGTGCAAAAACACCCCACTACTCTCCTCTCGACCTTCGATCTGGGCCGTACGATGTCATAGGCCGGTCAGAGGACGCCCCGGATTGGATCGCGAATTTTATTCGCGATCCAACTCGAGAGGATGTAGTTGGTAATAATAAATAGTAGAGGGTCTCGTGTGCAATTATCTGGGCCGCACAAATTGATGGGCCGGTGAGAGTAGGCCCAGGACTGGATCGCCTCAGCGAAGGCGGAGCTCCGGCGAGCGGCGGGTACGGCGGTCTCGCGAGAGGCAGGCAGGAGCCCTCCCACCGGCCCCGGCACGTTCCCTGCCGCGGATCACCTCGCCGGCGGAGTGCCCTCCACGGCCCGGTCGTCGCGCCGCGCGCCCGCGCCAGGGTGATAAACCGCTCGGCGCCGCCCTTTCTCCCGCCGGCGTGCAGGCGCAGCTCCCTCACTAACCACCGGTACGTCGCCCTCATGTCCTCTCTTCTCAACTTTCTGCTCAATTCAGATGGCAACGAGCAATGTCTTGCCATTCAATGGTAGAGAAACTGCACTAGATTTGGTCGGTTTATCTAGGTTGAGGACAAGATTTCTTAGGAGGAAACCCCAATGTAGAAGATAGTGGTAGGAAAGCCATTTTTATTGCTGCAACTATTCGTTACAAACTTCAGAAACACATGCGCCGACATTTGACGGCACGGCAGCTTACATACACTTACAGGTTACAGCTTATTTCTACATCATATATAACCAAATGGCGTCTCATTCACTTCAGCTCTCTATCAATCCTTGCAACCGCTTTCCTGAATCCTGATCGACTGGCTGCACTGCCCAATATGGACTCAGCTCTGCTCTCTTGCGTAATTAGTTTGGTGTCAGGACATACATCTTGCAGTCATGCGGCGCCACCGAAGCTGATATTTGCCCCTGAGCCGAGATCGACGAGTGCTGCACAAGAGATGGGAGTTTGTTGTGATGAACTATGAAATCTGCAGTGGAATGTTGTATGAGCATTGAGCTCTGAAGAAAGCAAGCTTACCGCCCATAGATCACGAGCAGTGACAGCAGTGGATGCAGCAAGACCAATGTTTGACCAGTGCGCGGTGATGGTTGCCTGGTACCCCTGCCTGTTCCAGAGAACCACCGCCTTCCTGTTGTCGCTGAGCGGCCCAGCCCAAACCTACAGACAAATTAATACAGCATTGTCAGTTTCAGAATCATGCTCAGGCTGCACTGTGCCATGGGACAAATTGCATGTTGAAAGCCACTAATGCAGAGGTTGAGGTATACCTCCAAGCCATTGTCAGATTGTACTTTCTTTCCTTGGACGCCTAGTCTATCTGTTCAGAAACTCGCAGTATGAGTACACAGAATTCCAAAAGTATGGTTAAGTATGTGAAAGAGAAGGCTTGCCTTGGTTGACGGCAATGACCTCCCAGTTGCTGAGTATGTCCTTTGTCTGCTGGTTCATCGATCGCACATCACACCCGATCAGAAGAGGAGCCTGCACAATTCAATCCAGGTTTGCAGTGAGGAAACACAAAAAACATTAAACATTGCAACAACATTGTCAACACACAGGAAAATGAGTACCTTGGCGAGTGCCCAGATGCTAAAGTGTGAGCGGTACTCCGCTTCAGACATCCCACCGTTGCCCACTTCAAGCATGTCAGGATCTGAGATTGAAGCGCAACATCATCTATTGATTAGTTGGAAGCTCTCAAATGGTTTAGGTGCTCTAGGAACAGACTCATCTGAAACTCATTACCATTCCATCCACCAGGTCCGGCATAGGAGGCCCATCTGTCATTCTGGTCTGCTCGGGATGTCATACTGAAATAACATGGTAATTATGGTCAGTCCTATCAATTTCAGTGGTTATGTAAGCAGAATTCCAGAGATGAAATGAGCAGCACCTGCCCCAATTGTCGGCGATGTCATCAGTTGTTCTCCAGCTGTTGCCCATGCTGCCTGCCCATGTAGCAGGATTTTCTCTCCCCCTAAACAGAAAAACACAGTAGAGTGGATAAAAAACATGTTGTTTTTCTATCATCTAGTCAAACATGTTATGGCGAGCAAACTCACCATTCACATAGGGAGAAGAAGATGTTCTTCCCATAGGTCTTCATGGCATTGCTCATTTTAGTATATCTGCATTGGCCATGAGAATTTACACAGAACGCTTATACATAAGGCCCAATGTGTTGGTCATGTGGCAGTTTGAGATATTGTTCTCCTTTACCTTTCCGTGACGCTCCTGCCAGCATCGTTGCAGTTGTCGTACTTCAGATAATCAACTCCCTGGTGTTGAGAGGGCAAGAATTGGAAGAACATCAGAATCATGGTGTCACTGTGTCAATGTTGATTTGGCATCAGCCATCAGGTATGCAATTGTAAGGGGTTTACCCAAGATGCGAAGGTTTTCACATCTTGCTCTTCATGATCAAGTGATCCGGGCATTTTGGTACTGCACGTTCGTGTTCTGCAATACACAGTGACTATTAGTTTCGGGTTCATCGTCAGTTTGTCACTACTAAATACAAATTCTAGTTTGCTTGGGCTAATGAGGACTTTAGTACTAAGGATGAGAGAAAATTAGTGCTCTTGTTATGATAAACTGGATAGCTAGCATACCCAGCATCACTGTAGATGCCAAGCTTCAACCCTTTTGCGTGCACATAATCTGCAAGTGCCTTGATGCCAGAGGGGAATGTTTGTCTATTTGAAACGAAGTTACCCTGAGAAGTAGTAATACAACTTTGTCAATACAGACAGTAGTAAAAAAATTGTTAGGTCGTCACAAAAGAGAAAAATGAAGAAAAGGGTGATCTGGCCGTTGGGATGCCTAACACCTGTATAGGTATTACAATAATGTAACAGCGCTATTTTAAATTGCTGGTTGGTGTCCACATGCTGAATTTTCCACCTCTTAAACTTCTAATAATGCAACATTAAAATCAATAGAATCCACAAGCAATTTTTTACTTCTGCACAATATGGTGGTTAAAAAATAGATCCTGTACAAAAATTCTTGAAGTTCATAACCAAATTTTCTTGGATTCATATCCTACAAATATACTTTTGCAGTTGCACTGACGATAATGCTGAAAATGATGGGGGTGGTTTGCTGTGGACAATCTTTCTCCCCTTACCTGGTAGTCCCTGTCAGATTCTGCCCAGCAATCATCTGAATAGAAGAGATGGAAAACATTTGAGCTATGAATTACTTATTGATCCATCGGAAAAAATGCCTTACTTATTGTTTAAAAAAATAGCATTTTTCTGTGCTCAACATATCGTGTGACATAGGGTTCAGATAGCCATCCGTACCTATGTTAACATATTCATAGCCCAGTTTCGCAAGACCAGTGTTGACCAAAGCATCAGCTGAACAAAAGGGGGCAAAATTAGAGCAGTCTTAAGGATCTCACATGCTTCTATTACAATATAATCTAAAACAGCTTTGCATGGAACAATGACAAGATTACGAATAATGTACGTAATATAAATTTGACACCATAACAACTTCATTGCATCATTATCTTAGTAAGGCAATGAGATCATCACGGGGTGTTTGTCCAGCACCAACAACCAGCAACTATATGTCAATGGAGTCGGTCCAAGAGAAGCAGTTGCATGGCTGCACCTGCCCTCCTCTTACTAGAACTGGTTAGTTAGGCTGCACCTATCCATGTCTGACCCAACTCGTTAGCTCAAAGGTCCCTTTTCTGATACTTCCATCTATCAACAACCACATAGGCTCATTCTAGACCATGGTGACACCAGGGATTAAAATCCCGGCCGGTTACCGCTTACCGGAGGGGGGCTAGGATACGGGATCCCGGCCGGTAATCCCGGGCTGTTCAAATTCAAATTCAAATTCGAATGGTTTTTAATCAAATTTGAACGAATTTCATCCGAGAAAAAACCGGTTTGACCGGTAACCGGCCGGTTACCGGTACCGGCGGCTGGCCGGGATGCAACCCGGTACCGGGTTTCCGATCCTTGGGTGACACTATGGTCAATTGATTTTGGTGTCCATGTGGACCACAAAGATTGACTGATGAGATTATTAATGTATTAAGTCATAAAAAGCCTGATCTAGATTTGTTCAGAGATCTGCCCTCCACATGCTGTCGACATGCATGCATGATTAAATTCAATCCAATCCAAACCTCAAGGGACGAGAGAAAGAATCAATGAAGTCATTTTCTCAATTCATCGATGAGCCTTACGGTTATGGGTCCTCGTTACCCTTCATCAATGAAGTCATTTTCTCAATTCATCGATCAGCCTTACGGTTTTGGGTCCTCGTCACCCTTCATGAACACGGTAATTAAAGTTCCCATGTACGTTCTGGCCAAAGGGTCGATTCCGCATGGACCCTCTCCTCTTGTACTCTATCACATTTTTGCTGCAAAAATTTGCAGCGCATGTGGGCTTGTTTCTCTCAATGAGTGTGGTTTAAACAGAAGCTGGTCCATGCTTGGAATCTTTCCATTCTGAAAGTGCTATTTTGGACCAAATAAGAGAGGATGTAAGTACTGCAAAAGCTACTAACACTGCACTAACACATGGTTCCTTTTTATGCTGGATAATTCCCCTCTTAGCGTTCTTGGCCTGTTTGGTACGCTGAATTTTAAAAAAAATTCTGTAGGAATTGAACTGTTTCCTAAACAGGGTCTGAACTCTGAAGCAATCATGCAGTCAGTCCTATGTTGATAAACCAGCTAAGCAACGCACGCGGCTGGACAAACTCATTTGCTGAATCGCCCAGACAGCTTATGCAGAGGTTTTGTGACAAAAGGAAAAGCATGTTCGAATGAATGATTCCCAGATCTGATTCGCCTGATGCTGAAGGAATAAAGATTGGTTAGAGCCTTGGAGATTTGGAGAGCAAGGAGAGAGAGTGAGAGAATATGGCAATGTGCAGTGTAGCTGATCTGGTTGTCATTTTCTTCCTTGGATCAATGCAACTTTGCTGCTTGCAAGCTGTAACAACTCATCACAGCCCTGCAGTAATAGTAATTCGTGCCGGCCAACATGGTTTTCAGGGGCTCATGGCGTGCGGCTTGCCGGTGAGGGTCTCTGACTATTGGGCAGCTAGCGTCCAATGCACGGTTCATCACAGCCCTGCAGTAATAGTAATTCGTGCCGGCCAACATGGTTTTCAGGGGCTCATGGCGTGCGGCTTGCCGGTGAGGGTCTCTGACTATTGGGCAGTTAGCGTCCAATGCACGGTCGGTGTCCGTCTCCAAGTCTGCACAAAATCTCTCGGGTGTCTCAGTCTCACCGTACCGGCATGCACCCACCATGCAATTGCCAATATGTTTGCCCGTTTGACATGTTTCTCTGAAATTTTGTGGTAGATAACCGGGTGCTACACTGGTTGGATTAGCGAGCGACCGATTGAGTTAAGTGTTGGCTTTTATTACGGTTCGAGGAATGATTAGTCAGGGTATTACATTACATTACGTGAATCTTTTCTTAGTTTTTGGAAGAAAACATTTTCCATCTGAGAAGTATATGAAAAACTCTCCCAAGTCGGCTCACCGACACCTTCCTGAATGTTTGGTAACCCACTGTTGTTGACGTTGATACGTCTAACGTACCCGCCATACTATCCCATGCCCCACTATGTTTCTAAAAGGCTGTGCTCTGAAAAGCTGTAAGAAAAGGATCACCGATTTATTTGCAGATGTCAATGTGCAGGCCATTGCAACATGGTAAAAAAAAAAAGTACAGCAAGTGATTGGACCGGATCGTATGTGCATTGAAGAACTGAAAGGGAGACGCCATGGATGCAGGTAATTAAGAGGTAATCATAGATAAGACTTGAGAGGGGGTAGGAGCAAGTGTACCTGTTTCCTTGATGATCTCCTCATTGATCCCGCAGAAGAAGTGGTTCCAGCTATTCCACCTAACGCATTTCATCACCAGAATTAATTAGTGCAGGAATTACGACTTCATGATGCAGCACTGCTTATGTTTACACATGTGAGGCTCTTTTTTCTTGTACCGTGACTAGTGTTAATTACGGAGTACTAATTACTAGTTACTTGCCAGTTGCCATCATACATCAACCGAAACAAGACAGCACCGACACAGATTACTACCGGATGGTAAGAAAGTGTCAAGTCGTCTGATACGTCATGAATGATGAAATAAAAGTACAGTGACGCCATTAGAAAGACTAATCCTTTTTTGCAGAGTTGATACTGCACTGCATAGTTAAATATGTCAGCACAAGGACAGAGGCTAATGTTTGTCGTACTCACATAAAGTGGTAAAATCTAAAACTCGTATACAAGTACAGTGACAAATACGTGAATGCCTTCTTCAAAAGGCTGTAGGGACAAGCATAGATGGGTTGCCGAAAGAACCAAAAGGGGAAATCTTTTCCCAGATTTTGTGGGCATGCTCACAGCCTCTCAGTTGCCATTGAAGATTTCTACTCTGCAGATTTGAAGCCAAAATAGTCTGAAACTTTACTACAGGTGACAGAAAACACACACTGAATCCTTATGAAAGCTTTGCTCGTGCGCATGGCAGTGCTAGAGGACGACATGTTTACAGTGCACTCTACAGCTCGTCGGCTACATGCGATAGCCTGCTACTCTACAGTAGTAGTACTAGCCTATTTCCATGCAGAAAAACAAAAAGATTTTCTCGACGCGGACAAGGGAGAAAAACGCCCACCGCGTGCGCGCACAAGTACTTTCCTCGCCTCCTCATCCGATCACTCTTACCAAGCCAAAAATCTATCGCGAGAATTGATAAAAAGGCAGACTGCACAGTGCATAGCCGTGTGGGAAGGGAAGGGAAGGAGCAAAAGGAGCTTTGACAGTGGGAGGCCAATTGGCCATGATGAACCTTCGCTTCACCGCAAGCTAAAGACATATCCTTTTCCTCGCCCAAAAGTTCTTACGATCACTGTTGGTCTATTGCTACTAGTGTTATTATTATAATAAGCAGCTGCTCGCCGTGCACTTCCCCCCTCACGTTTGACATATTCTATGCTTCATGAAACCGTCTTGGTTGTTTAATTCCTCGGCTGCGTCGATGACTCGATCCCGAACAGAGAGCATCGATTGATTTGATTTTATTGAGCAACTGTTTGGCTCGCGTCGTTCGAAATACGGATGCGCGGAACGTGCAAACAAGATTAAAGAAGAAGAAGAGGAGGAGGAGGAGGAGGCATGGTAAAGCTCAATGGCAGTAATGGTGTCAGCTAGTGTGTACCCCATCTGCGGCGTCCTGCCGAGGCCGTTCTCGACCGCGCGCCGCCGCGCGGGCCGCATCCGCCACGCCGCCCGCAGCTCCTCCGTCACGTTCCCTCCCCGCGCCGCCACGGCGCCCGCGGCAGCTGCCACCACGAGCAGGAGGAGCAGCGACGAGCTCGAGGCGCGCGCCATGGCTGGCTAGCTGCTCCGCTCTGCTGCTGGACAGAGCAGCAGCGTTGAATTGGAGGGTTGGGATGGTGTCGGGGAGGAGGCGCGCTCGACTGACTGGGCGCCTTTTATATAGGACTGGGCGCACAGGCTCGGTGGGGCCCACTGCCGTTTTCTAAGAAAAATTTCGGGAAAAAGATACGTATTTTGCGTCCACTCCGTCGCTTGACCTGTGTCGCGGGTTAGTCCCCGGTCCACCAGACCACCGATTAGACAGTGCGCAGGAACATTTGCTTGGGCGCCGTGTCAAATAGAGTACTCAACTCGTGTACGATTTTTTTGGTGGTGTACCGCTCGCTGTTCGTGAGGAGGATGCCGTGCGGGGGATGTAACACGGTACACCTGATCACCGATTGACGCGCAACGCTAGGCATACCTTAAGAGTTTTTTTTCTCCCTAAATGATACTATTTGAAACGGTATTAGTAAAAATAATATCCTCATAGCTGTAATTGTAAAAATGACACTCTTGTCCGTACAGTCACGGGACGGATAAGCCACGTGATGACACGTGGCGCCTCTCCCATGGCCTCTTGTCCGTCCCGTGTCCGTGCGGACGAGGTGTCACGTGTCGTCACGTGGCTGTGCGGATGAGAGTGTTATTTTTACAATTGCGTCTGCGAGACCGCTATTTTTGCTAATGCCACTTCAAATAGTATCATTTAGGGGGGGGGGGGGATTACATCCCTTATACCTCGTGTTCTCGAGCTTTTAGGTGAGATCGGTTGTTTATGGGACTCAATAATGGTATTTTTCCTAAATCTATACGATGAGAGTTTAGTCTAGGATAGTGCATGCATAGATAACAGGTCGACACGTCGTGCATGGATGTAGGCCATAGGTGTCGTATTCGTGCAGTTTGTACTCTTCTCTTTGAACGATCGAGTTTATCCGCTCATGGACGTGCCATCAAAATCATGGCTCGACCGTGTAACAAAGTGTGCATTTGGATACGAAGAATTAAGGTTGTTTGCAAAGAGCTAAAGAGTGCTCTCATTAGATATGATGGGGCATCAAGTATGATCACATTTTGTCATATTATAAATGCCTTTCATTTAGAATATTAATTACACTCATTTGATATCATAATGGGTCTGCATGTTTCCAAAGAAGAAGAGCAAAAGTACCAAAATGGGTCGTCTGACTGGCAGTGTCTTCACTACTCAAAAACTCAATTCCTCCAAAACGGAGAGCATAATTCAACTCTTTTTTTCCCTCTCTTATCCTCTTTTAGTTTTCCTTTTTTTTTTCTTCCTAGCTAGTGCCCTATACCCAGTAGAGTTTTATTTTTGTTCATTTCTGTGATATTTTAGAACAAAGAAAACAAAATGGTGGTTAATTAGCCGTGGGAAAATGGGGTTGTTCACTTCACCACATCGAGATTATTTGCTTGTAGGCTATATACAGTAGCTACTGACGGTTACGAGTGACGACTCGTAACTTCTCAATCAAAAGATGGATAGTTGATAGACTAAAAATACCAAAATGTTATAAGTTGTGCTTCTGTGGGAGTTGTTTTCAACTTATTACAATGCCAGCACAAGCAAACATACTAGCTAGTTGAAGAACAAGAAATTGAATGGAATACTCTTTCTCTAAGACAACCATAATTTATACTGCTGAAGAATTTATTGAGCATACTAGTCATCGTGAAGTTTATTTGGTTCAAGATTTGTGTCGGGTGTGTTGGTGAGTGACTCGGTATACTTAAAATGTGTGTACAGTTTGTTATTATGATAATTTGAGGGTTAATAAATGATTGCAAATTATGTTCTGAATGTGTTTGATCTGTCCTTGGTTGCGCCTTATCACCTTGATAAGCTAGGTGCAAAATAAACGTGCCAACAGTTGTTATTATGATAATTTGAGTGTTAGTAAATGATTACAAATTATTGCCTTCATCAGGCTTTCCGGGCTTTCAGGTCAAAAGGCAAGACCCGAGCTGGAAAAATTCGGACCGGACCACCCATAAACAGGTTACTATTCAGTAACACTCTTCCACACAACTAAGAAAAGCTTATGGTTGATTACTGGTTAGTATCGCCCTGACACCCTCCCACACAACAAAGAAAACATTTGGTTTTATGTCCTTTCGTTCTATTCTGTTTCCAGGACATTGGTACATTAACTTAATGTATTTGGTGCCTTTTTTATTTGTGACATATTATCCATCTATTTCGTAGTAGAGAAATGGAGGACAATCTAACACTTTCTATTAACATTGTGTAATTATAACCATATGTGATAAGTGTCGGACCCGGATTTCGTAATCCAGAATCCTCTGTGATAAAGCTGCGCTATTCCCTGGATCAGTAGATAGCGCTCACAGTACACATTGCTGAACCATTTCATACATCGCGTAGACCAAACCATTCATTAATACAAGCATCCGAGTTCAAATAGACCACGTCGGGTCGAGTTTACAATAGGGCCGATCAGGCCAAATGAGTTCATTACAAAATCTCGAGTACGTTAGCGGAAGCAAAAGGGGTAGAGCAAGTCTCTCCACAGGCAAGCGACTGGGGTACTAGGTGTACGACCGATATTAGCCAAGGGCTTGGATAATATAGGAGGTACACAAGTACCAACGGAGCCAACCAGACTGAGGCGAGACCTAGACTACAAGAACTATACTACTCCTCTTCATGTCCTTGCTCCTCGGCGTCCTGGTCCTCGTAGTAGACGTAGTCTCCATGATCTGCGGGTTCTGGGGGTTGGGGGGAAAGAGCGAGGATGAGCACAACTACCGTGCTCGCGAGCCAACACACAGTATGCAATGTTATACATGCAAGGCTTAACAAGGATGGCTCGGGTTCATTTATTTGCACAAAGCAATACTTTGAGTACCAACATTAAGAAGTCCTATCACTTAGCATTCTAACCAAATTGCATTTGTTAAAGGGATTACTTGTGCAATATTTATAACAGTAGAGGTTACTTCCACCTCATGCTTATTTTTGATAGTGGTTACTTCCACCACTTAACATCACTGGGGTACATCCACCCAGGGAAAAACCAAAACCAGGGTCACAGCGACCCAACACATTTTATCCCGCCCACAAGGTTTTATAAACAGAACTAACTCTTGTAAGTTCCCATGTCCGCCCTTGACCGTGGGCACGGCTATTCGAACAGTTCATTACACTCTGCAGAGGTTGTACACTTTACCCACAAGAGACAATCATTTTGACATGTACACATGTTTAGTAGACATGTGAGTCAAGGGAGATCGTCACAAGGCCTTTACAATGCATCCACCAAGATTTGTTACACCCGCTAAGGTTTCACCCGAGAAGAGTTACGCTCACATAGACCCGTCAACTCTTTCCTGGACCCCTCTTGCGCCACACGACTTACGCCACATAGACCAGTAAGTCGTACACCCAACCCATAGCCACATGGCTTATGGCGTAGCGGTCATCTCGCTGGTGCAACTCATACTAACGGATACAAATTATTTAGCCAGTCGACACCATTATAGACATGTGGTCGTCTTGTTTTACATTGGGAGGTCATCACGAGATTAAGTCCTTAGGGACCATCAGGCGGTTCATACCACATACCATCCACAAACCAACATTCCTTGGGCTGCATTAGCACCCACCAACATACCATCCATCATACCATCCGCCCAGATGTGACAAGCAATTTCTTTAGGGTTTTTAAGAGGTAGGAAAATACAACATCATAACCATCTCAGTCATTTACACCCAATGACTGCCCAAAATCATGTTCATTTCAAAAGATGATGAATGGGGTAGATGATACCCCGATACTTAAGCAAGACTAGCATGGCGCTTAAGTATAGCCTATACTAGTATAGTTACCAAATATTTACTAGAGCGACAAGGGTGTATGGCAATTCAATTATCAAGGGATGGTGTATTAATAATAAAACATCAACATGGCATTTAACTACCTTAGGGTATTTAACATACATTTGCATAAGGGAAATAAAGCATGCAATTTGATATTTAAAAGAACATAATTTGCATAAAATGTAGGTTCAATATGATCAAAGTGTCGACTACTTTGGGTCTACTGGCTAGATGATCTTGATATTCTGAGCTTGATCGAGTGGGGTCTCCGCTTCTCCAATTCTACGCGAACGACCGTACCGGAAAAGAAATAAACGAGCAAATAAATTAAATAAAAAACAATCCTCATCAAATGAACTCCAAAATAAACCAAACTAGTACCAAAAGAAAGGGCTTGATTTTAGAAATTTTTAGAAACAAACTTCACAATTTTTGGAGTTAAAATGGGGGAGAAATAAATCTTTGAAGTCTCTCTTTTGAAATCAAAATAGAAAAAGGGAAAGAAAAAGAAATAAAAGGAAAAAGGAAATGCGGCCCACGGTGCCTTTTTCGGCCTGGCGCTAAACGGGCCCAAGCGCTCATGTGCATGGCCCACGCGCTGCGAAAAGAAAAGAAAGGGGGGCGAGGGAAACCCTCGGCTCGTGCCTCACTCGGGCGAGCAGAGAGAGGAGCGGCGGCGCGCGATGAAGAAGGGGCTCGGGAGGGGGCGCGGCGGCGATGGCGACAAACGACGGCGACCGAAAGGAGTAGCGACGCACGGGGGAGGAAGAAGAAGCTCGGGGACGACGTGCGGCGATGGCGACGAAGGGGAGCGGGGAGGCTCGGGCACGGCGACGGAGGACGCGGCGATGGCGGCGAAGGTGAGTCCTCCAACTCCTTTGCTCTCTCTTTTCTTGCTCGGGTCCTTGCTTGGGGAGGGAGATGGGTGTGGAGGTGCGGGGCGCCGTGGACGGGCGCCGGGTTTTTAAAGGTCGAGCGGGGACGCTTTGGATCGGGGTAGCCGAGGCGCGGCGGGCGCGCGGCGATCGAGGCGGCGCGGGGATGGGGCGGTCGAGGCGCTGCGCCGGGCGTTGACGCGCCGGTGGGTGGTGGAGGTCCGAGGCGGCGGAGCAGGGCATGGCGGCGGCAGGGCTAGGGTTAGGGTTAGGGTTAGGGTTAGGGTTAGGGGCGGTTTGGGGAAGAAGGGCTCGGGGCTTTCGGGGAAGAACCGAATCTTCAACAATTTGGGAAGTTTTTGGGGTTTGCGTTCTTGGACTTTGAAGATCTCGCGAATCCACAATTTTGGATGTTACAAAACCTACCCACCTTAAAAAGAATCTCGACCCCGAGATTCGTTCTCCTCAGAGAACAGGTAGGGGTAATCCAACCGGTGATCCTCGCGTTCCCAAGTGGCTTCTCTCTCGAGTGGTTGCTCCATTGCACTTTGCACAAACGGATGATCGGCGTCTTGTGCGCTTCTCCACGACATCAAGAATCTTGATTGGATGCTCGGGATACGACAAGTCTTTCTCGAGTGCAATGGTTTCAATTGGAGCTTGCTCTTCTGGTACTCTGAGGCATTTCTTGAGCTGAGAGACGTGGAACACATTATGGACATCTGACAAATTTTTTGGTAATTCTAGCTGATATGCTACCTCTCCACGCTTGGCGGTGATTGGGAACGGGCCTATGTACCTTGGCGCAAGCTTGCCTTTCACTTTAAATCTTCGCATTCCTCGAAGGGTGACACTTTGAGATATACATGATCTCCAACTTCAAAGTTAACTCTCTCGACGGTTGTCGGCATAACTTTTCTGCGGGATCGAAAGCGACTTGTAGACGATCTCGATCAATCGACTTTCTCTCGCTTGCTTGAGAGTATCTCGGTCCAAGATATAACCTTCTCCCGATTCGACCAATGCAAGGGAGTTCTGCATTTTCTCCCATAAAGTGCTTCAAACGGAGACATTTTCAAACTGGACTGGTAACTGTTGTTGTAGGCGAATTCTGCATACGGTAGACATCTCTCCCAGTCTACGGTAAACTCTAAAGCACACGCGCGAAGCATGTCTTCTAGAATCTGATTTACTCTTTCATGTCATCCCATCGATGCATGGGTGATATCTTTGTGCTAAAGTTTAAGTGAGTTCCAAGTGCATCATGGAGACTAGCCCAGAAATGCGAGGTAAACTGAGAACCTCGATCCGAGACTATCCTCTTGGGTACTCCATGCAGACATACAATACGAGCCATGTATAACTCGGCTAATTTATCTCCCTTGTAGGTGGTCTTCACAGGGATGAAATGGGCAACTTTGGTTAATCTGTCAACTATGACCCATACGGAATCATATCCGGTCTTGGTTCTCGGCAGACCCGTAATGAAATCCATTCCAATTTCTTCCCACTTCCACTGAGGGATTTGAAGTGGTTGCAGCAATCCTGCGGGTCTCTGATGTTCTGCCTTGATCCGTTGGCACACATCGCAACAAGCTACGAACTCGGCGATGTCCCTTTTCATTCGCGGCCACCAATATAGAATCTTCATATCTTGATACATCTTGGTGCTGCCTGGGTGTATGGTGTATGCTGAGCTATGGGCTTCTTTTAGAATCAATTCTTTGAGCTCCTTTTGGTGGGGAACAAAGAGACGTTTCCCATACCATAGGATTCCTTGTTGGTCTTCCACCATCTTTGAGGCTTTTCCTTTGGCCATGAGATGTTTAAATTTATGAACTCCGGGGTGTCCTTTCTGAGCGGTCTTGACCTGTTCTTCCAAGGTTGGTTGAACCTCCATAGCTGCTAAGGTGCCTCGTTCTACTAACTCGATGTTAAGTGCCTCTAATTCCTTGCAAAGCTCAGGTTGGCACTCTTGAATTACAACATTATTGCAGTAGGACTTACGGCTTAATGCATCGGCCACTACATTAGCCTTCCCAGGATGGTAATGGACATCCAAGTCGTAATCCTTAATCAGTTCTAACCATCTCCTTTGTCGGAGGTTGAGGTCTGTCTGGGTGAAAATGTACTTAAGACTCTTGTGGTCCGTATAGATATTACAATGATTTCCAATCAAGTAATGCCGCCAAATCTTTAGGGCATGCACTACGGCTGCTAACTCCAAATCATGAGTTGGATAGTTGTCTTCATGTGGGCGGAGTTGTCTGGATGCATATGCCACGACTTTTCCTCCTTGCATAAGTACGCAGCCAAGACCTTGGCGCGAAGCATCACAATAGACTTCAAAGTCCTTGTGTATGTCTGGCAAGACTAACACTGGTGCAGTAGTTAACTTTTTCTTCAACTCTTGGAAACTCTTTTCACAAGCTTCTGTCCATTCGTACTTCTTTTCCTTCTTGAGCAGGTGGGTCATCGGTCTGGATAGTTTGGAGAATCCTTCAATGAAGCGTCTGTAGTATCCAGCCATTCCGAGAAAACTACGCACTTCGGTCACTGAGGTTGGTTGTTTCCATCCCAACACCGTTTCTACTTTGGATGGGTCAACTGCGACTCCTCCAGCGGATACGATATGTCCGAGGAAACTGATCTCTTGAAGCCAAAATTCACACTTGCTGTACTTGGCATACAACTGATGTTCTTTAAGCTTCTCCAGGACCAAATGCAGATGCTCAGCATGTTCCTCATTAGTCTTGGAGTAGATTAAGATGTCGTCTATGAACACGACAACAAACTTATCCAGGTATTCCATGAATACTTTGTTCATAAGGTTCATGAAGTAGGCTGGCGCATTTGTCAAGCCAAACGACATAATCGTGAACTCATACAAGCCATACCGGTGGTAAAAGTCATTTTAGGGATGTCCTCACTCGATCTTAACTCGATGATATCCTCGACCTTAGGTCTATCTTGGAGAACACTGTTGCTCTGATGGTTGGTCGAATAGATCATCAATGCGGGCAAGGGTACTTGTTCTTTATGGTCACCTCATTGAGGGCTCTGTAATCCACGCACACCGTCTGGCGGTGCCATCCTTTTCTTTACAAAAAGTCTCGCGAACCCTGGGGATGAGCTAGGTCTAATAAATCCTTTTCCTGTAATTCTTCCATTTGTACCTTAAGCTCTTCAAGCTCATCAACCGCCATCCTATATGGCCTCTTGGCAATTGGGGTGTTCCCGCTTTAGGTTGATCACGAATTCTATGTCTCGGCCGGTGGCATGCCGTGCAATTCTTCCGGGAAAACTTCCGGTAATCTTGAACTACGGTGTTGTTTCGAGTCACCTTCTCGAGGTTATGGATGGTACGATCCAAACTCGAGGAGCGGTCTATATTAACCCCGATTGTGGTACCGGGTTTTGGTGAGTACCACCTTCTGTTGTACGATCTATCATTCCTTGGTATCGGCCAACCAATCCATCCCTAGGATGATATCCGAGTTTGGGATCAAGCACTAAGAGGTTTGCTAGGAATCCGAATTTTCCATAGCAATCTCTACTCGGGGACTTACTAAGGTAGTAGTCAAGGGTCCCCGGTGAACTAAGTACCACGGGTTTCTTTAGCTTAAAGGTTGGCAACTTAAGCCTTTCAACAAATTTTCTTGATATGAAAGAATGCGAAGCTCCGAATCAAACAAAACTTGTCTTTGATCGATTTAACAGAGAACGCACCCATTAGAACTCCTGTAGCTTCTCGAGCCTCCTCGGTGTGACATGGTTCACATGGCGCGATTTGGTGTCGAGGTAGATCTAGGTGCTTGCGGGGCCGATGGTTCCCGCAGGGTGATGTTTGACCTTGAGCCGTGCGGCTCCCGAGTTGAACTCGCGGGAGTGTTACGGCGTTGAGGGCATCGATTGGCGAGTGCCCTCTCACTCCACAATGGAAACAATGGAGATGAGCCGGGTTGCTTGTTGCAGTCGTCCGCGGGACGAAGGATGCGAAACCATTCCCATTGGTACGCGGTCAGGCTTGAGTTCCTTGTGGAGAAACTACACCGGCTTAAAAGATGAGTTGCCGTGAATGTTGACTTATGAGGAAAGCCACCTTGCGGCTTCGAATACCATCTTTCTCTTGCGCTAACTTCCGCAATCTTCTTCTCGTTTTCAAAGACGAGGGCTTTGTTGATCAAGTGGTGGAAGCTAGGGAAATCATGGAGGATAAGTCGCTTCTCATGTCTCCACGCATTCCTTCCACAAAGCGGTCTATCTTCTCTTCTTCATCGCCACGCCACGGGAGCGTAGCGAGCAAGTCAGTTAAACTTGGTTAGATATTCATTGATTGTCATTTGACCTTGCTTGAGAGTTCTAAACTCATTCTTCTTTAGCCTCATTGTACCAAAGAGTACAAAGTTAGTCTGAAGGCGCCTTGAACTCGTTCCAGAGATTGGTCGCCATGCGGTGCGGGCTCGTCAAATTGCATTTCAAAGAATTGCTTCAACGATGGCGGATCCTGCCGATCTCCGATGAGCGGATGCTGCTTCGATCTCTTCTTCTCCTCGCATCGGGCTTTCACCACCTTGAGCAATGAGGTAGTTTTCCCACCATGCACGGCCGCTCCTTTCAAGCGGTGAGTGGCAAAGTCCACCTTGTCTTCCTCGAGCATCGGGCTAGGCGGAGCTTCTTCTCGCATCCCCGAGCCAATCTTCGCTTCCGGGGTTGCTCTGCGAGGCAAAGGTAAGAGGTCTTGTCTGAGGAAATCTGCCCGGCTTAGAGTGGCGATCGTCGCTCCTCGCTTGTTGATTTGCGAGCAAGGCTTGAAGGATTTGGGCTTGTTGTTGCATAACTTGTGCCATTGTTGGATGCTCGCGGTGGGGAGGTAGGTCTTGTCCACGACCACGGCCATAGCCACGCCTCTTCCACGGCTGCTGCGAAAGCACCACTGATCGGGCGGCGGCTCTCCTTGGTGCCATCCGAGAAACACTAAGGCTTAGAACTAGAGAGGGGGTATATGAGGGTTCACTGGCCCTCTAAGGCACACACAGAAGAAAGAAAACAAATTGAACCAACAACACAAATGCGAAACAAAGCCCGAATGGCTACAATTCATTAATATTAGGGGGTAAGTGTTACATGACTCCTAAGACACAGCATATAGGCCATGCAAAGCCATGACACGAGATACAAACACAACGCCTACAAAAGGTGGATAAAGAAAGTGCTTGCAACCAAAAGACTACCTAGCAAGCACTGCTAGTTAACCTAGCTATCCTGACTACTCCTCCATCGGGTGCTTACCACCACAAGTGGTACAGTTACCCGGGGATCGAGAACGGCTGCGACTGATGGTCGGCGAGCGAGAACGACTGAGGTGGCGCCCGCGGTCGAACTCGTCGAATCCAGGTGGCGGACTGGGGCTGCGTCCACGGCTGGACTCTCCAAGGCTGCGGTCGGTCGGCGGTGGACGCACTTTCTTGCGCGCCGTGAGCAGGGTGTGGGGTCCTCCAGGTGGAAAGCGTCGGCCTGGCACCGGGTTGCCGGGAACGACGACGGGTGCAGCAGGAGCTGGGGCGGCGGCTGCAGTGGCGGCTCTAAGGCGGGCCAACTCTGCAACAGCAGCGTCTCTCTCCCGCTCTACCTCGCGGTGGGCTTCATCATCTCTGAACATGTTGCCACGGAGGGTGTCGGAGTGCTCGTAGCTGCTGGTGAGGAGGAATCGAAGCGTCCCGATCTCGTCAACGGCGTTGGCGAGGGCAGTCGACAAGGCTGCGTGGTGCCGAGCCGTGTGACAGGTGCGGGTCATCTGCCCGGACGTGGCGGATCACCGGGTAAAGCTCTCCCTCCTGGAGAGTCGGGTGGAAACAGAAGGGCGAGCTCTGCAGAAGGTCTCCATGCATCTGGCACAAGCGAGACGCGGCAAGTCGTGCCACATCCTGGACAGCATCCAAAGCACGGCTCCTGGGGTGCTCAGCCTTGAAGGTGTGAGTATTGAACTCACCCTCCCTAGCATAGAGGAAAACCTCCATGCTCCAAGTCTCTCGGTCCAGAACCTGAGTCATCCGGCCCATGAAGATAGGCGGATGGTAGTATCCCAGATACTGCATCAGCTGGCGAAAAATCCCCACGAAGCCTCCGAGGTCTTCTCCGTGAGAGAAAAAGTCCCAAGAGCCAGCGAGCGACGGAGCAGCCATCTAAAATTTTGAAAACAAGAGGAAGTCAGTAACAGAATAAATCCAAGTGAAGTAGGATGAGTACAGAACTAGGAATGACAAGTAAGAGCAGTAAATACACTATATTTTTGCCAAAGCTTTTCTTAGGTTTCGAAAATAAGACTCAAGACCTTAGGCAACGACCGAACTAACCAAGGCTCCTACAGTCGTATGCTCTGATACCAGCTCTGTCGGACCCGGATTTCGTAATCCAGAATCCTCTGTGATAAAGTCGCGCTATTCCTCGGATCGAGATAGCGCTCACGGTACACATTCTTGAACCATTTCATACATCGCGTAGACCAAACCATTCATTAATACAAGCATCCGAGTTCAAATAGACCACGTCGGGTCGAGTTTACAATAGGGCCGATCAGGCCAAATGAGTTCATTACAAAATCTCGAGTACGTTAGCGGAAGCAAAAGGGGTAGAGCAAGTCTCTCCACAGGCAAGCGACTGGGGTACTAGGTGTACGACCGATATTAGCCAAGGGCTTGGATAATATAGGAGGTACACAAGTACCAACGAGCCAACGGTGAGCGAGACCTAGACTACAAGAACTATACTACTCCTCTTCATGTCCTTGCTCCTCGGCGTCCCGGTCCTCGTAGTAGACGTAGTCTCCATGATCTGCGGGTTACGGGGTTGGGGAAAGAGCGAGGATGAGCACAACTACCGTGCTCGCGAGCCAACACACAAGATGCAATGTTATACATGCAAGGCTTAACAAGGATGGCTCGGGTTCATTTATTTGCACAAAGCAATACTTTGAGTACCAACATTAAGAAGTCCTATCACTTAGCATTTTAACCAAATTGCATTTGTTAAAGGGATTACTTGTGCAATATTTATAACAGTAGAGGTTACTTCCACCTCATGCTTATTTTTGATAGTGGTTACTTCCACCACTTAACATCATCAGGGTACATCCACCTGGGAAAAACCAAAACAGTCACAATGACCCAACACATTTTATCCCGCCCACAAGGTTTTATAAACAGAACTAACTCTTGTAAGTTCCCATGTCCGCCTTTGACCGTGGGCACGGCTATTCGAACAGCTTCATTACACTCTGCAGAGGTTGTACACTTTACCCACAAGAGACAATCATTTTGACATGTACACATGTTTCGTAGACATGTGAGTCAAGGGAGATCGTCACAAGGCCTTTACAATGCATCCACCAGATTTGTTACACCCGCTAAGGTTTCACCGAGAAGAGTTACGCCACATAGACCCGTCAACTCTTTCCTGCACTCCTCTTGCGCCACACGACTTACGCTCACATAGACCAGTAAGTCGTACACCCCAACCCATAGCCACATGGCTTATGGCGTAGCGGTCATCCGCTCGTGCAACTCATACTAACGGATACAAATTATTTAGCCAGTCGACACCATTATAGACATGTGGTCGTCTCTGTTTTACATTGGGAGGTCATCACAGATTAAGTCCTTAGGGACCATCCAGGCGGTTCATACCACATACCATCCACAAACCAACATTCCTTGGGCTGCATTAGCACCCACCAACATACCATCCATCATACCATCCGCCTGGATGTGACAAGCAATTTCTTTAGGGTTTTAAGAGGTAGGAAAATACAACATCATAACCATCTCGGTCATTTACACCCAATGACTGCCCAAAATCATGTTCATTTCAAAAGATGATGAATGGGGTAGATGATACCCGATACTTAAGCAAGACTAGCATGGCGCTTAAGTATAGCCTATACTAGTATAGTTACCAAATATTTACTAGAGCGACAAGGGTGTATGGCAATTCAATTATCAAGGGATGGTGTATTAATAATAAAACATCAACATGGCATTTAACTACCTTAGGGTATTTAACATACATTTGCATAAGGGAAATAAAGCATGCAATTTGATATTTAAAAGAACATAATTTGCATAAAATGTAGGTTCAATATGATCAAAGTGTCGACTAGCCTGGGTCTACGGCTAGATGATCTTGATATTCCTGAGCTTGATCGAAGTGGGGGTCTCCGGCTTCTCCGAATTCTACGCGAACGACCGTACCGGAAAAGAAATAAACGAGCAAATAAATTAAATAAAAAACAATCCTCATCAAATGAACTCCAAAATAAACCAAACTAGTACCAAAAGAAAGGGCTTGATTTTAGAAATTTTTAGAAACAAACTTCACAATTTTTGGAGTTAAAATGGGGGAGAAATAAATCTTTGAAGTCTCTCTTTTGAAATCAAAATAGAAAAAGGGAAAGAAAAAGAAATAAAAGGAAAAAGGAAATGCGGCCCACGGTGCCTTTTTCGGCCTGGCGCTAAACGGGCCCAAGCGCTGCATTGTGCCGCGCGGCTCTGCGGCGAAGAAAAGAAAGGGGCGAGGAAACCTCGGCTCGTGCCTCACTCGGCGAGCAGAGAGAGAGCGCGCGATGAAGAAGGGGCTCGGGAGGCGCGCGGCGATGGCGACAAACGACGGCGACCGAAAGGAGAAGCGACGCACGGGGAGGAAGAAGAAGCTCGGGGGCGACGTGCGGCGATGGCGGCGGCGGGAGCGGGAGGCTCGCACGCGCGACGGAGGACGACGATGGCGGCGAAGGTGAGTCCTCCAACTCCTTTGCTCTCTCTTTCTTGCTCGGGTCCTTGCTTGGGAGGAGAAGGGAGTGGAGGTGAGGAGGCGGAGGAAGGGCGCGGGTTTTAAAGGTCGAGCGGGAAGCTTTGGATCGGTGGTAGCCGAGGCGCGCGGGGCGCGCGGCGGTGAGGCGAGCGAGGGATGGGGCGGGTCGAGGCGCCGCGCCGGGCGCGTTGACGCGCCGGTGGGTGGTGGAGGTCCGAGGCGGGAGCGGGCATGGCGCGCGGGGCTAGGGTTAGGGTTAGGGTTAGGGTTAGGGTTAGGGGGGGCGGTTTGGGGAAGAAGGGCTCGGGGCTTTCGGGGAAGAACCGAATCTTCAACAATTTGGGAAGTTTTTAGGGTTTGCGTTCTTGGACTTTGAAGATCTCGCGAATCCACAATTTTGGATGTTACAATAAGTTAATCAATTATAAGTTGATGTATAGTTGAAAAATAGTAAGAAAAAAATTGTCCTCTAAAAAATAATTTGGAGTAAGATACCATGGATGGTATCATATACCTATGTTAATTTGAACTTAAAGTGTTTTTTGACGGATCATGTTTTAAAATGAAAAGATGTGTAAAAATTTAATCATATAGTAATAGAAAATAGAAGTGAGGAGAACAATTGTGTTCATTAATTAGATCTAAAATTAAAAGGCGGATAAAATAGGTGATATGGTGCTCTCTTGTGCTTCATTTTTCTCTCAACTTATATTATTACAGTGCCCCTTACATATCTCAATATAAGATCGAGTGTACAAATGTCTTTCTTAGGTGCAACTCAGTAGAGAATTATAGAGTGTAGAAGTGTCCAATGGATCCGACACCGGGATAAAAAAAAAAAAGTGGTGACATTGCCCTATTGTGGGACCTGCCCAAAGAAAATGATGAATTGAGCCCAATTGTAGCCCATGTAGGGTATAAGTGCAAATGTTGGGAAGATAGCCTCGTGTTGCTAGTTAGAAGTGAGGCCAAATGCATTCTAACCCTAGATTAACTCTTTTACGCGAAGCGATGATAAAAGCGTACACGGAATTGGTGCGAGTGTGTGGTTTATCTTACATGCGGGTAGACCTAAGCCTATTTGGATCTCGTGTTTCATTTTGCACTCAACTTTAACATAAGGTTAAGACATACAATTCGATATTTATGCATTTCTTCTTTAGAAAAAATTACTGCCATTGTCTGATCACGAAAGGATGCCATATGTATCCAAAAGTCGGAGGATGTGGTTGTGGCCTTGTGGCCAGCCAGGCAGGCAGGGCCAGACATATACGTCGCTAAAGATAGGCATCCAAAATAGGATTTTGAACCACCAAGCACAGAGACGAAAACCTTCTTTTTCTCCACTTAAAATGCATTCAATTTACTACCAGAGCAGTACTGGTACTTCTAGCTAGATTTATGGAAGGTGTTCAGACAACGCCGTTCAGAAATCATAACTGGGCACTGCATTATTAGCGGTCTAATGATGAACTTGGTGGCGTACGTAGTGGCGGATAATGATCGTCACCCCGGTCTCCGTTCCGTGTCATTAATTAGTGGACGATGCTGTCATCTTATCACTTAGCCTCCAATCCTCCATTAACAATTTCAGGCAACCATATCGGAGAGAGCAACCCCTGCTTTTTGTAGGAACACTCAATACAACATATAGACGTCCAGACACACGCATATCATCACACGCACACACTCACACACACGTATACCGATGTCTCGCTTGCGACGGGTACATCGCCTCCTACTGAAAGAATAAACTCATAAATGAGACATGCAGGGCCAAACCGGGATACCATGGAGTGGTAGCTACCAGCTAGCTAGTGGTTGATGTGACGCAATCAAAAGGAAAATAAACGAGCAGATGGTGATTTACAGAATACAGAGTTGGCCAAAAACATCGTGTATAAAAGTCTATGCACATTGGAATCTGTTGGGAGAGATTATTGACTTGTCTGGTGTGATATCTACTCTGGTGTAGGATCATTATTTACCACTCCCAGCTAGCTGACGTCTGACGACTCTGAATATCGACTGGGCACATACAGGTGCAACACGGCAGTAAAAGAAAGAAATAAATTAAACGTGCAGATCACAATTCGCAGGCACATCATCCAACCCTCACACGAGCTGGCTGGCAGTAGGCAGCGCGCGCGCCGCCGTGTGTGCTCGGGCGCCGGCGGCGGAAACGGACAAGGTGCGCGCAGCGCGCGCCACACCCAAGGTTGTTAGGATTGCGACATAGATCGGTATATGGATCAGAATTCAATAGAATTGAGATTCTAAATGTAGGATCGCATAGAATCAGATAAGTTCATGTTCAGAATCGGGTATGATCATGATCTTGACAACAAACTATATTAGCATATAAACTTTATTTTACTTATTGCTGATTTCGGTTATAATACTTTAATTTGCTTTGTTTTCGTTGTTTACGTGTTGTTCTAAGGTTAAAAAAAAAATATTCCCATTAATATATTGGATTTTAAATGATTAGTTTACTAAAAATAATTAAAAATTTAAAGAACAACCTTAATTACATGTAAAATGAATGTTGTGTCCAAATTTACAAAACTAAATTTAAAAAAAATGTACTACAGCCTTGCATGTCTGAAAATATAATTCAATTTTTATATAAAATATGTACTTTTAAAAATTTAATAGAATCATGATTCTACGATTTGATCTACAATCCAATCGACAAAAAACGATCCCACCTAGAATGGTCATCCTCACAAACTTGGCCACACCGTCCCCGCAGCATCACGCCATCATGTACTGCGCGCGGCGACTCACTGCCCTGCCGGGCGCGGCCAGCCACCGTGTCGCGCATGCGCACCCGGGGTGCGCCAAGCCAACACGAGTGTACGACGCCTCTGACGTACGACAGGCCGGCAGATCAGAATGATCGAATTGAGCCGAGCATCCAGCTGAATCGTCTTGAGTCAGCATGGAACAAACTAAAGCTAGTGCTGATAAGCAAGAGATCGGTCAGGGGCCGGTCGAAGCGAACTGAATCCCGAACGCATCATCTAATTTACTTCTTATCTCTAGCTTGTAGTCAGTCAGCGTCGCTTCATCTCCTTTTCAAGCCGTCCCCGTCGACGATGGATTGGTGTATGTATAATGGTACAGACAGCTGCTGTCTATACCAACTCTCTATATCACCTGTAGATAACAATAAAGACAACTCATATAATGGTTACGGTGATACAGTCGACTACAAGATCGTAAACAACACACAATCTTTTAATACTTTTCTTATTTCTGGTGCTACAGTCGACTACAGAATTATAGACAACGTCTTTCTCTCTCATCTATATCAGCAAAAATCCCACGTGAGAGAGACTATAGATAGCTAATATAAACTCATTGTACATGCTCTAAGACCGTATGACCCACGTTGATTCTTGCCGAGCTAACTGAGCTCTCCTTATCCGTATACACGCACTCGCGCCCGCTACGTGGCAAGGCGTGTCATATTCTCTCATGCGCACTGGACCGTCGATCGATCTATCCAACTATACATGCCACCATGTTTGGTTTTCTTCTGCCTTTAATTGGACTTAATTTCCTCTTGTAAGATGTCCTTGGCCCCCCTTTATTTGCCTGCCTCTCCCATCGAGCATACAAGTCGATGTATTTCTGGCACACCTCCTGTAATAAACAGTGGACAAATAGAACAGTGATTTAACTGATGTGCAACACTTGGCCATAGCTAGCCCGTGAGGCCATGCATGATTTGATCCAACAATCCATAGCTAGCTTCATGACCAAGCAAGGACGTGTATATATAAATAAATGTTCGTGCACTGCATGTGCTAGTCGGCAATGATTGATCATGACCTGCAAGTGCACTGTTCCCACGAAAGGATTAATTATTTATAGGGAGTGTCTATACAACATGCGACTGATTTTTTCTTGAAAATCAGTCACTTTTTGAGCCATCAGATGAAGATCCAATGCTCTAGATATCACCCTCACCTCTATATCCCTAATCTAATCTCACTTCCCACCCTCTCTCCCTCTCTCTCACCAATCACATAGCACTAAATTGAAAGATGTATAACAGTTCTCTTATTTATATACAATTTTGCGAAACTCTCTGATTATGTGGCTGACATGTAAAGTCAAGATCCACGTATATGTGAAATAATAAATGATATATAAAAGATGAGCCAAACTTTCGGTGGCATATAAAGAATTCACCTTATTTCAGACTAGGCGCTAACTAGTGTCTGTCGATGGTTTAGTATTAATTTTATGAATGAATGTTGGGGGTTCTTTTGGAGCAAAACCACACATAAAAGGACGCGATAATTTTATACAGGTTCAAACCTTCTTCTGAGGGAATATAATAATCCTACTCATGTGTTTGCTGTATTGATTGTGTTTACAACAAGAAGGAATTACTAAAGTTATGGTTTAATCTTCTTGTCTCTCACTTTTCGTCTATCCCTCTCTCCTCTGCCCACCAATTTTACTCCTTATATACATCAAAAGGCACCTTGTTGTTTGATGCAATGCACACGTTTAAGGGTAGTTATTGTCTGAGACGCATCCCCCCACGTCGTCTTGTGGTTATGTCAAAGACAGAGGTTTAATACGTACAGTCATCTCAGGAATAATAGCACATATTAACTACTGCGTGTATTAAACACAACGCATAAATATCCCTAGTCGATTGGGTCCGCATACCTGTAAGCTTTATCGACCATAGGGTGGTCGTAGATGACCTGGTCGTAGTAAGACTTAGGACCATAAGGTAATTATAGTAGGACTTACAATTAATAGGTGGTCGTAGAAGAACTTACGATCATATAGGGTAATTGTAGTAGAACTTACAATCAATAGTTGATCGTAGAAGAACTTATGGCTATTTAAGGTGGTCGTAAAATAGTTTACAATCATTGGGTGTGTATGATCTTTCTTATTGTTAATATTGAAGAGTATCTTTGAAGATTATATAAAATATATTGTTATATATAAACATTATAGATAAATAACTTAATTAATTAAGAATTATCATATCCTCATCGGTGCCAAACAGTGCTTGAAAGTTCAAAGCAGAATCTTACGTACCATTTGCCTTTATCCTTGTGTCGTTCCAGACCTCGCTGCCTCGCTGGTAAGCTGCACATTTGTCCGGAGCACAAGGAAACGGAAGCCATTGACTCTCTTTCAGATTGATCTGAAGGTAATAATTCAGCTTGTGAGTGGCAATCATGGCATGGGACGATCCACGCAACGCATGCAGGAACGTTCCTAGGATAACTGTGTATGCATGCAGGAACGTTCCTAGGATAACTATGTATCAATCAGCTCAGAATGCATGTTGATTAGCCACAACAAAGTGAAGGTTTTATTCAAATTGGTTGCTACAACTGCTCCATTTTTCTTTACGGAACACTAGCTAGGTAGACGACTGCTGGACACATGAAAGAAGCCACTAACCGCCTTTATTTTGTCTAGTTTTGACGCAGAAAGTAAGACGATGGACGGAGGCATTATGCATGTCTGGTTTGTTTATGCGAAAGCAAATGGATTGGGGACAGAAGTTGACCATAACATGGAAGAGCAGTCTATAATCTAGTGGTTATGCCTTCTACTCCATGAGGACTACAATCGAAAGAAAACAAGCAAGCAAACGGTCCAATCCCTTAACACCATGCTGCATCTGCACACTGCAGGACAGCATTTGGAGAGTTTCTTGATGACAATGCAAGTACTCCCTGCTCATCTGATTTGCTAGTTCATCAACAAGTAAACCCATCGCATGTGGCAGTTAGCACCTATCCACTGTCAGCCTGGCCCGAATTTGACAGCTTGTTCCGTTTCTTTTATCGCCAAGCGTGATTAAACAGCGAGGAACTTGTGTAGACAATTGGTGAGTGGTTGCAACAGACGAGAGCGAGTGAAAGTTGTTTTTTTTTAGACGAGAGTGGGGGTCTCAAGGAGACGATCAAGATCGATCTGGGCTCCATGAGGTGAAGGAGGTTGGAGGTGGACTGCACAGCCGGTCGCCGCCTTCGCTCGTCGTCCTCCGCCGCCGGCGCCGGCACGGGGTAGAAAGCGCTGGCGGTGACGCAGCTGGCGAATGCTTGATTTGATTGGGATGTGAATGTGATCCGGAGGACCCTCCTTGTTCTTCCTCCTTCACCCAATTGTCTGTTGTTCAGCTTCGATCAGGTGCAGTATAACTTTATAACTAATCTGAACTATTTGATCAAACAAAATGAACGATCTGTATTAAATTCAGTGTATCATAAAAGAGCTCTTTTTAGCTTGTGACAGGCAATCATGGCAATGGTATGGAACGATCCCTTCTTTTCCAGGACTGTTCGCAGCAAGGATAACTATAATCTCAGAATGCAGACTAACCACACTAAAAGGTGAAGGCTTATTCGAATTGGTTGCTAGAACTGCCCCCGTTTTCTTTACGGAAAAGCTTAGTCGACTACTGGACACATGAAAGAAGCCACTAACTATCTTTAGTTTGATTAGTTTTTTGCGCAGAAAGAGGGTGGCCGAAGGCAGCATGCATGTCCGGTTTGTTTAAGTGATAGCAAAGCCAAGGCAGTGCCATGTATATCCGCTCTTGGGTCTCGACTCTGCTACGAGGACGGTGGTCCTGTACAAAGTGGGATTCTTGGTAGCTCTCGTCACATTTGTAATTGCCAAGAGGCGGACAAATCGCCCTGATTCTCTGCATGTTGAAGTCCCGTGGTTAACAAATGACAACGCGACGCCGTTTGGTAGGAGCTGCTGTTCTTCTCAAGCAGCAGTTAGCAGTAATCAATTACGAGTATCACTAACCTAACACATACTGCAGTACTGTTGGTATCAAGCAATTAGCTAACTGCATGTGTTGTGAAGCTTATTTGCACGAAGGACGCACACCACGCTCACGCGTACCACTACGTACGGTAGAAAATTTGGAAGGCTCCCTGGTATGTACTCTAAAATAAGTAAAGTACACCGTGTCAATCCTAGTAATCGGACCAGTGTGTATGGGAACGAACAGCTTCCAGCACCGTGTCACTGGCCCATCCTTCTTTACGAAGCTTATTTACTTATCTGACTACTGATTTCTTTTTTAAAAGCTTGCAGTAGCGTTTTGAAAGCGACCCGTGCCAGCGTCAACTTTAGGCTACAGTCCATGGGCTGGTAGGTACGGTCGTACGGGTGTATTTTCTAATACGTAAAACGACACCTTATTAGGGCCTTTTGTAAAAAAGAAAAAAAGTTATGCATATTTTCATTGACACTACTCATGTTTCGAGGGAAGCACGCCAAAACTGCACGACCCTAATATCCAATTTTTATAATTAAGACTACCAATTTGAATTCACCACTCTGTACGGGTTTATTAAGCTCTATCATGTCAAAAACTAGTAATCTGTTTGATTTACAAAGCATGCCCTAGCCTTAGATAATACCATACTTGTCAATTCCGGAGGCTGTATCGGTTTGGCTCTTGGAATGGAATATTCCGGTACCGATCTATACCGACGTACTATTCTAGAGTTTAATATAATAATATATGTTTATAAGTACATATATGTTTAATTATATGTACACCAAAATTTTACTTGTAATATTATTACAAATACATATAGTAGCAAGATAAAATATAACCTATAGTTTAATGAGTACAATAGAAGGTATTATCAATTCCGTAGGTATGACCGGTGTTGTCCAATATAGCCGGTATCGAAGCCAGTGTGAGCGGTATCGAACCGGGATTGCCGGTATTGACCGGTATCAAGACCGGTATAGAACGCACTACTGCTCTGTACCGATTTAGGTGGCGAAATGGTACGTACCGGTCACACCGGTCAGTACCGAGTATGGATAATACATTAATTATGCTCTTCGGTCTTCACCCTGAAGTTGTGAAAATGCTACATCGCGGACGTACGCAGGAAACTTATATCCCGGACTCCCTCACAGCCGTTTGATCCCCGCCAATGTGATCTTCACCATCCAGACGGCTTTAGCTGGCCTGTGATAGCGCCTGCTACTTCTTACGCGCGAGGAAGGGGACGAGGAGCAAGTCAACAAAAACAGATGAATTGGGGTTTGGGGACGAGGAGAGCAGCAAGGGTGACACCAGCTTCATGACTGGGGGGTGCCCTGAGAATCAAGCTCGGTTTTGGTAGACGGTGACCAATCATCAGTCAGGTTTTGGGCGGCAGCGGTGCCCAAGTTGTGAGAGGAAAGCTGATGGGTGGGAGCTTAGAGCACGCATAATAGTAGAGATGACTGGTGTCTATATACTCTGTTATAGATAATAACTCATACAATAGTATTTGGAACTGTCTAGAAAACTTGCGACTGTTTTCTTGAGTTTAAAACAGTCACATTATGAACCGTAGTATGAGATCATATATCATTCATCTTAGAAATATGTTTAAAAAAGAAACTTCACACACATCTCAACGCATATCAAATGGCTCATAACGTGACTGTTTTGAACTCAAGAAAACAGTCGCAAGTTTTCTAGCAAAAGCCATAGTATTTTGTGCTGTCTATTGGGTCGTCTCTCCACGAAAAAACAGCTAAACTCTCTCTCTCTCTCTCTCTCTCTCTCTCTCTCCTCCTTCTGTCTCTCCCATCTCAGCAAAAACCAGTGGCGGATTTAGAACGAAAATGACCGGAGGTCCTCACTCCCCATACATATCTACAACATGTTGGGCTGTGGCTTGGGTATCCTCTTATTTTAGGCTAGAGGTGTTCATACTATATATACATGGCTATATCTAAAGAAAAATATTTTTTGACCTGGTGTCCTGTGCACCCAGATAGAACATTGTAGATCCGCCCCTGGCAAAAATCCTACATAATAAAGTTTATAGGCAGTTGATACCACACTATTGTACATGCCCTAAGACGATAGAGAAGTCGTCCAGGAAATCTGATGGGTGGGAAGTAAATATGTAGATTATATTGGGTCCGCAATTACGTTATGTAAATTTGTCTGCCAAATTTAGAATTTATGATATGCTTATTTGAGATTGTTACGGTAGCACGGACACTGGGCTTGTTATCCAGAACATGGCTATTCACTGAACCTTTGAAAGCCATAAGCATTGGGAAGGCATATTGCGTATTGTGCACACTTTCTCTGTTTTTCCTTCTTTTAGAGGAAGGACACTAGTTACTCTCGGTGGGCGGAGTCCGCCTCCAATTCCAGCCGGCCTGTATTCTCAAGGCCTAGGAACGGCCCAGCAGAGAGACCGACTTGCAGTCGGTGGCCTCGGCCTCTCCCTTGTCAATATATAGCATAAAGCGAGAGAGATTAGATAATATCAGTATATGAGAAGATGTTTACAACGAAGCTTTTGCTCTTTCCTATGTACTATATGAATATATTTATAGTGGTACATAAAATACTCCGTATATGAATAGAATTATGAGTCGGAGTAGGAAACTTAATTTGTATCACAGTCAAACTCAACAATCTCCACAATGAGATGAATTCCTCCTGTAGTCAAAACCAAACGTGATCTCCTCGAAACAGATTAGCATGAACACCTTGTGCGCCAAACATCCATAGGACTACTGAATGAAACCAACTAAGTCTGAGCAAAGCTCACACTTAGCGATAGGAACTAACTTTGCCAACATATAGCTGGATTATCATGAGTACTTATCTTGTTGATTTTAGTGTCACATTGAACAAAGATACCTCAAATGTAATGATATCTGATGTCAATAAGCTTTGTTCTCTTATAAAAACATCCGATCCTTCGTAAGGCAAATAATACTGTCTGTCGCAGAATATTATAGTGCAAGACGTACTTCCACAAAGCTTAGTAAACAAACCTTCTAGCCAAATGGCTTCTTTGCAAACTTCGGAAATAACCATATACTCGTGACGAGGATTAAAACCGTTATGTATTATTTTTAATACATAAAAGATCATACGTCTTCATGGTCATAACCCCTGAGGTTCACGACCTCATTGGTCGTAGAGATTTCAGAGGTTACACAATGGATACCCTGGTCGGACGAAGGTCTGTGCCTAGCTTCCAACCAGGGAATTGCTCGTAAAAGGTATGAACTGATATTTGGAACTGATTCCAGGTATAGTCTCTACCATGTGATGAATGGAACACGTGCATATTCTATACCACACGATGTTTCTTATCCTGAAACACTGATGAACAACCACCATACGGTTAAGTATCTCATAAACATACAACCGCCGAACGGCTGACTCTCCATCAACCGTCATTTAACTCCGACTAGTCGCGACGCTTCACATCAAGTAACTGTCGCCTCTTCAAGAGCTATTTAAAGATGGAGCATGGATGGAGCAAAAAGCCCCCCCCCCCCCCGACATCAGACTGAAGCATAGACCTTAGATTCGTGTTTTAAGTCTGGCATTGTAAGATAACAAGTAGTGCTCTCAGTGTAAACAATAGTAGTTCACCATCTAGTCAGGAGGCATCCCCTGTAAATCTCAGTTCATACTAATAAAGAGCAATCCCATTATCTCCCCAGATCTTCCACGTCTTTTTTCTCCTTTTCTTTTCGTAAGATCGACGTCTTGATCGTTGACAGTTGGCGCCGACCGTGGGGAACGCAGTGTGGAATCTTAGAAGAAGTTTGCTGGCAGGACTTCGAGCAACTCGTTCTCTCAGGATTTGCAGATTGCTAGTGAAAGGCGATTCTCAACTAGTAGCGAATCAAGTGGGGAAAGAGTATCAGTGCTCTAGTACCAAGATGTCGTCATATCTGGCGGAAGTACGAAAACTTGAAAAACATTTCTTCAGTTTTCAGATCCAACACATTCCTAGAAAGGAAAACTTTCTGGCAGACCAGTTGGCACGGATGGCTTCTACAAGGACATCCGTCCCATCCGGAGTTTTTCTCGAGAAACTCGATTCACCCTCGGTAGTCGAGCCTTCCGAGGATATAGATGTTCGCAAGGAGGTTGCACACCTCGATTCTGCAAACATGGATGCTCCACAGGTCGATGGTGGTTGGCGCCATCACGATCACGGTAGATATCACGTGACAGTCCTTTTCCTACGATCCTCGCTGCCAGTCGGACTTGTGCATGAGCACGTTTCGCGAAATATTTTACAAATCTTCAATTCTCGGGATTCATTACGACCAGTTTCGAATAATTTATATAAACAAAGGTACTTATCATTTTTCTTTTTTGAATACATATTTTTGTATATCTTCTTATCATCAAAGCTAGTCTTGTTATATCTTCAGACTATATGTGGTATCTTATAGTGATTCGATAATGGACAAGATCTAGACTAGTCGAAATCATAAACCGGTTCCGACCACATGATTTCCTAGTTTTCACTAGATCATTTTCACAAACATTATCAGCACTTCTACCATGGTCGTCATTATTACTCAGTTTCTTGGTCTATTGCTTCTTCAGTAAAGTTCATCTACTAAAATAAGCAGTCGGGGGCTAGGAAATATATATGAGTATTTAATGACATTGATAAGACAAAACAAGAACTTTGTTGATGATAAAAGGTAAGTTTTATTTACACAGTCTAAATATTACATTCATCTACTTGTTAGAATCACCAGACTGGTCGCTGCGTGATGGAGATCCGACTTTCATTTCCTCAGCAACTTTCTCTCCGAGAGGCCTTACTTCCTCGAGAAGTTCTGTTGCTTCATCTTTGGAGCAGTCGAAGTCTTCTTCAATAGCTCCAAGATGAACAGAGGGGTCGAAAGCTTTCAGTTTCGCCAAGGCAACACTAACTCCATTCGCAATGGCTTCCTTCATCGTCTTGGTATGGTTCTCTCGAAAGAGTGTTATCACTTTCTTGAGATCTTCGAGTTGATGGTCGAGAAAATTGATTCTCTCTGCAGGGTCTTTTAGAATGGGCAGTTGCGTTCCCGACCCCAGGTCGAAGAGCATCTTGTTCAGAGCCTTGACTTTGTCCTCAAGACTCCGATCAATTTCAGCCCCTTGGCCACGCTCAAACTCGAGGGTTCTTTCTGCTCGTATAAGTGCTTCAGTTTTTTTCTGCACGAATGGATAAAAAAAGAGAGTCAACACACACTTTAAAAATTGGAGTTACGAAATACTGGTTAAGTCTACGACCAGTTACCTTTAATTTTCTTCTCACAAGAGTCGAAAACCTCCTTTTGCCTGGTCATCGCATGCTCGATCGACCGGTCTTTACTTTGATTTTCTACCCTAAGTTTTATTATTATGGCTTCCTTAGCCACGACCTTTTCTTTAATTTTCTCCAAATCTATCAAATATGATAGAAAGAGAAGATTGAGTTATGAAAGAGGAGCAGGATAATAAAATATAGGCAGTCAAGCTAAAAGAGAAAAGTTCTTACTTCTCAATTCGGAATGCTTTTGCTCTAGAGTTTTTATTCGCTGGGTCAATCCTCCAACCACAGCATATTTCTCGACCATATGCTACAAAAATAAGTCCCTTTCTTTGGCAAGTTTTCAAAGAAACTTCAAAAGAAAGAATTATAAAGATGGTCGTAGAACACTTACTCGAATTGTCATGTCATTATATTCGGCAAAAAATCATATCTGGACCCATCTCAACTTGACGGTCCGATATCTTTCCCCAGGCCTCGTCAAGTTCCTTATCCTCGATAAATCGAGGGGAAAAAGGGAACTTGTTAGCCTGAGGAATATTTCCGAGAGGATGTGGAACCTGTTGGGGATCTCTGGGGATGACTACCTCCGAAGACGGAGTGAGGATCACTAAAGGATCCTGAGCAGATGTCGGTACTGATACCTGCTCGGGGGCTTCTTTAACCACTTCATCCTCTGTAGTATTAGCCTGAGGAATGTCCTGATCGGGAACCTCCACGACCACCTCTTCCCTAGGAACCTTTTCCTGAGGGGTGTTCTGGTAGGAAACAACTGGAACACTAGAAGATCTACGAAAGAAGAAAGTAAGGAAGATCATGGTTCTAACATATCAAAAATATCCAAGGTATGTATGTACATGACTTCTTTATTTAAATATACCTGGTCAATTTTTTGAGTTTAACCTTGTAACGCATCGGAGTAAAATCCGTTGCGCTGGCTTTCCTTTTTTTTCTCAACCAATTTCATCGGTTCTGAACCGGCAGGGTTGACTAGATCTTGCACATCTACTGATTGAAAATCAGAAGCAATATCCACGACCACTTGGTCAAGGATAAGGTCCCTGATCGCCGGATCAATGGGTGTAGATTCGTCGACCTTCAAAACAGTAGTTTCAGTAGCCACTGGTGGGTCCTCAGCGACTTTGCTGGAGGATACGACAACTACCTAAATAAATCATCAAAGATAATTAGGCGATGAAAATCATTTGTCTAAATATTATTCATGTTCGGTCACCTACCTCTGGTAGGCTGACATCCTGTATGGTCATAGGGGTGGTCGGATCATCAATCGGCTCACACCTTTCAGTTGCCTCGTTGATCCTCAACCCGACCGACTGCACATCAAAGAGGATTTATGATATACCGATCAGAAATAATATGTACGACAAAAGAAAAGAGCATAGTTGATAGTCTTACCTTAAGTCTCTCGATCCTCTCTTTGGCGGAAACAACCGCTAAGATCTGGGGGAAACTAGCCTTGTCGCCAGGCTCTCCGCCGCAGATCATTTTGATCCAGCTTCTAATCTCGTCAGAAGATAAAGCTGTAAAGGTAAAATATAAGACTTAAGAATACAGAAATAATCAACTAATATAGGCAACCTGGTCGAAATCACTCAAGGCTTACCCTCTTTGGAATCTTTGGTCGTATCATCACGACCAATATACGAGAGCATCGGGTATGCTCGGGCTTTCAAAGGACTAATCCGGCGCATGAAAAAATCCTTCACTACGTGCCAGGATGTTAGACCCTTGACACTAAGAAGCTTGATAGCTTCGGCCCGTCTTTTTATCTTTACCTCTTTTTTTGTGGAGGAGCGTCATCTCGGATTCTCGACCGCCTTCTTACCAGAATAATAAAGGCTGTCTTTCTTCATGACCGTCATATAGAACCAACTCTTCTTCCACGACGACCACGAAGATTTTGAGTACACGAATATGTACTCATCGGCTTTTCTGTCATGGAGGCGCAAGGTGCACTCTCCAGGCGTCCCTATCATCTTCCCAGACTTCGTCATCCTGTAGTAGTACTTGAACAGATCCAGATCTGCGGGAATCTCCAAGTACGCTTCACAGAGATAGATGAAAATGCTGAGATTGGCGATAGCATTGGGAGCAATATTTACCAATTCGACTTCATAATTCTCCAAAACTTTGGGAAGTAAGGGGTGGATTGGCAATTTAAATCCGCATTCAATATATGCAAGGAAACCCAGAATTTCTCCATCTTCATTGCTCGGGGAATGTTCTCCAGCCGCTGAACTCCAAGAAATCATATTCTTATTGGGAAGCATCCTGATCTTCTCCAAGCTCTCTAGCTTCTTCTCGCTCAAGTCGGAAACCGACCAGTTAGTGATTTGGTCCGACATGATCAGGTTTCTTTTGGATGAGGAAAGAAAAGGAGGTCAGAGGCAGTTTTTTACTCGGGAGATGAAGAGGGAAAGCAAGAAGTGAAAAAAAAAACCTAAGTCTACAAAGGGGTTTTTATAAGCTTCAGAATTTCTAACTGCAATCGGGAGTTACCCAAAAAGTCCAACGGACAAAAATCTTTTTTCCAACGGACACAAAAACTCTTCGATTCCCAAGGCAAGTTCTCAACTTTAAAGTGAATATAAACCGCTTCAAATGTCATTGCATTTAATGAGCGTCAGTTCGATACAACTTCGTAGGAAGAAAGGTATTGAAAGTTCGGGGGCTAGCTGACGAGGATTAAAACCCTCATATATTATTTTTAATACATAAAAAACCATACGTCTTCATGGTCGTAACCCCTGAGGTTCACGACCTCATTGGTCGTAGAGATTCCAGAGGTTACACAATGGGTACCCTGGTCGGACGAAGGTCTGTGCCTAGCTTCCGACCAGGGAATTGCTCGTAAAAGGTATGAACTGATATTTGGAACTAATTCCAGGTATAGTCTCTATCGTGTGATGAATGAAACACGTGCATATTTTATACCACACGACGTTTCTTATCCTGAAACACTCATGAACAACCACCATGCGGTTAAGTATCTCATAAACATACAACCGCCGAACGGTTGACTCTCCATCAACCGTCGTTTAACTCCGACCAGTCGCGATGCTTCACATAAAGTAATTGCCGCCTCTTCAAGAGCTATTTAAAGATGGAGCATGGACGGAGTAAAAAGGCCCCCCGACATCAGACTGAAGCACAGACCTTAGATTCGTGTTTTAAGTCTGGCATTGTAAGATAACAAGTAGTGCTATCAGTGTAAACAGGAGTAGTTCACCATCTAGTCAGGAGGCATCCCCTGTAAATCCCAGTTCATACTAATAAAGAGCAGTCCCATTATCTCCCCATATCTTCCACGTCTTTTTCTCCTTTTCTTTTCGTAAGATCGACGTCTTGATCGTCGACAGCTAGCGCCGACCGTGGGGAACACAACGTGGAATCTTGGAAGAAGTTCTTTGCTCATCAAATCTTTGTTCATTCCCCGTTTATAATCACTCATACGGTTATGGCGGGAAGTTGGGACGAGGAAAAGTGGTTCGACCTGGCGGACTACTCCAACCTCGACATGGACGCATGCATCCGCGCTATGGAGGAAAACGAAGATTCTTCATCATCCTCCTCCACCGCCGGTTCGCCCATCGCAGATATCAGCGAGGCCGGCCGAATGGATAAGGATACACCGCTACGATTAGTGGCGGTTTCAGAGGAAGTGTTTCCGACTAGTTACAACATCAACACACCTCTCCAATCCATATCCAACTCTTCCTCCCTAGCCAAGCATCCAAAAACTAACAGTTACAACAACAACACACCTCTCCAATCCACATCCTACTCTTCCTCCCCACCACTCCGTCCAGTAGTTGCACAACACACACAGAGATATAGAGAAGCACACAAGCCTCCCCACTCTGCCTCGCCTCTGCTTCACACCAAGCACAACAGCAATTTGGCATAGCACCACCCAATTACAACAACACACCTATCCAACACCGCAGCCAAGGACGGGCCCAAGCATTTCCAGCTATCCAATTACAAACCATGGGCCAAACGACCTAGATTGCACCTTCCAAGATCCGTTCTCACCAAAACCCTAGACCCATGAGTCGTCGTCCCTGCTAGCTCTTCTCGTGTCGTCTCCCATTCACTCTCTCCCCCTTCCTCTCCCAATTCCGCCGCCTTACTGCTCCGCTTCGCCCGTCGATCGTCCTCGCCTCCTCCCCTGGTGTCCTCGCCGTTGCTACTCCCTCCTCCCGTCTTCCACATCGAAGTCGCCACCCCCGGGTAGCTGTGCGCTCCAACCTAGGCTGCGCCAACTCGAGCGACATGGCGGTCGCGGGGGAACCGCATCAGGAAGCACTGGACAAGGTGGTGGATGCCTGAGCCACCATCTTCGGCTTCATCTCCTCCCCGACCAACCCTCTTCTCTTTCCCCTTGCCTCCTCCTCCTTGATCCCACCATCAACTCCTTGGCAACTCCACCTCCGACGCCCCCACCGTCGGATATCCTCCCTCCGCCTCAGCTATCACCGTAGCTACGGCCTCTACCTCCAGATCTACCCCCGCGTATGGGAGTCGAAGTCTCCCCCGCTGCCTCGCCTTCTCTGCCGATCCGCCCAAGTTGTCCGCTAGGCTGCGCCTCCTCAGGCTTCCGCCTCGGCTTGCCCGCATGCAACCCGGCCGGTCGCAGTCCACTCCCGTGTGAAAGCGGTCGTGGAGGACCATGTGCGATGAGACAATTGTGGCCGGTGGATCGACCGAGGATCAATGGTGGCGACAATTCTAAGGTAAGGGTTTGCTCGGGTTAGGGTTTGGGACAGATTGGCTCTGATACCATGTTGAATTCCGGGGAATAATTGTGTTTACCCCTTAGAACCCCCATATTCTTTATTTATAGTGCTACAAATTACAATCCGACTCTAACACAACTCTCGACTCGCACACGACTTGAACTCTTATTAAACTCTAATACTAACTCTCCAACAATCTCTTTCTTCCTATTTCTCTCATTAATGTACAACAGATGGACAGATGGAGACTTCGACTACAACATGCCACTTATCACGCCTCGGATGATTTTCTATGATCCCATCGCTTTTACCGAATTCATGGAGTACAATGAGAAATGGTGGGAGGAGTATGAGAAGGAGCAGCAACGGAGGAATCGTTGTGAGAGACATAAGCAACTCAAGGACGTCGACACCAGCCAATGCAGCGGTAGTAGCAGCAACAACGGCGGGTTCGATAGCCACATAAATGGTGCCAATAGTCGTCCCAGCGAGTAGCTAGAGGATTGTGAGAGACAGAAGCAACCCAAGCCCGAGGATATCGGCCAGGCCAACGCAAAGACGACGGGCCACGGCCACCAATCACCCCAACGAGTAGCTAGTTAGAGAGGCAATGCCTGATGGGCCCTAACTGAGCTACCGAACCTGTTAGTGATATGTCCTAAGAGGCAATCATGGATGTGATTGTATCACATCTATATTTATGAGTTATATAATAAATTTTATTATGTTCCTTGAATGAATTATTATTTATAAAGATTAGCAAGTATGTGACTTACTGGTGGAGCTATTTCATAGTTGTATGATGTCATTCTAAAAAGGATAATTGGTCGGATGTCACTGGTCGGGACACTAGTGACTTATCAACCAACACATGTATTGATTGATGATCATATTTCGCCAATAATAATATAGAGATATCAAATCAATAGTGTGAACACATGTTAGGGAACATGATGTTGGATTGACCCACCTTGCTACACTATTAAGATTGTTATGATTATATGTGTCATCAATTGGTCTCAAACAATAATGATGTATAATCCTTAGACAAGAGATCAACATGGTTTCCTACACGTGTAACAGTACACTTAGGTGTTACCAAACACTACTCCATAACTGGGTAGTTATAAAGGTTGCTTTCGGGTATGCTATGAAACACGCAAAAGGATATGACTGGTCGGATATGAGATTTGTCCCTCTTAGCATAACAGGAGTGGTATCTCTGGACCCGTCGATGTGGTCGGATAAAATAAGTGCATGGACATGCCACAAGTGATCGAAGAGTCAACCGCACGAAGTTATTCGTCACTAGATCGAGAAAAAATTGAACAGTTCATGGATGACATATATCTCGCCTGGAGTTCGACCGGATATCATGAGTCAAAAGGATAATACATAGGCAGGTCGCTTGGTCCGACCAGAAACAAACTGGTCGTATTGGGATATAGACTGGTGATGAGTTGGTCGTACGTGATCACAAACTAGACGGGAAACTGGTCGTCAGGTGTTACGAACTAGTCATGACCAGATGCGAACTAGTCGTAAGGAGTTACGAACTGGTTATGAGTGATAAGGACCTGGTCACATATCATAATACATAAGGTTCATCCAATATAATTTTTGTGTGTATTCGGGAGTCGCTATGTTCTGCTAGGAGCCGCTGCTGACTTGTGGTCGGAAAGGATTTTGAGTCACGGTCGATTACGCATGAACCTATAAGCACACACACTTAACGGGTTGGAACAAACTAATTCGGATTGGAATCGTTATAGGCTCTTTATAAGGGAGGCGTGGGGCTGTCAATGTGATACGTGATATCCACCGAAACTCTAGCCACCACCTCCCCGAAGGCCTTGTTGTGTGCGCTAGTGCTAGCACACCAGCGTACGCCGCTCCACTTTTGGACATGTGGATACCGTAGAGGCGCTGCTGTGATCGTTGATGCGCTGATCGAGAATGATCCGCGATGGACGTAGGGTACGCAAGAGACTGCCGGAGGAGACGATCTTTGGCCAAGGACATTGGATAATCAACCACGACCACTATATCGACGTGCACGACGTTGGACCAGACTGCTCCAACTCATCTTCCGCTACAGTGCGCGTCTAGCGGTAACAATCTATGATTTATTACTTGCATGACTTTCTGATTTACGTGGTAAAATTTTGAATTATACACTAGTGTAATCTACATGTATCCCTGCAGGACCAACATCCTACATCACCAATTATGTATCTAGCTTGTGATATTCGGCGTTTGAACTAGATCTTTCTTTTGGCCTCCAAAACATCGTATGCATATAGTGTTGTGTAAATCTTTGATTAGTATCGTAATTATTAACACATATATGCATCAACGTGACACAGAAACAAAGAGAACGACCAGAGGCAGTACGTATGCATGTCTGGTTCATTCATGCGCATGCAAAGTGAATGCAGACACAATATGACCGTAATGCAGGCACAATATGACCATAATCTGGAAGAATTGCGGGAGCAATCTCGAGTCTAGTTGTCCTACAACATAAGGCCAAGACCTTTGTGCTAGTTCATCAACAAGGAAACCCCCCATCATGTGGTAGGTCGCACCTATCCACTGTCAACTTGGCCCGGATTCGGCAACTCTTGCGTCTTTCTATCACCAAGTGTGGTTAATCTGCAAGGATCTTGTTGACAATTGGTGAGTTTTTGCAACAGAAAAGAGCTGTTGAAAGGTAAAGAGGACGAGATGAAGAGACCGAACAAGATCGACCTGGGCAGGGGGGAACTACTCCATGAGGTAGACAGCACCAGCGCCGCCGCGGCCATCTCCACGTGTTCTCCGCGCCACGCGGTGCGCAACAATCCAACTAAGATAGACCAACAACTCCAGGCCCAGCCCAACTAAGATATACCAACCACAATGGGCCGAGTGGTCCGTCTGTAATGGGCTGGGCTTCCTTTAATATCTGAGAAATCATTTAAAGGAAAAAAGAAATAAAAGGGTTCCTTCGGGAATCGGGACGCAATGCTGAGGGACGTCCGGTGTACTCGTCGATTTACGTAAGCCCCGTTCGATAGCGTAATTACGATTGTTGTTTTCACGCCAGCACGTGGGAGATACTGGTGACGCCCCATCCCAACCGAGTACCCATCAGCAAATTGCAACAATTTGGAAGGTGTTAAATTCAAGACTCCCTATCCCCCCTTGAACATGCCCTCACCAGCGGGGAGGAGGCGGAGGAGATGTAGTGGCCGGCGCGGGGGCAGAAGGCACTGGAAGCACTGCTGCAGTTGGTGAATTCATCGTCGCTGCGCATAGCGGGCCCGACATGCCCAAGCTCAAGCACCTCCCGTGTCTCTCGGGTAGGCATCACCTCATCGAGCAACAGTTTCCCTTCCTCCACTAGAGAAACGCATAGTATCAATAACCTCTGCCGTGAAACATATTTCCTTTTGGAGTTTTTTTTTTACTCATTTAGCCTATTTTTTGAAACGAAATAGCAAATGCGGCCCTCTGCAATCGAAATGACAAAAATGGCACCGCAGCAAGTTAGACAGATGACACGTGTTCCCTACAGCACTCTCATTCCGCAGAAGTCACCTTCCACGATCCTCGTGCGCAGCAAGTCACCTACCGTGCTCCTAGTGCGTGGCAGGCCACCTGTCGTGCTCTCGGTCCACGGCAGGATGACATGCGCACGTGGACACCACGGCAGGCACATTCTTGCCACAGAATTGTAGCGCGGCACCACCTACCGTGCACCGGGAGCACGGAATATGTCTGCCGCGCATGGGGATCACAGAATGTGTTTGCCGTGGTGCTATTTTTGCAAATTCGTACTAGCGGGAGCTATTTTTGCTATTACAATTTTAAAACGTGTCGTTTTAGCCAAAGATGAACGGAACACCATTCCCAATTCCGATAGGACCCAAAGATAATAATAGAAGAAATGACACTTGTTTTTTTATTACATGCAGGAAATGTTTACACAGCTGCAAGTAAATTTCAGGCCGGGTATGCAAGCGTGGGAGGCGTGTGTCAGGAGCTCAGTTTATCTGAGACCTGAGAGGCTTGAGCACGAACATCCTGCACGAGTGCGGCGTGACGTTGAAGGCGATCTTCTCCGTGAACTCGGCGTCCAGCGTCTTGTGCTGCGACAAACAACCACAGAAGGAGCAATGGTGAGACTTAGAGAGGTTTTAGCACGAACAACCTACTGTATGCATTGGCATTGACAGTCGACGCACGCACGCACCAGCCACAGGTCCCTGGCCTCGACGGCCGTGCCGGCGGGGAGGCCGATGTCGTCCCAGTGCGCCGTGATCTGTGCCTCATCCTTGGCGTGCCGGTTCAGCAGCACCACCGCCGTCCTGTACCCGGACAGAGGCCCAGCCCAGATCTGCATGTCAGTGTGTATGTGTCAGCACGTACTAGTGGCAGCTAGAGATGTGAAGCTGTGCGAGCGTGCGTCACCTCGCTGCTCCCCTCCATCCTCACTTTCTTTCCCTGGACGCCGAGAGGATCTACCAAAGAATTCTCCCATCAGCAAACGCAGTAAGGTCGCAATGCACACAAGCGCAAGGGTGAGTCGAGCATTTCACCTTGGTTGACGGCGATCACCTCCTTGTTGGCCAGGATGTCGTACGTGCCCTGCGGCATGTGCCTCACGTCGCAGCCGATGATCAGAGGCGCCTATCGCATCACGCCACCACATCACACAACACAAAGGACAGGCTTGTGATGAGACAGGTGCATTCAGAAAAAAAGAAAGAAAGAAAGAATTTCTCTCTGTCAGCACAACATAAAAGGCAAGAGTATCTATCAGACTGTCACCTTTGAGATTGCCCAGAGGCTGAAGTGCACGATGTACTCGTCGTTTGTCATCCCCCCGTTGCCTACTTCCAGCATATCCGGATCTGCAGAGCCAAACGAACACCAAAACACAAGCCAAGAAAAGACGAATTCAGCAATGAATTCTAGGACCTGAATTTCTCGTCAAGCGTATATCAGATCATGTCGGAGGCGATGAGGAGGCATAGACTGACCGTTCCAGCCGCCGGGGCGCGCGTACTCGGCCCACACCTCGTTCTGGTCCGCCGTCGAGACCATGCTGAAACAGAAAGAACGTTCTCTGAACAATCTGGAAACTGCTACAGTACCACTCCAATGCTAAGAGAGATACAGCAAGTAAGACGGCAAAGGAAACGATGGAGTTAACCTCTCCCAAGTGTCCTCGATGTCGTTGGTGGTTCTCCAGCTGTTCCCGTAGGCCGCGCCCCACCGCGCCGGGTGCATGTCGCCCCTGAACAGTGATCAACAGAGATAACATGAACTTGAATGGAACTGATCAGAGATTTCAGAGATGGATTACTCTGGATACGAGTTGTGCATGATGTGACTGTACCATTCGCACAGTGAGAAGTAGATTGGTTGGTCTGCCTTCATCAGAGCCTTGCTCATCTCAGGGTACCTATGTGTCAGAGTGAGCAAGTCAAACAGAGTCACTTGGCTATCTCATCAGATGACATTACCAAGCAGGTGAGGTGGACATGTCACCTCTCCAATGGCTTCAGATCGCCGTTGTTGCAGTTGTCATACTTGAGGTAGTCGACTCCCTGCAACGGAACCAATGAATCAAAAAGGATTAAACGTCTGGAGATTGATTTACTTTACATGCATGTATATATGCAACCGGACTACCGGAGGATTGATCATACTTGAACTGATCCTCTTAGAAACATCATAACACATGTACTCCAGTTCAATCACTTACCCATGACGCGAAAGTTTTAGCGTCCTGCTCCTCGTAGCCAAGGGATCCAGGCTGAACCTTTGCACACGTCTTGTAGCTACAGAGAAAAAACACGCACAGCAAAACAGTAAATAAATTGGTAAAAAAGCATGGAAGGACTGCGTGAGTCGAACTGTGATAGCTTGGTAATTGGGTGGTTCTACTTACCCTGCATCAGAGTAGATCCCTAGTTTGAGTCCGTTGCTGTGAACATAGTCTGCAAGCGCCTTTATCCCGTGGGGGAATGTCTTCTTGTTGGGCACAAGATTGCCCTGCAACAGCATAAGTACACCAACGACCATTATTATCTTGGGTAAAATTCTGCCTTATACCATCAATTATATGCAGTTCAGTTAAGACATCCGAAGAATCGCTTCTGCACAGACCTTTGCATCACGCTGGGGTTCTGCCCAGCAATCATCTGACAGTAGCAGAGAAAAAACACAGAGTTCAGTTCAATCCACTCATGATTAACTTCACTACTAAAAAAGAATGCTCCAAGAGTAAAAAAGCAGAGAGAGAAACAATCAAAGAACCAAGGGCGTGTGAGAGTATGACAGCAGCGCACCGAGATTGACGTATCTGTAGCCGGCAGCTGCAAGCCCGGTGGACACAAGCGCATCGGCTGCTCAGAGAGGGGATCGGGGGAGGAGACCCAAAAAAACAAAGTTTATTAATTGCCTGTTGCATTCTGCAGTAAAAAAAAAACTGTTACTAAGAATCAGTACCAGTCTCCCTGATGACATCTTCGCCGTTGCCGTCGCAGGCGAAGTGATTCCAACTGTTCCACCTGCAGTATATATAAATCGACGCACATGCAGTCAGAACTCAGAAACTCGGGAAGATCGCAAAAGAAACCGTTACTGTATGGACAAGATCGATTGGAATTTAGAACAGGGCCAAGGATCAATTAACTAAGATGAGGCTAATTAATTAAGTTGCATGGGCAAGAAGAACACGCGCACTGGCTAGTATAGACAGTAAGTACGGTGCTAATGCGGTAATGCTAGTGCTTACCCCATGGGAGGAGTTAAGCCGAGGCCATTGGCCAGCATGCTCCTCCTGTGCTCCTCTCCCACGTGCACCACCTTGCACTCGCCCACGGCCACGGCGCAGGCCACCATTAGCAGCAGCAGCGCTAGCCTGGCCCACGGCGAACCACGACCACCCTCCATTGATCTCTCTCTCTCTCCCCCTCTCTATGACCAGGAACAAGAAGACGAAGAGCTGATTGACTAATGCTACTGCGATTTGGCGCAGCTTGTGTTTTAAGTGTTTTTATAGACAAACCAGCTTATCCAGTTCGAATTGTCTACGTGTGGTCTGCTGCCACGTGTCATCCTTTTTTAAGCCGGGGAAGGGACAGGAAAGGACACGTCGACAGAACCACGTCTGGGCCCCACCGTCGAATAGTCGTGTTTAGTTGTAGCTTGGCCTCTTGCAAACAGTATTACGCTGGCTCGTGGGGCCTAGCCGTCGGGCTCCAGCTGCGGAGGCCCATAGGTCAGAGAGGCACCCGGTACAAAGACCGAAGCTACCGTTCACCAATCGCGTATGAATCGTACGATCCCATCGTTATCGTGACTGACATGTATAGGCGTTAGGGTTCACGTACGGGTTATCTCGAATTCTTGATTGTGACCACGTATCAGAACACGGTTCTTTGGAATCATGTAGAGGCGTGGGACTGTAGTCAGTGGCGTAGCCAGGATTTGTAGCTATGGTGGTCCATTGTCTAAAATTTATTTAACCGCTATAAAATTAAAATGTCGGTACACAAGTATATGAATTACGAAATACAATTAAGGTAAAAAAGGACATACGAACTTCATAAAATAGACGAATATAGCTCTCTTAACATAGAATTGAAATATTACATACCCATAGTAGTTGAAGAACAGTACGTCACTACTTCTTCTTCTTGTCAGGCCTGCGCCTTCTAATAGCCATGAAAGTGTTGATGATCTCTTCTTCACTAATAATCTTATACTACAAAAAAACATATAATCACTGTGATTGAATGATTCTACGCGCCATAGCAAAAGTTGACTTGGAAGCATCGTAGATCTCTAACATGAACAAGTGAAACTAAGAACACACCTCACCTCACCTGCAGACTGCAGTCTTCGTTAACAACTTAACATGCACCGCTCCACTTCTCCCGCGATCCTTCGCTTCTCGCTTACGCATACGCGCGCGATTGCGCAGCGCTCCTTCTCCCGCCGGCAAGCGGCGACGGCAAGCCCGAGCGCGCGAGACGGCGAGCGGCGAAGCAAGCGGGCGCCCGGAGGAATCGGAATACGGCGAAGCGCCGCGCGGGCGGCCGGCGCCACGCAGTACACGCCGACGCATGCGCAAGCGAGCCCGGCGAGACGCACGCGCGAGTGGGCCGAGCGCAGGCCGCAGGGTGGTCCGCGGCCCACAGGGACCACCCTGTAGCTCCGCCCCTGACTGTAGTCCGTGCACGTAAAAAATATAGTAGGTCCTCCGTTTACTGATACGTATTGTTTTGGATATTAACACTTTGTCTCTAAAACACAACTTGAATTACTAATTTATATTATAATATATTTATAAAAACTTAACAAAATTATAACATTATGAAAGTATGTTGAAAATAATGCGCATAAATTAGTAACGATATATATGAATTTTACATTAAAAACTCTTTTGGGAAAAACCATAGACGCGCAAAAGGCAATATCAATATATAAAGAGATGTTTATAATGAAACTCTTGCTCTTCCTTATGAACTATAGTAGTGGCGAAGCTAGAATGGAAATGGAGGGTGGGCTCAAAGCTTCAAATGCTTAAGCTAATTTGAGACAAACATAATCATGTATTCTTGTGTAATCAAATTCACACATGAATAAAAATAAAAATACATTTAAGGTACCTCACTAATAGAAAACACATATCCGAAGCATATAGGGCATGTTTGTTTCGGCTGTGCTTTTCTGAAAAGCGGCTTCCGATTGTGCTGCAGGGCTTTTTGGTTGTGGGCTGAATGGCTGAGCTTTTCTAATTTAGGTCTCGTTTGTTTTGGCTTCAGCTTTTCAGTCAGAAAAGCCGGAAGCCGAAACAAACGGGGTGGCTTTTCCCCCGGCTTCCTCCGAAAGCCCGAAGCCAACTCAACGCGAACAAGCCAAAAGCCGCCGACGACCAGCTTCCGCGGCTTCCCACCACCCCCCTTCTGCATTTGGCCCTCGACTTGCAGGTTATTTACCCGTATCTTGCCATTGCATAAAACCCCCAATCCACCGAACCCTAACCCTACTCCCCGCTCCCCCGCGCCCCCTCCCCCTTTCTCCCGAGCGGCGCTCCCTCTCCCCCTTCCTCCCAACGCCCTTCCTCCTCCCGCGCCTGCCGGCCCAGCCCCCTCCTCCTCCCCACGCTCTGCCGCCTCTCCCCTCCCCACGCCTTTCCTCCTCCCGCGCCATCCCCCTCCTCCCCACGCGCCGCTGCCTCTCCTCCCCCCCCGCGGCCTCCTCCCCCATCTTCCTCCCCCAGCTGCACCCCTCTTCCTCCCTAGCCGCGGCCCACCTCCTCCCCCGCCGCCACATCCTCCTCCCTCCTCACCTGCCATGGCGGCGGCGGCGGTGGTGCTTGCTTGCTTCTTCGCAGCGTCAGGGCGGGAGCCATGGCGGCCGCGGCGGCGTTGTTGTTCTCGTCGCCGCTCTGCCTCCCCTGCCGCTTCCTCCCTCTACCCCGCTCCTCCCCGGCCACCTCCTCCCCCCTCTACCCTGCTCCTCCCCGGCTACCACCTCAGCGGCCACCTCCTCCCCCCTCTACCCCGCTCCTCCCCGGCTACCTCCTCGGTGGCCACCTCCTCCCCGACCACCCCCTCGGCGGCCACCTCCTCCCCGACCACCTCCTTTTCCCTCTACCCTGCGGCGGCCACCTCCTCTCTGTGGTTGAATTCTTTCGATTGTCCAATTGTTCATTGCTCAATTGTTCATTGTTCATTTCTTGACACTGTCCTGTGATTATGAGTCATGGATAATAGTGCTATGCTCATTGTGATTATTTCATCTAACTTATTGTGATTAGATCGTGGTGTATGTTTAGGATAGCAAGTGATGTAATGAATGGGATGACTTGTTATTATCATGAGCATGTTAGGAATCATATACCAACACTTTTTACCTAAATAGCAGTGTTTTATTTTGATAATTTCAACATGTCCTTGTGTTATTTGATATTAGCTAACATGTCTAGATTTGTTATCTTATTGCCAATTATTAACATGTCTAATTATTAGCATTACTGTTTGCTCTGTTGCCACCTACTTGCTACTTGTAGTTTGCACTTTGCAGACCTTTTCTCTGTTGCATGATGAGACTGTTTTGACCTAAAATTGGTTAGAAGCATTTCTTTTTTACCCTCCTATTAACATGCTGTATATTGGAACATGTATGGATATGCAATTGCTGTGAAACTTGCTCAGAAGAAGTTTAATCCTTTAAACAATGACTATGAGTTGTATTCCAACTTTAGTTACTTGCATCACTGATGAAACTACTAGAAAAAAAACTTACTGAGTATTGTTGTGAATTGTTACTTCTTTATTTTTTGGGGTACGTATGAGGGTGGGGGTGCCTAACACTACCGATGCCGGTCCCAAGCCCGGAAAAAAGTGGATGGGGCATGAATTGTCACTTATTGTAATAATTATTTTGTAATAATTATTTGTTGTAATAAATGTTTATTTTAATAATTGTCGTTAAATATGTTAATTGTGGTTTATTACGCTGTTTAAGGTATATCGTCGTTAATCGCGGTCAATATCGGTAGTTCTCATCAATTGCGTCAAATGTCGTTAAATATCGTTAAATGTCATCAAATATCGTCGAATGTCGTCAAATATCGTTAAATGTCGTTAAACAAGATCAAACAAGTCATTACTGTTATCAGGGGCATTTCAGACATTTCACATCTCGGAAGCTGCAGTCAGCCTACCTAAAAGTCAAACAGGCAAACACCAAATCAGAAAAGCCCAGCTGTTCAGCCCACAGCGAGAAAAGCCCTGCAGCACAGTCGAAAGCCACTTTCAGAAAAGCACAGACGAAACAAACAGGCCCTTAGTGTTTGGTTGTCTGGCTTTTAGGTAAGCTCGCTACAGCTTCCGAGATATGAAATGTCTGAAATGCCCCTAAGGACAGTAATAGCTTGTTTGATGCCGTTTAACGCAATTAACAACATTTAATGATATTTAACGACATTCAACGATATTTAACAACATTTAACGATATTTGACGACATTTGACGGTATTTAACGATATTTAACAACATTTAACGATAATTAACAACATTTAACGATATTTGACGATATTTGACGACATTTAACAACAATTGATGTCTATTAACAACGACTAACGCAATTGACGAGGCATTGACAATAAAAGGAACATGCATTAATGGATATAATTACAATAAGAGTAACCGAACAAATTTCTATAGATGTTGTGGCATCCAGAGTTACTTCATAATCATTGTAAACTATTTTCGAGCAAGTTTCATTGATCCTCTAGATATCAAGTGCACCTTACCAACCTCAATTATGTCATAAAACTGATCAAGCACCGAATTGAAGCATGTTACACGAATTTCTCCACCATGTGAATCAAGAATTAGTGTATTTAACGACAATTATTAAAATAAATAATTATTACATAAATAATTATTACAACAAATAATTAATACAAACAGTTCATGCCCCCTCCACTTTTTCCCGGGCTTGGGACCGGTATTGGCAGTGTTAGGCACCCCTACCCTCACACGTGCCCCTAAGTGTATAATTAGAAACTACAACCATTTTTAAGAGATAGAAATTAACCATGCGAATCAAGGAATATTGTAATGGTATGAGCATTCAACTTTGAATGAGACAATTTCAATAGACATGTTGTTGCATAACAAAGAGAAACAAAGGTGCTCAATTTTTAGAGTTAAGTGCTAGCCATAGATAAGTTGCTGCAAAACTACAAGCCACACATCACAGATTCTGTAAAAATGAACTAAACAATATCCAAAGCCTGGAAAATCCTTAGTCATCATCATCACCAGCATCTCAATTCAACTAAATCATAATTGAACTCATCACATTCATATATCTAGTAACAATAGAGTAATGCATGATAAAGAACAGAAGTAATGCCAATGTTATGTAGATATTAATTGAACTCAAGAAGTATACAACACAATGCTAGTCTTAAATCACATGATAGTGATCAACCTGCACAAGATTGTACATAATATAATTACTGACAACTCCTATGAGGTAATAAAACACGGGCAATCATAGTCAAATAATTACAAAATTAGAGCAAGCACAACTGGTGACAACAGAACATATCAAGACTTGAGTCATCGAACACGACAACTAATAGACTGAGCAATGCAGACATTTTCCCAAGTTAAACATTTTCAAATTAGAATTGAGATTAACACATGTCATGATAAGCAAAATGAGAATCAACACACGACAGAACCAATTGTAGATTGCATGGATGAAAAAGTTGTCATGCATGCCCTAGCAAGAGATCACAACACAAAACAGATCATTGTTTGGCCAAGCACCAGCTCCATCTTATGACATGAGTTCATACCATGCATGTCCATCAAAACACAAAACAAATCATTGTTATGCATGCCCTAGCAATCGGTCCATTGACATGAATCACTGTCATGCATGCCCAAGATCACAACAAATGAGTCAACAAAGCATGGAAGAATGCAATTCATCGACGATGCATGATGGAAGAATACAATTCATCAACAAACATGCACATTTTCACACTGAATTATCCATTGGAACACAATATGTAATGCATTTCATCACATGAACACCAAGCCAACAATTTCATCGCCGCAGGGGTACTACCGTGCATGGAGGATGGAGCCGGGGGAGGAGGCCGGCGAGGAGGATGGAGCTGGGGGAGGACGCCGGGGGAGGAGGGCACCGGGGGAGGAGGAGAAGGCGGGTGGGCGTGGGTGCAGAGGTTGAGGAGCGTGTGGCCGAGGAGGGAGCCCGAGGAGGAGGGAGTCGGGGAAGGAGGCGCCGGGGAGGAGGGAGGTGGAGGAGGGTGGTGACGGCGGTGGTGGGATAGGAGGAGGGCCGAGGGCGGAGGAGTCAGGGGGAGCTCTGCGGCGGTGGGGCGCCGCGAGCGGGGAAGAAGGGGGCCGGCGTCGGGGGACGTGGAGGGTGGCCGCTCAGGGGGAGGAAGAGGACCAGCATGGTGAGGAGGAGGAGGGGGAGGGCGAGCCGGAGGGGCCGAGGCGGAGGCACCTAGATCTGGGCAGATGGCTCTGAGCTGGTGAAAGGAGGAGGGGCGACGTAGGAGGAGGTGGAGGCCAGCGCGGGAGGAGGCGGATGGGGGGAGGACGAGGGGCGGCGCTGGGTCGGGGAAGGCAGAGGGGCATGCCGGCTCGGAGGGAGGAGGAGGGGGAGATCCGCGACGGCTCGGGAGGTGGAGGAGGCGGTGGCGGGGAGGAGAGCGGCGCAGATAAGGGACGTGCGCCGGGGAGGAGGGAGGTGGAGGAGGGCGGCGCGAAGGAGGGAGGTGCGCCGAGGAGGACAGAGGTGGGGGAGGGCACTGGGGTTGATCCAGATCCAAATCTGGATCTAGGAGGAGGAGGGGCGCCAGGGAGGAGGCTGGCGGGAACCTTGGAGCCAGGAGAGGAGGTCGGCGGGGACCATGGAGCCGGGGGAGGAGGAGACTAGGGGAGGAGGAGGCAGGTGGGCACGAGAGTGGGTGTGGGAGGAGGGAGTTGAGCGGGCGGGGGCCGACGGTCCTTTTTATGCAATGGTATTTTGCGGGTAATTACCTCCGAACTTCGGGAGTAATTTGGGAATCGAGTTTGCGGGAAGCCGTGGAAGCTGCGGAAGGCCGGCTTCCGGCTTCCGGCTTCCACACTTTGAATGAGAAAGCGGCTGCGAAAAGCCGGCTGTTTGTTTCGGCTTCCGGCTTTTCCAGGCGAAAGCCGAAGCTGAAACAAACATGCCCATAAATATGGTTCCAGTGGTAATGACATGTACATCAAAATTAGCAAAATTCGTGATACAATAGTAAATTATACTTAAATGATCATGAACATTCAAAATAAAAGAAACATATCACTAAATTTCACCCGGATTAAAATTCCAGTTGAGGCTTCTTTGGTTGAGCTGCACTCTCATCGGTTGGGGGGCTAGTACTTGAATAGCTTATGAAATAATTACACAAAGTTTGTTTCTCTATTATTGCAAACCTACTAGCAAATTGATAATTGAGTATATACCACACTATATTCTAACCAACAAATAAATTGCTAATTGAGACATTGACTAATGAGTTAGGCGTAATTGAGTATATACCACTGTACCAGCAGTCAGCAGAGGCTGCAGTTTGCCAGTTCGATCTTCACTATGCAATTCAACATATGGCGAGATGACCACATCCCTCTAAATCCCTAGCCTCACGCCCTCTAAGGCTCTAAGCCTCTGGACCTCAAGGTCCTCAACCGACAGTCGGCTGACCCTCACCTCATGGCCTCAACCTCATTCCTCAGTCAACCAATAGCGTCAGTTGGCCCTCAGCTCCTCTCCTCGCCTCCTTTGGCTCCCCAGCTCCGGATCCCTCCTCCGGCTCCCCCGCCCCAGATCCAGAGATCCCTCCTCCTCAGTGTCCTCTCCTCCTTCGGTTCCCTACCTCGGGCTTCTTGTCCTCGATGCGACTGTGGCGGCTCCTCTACCCAAGCTTGGCAGCTCCCTCCTCGTCTTCAGTAGCATAGTGGTGCGCCTCCCCTCCTCCGGTTACCGGCGGCACCGCGGTGGCTCCCTCACCCCAGCTCCCTCCTCGGTGTCGATGGCGCACTGTCCTGCACCTCGCCGGCTCACCGCCTTTCCCAATACGGGAGAGATCCCTGACTAAAAAGGCATTCAAATTGACCTCAATTTTTTGAGCTTACCCATATCAACCTCCTTTGATCTTCGACATATACCTTTTTAATCCTCCTTACACTGGTTAGAAGATGGGAATGTCACCTAGTCGAAGTTTATCTTATATACATGCGGGTTTTTGCCCAATATAAGAAACCTCCTAGTGTTGTCTGAACCCCTATTCTTGTTACCAAGAGGAGTTATTTCTAAAAAAATAATGTGATCGAAATCAGGGAAACAAAGCTTTATTTCACAAAAATACATGTTACAAAGCTGAATAAATCCTAGCTACATTTCTTCTACGACTAGGGTTGTTCATTTTTATACCGTACCGAACAAACCGTACCGAAAATACCGAACCGTACCGGTCAACTCGGTTTGACCGGTATTCGGTACGGGATTCAGAAATATGATTTTCTGGTATTTCGTTTTTTCGGTAAAAACGGCTGGAAACCGAAAATACCGAAAAAACCAAAATCAGCAATGTTCGGACTAGTCTACGCGCGTAACTCTGGCTCAGGCGCTCGCTCGGTCCATCCACCACCAATTCACCAAAGCAATTCATTTCATTATACGCAATCGGCCCATCCACCGTCGCCACCAACACTCTCTCTCATCCCGCTCAATCGGCGGCGTCGCCTTGCATGGCTGTGCATGACTGCATGTGCATGTGCAGCATGGTAGACTCAAGTTGGTCCTAACTATTAACTCCCAAGGCAAGCCTGCTGCAGCTAATATTGTAAGTGAGAACTCAAAATTGTTGGTCCTCTTTTCAAGGTATCAATTTTAGGAATAAAATGCTCTACTAGAACTATTTATTTCTATCGAGACAATGTTACTGTGTTGTGATATATTTGTACTCACAGTATTTGTTTGTTGTATGATGGAATGAATTTATGGTTTTCAGAATGAGTCGAGAGATTAGAAGCATCACTGGGATGCCATCGGTGGCTTGCCGGCAACCACCGGGCAACTTGTCGGCTTGCCGCAACGGCGCAACATCATTACTCATTCGCAATTCGCGTCAACTATGGTAAATATGGTATTTACCGATACTGTACCGAAATAAATTAGGATTTACCAAAACTGAATCGTATTTATTGAACTAACAATACCGTATTTACCGAACCGAAAAAACCGAATGAACACCCCTATCTACGACCTAGCTTCCGTACAAACTGGTTAATCTTTTCGACCAGATCCTCGGATTTATTCATCGAAGTGGTCAAAGTTGATCTCCATCGGAAGAAAGCAGAAGATATGTGATTTAGTAAATGCTTGTTCAGTACATTATCTCCCTTCGACATGGACTTCGGTCTTTTTCATAAGTTGCACATCATAGACAGTGAAGTACTTACTTGGTCATTAGGATCTTCTTCATCAAAATCCTGAGGTCTCTTATCATGGAACAAATTGAATTTTCGACCACCTTAAGGCCTCGTTCCATGGAGTCTCTTTTATCTTTTTCCACGATCTTGCTCATAGTGGAAGAATTCCAAGGCAATTTGAGTTTATGCTCATAAAAAGCTTTGAAAATAGAAATCTCGCATTTCTCTTTTAAGGACCACAGTCCATCATCTACCCATTTTCGCTTCAACAAAAGTCTCGAAAAAATTCTTCTAATGGCATCAAGATGGATGATTATTTTCATAACCATCCTTGATCCTTCCCATTAAAACTTCGGTCCGTTTTTTTCCTAAAGAAATCTACTCAGATCTGTAGAGTTCAGGGATAAGAACTTTAAGAAGAGGCAGAAGTAGGAAAGATAGAAAGGTTGGGGAATGAGTTTTTAGTTCTACCCTTCTAATGGTTATTTATAGTCGCCAACTTGCGACAGAATTCAATGAATCAAGATGGAAGTCCAAGCGGATAAAAATTTATTAGAAATTGTTCAAAAATAAACCGTTGGAAACCAAAGCTTCACCGCCTCTTTGGGAATTGTTCTTCATAAATGGAATTTATAAGAGATGGTGACATTCTTTTGGAAAAAGAAGTTCTGTTTTTACAACTCAAGTAAAATTACCTTCTTGACCAAGTCTTTTCTGGTCAAATGAAATAACCATTCGTAAAGACTTTGCTTCTGACTACAATTCTACAACCTCCTTTCCAAGCAAGTTATTTTCACTTGAATCTGGGGGGCTAGATGACGAGGATCTAATAATCCTCAATTTATTATTATTTATTTATAATTCTTATTATTGATAAATAAAACCATCAGCTGGTACTTAAAGTATACCACTTAGCGTTCATAAGGGAGAAGGTTAACTGAGAGGTCGTAAGCCCTTCTACGATCACCTTATGGTTTTAAGCCTTTCTATGACTACCGTTTGGTCGTAAGACTTTTCACGACCAGGCTAATCGATAAAGCCTGTAGTTATGTAGGCCTAAACGATTACGGACTCTTACGAACTGTGTTCAATACAGAGAGTAGTTATCCTACGCTGTTATTCTCTGGAATAACTACACGTAATACGTCTCTGTCTCTGATAATAACCGCCAGACGACGTGGATGATAACTCTCTACCAGTAACTCCCATCAATGTGCTCATTATACGAAATGTTGAGGCGCCTCTTGGCCTGGGAGAAACTGTCACCCCTTCATGCACCATATAAAGGCTCAAGTCAAAGGAGATCATGATGAGAGGTCATGAGGTTTGAGTTTTCTCCCTAGTTGTAATCATTACTGTCAATACAATCATACAAGAGTATGATTGTAATTCTCTTCAAAGAAGGCTTGAACTTGTCTAAATCCCTGTGTCATTCTCTGTGTAGTTCTAATTCTAAGAGACCCCAGAATATTCATTCGTAAGATCGATACTAGATCATTGACAGGTAGCATCATATTCTCATTTAAAACAAATTGAAGCTGATGAACGAATTCACCTTTCGTTCAATCTTGGTAGCTATGGTCGTATGCGTTTGTGGTATGGTCACATCAAGTACCAATCTTAAAAACAAAATTAACTAGATTTGTAATGCAAATAATGACAGGAGTACTGAGAGAGAGAGTATAAAGGGTGCGTGAGCTGAGTCGATGCTCCAGCCCCCTCACACGCCCTATAGTGGACCCGCAACTGTTCATTTGTATATCTCTTATACATAGGGATCCTCATATTTATAGCCATAAAGGGTAAAAACCCACCAGGAACAGTTTAGTATTTTGTCCGTGTAATTATGTTTCAGGGAGTACCAATTTACTAATGCACGCGGTTTACAATAACTTTGGAAGAAAGAAAAAAACTCAATTAGCACGCCTGGCAAAGTTGCAGTACTCCGTGTGGGGCTAGGTCGGGTGGCACGGCGCCGGCGCCGACATCAGGTCCCACATTCCAATCCCAATCCCAATCCTAATCCACACACCTTGTAATATTTCTTCATTTAATTACGTGCAAAGCCCCACAATAATCCCATGTTAGGGGTCGCACAGGGCAGTCGCGCCAATGATTAACCCACAAGGCACAACGATAATACTAAATCATTAGACGCCCCTAATGACCGGCATTACACTAATCCTCTACCGCCACGCCGCTGACACATCGACCTACAGTTTCACACCCACCAACTAGAGAAACGCATCTCACCGCATCTCGCCGCCGCGGTATATAAGACACCACCTCTCCCCACGGGTCGCAGCTCTCAGATCGGGAAATCACCAAACTACCCCTCCACTCCACCACCAACCCACCTCTCCCCGCAGAATTTCCGGCGACAGAAAGAGGGGAAATAAAAGGGGAACGAAAAGATTTTTGCCGCAGCGAGCGAGGCGAGAGGAGAGGAGAGGAGAGGAGAGCTACGTCCCCGACATGACACCGCATCTGTCCGTGTCCTCCCACCCCGCCCATCACCTGCTCGACGCGCTGCCCCTGCCGCACCACCGCCGGCGCCGGAGGCGGCGGTTCTGCCCCCCGCGCCGCCCCCGAGCGCCCGTCCGGTGCTGCGCGGCCGCCGCGCCGCAGCCGCCGCGGGCGGCGGAGGCGGCGCCGGCGGCGGCGAGGACGAGGGTGTTCGTCGTGTCCGACATCCACACCGACTACCAGGAGAACATGGAGTGGGTGCGCCGGCTCCCGGTCGGGGCGGGGGCGGGGGGAGGGGGAAGGGGAGGGGTCGACGCGCTCGTCGTCGCGGGGGACGTGGCGGAGACGCGGGACAACTTCGCGCGCACCATGGCGGCGCTCAGGGAGCGGTTCGGGGCCGTCTTCTACGTGCCCGGGAATCACGACCTCTGGCTGCGCCGCGAGGACGGCCGTTTCGTGAGTGAATCCCCCCCCCCCCTGTTCCTCTCTCCGTCGTTCCTTGCGCTGCAAGTGAGGTGTTCGACGAAATGCGTCGGCGTAGTGATCCCGATGGATTTTAGTCTTTGGTCCGCCCTCTCTGAGCAGATTCAACTATGTGTAGTTATGCTGCTGAATGCGGCCGAATGGCACATTGAAATGCCTGGCTACTTAGTGCTTGCTCCTCTGTAGTAAGTTGCTTAAAAGTCCTAATTTTATATGTACTGCAAAGGTTACCGATGGGGTTTTGATTTTGATCACTGGTTTTTAGCAGTCTTGTCCAATTTTGCCGCATTTCAGTTGTCAACCTAGTCACATATTGATGATAGCGGTTCTTGATTCCTGACTGAAAGGGTCACAACTCACCATTGCACATACTGACATACATAATGGATACTTGTTGCTGGTGCAGCTTGGTGCAAATTCTTAGCACTTAGCCATGCTAAAAAGCATGTGGCACAACTGAAAGGATTACATGGGGGTTGTATTGTTGGATCCTAGCTAAAATAACTGTACATTTACGTTTTCCTTACAGCATTAATCTTTCATGTATATTGGTGGGTCTCTCTAAGTAACTCGTTATTTCTTACAGATGGATTCGCTGGAGAAACTGACTGCATTGCTTGATGCATGTAGTGAACTGGGTGTGGATACAGGCCCACGAACGATAGGTGACTTGGGGATCATACCATTGTACTCATGGTATCACAAGGTTGCTTAGTTTTTCTTAATTCATTAACATAAATTTTCCAGCTAGATTATAATGTTCACTAGGGTTATCATGCTTTCTCATCTTGCTTAATTACCTTCCAGAGCTTTGACAAGGAGAAGGATGTTAACAGTGTGCGCGTTCCTTCATTAGAGATGGTAAGCTGGCCTTTCCCTCAATTCCTACTTCTGATTTGTAATTCACTGTTATATTTTTACCAAGTAGCAGTATCAATTGATGCAATTTAATATTTCTTGAATTTTCTTCTCTGTGGGTATAGACAATGAGCTGTCCAATACGAAATTCCTTCAAGAGTTATGCATCTCTGATCTGATCCAGAACCTATTCTGCAACCTGGGTGGCAAAAGCATCATTAGATTGATACGTTGCTTACAATGTCAGGATGTTAGCTGTATTACATTTAGCAAGAGCCTCACCTGATTTATTTCCAAAATTAATATCTCAATATCAGGTCTTCCAGCCATGGTCACTAATGATGGATAAGTCTCTGTGTTGGCTTTTGCCGCCCTTCAAGGACAGCATCCTTGACTGGCGGTTAGCATCTCTTTTGGACAGAGCATCTTGGACTAGCTTTAGAGGACAGAGCATCTAGGACACAGCATCTAGGACACAACATCTAGGACAGAGCATCTTAGACTAGCATATGCTTGGCATATGCTTGGCTGGTTAGCCCTATAAATATGTATCCCGACCCTCAAAGTTGGTATGGCATTGTGAAGAGAAATATACAAGAAAAATTGCCCCATCTCCAAGTGTCATCCTCTCCATGAGAGTAAGGATCTTGCTATCACCTCAAGCAAGAGTCCAGCGACTAACAAGTGGTATCAGAGCTTGTGTATCCCGTAGCTGAGCATCTCCCGCTCATCTCCTTCTCCGACCTCAGCAGCCCCACCCAGCAGAGTGCAGCAGCCTCGGTATCCCACGCCACTCCTCTCCGGAGACGGCAAGCGGCTGCGTCGGCGACCTCTCTCCACGCAACACCCCTAGTAGCGCGTCATGTCCGCAGAGCGATCTCGGCGTTCGGCCGCCTCGAGCACGCGGCGTCGGCGGACGGCCGAGCTTCGCCAAAGCAAAGCAATATGAGAAGCGGCGGCAGAGACCGCGCAATGCGCGCAGAAGCGTCGAGGCCGGGCAATGGGCGGGCGCGGCGGCATGAGGCGGAAGCGGCGGCGGCAGATGCAGCGCGCGGCCGCAACAGAGGTCAAGGTCTCGGCGCAGCAGCAGCAGCTCCATCTCCGATGACAGCGCGACGCGACCCTTGAGCCGGAGAGAGGAGGCGCAGCGAGCGGCGGCGCGCGATGGCGGCCGCGCCACGCCACGAGCTTGCGGCGATCCAGACAGCGCGGTCGCGCTGATGGCGCTCTCGAGGAGGCGCGACGGCGGTGGCGCTCACGGGAGGCGCTGGCGGCGTGGCGCCCTGAAGAGGCGCGCCGACGACACGGCGGCAGACGGCGATAGAGAGCGCGACCTTCACAGCGCGCGTGGCTCTCCCGGGCCGGCACCGTGGTTACCACGGGTTCCGTGTCGTTGTCGGGGCGCCGGCCGGCGGTGGGTGGCCTACCTCACCAAGGCCAACTTCGTCGAGCGGGCGCGGTGATGGTGAGGCTCGGTGCGGCACATGCGGGAGGCGTCCGTGACGGCGACGTAGACTACGACCGGGATCGACGGCGCCGATGCCTCATCGCCGCAGCCCCGCCCGAGATGCGCTCGCTTCCAACAAGCGATCGCCAAGGAGGCTTGGGACGCCATCGCCGCGCACGCGACGGCGGCCGACCGCGCCGCAAGTCCACACTGCAGTACTTCGCGCGGAGTGGAGACCGCCTTCAAGCCGGTGAGGCGTTGATGACTTTGCTCTCCGCCTCAACACTCTGCTGCAGGTTGGTAAAGTTCGCGACGACACCTACAAATGGCGAGAGAGAGCGCCGAGAAGCTCTTTCGCCGCGTCCCCGAGAAGTACAAGCGGATGGCTCGGTCGATCCGGTCTCTCATGGACCTCTCCACGATGTCGATCGAGGAGGCGATAGGTCGCCTCAAGGTCGTCAACGATGATGAGCCACGCTCTCTCGGGACCCGTCACCATTGGCGGAAGCTCCTCACGCTCGGGAGGAGTGGGTGCCGCCAGGTGACGAGAAGAAGGGGAGCCTTCTTCCACGACAGCGCCGCATGCGTGATAAGCGCGCAAGCAGCGCAAAGACGCCGAGCATGGGCGCGAGGACGTCTTGAGGGTGATGACCGTGGGCGCCAGCATGCGCGCGGCCGGCAAACAAGAGCCGACACGAGACGACTCTTGCTACAATGCGGCAAGCCGGTCACCGGGCCAAGGATTGTCGACGATCCGACGCGCCAGCCCACGCCGCAGCGAGAGGAGGAGGAACAACCGCCCTGTTCATTGCTCAGCGAGCATCGAACCACTCCTCCGGCACCCGCCGCAACGGCTCTTCTCCACCTTGACGAGCCAAAAGCGCACGCCTTCCTCGGCGAAAGTTCCGCAATAAAGAAGACCGACGGGTGGTGCTCGACACCGCGACACCCACCACATGACCGGCGGCGGAGTTCTTCTCGAGCGTGACTCAGCGTTCGAGGCTCGTCAGTTTGGGGCGCCCGCGTGGAAATCAAGGACGACGCTCGCTCTAGGATCGGGATGGCTCGATTCTCACAAGGAGACACACAAGACTTAGGGGGAGATTGATGGATAAGTCTCTGTGTTGGTTTTTGCCGCCCTTCAAGGACAGCATCCTTGACTGGCGGTTAGCATCTCTTTTGGACAGAGCATCTTGGACTAGCTTTAGAGGACAGAGCATCTAGGACAGAGCATCTAGGACAGAGCATCTTAGATTAGCATATGCTTGGCATATGCTTGGCTGGTTAGCCCTATAAATATGTATCCCCAACCCCTCAGGTTGGTATGGCATTGTGAAGAGAAATATACAAGAAAAATTGCCCCATCTCCAAGTGTCATCCTCTCCATGAGAGTAAGGATCTTGCTATCACCTCAAGCAAGAGTCCAGCGACTAACAACTAAACTTATAAACCCAATATCTGGACTATAATGCACAATGAGAAAGATTGCACCCGTAGCCCTCTTTATTTCTTAATTTTCCCTGAAAGAACAGTGAACAATTCCTCCTGATGTCTTTGTACCGATATGTTCATTATTTTGTATGATCAGGCTTGTAAAGACTTCCATGCTTGTCAATGGCCTCCAGACCTAGCAAATGATGATGAGGCTCTTGCACTTTACTTTGACGAGATGAATGACAAGAATCATGATGCTATTGAAGAAGTAAAAAAGAACAGCAAACAGATACTAACATTTTCACATTTTGTACCAAGGTGAGTGCTCGTGCCTCCTACCTAGGGTCTTCCATTGTCAAAAAAAAAATCCCTAGTAATCTTGTTGATTCTCACTATGCTTGATTGAATTACTTGGTATATTGCAAGTTATCTGCCCTATTCGAGCTCTGTAATATCTGTAGATTGATGATAACTACACAGTAAAATTTAGTTTCTTTAGGGCAACCATACCTTCAGTTAGGCAATTCTATATGCATCTCTTTCTTCATTTGTCATCATCTGGGCATTTGTATTCATTCTTGGTAGGTGTATCTCATTTCATGCTGCGTTTTTATGATGCAATTTGCAAACACTTCCAAGGAGAAATCCTGTTGTCAAAGTAAGGCTTGCCAACAACGAAATAACTTTTGAAACTGCAGTGATGACTTGCCGTGTGACCAATTTTTCCTGAGGTAGACATTTTGTGTATATACATGAGAATTTTTTAAGTACATAAAGGCAGTTGTTTTCACACTGGCTGTGTAATTACATGAAGTTGGGAATGTATTAGCCATTGTGATGAGGCGGGCCTATCCCCCCCATCATCTAACCGCCCTGTTTTGGCCCCTGTATTTTGGGTCTTCAGTGTTATTTCAAACTTTCACCATTATACATTCAGGATATCATAGCATGCAAGCAGCAAGCCTCAGTCCCAAACTAATGTCTTCTACACAACTCTGCAGGCAAGAGTTATGTCCAGAGAAGCGGATGCTTTATTATCCAAACCTTCCAAAGGTCATTGGCTCTGATTTTTTGGAGATGAGGCTGAGAGCTATACACAACACCATTAAAGATGGAGCAGCTTGCCATGTTTTTGGGCACACGCATTTCTGTTGGGATTCTGTGCTTGACAAGATCAGGTACTAATCTGACCATTTTCTGAAAGCAAGATGCACGATGCTTATTCTAATCAGATACCCTCGGTGTAGGTATGTGCAAGCACCTCTGGCATACCCTCGAGAAAGGAAACGAAGGATGAATGGAGGCGAAGGCTGGCTGCCCTTCTGTATATACCGTGACGGTTTCAATCCTGAAATATACCCAGCTCTATGGTCTGATTACTACAACAAAAATAAAAGGGAACCTGAGAATACTCAGCTCGCGCCGTGGGTTGCCAAATATTTTGCGAAGTATTACTAACCGCTAGACACCTCATGCCCCTTGGACTTGCCGAATTGGATACAGTTGAACTGTTCCGGACTGTGAAATCTGCATTTACCTGGAGGAGAAAAAAAAGGAGAGATTAACGGTTTACCTGTACATGTTTTTGCCTCTTTTTTTTTTTTGCTTCCACTCTTACCATAACTTTTGGGCAATGAAGCGCCCGCTTGTGTTGGATGTATGTTGGAAAATAATGTGTAAAGATTCTTGTAAACCCTGCTGCAAAGATAGTGACATACTGGAACCAGTAGCCACCTCTATTCATATAAGCATTAGTCTGTCGTGTCTCCTTGTCATCTGCAAACAAAAACACTGATAAGTCTGCTTTGCCTATGTGTTCTGATTGAGTTACCCTCTTCGTCAGATTCTCGCAAAAGTTGGGCCTAAGTACAGGCATGGCTTATCACAGTTCTGAGAAGAAACATACGCCCCTCACCATCGGCATCTCACAGAATGGAAGCACCTCCCTCTCATTATCACAACCCAAACAGATTAAGCATGCATGTTTGCAACTGAAACTTATTACACCGCCGGTAGTTTCACTATTGATCATGGAGTAACCAGGAAATGCACATCATCTGGACCGTCCAAACACTGGGGCAAAGAACACGACCCCTTATTAACCACTTCACACTCACACAAACATAATACTACTATTGCAAACATACATAGCGATACACAAGAGAGGAACCGAATCGAGGAGCAGCAGCTAGGCCTAGGCACGCGGCCCCGGCTAGTAGTCCTCCGGCGCGAGCGGCTGGTGCGCGTGCGCGGCGGTGTCGGCTGACGGGATGACGAGATACTCGTAGAGCAGCCCGGCGAGCCCGGCGCCGAGGAAGGGGCCGAGCCAGTAGACCCAGTGGTGCCTCCAGCGCCACCCGACCAGCGCCGGCCCGAACACCCGCGCCGGGTTCATCCCGGCGCCGTCGAACGGGCCGCCGGCGAGCATGTTAGCTCCGAACAGGAACCCTACGGCCAGCGGCGCGATCGTCCCCACGTGGCCCCTCTTGGGGTCGATCACCGTCGCGTAGTAGGCGTACATGAGCCCGAACGTCATCACCGCCTCCAGCAGCACCGCGTGCCAGTCGCCCACCCCCGACGCCAGCGCGTACCCTGGCGGCCGCTGCAACCGCCGCGCGCACATGCACGGCGACATAAACATGACAGGATTAGCTGACGAGATCAGCGTGCACGGTGGAGTGAGAGAATTAACGAGGTGGGGTTCCGAGCTAGGTTACCATGCCTCCGGTGGTGAGGCGGAGGAGGAGGGTGGCGACGATGGCGCCGAGGAGCTGCGCGGCCCAGTAGAAGATGGCGCGCACGAGGGAGATGCGGCCGCCGAGCAGCGCGCCGAAGGTGATGGCCGGGTTGACGTGCCCTCCGGAGATGTTGACGGCCACGGCCACCGCCACGGCCAGCGCCAGCGCGTGCGCCAGCGCCACCGCCACCAGCCCGCCCGCCGTGCTCATGTCATGGTACAGCTTCCCTGCACACACACACACACACACACACACACACACACACGCACACATCACTAACCTCCACGATCCACGTTCCAAGGCGCGCGGCCATGCATGCTTGGCAAAGTGGCATACGCACCGAGCGAGAGGATGGAGCCCTCGGCGGCGAAGACGAAGATGGCCGTGGCGAGGAGCTCGGAGATGGCGGCCCGGATGGTGTCCGGGTGCGTCGCTTCCTCGCTGCGCCCCACGGTGTACCGCCGCCCCGGCCGCGCCGCTGTGCTCATCTCGACACGTTCGTTCCCACGCGCAGCGCTACCCGAAAGCAAACTCTCAACTCTCTTCGCTGCCTCCGATGCTCCTTGTCTCGGTCTACCCAGTGTAGTTGCTTGCACTGGCGTTAAGAGGGGGGAGGTGCAGTAGCAGGTGTGACGATGGCCAGCGCGCGTGGCTTATAACGTGGCCGAGCTGGACTCCCGCCGCGACACGTGTGGGGGAGGAGACGCCAAAGGGGTGGCACGTCTCAGGGCACGGAGGTGCATGCGCGTCCACGCGCGCGCGCGCGCTTCGTGATCGCGCTCGTGTTCATCTTATCCGGCGGGGCCCGCGCGCCAGGTCATACATAGACCGGTGAACAAGCCAGGCACGCACAGCCGGAAAAAAAATTCAGTAGGGGAGGGCCTGAGCGAGGTTCTGCCTCATCCACCGTCCATCCGAGATGATATCCGAAGATCGATGGCTGCTTGGGGTCCTCTCCCAGCAAATTTCCTTCCGACCATCCATCGAAGGATGGATGGATGCACGGCGATTGCTTGTAGTTAAGCTGGCCTCGGTTGTTGCATGAAGCGTCCTAGCTTTAATTGGTTCTTAATTTGCTACTGAGTTTCTGTTCTGACATTGCAAGAAATCACTTGGATTTAGTCCTCGTTATGGGATAAAAGGGGCTTTCTTGCCGTTTAGTAGATCTCGTTTTTTTTTGGGGGTGTGAATTTGTAGCTTTTTTAGATAGAAAGTAACTTTATGTGCTGTTTTTGTGTGCATTGTAAGTTGTGAAAAATGTCTGACCTGAGAGGCCTTTAATGCGGTCTTTTCTTTTTGATCCATGCATGACTCATTTTTTTCCTGGTCGTTTTGCACTTTGTTTAGAGTTTTTTTTTTAATCACCCTTGCAGTGTAATTCAGCTGGAGCAGTGCGCGTATTGAACAGCTGCATTGTGGAACAAGTTCCTTCTTTGGTGGTGCATGCTACGTACGTGCGTATCTGTGGTCACGCAACGTTTATACAAGTTCCTTCAAGCGTGTGTGCTATGTGACCAGGAAGACGAGACAATACAACATCTTGTGGTGGATTGTGCGGTGGCCAAACAGGTTTGGTTTGAAATCCTTACTATATCAAATCATGCTCGGCTCACACCGGAAGGCGTTGTCAGTTTGCCGGACTGGTGGATTGATTCAAGAAAGGAAGTTGTCGGGGAGCAAAGAAAGGGATATAACAACGCTGGTAATTTTGATCATGTGGCAGTTGTTGAAGGAGATGAATGGCAGGGTTTTTAACAATAAATCTAATACCTTGCAAGACATTGTGGATGTGATCAAACATGAAGACATGGTATGGATTCAGGCAAGAGCGGTGTGTTTGGGTCTGAAAAAAAATCCCGGCGAAATTTCGCCGGTTACCGCCGGTAATCGGTAGGAATTAAAATTGGCCCTGAAAAATCGGTTTTGATGATTTTGTGAAAAAAAAAACGATTTTGTTTGCATTTTTTTCAATTTTTTTAATTTAAAATCCGAAAATTTCAAAAAAAATTTGAAAATTTCCGGCCGAAATTAGCCGAAGTTTTCGATTTTCGACGGCTACTGGCCTTACTGGTCCCGTTAAAAATTCAAACCAGAAAAGATTTCACTGGTTTGAGTTCTTGGCTGTTTTCCTTGGTTGTATTTTAGGCAATATCTTTTTTTTTTAGATTTTTATGTTGTGCCCTAATGTAAGTGCCACATCGTTATTGTAAAACCCTTTCTTAGGACGTTCATCTTTCTCTTCAATTGAATGACGCGCAAAATCTTTGCGCGTTCTCGGGAAAAAAAAGTTTGACGACATTGTTTTCTTTTCTTCTTTCAGCAGTTTTAACGTCGTCTTTGGAAGTACACAGGATCGACGAGTTCACACTACTACAGAAAACCTCATCACAGACGGTTCGGAACTGTCATCACAGACGGTTTCCAACCGCTCGTAAAAGTACGTCTGTGATAATAGCGTTTATCACGACAGTTTTTGAGCCGTCGTGATAAAAGTTATCGCGACATTTGAAACAAGAGCCGTATGTGAAACAGTATCGCGACGGTTGAAACAAGAACCGCTCAGTGATATCAATTATCGCGCACGCTTGTTTCAACCGTCTGCGATACTATTTTCGAACCGCTCGTGATAATCAATTATCGCGCAGGCGGTTCTTGTTTCAACCGCTCGTGATACTGCCGCTGCAGACGGCTCTTGTTTCGAACCGTCTGTGATAGCTTTTTATTGTAAAAAAATATTACCATTTTCATGGATACACTCATACACATACACTGCCATTTCCGAAGCCTCCCAAACATGGATTCATTGATACACATACATGGATTCCCAACTCCTAAGCCTCCCAATAAATTTCTCAAGCCATGGATTCATGGATACACACATACACTCGATCATACACAAGTACCAAATATAGAATCGGAGGAGAATCTAACAAACTCGGATATGAATCTAACACAAGTACCATAAGCTCATACATACAAATCGGATCTCGAATCTAATAGAACCTCATATACAAAAGTACCAACAGACATCGACGCGGAGGAGGCTGAGGAGCTCGGCGTCGCGTCGAGAGGACTAGAGGAGGTCGGCGTTGGTGTCGCGTCGACTCTCAACCGTTGGGGAGGAAGACCATGTCGAAGGTTGGGGCTCGGGAGCAAGGGAGGGCCGGAGCTCGAGGTGTAGCGGGGCGTGGAGCTGCGGAGGACCGGAGGAGCAGCTACGGCCGGAGCTCGGAGGAGGACTGCGAGCAAGGAGGACCGAGCCCAGAGGAGGACCGGATCTGCGGAGTGCAAGATCGAAGCGCTCGAGAGGAGGTCGGCCATAATATATAAGGACATATTTTGCCTCCCGCGCGCACGCGCTCAAAATTTTCAAATTCCATTGCTGCGAATCACGCACGGTTTCATACAAAAACCGTCAGTGATGACAAATCACGCACGGTTCGTATCACGAACCGCTCAGATAGTAACTCATCACGCACGGTTCTTAATACGAACCGCTGCGGATAAATCTCTCATCACTGCGGTTGGTATTAAGAGCCGTCTGTGATTTGGATTTTACTATGGCTTGGAATTTTTCTTACTCTCTGATTTTACCATGACTTAAAATTTTTCTTACTCTCTGATTTTACTATGACTTAGAGTTTTCCTTACTCTCTGATTTTACCATGGCTTAAAATTTTTCTTACTCTCTGATTTTACCATGGCTTAAAATTTTTCTTACTCTCTGATTTTACCATGACTTAGAATTTTTCTTACTCTCTGATTTTACCATGACTTAGAATTTTCCTTACTCTCTGATTTTACCATGGCTTAGAATTGTTAATCCCAGACCGTCTGTGATGAGGTAGTTATCACTGACGGTTGGTATCACGAACCGTCTGTGAAGTATCATAGACGGTTCGTTATACTAACCGTCTGTGATGAGGTGTCCTCATCACGCATCGCCTTCTACCAACCGTCGCGATACTTCACGGCGGTTGGTAGAAGGAGCCGCTCGTGATGAGGCACTATCACGCACGGTTCTTATTATGAACCGTCGTGAAGTATCACGCACGGTTCTTATACGAACCGCTCGTGATGAGGCACTATCACAGACGGTTCTAAAGGGAACCGTCTGTATAAGTTCAATACAGACGGCTCCTTTGGAACCGTCTGTGATGAGGCGTCCAGTATGACCTGTTTTGTAGTAGTATCAGATGCATGGCACGGAACCTCTAGTCGGTTTGTACTTGTCTGGAGTGAACTTTAATTGTCATATTTAGCCTCACAAATCCGTGAATGTACTATCTCAAAAACAAATCCGTGAATATACAAGAATACAAATTTCTATCAGTAACTGTGATTATTTTTTCCCCATATCTGTTATATTTAATATTGTTACAGTGGTCAGCTGAACAACTGTCTAGCTGGATCGTTGTTAGGTATGGGCGTGCATGGCCAACGATAATTTAGTTAGTAAATGTTAATAATTTAAGGGTGCAATTTACTGTTTTTAGAGAGTACAGTACATACGCACACTCGATACACACCACCCATGAGTATATACACCACCCACGAGCATATGCATGTGTGTTATTGAAGGCCCTCAAAGTCTCCGGGACTTGAACCCTGATATATTGTACTTATACTCGTATGCCTAGGCATCCGGCCATATGCTAGTTTCCTCGTGCAATTTACTGTTTGATATGATATTTTATAGGGAAATTTCGATAAGCACCACTGCTAAGTGTCTGTATCACACAAATGCCACCGCTCATTTCGAAATTCGAAAGATGCCACTGCAAAGCTTGGGACATCCTACAAATGTCATTATGGAGCCTTTTCTCTATTTTTTATCTATTAAAATACTATGCGGGCCGGTGTATTTTCGTATGGACTCAAATGCCCTTGCCTCGTGTGACATAGGGAAGCTCCTGGCTCCGGTCCAATCCATTCCCACCATCGTCTTCTACCTCGGCTCCCTCCAAACGCACTGCTACTCGATCCCCTTCCATCCCCTTCCTCCGTGCGCCGCCGTGGAACCCTAGTTCCGGCCGCCTACGCCATCCCGACGACTCCACCCTCGGCGCCCGCGTCCTCCTCCTGTTCGCACTCTTCTCCTCCGGGGCTTGGAACCCTAGTTCTGGCCGCCTGTGCCATCCCGACTGCGTCTCCCTCCCGTTCGCACTCTTCTCCTTCGGGGCTTGGAACCATAGTTCCAGCCGCCTGCACCATCCCGACGGCTACACCCTCCGCGTCCGCGTCCTCTTCCCGTTCGCACTCTTCTCCTCCGGTTCCCATCCTTTTCCTCCAGTTTCCATCCTTGTCGTTGTCATCCGACCTGCACGCCGAGTGGCCCCAATTCTCAAGCAATGGCAATGCGCAAGGTAGTAGAGAGTTCTATGAAATCATCATTCTCAAGCTCCAGTCGTATAGAACACAAAGAGCTTCCACTCGTCGAGTGCCCATCCTGCAAGATCCCCGTAATCAAGTTACGTAGCAATATAGTCTTGAATCCAGGGAGAATATTTTACAAGTGCAAGAACAATATTCCAATGCAGATCAGAATTGGAAAAAATGCAATGGATGAGGAGTATGCAGCCTTAATAAAGAATTAGACTTGACAACTTTTACCACCTAAGAGTGGACATAATATTATTTATTGCAAATGAGTTTATAAAATAAAGAGAAAACATGATGGAACCAGGGGCGGAGCCACCGGCCCTCCAGGCCGGGCAAGTGCCCATGCTTTGCTTCGCGCGGTCTGCGGTGGTTGCGAGTGGCGTGGCTTGCACAGGCTTTGGAGGGCCGCTGGCTCCACCGCTGGATGGAAGCATTGACAGATACAAGACAAGACTAGTAGCAAAAGGATTCAAACAAAGGTATGGAATTGACTATGAAGATACTTTTAGTTTGGTTGTTAAAGCAGCAACTATCCGTCTTATTTTGTTGATTGTTGTGTTAAGAGGATGGAGTTTGCGACAGCTTGATGTTCACAATGTGTTTCTTCATGGTGTTCTTGAAGAGGAAGTGTTCATGAACCAATCTCCTGGATATGAGGATAAGAAACATTCACATTTTATCTGCAAGTTAGAAAAGGCACTGTATGGGTTGAAACAAACACCTAGGGCTTGGTACTTAAGGCTGAGCCCTAAATTGCAAGAACTTGGCTTTGTTCTTTCAAGAGCAGGTACTTCATTGTTTGTTTACAACAGTGGTGGAATAATTATCTATATTCTCATCTATGTGGATGATATTGTAGTAACAAGCTCATCAAATGATGTTGTTACAAGACTTCTTTGAGATCTGCAAGAAGATTTTGCACTGAAAGACTTGGGAGAGTTGCACTATTTTCTGGGAATGAAAGTGCAAAATACAACTAAAGGGTTGTTGTTGTCACAATGTATATATATGACAGACATTCTTGATAGAGCTGGGATGCGGTAGTGCAAGCCTGCTACTACACCTATAGTAGTTTCAGAAAAATTGTCTGCACAAGGAGAGATACTTGGTCCTAAAGATGCTACCAAATACTGAAGCTTGGTAGGAGCACTTCAATACCTTACTCTAACGCGTCCAGATATAGCATACTCAGTAAATAAGGTATGCCAATTCTTACATTCATCGACGACACAACGTTGGACAGCCGTAAAAAAGATCCTACGATATTCGAAGTATACCTCAATGGTTGGTCTAAAGATACAAAGGTCTGATTCAATGCTTGTGAGTGCTTTTTCATATGTTGATTCGGCTAGTTGCCTAGATGATCGAAGATCAACAGGGGGCTTTGCTTTGTTCTTCAGGTCGAATCTGGTATCTTGGAGAGCTCGAAAGCAGCCAACGGTTTCAAGATCAAGTACAGAAGCATAGTACAAAGCACTTGCTAACACAACAACAAAAATTGTTTGGGTGCAGTTGATACTTGGAAAACTCGGTGTATACCAAGAAAAGATTGCATGTTTATGGTGTGACAACGTTGGAGCTACATACATGTCATCTAATCATGTTTTTCATGCTAGAACAAAGCATATTGAGGTAGACTTTCACTTTGTTCGAGAAAGAGTAGCTCGCAAGGTGCTGGATATCAGATTTGTTTCATTACAAGATCAGGTTGCTGATGGATTTACTAAGCCTCTGACTACTCGGCTGCTTACAAACTTTCGGTACAGTCTGAACCTAGAACCAGTTCCAGATTGAGGAGGGCTGTTAAAGAGTATATCTCCTGTTGAATATCTATGAACGTTGTCTCTGTAATCTTGGATTCTAGAGTCAGTTGTTGTGTCATATCCGGATTATCTTTTGTAATCTATCTCTCCGATTGCTTACAGATAAAGCAAGGAGTTGTATTATCCTGTAATTACTGTTCACTGTAATATAAAAGAAGAGGTTCTATCACCAGTTTGGTGTACAAGAGCAACCTCATATTATTCTCTGAATTTTGTTTTACGGTCGCCAATTAAACTTCACATTACTGTTGCTCGAATCCATTAACTCAGCACGATCTCCTTTTGAGCCGCGATGGATTGGGTTGGTCTCCCGATGGTGCTCTTGATCCCGTTCCTCGTTCGGCTCGCTGGCGCCGACTGGCTCAGGTTCAGCGCCGTCTGCGTGCATGGCGGAAGAGGCCACAAAGAGTCATCGTCATCTCCGCCCGAAGCCCGAGTCATCGTGGCTCTGCCGGGAGGAGGAGGAGGAACCGGCCCCGCCGCCACTTAGTTCTTCTCTTTCTCGGACAGTGCTTGTGTCACGGACCGGCCTCGCTTTGGGCTTCATTTGTGGGCCGGGCCCAGGAGGCAAGAAGCGGTCTAGCTACAAAAGGGAGGGACAACGATTGGAGACGGCATCGAGGAAATCAAGGCAAAGCCGGCTTCCTTCTTCCTACTGCTACTGCTCTTCCCCATCCTCCTCCTGTTGTTCTTCCCGTTCCTCCTGCTGCTGATCTTCCCCAAACTCTGGCTCTGGAGACATTCCCAGTCTAATAGCTAGTTCCTACTTCCATTCTCCCCAGATTGTATCTCCCAGTACTTGTATTCAGTGTTTGGATTGGCAATCCGACTATTGTCTTGGTCTCGACTTGTGTTCATCTGAGTGGGTTCGTGACAATTGGTATCAGAGCCTTCGATCCTGATGATGCTGAGCTCCGAGGTGGCCATGACCGACGCTGAGAAGGAGAGTGAAGCACGGTGTAAGGAGATGTTGAACCAATTAATCGCAGTCATGAAGAAACAAACATTGGAGATTGAAGATTTGACAGAGAGCATGAAAGAGCTTACAGTCGGTTTGAAGGTCGTCGTCCAGCCGCCAGGAGCAACCGCTCATGCCTTGCCACCGCCTGTGACCGCGCCGACGACCATCCTTGCCACCGCTGTGGACCATGCCGTGGCGGCAGCTACTCCACGTGCAGATGCGGCACTCGCCCCCGAAGCGCCCACCAAGTGTTCGATAAATTGCTCCAGCGACGAACCCGCCTCGCAGACATCCGCCTTTAGGCCAGACACTGCCCCGGGTTCTTTCCCGACCATCACCCAGCTCGACACCGCCTCAAGTCGCGTCACCGCTGCTCAGCCCGTTGTCAATGCCTTCACCACTGACAGCATCTCGGTGACGCCCACCAAGTGTTCGATGGAAGGTCTAGGCCATGGCACCGTCACTGATGGTCGTGTTCTTGTTCATTCTAGTATCCCGAACATTGGTGCAAAAAAGGCACTCGACAGAATATCCAACATGAGTATTGTGGTGTTGTGGTCACCTCATATGAAGTGGGTTGGGAGGCAACCATGGCCACCGCCTGTCCCCCAATTTGTGCTTGAGGCTGAAGGCCTGGGTAACCGTCCTATGGTTGCCTGCACCCAGCCGCGGAGGGTCGCGGCTATGTCAGTCTCTCGGCGTGTTGCAGAGGAGATGGATGTTACTATCGGGGAGGAAGTTGGTTACAGTATCCGTTTTAAAGATTGCAGCAACCACAAAACTGTTCTCAAATATTTGGCAGATGGTATGCTTCTGAGAGAAGCAATGGCAGACCCACTTTTAGAGAGGTACAAGGTGATTGTTCTTGATGAGGCTCAGGAGCGAACATTGGCAACAAATGTTCTGTTTGGGCTCCTGAAGGAGGTTCTAAAGAATAGACTTGATTTGAAGCTTGTTGTTATGAGTGCTACCCTTGAGGCAGAGAAATTTCAGGGTTACTTCAGTGGTGCACCATTGATGAAGGTGCCAGGGAAGTGCTTCAGGTTATACACAGAAAAGAGTTTTAATGATGATTTACAACCCTAGACCTACCCAGAAATTCTTAGGTCAAACCTGGCAAATACTGTTCTTACTTTGGAGAAGTTTGGAATCGATGATTTACTGCATTTTGACTTCATGGACCCTCCTGCACCGGAAACTTTTGCTATGATAGAAACTAAATTGGTGCACTTATTTGATCCTACTGTGAAGTATGAGCCCTGCTTTTGTGGTGTTTTGCATGATAATGTGAAACTCTGGAAATGCTTGCACTGTGGTGGTGTTGGCAATGTGGGAATGGTTGGCTGGACAATGTCTATCTATCTGAACAAAATGGTAGCGCAGCTGTACATGAGGTCTTCTGTCATCAAAGTAGCATCAGGGAGCATTGAATTGGTCCGGATTGTTCCACAGCTTGACAAACTGAGGAACCTTCTTAACGAGAGGCCCTATGTGCTTGATGAGGATCTTGGATACAGCTTCCAACATAAGAAAGGGTTGTATACATGGCAAAACCTCTGTGAGCCTGTTCAGGCCAGCGATGGTGAGCTGTTAGACGGGTTGAATTCCCTCTCAGCTGTCGAGATTGATGGGTTTTGGAGGACGGTCGATGCCAATTCTATGAACACGATTCTGGACATGATCCTGCACAACTCTGTGTTGCATGACTGGTCGTTAAATGCTATGCTGGAAACTGATGTGTTATCTGTCAAGGAATCCGTTGGTTTTATGCATAAGATTGTAACCCATTGCCTCAATAGATTTGGCATGAAGCTCGAGCAGGAAGCTAGCAGTTGTTGGAGCCTTGATGAGAGGCGGGTCTGCTTGCAGTTTGCTTGGAGAAGAGGTCTCCCATCAACCAATCTGAAATCAATACGTGCATTCTTTGAGAGAAGCAACTCAATTGAAAATCTTATGTCTTATCTGCAAGAAAATGATCTGAAGGTAGTAAGGCTTCTGGCAGAGAGAACCAAAGAGATTAGGGAGGTGGCTTACAGATATGCCATGGAGAGACGTGCTACTTCGTTGGCCATACTGCTTCTGGTGGTTGAAGTCAAGATATCGGCACCGGTGAGTGTAGCGATTGGAGAGGGCATTAGGACAAAGCGATCAATTTACGACTCTCTTGTGGATGAGACGTTCTCAATTGGAGATGCTTCAGCTCTAGACAGCAAGGAGAGGAGAAAGGCCCTGCCCTGCAAGATTCGACTACTTAACCAATTCGGGGCGGCATCATGGAGGGACGACAACATTGACAGGAGAAGCTTGCCCCCTCTACTTAAGGCTGACCATGACCATGAATCAATACAGAATCTACATAACTTACTTACAGAGAGAGAAAAAGAATTACTCGACTGGGGTTCTGAACTTGAGAACTGTCTGAGGCTAATCCAGGATGCTCCATTCAAGGACAGAACACTCGATGCTATTGAAGCAACTCATGGCAGATGGAGCAGAAATCAATGCACAGACTTCTACTGGGAACACTCCTCTAATGCTATTCAAGTCGTGTTGGGCATGGCGGTTCTACAGGTACCATGGGATCCCGGTGGTGTTGAGTTCTTTCGCAGGGCATTCATTACAGCGGCTTGGGGTCAAGCCGCATTTCAAGGAGGGAGGAATGTCATGGACCGGCCTCACTTTGGGCTTCATTTGTGGGCCGGGCCCAGGAGGCAAGAAGCGGTCTGGCTACAAAAGGGAGGGACAACGATTGGAGACGGCATCGAGGAAATCAAGGCAAAGCCGACTTCCTTCTTCCTACTGCTACTGCTCTTCCCCATCCTCCTACTGTTGTTCTTCCCGTTCCTCCTGCTGCTGATCTTCCCCAAACTCTGGCTCTGGAGACATTCCCAGTCTAATAGCTAGTTCCTACTTCCATTCTCCCCAGATTGTATTTCCCAGTACTTGTATTTAGTGTTTGGATTGGCAATCCGACTATTGTTTTGGTCTCGACTTGTGTTCATCCGAGTGGGTTCGTGACAGCTTGTGTTGCATCCCGCTCCCTGGCCCAGATATCAGCTGCTGCTTGTGGATCAGTTCTACTGGTGGCTCGCTCATCACGGTCGACGAGGGCTTCACGATGCACCTCTTCAACCCCGTCACCCGCGCTCAGCTCCCGCTACCATCCATCACTACCCTCGGCTTCATCGAAGCTTTCTTGCTGGAGACAACGACCGATCATGGAGAGGACACCATCGCCGCCCGATTCTCCATGCAAGGGGAGTCATTTCAGTTGCTCGACCGGCCGGACCTCCACCGTAGGGAGGGAGGCCACCACTTCTCTGTGTCTGTTGAAAAGATGAGCATGTACTTCCTTTGCAAGGCGTCGCCGCTGCGGGACCCCCGCTCAGGCACCTACCTCGTCGAGATGGTCCACGGCCCCGAGGACAAGCTGGCGTTCGCCCGTGAAGAGGATGATGCATGGGCGACACTACCGAAGGTTTTGATGATGTGGTATTGGAGGCTTAAAATGCACAGTTACATGAGGCTTGGAATGCACAGCTAGGCCTTGTTTGAGACCCAAATTCTCGGCCCATCCACAAGAATGGGCCGAGAATTGTGGATGGGTTGAGAATTTGGGTTTGGATGGATTAGGAATTTAGGCTTTTCTAACAAGGCCTTACAGGAGTCTGATGCCATGAGGGTTTTGCGGAAAAAGTTGTTTAAGGCCATGTACAATGTGGGGATAGTTGCAACGTGTTGCACCTCCTTCTCTCTCTAAGACATACTCTATAACTAAATAAAATATTACACTTTTTTCTTCCACGACGTTTTCTCTCTTCATCTCTCGTTTCACTTACGAGTGGGCCTATAATTTTTTAAAAACTAGCATCAGTACATCTACATGCACTGGTGCTACGGATGTTGACTTGGGTCGCTCCAAGGGCTAGCACTGGAGCCAAAAGGCTAGCTAGCACCATACGCTGTACATGGCCTAACACAGCAAAAGCTTTAAAGGATTGGAGCAGGACAAAATAGGCAATTCATAAGATTACAACTCCCGGCGGCCATGGAGGTTATCCTACAGCTGGACAAGGCGCATGAGTCATGAGCTTTATCAGACCAGGAGAGAACACTACGGATGGACCTAAAGCGCCACATTTTGGGTTTGGCGATGATCGAGCGTATGAGATGGAAACAATTATCCAGAGTGAAGTGGCTACGTCTGGGTGATGCGAACACTAAATATTTCCATCTCAAGGCGAATGGAAGGCGTCGGAAAATTTTCATTCGTACTCTGCAAACTCCCCAGGGACTAATGGCTAGTCATTGCGACAAGGCCGAGGCACTGGAACAGTACTACAAAATGATCCTGATCCTGGGCACGCCACATGAAAACCAAACATCTTTTCGTAGGAAGAGATGAGCCAAACTATCAAACAGATGCCTGCATCGGGACCAGATGGGTTTATAGGGGCGTTCTTCAAAAGGTGATGGCCTTTGGTCAAGAACGATGTGATGGCAGTGATGAACAAATTCTACAACCTTAACAGCTCGAATTTTCAAACGGTCAACTCGGCACAGATCGCCCTTATTCCAAAGAAGGAAGGTGATGTCCAGATCACGGACTTCAGGCCAATCAGTCTAATGCATAGCATCGCCAAAATAATATCCAAAATTCTGGCTAATAGGCTGCCAGGGCACATTGGGTCGCTAATTTCAGTTAACCAAAGCGCCTTCATCAAGACGGAGTATACAAGATAATTTCTTCTATATCCAAAACTTGGCGATAGCTTTCCACCGCACAGAGACCCCCAGCTTGTTGTTAAAGCTTGACATTGCTAAAGCTTTCAACTCGGTCTCTTGGAGCTACATGGTGGAAATGATGCAAGCAAGGGGCTTTGGTACCAAATGGAGGGAATGGATAGCAATTATCCTGCCTGTTCATCCTAGCACTGGAGCCTCTGCAGAGAGTCTTCCACCTAGCCACAGAGACTGGTCTCATGTCGCCTTCGCGTGGACGATCCGCAAGAATGAGGGTTTCTCTCTACCCGGACGACGCCATTCTTTTCCTGGACCAAAAAAGAAGAAGAATTAGGAGGGCAACAAAAAGAATCCTGGATTGGTTCGGGAGCTCAACGGGCTTGGAAACAAATGTCCAAAGTGCATGGTGACGCCAACAAGGTGCGGAGCTATAAACCTGGTGTGGCATGGCGCAGTCCGATGAGACGTGTCGTATTTGGGTGGCGACCCCGGCATAGCGGGTTATCCCAGCATGGCACTCACAGTATCATGTCGTGCATGCCCCCTGCCCCAGGCACAGCCCGGCCTGGCTAGTACGGCTGGAAGCGGAGGAGGAGGTGGTGGCGGAGGCTTGATGCGGAGGCAGCTGGGTGTGGAGGCAGTTGGGCTTATCATGCCCAAAGCAGCCCGGTACAACCCGAGAGATCGGCGTGCCTGCCTGGGTTGGCACCCCAGCCCATGAGCCAGCACGGCACGACTCGGTTAGTTAGCCAGGCCAGTTATGCCCGGGCCGTGTCGGATCGGGCCGCCCATTTGGCCACATCTGAGACGTCCAGTGATGATGTGTTTTGGAAATCGACTAGTGACAGAACTTCAATTCAGACTCTAGAACCCGATTACAACTCCTAAACTTAAACGATTCGAACTAGATCTAGTGTTTAAACTCAAAATAAAAGATACATGGCCGAAATTGTATGTATAATTCGGCCTATATACTAGGTATGCGAGCCCACACAATTTCCTAATTCATAAAACCTAATTCAGATTGAAATCTACTTCAAATTCAGAATTAACTTTGGACTGATTTTTGGAGAGGGCTCCAATTCGAATTTAGTGTTTGTATTAGAGTCCAATTGCACTCCATCATGTCTTGGCCTGGGCGGACCCCCACCTTGGTCTGTGTGCCTCCAAGCTTGGCCCATGCAGTGGCTTGTCTTGCCGTTGGCTGGCCCATGCAGCTGCCTTGGCCCATGCGACACCCACCTTGGTCGAAGCCCATGTGGTAGCCTTGGCCCACGCCCACCTTGGCTCATGCTCTTCCTTGCTTCGCAGCCTATATACTCACACACGGACTCTCACGCGGTATGCCTCCATGCGCTTGCCCAATTTCCTTCTCCTCACCTCAACCTGCCTCCCACACCTCCCTCTTGGCCTTAGCATGATGTCATCTCGCTTAGCTTGCTTCTCCTCAGCTTGTCTTCCTCCTTGATGAGCTTGTCTCCCACCTTGGCTAGGACTTCCTTTGGCTGAATGGGAGCTCACCTCTTGGCTAGGCTTTGCTTTGGCCGCATACAAGCTTCCTTTCTTTCACTCTTGTTGCAAAACAACACCAATTTGAGTTTTAGTGCTAGTTTGCAACTTAGAGAAGTGTACCAACGTCGTGGTAGTATTTGGGGCCGTTTCAGGCTTCTAACGAGAAAATGGACGGCAAATCACTGGTGCATGCTTTGCTTGCATCAAACAGAGAGCGTGCTGCATTTGTTCACACAATATCCCTATGCAAAACGAGTATGGACGCTAGTGTCCGACTGAATCTCCTCGGCGGTGCTCCGCCCGATCGAGCAGTGCTTTGATCGAGTAACCACTAATCAAAAAGGGGTGCCATTGGTCATAATCCTTATCATTTGGCAAATTTGGAAAGAAAGAAATCGCCGAATCTTCGAAAGCAAGGCCTTACGTGCCGCCGGCGTCTACTAGATCACACGCGGGGGCGTGGATGCAAGCCGATGCCCGTTTCCACACACAATGATGTATCTTGCTGTTCCTGCTGCTCGTATTACTGCTGTTGTAAGGGCTAGCTAAGTAGTATAGCTCAGGGGCGGAGCCAGCGCGGCCCAATGCCTCGGGCCGGCCCAGTACGTTTTCAGCCCAATCATCAAATTACATTGGCTTTTCACGTTATATTTTTTTTCAACTGGTGTTTCTTCGCTGGGCCTCGGGCCATTGCCCGAGAGGCCCGAGGCCCAGCTCCGCCCCTGGTATAGCTTCCAGTACAATTTCCTTTTTTTTAGCTCTTTTACGGTACACTCAATTTAATACAGACCATCAATTAATTTAGTTATACTACACCTGATAGTCTATTATGTCCTTAACAAATCAATGATCAGATTTAATTTATACTATCGTTATATACTACCGGCAGAATGCACCGTAAATTCTCTCTTTTTCCTTTTGCCTCTCCCTTGTAACCGTTTTTTACTTCTCTTTCAATGAAAGTCAGCATTCTTGTTGTTTTTTTTACGCAATTGTTCACAAGGGGCTGCTCCACACGGTCACAAAAATGCAGGGTGGTGCATGCATGGGAGCCCGACGACGACTCGCCGACGTTCACCCCTAGAGTCGCCGCCCCGGAGCATGACGAAGGAGACGAGCTCATCTACTTCAGGAAGTACCTCGCGGTGTCTCCGGACGGCAACCTGATGCTCATACGGGGGTGCATCTTGTTAGAATTAATCTTGTCGTTGGTATCTTTGTTTTTTATTTGGTTTGCATTCAGCACTAGACATGCCACGTACGTCAATTGGGCGTGATGTGATGCATGACCCTGCATGTGGCCAAAGGGTAACGGGATAGAATTAATCAAGGTTGTTTAGTTTGCATGCACTTGTGTTAGTGTTTGTTACATGTAGTCATGTGGTGTAAGTGTTATATGCACGTTGAGAAGGAAAAGGCCACGATCTGGTGTAGTGGCGATAGACTAAGGGCTTGTGTTGCATGTGTGCGCCGAGTCTTGAATTTAGAGTTAAGGTGTTGAGCCTTCGTACAGGAAGAGGGGAAAATAGAAGAAGAAGAAATGTAGTTCGGCAGCTGGCCACCTAAGTCCCTCGTGTGTGTTTTGTACATATCAGGAGCGGAACCAACCAGTAGAGGTGCCGGGTATGCACCGACACTCTCAAAAATTTGAAAAACAACCAGGGATCATTTCTTCAGAGTTCAGTGCTTCAACCCAGCCAGTCCGCCACTGATGAAAGCCCAGCCCAGTAGCTAACTCACAAGCCGGCAGCCGGTCCAAGTCCAACCCACAGCCGAAATGCCGAATACCTCACCAATGACTAGTCACCACTCCAATCCTCTCCTCCCAACCCTAATCTTTCCTCCCCAGACCCCGAATTCCCCAACACAGCAACATTGCGTCGGCTGCGAGCTTGCGACGACCAGGGAAGAAGGCGACCACGACGGCTTAGCTTGGCATGCTGCACGGTCGAGTGGAGGCTACGGAGCAAACGCTAGACGGGGTGCGACACGGGAGGGCGGCGGCGAGACGTGGGAGGGCGGCGCGCGGCGTGGGAACAGGCGACCGGGACCGGTTGGTGCAGCGTTGGGTTGCTTTTACTTGACTTGGAGTTGGACTGTTGGAGCCTTGGCCCTTGGAGTTGGAGGAGAAGCAGAACAACAGTCAACAGCAAGAAGGAATGGACTGAAGTCTGAAGGAATCGGTAATTCGGTATGTCCTTCTTGGCTTCTTTTCTCGCCACTTTTGCTTGGGTAGTTCAGTAGTTGGGTTGCTTGAAGGCCTGTTCTGTTGTTCATGTAGGAAAAGTCTTGCATCGATCTAGATTCTAGAGTGTTGAAAGAGTTTTTTCTGCTATGAGTCTTGTGAAGAACAAGTTAAGAAATAGTATGGACGATCAATTATTAAATGATTGTTTAGTCACATTTATTGAGATAGAATTTTTGTTGAAAGTTAGTGAAGTTGATATAATGAAACGTTTTTAAGGTATGAAAACACGTAAAGTAGTATTATAATTATCTTTGCATAGTTGTATATTTTGCAATTTTCTATTCATATAAGACCTTATTTGAACTATTTGCATTGTGTTTTTTCACAAATTTGGAAGCTATGTGTTAGATTTATGATGTTATGATATAATTATACAAACTATAGAATTATAGGTATCAAGTGTGCACACTCATTGAAAAATTTCTAGTTCCGCCACTAGTACATATATGTACGAACTTGTGAGAGACAAAAAAGAGAGTTGTACGGTGCAACTCCAACGCAAGCCACCGACCGCTACGGTGGTCCGTCCGACGACCAGGGTCAGGTTCACTACGAAATCTTAACATTAATTTATAGCTTGTAATAAGAGAGTCACGTGCTTATATACTAAGAGAGTTACGTGGGATGGGCTAGAGCACGTTGGTGTCACTTGACCCCGGCCCGTACACTGTAAATTTGCCCCTGCAATGACAATGATTAGGAGGAGCTGACAAATCCCACGTTGGTGTTCCATGTATTTGTCCTAAAAGAGGGCAAGTGGATGGAACTGCTGGATCTCGCCGTGCGGCGGCACTCTTCGTCGGCTTCAACTTGGCGGTGCATGTCCGAGCCGGCCCTTCATCTCCCTATCTGAAAGCGGATTGCATTTGCTTTGTCGATGGCCAGCTGACCCATGCTTTACTACACAAGCAACCACGGCCAAGACAAAAATTTACAGGGTGCTAATGGAACTTACTCACCTACTTACGACTTATCGAATACTGAGTTACTAGCCAGCGGTAGTATGTCTGAACGCGACTAAGCTAAAGATGCTATAGGGTACACTATGAGTCGGTCGTTTGTAGGAAAGCCCCAACCCCAGCTATCCCTCCTTTGGTCCGCCCCTGGCAACGGCGCGACATGGGGATGTTCAACATGGCCAGCGAGATAGTGACACCAATGGATTCACTGCTGGTGAGCTCGCATGGTCGCCTCCAGTATGGATCACCCCTTCTCTCTGAATTATCGTATACTAGTGTAGAATCATGACATGCATATACATTCCCGTAGACTAGTGTAGAATTAATCATGGCATGCAGGTACAATGGTGGAGCCAGAATTTCAATCTCTATAGTCTATTTGTATAGTAAGAACATGGGTGGACTCAAAAGAAGATTGAGTGGGGTCAGCCCTATTTAATTTTTAATGGAGTAGCTAAATGTCTAATCATTTGTACCCTTGCTAGATCTAGCATAGATGCTGTGACAGCTCACTTGTGTTCCCGCTCATTTTTTGATATAGGTCCGCCACTGCAAAAGAACATATCTTCACTCCTGTATAAAAGAACGTGCAGGGTCTAATCTCAGTAAGTAGCGTCGAATTTCAGCCAAAGCTAGTACCATCGTAACAATTAGAGTTTTTGGATCATATGGCACTATTGATGGTGCTAATAGCAATTTTGGTCCCCTTCCTACGTCAATGCTAAAAATATCACCACGGAGCTACCAGCAGTCGACATGTAGCCAAGTCTGGTCCCCTGGGGCCGGACTCAACCTCCAAGGCATGACAGTGGATTAGGTGGCGCGGGAGACTAAAAACTTATTAAAAAATAATTTTTTGATACTATTTGAAACACTATTTAATACTTTTAAAAAATATTTTTTTCTTTGAATTTTTTCTTCTTATTTTTTACCTCACGGTCACAGCTTCAGAAGTATTATCATATGTAATAGAAAAAAATTTATAATTTTTTTCACATGAAATCACGACGCAACACAGCATACGCAGCTTCAAACATGGGTGTTAACCGTCGCTATCGTCACCCTTCGCTGCCCTTGGTTGCTCGGTGAGTCGATGGACGGTGCATGTGAAATACTATTTGATGACGCAACGACGGGCAGTAGTACACCGTCACCAGCTGCGGCGACGGGGGTGTATGTGCACTTATGCTTGGTGCGACTGCGCACACTACTACAAAAATGCTAATACTGAACGTCTCATCACAGACGGTTAACCAAAATCGTCTGTATTACATGCAATCACAGACGGTTTTGGTTTAGAGACCGTCTTTGTTACTAGCTGCGCTAAAAATCGTCTGTGAAAAGGTAATATCACAGACGGTTCATATTGAAAACCGTCTGTGAAGTATGTGATAATTGTAGACTTTACAGACGGTTAACCGTCTGTGATACTTCACAGACGGTTCTTAATACGAACCGTCTGTGATAAGTATAATAACACTGTGATTTTACCATGGCTTGAAATCACTTACTCTCTCACTTTACCATGGCTTGAAATTTCCTAACTCTTTGATTTGAAGGAACCGTCGACTTACTGAGCCATCGGGGGCAGCGAAGGGTGGCGATTGCGACGATTGGCACCCATGTTTGAAGTTGGGTGTGTTGTGTTGCATCGTGATTTCATGTGATGCAAATTTTTTCTGATATGTGTGATAATACATTTGAAGCTACGAGTGCGAGGTAAAAAACAAGAAGGAAAAAATTCAAAGGAAAACATATTTTTTAAGTGTCAAATGGTATTTTAAATAGTATAAGAAATCATTTTTAATCAACTTTTAACCTCCCGCGCCGCCTAATCCTTTGTCGTGCCTTCGAGGCACGACATTGTCTCTCGTCCGTGCCCTAGTGGCCAAACTAGCATAGTCTGTGCTACAGGGGGCGGGCGGATTTCACACGTGATGCACGGTGGCCCCCTAGGGCACGGTAGAGGTTGAGTCCGACCCGTAGAGATCGGATTTGGCTACGTGTCGACAGTTGGCAGCTCCGTGTGCGAGGTAAAAAACAAGAAGGAAAAAATTCAAAGGAAAACATATTTTTTAAGTGTCAAATGGTATTTTAAATAGTATAAGAAATCATTTTTAATCAACTTTTAACCTCCCGCGCCGCCTAATCCTTTGTCGTGCCTTCGAGGCACGACATTGTCTCTCGTCCGTGCCCTAGTGGCCAAACTAGCATAGTCTGTGCTACAGGGGGCGGGCGGATTTCACACGTGATGCACGGTGGCCCCCTAGGGCACGGTAGAGGTTGAGTCCGACCCGTAGAGATCGGATTTGGCTACGTGTCGACAGTTGGCAGCTCCGTGATGCTATTTATTGGCACTAATGTCGGGAAATAACCAAAATTGTTATTAACATTGTGTTAAATAGTGTTAAAATTATTTTTAACCAACTTTTAACCTCCTGCACCGCCTAATCCACTGTCGTGCCCTGAAGGCACGACACTGTCCCTAGTTCGTACCCCTAGGGGTCGGACTAGCCTAGTCTGTACCCGAGGGGTCTAGATTTCATACGTGGCACGCGGAGGAGTCTGGCCCCCCGGGGCACGGTGAAGGTTGAGTTCGACCCTTTGGAGATCGAATTTGGCTATGTGTCGGCCTTCGGCAGCTACGTAGTGTTATTTTTTATACTAACATTGAATCAATGGTGCTATACAGCCAAAAACTCTTAACGACTGTTCGGCGCCACTGTGTCACCACCAACCGCTGTCTCCACTGACCGTCACGGCTAGCGCGAGAATTTCTCCATGCCGATGTCGCTCGGCTGATCTCGTTGGATGCCATCACCTCGGCTTGCTCGGCTTGGTGAATCCAACAGTAGCCCGGCGAGCTCACATGCCGTGCTGGGCCGTCACAAGTCACAACTGCCCGTTGGGCGTTGGCCCAGTCGATCCACCCTGACACAACTTAGGCACTTAGCCTGATTGCCATCTTTACACACGCACGAGGGTGTATATATAGGTATATTGTCGCGAGGTTGATGATTTATTCCCATCTCCACAATTTTAGACTTGTGTCAGCGGGCGCACTTGAGGCAGTGTAGTGTGCGCGCATTTATCTTGTAATCTAAAGAACTTATCAGATAAGTATCTAATGAAAAAAGTTACCATTCTGTGAAATTTGTTGCAACAATTAATTTTACTCATTCCAAATATCATTTGGAAATGTACAATAGATAATTTTGGAATATCACAAAACATTATCTCAAAATGTTTTGACATTTTCCATATGAGTTCGGTTGGTTAGGCACAAGAGGCGTGCCCATACGAACTGGTTCGATTCTAGCGGGCACGCCTTGGGTGGAAAATCCGCACTCTTCACATAAAAAATGTTGCAACAGTTTCTAAAAATGTAAATACATCTAATTTTGTCTCTTGCAAAGGTTGGTCGGTGAATAGAGATGTCTTCTTCTTTTTTCAAAAGAGGTACAAAATGAACTTTACGTAGGTTGGTTGGTCAATAGAGATGTCTCTTTTTTTTTTTCAAAAGAGGTACAAAATGAACTCTACGTAGCTTTTTTTTCTTGTGTGTATCAAAGAAATCGATTAGAGAACATCGAAATACTTCCCAATCGATTACAATGTTACCTTAAAAAGAGGGGGAAAATGGAACTAAGACGATCATATCCCCCGAAAGCACAAACTTTCTCCAACATACACTTGGTCCGGCCGTACCAACTACCAATTCATTTCCAATGCCGCACAATCCATGTACATGCAAGCGTTCCACTTCCACCCAAGTAGCTAGAGCTCAACTCACGGCAAGCTCCCACCTCCCTTCCCCGTCCCCGCCGCCGCCGCCGCCGCCGATCTCGTCCATCATCCTGACCACCTCGGGCATCTTGGGCGGTCAGTTGGGCTCGACGGCGGCGCAGAGCAGCTGGCGTCGCGGGCCATATTTAATTCTATTTTTTGTTCTACTGGAACTCTACTTTCGGAAGTACACTGGAATTTTGGGAAGCGCTAGGTGTAGTGCCTTTGTGGCTCTATGCCTGTTGTCTAAATATCTTTACTATACACTTTGGGGTGTTCTATGTAAGTGTGTAGCATCAGTTGATGTGAAAGAACTTACATTGCATAGCATATAGCCACTCTGTTTTGGCTTGAGTTTTGGGAAAAGAAAAGAATAGTGCAATAATATTTTGGCACCTTTTAATGTTATAGGTACGTGTTATACTCTAATAACCATTCTAGCGCACAACAGCTTCCGAATCGGATCAGAGCTTGTGAGATCCTGTACGAGCGTGTTCGGTATCAAGAACGAAATAGATGAATCTCGTAGAGAGAATCAAAATAACAGCGATAAAGCAACCACGATAAGAGAGAAAGATTTGACGAAACCGACCGTAAATTATTTAAGTATGACATCAAAAGAGTATAAGGGATTGTCACTCACTCACAATCCCCTCGAACCTCTTAAGACCCTCGGATCCTTGCCTTATAAAAGAATCTAGTGCTAAAGAATAATTTATCATCTAATCCTCTCGTGCCCTCTACTTTGGATGAGTTCCTCTTGCTTGGTTTGCTTCTTCTTAAGTTCCTATGGCTACTCCTCGTAGGTTTATATAGTTCTCTAAAGTGTAGTAGGAATTCTACTCTAAGGAAAAGTAGAAGTCATAATCATGTTAGAATTCATCTAGTTTTTTTTTAGCACATCTCTCAAAGTTCTAGTAAATTAGGATATAAGTCACCGTACCCAACAGTATGTCTGTCATTTTCTTACACTCCACCAGGATTCAGAGCGAAGGGGTGATCCAGATTGGAGGCGGCCAATTCAGATACAAGCCCACCAGTGAGTGCATTGGCGTCAGCTTCACCTTCTTGCTCGGCATGTTAATCACCTCCATGCCACGCTGTTGTTGTCTATGGAGTAAAGCACGGCTCAGCGGGTCTCGACGAAGTAGATGCAATCCACTCTCATATGAGAGGAAGAAGCGCCGCTCTAGACGCACACCGCCGAGTTGAAGCCGGCGAATAACGCTCCCACGCCATCGAGGTCCTGCAGCTCCTTCCACTCACCCTCTTTCAAGACGAACACCTGGAACGCCAATGTGGGATCTGTCAGTTCCTTATCGTCGTCGTTGTCATCGGACGGGACGCCGTAGCGGCTGGTGAGATGCTCCATCCAAGTGAGCATTAGGTCGCCATTCAGGGACTCGGCGAGGTCTGTTGGAAATATGTGTAATATTTTAATTCTAAAATTTTATTATGAGACAAATATTATAAATAACTAGAGAAGCATAAATTAATACTAACAGCAGGCAAAACATTATACTTTAAAAATATACTTAAGAACAAAATATAATAGAGTCGATCGGTGACATGAACGATTTACTGTTGGGATTGATGGGAAAAAAAGGAAGTAGCGTAGGCTCAATGCAGTGCAGAACCTAGATGAAATAGCGAAGCGACCAGTTGCACAGATGCACTACCTAGAAACCTTATTTCTGCCCCGTGTTGGTGTTCTTTGCAGCAATAGTCTGGAGATCACGCTCTCCTTCCCCAATGCACAAAGAAAGGCTCGTGGAGTTTAGTGACTCAAAACTCCGGCGCAGATCACCAAAGGGGGAGGAAGATATGGGAGAGGAATGGAGAAATTCTCTGTTCCTAGCCTGGATATCTCTAGGTCTTTTGTGGACGTGCGAATTACTCTCTAGTAACTAACGCCATTAACTCAATTAAACCGAATTAATCCAGACGTTTGAATTCTCATTCAAACATAATTAAGAGCGAAAATCTGCAAATACGAGCGCGCATGCTTGCGCTTGTGTGTGTGTTTAGTCAAAGTCCTTCTCATGCCATCCTATGCCATATACCACATGTTTTATGTGGTGGCAATGATTCCACCTTTTACATTGCTCTCCTCTACTGTTTAAGCAATGTGGGACTAAATCATATCATACTTTGGAATTTAGGAAGGTATAAGCCTTTGTTGCACGGGCCCAATTCTAACACTTCCTGAAGTAGATGTGCTCGTCTCCTTCGTCATGCTCCGGGACGGCGACCCAAGGCTCGATCGTTGACGGGCTACTGGGCTCCCATGCGTGTACCACCCCGTTTTTTGTGACCGTGTGGAGCTGCCCCTCGTGAATGATTGTGTCATCGTAGCTGTACCTCGATGGCAGGGTAGCCCACTGGCAGACTTAGGATCAAAATTTAGGGAGTACTCCCACCTACTTGTGGTTTGCCGAATACCGAGATATCGGCTAGCGGTAGTCTGCCTGAGCGCGACTAAACTAAAAGGTACTAGGGGTATACCGTAAGCCGTCCGTCGGTAGGAACGCCAGCCGCCCCTGGGGTATCCCATGTCACGCTCCCCTCGCGGGCGAATGCTTGCTTGTCTCGGGGCCGTGGATAATTACGACGAGGTAGCCTCCAGAGAACGGGTCACACAGTGGCACCGCCAGAGGAAGTACAAACGCATACTATCGGCGAACACCGTGAAGTTGTGGCCTCCCTCCTTTTGGTAGCGGTCCGACCGAGGGAGCGCCTTGAACAAGTCCTCCTGCACGGAGAACCGGGCGGCGGTCTCGCCCTCAATCGTTGTCGCTGGTGGGAGCGTGTCGATGAAGCCGAGGGTGGTTACGGGCGGCAGAGGGAGCTGCGCGCAGGTGACGAGCTTGAGGAGGTGCATCGCGAAGACCTCGTCGACCGTGACTAGCCAGCCGCCGATGGAGCCAATGCACAGGTGGCAGCCCTTGTCGGGGCCGGGGAGCAGGATGAAGCAGCGAGCACCGTCCGAGAAGGAGAAGAACTCCGCGGCGGCGGGGCCGGCTCGGGCTTCGGGCGGAGGCAACAACTACTCTTGTTGGGCTGGAGTCCCTTCACATGGAGAAGAAGCCCAAAATCAGCCCATAAACTTAGAAGCTTGTGAACCGTTGATTGCTCTATTGATCAATGGTTGAGATGTCTCCTCCTTGGTGAGGGAAAGAAAAACCCTAACTCTTTCCTTGAGCTGCTGCTGGAAGGAGAGGAAGAGTGAGTGAGAAGCATATGCACACAACAAACAAGAGATAAGAGGGAAAAGAAGAAGAGAAGCTCTGTTCCATTTCGGGTGATCCTGTACAGTTTTCATCAAGATGTCGATCGGAGCATCAAACGTCATCCGATATGGCTCAAACTTGGTCAGTATGTTCTTGACTTGATTCTCTTCGATTTGTACGGTTAGATTGTTGATTGGTTGAGAGGAGCGCCTGATTTGAGAGGTGTTTTGTCAGTTCGGGTAGCGGCAGATTCAGCACTGAGCAGATTTGGTAGAAGTTCAGTTTGAGTGGTGAAACCTTGTCTGATTTGGTTGAAATTTGGACAGTATATTAGAGACTCGTGGATCTACATTTGTGCCAAGTTTTATGCAGTTTGGATCTGTGGTTTATGAGATACGAGCTGATAACCGAAGGGGGCAGAAACTGTGTCTTCTCTGCTTGGCTGTTAGAGTACCTCTTGTTAGTTGTGTATGGTTGTTGATGATGATACCAAGATTATATCTTGATGATGTTGTTGCTTCTATGATGTACCTCTAGATGTTCTAGAGAAGACTCCTTGTACCCATTGTTGATTATAGTGGAAGATTTGGGGGTGGGCTGTGCAAGCCCGGTGGTTTTTACTCCTCATATTGAGGAGGTTTTTCACGTAAATCACTGTGTCACTTTGTGTATGTTCTTATTGTTAATTCCGCTGCTTATTTGTTGGTTGAAGCTATCCTCATTGGTTCACTACAAGTAGAAGTGCTGAACTTTTGCTAATTGCAATGTTTAGCCCCAACAACTCTAAGTGGCCTCTTCTGCCGCACGCTTCCACACCTCGCAGACGGCGCTGAACCTGAGCTAGTCTACAACGGCGAGCCGAATGAGGAACTGGATTAGGAGCTCCACCGGGAGATCAGCCCAATCCATCGCGGCTCAAAAGGAGATCGAGTTGAGTCAGGATTCATGCTGAGTACGGGGGTCGAGCGGTAGTTATGTTATTATTTACAAGACATTACGCTGACTCTGGCCACAAGTAGTAAAAATCAGAAGGGCAACGATTTCCTAGTCATATGCCATGCTACTCCCACCGATCACAGAACAAGTTATCATATAATACGTGCAATCAAATCGTATCGATTTTAATTAAAGGTATTATCTAAATATGGAGTTTGGATATATGCAAATGATCTCCGTTACTTAAAAAAATAGAGTTGGTGGCCATCCGTCATCCTGACTCTCCTACGCCTGGCTCTCTCTACTGACATATGGGCCACGTCATCAACAAACTTTCTCCTTACATCGTGCGCTCCCTGCTCCTCCTCTCCCGACATCGCCTGCGCTTCCTCCTCCTCTCCGCCCTCGCCTCCACCCCTACTCTTCTGCTCTGCTCTGCTCTGCGTGCCTCCGCTCCGTCGCCAATCGTCACTTCCATCAGCCGAATCTGGACAGGCCCCACTTCCTCCTCTCCACCCCGCTCTTCTGCTCTGCTCTACACGTCTTAATTGATATATGATTATATTTATGAGATGTTTCGTAGCAACACATCGGTACTTAACTAGTATGAGTAAATTTGTCACGAAAATACTTTCATAACATTATATCTTATAATTTTTTTGAAAATACGATTGAATTTAGTGGTTAAAGCGACGTCTCGGGCAAAAGCTGTGAGCCTGTGAGTAGCTCGGCGTCCTTCAGGGGTGGGCTGATCGATAATGACGGTGGTGGCCTGGTGGGATAAGACAGATTCTCGTGTAACGTTGAGCGGCTCAAGGCAGATTGAGCCGTGCGGCCCTTGCACTTGCCTAAGTTGAAATCTTTGACGATTCATCTTCAGGGTCCACCAATTGTTTTCTCTTTCAATATTTGCTAAATCGCGCTGCTTGGAGTTGGATCCCGTGGATCATGATCCACAGATCCAGTAAACGCCTGCGCCTACAGTTTGATCTTATCTTCAGTCGCACCACAATCGTTCGATGTGTTCCTCCTGCCCGCTAATTGCTCCCATCCGCGCAAACAAGGTCCAACGACTTTCATCTTTGCCACCTTCTTGTCCTCCACCAAGCGTCGTAGCCTCTCAGCCCTGCACGCCACCCCTCCCCCGCCCTCGCGGTTGAAAGCTGAAAAGTTCTTGCATCAACCACTGGCTAGGACCCTTCAGTTAGTATCCCATTTTCTTGCCAATTCTTGCCACCGCTGCCAGAAAAAAGTTTGGCAAAGTACGGAAGTGATGCGCTTATGCGCATGACGATGGGTGGTGGCAAGAATCGATGTAGCGAAAGGGGTTGACCGGCGACGGGGAAGATGTCCGCCGGCTGACTCAGCGACGGTCGCATGTTGAATAGAGATGGAAGATACCGACGCTGAAGTTCTGGAAGGCAGCGACCGAGAGGACCTGGAGCCTGGAGGCAACTCATGCTCCGAGGAATGTAATAGGCTAGATATAGTTGTGTTCGGTGCAGCGACGGAGTTTGAGCAAAATCTTAAGGGGGCTAAAGGTGGAAGCCGCGGATCATTGTTCAATTTCATCGAAGTTTAGTGGCATTCAGTTACTCAAATTAACTTTTGATCCTGAACATTGGAAGAAAATGATTCATACATTGTTAAAACAATCCCAGAAATGCAGGGAAGCACAAACAACTTCTAAGAACCCACACTTCAGTACAATTTTAATTTTACCATCTGATCTGCTCTCAACAAATATTAACATCACCAATCTACTTGAATGCTACCCATAGCACAAAAAAGTAGTGCATGCCCATTATTCTATTCGCATACATCACACGCAAGGTTTAATTAACTTCTCCAGCATCCAAGATAGCTAATGCCTCAGATCTAAAGATCGTGCATCGCATGCGATGATCGCTAGGGGGCCACGGCTCAGGATGGCTCCAACAATCCTCCATTCCTGGTTCCGTGGTTGTTGCTAAATTATGAAGTATGTCAAAGAGTGTAATAGACGTGGTGCCGCTGTGTACTATTCTGGATTGGTTTTTATGTAAAATGCAAACCTTATAGACATGGAACGATAAGTAAAATGGAACCGGGTGGATAACACCCTCTGTTTTTTTTTTAAAAAAAAAATGAACTTCACATAGTTTTATCTTGCGTGTGTCAAAGAAATCGACGAGAGCATCAAAGTACTTCCCAGTCGATTACAACGTTACCTTCAAAAAAGCAAAAAGAAAAGAAACTGCAAATAAGTTTGAAAAGAAACTGCAAATAAGATACAAGTAAGTTTTTCAGAACTAAGAGAATCATGTTCCGCGAAAGCACAAACTTTCTCCAACATACACTTTGCCTGGCCGAACCCACTACCAATTCATTGCCAATACCGCTCAATTCGCCACCAGATCTGTTTATGGGCGGCCTGGCCCGGTGACTTAGCCCGAGCCTGGACCGATTTTTCTGAGCTCAAGCCTTGATTTTTGGCCCAAATACCGGAAAAGCTCGACAATGGTAATAAAAAATAATAATTTTTAATTCTTCATAATGAATTAAATACTGATATTTATTCAAAAAAATAAAATAATAATATTATGTGAAAAACATAGGTTTCAGACCGGGTTTAGACCTGCACATTCAAGGTCGTGCTTTTCCGAGCCCAGCCTGGCCCGAGGTTTAAACAGTTCTATTCGCCCACCCCTAGTAGAGCTCAACGCACGGCAAGCTCGCACTTCCCTTCCCCGTCCCCGGCGCCGCCGCCGATCTCGTCGATCATCCTGACCACGTCGGGCATGTTGGGCCGCCTGTCGGGCTCGACGGCGGCACAGAGCAGCGCGACCCCCGTGAGCCTCAGCATGTCCCCGTGCCGGTCCCGCTCGCCGATGATCTCCACGTCGAGTATGTCCGTGGACCACTCGTGGTCGTGGCTGAGCGCCAGCCGCGCCCACTCCGCCAGGTCGCCGTCCTCGTCCACCGGCACCTTCCCCGTCACCACCTCCAGCAGCACGAGCCCGAGGCAGAACACGTCGGCCCGGGACGACGGCCGCTTCCCGCGCGCGAACTCCGGGCACTTGGCCGCCGCCAACCGGTGCGCGTGGTGCGGGAGCAGCGGGTGGAAGCCGTAGTCCGTGAGCTTCGGCACCACGTGGTGGTGGTGGTGGTGCTCCTGGTGCTGCTTGCTCTTGGGGGCCGAGTAGATGAGCACGTTGGACGACTTGAGGTTCCCGTGCGGCGGCCAGTGGAAGAACGGCAGCGACTGGTGCAGGTAGGCCAGCCCGCGCGCCATGCCCTTCGCAATCGATAGCCTCGCCGGCCACGGCAGCGGCGTCCTCCCCTCGCCTCTGTTCTCTGTGCATGCACACACCAATCAAAACTTTCACGAAATCGCCATGACAATTGACAAGTACTTATGTCTTTGGTGAATTGGTGATCGTGTGGCGTACGTACCATGCAGGAGCTGGAAGAGGCTGCAGCCCGGGACGTGCTCGTAGACGACCAGCTTCTCCTCCTTGGAGTTGTAGCACGCGACGACCTCAACGACGTTCTCGTGCCGAAGCTTGCTCAGGAGCTGCATGTTGTGGACGAAGTCCTTGCGCGGCACGTGTCCCATGTTGCGCAGCCGCTTCACCACGACGACGGGGCCGGCCTCGAGCGTGACGCGGTAAGTGATCCCCAGCCGGCCCTTGCCGAGCATCTCCGCCGTGGACCGGAACAGCTCGTCGAGGTCGAACCCGGCCTTGTCCGCGCGGAAGAACCGCAGCTGCGCCGCGCTCTTGCCGGCGTCCGTGCTCCGGCTGCCGCTCCCTTTGCTTTGCTCCGCCTTGTCCTTGATGTCCCCTGCCCCTGTCACATTGCATTGTACGAAGCAACAGTCTCTGTCAAGACTCAAGAACGTTGCAAAGAAATTAAAACTGAAACTAAACGCTAGCCGAGAGGCAGTGAAGTGAAGCATTACATGCGGCGTCGCGGCCACGGCCTCCGAGACGAACCTCCCTGCTCTTCTTGGTGCGATGCAGGAAGATGAGCACGGCCGCGAACGGCACCGTCGCGGCGATGAGGGCGATCACCACGACTCCCCACGTCGCCAGCCTGAACCGCCTGGACTTGCGCGCCGGCCTCCCGCCGCCGTCGTCCGGCCTGACGATCGGTTCGCCGCTGCTTCCGGCGGCGCCTGGAGCATCATCGGCGGACGGCGACCCGGCCCGGCACACGGCGTTAACGACCTCGCCGCAGAGCTTGAGGTTGTGGTCGAACGCGCTCGCGGGGAACCGGCGCAGTGCGCGCGTGTCCGGGACCTCACCCTGGAGGAAGTTGTACGATACGTTGAAGACGATGAGCTCGTTCTGCTCGAACTCCGGGACGGTTCCGCTGAGCAGGTTGTCCTGCAGCTCGAGCCGCGTGAGCGCGCGCAGCGACGTCGCGTACCCGCGCGGGATGGGCCCTGAGAACCGGTTTCTCGAGAGGTCGACGACGCGGAGCCGCTCCAGTCCGTCGAGCCGCGGCAGCGCGCCGTGGACGGCGTTGTCACGCAGGCTCAGCGTCGCGAGCCGCGTCACGTTGCGGAGCGCTCCCGGCGGGAGCGCGCCCGTGAGCTGCACCCCGTCGAGCGCGACGCCCACTACGCGCCCGTCGCCGTCGCACTCCACGCCGTACCACCGGCTGCGTCCCCCGTGGCACGGCGGGCCCGTCCAGTTGGAGTGCAGGTCCCGCGCAGACCGCAGCGCGTCCCGCAGCGCCACCAGCCCCGCCCGCTCGTCGCGGAACTCCTCCAGCTCCGACTCCGACACCTCCACGCCTCCCACCACCACCACCACAAGAACCCACGAAACCACCTGGCACAGCCATAGCTTGCACCTGTGCTTATTCATGGCGTTCTTTTATAATCTCGCGTCAAGTAACATACATGAAAAGGCCATGAATTGGCGCCGCACTTCTTCTTTCTGTCCGATCAAGGTATAAACTAATCGATCCTAACAGCAGGTTACTTGCCGAGATGTGCAAGGCAAGTGAAGCCGGGAAAGATTGGAACGGCGAGCGAAGCGGGCAGAGCAAGCGACCATGATAAGAATACATGGAGACACACACACCAGGTGGTAGAAGTAAGTGGTAGTAGTGTGTGCTGGTAGTATGAGCTATAGATTTGGTGGATTCGACGTGAACATCTCGGCAGTTCGGTCGCGGTTGCAGGGACAGGCCAACCAATTCGGATGGGTGCAGCTGGAGTCTGGGAGAAGAACTAAAAACACTCAAACTCTGAAGTGCTGAATTGGTTGAGAGGCTTCCCTACCCTTCCATCTGTCTGCCTACGAGAAGATACATGCTCATACAAAGCACCTTACATTTTTCAGGCAGCTCCAGTGTGGCACACCAAAGAAACTTTGGTACCATCTGTAACTCTTCGAGACATGAGCTAACTTATATATGTGGCATAAGGAGTAAGGAGTGATGCGCTAGATCAGCTTATTCTCAGCGTGCAATGCAAGACTGAATCTATGCTGCCATGGCCTTGCATTCAGTTACGTCTTGCAAGAAGAAACGCAGATTTTGGGTGCATTTTGCTCGCTGATCGGGCGGCTGCACCAACCGATGGATGGTGGGGCAGGGGAAAATGGACGGCTGCGATCTGACCGGCGGCGACTGACGAGACGCATTGGGAGGCTGAACTTTACTCTTCCCACAAAGCCATCATCGTGATTGCCAGCCTTTGGTAGTTGGCTGGATAAGGAGAGTGCAAAAGAATCAGACACCGCCTTTGTCTTTATCTTTTTTTCCCCCTCTTTTCTTTTCCTATCTTTTCCTTCCTTTCGGGCTTCAAAGAAGCATCACGCTTTGTGATTGCGTGGATCTTGAGCCTAAAGCCATTCTCTTGAAGATCATTAGAGCGTAAATCACTGTCTGATTAGTGTAGAATGGCTAATGGAAATTGCAAAAGGAGCCAATGACGCTGATATATAGCGGCGAGTCTTTTGAGATCGTGAGATCATGTTCGAAAGTGCCGGAGGCTGTAGGATATGCAGGTGCATGCACTTGCATTCGTTTTGTCAGAACTCTTCCGAAGTGTTGGAAACGGTGACAACCCTTTGCGCGAGAGAACAATCACTGCAAGCACACAAACGAGAACTTGTTTACGAGGTTCGGCAAAGCCTACATCATCGGAAGCCGAATCGTGATGGCCCTGTTCGTATGAAGGTTTTTTCTTCTTCTTCTTCTGATTAGGGTTACAAGATGTCGGCGGTATATATTTATACCCCGATTACATGTTCGACTCTGGCTCATAATCCGTACCGCGAGGGGCTTCACCCCCTGCACCACCAACCCACAATATTTCGTAACCCCATGCAATTACGTCTCCCCTGTAGGACTGTATCCGGAAAGCATATGCTGCGTTCCCACTTTCCGACACAACCCTTTTCTTTCACTTTGTTATATATAAGCCATACACAACAAATCTCCGCCTTGAAGAAACAAACGCAGAAGAGAACGCTTTAACACTCTTCGCACATCCGTTGGCTGGAGTTTACCTCTTTACTCAGCAACTTGTGACTCCCAACAAGTCGAGATAATGCTCAAACTTGTTGTCGGTGACGGGCTTGGTCAATATATCCGTAACATTATCGTCACTGTGCACATTCGCCAAATCAATCTCTCCATAGTTGATCAACTCTCTGATCCTGTGATATCTTGTATGAATGTGCTTCGCCCTAGCATGATAAACTTGATTCTTGGCCAAATAAATTGCACTCTGACTATCACAATGCTCAACACCTAGTTCCTTCACTAATCCTACAAGCCATGACACTTTCTTTGTAGCTTCAACCACAACCATGTACTATGTCTCAGTTGTAGACAATACAACAATAGACTGAATTGATGACTTTCCACATATAGACCCTCCACCAAGAGTAAAAATATACCTTATAGTAGACCTCTTATTATCCAAATCACCAGCATAGTCCGAATCCACATATCCAACAACCAAAGGATTACCTTGCTACCCATCAAAAATAATGCCATGACTTGTTGTACATCTCAAGTACCTGAATATCCACTTGACTGCCTCCCAGTGTCGTTTTTCTGGTTTTACCATAAACTTATTGACTTGACTAACAACATGCACCAAATTAGGTTTTGTACAAACTATAGCATACATTAAAATAACCAACTGCACTAGCATACGAAACTTTCACCATCTCTTCAAAAAAATTTGTCTAATTCAGGACGAAATTCGGAAGAAAGTTTAAAGTGTTGTGCCAATGGAGTACTTACTGGTTTGACCTTGTTCATATCAAATCGCTCTAAGATTTTCTTAACATACTCCTGCTGAGACAATCGCAATCTCCTCGAGCTTCTATCCCTATGTATCTCCATACCCAAAATTTTCTTTGTTGCCCCAAAGTCTTTCATATCAAATTTTTGACTTAGCAAACCCTTCAAACTAATCACATCACACATGTGCTTTGCAGCAATTAGCATGCCATCCACATATAGTAGCAGAAAAATAAATGAACCATCATCAAGGCGTCGAACATAAAAACAGCAGTAATACTCACGTCGACTGTAGCCAATTTTCAACATATAGGAGTCAAAACGTTTGTACCACTGTCTTGGGGACTACTTCAACCCATACAATTACTTCTTTAACTTGCATACTGACGAGGATTAAAACCTCTATGTATTATTTTTAATACATAACAGACTATATGTCTTCATGGTCGTAACCCCTGAGGTGCACGACCTCACTGGTCGTAGAGATTCCAGAGGTTACATAATAGATACCCTGATCGGACGAAAGCCTAAGCCTAGCTCCCGACCAGGAGAACTGCTCGTAAAAGGTATGAACTGATACTTGGAACTAATTCCAAGTATATTCTCTACCGTGTGATGAATGGAGCACGTGCATGTTCCATACCATACGACGTTTCTTATCCAGAAGCACTGACGAACAACCACCATGCGCTTATATAGACATATAACCACCGAACGGTTGATTCCTTATCAACCGTCACCTGACTCCGACCAGTCGCAACGCTTCACATTAGACGTCTTCTCCAGAAGTAACTGGCACCTCTTCAAGGGCTATTTAAAGATGAAACATAGACGCAACATGGGAGGGAGACTCAAACAAAGACAGATAGAGATAGAGCCATCGGACTAAAGCACAAGTCTTAGATTCGTGTTGTAAGTCTGATATTGTAAAGGAACAAGCAGTGTTCTCAGTGTATATAGGGGTAGTTTATCATCTAGTCAGGAGGCATCCCCTGTAAAACCCAGTTCATACTAATAAAAGAGCAGTCCCATTATTACCATAGATTTCCCACGTCACTTTCTCCTTTTCTTTTTCGTAAGATCGACGTCTTGATCGTCGACAGCTGGCGCCGTCCGTGGGGATCGCGGCGTGGAATCTTGGAAGAATTACTCTGCTCATCAAATCTTTGTCCATTCCCCGTTTGTGATCGCTAATACGGTTATGGCGGGAAGTTGGGATGAAGAAAACTGGTTCGACCTGGCAGACTACGCCAACCTCGATATGGATGCATGCATGCGCGCCATGGAGGAAAACAGAATCTCTTCATCATCCTCCTCCGCCGGTTCGCCCATCGCTGAAATCGGCGAAGTCGACCGGATGGATAAGGATACACCGCTACAATCAGTGGTGGCTTCAGAGGAAGTGCTTCCGACCAGTTCGGAACACCCTAAAGCCTCAGCAAGCCCGGACATTTCGACCGGCAAAAAAGGTGACGAAAATTCAACACCGCAACTCGAGGTTCAATATACCTTTGATGCGATCATGGTTGATAGGTACTCACCGACGGCTTCTAGCAATTCCAGGAGCCAACCGACACCTGGTGACGGTGTCAATGAAACCTCCATTGGTCATAAACCAAGTGGGGATGATAAGGCTCATCATTCGATCGGCAATTCGCCGGATCAGGTTGAGACCCTTCCGAAAATCTCAGGAAGTACTGATCACCGACTGCTCTTCGTCGTGGAAACTTCTCGCAGAAGCTCTGAAAGGCTCTCCATCGATTACAACGGAAGCTCATCGGAGGATCACTGCTGGAAGTACGAGGTCAATGCGATCGGAGATACAGATCGAGATGCCGTGTACGGTCCTCCATACGTTGCCTCACCACCACGTAATAATGGAGATGGTACGGGCGGTCAAGCACCAAATGCCAGAGGTAACAGAACTGGTGAACGTCCATCAGTTAATTCGCCTGATCCTGCCCCAACCAATGTAAGGGACCAGGCAAGACCGACCAGGAGATCGGGGGATTCAAGCCATCAGACACCATCTTCTGGCAGAAATCCTTCGAGACCTTCGGTAACAATACAAAACCTGCAGCGAGTTAGAGATATGTTAAATACTTCTGACCCTGCTTTGGCAGAGACTCCAAGTTTTGTCCAACTTATAGGTCAAGTATCGGAGATTATCCAACAGACAATGCAGCGCACATAAGCATATCGGGAACGAAGGCACCCGCAAAGTCAGACCATGATTTCGTCTCAGCATTCTTCCTGAAGCAGGGGTTTGCATGGTCGTGTTGAAGATCAGTTGACACTACGACCACTTGGACGATTCCGACCAACAAGTCATGAGGGGAGGAGACTGTTCCAGGAATCCTCACCCTCACTTTGTCGAGAGGAGCAATCGCTTGGACCGGGTGATCTTCGACATCACCTAAACCAGGCAAGCGGTCGGAGGTGTTCCCTTCTTTTGTGAATACCCTTTTGCAACTAATCGAGCCTTGAACTTTACATCTCCTTTTTTTCTGATACTGCAGGTTTTCTCTTGTAGACCTATTTGCACCAATGGCTATCTTATCCTCGGGAAGATGAACTAGCTCCCAAGTCAACACTTCATTTCTTCTATCATTGCAGTCATCAACCTATCTTTCTCCTGGCTTGTAATAGCCTTTTGAAAATTAGATGGATCATCAGTACTAATAAGAAGAGCAAATAAAACCTAGTCTTCATACCTGAATCTCTTTGGAGCTTCCACATTAGTCCATCGCTGTCTATCTCTTACCAATTGAAAATTCTACAAATCCTCTGAAGTGGAATCTAGAGGCAGTATGTGTGAATCGTGAGTCCTTGAACTATGTTCTAACTCTACCTGCACCGTATCTGAACCTCCAACCTCCTGTGCCATCTCCTCTTTGTTTTGTTGTAATATTGATTTCTCATCAAAGACAACATTCTTGCACATCACCACCTTCTTTGATGTTGGATCCCAAATCTCGTACCCTTTCATACATTTCTTAAAACCCATAAAAATGCACTTTATTGATTTTGTATCAAGCTTTGACCCTTCATCAGCAGGTATTGCATATAGGCTGGGCAACCAAAAAATCTTATATTAGTAAAATCAACCGAATTACCAGTCCATACCTCCCCTGTAACCTTACCACCTAAAGATACGCGTGGTGATCTGTTTATGACATAGCATACCATGTTCACAGCCTTTGCCCCGAAACATTTAGGAAGCCCTGCATTCAACCTTAAATACCTTGCTCGTTCACAAATAGTCATATTCATCCTTTCTGCCACACCGTTTTGCTGCAGTGTTTTGTGCACTGTGAAATTCCGCTGAATACCATGTTCCTCACAATATCTCTGAAACTGTGAATCAGCATATTCAGTACCATTACCAGATCTCAGATACTGTACCTTTCTACCTGTTTGGTTTTCCACCTCAGCTTTCCACTCATTGAACTCACACATCAGAGTGTACATAATCAAGTATTCCTTCTGTTTCATGTTTGCCACTTGAGAAAGCTAACCTTAGACTATTTTTCAAGAATACAAAACTTTCATAAACCTAACGCACAACTTTTAATTTTTGACAATAGATCTTTCTTGTGCAATTCCATCATCACACGAACACTAAGATGGCCCAACCGCGTATACCAAAGTTTTGCCATATTATTTTGTGATTCCACCGAACTGACCCCACCTACAACAGTGCTTTCTAGCAATATGTAAATATTTTCAGCAATTCTCCCACCCTTCATCACAGTCAACGCACCCTTACAAATTTCTATGGTTACCTTATCGTTATCAGTTTTATAAGTAAGACCACTATTATGTAAGGAGCTTAAAGAGATTAGATTCTTTTTCAACCCTGGTATGTGTCTAACATCACGCATTGTTCTAACAATACCATCATACATCTTAATTTCAACTTCACATATCTTGACAATACTATGGCATGTATCATCACCAAGGTAAACAGAACCGAAATTACCTTACCTGTATGAAGTGAGCCACAACCTGTTAGGCATGATGTGATACGAGCACCCCGAATCAAGAATCCATGCATCTATCAACCGACCGTTTGAAACTGAGAGAACATCTGCATCGCTATTATCCGAGTCATTTTTCCTAACCACATTGACATCCTTCTCATCACACTTCCCACCATTCTGTTCTTTCAATTTTAGATAATCTCTCTTCATATGCCCCATCTCTTTGCACTTGTAGCACTCGATATTCTTTATGCTCCTTGACTTTGATTTGGATTTACGCATTCCAGATCTCTCCTTGTCTTGTTTTGTTCCACGACCACCCTTCGTATACAAACTATCACCCTGAGAGCTCTCCCCTGCGTTCAGCTTCCATTGATTATGCGCCATCAGGGTCACGGTAATCTCATCAACCTTGATAGTATCTTTCTAGTATGTCATAGTAGTTACCAAGTGCTCATAGAAAGGTGGCAATGAACACAACAGAATAATCGCATTGTCTTCATCTGTGATATTCACCTCTAGACGCCCTAGATCAGTGATCACCTGATTGAAGACATTCATATGTTGTGCAAGATCAGAACTCGCCTGCATCTTCAGCCCGTACAACCACAGCTTCAGATACAGCTTGTTCGTCAGGGATTTAGACATAAACTGAGTCTACTTGTCCCAGATTTCTTTCAGTGAGGTCATATCCATCACATGATATATGACCTGATCCGAAAGACACAACCGTATAATCATGATTGTCTTCTCCTTAACTCCTCCCAATCATCATCCTCCATTATCTTTGGCTTTGCTTCACATGGCACTTTGGTACAACCCTGCTGCGCTAACAGATCATTCACCCTCGTCTACCATAATCCGAAGTTACTAGTTCTGTCGAACTTCACCACTTCGAATCTAACACCTGATGTCGCCATTTCAACCTTGCTCTGATACCAATTGTTGGAACCGACGACAACCCTTTGCGCGAGAGAACAATCACAACAAACACACAAGAGACACAAGAATTTGTTTATGAGGTTTGGTAAAGCTTGCGTTCCTAGGAGCCGAATCGCTACAGCTCCGTCCATATGAGGAGTTTTTTTCCTTCTTCTGGTTAGGGTTAAAAGAGGCGGTGGTATATATTTATACCCGATTACATATTCAACTCGGACTCATAGTAAGCCCCCTTTGATGGATTGAACAAAAAGATCTTAAGATGGAATGTGAGGGGAAGCATGTTTTGTTGGGCGTTGCTGAATTGTCTAGTGGATGGACATGAAAAAATATGCAGAAATAAAGGGTTACATACTTAAACGATAGAACTTTGATAATTTCACACAACCTGCTTGCCATATGGTGATGAGACTTCAATCCTAGATCAAGACATATATTTACCAAGACAACTGAATATCAAATTGGTTGGACTGGCAAAGAGTTAAAGTAGTATAATTGAGAGATGAATTGGTACCTTGCAAGTCTCAGCAATCATCTTGTTCTTTTTATTTGAAAGCATGTCAGCAATCATCTTGTTTCGAAAGAAACCTCGGCAGTCGTGTATAACTGCCAGACGCAGGATAGACAAACAATATTCTCTAAAAAACCAAAAAGAATTATTTTAAAAAAGGGATAGATAAGAGAAATAGTTTCATAATTCATTATAAAAATATGATATGTGAATGTACATTGTGTGTAGTTACAAGCCGACTGAAAGAAAAAACCTCGGTGATGCCTGAACTTACACTCAATGTATGTCTGAAGAAGAGTTTGAGAAAAACGTAAGGAGCTTGCCCCATCTCTTCAAGAGTAGCAAAAGAGCTTAACCGACCAGCGACGACCACAATTGAAACAAAAAAACAATGGCAAAATTTGATATATGCCACTGAGAAAGATGCCCCTTTGAAAAATGCCACCTAGTATGTTGAAATTAGAAATATGCCACTACAGTTTCTTCCTCCTTTAAAATTTGACATTATCTCTACTTTTCTCCCATTTTATTTTCCTTTGTCTTATTTTCCATCAATTCCCCACTGAACTACCTAATTTGCCCCTCATCTATTTCTCTCCCACCCTTCTGAACATGAATTGAGCAGATTAAAGGCAGCCCAGATTGAATCGAGCACAGGCAGAGGCACAGGCGCTAGCCCCTCCCCCGTGCACCTCGTCGGTTCTGCACCCCCGTAGAAATTGTAGCAAAATCCTCCATTCGTATGTGGGTAATGTTGGTTTGATATTCCTGAGAGCAGTTGAATGGTTTGACGTTTGAGTTTATTCAGCTCTTGCTTAGGTTGAACTGCTATCTATTTCTATGATCCACATAGATTTTCATTAGTTTCCAGTCAGATTTATACTGTTTATATATTCCACTTGAATCCTCCTCCAGCACTATATGCGGAAATATGTTCTGTTAGAACATTGTCACTTCCTCTAGGTTAGAAGGTTAGATCTTAGAACTCACCCTTATTAGTTCTTATATTATAGACATGGAGCTTCTGCCAGAGCAATAGCAGGTAGTAAGATGGATGGCAGTTCTCATCAGAACAACATTCTCATGATTGTTCATTTTGTAAGCATAGTGCATTACTTCATTCTCATGCATAAGGAACTTCTCTCCTCATGGCGATTTACATTTTGTCTTTGTTACATATATGTGGATGAGTACCCAATGTTATCATTCTTTTGATGATCTGCTGCAACTCTGTATATACAGGGCGCATACTTTCGAGGATATGCAAACTGGAATCTTAAGTCCCTTGCCCAAGGCTAAAGCATGCAGGGCACCAAGAACCAGTTCACTTGTCATGGGTTCGTCTTCTAGCTTCCAACCTGTAGCCCACAAATTTGCAGTCCCAAATTCATCAATACATGATTGTTCATCCCCTTCCAATTTGTCAGCAAGCATCCTCACAAGCCTGAGCAGTGAGCACCATATGAACCTGCACAACAGAACCTATAGCCAACTCTGAAACTCTAGTGCCTGCCAAAAGCTCAAGAATTTGTCAAGATCATGCAGCCATTTCAGTGTTTTTTAACATCATATTTCAATGTTTGTTGTCTTGATCACACACATGCAGCCAAATTGACATAACATTACGGCAATTCTAGAAATACATTTGTCTACATGTCACAACAATCACATTGCACAAAATAGAAAACACTATTCACATTCCAACAAGGAAATTTCATCTGCTGCTTCTCATCGTCACATCGCTCGACTGCAGCAAATACCGTGGGGTAGAACCGCGGGAGCACGGGAGGGCTCGATTCAACCTGGGCTGCCTTTAATCTGCTCGATTCATGTTCAAAAGCGTGAGAGAGGAATAGATGAGGACTAAATTAGGTAGTTTAGTAGAGAATTGATGGAAAATAAGAGAAAATAGAGATAATGGCAAATTTCAAAAGAGAAAGAGAAAGAAACTGGAGTAGCATATTTCTAATTTCAACGTACTGAGTGACATTTCTCGAAGTGGCATCTTTGTCAGTAGCCTATATCAAATTTTGCCAAAAACAATAGTCGCATACAAAAGAAAGAGCTAATCTACGACATTGAACTAAAAACGACTACTTACATTCTCAAAACAAAAGTAGGGCGAAGAAAACACTACGAGACACATAAATTTGATCCGACAGCAATTGCACGACGCCGAAGTGTCCAACCAAATCTTTTCTGGCCTCGAGTTTTAAATATGCAAATCGTAATTCAAAACCACACAAAGAAAATCCAAAATGCAAGACCACACACTCATCCATCAGTTCCCCAACGTCCCACCCAACCAGGCAAAATTCAACCGAAAATACGAGGTGGGATAGACATTCCGTGCCCTTGCGATACGACCTCGCACAAGTGCGTAGCGCACCCCTTGGTCGTGTAGGGAAACGGGTAGGCTACACTAGCGCAAATTAAAAAAAAATCTACCCGTAAACCAAGATCACTGCAGTTATAGATCACAGTCTTACCACTAGACGCGCAGGTGCGGAAGTTGATGCAGCACGTTGGGGCAGTGTAGTCGTACTACTTCCTCGTCCTCATCGTGGCATCCCACGTACAGCTCCTCTCTTGCGGTTCGTCCCAACGCTACAGATGCAGCGCCTTCAAAGGTATCCACACGTACAGGAGGAAGCGACGCACGCCGGACTACTAGATCCGCGCGAGCGACCAGGGCGTGGGAGGGGTGGCGGCTAGGGTTTGAGGATGTCACGAAAAACTCATCACTCATCCCGTGCGCCCCTGCCCTCCTTTTATAGACGTCCTTATAATGGGCTTCTACGAATAGATGCCCATTAGGACTCAATGCCCAGTCTAATTTGGATCCAATCCGAATTAGGATTCAGCCCCTTAAGTGTGTGACCCTATAGGTTCACGTATGTTTAGACATGATGCAAGTACACATACTTGGTCAATAGTTGGTAGCGGCCTCTAGCAAGACGTGCCAACTCCTAAACGCACGTAAAGATCATATCGGACGAACCATCACAACGTTATGTACATGCCAATCCCTTTGCCTCACGATATTCGGTCGAGCTCCAAGCTGACCACTCTTTCTCGATCCTGTGATCCAGAATCCCTTACTAGGTTAACTCTTAACCTTAAGTAGCATGGCCATGCATTTCGGATCCGATCACTCAAGGCCCAGAGATATCTCTCTCGTAGAGAGGGCAAATCTCATCTCGACCGACCATGCCTCACAAAGATGCTTCATGACAAACCCAAAGCTACCTTTATAACTACCCGCACGGAGTAGCGTTTGATAGCCCCTAAGTAGGTCGATTCACATCTCAAGTACATGCGACAATCTCAGGTCTAAGGACAAGGCGTACACATTGTGTAGAGAGAACCATAAGTGTAATTGCTATGTCTCATGTTGGGTCGGTCCAACCCCATGTTCTAAACATGTGTCCACATTATTGGTTTGACATCTCCATGTCTATGACCTGTGAAACATGGTCATCAACCGATACATGTGCTAATCCATCATTCACGTGTGTCCTCACATGAACTCCGACTAGGGACAACTTTAGAATAACCATACAAGTAAAGAGTTTCACAAACAAGTCACATACTTGTTAATCAACACAAAGGCAATATTCAAGGAATATTTATTAAACCATGGATACAACGAAATATCATCATCAATATGATTGCCTCTAGGGCATATCTCCAACAGGTCGAGCCGTGCAGGCGTCGCCTCGCCCCATCACACACCCACCAATCCCATCCTCGCAACGCTATCCACACTCCCCGCCTCGTCACCTTCCTCCTCTTCCGCCTCCTCCGCCACCCGCCGCGCCACGCCATGCCTCGCCCATCCGCGACCACCAAAGGATCTCTGAGCACGTGAGCATGGAGCTCTCCCTCCTCTCTGCGAAGCCCTCGCCCTGTACCCCCGCTTCCCCGTTCCTCTTCTCCCCGCTTAAACCCTTCCCACTCCTCCGCTTCCCCCCGCGGAACCCTAGCGCCTCCGTCCGCCTCCGTGGCTTGCGGTTGCACCGCGCAGTGGCATCGGGAGAGGATGAGGCCGCGACAGCCCCGTCACGGGGCGAGGAGCCGGAGGGAGCTCACGGGCATGCAGCCGCTGGTGGAGGCGCTGCCGCCCACGGTGCGAATAGCGGCAGAGGTCGCGGTCGCTGCAGAGGCCGTGGTGGCGGGTACGCCTCGCCCACGCCGCCGTCGCCGGCTCGCGGGTCGCGGCGGTCGCGGTCGCGCGCGCTGCCGCGCGCGCGACCGCGCGCCGCGGGGCAGCCACGGTGAACTCCGTCGTGCCGGAGGTCGCCACCGTGGGGCTGCACAACTACGTCACTGGGTGCGACGACCCTACCAAGATGGAGAGCGGCGAGGTGGAGGCCATCGCGAGCAAGTGAGTTTGGATTGCACGTGTGTACCCCGTGTAGGTGCTGCATGCCTGCATTGGGTATATGCTGCGGAAAAGTCCATTTTACCCTTTAGCCATCACGGAAATCCAATTTACATCTTCACCTACAACTTTCAATACCGATGCAAATCATGTTCTAATGGTGGTTTGTTGTCAGAACCCGGGTTTAACATCCCAGATCCTCTGTGCATTTCTGAACTAGTCCCATGATCAGTAGCTAGTTCGCACAGTAAACAAATATGGTAACAAATTCATATCACAACTTTATTAATAATCAACATAATTTATTACAAAGAGGCTTACAAGCCAGCAATAAAGAACACAGCGGAAGACGAAGAAGTAGTAGGGTCCAATAATCTGCCACAGGCAATCGACTGGGGTAGCGGCCTAGTCATCGAGATCCACATCGGTAGCAAAGTCCTTCTCCTCTGAAATTTTGTTTGCATAAAGCAAGTATGAGCACAACTTCTGTGCTCGCAAGTTACACCCATCAAGTAACAGAATGACATGCATATATGGATGTAACAAGGATGGCTTATTGGTTGATTTGCATAAAGCAGCATTTTCTTTAAATACTTGTATTAAGTTCTAAAGCAGTTATTTTATAACTACAAATCATTTGGTAAATTCTCAGATCTATAGTCAGATAACATTCACACATGAATAGTGATGGATACCCTCCTATTACATGACTTCTTGCCCAAATCCCATTTGGATAAACCAGTTTGAAGAAGTCTTTTTCAAACAAAACCAAAGTCTAATTTTGAGTAGTTCTACTAGCATGTCCGTAACCGTGGACACGGCTATTCGAATAGTTTTACACTCTGCAGAGGTTGTACAGCTTTACCTACAAGAGATAATCAACTTTTAATGTCCGTCTGACACACTTCCGAAGGTGTGCGACTAAGTGATTATCACGAGGCCTTTACAATGCGCCATTCCAAAGTAGTTATGCCCGCTAAGGTTTCACTTCTTTTGGACTAACCATCCGCCAGAAGTCCCCTCTTGCGCCAAGTGAGAATACTGTCTAACCAACACTCACACACCAAAATGGCACAGCTAACAATGAAACGTTGCAAATTAGTTGGCCAGGTCTCGCCCACACAGGACATGTGGTAGTACGATAAGGCACAGCATCATGCGCTCGAAGACCGGTCCTTAACTGACTTGGGCGTCTTCCAAATAAAACCCTGGGCCTTAACCCTAACCAGATTAAGCCTGCATAAACTCGCACTCCACCAATCATCCATTTCGCCCAAGTCCAAACCCATTTTTATTTTATTTTTCAAGTAAAAGCATTTTATAAACCTTCTATGGTAAAACAATACCATAGAACCAAGTTAAATCAAATTTGGAAGATTTGGCTAAAACTTTCCCAAATACAAGATTTGATCTAAACATTGGCTAAGCGTATGGTTAATTTTAGTACCATTTTGCCTAATGGTGACAAGGTATTCACGTTCAATATTCAATTTGGCTATACAAGGAAGATTGGAATAACTAGACAATTAAAACAGGGAATTAAAATAATTGTATAAACATATGCATGCAGTAATAATTTAAAACGGAATATAAATAATTTGAAATAATGGGATCAATATGATCAAGGGTATAACTTGCCTTGCTTGATTACTCGTAGTTTTTAAACGGTGTCGAAATCCGGTTGTCCGAAGTCGTCGAAATCTATACGCGTAAACGATCCGAATTCAAATAACATTCAAATAAAATCCAAATAAAATCCAATAATTATAGAATAAATACTACTAGGAAGGTATCGACTTTATATGAAGTTAGGGAGTTGAATCGACGGAATCAGAGTCCGTATGAAGGAGAACGAACATCCGGAAGGTTGATTATCACATGAAAAGATGAAATTCTGAATTTCAAAATTTAAGGAATTATTTTTCTGAAGGAAATCCCTTTATTGTGTTAGCATGATGTCTGCGGGTGGGAAAATAAATTTTCGGCCGAATTTATTTTGTAAAGAAAAATAGTTGGAGTCAATGACATGTGGGTCTGGGTCCACGAAAATGGGTTTGGTCCACGGTGGACCGGCCCAAGGAATAGTACCTGCCACGCAAGCGCACACATGGGCTGTCACGTGGGTTTAGGGTGGTGAGGTGACCGTGATATGGTAGTGACGAATTATTGCGAAATTCAAAATTTTGTTTGAATAGAAAGGTACATAATATTAAAAGGAACATGTAGGTAAAAGGGTTCGAGCAATTACCCAACGGATGAAGAGATCGGGCTCGACGAAGTTCTCGTCGGACTTGGGGAAGAAGATGTAGCCGGTGGTGAAAAATGAAGTAAATCAAAATTCCACTTGAATATAAATGTGGATAATCTCAATAGAAACTCACCGGTCAAATTTGGTGCACAACGGAGCAACGGATGAGGAGATCGGACTCGCCGGAGTTGTCGTCGGAGTTGGAGAAGAAGACCGTCGGTACTTTTGTGGCCGCGGTGAACCAACAGGATAATCAAAATTCGGCTTGAATAGAAATGTAGAGAATCTCTAGAGGAATTCACCAGAAAATTTGGCGAACAACGGAGCTGCGGATGAGAGATCGCGCCGCGAATTGTCGCGAGTTGGAGAAGAAGGCTAGCAGAGGGGCTCGGAGGATTTTGACAAACTGAGCGAGAGGATGTGGGAATGGGGTGGAGAGGCTACTGCTCAATTTATAGGGGCAAAGGAGTATGATTTGCCATGGAAATTGCTCGCGGAGTTATTGCGGAAATTACGCTTTCGCGGAGTTATCAGAGCAGTGAATATTCCAAGGAATATTCCTTTTCAAAATTCGGAAAGACACCAATTAATTCCGGAAAAATAGCAAATTAATTCTGAAAAATCCGAAATAAATCATAGATATTAAATACAACATTCTGAATTCAAATAAAATAATAATAATAATTTTATTATTACACAGTAATTATTTTTATATTGCTAAGAATTGTTTTTAAACTTGAAAAATAGTAATATAGGTCTAAAAATTCAGTGAATTTTCAGAGTAGTTAAATAGGGTATTTTGAGCTTAAATAAATATTTTCAACATAAATTTGGTTTTTATTTGCGGACATCAATTCATTTTTAAATGCAAGGTATTACAAAAATAAAAAAGGAACTTTTAGAAAATAGCAAATAAAATCCAAAAATTCTAGAAAAATTCACATAAATTCCTAGAGTTATTTTGGACTTAAATAAAATATTTTCAACTTATAATTGGTAATAGTTTTTGCAAATAAATTATTTTGGCTTTAAAATATTTAGGAAAAAGCTTTTAAAATTCCAGAAAATTCTAGAAATTAATTAAAATTTTATTTTTCAGATCAAACCAAATAAAACTTCAAGAATTTCAAATGAATTTTTATTTTGACTTTTAAAACTTTAGAAATTCAAATAAAATAATGAAACTCTTTCAAATTTCAGAAAATCCTATAAAATAATAATTTTATTTATTTTTATTTTGGTAACAGAACTTTGGGATGTTACATTTGTGGGTGGGTTTTGCCCTGCTGGCCATTTGTAGTATTATCTAACATTGCCATGCTGGCAAAAAGCACACGTCAACTAATTGTGACACGTCACACCCAATCTCTCTCTCTCTGGCCCTCCTCAACTCCCAAGGAACACGCAACATGTCAGCACAACCCTGCCTCATGGCGAGGTGGAGTCACAATTCACAAGGCCCAGCTAGAGCTCGAACTCGTCAATGATGCGCGTGGCAACACAGGCACCATGCGCGCCACTCCCTCTCGTGGTCCGCTTGAGCAAGCTCGCGGCAGAGCGGTCCAGCGGCGCTCCGCCGCTCCCCAACCAACCAGGCGAGGTGAAGCCATGAGGCCCAGGCAGAGCTCGAACTCGCCAGTTACGCATGCAGTAGTCAGGCCATACGAGAGTATAATGATCCAATGCTTGAATATCTAGGGCCATTATCACATCCAACGAGATATCGCATTCTGTAGCAAAGATTAAATCCATCCTCAAATTAAACCATAATCTACTTCACATAAAAGCATATACAATAATTTGTTTCTTAACTTGTTACTAAGAGGAGAGAGAGTACCCAATCTAATAAAAAGAAACAAGCAGTCTAATGGATTGTTTCTTGAGTTTGTATCTAAGATTTTAATTGCTACCCACAAAACAAGTTTTTAGGTAACAAGCAAGTCTGCAATAGCTATTTTGGTGTTTCTTGTGTCTTGATATCAACAACTTACTTATTTTTTTCATTTAGAAATAAGCTCACATTTTCTTCTCACCGTCTCTCCTCCACATCACCTAAATACTAATGTATTCATTCTTTAGTAACAAGTGACATGGACTATTGTAGATGCTATAAGCCCATTATGGATGTAACGCTGTAGGTGACCCCCAATTCCTATTATGCATCTAGCCCTTATTCCAAGATTGGCCTCCGAGCTGTGAGGTGCTTGGGGTGGGGGGGTGGAGTGGAACGCGGCCCATAGCTGGAGCAGTACGGCGGGGGTGTGGCTTGGGTGTGGAGATAGGACTGCGCTACGGGCGGTGGTTGACGGTACAAGGTTGGCAGCCGCAGAGCAGTGAGCTCGATCGAGCCGCTTGGGAACATGCCGTACAACAGAGAGGAGAAAGGGAAGAGGACTTTCTCTCTATCTCTCAATTAGCTGACTTAACCGTTTTAAGCAGATTGAGATGCCACATCACCATATTCCCTAGTTGGATGCCAAGTCAGCAAAAAACCAGGGTGGTTTAGGACGAGGGGGCTATCTGCACCAATATTGAAAGTTGGGGGTGCTATTCAGACAATTTTGTATTTGAGGATGAGGAGGGGGTAGGGCTGTAAAAAAACTCAAGGCTCGCGAACTGCTCGAGCTCGAAGCTCGAGCATGATCTCAAGCTCGCGAGCCTTAACTAGCCGAGGTTGAATTGCTCTATTAGGCTCATTATTTTCATAGCTTGCCTGCAAGTTATTGATGGTTATCGAGTTTGCCTCGAATAGTCAACCTATCTTGTTGAAAATTGCTCGAATAGTCCTCCTATCTTGTTAAAAATTACTGCATGTTAACTGTTATCAAGTTTCCATCGAGCTGGAGCCTACTTAAGCTTTTCTACTTGTTGAAAATTGATGCATGTTCTTGACTCTTAACGAGCTTACTCGAGCCGAGCTTGATCCCAGGTCCAAGCTCGGACCCCAACTTAGGCTTGCTAGACCTCGAGCCTTCGCTCGAGCTTGCCTAGTTTACAACCTTGCGCCGGGGAGGTAAATGAACTTTTTCCTTATGCTGGAGTCTATAGTAGTTTTTCGATTATCTCAACCAATTTAGTCTCACGCTGTTGTTTTTAAGTAACGTACTTTCAAAACTCCCACCTGTCATTGGAATGCTAGCAAAATTTTGGTGTAGGTTGTTTATATAATTTGGAGACTACTATTAATCATGTAAGAAAGCTAGAATTTAATCTTGGTAGTGTGATTTATAAAATCATAATGTTGAAATTTGCATCAAAATATTGAATGGCTGAATGCATCTCTCTTTCTCCACTATCTTATCCTTTTATTTTTGTTTTAGATACGGAGTTAGTACACAAGATGCAGCCTTCAAAGCAGAGCTATGTGATTTGTATGCCAGGTGATCCTCTTGATGCCCATGATATTGTTGAGTTGTTTTCCATGCTTGCACAGAACGACCATATAAATATTTTATTCTAAACCCAATGGTAACTGTATATGGCCTATTTCTATTGTGTTCTAGGTGCTGAACTGTGGATTGATTTCCTCTTAGCTCTTAGGTATTATCACTACCATCTTGCTCAGAGATGAGTATTTATACTAGAATCTTTCCCCTAGCCCTCTCTTAGCAACCACCCTCTCCGGTCGCAACAAAAAGATGTTTTTTACATCTCTCGTAGTTGTCATATGCAATTTTGAGCTTTTGACCATTATTTTTTTAGTAAAATATATATGTAAAAGGTATAAAACTATAATACTATGAAATTATTTTTTATGATATATTTACTCTGATCATTTTCATATGGTCGATATACTAATCTAGACATTTCGAGAGATATGGTCGGTCCAAGTGAGCAAGATTTAACAACACATTTCTCATAGTGACATTTTTGTGTGCCAAAGTTAGTAGCTTTTACAACATTCAGTTGAATCTGTTCTTGGACACACTACCATGTTTTGGCAAGCAGTACTTGTAAATTTCCATGGATGTTGAACGTTGTCATCCGTAGAAAACTGACACTATTCTTAACTTACTTATGTCAGTTTTGTTGTCAAATACTCACTACCTACATTAGATTTTATGTTTTCCATGAAATTTGGGATTTTTTTGTTGGACTTGCAATGAATTGTACAATCTCTCTTCATACTTTCTTCCCATGCGAGTTAATGTGTGTAGAGGATATTTGTTGAAATTGCTTCTTTATGTTTAATCACATAGTTTGATAATTTCACCACATTGTTCTTTTCTGCAAGCAGCCCAGAGGGAAGTAGTGCATGTAAACATCTTTGGTTGAGTTATAAGTAATTGTTTTGCCTTATTAAATTATTAATTATCTGTGAGAGGACTTGGTCTGTAACTTTTAATGGGTCCAATGACAGTATTGGATGGCATATTTGGCATTCACCATTAAGTGGTGGCCCTTACCCCTTACGTACTAATATATTAACAAGCTTCTAATATTGCCCAATGCTTTAACACAATTATTTATTTTTCCTTTTCTGTTTACTATATAGTATAGATTTTTCCTTCTAGAAGTATATATTACAAAAAATATGTCACCTATTTATAATTCAGATTACATCATTTTGGTTTTGTGATAATGATATTTAGGCCTCCCTTTACTTTTTACTAGATGGTATATATTTTTTCCTTCTAGAAGAAAATATTAAAAACCGTCTATTTATATCATCATCTTAACATTTTGGTCATGTGATATTTAGGTTTTAAGTAGCTTCACGCTCCTGAACGTCATTCATTCGCTCATCTTTTCTCCTATCCATTCTTTTTATAGGTTTGTTTACTCAATACTTCCTCTAGGAGATGAAGATCTCAAAGGGAATGAGGTTGAGCCTATTATAAAATTTAAAAGAGCTCTTGGACTCAATGATGTAGATGCTGCAAACATGCACATAGAGGTGTTGCCTCATGATCCAAGCCCTTTTATGTCTCACTATCTGTCTGAGATGTTCTTATTACTTTAGTCACCATTTTCACATTTCCTCTATTCTCGCCCGTCTCCTTATGCCTTTCAGGCTTTCACTTTGTTGATTGTAATAGATTGGAAGACGTATATACGGAGAGAGGCAGCAAACAAGGGATCACATGCTGACCTGGAACAACCGCGAGTAAGTGTTTGTGCTTGGAAGTATATAAATGGATACTTAAAACTTTCTATTTACCCTAATTATAACCATGGCAAATATTTCATAGGCATTTCAAAAGCTAATATATGTGTCAAATCTTGTCTTAGGAGATGCACGATCATCCCTACTTCCATGGAAACATCTTTTTGGGGTCACTGATTCTTAGGTACTTTATTATAAAACAATTGTCATTCATTTACCACTACATGTAGCATGTCTTAGTTTTACTATTTCATCTCATGGAGAAAGCAAAATGCTACTTCTATTATGGGTGGGTTAGTGGGTTTGGCCGGAATCCTAAATTCTCATTGCCACTAGTTTAGGTTACATGTATTGGCCAATAAAATACTCCCTTCGATGCAAAATACAACTTAGAGCACTAACTTTATCATTACAAAATTATGTGCAAATAAAATATAAAAAATATAATATCATGTAAGTATTATTTTTACAACAAATATGGCTATATCATTTTCTCGTCGCCAATTTTAATATCTACATACATAGTAAGAATGTGATTTTGGTGCCCCTACGGTTGTTGCATCCCCATTTATGAGAAGTACACAATCTATATCCACTGTTGCAAAAATTCTCCCAAAAAAAAATCATAGATGTCTTGTATGTAATGTTATGCACTATAACACATGCAACATTTTAAGCTCTAATTCGTGCGTGTTGTAGACAACCAAAAAAGATAGGTAGTACGTGTGTTATAAAAATGACATTGTTTTATGACTAGAATTGTCAAAATTCAAAAGTTTGACTACCATGGATATAAAACTGAGTTTCAAACTGGCGGTAGCAGTTGAAAGGGGCGATCTTTTCTGTTGATAAGGATGAGGATACAGATTGTGCATCTGTGTGTCTCATGTGTTTTTTGCTCATATTTCATAGCATGTCTTTTGAACTGCTTGTTCATTCCTTATTGCTTTGGTGCATTGCTTCTGTGTTTCTATATTTCTTGTTTGACATTATGGTTGTTTTGTTACATTGTCATTATTTCTTTGGCAGATTGACATTGCTATGTGGGAAAACGCCAAGAGTTTATACACGTTAAAGCTCAAGTCTATTGGGATAGGTAGTGGTGAAACATGTATCTTTGTTTTTTGTAGACATTAGATCCAGTCTTAAGTCATGTGGTTACACAGTTTGGCATTATCAAGTAGATTAGACTTAGAGTAGTGTAGATAGTAATGGTATCTTCTGTTGTTATACTAATTACTTGATAGATTACTTGAACCTTCTCAACTCGACATATTCTTTTTCTCTAGGTCTTGACATAGGTACGCTCATTGAAGTAAGGAGAGCACAACTTGTGTATAAACTATCTGATGAGGTAACCCTTTTTTTAAAATTCTACTGCTCATTTGCTTCGGCGTCAATTGGTCTTACATCTTCATCAGTTTTTTTTTGGGGGGGGGGGTGCAATGTCACTTATATCCAAATAGCATTATGTCTAAGTATGTACTCCCGTCGAGGATCTAGAGTCTAGACATCATAAAAGTTTCTAATTTTCCGTGTATGTGTTGACAATTTGATGTCAATCTAAGTATGATAGGAAAAGACAAATGACATCAATCTAAGCATGTTGTGTTTGTTAACTTAAGTAACATATACTAATATTTAAATTTCTTGCAGATTGCTGCTGAGATGTTCAGGGAGCATGCGAAGAAGTTGGTTCAAGAAAACATTTCATCAGCTTTAGACAACTTGAAGTCACGTACCAAAGCAGAGAATGAAACCTACTTCTGTACTGCAAAGCCTGCTAACAGATTTCATCATTTGACAATTTACATGAAAACCTGAGCTGATGTGCTTACTGCTAAGCTAATGGTTTTAATAAAAGGGCATAACCATTTTTGTTAAAGCTGATATATAGGTTTCAAATTTGTTAGTATTAATAGTGACATATTACGAAGGAAATTTTTTGTAACTAGCAATGAGTTATCTCTTTCCTTGTTTAAAACAAGAGGTTATCGATCATCTGTCATCTTTCCCACACATGGGCGAGTCATGTTACATCTTGGATTTGAGGGCTTTCATAATTGTCTTGTATATCATGAGCAATTACATATGTACTCAAATGTAGCTACATTCCTATAAGGCTATATGCATGCACTTCACAGAAGTGATTTGGTTATATTTGATGGATATATATGCTTTCACTAGTAGAGAGTATTTAACTACTAATAAGAACAACTGAGCCATCTTCCTTCCAATAAAATGTGAGAAATCCCAGAGGATACTTAAGAAATTACATTAGCTTTTCTTGAGAAATAATTAGCAGATGTATGAATCCCTTTAGAGAAGTAATCAAATGTTGTTGTGCTTATAAATTTGGAGTCTATCAATTCAGAACATGAACAAATTTTACCTCACTACTAAACAATATGATTACTGATTACAGGAATAGCCCAACACAGGTTGTTGAAGAAGTGAAGAGCATCCTTGCATTTAATAGTTTGCTTACAATACTAGGCAAGCACCCTCAAGGCGATCGATTTGCTTGTGGGCTTGGACCTATTTCATTAGGTAAAATGGTAAAGCTTTTTGCAATCATATGTTAATGAGGTGGACCTTCTTTAAGATTGGTTCTTGTGCTTGGCCTGCATAGGTGGAGAATATGACCATGATGGGAGAGCTGATGATCTAAAGCTGCTCTATAGGACCTATGCAACAGAAGTACATTCAGATGGACGTCTTGATGATGATAAGGTGATTCCACATATCCTCCTTTTTTTTTCTAGTTTATTAGATTATTCTACTTGTGAAATGACAAGTTGAAATAAAGACCCACTATTTCAGTTGGCTTCTTGTGAAGTGGCAAATTCAATTAAATCCCCATTATTATAAGAATCTTGATTTAAGTAGAACACTGCAATTTTGCATGGCTGCAGGGTCTGGAAAATACAGTCTGGATTTTATGTGGATGAAGTTAATCCATTGAATTCTGAACAATGTAGACCAGATAGTCCAGATCATGTGGCTTGTACTGCTATTGCTGGTGCCGTTGAAACTGATGTTTATGTAACTACTTCTATGTCATATTTTGTATTATATTTTTTCCATCCTTAAAATGGGTGTGCAGTTAGGAGATAATATGTTAGATGTTGAACTTACCAAACCCAGCTTGTTACCTGTTGTTAAGAACTAAGAGCAGAAAAACCATGCATCATAGAAGTAGTAGTCAATTGTATTGACCCTTAAAAAACATAGCAGTTGATAGATTAATATAAGCTAAGACAATCTGGTCTCGAAAGGACCAAATCGATTATCATTTGGGAAACTGTAATAAATTATGCTTATTGCCAAATGAAATTGTGAATTTTTCCAAGCATTAGTTTAGTGGCTTGAGTCTACGTGGACACTGCTTGATTCAAATCAGATCTAATTTCATTTGTTGAAAATTACTGGTCTAAGTTTCTAGGGTTTTGTGTTGAAAAACATTCGAGTTGGAAATAATATGAGTGTGTGATTGACATGTGGCCCTAGACCCAATTATCAGCCTCACTTGCGATGATATTTCTCCAATTGTGCATGTTTGCGATGGTACTGAACAGATTTCTTGGGTAAAAAGGGAAAACTCATGGTAGACGGATTAATTTTACCCAATTGATTGTGCAATAACAAATACTTTGAAACACTTTTCTTATCATTGTTTTATAAATGTTGCAATCAGTTAAGACCAAAATTGCTTGAACATACACAACTTAGCAAGTGTATCCTAGCTGTTTAATGGTTTTGTTTCTTCAAAATAATATATTATATTATATTTTGTCATATGCCTTATGACAACTGAATCTAGCAATGTGTTTTTATAGGGTAGCATCTTAACAAAAAACATTTTTGTTATTTAAATAATGCAGCTTGTTCCTTTGAATGAACTGAGGAATATATTTGGACTGGGGAAGCGTGAAGCAAAAGAAATCATATCAGATGTCAAATCTCAAGTATACAGTGAGAGCTTGCAGAAATAAAGGGTTACATAGTTACACAACAAAACTTTGATAATTTCACCGCAAAACCTACATGGCACATGGTGATAAGACTTGAATCCTAGTACAACACATATATCTTTACTCTTTTAAAAGATCCACTTGGTGGTGATGCACAACCTACATGGCATATGGTGATAAGACTTGAATCCTAGTACAACACATATATATTTACTCCTTTAAAAGATCCACTTGGTGATGATGTAGTGATGGCGGAACCATCTACCGTCATCAAAACCAAGTGGGTTATCTTATTATGTGGATGGAACTATGTACATATGCATAAGCATTAGAGGATCTGCTATGGAGGATGAGATCATTTACGCATGTGTATGCATATGACTCGTGACATGATTCGACTTTCTTATAGGATGGATTTTTATATACAATTTCCAAATGTAAGGCTAATTATTTGTGCACGATGGATTTCATATGGTTGCTTTAGTACGTTGAACCAGTGAAAAATTTGAGTCTCACGAGCAGCCAACTCATGGATATAGGGAAAGTCATATTATTAGGTTTTGATAGTTTAGAATTTATGGTATCAATTATTTGAGGCATGTTGCAACACTCGGGTATTTGGCTACTTTACCCTGAGTATCAAATTGGTTGGTCTGCCAACAAGTTAAGTAGTATAATTGAGAGATGAATATGGGACCCAGCTTGCAAGTCTCAACAATCATCTTTTTTTCAAAAGAAGTTTCGGCAACCATGTATAATTGGGTTTCCGGGTCTCTAAAAAATCATTTATAACTAGCAAACGAAGGATAGATAAACAAAGAGACAAACAATTTCATACTTCATTATAAATTATCATTTGCGAATGTACCTTGTGTGTAGTTACAAGTTTTTCCGAAGAAGAAAAAAAAATGTCGGGGACAAACATGCTCGATGATGCCTGAGCTTACACTCAATGCATGCTTCAAGAAAAGTTCAAGAAAATGTGAGGAGCTTGACCCGTCACTTCAAGAGTAACAAAAGAATTCAACCGCCGATCACAAATTGTAACAAAAAACAACAGTCACACTGAAAGAAAGAAAGAACTCGACATTGAAAACGACAACTTATACTCTTAAAACAAAATTGAGGCGAATTCGACCCGACAGGATCCTACCAAATATTTTCCGAGCCCGAGATTTAAATCCGGGGATCGTAATTCCAAACCACACAAAGCAAATCCGAAATGCAAAACCACACTCATCCATCGGTTCCCCAACGGCCCAACTAGGCAAAATTCAACCGGTATCCCGTGTACCGTCCGTCGAAACGCCGGAAATAAACTGTGAAAAAGAAATTCGGTGCCCTTGCGATACGACCTCGCGCAAGCAGCGCAACCCCTGGCCAGCCGGCAGCCGCCAGGCGTCGCCTCGCCCCACCACGGCCCCACCAATCCCATCCCATCCCCGCACCGCTATCCACGCTCCCCGCCTCGTCCCTTTCCCCCTCTTCCGCCTCATCCACCACCCGCCGCCGCCGACACCGAGGAGAAGTCCCCCGCGCCGCGCCACGCCTCGCCCATCCGCGGTCACCGAAGGATCCCTGAGCGCGCGAGCATGGAGCTCTCCCTCATCTCCTCGAAGCCCTCGCCCCGCGCCCCCGCCCCCGCCCACGCCTGCCCGCTCCTCTTCTCCCCTCTTAAACCTTTCCCGCTCCTCCGCTTCCCCCCGCGGAATCCTAGCGCCTCTGCCCGCCTCCGCGTCCAGCGGTTGCGCCGCGCGGCGGCGTCGGGCGAGGGCGAGGCCGCGACGGCCCCGTCACGGGGGGAGGAGGTGTTCGGCGGCCGGAGGGAGCTCACTGGCGCGCAGCCGCTGGTGGAGGCACTGCCGCCCGCGGCGCGGACGGCGGCGGAGCTCGCGGTCGCCGCGGCCGCCGTGGCGGCGGGGTACGGCTTGGGGCTCCGCGTCGGCGGCGGCTCGCGGGCCTCGGCGATCGCGGGTGCGGCCGTGCTAGGCGCGGCCAGCTTAGCGGGGGCAGCCGCGGTGAACTCCGTCGTGCCGGAGATCGCCGCCGTGGGGCTGCACAACTACGTCGCCGGGTGCGACGACCCCACCAAGCTGGAGAGCGGCGAGGTGGAGGCCGTCGCGCGCAAGTGAGTTTGGATTACCCGTGTGTAGTTGCTACATTGGATTTATGCTCGAGTCGTTTATAGCAGCTGTTCGAGTATCTCAACCTTTTGCTGTGATATGCATTTTCTTTTCCGATTTAGGCTCACGTTGTTGTTGTTTTAGTCATGTACTTTTGAAACCCTCATCTATCGTTGGAATGCTAGCAAAATTTTGGTGTAGCTTGTTTCCGTAAAAGAAGCAATATATAATTTGGAGACTACTGTTAATCATGTAAGAAAGCTCAATTTGTTTTTTGGCGATGTGGTTTATAAAATCATACCTGTTCAAATTTGCATTGAAATATTGAATGCATGTCTCTTTCTACATTATCTTATCATTTTATTTTGTTTTAGATATGGAGTTAGTACACAAGATGCAGCCTTCAAAGCGGAGCTATGTGATTTGTATGCCAGGTGAGCTTCTTGATGCCCCTGATAGTGTTTAGTTGTTTTCCATGCTTTTGAACATGCGTATGCACAAAACGACCAGATAAATATTGGCTTCTAAGCCCAATGGTAATTTTATACGGCCTAGTTCTATTGTTTTCTATGTGCTGAACTGTGATTTGAGTGCCCCTTAGCCCTTAGGTATTTTCACTACCTTACTACCATCTTGCTCAGAGCCTCAGAGGGAAGTATTTATACTAGCATCTTCCCCTAACCGTCTCTTAGCAATCATCCTCTTTGGTCACAACAAAAAGATGTTGTTTTTGACATCTCATAGTCGTCGTATGCAATTTTGAGCTTTTGACCATTAATTATTTAGTATAATATATCTGTAAAATGTCTAAAATAAATATTATGAAAGTTTTTTTATGACATATTTACTCATATCATTTTCATATGGCCGATATACTAATCAAGACATTTTGAGAGATACTGTCGGTCCAAGTGAGCAAGATTTAACAACACATTTCTCATAGTGATGCTTTTTTGTGACTGGAGTTAGTAGCTTTTATGGCATTCAGTTAAATTAGTTCTTTAATCTACTACCATCTTTTGGCCAGCACTTCTAAATTCCAATGGATGTTGGATGTTGCCATCTGTAGAAAACTAACACTATTCTTAATTGACTTATGCCAGTTTTGTTGTCAAATACTCAGTTACTCACCGCCTACAATTAATTTTATGTTTTCCATGAAATGCGATTTTAAAAAAAATTGCAATGAACTGTACAATCTCCCTTTATACTTTCCTCCTATGCCAGTTAATGTGTGTAGAGCATATTTATTGAAATTGCTTCGTTATGTTTTGTCACATTAGTTTGATAATTTCACCAAATTGTTCTTTTCTGCAAGCAGCCCAGGGGGAGTAGTGCGTGTAAACATCTTTGGTCGAGATATAAGTAATTGTTTTGCTTGATTAAATTGCTAATTATCTGTGAGATGACTTGGTCTGCAACTTTTAATGATCCCAAACTCCCAATTGCTAATTACCATTCAGTGGTGGCCCTCAGCCCCTTACTAATCTAGTAGCAAGATACTAATATTGCCTAATGCTTTAACACAATTGTTTCTTTTCTGTTTATGTTTACTATATAGTATATATTTTCCTTCTAGAAGTAAAAATTACAAAAAATGTCACCTATTTATAATCCGGATTACATCATTTTGGTCTTGTGATAATGACATTTAGGCCTCCCTTTACTGTTTACTAGATCATATATATTTTCCTTCTAGAAGTATTTTTTTTTAAAAAAACACCTATTTATATTCACATCTTAGCATTTTGGTCATGTGTTATTTAGGCTTCAAGTGGCTTCGCGCTCCTGAACATCAGTTATTCGCTCATCCTTTCTCGTATCCATTCTTTTTATAGGTTTCTTTACTCAGTATTTCCTCCAGGAGACGAAGATCTGAAAGGTAATGAGGTTGAGGCTATTATAAAATTTAAAAAAGCTCTTGGGCTCGATGATGTAGATGCTGCAAATATGCACATGGAGGTATTGCCTCATGATCCAAGCCCTTTTATGTCTCACTATCTGTCTCAGATGTTCTTATTACTTTAGTCACCATTTTCACATTTCCTTTGTTCTCCCGTGTCTCCTTATGCCTTGCACTTTGCTCATTGTAATAGATTGGTAGACACATATACAGAGAGAGGCTGGAAACAAGGGACCGGGATGCAAACATGGAACAACGGCGGGTAAGTGTTTGTGCTTGGAAGTACATAAATGGATACTTACAACTTTCTATTTACCCTGATTATAACCATGGCAAATATTTTATAGGCATTTCAAAAGCTAATATATGTGTCAAATCTTGTCTTCGGAGATGAATCAGCATTCCTACTTCCATGGAAACGTCTTTTTGGGGTCACTGATTCTCAGGTACTTTTTTAATAAAATAATTGTCATTCATTTACCACTGTGTGTAGCATGTCTCAGTTTTATGATTTCATCTCATGGAGAAAGCAGAGTGCTACGTCCATTATGGTATTTTGATTATTTGTGCTGAACTTAGAAGAATAATTGCAATATTGCACCCATTTTCTAACATTATTGCCACTGTGATTACGAAAAACCTCCTGAAGTTTGTTGAGCATGACTTTTGCATAGTGTTGTGCTGTTGATGGAATCCTAAACTCTCAATGCCACTAGTTTAGGTTACATGTGTTGACCAATCAAATACTCCCTTCGGTGCAACATGCAACCTAGAGCTAGTTTTATCATTACAAAATTATTTGCAAATAAAATATAAAATTGCAATACTATGGAAGTATTTTTTTGCGACAAATATGCCTACATCATTTTCTCATGGGCAGTTTTAATATCTACAAATATATTAAGAGTGAATTTGGTGCCCCTACAGCCGTTGAATCCCCATTTATGAAAAGTAGTAAAGTACATGTGATCCACTGCTGCGCAGACACAAAAAAAGAACATGTGATCCACTGCTGCGCACACACAAAAAAAGAAGTAAATAATGGATGTAGTGCACGACTGCATGTAATGTTACGCACTATAGCACATTCAACGTTTTGAATCTCCAATTTGTGCGTGCTGTAGAGAACAAAAAAAGACTGGTAGTGCATGTGATACAAATGACATTGTTTCACTACTAGCATGGTCAAATTTCAATAGTTTGACTAGCATGGATATAAATTTGAGATTCAGACTGGAGGTAGTAGTTGAAAGGGAAGAGGTTTTCTGTTGATAAGGATGAGGATACAGATTGTGCATTTGCATATCTCAGATGCTTCTCATATTTTAGAGCTTGTCTTTTGAACTGTTTGTTCATTCCTTATTAGTTTGGTGATAGCTTATGTGTTTCTCTATGTCTTGTTTGACATTATGGTTGTTTTGTTACATTGTCCTGATTTTTTTGGCAGATCGACATTGCTATGCGTGAAAATGCCAAGAGTTTATACGCGTTACAGCTAAAGTCTATTGGGAGAGGTAGTGCTGAAATACATATCTTTCCCTTTTGTAGGCATGGGTTTCATTCTTAAGTCATGTGTTTACAAGGTGTGGTGTTATCAAGTAGATTAGACTCAGAGCAGTGCAGATAGCTATGGTATCTTATGTTATACTAATTAGTTGATATATTATTTGTTGCGTTTCTTGAACGTTCTCTACTTGGCATATTCTGTTTCTCTAGGTCTTGACATAGACACACTCATTGAAGTAAGGAGAGCACAACTTGCGTATAAACTTTCTGATGAGGTAACCCTTTTGTTTCTCAAAATTCTATTGCTCATTTGCTTTGGTTTCATTTGGTCTTACATCTTCATCAGTATTTGCCTATTTGGGGTGCGATGTCACTTATATCCAAATAGCATTATGTCTAACTCTGTACACCCGTCAAGAATCTAGACTCTAGACAACATAAAAGGTTTCCAATTTTCCATATATGTTTGTTTACAATTTGACATCAGTATAAGTATGATAGGAAGTTTAGGAACAGACAAATGGCATCAACCTAAGAATATTGTGTTGTTAAGTAGCATATCCTAATATTTAAATTTTTTGCAGATTGCTGCTGAGATGTTCAGGGAGCATGCAAAGAAGTTGGTTCAAGAAAACATTTCGTCAGCTTTAGACATCTTGAAGTCACGTACCAAAGCTGTGTATGAAACCTACTTCTCTACTGCAAAGCCTGCTGACAGATTTCATCATTTGACAGTTTACATGAAAACCTGATCTGATGTGCTAACCGCTAAGCTGATATATTGGTTTTTAATTTGTTTGAATTTCTAATGATATATAATGAAGGAAATACTTTGTAACTAGCAATGAGGAACAATACAGTTTTCCTTCCTTGTTAAAACAAGAGGTTATCCATCATGTGTCACCTTTCCCACACATGGCACAGTCATAAGTCATGTTACATCTTGGATTTGCAGGCTTTCAGTATTGTCTTGTATATCATGAGCAATTACATATGTACTCAAACCTCCAGTTAAAATCTTAGGTACATTCATATACAGTATCATGCACTTCGTAGAAGTGATTTGATTATATTTGATGGATTGATCTGCTTTCACTGGTAGATAGTGTTTACTACTAATAAGAACAACTGAGCCGCCTTCCTTTCAAGGAAATGTGAGAAAACGAAATTACATGAGCTTTTCATGACCAATAATTAGAAGATATATGAATCCCTATGGAGAAGTGGTCAACCCTAGGCTTGGTGGTAATGAGCCAGGATTTAAAGGGTCAAGAGGGCTGGGCCCTTGTATGGGCTGATTTCGGGTTGGACGAAATGGGCCAAAATAAAAATGGGCTAGGATAGGGTTGGGCTGGCTTGAAACAGGGCTGGGTTAGGATTGAAACGGGTTGTTGATTTTTGGGAAGCAGAAATACTTAACCCACGATTGCAACCCATGAAAAGTATATGGCCCAGGAACACACAAGAACCCGTGGTGGACGTCCATGTCCTTGCCACCGCTGCCGGTGAGTGCCGTCATGGCGCAAAGGGAGGTTTCGGGAATAGTCGAGTCGGCCATGGAGGAACCACCGGATACGACGGCGGCTGTTGAGACTGAATTTTCCGAGGCGAAGCACCAAGGAGACGAAGCCCTCATCGATTCAGCCCATGTTGCTTGCCTGTGCTCCTAAGTCCTAAGCCCCTCCCTGCGGACGCCGTCGACGAGTACAACGAATTGGATGAGCTCGCCATCGCCATCCGCATAATCCAATGGACCTCGGCGCCGCCGTCGTTGCAGCAACCATTTCGTCTTCCTCGATGACTGCTTGCTCTTTCGGCGATGGCCATGGCAACACATCTCCCTCTGCCGCTTGCTTGCTTCCCGTCTCCCTGACGGCACAATCCTGTCTGGTTCTCGGACTCTGCTTTTAGATGGACTTGTTCAGAACTAAGTTGTTCTTCTCCCTATTTACTTCACATGAAGCCATGAAGCAGCGAAGCAACATGAAAAGGCCACATGGGCCATATTGCATTACTAAACTACGGGCCGGCCCTAAGGGTTGAAATGGGCTAGGTTGGGCTGGACAGGGTGGGGTTCTGATAAATTCGGTTGGACTGGGTTAGGGTTGGGCTGTCTATTAGAATTCTTGGGCTAGGGCAGGATTCGAGCTGGGCCCTGGCCCACTACCAGGCCTAGTCAACCCATCTGAATGTTACTGCCCTTATAAATTTGGAGTTTATTAATCCAGAACATGAACAAATTTTACCTCACTACTAAACCATATGATTACTGATTACAGGAATAGCCCAACACAGGTTTTTGAAGAAGTGAAAAACATCCTTGCATTTGATAGTTTGCTTACAATACTAAGCAAGCACCCTCAAGGCGATCAATTTGTTCATGGGCTTGGACCTATTTCTTTAGGTAAAATGGTAAAGCTTTTTGAAATCATATGTTAATGAGGTGGATCTTCTTTAAGATTGGTTCTTCTGCTTGGCTTTGCATAGGTGGAGAGTATGATCATGATAGGAGAGCTGATGATCTAAAGCTGCTCTATAGGGCCTATGCAACAGAAGTGCTTTCAGATGGATGTCTTGATGATGATAAGGTGATTCCACATATCTTCCTATTTTTTCTAGTTTATTAGATGCTTCCGCTTGTGAAATGACAAGTTGAAATAAAAGCCCACTAATTCAGTTGGCATCTTGTGAAATGGTAAATTCAAATAAATCCCCATTATTATGAAGAATCTTGATTTGAGTAGAACACTGCAATTTTGCATGGCTGCAGGGTCTGGAAAATACAGTCTGGATTTTATGTGGATGAAGTTAATCCATTGAATTCTGAACAATGTAGACCAGATAGTCCAGATCATGTGGCTTGTAGTGCTATTGCTGGTGCCGTTGAAACTGATGTTTATGTAACTACTTCTGTCTCGTATTTCGTATTATATTTTTTCCATCCTTAAAATGGGTGTGCAGTTAGGAGATAATATGTTAGATGCTGAACTTACCAAACCCAACTTGTTACCTGTTGTTAAGAAATAAGAGCAGAAAAACCATGCATCATAGCCAACTTTGTTGACCCTAAACAGGGCAGTTGATGGGTTAATATAAGCTGAGACAATCTGATCATGAAAGGACAAAAGCGTCATTTGGGAAATTGTAATAAATTATGCTTATTGCAAAATGACAATTGTGAATTTTCCAAGCTAAGTTCAGTGGCTTGAGTCTACATGGACATTACTTGATTCAGATCAGATCCAATTTCATTTGTTGAAATTGCTGGTCTAAGTATCTAGGGTTCTGTATTGAAAAACACTCAAGTTGGAAAATAACATCGGTGTGTGACTGACATGTGGCCCCAGGCCCCACTTGTCAAACTCACACGTGATGCTATTTTCCAATTGTATCTTTGTGATGGTACAGAGCAAATTTCTCAAGTATCCAAATGGGAGTACTCATGGTAGACTGATTCGCTTTACTCAGTTGATTGTGCGATAACAAGTACTTTCAAACCATTTTTTATCATTGTTCTGTAAATGTTGCAGTCAATTAAGACCAAAATTGCTTGATCATACACAACTTAGCAAGTCTATCCTAGCTGTTTAACGATTTTGTTTCTTCAAAGTAATAGATCATCTTATTTTTTTGGCGCATGCCTTATGACAACTTAATCTAGCAATGTGTTTTATAGGGTAGCATCTTAACAGAAACCTTTATGTGAATAAAAAAATGTAGCTTGTTCCTTTGAATCAACTGAGGAATATATTTGGACTGGGGAAGCGTGAAGCAGAAGCAATCATATCAGATGTCAAATCTCAAGTATACAGAAAGAGACTTGCCAAATCCTTTAACACTGAGTTGGCGGCGGCCCCTAGCAAAGCAGCGTTCCTCCAAAATCTGTGCGAAGAGTTACACTTTGATTCTGAACTTGCTAGCAAGATGCATGAAGGTACCATCTTGACACTTTTTTTTTTCTTATTGCACCATTAGTTTCACAGCATAGCTGTGCTGACTGCTGACAGCCTGGAAATCATGCGTCAAACTGAGAATTGGGTTGGGCTTAATGGCTCTATATAGTAGCTTATATCCCTTTAATGTATCAGTTCAAGAAATCATTCATTATAGTATTATAAACCATCAGCTCTATGCTGATACTGCTGCATTGTTATTTTATACCGTTTTAGACTATTAGTTGTCAAAGCTGCACCTTAACTCTAGGAAGTTCATTTGTAGCAAGGCAACTGTCTGCATTTTGGTTCACCTGGGTTGTATTGCTGTTCTATGATCAGGAGTGAATTTTCACTAGAAAATAATTTCAAATATGATTTTACCAAAAATAATATTTCGTTCATGTTCATAAAAACTAGAGTAATATTATTTGTATAACACTATAACTGCATCCATTACTATCCCAACTCAGCCAATCATTTTAGATACAAGGTCACATGCTATAAAAATTAGCTGTTAAACATGCTTTCATTTCGAAATGTTCTTGCTGACTGCTATTCCTTTATGTTGTGAATATCAATGTGTTTTAATGCTGCTTCGAACTACAGACATTTACAGACAGAAGCTTCAGCAGTTCGTAGCTGACGGAGAGCTGAGCAAGGAGGAAGTGGAAGCTTTGATGGCATTCCAAGTGCGCCTCTGCATTCCTCAAGAAACAGTCGACACTGCTCATACTGACATCTGCGGCCAATTGTTCGAAAAGGTGATATGAAGTATTTTATGGTGCCTTTCATTTAAGTACTTTGCATAATTTTTGTTTCTTTTCCACATCTGCATTGGTTCGGCAAAGTTGATGGCCTGTTCTGTGTTTGTGATGTTCTTACATTTGCGGCATTGCAGGTTGTGAAGGAATCAATTGCATCTGTTGATGGATATGACGCCGGTAGACGAGAGGCAGTTAGAAAGGCAGCACAAGGTCTAAACTTGAAAAAGGAGGCTGTCATGACCATCTTTAGTAAAGCAGTATGTCCCCCTCCAAATTTATGCTATAGAGTGGCATATTTTCTTCTCTAAAAACTATTATATAATTATATTCTTTTCATTTATTCTTACCGCAAATCCAATTCACTATCTACATTGCCAAATTCAAATGACCAGGCGCGGAAGTTATTCCTGAACTACATTCAGAGAGCAAAAGCTGCTGGGAACCGCATTGAAACTGCAAAAGAGCTGAAAAAGTTAATTTCCTTCAACACAGTTGTTGTAAGTGAGCTTTTAGCTGACATTAAAGGAGAACCAACCGCAACTGCTGAACCTGAAACATCAAGTACAACCTCAGAACCTGAAACCACTGAATCTGAGGGAGAGGATGATGACTATGAATGGGAATCACTGGAGACATTAAAAAAGACTAGGCCTGATAAAGAGCTAAAAGAAAAGCTGACCAAGTCAAACCAGAAAGAGATAACCCTCAAAGACGATCTTCCATTGAGAGACAGAGCTGAGCTGTATGAAACATATTTGATGTTCTGTATCACTGGGGAGACGACTAATGTTTCATTTGGAACAGCAATCTCCACGAAGAAAGACAATTCAGAGTATTTAATGCTAAAACAATTGGGAGACATACTTGGTTTAAGCCGCAAGGAAGCTCAGGATGTTCACATTAAGCTGGCAGAAAAGGCTTTTGTGCAACAAGCTGAAGTGATTCTAGCTGATGGGAAGTTAACAGAAGCCAAAGCTGACCAGCTTGCAAAGATACAGAAGCAGGTTGGTCTGCCCACCGATTACGCACAGAAAATTATTAAGAATATCACAACAACAAAGTTGTCTTCTGCAATCGAAGCTTCTATAGCTCGAGGACAGATTGGTATACAGCAGGTCCGAGGATTGAAAGAAGCAAATTTTCAGCTGGATAGCTTGATTGCAGAACCACTGCGAGAGAGCATTTACAGAAAGTCTGTTGAGGAGACCTTTTCATCAGGCACAGGTGAATTTGATGAAGAGGAAGTGTATGTAAAGATCCCAGCTGATCTCATCATAAGTGCTGAGAAGGCCAAGACGATTGTTCAGGACATTGCGAAGGTTAGATTGGAGAACTCCCTTGTTCAGGCTGTTGCTCTTCTTCGGCAGAAGAAGAAAGATGATGTGGTACGGTGCCGAATGTCCCTTATCTGTTTATCATTTGTTTCTGTTGAAATTTACTTCATTGCTCTGGCAGCTTTATAGAGATTAGAGAGAGAAATCTCGATACACAGATCTCAAAGTTTATTTGTGATGCTGTCGGTAACCTTAAGGTATATCGGGATTAATTTGTTCTTGATCACTGGCACATTAGATTGATGAAACAAATTTACTTAGCCAGTTACAGGAAAATTGTATATAGTACTGTCAATTAAAATACTGGAAAAGATGGCGTTAGGTGTTATGTTTGAACTATTATGGTAAATTGGTAATGTTCACGGAATTGTTGTAAACTGTAAATATCTGCTATTTATCATTTGTTTCTGTTGAAATTTATTTCATTGCTTGCATGTCTGACAACAATATGTTTCCAATGCAGATCTCGTCATTAAATGACATGCTTGCATGTGACGCGGCCGTGCCTGCTTCAAAGCCCTTGTCATGGCCCACACGGGGAGAGCTGGATGACCTGTACTGCCTTTACATGAAGAGTATTCCGAAGCCTGAGAAACTATCAAGGTTGCAGTACTTGCTCAACATAAGCAACGAGAAGGCTGCCCAGCTTCGGGATGCCGCATCGGAAGGCACACTGCCAATTGCAGCCCACGAGGAAGAAGAATTGGCATTCTAAGAGGATGGGAACAGAAACTTTTTTGTTAGGTAGCCACCAGAGTTGAGTTCCTGCCGGACGTGGTGCTGCGGCGCCAACAGCTGTTATTGTAGCCAGGCATGTTTTTGAGACAACGCATAATCCTGACATGCATAATTGTTTGTATAGACATAATCGACACCAAAATGTGGTGGCCGTCTCTTCTGCTGCATTCTTTCAGACCATACTGAAAGCATTTTCTGTTTCTCCTTGCCCCCTTTTGATCATGTACCACAGTTTCCACTGCAAGCCCCTGGTCATAAATCCGGTTTTGTTCAGTTTTGTTGTAACTCATCTCAGGTGCCAAGGATGTAGTTGAGTGCACGATTGACAATCTGTATACCGTCCTTGTAGCAAGTATATTTCAGCAACCAATTTGTCTTCAGATTTTCCTACGCGCTCGAATGCAAATAGCAAATACCTACCGATGCAACGAGGCAGCCTTTTGTAGAATGGGCGCGGCGCTTTTATGTCATGTTCTGGTGTGTTGTTTCATAACTGAAAATGAAAGTAATACCCCGGCTGGAAAAGTGGAGGGGGCCTTGTTTAGGCGCCAAATCAGATCGTTCCAGAGAAGAAACAGCGTAAAAGAAGACCCGGGAGAAACTCACTGATATAACTAGCAATTCTAATTTCCAAGTGATCTTTTCGCCAATCAACAACCAAATGTAAATTTGTATTACAACATCACATCTCTGCACAAACATCCACTGAATCAATGGCAACATTTAGGCAAGAACAGAAGGGCAGAAACGGTAGAATGTTAGTCGCAACTTGGAAAGCATTGCCAAGCTGTAGTGCTGTACAATGGCGTTATCAGCTGAGGCCAGCAGGTGCACGTGGTTAAGTTTGTGTTTCACACATTATCGGGCCAAAATTCCCTGAAGAAAGCCATTTCAAATTCCCTCTCTTGTAATCGCTTCTCATCTTCTTGCATCTTCCGTATCCTCTTCGCAGCCAACTTAGCCCTCTTCTTTGGTGGCGCGTCCTGATGGCAATGGCAACATGTTTGAAACACTTTCAGTTAGAATCCTTTCAGTGAAAGTGATGACTGATGGCTACAACTAGCTGGCTGAAGGTGCAGAAAAGCATACACCCTCTCCTTTTCCTTCCTTCCACGAGATTCGAGAACAGAGAACCTGACCGGTTTGGAATTGGACTCCTCGACCCGTCCGTCAAGCACAAAACTCGACCCTAGCCGCACGACGCCGATCGGACGGTGTGGAAGCGCCCGCTCGCGCGAGTCGCTTCCCTACACGGGCGCCGCCAGTCCGCCACCGACTCACGGCCCAACCAATAGCCAATCCCACGACGCGCAAACGAATCCATCCACCAAATCGCGAAAGCCCTCGACACATCGTAGAGCGGCGGCGCCGGCGAGCGAGGCAGAGGTCGCGAGCAAGATGCAGATCTTCGTGAAGACGCTCACCGGCAAGACGATCACCCTGGAGGTGGAGTCGTCAGACACGGTCGACAACGTGAAGGCCAAGATCCAGGACAAGGAGGGGATCCCGCCGGACCAGCAGCGGCTCATCTTCGCCGGGAAGCAGCTGGAGGACGGCCGCACGCTGGCCGACTACAACATCCAGAAGGAGTCGACGCTGCACCTCGTCCTCCGCCTCCGCGGCGGCGCCAAGAAGCGCAAGAAGAAGACGTACGCGGCGCCCAAGAAGGGCAAGCACGAGCACAAGAAGGTGGAGCTCGCCGTGCTCGGGTACTACAGGGTGGACGAGGGGACGGGGAAGGTGGAGAGGCTGCGCAGGGAGTGCCCCAACCCGGAGTGCGGCGCCGGCACGTTCATGGCGGCGCACGCCGACCGGCACACCTGCGGCAAGTGCGGCCTCACCTACGTCGAGAGCCAGAGCCCCGAGTTGATCAATTAGGTCGCTTCGTATCCCATGTTTTTTTGCTTGTCCCGGTGTTTCGGTCATAGGGATTTGCATCATGTCGTGATGGATTGATTATTGATGTACTAGTACTACTATCTCGCTTACGCTTAGTATGATTTTTGCTTACGTTTTTTTAGAACAACTGCTATGGATTATGATTGAGTTGTGGCTAGTAGTAAACATGTTTTGATTTCGAGTTGATAACGTGTTTTGGCACCTCTTTTGTTTCATGGTTGTGATTTGTGCAGGTTTGTGTTATTAACAGGTAGGAAGCCCTTTTCGGAATTGTTCAAACTCGCCTTCATAGGAATCTTTGTATGGACCTCGATTGATCAGGTCGAGGAGAAAATCTAACTGTTGTCTGTTCGAGAGAAAGAAAAGAACCAACCAATAGTCTCGCTCGCGCAAGAGCTTATGATGCGTCAAACGTAGTAATTTAAACAAGCGCTTATGCTGGGCCAGAAATCCAACAAAAGAGATGGCAGCCATGGCATGGCTTGCTCTGTTATTCATTCACCATCGTACTGTTCCATCACCCAGCCACCCAGGCGATAGTACAACTCACTCAAGATCGAAATTAGCACTGCCAATACGCTTCTCACGAGTTCGGAGCACCGCGCGCATGTATCAGCCGCGATGGTTGGCCTTGTAGTCCTGCCACAGCTGCTGCACGTTCTTCCCCAGGATCTGCACGAAGAAATCGTCACTGTACCCGTCCTTCATCTTGGCGTTCAGCTCGGCCACGAACCCCTGCTTCAGCGACTCGCAGTAGTCCAAGAACCACGCTGTCACGTCGTAACCTTGATCCCACCGGTCGCCCTGCCCCGACGTCACCCAGTGCCCCGGCGCGAGCTTCGCCTTCAGCCGCACGTAGTCGGCGATCCCCTCGACGAGCCCGCGGTTGGCTGCGCCCTGCCCGTCCCACTGCCACACGTGCGTCACCTCATGGTACAGCACGCCGGTCACCTACAGATGAATACAGTTGTTAGAAACTTCTTGTGACACCAATCTCTCTATCTATAGGAGATAGATGCAAATTTAACCTCCTTCTTGGTCGACTCGACGTCGCCTTGCCAGTTGGCGACGTATTCGTCGTTGAATCTGATGGCGTTGCCGCTGGTCACGGCCGCAATATTGGGGTTGCTGATGTCGCCGACGACGGTGAGGGTGACGGAGTCGAACGGCCTGCGGTCGCCGGGGTTGGGCTGATTGAAGATGTTCCAGATGAAGGACGAGGCAGCGGAGAGCACCTGCTTGGCGTAGTCTACGCCGACGGCCTGATCGAATTTCGCACCGCCGGGGGTGTTCGGCACGTCGTTCGTCGCGTCGAACGTCACAGCGCCGGCCGTCGCGGCCAGAACCAGGAGGGAGGACACTAGGGCCACGGGAACCTTCATCCTGATCGGCTGCATATGCTATGTACGTGCTATGCCAGTGAGCCAGGGTCTAATTTATATACTAGGCACCGCGCGCGTTACGCGTAGGCATATTGCTTGACTCGGAGACTTGGACCATGCCAAAGTTTTGGTCCGGTCTTTGGAAATTAAGTTCGATGGAAGACAAATGTCATATTCGTGCTCAGCGTGGGATTTAAACTGATGTGAATAAAAAAAATAAAAAAGAGAAATGTATTATTTGTAATTCTGTAGCTGACTATATCACCAGAACCAAAAAAAATATTAAAAGATTGTGTGATCTATAAAGATAAGTAAAAAGACAACACTTTGTATGAGCTGTCTATAATACTGTCAACAAATAACATAGAGAGTTGCTATAGACAGCAGCCGTCTATCCTATTGTATATGCCCACAGTAGTCATCTTGGAATGGTCAGTAAAAATAGACCTGGACATTGGGAGGCTGTTTGGTTCGTGATCTCATGATGCTATACCAAAATTTTGGTAATGTCAAAACTCAGGTAATGCCTAAAACCAGGCAAAAAATATGTTTGGATCGTAGTCATACCAATTCACGAGCAATACCAAAATTGATGAATTTGGATTGCAGTTATGCCAAAATGTGCCAAAATCGTAGGTATGACGTGTGGGTCCCGTATGATATATTTTTTTTTGTCCCAAAATATGTCAACATGGGTCTTGTTTTGTTGATAAAATGACAAAGAACACAACGGTTCAAACGGATCACAAATTGGATACTCAGTTTATGAAATATAGCCATTTGAAACTAATTAATCAAACTAAGCAAGCAATTAATGCACTATCCACAAGCAATCACCATGTGACATGTGTCTTAGCTGCCAAACCAAAATTTGGTGCTAATTTTGGCCGTCTGATTCTAGCCAAGAAATCATGAAGCAAAAGTTTGGCATACCAAAATTTTTCAGGATATTATCAAATGTTGGAATTGAACCAAACGGAAGCCAAAATTTTAATACAATATCAAAATTTTGATTTGGCTCAGGTTAACATTGAACCAAAGAGGCCTGAATCGTCTGCGTTAGCGTGTAAACAAGGGTGCATGGGGTGAAGTGCCTTCCGGGCTAATTAAGGACATGCTGTGGAATTTGACACTTACAACGCTGATACTGGGTACGTACGTACGTACGTACGTACGTACGTAGAGATGCCACGTCTCACTACTTACATGCCTATCTCTCCTCCATGACCACACCTATATATACTGGAATCTACATGTACAGAACCCCGTCAGACGTTAGTCGTCGTCGATCGCCTTCTTCTTTGGAGAAATGAGTGGCACCAGCTGGCCAGCCGTACAGACAGAGATTAACTGCGACTGCGAGTCTGCGAGCTATACGTTAATGGCCAACGTCAAGGTAAACCTATACGTACGTACACACACGCATCGGTAGAAGGATTTTTGGCTGAAATGGCGTAAATTTGTTCCGTAATTATAAAAATAATCGTTTTCATGTGAAATTTGTACAAATGATGGCACCTGCCCCGGCCGTACGATCACCGTGCGGCAGAGATACTGTAGCACCCCAACCGCATGGGCACAGTATGGCAGTGGTATTGTAGCATATTTTTCCCTTATCCTTTTTAAAAAAATATATATTTAAGTATACTTTTGTATAAAATTTTAAATATAGCAAATAAAATCCAAAAAATATTAAAAAAAAAATTGGAGCCTCCCGACACAGTGTAATTACTTGTGTAATATTTTCAAAATTTTATCCATTCTGAATTTTTCTTGAAAATTCATTTAAGTATATTGTTTGGAGGAATTTTCGAGAAAAATTCAAAACGGATAAAATTTTGAACAAATTACACAAGCAATTACATTGTGTCGGGAGGCTCGACAAAACATTTCATTATTCTTGAAGCGCATTTGCTATATTTTAAATTTCATACAAAGGTACATTACTACATAAAAGGTCTTCACAAACGGTTCAAAAACATCATCACAGACGGTTTCATGAGCCGTCTGAGTCTATGGGTTAGTGATAACATGCATACTATCACAGACGGTTATTAACTCAGAACCGTCTGTGATAGGTAACTATCACAGACGGTTTGTAGATAAAACCGTCTGTGATAGGGAACTCTGTGATGACTTTTCTCTATAGACGGTTTATAGCTGAAACCGTCTATGATGACTTTTCTCTACAGATGGTTTGTAGCTGAAACCGTCTATGATGATTTTTCTCTATAAAGTCTCCAAGCAGTGGTTGCTTGTGCCTTTAAAACTGGCATCATATTATATATATATATATTGTTCGTAGTCCCTCAGCCACTTTTGAGGCATTATCCACACAGCATGAGGAGGATGAGAAAGCAGCCACGAACAACTTCATCGAGCCCCTGCAAGTTCAAGAAGCATGGCTGCAAAGAGAGCGTCAGGACATCCAATTACCTGGATGTCGTCGACAGGTAATTGGACATCGCTGTGTTCAGAAAGTAACGTGGCTGATACTAGTCGGAGATGGCGGGGCGAGCTCGATTCAGCGAGGGAGATGGCGGCGAGGTCGAATCGGCGGTGGGGGAGTCGCGATGCAGGAGCCCGACCAAACCCTAGCACGCGCTGGGGAGTGACGAGTTTGGGCGCAAACCCTAGCGCGCGGGCTCCTATTAATAAAGGTATATCACATACAGTTCTATTATGAAACCGTCAGTGATACGTATCTCAGACAGGTCCATAATATAACCGTCTGTGATATGGTCTCATATCACAGACGGGTACACAGTAGAATCGTCTGTGATACGTATCACAGACGGTCCCATAATAGAACCATCTGTGATACGTCTGTGATTTTTTTTTTGTATTTTTCTATTAATACTTTTGTCTATTTTAGAAAGAGACAATCTGGGCCATAGAATGTTGATTTAACGGTGAGAAAATGTGATCTAAAACTATGCTAAAACCGCTAATTTTATGGCATGTAGTCCAACACCTCTCCAAAGAAATTGACATACTCATGCCTAATTCTGCAGTCATCGCTGCAGAAGGCGGCGTAGTCGTCCCACCCTCACACGCTGCAGTTGGTGCTCATGCATCGGTGGCCGTCCTCCGACAGCGCCCACACCCGGCCCAGCGGCCCGGCCATCCTCCCCCACGCCGCCGCCCGGATCATGTCTGCGGTGAGCCTTTGGCACCGCCTGCACTCCCGGTTGGTCCTCTTAGTCGTCTCACACCCGCCGGCGGCCAGCTCGCCCTCGACCTGCCTTATGTAGTGCTTCCTAACGTCGCGCATCTCGCTTGTCGTGTAGAGGAGGAGGCCGAGCACGTAGGCCGCGGTCTTGTGGCCGGCGACGGCGTCGGCTGCCCGTTCAAGGAACACGAGGCTGCGCTGCATGTCTTGGGGTGCGAAGACAAGCGCGAGGCCAACAATGAAGCAGGCCTTCAGGTTGTCGGCGCCAGCCAAGTGGTTGACGACAGTGAGGTAGCACTCGTTGTCCTGCCACTTCATCGCCTCATCCTGCTCCAGCGCCACGCGCATCCCCACGGCGCGCGCCTTGGACGCCTTGTACATGGCCTTACAACTAAAATTCAAGACGATATATAGAATCCTAATACAATAATTAATTACTGGATATTGGACACAAAACGAAATCATTACGAGATTTTATTTTATTTTTGCGTCGTATCATGATATAACTTTTCGGTTTTGTATGCTACAGTCATCTTCACAAACTGACTATATACCAAACCTACCAAAAACAAAAGAACAGAATACGTACGTGGCTCGTAGGCTGCAGAGGTCAACCATGGGCTGAGGAGAGCTCGCGGCCACGAGGCCGACGATGTGGATGACGACCTTGTCAGGAAGATCAAGGACGGCGATCGCCGACCTCCTCGCCCGCTTGGTCCTCGTCGTCATGCTCCGCGTGCTCACCATGGTGTATGTACTATTCAATACCATGCGTAGGGGTGAAAACGGATCGAAAACGGACGGATAATGGCTTTGCCATATTTGTTTTCATATTTTTTTTCGGATCCGGATACGAATACGAATACAAATAGTATCGAATACGAATACGGAGCGAATACAAAACGAAACGAATACGGTCACAGATATTTTTCGGAACATGAAAACTCCTTAAATTGTATGCCAGAAATTAACGAAAACATATAACTAATTTATTTGATGTAAACATTTATGAATTGTTCATATTTTCAGCAACCACACATAACATTGGCACTAGCAAGTTATATTAACTAGTTCATCACAAATATAACACTTAGTTTACCATATTTAGCTCATAAGTCATAACTCACAAATTCATTATGCATTCACACTTAGTTCATCATATACATAAAATTTAGTTCACACTAACATCGATTAGACTGGATGGTTAATCTATACGTAAATGACTGTAACATCCCAAAGTATGTTACCAAAAATAAAATTAATAAAGTTATTATTTTATTGGATTTTCTGAGATTTAAAAGAGTTTTCCTGGTTAAAAAGGAATAAAATAATAAAATAAAGTAAATTATTTAATTTCCTAGTTTTTAATGTAAAAAATAAAATTTATTGAGTTTTTTGGGATTTTATTGGATTTAAAGTGATTTTTTAAAATTAATTTATTAAATTTTCTGGGTTTTTAAAAGGTTTTTCCTATTTTTAGAAATTTAAAATAATTTATATACAAAAATAAAAAGCAACTTTAAGTTGGAATTAATTTTATTAAGTTAAAAATAATTCAATGAATTTCTGTGATTTTTTATAGGCTTTTTGAACTCTATTTGCTATTTTTTAAAATACTATTTGATTTGTTGCATTTTCTGAAATTCGAAAATCAATTAAAATCCCCTTTTCTCTTTTGGGCTGAAATCCTCTTTTTGGGCCGAAATCCGGATATCCGGACTCCATCTTATCCGGATAATCCGTATTCGTTTCCGTATCCGTCGGATAGCATGCCTACCGTATTCGTTTCCGTTTCCGGAAAAAAATCCGAATTCGTTTCCGATCCGAAAATTATCCGAGAAAAATCCGATCCGAAACATTCCGAATCCGTTTTTGTCCGGATCGATCGGAAACTATCCGATCCGTTTTCACCCCTAACCATGCGTGCTCACGATGGCGCGCGATAATATCACTTTTATAAAACGTCGAAGAGACACATCGTAACGTCGGCGCGCGAGACGAAGAGACGCATCGGCGCCCGTCGACGCAGGAGACGAAAAGACGCATCGGCTCCCGTCGACGCGGGAAACAAAGAGACGCATGCATAACGCGCGGGAGTCGAAACATTTAATTATCACAGACGGTTATGATAAAAAATCGTCTGTGAAGTATACCATTATCACAGACGGGTAGTTAAAAGAACCGTCTTGGAAGTTTCACAGATGGTGGTTTGTTACAAACCGTCTGTGATAATGGTTTACTTCACAGATGATTATTTTTACGAACCGTCTGTGATACTTCACAAACGGTTTTAAACACGAACCGTTTGTGATATTTCCTCTTTACAGACGGTTTTTAGCGCATCCATTTACACAGACGGTCTTTAAACCAAAATCCGTCTGTGATTGCATGTAATACAGACAATTTTGACCAACCGAATTTCCTTTAGAAAAATAAATCAAGAAAATCTGATTTTAGGGTTTATTTAGATTTAAAACTTCCCGGGGTTCGTTCTCCCTCATACGAACTCCGATTTCGTCGATTCAAATTCCTAAATTCATATAAAATCAAGATCTAGCCATCTAACTCAAAATTATTTAATTTTGAGTTCATTTGATCAATAATTCCTTTAAACCCTAATTCATTATTCCATGTAAACTCAAACTTCTAAAATTCATATCTTTTGCATCCAAACTCCGATTTGGGAGATTCAAGTTGCAAAATTTGTATAATTGTAATCTAGCTAACTAAATCAAAATCATTTGATTTGGAGTTCATTTGAGTTGTTTTTGAATTTTGTTTGAATTTGGCTTATTTCGCGATTAGATTTCGGCGACTTTGGAGAGTCAGATTTCGACGCCGTTTGAAGAGCAACATAAGAGGATTGATTTTGACTGTATGATCATCGTGATCGTACACTTGGACTACCTGAAGATAGTACTTGTGAGTACTAGATGACCTGTTAAGAAAAACAACGTCACCTCAACACCAGACGTTCTGTTAAGGTGATCTGTTAAGAAAAACAACGTCACCTCATCAAGCAAGGCAAGTTATACCCTTGATCATATTGATCCCATTATTTTAAATTATTTATATTCTGTTTTTAAATTATTACTGCATGCTTATTTATGTTCGGTAATATAAATTCCTGTTTTTCAATTCATAGTTATACCTAAATCCTTTGTATGACCCATGTTGATATTGAATCAAACACATTGACACCCTAGATAAAACCTGGTTGATACGATAGTATGAACTAGGATCATTTAAACGTATTGCTTAGCCATGCTTATAGACCAAACTTGTTTGATTTGGGGAATTTCAGCCAACAATCAATTATTGTTTAAATTGTACCCTTGGCATTGGTGTGTCATGGGAGTTTTACAAATGACTTGGAAAATAAAATAAAAATGGGTTTGGACTTGGGCGAATTGGATGATTGGTGGGTGCAGGTTTATGCACGGGCTTAATCTCGTTAGGGTTAAGGCCCAGGGGTTTTTATGGAAAGTCGCCCAAGTCAGTTAAGGACCGGTCTTCGAGCGCATGATGCTACGCCTTACCGTACTACCACGTGTCCTGTGTGGGCGGGACTTGGCTAAATAATTTGTGATGTCTTAGTGTCATTGGTGCTATGTTGTTGGTATGGGTGTTGGTCGACAAGAGACCAATCGCGCGCGAGGGGCTTCCGGAGGATGGCCACCCAATGGCAAATAAACCTTAGCGGGCACAAATACATTAAGACAGAACATTGTAAAGGCCTCGACACGTGCTCTAGACCGCTTACCAAAGGTAGTGAGCGGTGGCATAGATATATGCCGGACAAACTAGAGAAGTCTTGTCATGTGGGTAAAGCTGTACAACCTCTGCAGAGTGTAAAACTATTCGAATAGCCGTGTCCGCGGTTATGGACATGCTAGCAGAACTACTCAAAGTTAGACTTTGGTTTTTGTTTGAAAAAGACTTCTTCAAAACTGGTTTATCCAGATGGGAATTGGGCAGGGAGCCATGTGATAGGAGGGTATCCTTCACCAATTATGTGTGAATGTTATCTGACTATAAAATTGAGAATTTTAGTTATAAAATAACTGCTTTGGAACTTAGTACAAGTATTTAAAGAAAATACTGCTTTATGCAAATAAACCAATAAGCCTTTCCATTGTTACATCCATATATGCATGTCATTCTGTTATTTGACGGGTGTAACTTGCGAGCACAGAAGTTGTGCTCATACTTTCTTTATGCAAACAAACATTTCAGTGGAGAAGGACTTTGCTACCAGTGTGGATCTCGACGACTAGGCTGCTACTCCAGTCGATTGCCTGTGGCAGATTAACTGGACCCTACTACATCTTCGTCTTCCGCTGTGTTTATTTTATTGTGGGTCTGTAAGCCTCCTTTGTAATCAACTCTGTTGTTTATTATTAAAATTGTGATATGAATCTTGTTACCATATTTGTTTACTGTGTGAACTAGCTACTGATCATGGGACTAGTTCAGAAATGCACAGAGGATCTGGGATATTAGTCCCGGGTTCTGACAGCCGAGCCGAGCCCAATGTCTAGCTTGACAATATCGAGCTGAACTTGAGCCGCTCGTGAGCTGGCTCACGAACCTGACTTGGCTCGTCGTTTCCGCAGGCCCAACGCCCAGGCCGGCCCAGCCAGTTCCCCATCCTCGCCCCAGGCCCAGCGCCCAGCCAGTTCCCCATCCTCGCCCCCAACCCGACACCATCTGTCCATCTCCATTCTCCACCGAAACCCTACCTCGCTGACTCATCCTGATCCCCTTCCTCTCCCGCCCGGTCCTAAGTTCCCTACCCCGATCCCCTTCCTCCACCGCGCCGCTGCACCCTTGTCTCGATCCCCTTCCTCTCCCGCCCTGTCCCGAGTTCCCTACCCCGATCCCCTTCCTCCACCACGTTGTCGCGTCCTTGCCCCTTGGCCCTTGCCCTCGCCAGGACTAGGAGGAGGCCGCCGCCCGCCAGTCCTCTCGATCCCCTTCCTCCCGAAGCGTTGTACCCTTGTCTCGCCGCAGAAGTGGAGCTGGAGGCGTTGTACCCTTGCCTTGCCACGGAGGTGAAGGCCATCGAGGCGAGGTGTCCGTGCGCCGCCGCCGGGCTGCTCAAGAGGGAGTTTGGCCGCATCAGCGACCAGAAGGCGACAGAGCTGGAGGTGAAGGTGAAGAAGCAGTGGCTTGTGGAGCTCAAGGGATTCATTAGTTGATCATTTCAGTTCCAGATTTTTGTAGTTCCAGGGTTTCCTTTTGGTGTAGATCTTCTTGATTAGCAAAACTGGATGTTTATTACAGATTTTTGTGGCACCGCGAGCTAGTTTCTAGATCGTCGGTGCTGGGCTCGCGAGCCCACTCAAGCCAGCTCGAGCTTGATTACGAGTCGAGCCTCCCTTTTAGCTCGTGATCAAAACGAGACGAGTCGAGCCTGTTCACCCGAGCCTAAATGAGCCTGGCTCGAGCTGGCTCGGTTCGGCTCATTTCCACCCTAGCCGTACTCAAGAGTCAGGATGTGCAGGCCGGAAAGATGCACGCGACGACGGTGACGTACGGTATGTGGACCGGCTCGGCGCATTGTCACGTGTGCCACAACAAGCTAGGGCGGCAACATAACGGCGCCACCCCGCCGGCCGTGAACTTCATGTCCGGTCACGACGACATTGCTCGGGGAAGCCACACTGGCCTGCTGCTTCGGTCCAAGCTTAATCACCAATTGTTTACTATTTACAAATTTTGCTTTTTTAGAAAATATCATTTAAAAAAAATGGAAACTCCAATTTCTGTTATTAGAAAATAGGGGCCAACTGTTACATAGTCGACTGAAAGCTTCTGAAACCACAGTCAATTTCATCCACCCTAGGATCTGATATGGACTGTTGTGATGTTTCCAACTTGTTTACTTTGTGATTCTGACTTGGGCAACCCATATAATTTGTTACCGGGTATGAAATTCGCATGGGCCAACTTGTTCAGACCCGTTAATCATATTGGGTGGCATTGTGGGCTTTCAGCTAGGTACCTACAACCCAACATATTAAGCCCAGGAATCATATAAAAATGGAATAAGAATCGAACAACATATTGAGCCCGGGAATCTACCGAACAAGCCTGTGTATTTGCCCATTACGCATACAACAACAGAGAACCAAATTGCAGAAGAATATAATGAGTTCAATGCGATTATTTAATTTAATTCACATTTCATATATATTAAACCATTACATACAATTTTATGTATATATATCACATACAAATTGAAGGCAAAGGATAGATTCAACAAGGAATCAACCATAATCTCTGATCAATAATAGTGGGTCATTGCTGACATACATGAACACTCTACGTCTCTACCACACACCAAATCTATTGAATAAAATATTAACTAAGGGAATAATATAAGTTGCACTATCATCCGTTCATCTAGGACATGTTCTGCTTGATTGTGCCAATGAGCAAGTCAACAGCCAAAGCCTCCTTCTGTGACAGCACCTCCTCTAGTATTGCAAGAAGACAACTTTGTAATAAAACCTAATGGATCAAGAGGTTTATGCTCAAACACCGTATCATTACATTTTGTCCAGATAGTCCAAGAGATTGTAGCAAACTCATATAGCACAATCTTTAACTGGCTTCGACTTCGACTTCCTTGTAGATGCAGATATTTGAAGTTACAATCTTATACTAGATGATGCAATGACTACTAAAAATCATAACACACATGGATGCCATCTTCCGAACTTGGAATATTGTGAGCACATGATGACTTGGCCGAATTAATTCTGAATAACATGGAGTAATCATAATGTAACTTTAGTAGCATATCATAAAGTAAAATCAAAACCTAAAGAAACAAATATTATTCTAGGTAGGACAAAAAGCTCTAGACCCAGGTGAACCCTGACATAAAACAAAAATCAAAACGTGATGAAACAAAAATTATTCTACGAAGGATAGAAAACTCTATACCCAGGTGAACCCTGACATAAAACAGAAATAAAAACCTGAAGAATGAAACATTCCTCTATGAAAGACATACTAAGAGATTTATACTACAGGATAGGTGATAGGTGTACTGGTTAGTACTGAAGGAGATCAGAAATATAATTAAAACATACTAAGATAATTATACTACAGGATAGGACTACAACCCATTTCAAAGGAAACAAAATAAAAGAGCAATAAATGATGAATTACAACGGCAAAGAACTAAAATTGCACATTAGATGTAACTGAAAGTTTAGTGAAAAGGGTGTGCAGTTGAAGTTAAGTACAATACTTGATAGCACATTGAAAACACAAAGGTAAGTACCATACTTGATAGCAGGTCTAAAAAATATAATAGCAATTGTGCTAGTTTTCCATATTGACAAGTCTAAGAATATGAAAATTCCTAATATATTACAAAGTAAAGTATATGTGTTTATTACATATAACGAAACACAAAGAAATAACTAAATTAGCTACGGCTTTAAATCAATTGTTATGGCTCACAAAAAAACGATCCATGTATAAAATAAAAATTACAGGAAAGGTCTTCTAAAATTGCACATTACCTACCATTGCAATTTCAACTAACATACTATTTTAGATGTTATCTGGCAGCTAAGGATGTAACAACACCAAGGAAAAAGCATAATAGGAAACAAGACATAAGAAAGGTAAAAAATGATAAATGTGAATGTTGAACTTAGAATCAGGTGTCAATTGCCATTGATAACTTATAAACAATGAGGCCAGATCCTTTTGATACTTGGTTTAGTCCATACGTAAGTGTCAAAGTTTTTGTAGCTCACAAAAGGCAAATCCATATGGGAAAAATAAAAATTGCAAAAATGGTCTTCTAAAATTGCACACTATCTACCACTACAACTTTTTTTTTTTAAAAAAAATACTATGCATTTTTTTATCTGGTAGGTATTTCTAAAGGATGTAGCAGAACCAACGTAAAGATAAGTACAATACTTGATAGCAAATCTAAAAGATATAAATTACACATAAGTTCTTCTAAAGTTGCAGATTAGCTACCACTGATGCAAGTTTTTATCTGGCGGGTATTTGCCAATGATGTAACAGCAAGCACAAAAATGTAGTTTTTATTCAACCATTTTTTTAAAACTAAAACGATAGTATTTTAACTAAAGTGCCATGTTCACTCAACAAATGTTGGGTACTTAATGAGCTAGTTTATTATAAGATAAAACAAAAAATGATACAGAACCTAAAGCATATACTTCTTCACCAATGACAGATACAAATTTCCATGTGACCGAAAATTAGCAAAAAAAAAAAGAGAGCCTTTTTTAAGTGTCCACTTCTTACTAACAGGGAGGTAGTGACTGTTGTTGCTAACATCAACGATACTGTTCAGGAACTACTGCTTTTCTCTGTGACTGCTTCGCAGTTGGTGTTATTATGGACTCACTTAAAAAAAAACATGGGAAAACAATAATAGAGCCATAATTCCTAATTCCTATCATCATATGAGCAAAATTTCTTGACCTTTTTTGAAAAATAAATAAATGTTGTTGCATCAAAGGTCAAGACAACCATAACCCACCACTAAGTATTATGACTTGTAAGAATCGAACACGCCCTAATTTACTTTTTTTTTTAGGAAAATAGCAAAAGCATTGTCATCTTTGCATTAAAGAAGGAGAAACACATAGGCTACAACAAGAAAACCGAAGACAGACAAAACACGAAAGAGGCTAAAGAAGCAAAGGGGAGAACAAAAAGGAAGAGCAAAGAGAGAGTCCTAATTTACTTTAACACTGTACTTCTGATGCCTCCAAATACATCAAGATTTTGATTTAGTTAGCAAATATGCAAGGGTGAGTCCATTGAAGTGTTTATTGCTAGCTACTTGTCTAACTGTTGTCAAAGTGTGGAGATCATGTGGATATGATCCTAATCTTAGTGTGTTGAACAATTGGCAATATGGTCGAGGTGTTGGGAGAAACCCTCGTTTTCGGTGAAGTTCATGTGTTGTCAGGTCTGAGGCGGTCTGACCGGCCATGGTGGCGGTCAGACCGGTCCTATTAGGTTGTTTTTCTTGTGAGAGGCTGGCGGTTTGACCGGCCAGGGCGGCGATCCGACCGGCCAGTGTGGCGGTCTGACCGGCTACCGCTGAGCGGTCAGACCGGCCATGATAGTGGCTTTGGATTTTTGAGCTGGGCCAAAAATAGAGGGTGTAGGCAAGAGAGAAGGTTCTACTGCTCTTGGTCCCATAATTTTTGGAGCCTCCAGGCAAAAGTTCTATTCGTTTGAAATTTCTAGAGAGGTTGCGGATTTTCAAGCTGGAATTTGGCTAAGTCATGGACTGGCGGTCAGACCGACCTTTGGCTGGCGGTCTGACCGGTAAGGGGAGCGGTCAGACCGACCTTGGTGGCGGTCTGACCAGTTGTGGCTTGGTTCATCGTCCCGCGTGGCGGCGATGTGTGTTTATTAGGTCAAGTTCGTGTTCATCAGTGAATATGTGTTGCATGATGCATGTTTTAGCTAACGTGGGTCAAGTTGTGAAGAACTTGTTCCCGGATTCGTGTTTGCTTGTCTATTGCTGTGCAGGTGGCTTGCAGGTCTATGACGGTCAACGGCGAGGAGGATCGGGACTAAGCTTTGAGAGCTGAGGTCCAGAACGATCAAGGATGCCGGGTGAGGTCAGAGGACTTAAGCGGGGCGCAGAATGGACATGGATGACCGAACGGGCGATTCGGCGGCCGTTGGATCAGCGGCACGGAGTCGTTACAAGTGCTCGGTGGTGCGGTGGGATCCGGACGGGAGAGACTTGACGACATGGAGCCGTTGATCAACCTACACGTGGCGAAGCAGACGATTGCTTCACCAGGATTGGACTTGGTCTTTTGGAGAAAGATCGAGAGAGGGGTATTTTGGTAATTTCACCAAATACTGCCTTGGTGACTTTTGGCTAAACCGCGGCATGGGTCGGCGCATGGTGAAGCGGTTTAGGTCAATCGATGATGAAGACGGCGCTTTAAAATGCGTGCGTGTGTTAACCCATTGTGTGTTAGGGTTTAATGAGTGCCCTAATAGAATATTCTCTAGAATCTAGTCTCCACTATATAAGGGCTAAGTGCTGGTTGCACTAAGCCTTCAAGCCCTCATTTGGAGATGCCCTATTGTGTTTTAGGGTTTTGGGGAGAAGAGAGGAGAGGCTAGGATTTCTAGGGGTGGATTGAGTGTGTGCTCTTGGATAGAGCTTTGTCCTCCATGCGGGAGTGGCTGTAAACATCAATCATCCATCTATCCAATCAATCCAAGGAAAGATTTCACAAGTTGTATCTTTTTGTGTTCATCCTCTCTATTTGTGATTTTGGGGCTTTCTTTGATCCGGGAGTTTTTACTTGGTTTTTTTCTTGATCTTGCTTGCTGGGATATGTGGGAACCCATCTAAGGTCATCTTGATCATCATCCACCCACGAGCAAGTTTTTGAATCTAAGTTTTGGTTTTGCCCGGTTTTGGTGAAAGAAATTGTGATTTTCGGGGGTTTTGCTCTTGAGAGCTTTTGGCTTGGTTTCTTCTTTTGATCTAACTTGCTGTGACATGTGGGAACACATCTAGGATCATCTTGATCATCAATCACCCACGAGCAAGTTTCTAGATCAAGTTTTCGTTTTTGCTCGGTTTTGAACCCTCCTTCGGTAAAATGGAAAAATGTCAAAACTTTGATATGGATCTACTCAATCGTTGCTTGGAATAGGTTCCTAATATCCTTAGGAAGGTGTGCTCTAAATTTGGTCAAGTTTGGCCGTGTAGATCAAAAGTTAGACCGATTTTAGTTTCGGTTTTCGGACTGATTTTACTGTTCATCGGGCTGGAGGTCAGACCGCCCCCTAGAGAGGTCAGACCGCCCCTGTGAGAGGTCTGACTGCTAGGCAAAATATTCGACCTGATTTCTGAGAGGTCAGACCGCCCGAGACTCTGTGATTTGAGTTTTTGTTGATTCTACTTCGGGGTTTTGATTGGATTCAATACAAGTCTTTCACTGTGCTTCTTGATTGATCTTCATAGCTTTCATAGATATTGGAGTAAACATCGTGTTGAATCCAATCGTTGGTGAAAAAGTTGAGCGTGTTCCTATTCACCCCCCTCTAATCGCCTTTCCGGTCCTACACAAAGGCACACCTCCATATATAAAATGCTCAAGAACCCTATACATTAGCATCTGAATTCAAGATGTTCCTCGTGAAGGAGGACGCGGCGGAGATCACCAGCTTCGCTTAGTCGGCGACGTACTCCTGGTCAAAGCGCTGGCTCCCGGGGTGCTCGACGCCTCGTTCGTCACCTCGAACGTGACGGCGCCGGCCGTGGCAGCCAGCACCAGGAGGAAGGAAGCGGCTGCCGGTACGTGGAGCTTCATCTTGTGTGGCTAAGCTAGCTGTTGCGTGCTTCGGTGAGTGGTGGTGAGGGCTAATTTATAGGCGGATCAAGATGTTTCGAACTGGCAGTACCGCGGTATGTACGTGTTTGTGTACTAGTCAAGCAGCTTTACTTCTATTTTTTGGACAGGGCCAATTAAATTGCTTGACCTGGACTGTGCCAAATTGCCAATATATGCTTGACTTGGACCATAAGCATGCATGCCTAATTAAGTGGTAACTAGCCTAATTGCCCACGTAATTATTGGAAATACAATAATATTTGCTACACAACTCTAATGTCAGTACATATGAAGAGTAATTAGAACTTTGTAGGTTGTGCTCAAAACTCCAATTAAAAGTACTATCTGAGAATTATACACACCATTAGATCATAAATCAAAACAATTATGATCAAAGCGAATTCGCTGTGGTTGATTGCAAGTGGAGCGGCCTAAAGCAACTGATCGCCGAGAAGACCATTCATCATAGTTTCTGCTTTCATCGTTCTTCTTCTTCTTTCCTCTTTTTTTTTTGTTCTTGTTCTTCTGAGAAGACCATTAATTCATCATAGTTTCTGCTTTCATCCTTGCTTACGAGAGCTTGTTCTGCCGTGTTTGGTTGTTCAATATATCCTTGTCGATCCTTGTTTTTGGACTTCAATCGGACACAGGAACAGTATTCTACACGAGATTTTGCACAACCGTATGTAGACTAAGACCATTGTTATTAGTATTAGCTAACTCCTGATTGTCACATCGCGATATGGAGTACAATAGACGAAAAGCCCCGGCCGGCCAAGTGGCCAACATACATGTGTATTGAATTGTTGTACTGCTGCTGTGCTGCATGCGGTGCGGCCGTGACGTGCACGACTGGACTCGACGTCGCGCGTGCCGAACTAGTATCAAGTGTCACTCAGACTCAAGCTCGATCGATCGGCCGAGCAACGCCGGCCGGGCGTCATCGTGGCCCGCGGGTGCAGCGCGATTAACGTCGGCTGATCGAGCTCGCGGCGATGCCGTCTGTAAGGTGAGCGCGCAAATTTACGCCGTGCGCGGGCAATTCGACACGGTTTTCCGGAGCCTGACCTCCGGTACTGAGTGCGACGCGACGCGAGGCGAGCGTCCTCATCAATCATCATGCATGCCGTCCGCCACGAACGCTGCGGGCCTGCCGCAAATTTGATGCTACGAGTTCGGTGGCTTCAAGATATGAAAAATGACTGGCACGAGCACGACCTGTCTCGGGGGAAGAAAATGCGATGAGGGAGGGCCCCCATCAGCTGTCCGTCTGGGTGATGCATGGGGATCACGGTGAGGCTCTTCCCCAGGAAATTTCCTTCCGTCTCAGGGAAGTCTTTTTTGCAGGTTGGACATCGCCTGGCCCAATTTTGTCCATTCGGCCTGTTCAATCCGGACTTACACGGGGTTCGGAAAAACTTACCGGGTTTACGAAGTTTTGTAGGCAATACGTTGAGGAACTGGAGATGCACTGTGAATCCTCGCAAAAAAGGATGAAGTAATGCAGCTTTTAGACATGTTTCATTGTCAGCTAAATTACCGTTCATGAAGCTATGTGTTCCGTTGCACAATACAGGAGACCAACAGGATCTGCGGGGACATCCGGCAGAAGATGAGCACAAAGAGAAGGGATCCACTACTGATGCTCCTAGTCCTAGCTTCAAATTAGGAAAATCATGGTGTCTGATACAATTTTTATTTTGGTTTTGGTTTTTTGAAAAGCCATGACCTATATCCAGATCTATCACGGAACATTGTAGGAACTGAGCCTAACTCAGTTGGTGGGAAGGTGTGGGTGTACACCCCTACCACCTAGCTCCAAATCCTCTTCAAAATGAATTTGGATGCCTATTTAAATGGTTGTGTGCATCCTTTCTTGTCAATATATATTCTTGTGGATAGTATATGTTCCATCACCTCAACCTCAAGCAACAGTTACAAAGTACTACTACTCCGTAGTTACAACAAGCTCATAGCAAGTCATCATAAGCAACAACAACATCACTGCATCGATCAGACATTCAACCCCCGTACTTGGCCTTGTAGTCCTTCCACAGCTGCTGCACGTCCTTCCCCAGGATCTGCGCGAAGAAATCGTCACTGTACCCGCCCTTCATCTTGCCGTTCAGCTCGGCCACGAATCCCGGCTTGAGCGAGTCGCAGTAATCCAGGAACCTCGCCGTCACGTCGTACCCCTTATCCCACCGGTCGCCCTGCCCCGGCTGCACCCAGTGCCCTGGCGCGTACCCGGCCTTCAGCCGCACGTAATCGGCGATCCCCTCGATGAGCCCGCTCTTCGCGTTGCCCTGGCCGTTCCACTGCCACACGTGCGTCGCCTCGTGGTACAGCACGCCGGTCACCTGGTATGTACAGCATGACGAGAGCAGAGATGTAATCTATTGGAATTTGGAAACTAGTGACAGCAGCTAAGTTATGGTAACACTATGTGCGTGGCTAGGGAGAGCTCGCGCTACGGGTTAATTACCTCGGTCTTGACGTCGCCGGAGTAGCCGCCGACGTACTGGGCACTGAGGTGGATGCCGTTGTTTCTGGTGAAGGCGACGCCGCCGATGTCCTCGACGACGAGGGTGACGGCGTCGACGGGCTTGCGGTCGGCGTCGGTGGGCTGGTTGAAGGTGTTCCAGATGAAGGTGGAGGCGTCGGAGAGGACCTGCTTCGCGTAGTCGAGCCCGACGGCCTGGTCGAACCGCTGGCCGCCGGGGGTGTTGGACGCCGTGTTCGACGCGTCGAACGTGACGGCGCCGGCCGTCGCGGCCAGGGCCAGGAGGGAAGCGACTGTGGCCACGTGAAGCTTCATTTTGTGTTAGCTAGTGCGGTAATCTACGTTACCTGGTGAGCGATGGAGATTAGCTACCTATGGAAAGGGTTATATAGCTAGGGTGTAGGGCAGAGTGAGAATGATTTTTTTTTTTAAAAAAAACAATGTTATTTTAGTAAAAAATGAAATAAAAAATTACAGAATTAGGCTGCTTATGGCTAATAAAGTAATAATTGCTTGTTGAACGAAAAAATTCCCATGTCGCCATTCTTAATATTAGTATCAAAGTTGATGGCTCAATAGCCACCATCTAATCCAGTATTCTATTGTCGCCGGTTGGAATGACGAAATTCTAATTGACGACGGTGTCCCTTTTTTTATTTGTGTGTGTAGAATTCAGTCTAAAATTTAGTACCGTTTTATTTATTTTTGTACTGTTTTTTGAACTGCTTATTTCCAACCACTCCATTCCAGTGTCCGAATAGCTAAACAGCACCAACCAACTAAACTACCACCACCACCAGCGCCACCGACGAAGACAATAGTGGAGGTGTCAGAAACAACATAAATTACACATTACAATTGGACGCACGACGTAATAGGAAACATAATCAGACAGTAATAAGAAATAATATTAGACAACATATTTTTAAGCAAAATGTTATCACATAGATTTTTGACAAACATACTGATGTTACTAAACATTCCAATACAACGTTATTACATAGTTTTTCGACAAATCATAATGATGTTACAAAACATTCCAGCAAAATGTCATCACATAGTTTTTCGACAAATTACAATGATGTTACAAAACATTCCAGCAAAATGTCATCACATAGTTTTTCGATAAATTACAATGATATTACAAAACATTCAGCACAACATATCTTGACAAGACAAACCATTCTAGTGGTTGCTACCCCAACGTCCACTATGTTGACCTCCACGATGCCCGCAGTGTGTCGGTCAGATGGGGTCCCATTGGCGCCGTCCAGACTGTCGACCTCTTTTTCATCTCGTGCATTTTTGGCAGGACGTTTCTTTATTTTTTAGGCTGAATTCTATACACACAAATACAAAAACAAGACCTTGTCGTCAGTTGAACTGGTGATAAAGCCCTGACGCTAATTGAAATGGCGACAGACAGTGTTCCCCTAGGTGGCCGCTGCTTAGGCGCTAGGCATAGCCCAGCCCCACTGCGATTCGGGCTGAATCAGGGCCCTAGGCGCTCAACACTGGTCCAAGGCAGACCCAAGTAGGCAAGGCGCGACGGCGGCTGGGCGGCGGCACGTGGGAGAAGAGAAGGAGGAGGGGAGCATGGCACCTTCATCGCCGTCGTCGTCGCCAATCCAGTCGTAGTCATTGCCACCGCTGTCGCGAGGAGGTCGCCAACAGCATGGGAGGCTGTCGGAGACAACGGATCTGGGCGGCCACGGTCGGCCTGGAGAGGGAGAGCGAGAGGAAGAGAGGCGGCCGAGAGCGCAAGAGGAAGAGAGAGAGCTGCAAGAGAGGGAGAGAGAGTTGCGAGTGAGGGAGAGAGATAACTAGATATCTTTTTATATTGGACGCCCGAGATTGTGTTAGATCGGACAGCCGAGATTATTTTAGATTGGACCAGCACAACAACCAGCTCCTTCTTCGTCCCCCTCGCCTCCTTCTTCTTTTCCCCCTCGCCGCCGCCTCCGCGCCACACTCCCTCTCGCCTCTACTCCCCCTCCCCTCCGCGCACTCACCTCTACTCCCTCCGCGAGCTTACCTCTGCTCCCCTTCGCCTCCGCGCCTCGCTTCTGCTCCCCCTTGCCTCCGCATGAGTCGGCTGCCTAGGCGCCCTAGGCGCTAGACGCCGGTCCACTTCCCAACTAGCGCATAACGCGTAGGTGAACATTAGCGACAGGCCTTGTCAGAGATACTGTCGTCACAGGGGAATTTCGTCGTTCCAACTGGTGGTCTATTAATTCCAGACGTCCTGTTACAACTTAGAACTAACCGGAATTATGGCGATAGATTATCTCGAGTAAGCAACTGTGATGCATTTGGCATGACTAAATCGCCTCCAAGTTCTGAGCAGACTTAGCAGGTCATGGTCTGTATAATGCGCCGGCCGGCATGCAGTTGGTCCAAATATGAGTATGACCGACAGACGCTAGCTACCGTTGCCAATTGGCGCGAACAGACAAGACCCAAGTCCTAAAACTCCCAACTGCCCACACGCGAAAACTATAACGTATACCCAGACTGCACTGCACTTCAAGAGATTTATGATACCGGACAGTTCTGCCGGTCTCAATCCGAAGACCTGTGCGCAAATTGTGTAATTTTTTTTCACAAAACCATATGATAGGAAAGAAAAACCTGACGAACACCTAGCAGACTTTACCAGATTGGACCATCCGCAAACATTTTATGTTCATTCCGGGGTGTTTCATTCGATTGGTCTTGACTGATCTTGATCGTGGGATGAAAGATTGTCTGCAATACAGGCATCCAAAAAAAAAAAGGACAGAAAAAAGAAATTGGCGCCTGGCCGGTCCATCCTGACCTTCGAGCTATCCCGGCCTACCGTGAATTATTTTTGAATAGAGGGCCTACCGTGAATTATGCAGCCCAGCTTTGGCCCAACGCAAATCAGCTGTCCTGACGCGGAGTCGAAAGAGCGTGTACTGTGCACGTACTATGCACCGCGATGGCGCGATCTAACAGTAGGCAGACCGGGTAGATCGGTGCATTTCATGCACACACGTACACTGATCCACGACAACCGAACTGTGTTCGGAGGAAATAAATTTTATGGTATCGGTGTTACGTATCATCGGACCGAGATTTATGACACGTAGTAAGTGTTATATAGTAATTGGAAGCTTGGTCGGAAGCTTCAAATGTATCGAGACCCGGTGCCTATAATTTTTTCCCGTGTTTGGAACCTACGGGAATATGTGGCTGATCTCATTTAATTGGTAAGCTGTACTGTTTCTTTTTTTTTTAGATAATGGAAGAGAAAACCTCTTCCAGCCTCTATATCCGAGAATACATACAGCCTAAAATTTATTACATAAATTGAAGAATTCTTAACCAGGCGAAACAGTAGCCCTATAAACTATAATGAAGCGGCAAAACAAATGCCGTAAAAACATAAACCAACGACAAAACAATAGCTGTAAAAACAGTAAACATCATTCTGAAAAGAAGCAACAACATAAAAGTGTCTCAAACATCTCGAAGTCTATTACATAGCTTCCACTCATTCTTGCTGAAGATCTCCCTTGTAATGACCTTCAATGCTTTGCTTCCAGCGACCAAAGCCTCCCGTCTTTTCTGGCATTGCCAAACTGACCAAGAGTGGATCCAATAGATGCATCTGAATATAACCTGTAGAGGATGGTCAATAATTTTCTTGTCGAAAACGACATCATTACGACATAACCATATTGACCAGCAAAGCGCTGCCGCCTCAATTAAAATAGTTGCTTTTGAATCTGAATTAAGACCTAATAACCAGTTTCCAAAGATATGGCGAATAATATTAGGTCTATTAAGATTAAAAGCAATTTGGACTATGCGCCAAGCAAAACGGGCAAAATGGTATTCAAAAAACAAATGTTGTATAGTCTCTTTTTTATCACAAAAACAACAATTTGTATCACCTCTCCAGTTCCGCTTTATTAAATTATCCTTAGTCAGAGTAACTCCTCTACAAAGATACCATAAGAAAATTTTTATCTTAAGTGGTACTTTAACTTTCCATAACTTTTGACATCGAAAACGACAATTGGTATCACTCAAAACATCATACATAGATTTGACGGAAAATTATCCATTCCTATGCTAATTCCAACGAACCGCATCTTTATCCATGGTAAGATGAGCATTGGCTATGCTCCCCATAAGATTGTTGAAAGCAATCAAATTTGATCCAATAATCGCTCTCCTAAAACTCAATATTAAAGGTGTGGTTCCTAAAACATCTGCAATCAAAGCCTGTTTCTTTCGGACTACTTCAAATAAAGTTGGATAAAGTTCATAAAGAGGTTGATGCCCAACCCAAATGTCCTTCCAAAATCTGATTTGTTTCCCATCCCCAAGACTAAAAGAACAGTGTTGAATAAAATCATGTTTTACCTTCATTAATCCCTTCCAAAAATGGGAATCCCCAGGTTTACTCTCAACTTGAGAGACAGACTTATCATTCAAATATTTATTTTTAAGCAATTGATGTCAAACTCCTTCTTCATTCAAGAGTTTAAACAACCATTTAGCTAGAAGATACTTATTTTTTATCTTGAGGTTTTGAATTCCTAGGCCACCTTGTTCTTTGGGCCTATAAAGAATATTCCATTTAGCCAACCTATACTTTTTTTTATAGTTGTCATTCTGCCAATAAAATCTGGACCTAAAAAAATCCAGTCTTTTAAGGACCCCTTTGGGTATCTCAAAGAAAGAAAGCATAAACATAGGAAGACCACTCAAAACCGAATTTATAAGTACAAGTCTACCACCAGTAGATAAATTTTTCCCTTTCCAATTGCTCAACCTTTTTTCAAAGCGATCTTCCAAACCCTTCCATTCATTATTCCTCAGCTTTCTAAAATGAATCGGAATACCCAAGTATTTAAAGGGAAAAGAACCCCTCTCACATCCAAATAAATCTAGGTAATGAGATTCAAAATTTTTTGCTTGTCCAAAGCAAAAGAGCTCACTTTTATAAAAATTAATCTTTAAACCAGAAAGTTGCTCAAACGCACAAAGAATAAGCTTCAAATTTTTTGCTTGATCAAAATTGTGATCCATAAAAAGAATAGTATCATCAGCATATTGAAGGATAGAAAGACCATCATCAACCAAATGCGGTATGATCTCATTGATATGACCCTCATTCTTAGCCCTTCCAATCAAAGTAGCTAACATATCCGCAACAATATTAAAAAGAATTGGAGACAGAGGGTCCCCTTGCCTAAGCCCTTTCTTGGTTTGGAAATAAGGTCCAATGCTATCGTTAATCTTAATCCCCACACTGCCCCCTGCAACGAATTTGTAAATCCAAACACACCAACTTGGAGAGAAACCCTTCATTCTAAGAGTTTGCTGCAGAAAAGGCCATTTGAGCTTATCATAAGCCTTTTCAAAATCAATCTTAAAAATGATACCGTCTAATTTCTTTTTATGAAGCTCATGGATGGTTTCATGTAAAACAACTACTCCTTCCATAATATTTCTCCCCGGCATAAAAGCCGTTTGAGATGATCGAACAACCTTTTGAGCAATACCTATTAGACGATTAGTACATACCTTAGTAAAAATTTTAAAACTCACATTTAATAGGCAAATTGGCCTATATTGCTGAATTTATCGTGCATCTTCTTTTTTTGGAAGTAAAGAAATGACGCCAAAATTTAGCCTAGAAAGAGGTAAATAGCCTCTATGAAAATCTCGAAAGAGAGCCATCAAGTCATTTTTAATAATATTCCAAAAAACTTGATAAAATTCACCGAAAGCCATCCGACCCGAGCTTTATTATGCTCCATTTGGAAAATTGCATCTTTCACTTCTTTTCAAGAAACTCGCAAAGAAGATAATCATTTTCAAAGTCAGAAACTTGAGGTATATCATGCGTGATATTCTCAATCATGGAAAAGTAATTGCTATCAGGAGGTCCAAAAAGACCTTTATAATAATTTGTAATGTACTGCTTTAAATGAATCTCACCCGAAATAACACCCTCCTCTTGTTCCAACCGAAAAATTTGTTGTTTCCTATGGTTACCATTGGCTATCAAATGAAAATACCGAGTATTACTATCCCCTTCAAGCAAGTGCTTCGACTTAGCACGTTGATACCATTTGATTTCTTCCTCTCGCAGTAAATGTGCAAGACGCTCATTAGAACTGTGCTTAAGGTTAATTTCAAAATTAGATAAACCTGTAGACTCAGCTTTCTTATCAAGATTATCGATGATATTCAAAAGATGTTTTTTCTCTAACTTATACACACCACTAGTATTTTTAGCCCACCCTCTGAGAAATTGTCTAAGCGCTCTAATTTTGTTTTGCCATCGATCAATTGCAGAATTACCAACATTATTATGCTGTACTGTTTCCCTGTGTCTCCACTTCAAGTCAGAGTGCTCCGAGACAAGGTTTCACAGCAAGAACAAGGGACAAAACTCGTCGAACAACTCGGGCAGGACAAGAAACCGCAAAGAAGTGGGAGGAGAAGACAAACGAGAGAACTTAGATTCCTACATCCATGCAAGAAACGGCACTTGGATTCCGATGATCCAAGTTCTCGACTAGTCAACTGGACAGCTGCATATACTTTGGAATCTCATTCACTCGGATCTTCAGATAACTAGGCTGTTGTCCGCACCTCGATTTGGTGATAGAACAAACACCCAAGAGAATTTTAGTATATGCTGGGAAACATGGGGCAAAGGAAGTTACGAGGATCTTATGGTTAAAAGCTTGCTTCTGCCAATTTCACCGAGATGTGTTCAATCTGACAATAATGTTCCTTGCACTGGTTGTACACTTCATACTTGTACCAACTTCTTCTCTGTTTGCGAATGAAAAGACACAAACATGTCTCGTGAACAATGACAACTTGACAAGTGGCATAAACCATGCAGAATATGGGTCATAGCCGTGCAAGTGTGTAACACAGTATTCACCGGGCGCAAACAAATTTGTGATGACCAATACAAGACATTTTCACCGCCCAAATTTACAAGGCTAAAACCAACCAACCAGGGGGGTTACAAAACCGAAGAAATGGGACTTACTGAATTAACGTGATCAGTTAAACCAAACTGCATAGCAATTGCTGTTCCTTGAGCTCTATATAATGCACCCAACTCATACACGTACGTCAAACATCGAGCAAGAGTAACTGAAGGCTGAAGCCTTGCACAAGAACAAACATGGCGAACACGAAGCTACTAGCTGTGTTTGCTCTCTTGCAGTTGCAGGTCCTGTCCCTCCACGTCCATGGCGTCTCGGTGGCCAGCAAGCACAAGCCGAAGCCCAGCGGCGGTGGCTGCCATATCAGCGGCTTCCTCAAAGGTAAGGCCGGCAAGTGCAACAGGGCGCACGGCTCCGACTGCTGCGCCGCCGGCCACCGCTACCCGCAGTTCAAGTGCTCGCCCCCGGTATCCGCCAAGACGCCGGCGACCCTGACGCTGAACAGCTTCGCCCGCGGGGGCGACGGCGGCGGCAAGTCGTTCTGCGACGACCGCTACCACCCGGACAGCGAGCTGGTGGTCGCGCTGTCCACCGGGTGGCTGCGCCTCGACGGCACGCGCCGGTGCAAAAAGATGATCCGCGTCAGAGGGAACGGGCGGTCCGTGCTGGCCAAGGTGGTCGATGAGTGCGACTCGGTGAACGGCTGCGACGAGGAGCACAACTTCGAGCCGCCGTGCCCAAACAACGTCGTCGACGGGTCGCCGGCGGTGTGGAAGGCGCTGGGGCTCAGGGAGGACATTGGAGAGTTCGAAGTCACTTGGTCTGATGTGTGAGCTGTGCCATGGCGATCGACGTCGCATTATTCTACACGTAGAGGAGGTATACACACAGGAAAGTGTGTGCTCCTCACTTATATAAAGCATATGCATGGTGTGTGTGATGCTACTCTTGGTGAAGGAGCTAGCACCTGCTAAATAAGCCATCACTTAGTATTTGTCATTTTCCCCAAAAATTATGTATTTGCCATGTTTTCCCAAAATTATGAGTGCTACAATATTTCCCTTTGCTTTTTCTCCTCAAAATAACAATGCATGGGTACGTTGAATGTTACTAAGTTAGTAATGGCACGTGATCTTGTGTGGTGAAAAGCCATCTATTCTCACCTGTTTGAACTTTGAACAGTTCAGCTGCAGCTAGTTTTTTTTTTTTTTTTGGTTGAGAAACAGCTGCAGCTAGTTTTTTTTTTTTTTTTTGGTTTGTTTGTTGAGAAACAGCTGCAGCTAGTTGAAACAATAGCTTCAAAGAGAACTCACACAAGGTCAATTCACATTTCAGGTATTACAGAAACTTTCAACAAAACAAGATACTGTAGAAATACCCTAATAGATACAACCTTGGATGCATGTCCAAAATTTGATCTATCTGTAGTACTAGTTATTACTAATCTGACAAGACTAAAAGTAACCAATTGCTAGTTCATCTACTTAATCTGAGCATAGCAACGGATTGCCGTAGCAAACAACCTACCGATGTTCATAGCTAGTACAACGACGACTATGTTGGATATTTCGAGAGCTATTGGGTAATTTCTCATTTTGAGAAAAAAAAAATAAAAAAGGAAAAGAAAAGAAGGTGAGGCCCACCTATCCGTGGGAGAAGAGGAAGGGATAAGGCTGAAGACCAAGTCTCCAACCCGATCATGTTTTGTGCGTGCTGCCCGGTGGCTCCCTCAGGAGCGCATGCGACCTGGGTGGAGGAAGTGCGGCGATGGCACTGGAGGCGCGGACGGCCCGATCGCCTCAGGGCCGGCCGTTGGCAACAGTCGTGCCGCTCCCCTCTTCTTCCTCTTTTTAAGGCGCACGTCCTCTCTTCTTTTTTTCCAACCTGAAAAATTACAGTGAGTATTTTTCTCCTTTTTGGTTCCTTCCTCTCTTCCGATTTGCCTTCGATTCGGGCGGTAGATGAGAGCTGTTGCGCCGCCGGGTTGGTCTTCCTCCATTGCTCCCTCTTCTCTATTGAGGTTGTGGTGAGGATTTGTTCACGCCGATTGGAGGTTGGTTCCAGTCGGCTCTGGCTTGATTGATTTGGGTGTGAATACTTCGGTTGAGTGGTGGTATCTTGCTCTGTGGGTGCATTCAGCCAGTGCACTGTGATTGTCTCTTGTGCGATAATTCCCCGTACCCCGACTTCGCAATTTTGGTGTGTCCTTAATTGTGGATTGGTATTGTATCTCCGATGACCTCGTCCGTTCAAATGTGGCACAGCGGGGCGATTGGTTTTCTGAGTCAGCGCTTCTGGTGTGCCTTGCCCGATTTACTGCTAGGTGGTTTTGAGTGCTATCCGCATCATGAGTATTGTTGTTTTCCATTTTGCACATCACTTGGCATATGTGTTGTACTAGTCAAAATCTGAAATTATGATTAATTGGATTGATACTAGTACTCGGAGATATTGCTTAGTGATACTGTGAGCTCGGCTTAAATGCTTAATGAGGATAATTGTTATATACTGAAATTGGATTGATAGCTAATTCAGATTTGAGTTCTAATTATGTTGCTTATTGTTGTCAATTTATCTCTAGTTTTCGTCTCTATTCTTTCAGAAAGTTCGGTTGCATTGTGTCTACTTAATTGATTTGATTCTCTGCTCTGTGACCTTGTTGGTCCTCTGTCAGCCGATAGACTTACATGCTATAATTTGTGATCTTTTAACTCTGTTAGTCATTTACTTCTCTGTTGACTGAAATGCTAAAGTATTGATTCTGTGATTCCTTGCACTGTTAAGCAAAATCATGCCACAGTTGGCTGAAAGAAAACTTGATGTTTATGAGATCAAATTTTGTCATGTTAGTAAAGCATTCTTTAGAACTCAAAGTCTGGTTTTTAGTTGTCATATTCAATTTGTGAAGAGTATAGACAGTAGTGGCGAGAATGCCAAGATTTTATCTTAAGCAACCCAACATCTAAGAGTAATAAACAAACAAACTGAATCTGAGTATTATGCTGATTTATTTTGTTGTTAAGATATGTCTTTTGAGCATTTTATCTTGTTTAATTGACATGAAGATATTGTATGTTTACATGATATTTCTGTCATTTAAATGTTGTTGGAATTATGCTTTAATTATCATTAATTATGAATATTTTCTGAAACCGCTAATTTTACAACAATACACACATAGCTATCCCAAAGCAGGCAAGTAACAAAGCCAAACACACGAGGATTCAGTAGAAGAGAGGGAGAGAATACAAGCTAGAGTACCTAAAATGGCCACCTTCAGAGCTCTAGCCTCCATGGCAATCTTCCTCTTGGCTGCGCTGCACTCTCTACCTCCCATATTGCATCCTCCCTTCGCCCCGGCGTCCTCGGCGTCTGCCGCACCAGCGGCTACCTCCCCAGCAAGTCCGGTAACTGCGAGAAGAGCAACGACCCGGACTGCTGCGTCGACGGCAAGATGTACCCACAGTACCACTGCTCGCCGCCCGTGACATCGAACACCAGAGCTGTGCTGACACAAAACAGCTTCGAGAAGGGCAAGGACGGCGGCGGCACGTCGGAGTGCGACAACTCTTACCACAGCGACAAGGAGATGGTAGTCGCCCTGTCCACCGGCTGGTTCAACTACATGGCGCTCTGCGGCCACCGCATGAAAATCACGGCGAACGGCAACTCCGTGTATGCCAAGGTGGTGGATGAGTGTGACTCCGTGCATGGCTGCGATGACGAGCACAACTTCGAGGCGCCCTGCGAAACTATAGTGCCTCCATGATTACGGAAGCAAGTACATCCGTGATATGCTCGTTGATGTTATCAGAAATCTGAAAGGACGAAATTTATAGCCAACTACGGCCTGACTACACTACAGCCAGCCAACACAAACTCTTTCTGGTGTAAACCACCATTTCCAGTACTGCAGCTCGTAGTCTCGTACAGGGACTAAAAATCAGGTTCCGGAAATTTCCCTGGACCTCAGACGGTAGATGGGAACCGGTGGCTTTCCGATTGGCACAATTTGTTATTTATTTTTGTTCCATGTTTGCTTCAAAATGGAGTGTCGTGGTTACTGAATTATCCTCATCTTCTTTCTATATATCTATTACAGGGGTATGCTTCGGTGTACTCTTTTCTAAAAGGTTTACGAATCTTAATGCAAATTAGTTAATATTAGGTGAGGACAGATATACATAACATAAAAAATAAAATAAATCGAAGATTTGCCCCTACCTAATATTCAAGTTTGTATCCATATCAATTTTTAATTTGATGTATCTTTTATATGTTGGTATAGATTTACCATCATCTATATTAACTACTTTGCTTTTAAGATTAGTAAACTTTTCTAAAAGATGTGTACTGAAGAGATCTTGTTAAAAAGTAAAGTACTAATTATATTAAATTAAATTCACTGTCTTCCGATCGAAACACCCTTTTTTCCTATGTTATATCAATATTTATAGATAAAACTTCCATTTATTTGTTGAATAGATAGATTGGTCGAAAATGTTGTTGGTGTTGGAAACAACCTCAGTTCCTCGATTCATTCCCTGGCGCAAAATCATTTGGTTATGCCATTTATTTTTCCAAAATTCGTGGAATAGTTAGAGCAGTTTCCCTATAGATCGATCTAGCAATCATGGAATCTATATTGTGTTTTCATGAATCACATGAAATTCTAGCATATCTTAACCAAACCCTTCGCCTTGGCTCGCCGCCCCACACTCCAGCTAACTTCAGCATCCATACTCAGCTAGGAGGAAGGTGCCGGGGCGGGGACGGATGACCTCCTATAGGTAGTAGGGTAGGGTGGGTGGTACTGCTCAGATAGCGGCCACGTGCGGGCCGAAACTTAAGATTAAGATGCTCAGGAATGGAAATACCCCACCCTAGGAACGGCTGATTTGAGCATTCATGTTTGAATGGTTAAAGCGCCCAACTCATAATTGGTAAATTTGTGGGTTCAATCCGTTTTTTGTTTTCATCACAGCTCTTTCCTTTCTCTCAGACATTGTCTCATGTCCCACGGAATTTCTTCATGTTGTTATAGCTTATAGTTATATGTTTATTTGGAGTGTCGAAGTATTGCTTCATTCTATAAATCCCAAACTTTTCTACTTTGAGAAGGTGCTTTCCTTTCAACTTTCAAGGCATGTTTCTTGCGATGTAGACTAGAAAGTCTAGATTATATTGTCATATACATCAACGACGGAATAGGCAGGCATCACATATTGAAATCCAGTTGCCATCACGTGCAGTGATCTCTAAAACTTCTTTAATTTTTGCTGTCCATGTCAATTTTAAGTATTTGCGGATAGTTGCAAGATGGCTTACTTTCTTGACGTTCTGTTTACTGTCAGTAATGCTATTTTTGCATATGGATGTGTTGAAAGTTTAAGTGTTGTCCATGCATGGAAAATGAGTCCTGCAGATGCTTTGGGAGCATTATTCAAATTATCTTCCATGGGTGCATCAATCTATCTCAAATCAATGTTTGGGGAGTGACAAATGGAATTTCTTCCCATCTCAAATCTCGATTATCCAGTTTCTCAACAGGCAGCACATCTGCTGTTTGAACCAGGGATAAAAATCCCGCCGGCCACCTGCAACCCTGCTGGAAACCAGTAGGTACTGTAGCAACCGGCTTTGGGGTATTCTGATGCTCCTTTAATAGAACTAGCCGAATTCCCCGTGCAACTGCATGGCTAGATACTGCCGATATTTATATCGAAACATAGAGTTGTACATATTATACAACTCTAATTCTTATTTCTTATACAATTGTATTTGTGGTACAATTGTAACAGTTATCATATCTATCTTATTGGTATGTAATGTTATAAACTTATAATCTGGACTCATCAAAATCGATAGTGTACATCTTTCTCTTTTTCTCTGATTAACATGAGAATTTCTAGCAGGGCAAGGACGACAGTGGCCCATCGGAGTGCGACAACACCTACCACCAGGGACGGCCCCAGCAATCGGTCAAGGCTGGGCGGCCGCCCGAGGTAGCCAGCGCCGGTGACCCCCCCCCCCTCCTCGGTCTGGGCGCCGGCCACTACCGCCAGCGCCATCAGGCGGGAGGCCACAACCCAAAGAAGGCCTACGGCCCATGCCCGGCCCAGCTAAGCACATCTACATCTCATTACATCTCCCCGAAGCCGGTTCCCCCAAATCCCCAATCCAATTTGCAAAACTCCAAATCTCCAACCCTAGGTGGAACCAAGCCGGGGAGGAGCCAGGAGCGCGCGGCGCCGGGCCGGAGGTGGCGCTGGGAGGAGCTCCAGCCGGAGCCGGAGCCGAGTGGGTGGCCGAGGAACCGGGGAGGAGCTACAGCCGGAGCCAGGAGCGTGCGGCGCCAGGAGGAGCACCACTCAGAGGCAGGACCGCAGGAGCGCGCGGCGCCGGGAGGAGCTCCACCAGGCTACGCCGGGGAACCGCCGATGCGGGGAGTAGAAGGCACGAGCGCACGGGGCCGGGTGGCGGCAGCCGGCAGGGAGGAGGAGCCGTGAGGGGAGTAGAAGGGGGCGCGTCGTGAGCCGTGAGGGGAAGGGAGCAGGCACTGGAGTCTGGAGGGGAGTAGAAGGGGGCGCGCCGTGAGCCGTGAGGGGAAGGGAGCAGGCACTGGAGTCTGGAGGGGAGTAGAAGGGGTCAAGGGGGCGCGCGTGGGTGTGGCCATATAAGCTCAGCCGGCCAGACCCCAAAACCAGATGTCCAGATTTGAGAATTGAGAGTTGAGGCTTGTGATTTGTGAATGCCAGGGAGGTAGAAAATAGAAATCAAGATTCAAGATGGCTCCTCCTAAATCGAAAGGAAAAGGTAAGAATTGGATTGTGAATGTCTAAATGGTGAATACTATGAATTTGTGATGTGTTATGTGTGATACTCACAGTGATTATAATTTATAAATGATTATTGATGAATGAATATGATGTGTGAATTTGATAGTGTCATGGTGAATTAGATTGTAATTGGTTGATTACTTGATTTGCTAGATTTGAAGAGCTATTTTACCATTGTGTCGTTATCAAGTGGGTCGACCCCAAGAACCGATGCAAGCGGGAATGCTGTGGTAGCTACAAAAAAACAAGTACTATCGGTTAATTTTTTATGATTTATGATGGATTAATCTGAATACTCACCATCCATCTACTTTTGACAAGTTGTTACTAGTAATTCAATAATTTGGTATTTTGGTGGCAAATTGTTCTGTAAACTTCATTGATGAGGTACATTTTCTACATTTGTCATGTTTTTGTATGTTTATGTGATGCAGATTGTAGTTTTGAGACTCATTTAGTATCATATGCTCTATTGAAAGTGATTGCAACGTGTATTATATATGTCTTGCTTTGTTATCGGATAATAGTATTAGTTTATTCCGGCTGATTCCGTCCAACCTAAATTTCTATCCTGGGTCTGCCACTGCCTACCACCGCGACGAGGAGATGGTAGTCAACACTCTCCACCGGCTGGTTCAGCAACATGGCCCGCTGCGGCCACCGCGTCAAGATCACTGCCAACGGCAACTCTGTGTACGCCAAGGTGGTGAACGAGTGGTGCACCGTGCACGGCTGCGACGACGAGCACAACTACGAGCCGCCCTACGGCAACAACATCGTCGACGCCTCGCCGGCGGTGTGGGACGCCCTGGGGCTTGACCAGAACGTTGGTACGGAGGACGACATCACTTGGTCTGACGAGTGAGCAGCTGTGCGCCGAGCAGCAGTTGATGATTCATGCTTGTGCTCGTACTATTTGTCGGTCCATGTTACGTATACAAATTACATATTGTTAGGGGAGTTCATGGTTCTGTATATGATGTCCTTATTGATGTTCACAAATAAATAGTTCAATGTCGTGCAGAAAGTAATGGGGCTTGACACCAACATCACTGGGCAGAACATTACACAGCACGGCGTTATGAATAAGCATGCACAGGAACAAGTATAACCGCTGAAATTTAACAAAGCAGTGAACAAACTTGCCATTTGCATTTTCAGGAGTATTTCAAGTAGTGTTTGCAGAGCAGATACCAAAAGACAATTCAATTACATAGAAAATCTTATGTTGACTTCTACAAAAAAGGTTCACTTGCATGATTGTATCTAGATTACAGCATATATGGAGCCAGTGATAAGTAGGGAGCATTCAGTGCTCCATGGTGTGAATTCAACTCTCATAACAAGTCGGTTCATTCCAGCATTCAGTGAAAAGTCAACAGAGACCAGTTAAATCAAGGGTCAGTACAAATGCAGGGAGAACCATCATCCGCTCCTGTTGCTGCTCAATATTTCGAGTAAAAGCAGACGGGAGCAATCCAGACGATTTCATGATGGTAAGTTGGTAAACATTGCTGGTCAAGTCCTGAAACATCAGTGTTACATACAAAATTTGTAGATTCTTCGGCTTTGCCAGATCGTAATTATCTCATATGGCTTCTACGAGTCTTTCCTGAACTGACTTCTGATCTGGTATTTCTTTAATGCTGCCCATGGGTAAAAATTGCGTCAATACTTACTACCTCCCATAAAATATCTATAAATGTTTGCCTAGTAATACAAAAGAAGTACAGAACAATAAAAATTGTGCAAATAAAAAAATATGCTTAATAGAAATCAGATGGAACTTGCCTGTAAAGAATTTCTCCACCATGTACCACCTTCGATATCCAATCAGGAGACAGATCCTCTAAAATATGCAACTGTTCTTCTATCTCCCCTGCCAAGTGATAGGCCAAATACGGGGGAAAGAAATGACAATCCGTACAGCTTGAGAAATATTTGGTAAAAAAGGTCAGAATTGTTAGATCAACGTCGTACCTGTCTCTTCTATCTCCAAGTTATTAGCAATAATATTGTGGAAAAGTTCCTGTTTTGTGATTAGCGAATTCTTGGTAGATCGAGAGATATCGCAGACTATGTCGAATGTGACTCGTAAAGAATCTAGCTTTTCCTGGGAATTCACTGTGGGTACTTGATTGATTTTGTCTTTATCATTTTCCTGCAAGGAACAGGTTCATCTGGTCAGAAAATAAGCAGAAGATAAATTAATCATCTTAGAATTTCTTCCAGTCTTGTGTTCTGTTACAAAAGAAAAAGTGCTGAAAGCAAGCGTTCTGTTGGCCATCCACCGTGGCAAAATATAGAAAATGAAGAGAAGCATCAAAGTTAAGTTTGTTCTTGCTTATGCTGCATTTCTACCCTTCGAAAAAACCAAGCATTATATCCTGTTCCTACTAAACCATCAGCATGCCTCAGCTCAGGTTATGAGATCCCAAGGTAATTGGCAGGTTACAACTAGTTACCGGTAGTCCTGTGCTGACTCATTTCTAAGCATACATTTTAATACTAAAATGATTCTAGCTTTATGTATTACTTTGACAAACAAAATAACTGTAGAATTGATTAGTACACTGCCAACCTTCTTGGTATGACTGAACAGTCCACTTTGGGCACTACCTTGACTATTGCGTTAGAAGAAGGTAATTAAGAGGTCTATTCGATACATTTCACAACAAAATCATGTTAACAAGACCAAAATGACATAACAATTACCAGCTATTTCATTGCACAGTAAAGTTTTTAAAGGAATTATAATGCGAGCAAACACATTTGTCATTTAGTTAAGCAATTGCCTATGGCATTTGAGAAATTCATCTCCCAGTATGTATTAACCATAAGCACAAACACATATATGATGGAATGAGAATAAGAATAAGAAGTCACATACCACCAGTGAGTTGGTAAAAGTACATGTTTCTTCTGGGAAAAGGCATTTTTCAGCTGTAACCTCATGCTCTGCGATAAGGATGGCCCCACCCTTTTCAAGTTTCGATGTGTCCACATCATGATCAGAAGGGCTTTCTTCAGATTTTGATGGTGAAAACATTATTAGTGACCTGCGAGCTGAACTGGTAGATCGTGCTTCAGAGCTATGTCCACTTGTGGTTTCGAGTTTCTCAAGTGGAGTGGGCAATGGCCTTTTAGGTGTCTGCATTGCTGGTGTTTCGGCCATCAATGGTGAATTTGAGGTACCATGCTTTGGTGTACTCTCTTGAAAACAAGAGATCAAATGGCGGTTTGGAGTATCAGAAATATCGGTCTTGACTGGAATGGAGACATGCTTGTTGGAACTTCTGTTTGCTCCTTCTGTACCATCAGCACTCAGAGAGCTCACTTCTGCTGGATCAGAAAGCAACTGAGTCCTTTCAGTTCCTTCAGCAATAATTTTCTGGGACATGAGTTTTTGAAAAGATTGTGGGAAGTGTGAAGCATTTGAAAATCCATTTTCAGAGCAACTTTGCAGAATTGACTCAGCACAATGACCATTATGTGGTGCCTTGAGATATAGCTTCTCCCTTGAATTAAAGGGTTCTGGTAGCGTGGCCTCAGGAACGTCGATGTCCTGCATACAAAACAATTCCAATTAGAATGCTGAGAGAATTATCATGATCTGAAAATTAACTAACATAATCAAAAGTAAGATGGGTTTACTAGAGATTAAAAAAAGGAACTTAAGTTGAGGCCCTGAGGTGCTCCAAGCAAATTACAGGACGTTTCACACAGTAACAACAATGCTCTATTAATTACCAACTAACTGGCCAAGACCTAGCTGAACCAAGTTTAGTACCTTATGATGAGAGTCCAAATAGCTCAAAAGCTTTGAGTGAAAAGCCTCGCAAAGTGCCATGGATGGAGACTGGTCAGGATTTCTGCATTCCACAGTGTCCATTAGAAGTGTAATTTCCATGTCAGCATACATGCACAGGCTTTTCTCATCATGTAAGAGTATCTTCTTTATCTGGATTGCTTCTGGAAATAAATGCTTCATCTGGGCCAAATGGGTGTACAATAACTTCCTGTAATGCAGAAAAACCATCATCAGACTCCAATAAATAAATAAATGCTTTTCCAGGCTGACACTTCTCGTTGCCATAAGTACCTCTTTGTTAGTACTTCCACCTGGGTGGCAATGTTCTTAAATGTAGTCATCTTCTTCCGCAGGCACAGCAACCTTATAGAACTCTCCATTCGATTAAAAAGATTTAGCAAATTCTTGTGTCTGCCATTGTAACAAGAAAGCATGATGAATAATCATGGCTAGGAAGCACAGAGATGCATGAGGTGAAAATGAAAGATGGCTCACTTCTCAAGGAGTTCGTTTGGTTGATCCTTTGGAAACGTGTCAAACATATCAATGCTTCTTGAAACCGAAGATTGACTGCCACCAGGTGAAATACTGTCACTATCATCTTCATTGTCTGTTTCATCCTCATCTCCCAACAACTGATCAGCAAATATATCCTTGTACCTCTCTGTAAGCAAATTCCTTGCCAGTAAGCTGATAACAATACCTTTCCTTCTAGATTCAGGCTTCTCGGGAGTGGGGGATTCGATTTTGCTCCCAGAATCTTCCATGTCAGCTTTCATCTTCTGCGTAGTTCCAGGGCTACTTGAATCAATATCATCAGACATTTGAGTAAGTCCTTTCTCCAGGAAAACCTGAGTACTTCCCCCCTCACTCATTTTCAGCTCCAAACACTACAGTAATAGGATGGAACACGTATCAGATATCTTATTCACAGTAACGTGCTCTACCAAATTGAACACAAATGGGAGATGTGTAGAAGTACAGGGATAAACTGCAGACAACAGTGCAGTATAACATTATTTAAGAGTAGCAATATCAACAGTGCAGTACATGGATAAATTGCAGACAGCAGAGCAGTACAACATCATTTAAGAGTAGCAATATCATCCAATTTAGTCATGCACGAGATGAAATTTTAAAATTGGACTGAAAAAGCTTAGCATGATGACTTAAAAACTTTGAGTAAACACTCACAAACACCCCAAACCCTAGAAGTTTCTCCACGACGCGGACAAATCGCCGCGCAACTCCAACCAACGCCAGGTAAGGGCCTCGGATGCAAAAATATAGCACCCGGGAGAGCGCGCGAGACACATTCTATTGACGAGCCGAAGCACACAGCGACAGTTGCAGCACCAAATTGTCAAAACAAAAGCAACGGGAGGGTCAGATCTGGGAAGCGTACCGGGGACCAGAGCTCCAGAGGCGCTTGCGGTCTCAGATCCCGAGAAATCCGACGCTTCGGGCGGGAAATTTCGCCGTGGGAGCGGCCGGCGGCGGCGGGAGTGTGCCGTTGGCGAGGGAGACGGGGAAGCCGGAAAGGCGACAGCACGGTGCGGCGCGGTTCAAAGTCGAGAAAACATACACAGCGCCCGAGCCCCCAACGGTTATTTCTGGCCCTTTTATACGTAAGAATGGACGGATTTATAACGGGCCGTGCGGCAGTACGGCCCAGGTTCTGTTCCGAAAATGGGCCGGCCCGTTCCAAATGGCCACGCGCCCACGCCGCCCACGTGCGACTCCGACCTGGAGCTCGCGCGGGCGCGGTGCCGCGCGCTGCACGACCGCTTCGCCGCCTCGCCTGCCCTGCCGCGCCACCGCGCGCTGCGCTCCCTCCCCTGCCTCGTCGGCGCCGAGCTACGCTTCCTCACCTCGAGCTACCCCGATCCCGCCCGGCCGCTTTACTCCAACCTGCCCCACCTCGCCAGTCGCCGCGCTGAGCCTGCTCCTCGCCCACCCCACCGTGCGGTCCCCCTCCTGCCTCGCGCCGCTCCCGGGCGTCGACTTCGCCTGCGCCTTCCGGTCCCACCACGCGTGGGCGGTCCTCTCCGCGCGCAAACCCTCCAGACTCGCCTGGGTCCCGCGCAACGGCGACCAGGGCCGCCCGCGTTGCGGCGGTGCTGGATGCGGCGCGCGGGGCACCGCCCGCTACCCGACCCGAGATGCTGCTGCTCGTCTTCGCCCGCGGCGTCGGTGCGGACCCAGCGTGGGGGCTCGTGGAGGAGTTCGGGGCCGTGGAGATCGACTTGCTGGTGGAGTTCCTTGGCGATTCCGAGGAGGAGGAAGACGGGTGGGTCAGCGTCAGCTTCAACCCAGGTGAGGAGATGAGGAGCTTTAGGGCGCTTGAGGTTGGCGTTGTGGAGAGCGGTGGTGAGGTGTTGTTGTCGCCGCCAACGCCGCGGGAGGCGGTGATGGAGAGGAGCGGGAAGGTGTTAAGAGGGTGGGTTTGATTCTTTCGTGGGGAAGATGAGGATGGACTCGACGGAGCTGGTGAATTTGGACACGACGGCGCTGGTTGCAAACTTGCAACAGTGTCAGGGATCAGCAACGGCGGGGTGGGCAGGCTGATGGATGCGCCGGAGGCGGAGACCAGGGCAAGGTTCAAGTGCAATTACAAGCTCGTCATGGATCAGGTTATCTGAATGTTTGCTTTTTGATCTATCAGGGTGTGTTGATAAGGAATTCTAGATTCATTTGAGTGCTTGAGATAGGAAATTTGTGGTTCTGAAGCTTTCCATGTTGCTTGATCAATCTGAACTGTAAAATGTCAACAATCGTGAAGTGCATAGAACTAAATTGTTGGTTTGGATTTCCTAGGAAAGGATACCTACAGCAAAGGCTTATCATAATCTACAACATTTGTTTTTACGGTCCAAATCTTGATGATCAGAAGAATAGAAATGTCCAGTAGAGGACTATGTTCTTACAAGAGAATCCAATGATGTAGGCTTTCTAGTAAATTAACAGGACCTTTTCATGCTTATTTGCAGGCACTGTCTGAACTCCAATCTCCGATACTAATTGAGTTGGGTAAAGAAGTGGATGGAAAGAAATGCATCGTATGTGAAACTGTTTACTCAGAGTTTAAAGAAATTGTTTCAATGTGTGGTGCTCCTGAAGAGAAAAACAGAGCAACACAGTTACTGAAGCAACTTATGTAAGCTTCCCTAGATAACTTTGTTTCCTCGAGTTATTCAAGCTTTAATATTTCATAGTTCGGACGGGCCTTTCTCTGTCTAGTGACAACTCTAGTTTGGAATATTGAACATAGCTGTTTTGCTTTGATGCTTAATATGGATTTATAGTTCTGTTTCAATGCCTGCTCTTAACATATATGACATGCGATCAAGTGTATACAGCAGATTCACTCTGTTGTTCCTTTTTATTACCAAATGAGAAACTTATTGGAATTAGGTAATTGCCATCCAGACACTTCACAGGTGTGACAGAATCTGCGTTATTGTATTTTTCGAGGGAATATATTTGTCCTTGGAACAATAAACTACTTATTCCATGCACACAAAAAGCTTGGTCGGAATAACTGATTATAAACTCCCCAAGTCCAAACTTCATGACTTGGTCATTTTTTTGGCATTCTAGTATGTTACACTATTTTGGCGCTTGTGTACAGTCGCTGATGTACACAACATTAGCATAACATCACTTGCCCTCTTCCTGTGGGGGTATTGTTACTTCGCTAGAGGGACTACAAAACAATGATTTTGATATAACTTTAAAAGAAACGAGGCTTACAACAGACTAGTTTCACCGGTTCACCATCTACATTCTCTCGTACTGATGAACATAGATTTTATTTCCACGCCAAAAGTAAGATCAACATATCAAGACCGAGTAAATAACAGTATAAATTGACTGTTCTTTCAAATCCAAACCATTAGCTATCAGCCATTAACTTTTACATAAACATCAAATAAATGTTTACTCAGTTGACCCTTTGAAGCCCAACAACCAAGGTAGAGTTCAAAAATTAGAATGCGAACTAATAAGATTTTCCACAGTGTATCAAGCTTCCAGCTCCCAAGAAAAGCCCGAATATTGCAGCGCTGCCAACAGTGGTTTGCCCAATGTGTCTGATCTTCAGCAACCCCGGGACCTGTGAAACAAAATCGCAGTGTTCTCTTTCTGATTAGAAACCAGCTAGCGCTGCGGAATATTAAGATATGAATTTCATGCAGCAAATTTACCTCTCAGACAAATTAAATGTTGTCTCTTATCAAATCTAGTTGTTCCAGGATTAGGATGTAATATGAGCTCAGTGCTTTTATGTGTTGAACAAACATGCAGTGAATAACAGTCAAGGATTATTGACAAAACAGGTGTAGACCCAGGGTCCAGGATGACTCATGACTAAAGTGGAAAGATGTGGTGTCAAATTTAAAACATAAATCCTCTATATCTCAAAGGGGCGGGACAGTAAATGTACTTCCCATTTAACGGTTTGGTGCACCAATAAAGTAGTAAATTCTGAATTTTAACACGTCAAGGACCGAGCAAATTAAGGAAATCAAATACAAGTGCCACCAACACCACAAAGCAATTTAATAATTTGAAAGAAAACATGGTAATATTGTATACCTTGTATCTGATAGCCTCGTAAGTTCCATAGACAGCACCTATGCACAAAGGGGGAAACATGTCAATTATTTTCTTGATATTTATCCTAAGCCAGCAGACGAAATTGCGGGCATTTTTTAGAACTAGAATAAGCTAAAACTGATTATAAGCAGCTCGCTCTTGGAGTTATATCTTGAGAGTTGAGATTACAAACAGCTTAAGAGTCAGTGCACAGAAGAAACAAAACAAATATGATTTGGTAAAATCACTTGTCCTTTTGAACCACGCAGCTGAAACAGCCCAATAAAGCACACCCAAAACAGCATCTTTTATGCCTCGAAATTCCAAAATTAATTACTAATTACTACTACCTCCGATTCCAAATGTAAGTCATTTTAGAATCTCTACCGGTCAAACATTTGTAGGTTTGACAATCAATATATAAAAAAAATTACCAAGATTGACAACATGAAATTGGAATTACTAGATCCGTCATGAAATATACTTTCATAATGTATAATTATTTTTATGTGAAACAACATATTTTCGTAAAAAATTATGGTCGAAGTGTCACCTTGGAGACCAGAGATCGTGTCAATGTCTAATGTCTAAAACGACTCATATTTGGAATCAGAGGGAGTAAGCAGTAAGCAAGAAATATGCAGGTCCATAGATGACAGCATATCCACCCTTGAAATCTATATCTCCAAAAGCAAGGTAAAAAACCACCAAGTGGAGCTACAACTTTTCGACGCCAGATAACAAAAAGAAATGGTACAGACAATGCCAAAACTCGGTTAACTTTCTGTTATCGAGTCCAAACCAGGAACTAAAGCCAAAATCCGAATATTTGTAATACGTGACGCATTTTCGCACTGTCACTGTCACTAAGCAACCCTTTTAACAATCAACAGTCAAAAGCAACATAAAAAAAATCTGATATTTTTTCTCACCCCTAGTCCTAAGTCCTAACAACCACCACCAAAATGCACCAATGCCTAGCACACCAAACCGGCATTTCCCCTTAAAGCACAGCACTTGGGCAAACAAACTTCAGCTGTTCGGCGTCCGGTCACCCAACCCAGACGTATCGTCTAATTCCACCTCCAGAAAATCCTACCTAGACAAGAATTCCTAACAAACGCATAACTGCATAAGCACTCGTACACCCACACAGCCCGATCCTACTAGAAAAAGTCCAAGATCAGCAGCTAACCGGAGTAGATCCCTCAAATCGAACCCTGATTTAGTCACACGGATGGCAATCGATGCCTTAAGCGCGAAATCAGACCAGTTCCGCACGGATTGATACGGGGCTAGGGTTTAGGGTTTTAGGGAGGGAGGTTACCGACGGCTCCGCCGATCGCGCCGCCGATGGCAGCTCCGGCGCCGACGCGCGCCAAGCAGCTGTCGCCCCTCGCCATCACCTCTCCTCTCCTCCCTCGCCGCCGCCGCCTCGCTGCCTTTCTTAACGGAATCTCTCTCCCTTCTCTTTCTTGCTTGGTAATCCGACTCGACGCCAGCGTGGTGCGTGCGTTTATGGGCTACTTGCGTTGCGCCTCGTCCACGCTAACGGGCTCCGGATCCGATCGGGCTTGGTTTTCTCGTAGGATTGGATTGGGCCGAGGTTCTCGCAGGATTGCCGAAGGAGGCCTAGTGACCTGTGAGCCGTCTGATTTGCGTAATGGACGGATTGGATTAATCTGAAGTTGAAATTTTATCTTAGGTTCCTAACGGTACGTCGACAACACATAGCATACTCCAAAAGTTACCCAAAAAAATTCCACATATTTTTACACATAAAATCACGGTGCACAACCAAGGGAGGGGGTATTATCATATGTACCCCAATCAAATAGGACATTCTTTGTTAATTTATCGATTTAATGTGGATGACATTCTTGTGCTCTACACATGCTAGATAAGGTTGTCCATGAACCAACTAAGAGAAATGCTTTGCATGCAGATCAGATAATATTGTATCATAGCCTTTGTACATGTCCGGATCGTTAATCCATTGGAAGAAGTTGCAACGCATCTCGGGCTGTCATTATGCGTTGATGAAGTTAGGGATATGTGGAATGAAACGTAAAGTGTGAAAAATGATGTGTGCGTAAGATTTGCTTACGAGGATGTTCTCGCACGTGTAGTACGCCTGAGCGGCGGTGGCTGGGTGTGTGGACTGAATGATTTTCGTCGGTTCTTCGCACACACATTACAAGCGTGGAAACTTCGATGGTACCGCTGCATCCTTCATAGAACAATCCGGGTACGGTTTAGCCCTCTTGGCAAGCCACTTGTGCTTCCGCAGTACCTTCGCATAGAAGTCTGACATCTCCAATGTCGACCTAATGTTTTGTTGTATGTCATAAAATAAGGGTGGGTCAGTTTGAAACAAATAGAATGGCGAAATACATACCCGTTAAGAAAAATAGCGTACACAAAAGCATAAATATGATAACACTACCTGTGTACATAAAATGAAAGGTCCTCTAACATGCAAACAATATAATTATTTACGACATAGAATGACACCTAGACGAGCTCAGTTTGTTGGGGCAATCCTTCGTGGAGTGGCCAAGGGTCTTGCATATCCGGCACTTCCTCGCGCAGCTTAGGCCCCCACATTGTTTTTTATCCCTGTCGTTTTGCAAGCGTCGCATCTGCCGTCGTCCCTTCCCAGTTGCCTTCAAGGCTATGTTCGGCCCTATTTCACCTTCTCCGCTCAAAAATCCATATAGTTCATGTCCACTCCATACGAGTGAAACGTAGCACTCTATGTTCCGAAAAGATGGTGCATGTCGTAGCACTCGAAGATGTACGGTGTAGAAATCTGCCTAACTTTGTACACCTGCGAGCATGGCCTGTGCATCAGTTTCGGCTTGTTGCAGATGCATGTAGCAACATCATCGAGGGTGCAAGCATGTTTTCTTTCCCCCTCTGGCATGACTGTTGATATATTTTTTCCTCAACCGGATCTCGTACGTCCTTCTCAAGACATCGATCATCCGGATGTCGTGCATACGAGCTTTCTGCATCTTCTGGTCCATATACCTCTGCATGTTCTCGGACCACTGCTTCCCTTCTTCCAGCTGTCGCCTCGCTACGGTGGCTCTATTGACGAAGTAACTGACAATGCGAGTTCGTGTCTTCTCGACGATCACGGTGATAAGGAAGCACCACACACCTTTTAGCATGCTATTGTACACCTCAGACATGTTGGTCGTCATAATGTCGTACCTCGCGCCATCGTTGTCGTACAGCTGGGACCATTTCTCCAACTCAAGAGTGTGGAGATTAATCCATTGGGTGAAACTTATGGGGCTCTTGGATTCCCCGCTCGTGGCCTGCTATCTCTCGTGTGCCTCCGGAGGGGACTTCCTTGTATGTCTCGTAGTTCGATGTTCGAGGTCTCTCTAAATGAACTCAAACTTTGCCCTCTGGTTTTACACGCACAACGCCTTGAACGTCTTCATGAGTTCCTAACTGTGGAACCACGTGAAAAAGTTCGATGCAAGATGCCTCATGCACCACTGGGTTTCGAAGTCGTTCAACTAGCACGGGGGTTCCGCCGCGTTCTTCATGGTGTTTAGAGCAGACAACAACCCAGCATTGTGGTCTGTGATAAGGCGTTTGGCCGGTCTTTCACAACCGCCCGCTTGACTTCTGACAACAGCATCTTGGGGGACACGGACACGTCCTCTGCAACTAGGTGGCTAATGAGGCTTGCAACATATGCGAAAATCACATTTCGATGCTACTATAATAGCTTACTCAGCTCGCAAAGTATAGTCGATCACCGCCTTGACCGTGAAGACCGAACCAAAGAACTTTGCCTTATGAGCACTGACCTTGCCAGGACAACCTTCCACTAGGCATTTTACTACGTAATATCCTAGGTTGGACCGGTACATCGGTACACACCGCTGATGAACAAGACGTATCGTGCTATAGCTTGCTGCATGGCCGTCTTGTTAGGGAAGTTCTACCCAACTAACATGTAGTCAGCATCAAACCCCCACTGGGACCCATCTTCTTGTGGCAATACGAACAATCGCACTACGATATTATCAAGTCTAGATGCCACGTATGGCACATTCGATGACACAATTCCGCCGATTGGACCATCACCCTAGGGTGCGTCCTCCTCGCTACCATCCCAGCTTGGGTCAGGGTCCTCGTTGGACTCCAACCCGACTAGCTAGTCCGGTAGAAACTCGTAGAAGTCAATGCGGGTTGACCACCATTGTCTCGCCCCCTCATTTTGCATAAAACTATGCGCAAGTTTTCTCTCGTAGTCTTCCTCCAAAACAACACATTCCGTGTTACCGTCTTCACGCACCGCTTGCGGTTGCCCGCTTCCTGAGGCACCAGCATCATCGAGGTTTGCTGACGCCCCATGCACAAAATTCAAGTACACCATTGGATTCCCGTATATCGTCGCCTCGGGCTGGGAAGTAATATGCATGTACTAGCTCCATGCAATGTTGCTATTCACCTTGAGTAGCTCCCATATCCCCTGCCCTCCCCTATCCGTGCAGCTGATCCCCTCGATGACAAGCTTCTTCAAAGCTGCATCTATGTTGAATTCTCTTCGGATGCAACTCCTAAGCTCGTGAATATTCATCGCATCGAGCCTCTCCGCCCGGACTACCTTGTACTGGCATCTCGACATGTCCAACCCATCAGGTTCGCCCCCGTACGAGATCATCGCCATAAAACACTAGCAAGTCTTGCGTATTCGACATTACTTAAAGCCACAATAATCGAATTTATTTTACACATTATAACAAATAGATCGCACTACATAGTCTACATTTCGCAACATGACCTAACTAAAATTAATTAATTATAGCTAATTAATTAATAGTATTTAATGAAGCCTAATTAATTAGGATTATTTCATTACGGTAATTTAATTAGGTCTGTTTTAATTACGTCTAACTAACGATGACTAAATTAATGACAGTTAATTAATTAATTAGGTTAAATAATTTGTGAATAATTACTAACGACTAATTAATTCCCACTACATAATCAGTAGTAGTTAATTAGTAATTAAGTACGACTAATTAGTTGTAGTATATTAATCACAACTATTTTAATTAAGACAACTAACTATGACTTCTTAATTAAGCCTAATTAATTATGACCAAATAATTGGTAGAACTTAATGTAGCCTAATTAATTACGGTTAAAAATTTAGGACAAATAATTTACGACTAATTTATTACGACTGATTAACTACCACTACATAATTAGGACTGATTAGCTAGTAGTATTTAATTAATGCTAATTAATTAGGACTAATTAATTATAGTGGATTAATTACGACTATTTTTTGTTAATACTAACTAACTATGACTTTCTAATTAAGCCAATTATTTAATTAATATTATTTAATGAAGCCTAATTAATTATGACCAAATTATTACATTAATTAAATACGACTATTTAAGTTACAAATTTTAATTACGACTATCAAACTGCGATTAATTAATTATGACTAACTAACTGCGAGTGAAAAAAAATACGACTAATTAACTACGACTAATAAAATATGACTTCATTAAATACAACTAACTAATTTGCAAAATAAAATGCGACTAATTAATTAAAACTATTTCAATTACGACTAAATATTTAAGACTAACTAGCTATGGCTAATTAATTATAACCAAATACTTCAACATTAACTACATAGTTAAAAAAAGTGCATACGAGAGAAAATACTTCCTTTAGAAGATCTTCAATTGATGTCAAACTAACTGTACTAAAACGATCGCTAAACACTTCTTAAACAGCCTCAAATCGGCAACGAAATTTAAACTAATTTCGGTCGATCGCGCAGCCTCTTGCTCGCTCGATCCTCTCTCTACGCAGAGCGAAATGGTTCTGGTGTGTGGGGGGGGGGATGAGAGCACGTCGGTACGTTTTATAGCCGCGCGAAGGCCGACCGCGAAGCGACAAGACGAAATTGCCTGGTTTTACGCTCATGCGACTCACCGGGTTTTTCGCGCATGCGGGGACAACGAGAATCTAGGGACGCCAAAAGCGAGATTTTACTTTTAAAAAATAAAAAAAAAACAAAGAGAGGGGGCTACCATGCCCCACGGGCGGGGGGGGGCACTGAGGGCAATCGCATCCCTAGGAGCCGGACGAGGCATTGCTATGTCCCTGGGATGGACGAGGCTATGTGTCGCGTCAGCGCAGCTCTATGGTACTATTTTTATCTTTGATGTGCAGATATGCTAGATTTGTTATTTCACACGCCAACAATGTTATTTTAGCCCAAAACTCTAATTGGTTTAGTGTCAATTGTCCTGTGGATATTAAGGATCTATAACCTTGGATTGTCCGGTCGTGTAACTTTGAGAAAGATTAAGGCTTCGTTTGAGCACGGCAAATCTATATGAATTTCACATGAAACAATTTAATTCTAGTAGAATTCTGGTACAATGCTGAAGTTACCACGCATTATTTTTTTCAGAAATTTCATGCGAAGCAATTCATCTTTCGCATAAAACTAAAAAAACTAGGTGTTTCGAGCGGAACCTAAGAATGTGCGGATCACGGTGGTCTGTACAAGTTCTCCATTCATGGCAGTCAATTATGTCTTTGGTGATATCCTGGTTGTCCTTATGTTGGAGACTTTGGAGCAGGTAAAGTGTATTTGGCTCGGACACAGCAGAAACTTCACTCCATTCAACTTTTAGGTAGAGTAGTTAAGCATCGGTTTAAAGGTAAATCCATGATCCCATCCATGGTTGAGGAACGGGGATACAAGAATTTACCGTTATAAATAGGTGTATTTGAGGATTTATCATTCGATATCTCACGACATGTGGATTCTGGAATTACATGTCGGTGAGTTTCGAGAAGTAAATATTCATATACATCTATCTCGTAATAGTAAATGATTCTAATTACTAGGGAACGACCTTGCTACGGATCATTTGTTGTCAAACTCTCTCTCTCGTGATCATATGAAACAGGGGTGATGATATGCAAAATCTAGGCACGCATACTATTATTTCTCTCTAACAGTAACATATCAACTACACAAGATGTACACGGAGGGGGTGGGAGTGCACCAATGCAAATACCACAAGGCACTCTGCCAAAAGAATGCAAAGAATCCTCCGAGATTAGCTCGATCAAAGGGATCAAGAAACAAAAGCGATCACAGCTTCAAGCTGAACTTGCAGTTGCTGGCCTTGATCTTGATCTGGTTGTTGACGTTGAGGCTGTCCACGACGAGGTCGCACCTCACCCGGGACGTGACCTTCCACAGCTTGAGGCTGCCGAGCTCCACCCGCACGGGCACGTCGGCGCGGAACACCAGCGGCACGGCGCCCGTCCGCTGCGCGTCCTGCAGCGCCGACATCACCGCGCTGCCGAGCTTCGCCTGCCCGGCCATGACGACGCCCAGCACCGTCGTGTTCCGGTGGCCCTGGTAGAACGCCGGGAGCGTGCCCTGGGCCAGCCGGTACGAGTCGTACCACACGCTCAGGCTGGACCCGGACTCGTAGTAGATGCCGATGCGGCCGTTCGGGTTCGTCGCCGTCACCGTCACGTCGAACCGCGCGCTCGCCGTCAGGGTGGGGTCCACCTGGAACGCCGACACTGACAGCCGGTCCACCGAGTACCGGGGCGCCTTGGGGTCGAACAGCAGGTAGAGCACGCCGAGCGCCGCCGCGGCGAGGACGGCGAGCACAACGACGGTCACCAGGGTGCAGCAGATGCACCGGCAGCAGCACCCCCGGCGCCGCTTCGGCGGCGGAAGCAGCGCAGGCGGCGCAACACGGCGCGGCGGGGGCGGCAGGTGCTGCCGCCGGCCGTCCTCGAGCGCCGGGTCGCCCTTGTCCGACCTGAACGAGTTCCCCGGCACCAGCGGCGCCGACGGCCTCTGCCCGGCTTCCAAATCCACCGGGTGTATCCTCTGGTGATCCGCCATAGCCAACTGCACCTACGCACACGTACCGCTTCTTTGCAACACAATCAAAGCAAGAGCAAGCTCGTCTGTGCTGTGTCCCTCTCTCTCTCTCTCTCTCTCTTGTTGCAAAGACTTGTGCGTCTCTCTATATAGAGTTTCAGACTATAGTGATACTTGTGGTGGTTTGACTTGTGGTGGAGGCTTGGGGGCGAAGGGAGAGGGTTATGTCTGTGCGCGTGTCGGGGAGAGAGAGGAGCCGAGACGGGGAGGCGGGGGCGTGAAGTCTCCACCTGCCCCCAACGGCACGGCCTGCCATTGCGCGTCGCGTGTGCGTGCCGTGGCTGCGTTTTTTCGCTCGTTTTCGTGCGTTTTTCGGTGCGGTCGCTCGGGTTTGGACTTCGGAGAGCGCCGCGCGCGTCAGCGTGCCGAGGTGTCGCACTGTCGTCCGCGGTTCACCGATCGGTGGGATGGCGCGTGGAAGGGAGCGAAGCGGCGCGCGCAAGGGAGCGCGGCTGGACGGCTCGGGTCCGACGCACATGCGCCACACGAAACGCACACGGAAACGGGCCATCAGGAGGCGACGGACGGATGGAGAATGTGTCGGAGGCCAACGTTTTCGTGCGGAGGCGCGTGATCTTTGCCGCGACTTCCGCGATGCGCTGGTGGCTTTTCCACTGCGGCTCCGCGTTACGCCGTACAAGATAGAACTAGAAAGGCCATGCCGCAGCAGCAGCTGTCGTGTGCAAGCAAGTGTGCAACCACTCGCTAGAAAAATAGAAATGTTACAATGTTGTTATGGAAGACATGCAGGCAACTTGGCATATGATATGGTCATATACTTAAATACATAATTTATCTTTGCTTAGTGCATGGGAGCAGGCTGATACAGCATAATGCTATAACAAACTGGGAGGTAGAGGGTAGGTAACAGAGGTGTTCTTTCTTTTAAGCACAGATGCCTTTTTGCTGCGATCACGTTTTCCTTATCACACGCTATGACGCGTGGGATTCCATCGATGCAATGCAAATGTGCAATCAGACCGGTTGTGTGGTGTGTACTTGCTTAAGAAAGATACATCGCACATCTAATCATGGTGGTTGAGTGACACATTGGACATCGCGGACATTGATGATGAGTTAACAAAAAAGAGGAACAGAAAATAGAGATGTGCGCGATTAGTCAAATGTGTGTAGCTGAAGCTTCCCAGTCGCATCCAAATCGAACCAAGGTTCCATCTAGATGACAGTTCATATTCTTTCTTTTTTTTTCCCTTTTTTGCGACGAGATTATTAGTTCTAATGGGGTACGGCGCGTTTAATTTGATCATTCGGTCGTATTAGTACACTACAACTTAATTTGATCATTCGGTCGTATTAGTACACAACAACTAACCTTTTTTTATCTCTAGCTAAGGCTCATCACATTTGATGTTTGAGTATTAGTTTGACATCTCTTGCCATCTCTGACTAATGCTAAGATAATGAGCCTGAACCGATTGATGGCTTGATGCCGGTGACAACTGCGAACAAGGATGTCAACGATCTCAATGCAATGGATTTTTATTTTTGCTTTGCTTTCTTGTTTGTTATCACCGAGGGGTTTTCTGTGGAGCCCAATGGATTAATTAGTGGGCTACTGTAAGCGAGCAGGACATACAGAACCGATCAAGTTTTTGCACGGTTTAAAACTAAATTTTGCAAGGACACACGACGTGTTACACCTAATGGCTGTGATAAGTCTCGTACTCTCGTCACATACCAGCTCACTTCCACTAGTAACAAATCGAAAGCCAACCACTCCATTAGCTTTGCTACAATGGCAAAAAGGATGACTGGGATCGGATGCAAGAGTGAATCCAACTACCATGGCTTGCTTGAAACACAAAATTGCCTCAAAATTAGGAGTGAATGCCATTTCCTACCCAAAAAATGACTCCAAACAGGGCCTTAATCTGCAGACTACAGTCTCCAACCAGGCATATCTGACAGTCCGAACCTATATTTCACTTTGAGAGAAAAGCTGCTGGAACTGAACTTTCCCAGTGAAATTAGACAAATCTCAAACAGGCACGGTCAGTCGCAGGTATCAAGTGATTAGTAGGTTCAAGTTCTAAAAAAAAGCGATTAATAAGTTCCGCGTTGCACGGGCCTGGTCATAAACCTTATCTAAACCTGGCTTCCAAGCCTAAAGGAAACCGAGTCCATTACAGAACTGACTGCTAAGAAATCAGGCCAAGGACCGGAAGTCTTGGTCCAAGGTGGGCTCCTTATTTCAAATCATAGTAGGATCGTAGCCTATAAACAGAGTGTACTAGTCATTGTAAAGGTTGATCGCTTGATGAAGAAATAAAGAGAAGTAAAAAGTCCCCCTACATCTCTGTATTCAATCTATTATTATGTTCTTGCATTCTTGTATTATTCTTACGATTCTGAGTTTGTCTACGAAGTAATCGTTCAGACTGAACTCGGCAGCGACGGTTCCTCGATACTGACCTCCACGTTGCATCCCTCCGAACGAAACCAAAGTCTAATGGCCCATATTGGCCATAGACCATGATCCATTGAATACGATACGGGGAAGGGAACGGAGGGAATCCCGTACCATGCCGAATTACCGGCCCATGGGACGGTACCGGCATCGATTGAATATGGCCGGACTTGTTGATAAGTCGAGGCTGCAGCCTGCAGGTGCATGATCCGGGTTGTGATTTTCAGATGGACAACGATGACAAGATCGGATGCCAATATTACGGTCTGAAATCTGAATGGCTCAGTACACTTTGTATTGTGAAAGTACGCATTGCTAATTGCTTTAGCAATTAAATTACTCGCATTCAGACCTTCGCACCTGTTTTTTTGTACTCCATTGTTTCAGAATATTTGCCCCGAATTTGATGACTCAAACTTGGTAATATTTTATCAATAATATTTTTCTAAATATTTAGATTGATCGTAGTAAAAGGGTATTGTTAATTTATTATAAGAAATACTTTCATAATATTGTACCCTCATAGTATTTTATAAAGATATTATTATAAAATTAAAAGTCAAAGTTTAATTTGGAGATCGTGAAAAGGTCAAAAAAAAAAAAGGTTCAAAGTACTTTGAAACGGAGTACCACCTGTAACTTTTCAACGGGTTCTAATTATGCATCAGCAGTGATAATTTCGCTATGGAGTTATATTAAACCAAATATATGTATGACTACAAGACAATGGCCGCATTTCAATGACTACATAAGCTGTACATAGCGCTCGATCGAGCAGTATCGCGTAGTACATGTATCAATCGTTGTATAAAACAGCAATCTGCACATATATTTTACTCATCAGACCAGGTGATGTCCTCCATACCAACGTTCTGGTCAAGCCCCGGGGCGTTCAACACCGCCGGCGAGGCGTCGACGATGTTGTTGTTGTCGCAGGGCGCCTCGAAGTTGTGCTCGTCATCGCAACCGTGCACGGAGTCGCTGTTGGATTATGTGGGCCTAGCCCATTCAAGAAGAATAATTCTTAAATTAAATCTCAAAGGCCCACTCATGCAAAGGAAGGTTGCATGTGAACTTTAGTACCATATTGCTAGTTCTAGGAGAGGAAGACCACCTTAAAAGGGATGGTGCACTCCTAGTCACTTGAGACATGTGTGGGAGAGAACTAGAGGAACACACACGCGCGCGCTCGCCTCGCCTCGCCTCGCCGGGCAGGGCCGGGCGGGGCGGGCGCACGGCACCTGCGTGAATGGTCCGCCCAAATCGGCGCGTCAGTGCTTGCAGACGCGACTTCCTTTTGCAGTTTTATCTTTTGCTGTTTTGTGTGGCGGTGAATCCGGATCGGTTACGAGACTAATCCGTTTCGGTTACGAGTTATGGAGAACGTGCAGTCGTCTTGATCACACATCCTGATTCCTCCATAAATATCGAATCGCCGCCTCCATACGAGACGAAATCAATCTAGGGTTTTCGCCTTCCATTGTAATCGCGCCGTTTCACGTAGTCTACTCGCCCCGTTCGCGGCGCACCGCCGTTCGGAGAGCAGGTCTCCGAACCGCCGCCAAGTTCTCGCACCGGAGAGGGCGAATAAGGTTTTGGGAAGCGCTCTGCGCGATCGCTGTCGTAGCTCGCTCGCCTTCCTCGACGCTCGGTTTGCGAATCGTCACCGACTTCGTGTCATCCACACCGCGCTCGCAGCGTCTGGCGACAAACCGATCGTAATGTAATCATCGCACGTAACGGTCATGTTCTCCGCTTTAGATCTGCTTCATGTTCCTTTTCTTGGTTGACATGACTAGATCTGTTATGCTCGTGATGGTTCTCGTTATTTTGCGTGCATGATGTCATGATTAATTTATGGAATAAATTGAACCTACATGTGCTTATATGTTTAACATTCCAAAACCTTATTTTAGGCAATCGTGGTCTTACTATGGTCGGATTTGCCGATGACCGAGGCCGAGAAGTTCTCCGGTGTGCACTTTAAGAGATGGCGCATCGTGGTCACTCGTGGCTTATCGCTATGAATGTATTCGGGTTAGTAATGGCAAGCCCAAGGTATTCTTGATGCTTTGGCGTAAAGAATTCGAGACCGCCACTACTCTCTTTGTTGGATGCATTCTTAGTGTTCTTGCCGATCGTCTGCGCGAGGTGTATATGCACATGATGACGCAAAGGAGTTATGGGATGCATCAATTCCAAATACGGTGCTATCGATGCCAAGAATGACATGTATGTCATGGAGCAATTTCATGACTACAAGATGGTTAATAACCGCTCAGTAGTAGATCGGGCTCATGAGATACACCATTGGCAAGGAACTCGAACTCTGAAGTGTGCCTTACCCGACAAGTTTGTGGTCGATGTATTATTGCGAAATTACCTTCTTCATGGAGGAATTTCGAACAAAGACTCAAACACAAGAGACAAGAGCACTCTGTTGAGAGTCTAATTGGCTCTCTTGAAATTGAGGAGAAAGCTCGGAAAAGGACGCGTGTCTAAGGGTGATGGAGGGCACCCAATGCCAATGTGGTACAGAAACCCTCAAGCAAGAACAAAGGGAAATTTGTCAAAGTCGAATGACAACCAACTTCAAGAAGAAGAAGAACAACAATCGGGATGATAGAACTTGCTTTGTGTGCGGTGAGCCCGGTCACATGGCCAAGAAGTGCCCACAACGCAAAGGAAAGAAGGCACCAGAGGATGACTTCTAAGTCCATCAACGTGACCATTGGCAAGACCGAGATGGGACGGGTATGGTAATTTACCTCATCGTTTTTCAGCTTAGTCAATCTACCAACCGTGGATTGATACAGAGCTAATGTACATGTGTGTGCCGATATTTCGTTGTTTTCCTCTTATCAGTCGCCCGATTCCTCCGTCCTAATGGGAATGGGTCACATGCTACTGCTCATGGTGTTGGCACGGTAGATCCAAGTTTACTTGGAAAGATCGTGCACCAAGAACGTGCAGCATGTCCTTCTATAGACAAGAATCTCGTTAGTGGCTCCCGCTTATGTAGAGACGGGCTTAAATTGGTATTTGAGTCTAATAAAGTAGTCTTGTCTAAACATGAATATTTTATTGGTAAAGGCTATGAGTGCGAGGCTTGTTCCGCTTTTCCTTTCGATTTCTGCAATAAACCGTGAACCATATTTGTGGCAAGGTGGATGATGAGGCTAACGCTTGGCACTCACGTCTATGTCATATTAATTTTGGTTTAATGTCTCGCTTTCCAAAGATGAATTTAATTCCAAACGTTTCCATCACCAAAGGTTCTAAATGTCATAGCTGTGTGCAATCAAAGCAACCTCGTAAGCCTCACAAGGCTACCGAGGAGAGAAATTTGGCACCACTAGAACTCCTGCATTCAGATCTTTCTGAGATGAATGGAATGTTAACGAAGGGTGGAAAACGATATTTCATGACATTGATTGATGATGCAACTAGGTTCTGTTATGTGTATTTATTGAAAACGAAAGACGAGGCTTTAGACTATTTTAGAATCTATAAGGCAGAAGTTGAAAACCGCTAAACAGAAAGATAAAAGACTTAGGTCAGATCGTGGTGGAGAGTATTTCTCAAACGAATTTGACTTGTTTTGTGAGGAACATGGCATTATACATGAGAGGACGCCTCCTTATTCTCCCGAGTCAAATGGGATTGCCGAAAGGAAAAACCGCACTTTGACTGACTTGGTGAATGCCATGTTAGACATCGCGGGTTTACCTAAGGCATGGTGGGGGAGGCTTTGCTAACGCCTAATCATGTATTAAATAGAGTTCCTAATGTAAATAAGGACAAAACACCATACGAGGTATGGATTGGGAGAAAACCATCACTTTCTTATTTGCGTACATGGGGTGCTTGGCGAAAGTCAATGTGCCAATAACTAAGAAACGCAAGCTTGGACCTAAGACGTGGATTGTGTCTTTCGGGATATGCTAATCATAGTATTGCCTATAGATTTTTATAGTTAAAACCGAGGTACCGACATGCATGTTGGTACAATTATGGAGTCTCGAGATGCAACATTCTTTGAGAATATCTTTCCAATGAAGGATACACATAACACTACTAGCCAACCCTCTCAAATAATTCCTAGTTCAATCACACCACCAACCTTTTGAACATACACATGAACTTGTCAATGAGGAGGATGATAGTGGAGCTCCTAGAAGGAGCAAGAGACAAAGGATAACCAAATCCTTTGGTGATGATTTCACTGTGTACCTTGTGGACGACACTCCCAAGTCTATTTTAGAAGCATATGCATCTTCTCGATGCGGACTCATGGAAGGAGGTCAGTCAGTAGTGAAATGGATTTCATTATCACTAATGCAACCTCGGAGCCGACAGATAGACCTTATGGGTGCAAACTCAGAGGATGCAAGTGGGTGTTCAAAAGAAGCTTAGGCCCGATGGTACTATTGAAAAGTACAAGGCTCGGCTTGTTGCCAAGGGCTACACTCGAAAGAAGGCGAAGATTTCTTTGACACTTACTCACCTTGCTAGACCGACCACAATACGAGTACTACTTGCTTTGGCTGCCTCACATGGTCCTCTCGCTCATCAAATGGACGTTAAGACACCTTTTCTTAACGGAGAGTGGATGAGGAAATTTACATGGAACAAACTGATGGATTTGTAGTAGAAGGTCAAGAAGGCAAGGTGTTAAACTGTTGAAATCTTTGTATGGTCTAAAATAAGCTCCTAAGCAAGTGGCATGAAAAGTTCGATAGAACATTGACATCCGCAGCTTCACTGTCAATGAGGCGATAAATGTGTATACTATCGCTATGGTGGGGTGAGGGAGTTATTCTCTCTTGTATGTGGATGACATCCCGATTTTTGGAACAAACATCAATGTGATAAATGAAGTCAAATTATTCTTGTCTCAAAATTTTGATATGAAAGATCCGGGAGTGGTGATGTTATTCTAAACATTAAATTGGTTAGAGGTGAGGACGGGATTACACTTTTGCAATCTCATTATGTGGAAAAGGTCTTGAGCCGCTTTGGTTTTTCCGATAGCAAGCCTTCTCCAACACCTTATGATCCTAGCGTGTTACTTCGTAAGAATAAGAAAATTGCTAGGAATCACCGAATACTCTCGATAATTGGCTCTCTTATGTACCTAGTTAGTGCAACAAGGCCGACATCTCTTTCTGCTGTGAGCAAGTTGAGCCGGTTTACATCTAACCCGTGAGATGATCATCGGAAGGCACTTGAGCGAGTGTTGCGCTATCTCGAAGGTACCTCGAACTTTGGACTTCACTATACCGGTACCCGTCGGTGCCGGAGGGTTATAGTGATTCCAACCGATCTCTCGATGCCGATGAGATCAAAGCCACTAGTGGATATGTTTTCACTATTGGTGGTGGTGTCGTTTCATGGAGGTCTTGCAAATGCACCATTTTGACGAGGTCAACCATGGAAGCGTAACTTGCGCACTAGACACCGCTATTGTTGAGGCGTAATGGCTACGGATCTATTGATGGATCTACCTACGGTAGAAAAGCGCGCCGCTATCCTCATGAATCGTGATAATCAAACCGTTATCGCTAAAGTGAACAGTTCTAAGGATAATATGAAATCGTCTAGGCATGTCAAGAGACGATTGAAGTCTGTCAGAAATTGAGAAACTCCGAGTTATAACCTTGGATTACATCCAAACAACTAGAAACTCGCGATCCCTTCACAAAGGGACTATTACGAAATGTGATAGATAGTGCATCGAAGGAGATGGGTATGAGACCCATGTGAGTTATCTATGGTAGTAACCCAACCTATGTGATCGGAGATCCCGTGAATTAGGATCTGGGAAAAACAAGCCATCAGTTAACTGGAGGAGAGTAATTTCAACCCTCTCTATGTGAAGATGCAATACTCTCAAAAAACTGCAAGGCAGGTTGGTTAAGCCCTTAATGTGTTCCATTGGCTCTCAGAAGCGAAGACGTTATCCTGCAGAACGTTCTTGAAAGAACACACCTATATGAGCCCGACTGTTAGTCGCAGTCTATGAGGATTTTGGGGAAATCTCCTACTAAGCTCATGAAGAGACCAATGAGTATGACTTATACGCTCCAACCGAGGGTAGCTCACGCGCCTAGTATCGCTTAAGACTTCAAGTGAAGCTTGCTTGCACCAAACTTGCAATTCAAGGCATAGTCCATTGTTCAAGTTGTGAGTAAGTGTAGCTTGAGTTCTAGGTGGATGTTCAACCTTAATTGGTCTCCATCAAACACCGATATATAAACAAGACATTGGAATTGAGCAAATCTGTGGGACTTTGAGATCCGTGGGGATTGTTGGATTATGTGGGCCTAGCCCATTCAAGAAGAATAATTCTAAATTAAATCTCAAAGGCCCACTCATGCAAAGGAAGGTTGCATGTGAACTTTAGTACCATATTGCTAGTTCTAGGAGAGGAAGACCACCTTAAAAGGGATGGTGCACTCTAGTCACTTGAGGCATGTGTGGAGAGAACTAGAGGAACACACACGCTGCTGCTCGCCGCTCGCCTCGCCGGGCCGGCCGGGCCGGCAGGCGGGCGGGCGGGCGGGCGGGCGCGCGACGGCACTGCGTGAATGGTCCGCCCAAATCGGCGTCAGTGCTTGCAGACGCCGCTTCCTTTGCGCTTTATCTTTTCTCGTTTTGTGTGGCGGTGAATCCGGATCGGTTACGAGACTAATCCGCTTTGCTACGAGTTATGGAGAACGTGCAGCGCGTCTTGATCACACGCCCGATTCCTCCATAAATCATCAATCGCCGCCTCCATACAGAGACGAAATCAATCTAGGTTTTCGCCTCTTCCATTGTACTCGCGCCGTTTCACGTAGTCTACTCCGCCCCGCTCACGGCGTGCATCGCCGCTCGAGAGCAGTCTCCGAACCGCTGCCTTCAAGTTCGCACCGAGAGGCGAATAAGGTTTTGGGAAGCGCTCGCGCGATCGCTTCTCGTAGCTCGCTCGCCTTCCTCGACGCCGGCCGGTGAATCGTCCACCGACTTCGTGTCATCCACACCGCGCTCGCAGTGTCACCAGCGACAAACCGATCGTAATGTAATCATCGCTGCGTAACGGTCATGTTCTCCGCTTTAGATCTGCTCATGTTCCTTTTCTTGGTTGACATGACTAGATCTGTTATGCCTGTGATGGTTCTGTTATTTTGCGTGCATGATGTCATGATTAATTTATGGAATAAATTGAACCTACATGTGCTTATATGTTTAACAGTCGCACTCGTCAACCACCTTGGCCTACACGGAGTTGCCATTGGCGGTGATCTTGATGCGGTGGCCGCAGCGGGCCATGTTGCTGAAGCCAGTGGAGAGCATGCACGGCGACCATCTCCTCGTCGCTGTGGTAGGCGTTGTCACACTCCGACGAGCCGCCGCCGGCCTTGCCCTTCTCGAAGCTGTTGAGCGTCAGGACGGCCCTTGTGCTCACGGTGACCAGCGGCGAGAAGCGGTACTGCAGGTACATCTTGCTGTCGACACAGCAGTCTAGGTCGTTGCTCTTCTCGCAGTTGCCGGACCTGCTGGGTATGGGTGGATCCAAGTGAGGCCTGGGGATGCACAGAATACATTATCAAAACCTCTATATACATAAGTGTGTATCCTGCAACATAAGTTCAGTAACCTTATGTTTGCCTTATGCAGCAGATGCTGAGGCCGCCAGGGTGAAGGGAGGGTGCAATGTGGGAGGTGGAGAGACGACCATGAGGAAGATGGCCGTGGTGGTCAGGGCTATGACAGTTGCCATCTCAGGAGCTAACAACCCATGAATTCTAACCGGTTTTACCAAGATTGCTTCTACAATAAATATGTTTGCCTCCATTGTTTGTGGTTAGAGAGCTGCAAGGTCGAGCTTATGGGCTTGTTTGGTATAGTTGTAGTTTTTTTGAAAAGCAACTTTCGTCTGGGTTGAACGGTTGACCTGAAGACGTTTGGTATTTGATAGTCTGTCTTATAGGTAGGCTCACTGGAATTCTAAGTTGAGAAATATCTGAAATGTCCTTAAGGCAAATGTTGGCTTATTTGATGCCGTGCAAGGACAATTGACGGTAATTAATGACAATTAATGATAATTGACGACAACTAACAATAATTCGTACACAAGTAAATTTTAACGACAATTGACGGGAATTAACGACAATTTGCACATAAGTAAATATTAACGACAATCAACGTAATTGACAACAATTAACAACAATCGATCTAATTCCATGATTACAAGTAATCAATTCAATAATTACATAAATAATGCAACTATGTCAGAAAAAAAGGAAAATGAACCATACAAAACAAAGAAAAATAATAAGAATGAAGGAGGTCGGCGGTGGCGCTGAGGGAGGAGGTCCGGCGGTGGCGTCGAGGAAGGAGGCGGTCAGTGGAAGAGGAGGGAGAGGGATGCGGTCGGGGCCAGAGGAGGAGGGACCAAGCCAGGGGCGACGCCGGGCGGGTGGAGGGGGAGGGTGAGGGAGGCGGATCCGGTCTTGGGTGGGCGGCGGCGGAGGAGGGAGAGGGAGGCGGTCGGGGCCGGAGGCAGAGGCGGCGCGCGGTTACGGTTAGTGTTTGGACGGGCGGGTGGAGACCGGTGGAGATTTGTGGTTTTGTTGAGTGCCAAGTGGTGGGTAAATAACCTTGAATTTTAGGGGCAAACTCGGACCCCATCCGAAGCCGTGGGAATCTGCCTTTGGACGATTTTCGGCTTTCACGTTGAAAACAGTTTTCGGCTTTTCCAAATGTAGCTGGAGAAAGCCGCCTATTTAGGATGGCTTCCGGCTTTTCCCAGCGAGAAGTCAAACCCGTCCCAAACAGGCCCAGTGATCTCCCTGCTTCTACTTCCGCTAGTTTAGTTATGAACACCAATTGGTTGTTCTCCACGGCAAATCGTTGTTACGTTCAGATAGGGCCGTCCGTAACGTATCAAATGGTTTGATAAATGTAATGGACATGGTACGTCTCATCTGGATCATAAGGAAGGAGAGGATTAGAGGAATGATCACATATTTCAGAATAGGACAGGACGAATTGATAGCAACGTTTGACTTGGAAGAGAACAATGTATGCGTCATAAGCTCGTAGTTATTTTGCCTCACCAATCACCATATCTGAGAATCGTGGTAATGTTGTGACAGACAGTACTATTGTTCTGCATGAAGCATAAAAATAAGCAACAATATTTCAGAATAGTCAGGCATTTTCTAAAAAGACTACCACGAATGCATGTTTATTCAGATTCTCTATAAGCAAGAGCAGCATCACAGATTCTGAGTATTACTCTGTATCGCATCACATAGGTTTCAATGCATCTCCACGTCTCCGGCATGGCCTAATTCAAACATCAGACCATCTGACCTTGAACTCGCCGATGTTCTTGCCAAGCCCGAGCGCCTTCCACACCGCCGGCGACGCATCCAAGACGTTGTTGTCGCACGGCAGCTCAAAGTTGTGCTTCGCGTCGCACCCGTTAACCCAGTCGCACTCGTCGACCACCTTGGCCAGGGCGTACTGCCCGTTGGCGCTGACAGTCTGACACGGACCATCTTGTTGCACCGGGCCCTGCCGTCGAGCCACAGCCACCCGGAGGACAGCGCGACCACCAGCTCTCTGTCCGAGTGGTAGCGGCCGTCGCAGTACGGCGGCCCGCCGCCGTCGCCGTCAGCAACGAAGCTGTTCAGTGTCAGGACCGCCGGCGTCTTGACCGACACCGGAGGCGAGCATCGGAACTGCGGGTAGCGGTGGCAGGCGACGCAACACTCGGAGCCGTTCTCTCGGTTGCTCTTGCCGGACTTGCCGGTGAGGTAGCTGCTCATATGGCATCTGCTGAGTGCGGAGACGCCGTTAATTGCTAGGCAAATGATCTGCAAGAGAGCAATCAAAGCTGCTAGCATTGTGTTTGCCATGCTTGTAGCTCTTGGGTGCAAGGATTCAAATTCTTGCTGAATATTTAAGGGTTTGGTTTTGTTGGTTTATATAATGCCCAGTTATACTCTGATATCTCTTCTTATACTCAGCTATATACTATGATATATCTTCTTATACTCAGTAGCTCTAGATCGGATCAGAGTTTGTGAGAAACAGTACGAGCATGCACGGTATTAAAAACGAAGTAGATGAATCTCATAAAGAAAAACAAATAACAACAACGAAATAATCACGACGAGATAGAAAGATTTGGTCAAACCAACCACAAATTTCTTAAGCACAACCTCAAAAGAGTACAAGAGATTGTTGTTGCCTCGTAACCCTCTCGAGCCTTTTAGAACCCTTGGACCATTGCCCTATACAATAATCTAGTGTTAAAGAATAACTTAGCATCTAATCATCCCGTGCGTCTCTTGCTTTGGGAGAGTTAGTTTGTGTCTTGTGTTCTTCACGACCGTCCTTCATGACTTTATATAGTACCCACTAGTTCTCCTTCAAAAGAAGTAGAAATCCTAAACCTAATAATATTAGGATAGAAATACTTGTAGAATACATCTCCAAGTCCTAATAAGTTAGATATAAGTCACCCACACTCAATATTGTCCATCAACATCATTTGCTATGCTGATCGATTGGTTTAACTGGAGTTCTAAGCTATGAATTTATTGGTTCTTTAACCCTCGCGGTTTGTTTATTACTGCATCTCGGTGAAACTGCAGATAAATGTCATGTTTGCAATTGTACCGTTCATTGTGATTTGTTAAGTACGTGCATTGAAGTGTTCTCCGATATTCTATCACAAATTGAAGTGGGCAAGGGAAAGTATAATTGTCAGGATCCAATTATATTGGTGTTGGATATTCCGAGGTAAAGCACTTGACAAATCTGAATCCAAGTGATATTGAACCAGAAAGAGAGAGAGAGAGAGAGGAATTAGGAAGAGAAAATCTGAATCCAAGTGCCGTTCTTATCCAAGCTTCCGGCCCTTGTTTTCGTCGCAGTTTGGAAGGTCCTTGCTTTCTGAAATTTCTTTGCCTTAGACATTCTGAAATGATTTTGAGCAGTCAGATCTCAAGCCCTTCTAGTGATCAGGGCATAGATGAACGGTAGATCTTGGCGGCAAAGCTGAAGAAGACTGATTGAACAAAGTAGAGCAGCATGCTAAAATGAAACCAGAATGTAGTACAATTAACTCAGGGAAGGAACTAATCACGCAGCAATGCAACATTCACAATCTTTCCACTAACAAGTGCTAACTATGCATTAGCACTGTTTATTTTGATACTGGTGCTAACAGATAACATATGACAGGAACATGTGTAACAACGGAGATATATACTGTTCATTCTGCTAGTAATCTGTGCGGACGCAGCCTTCAATGTAGAAGCGAACGGAAACGGTGAAACGGAGATCGCATGTCCTGCTGATCACTCGTGGCCGTCGGACCAGGTGATGTCCTGCTCGCCGATGCTCTGGTCGATCCCTAGGGCATTCCACACCGCCGGCGAGGCGTCGACGATGTTGTTGTCGCAGGGCGCCTCGAAGTTGTGCTCGTCGTCGCAGCCGTGCACGGAGTCGCACTCGTCCACCACCTTGGCATACACGGAGTTGCCGTTGGCGGTGATCTTGATGCGGTGGCCGCAGCGGGCCATGTTGCTGAACCAGCCGGTGGAGAGCGCGACGACCATCTCCTCGTCGCTGTGGTAGGCGTTGTCGCACTCCGACGGGCCGCCGCCGTCCTTGCCCTTCTCGAAGCTGTTGAGCGTCAGGACGGCCCTCGTGCTCGCGGTGACCGGCGGCGAGCAGCGGTACTGCGGGTACATCTTACCGTCGACGCAGCAGTCCGGATCGTTGCTCTTCTCGCAGTTGCCGGACTTGCCAGGGAGGTAGCCACTGGCGCGGCAGACGCCGAGCCCCGGGCGCAGGGCCGATGCAATGTGGGAGGTGGAGAGGGCGACCAAGAGGAAGATCGCCATGGTGGCTACAGCTGAGGCAGTGGCCATCTTTGCTTGCCTTAATTAAACTCTCTCTGATCACTCTCTATTCTTGATTTCTGTGCTTTGGTTGGCTTGATTGTTTGGGGCTGGCCGTGCATGAGTTTTTATAGTCGTCCTGCCACTTGTTGTGAACATGGATGGGACACTCGACACGGCAATCCTAATGATCTGCTCTGCCGTATCAAATGGTTTGATTGGTGTATAAAAAAACTAATCCGGTTCTGCGCAGATATCAAACTCGAAATCTGGAATCTTGATTGTCTTGCTGTTGGTTGTTTAAATTCAGTTCATATCTAAAAAGCCACAACAAAAAAAGATGCATGCAGTGTCGCAAACTCGCAATGGCATATATGCGTGCATAAGCCATAAGGTCAATTAACCTAACATATTCAGAGATTCAACTCTAAAAGAAATGATCACACTGCAAATTATACATGTGCAGACAGTGTAGCTTGACCTTGTTCGGAACATAGGGAATTGGTACAGATTTTTGCACATTTTGCATACAAAAATAAGGGCTACCATAACTCCATAACACAAGAATACCGTGAGTGTATATTCTATTATTTAGGCAACAATGACAGTTACCATCATATTAAGTTTTATTAGCTACTCTATCAGAAAGAGAGAGCAGCACACACCACAAAACATGTAAGCACAATCATCGTATCCACTGAAGGCTAATGAGCAGATTCCGGCACGCCCTCAACTCGATTGCCCTCTCTAAGATGCCTCTCGCCGGACGCCGTTTCACTTGGAGCAGTGAACAGTTGTGTCCCACGTTGGTGAAGTTGGATAGAGTTTTTTTCTCGAACTCTTGGGATGACCTCTACTTGGCGAGCCAGCTGCAAGCTCTAAGTTCCTCGATCTCGGATCACTACCCGATGATGCTGGACTGCCATGCTCCTTTTTTCTGTGCTAGACAGTTCCGCTTCGAGACTTTCTGGACCAGACTCGACGGCTTCCAGGATGTTGACCTCGCAGCATGGTAGTCGCCCGTGCACAGTGAAGACTCGTACGTTGTTCTCGACACCAAGCTGCGCCGGACAGCTACGGCACTGCGACGCCCCGTGTCATTACCCCAGGGGTAATCACACTTAGACATACGGATTACTATTCGTTTGCTCAGTAGAATACTGCTCCAACGAATAGTAAACCTTTACCAGAGTTAACGTAGCAGAACAATAAAATAGAAACTGTACCTTTTATTCCAGTTAGCCACGCAAGGCTATGGTTCTTACATAGTAATTTATAACGGCACAATGGAACTACGTCCCTTCGCTGCCTTTCTTGATCCATCGATCTTCTACTCGTCCCACGAGCATAACAGGACATCCACTTTGCGCGGCTTCTCGAACCAATGACCCCATCACCAGCGACCTTCCCGGTACCTGCAAGTCCTTCGTCACACGCGTGATAGTTCCCGGCCGGACTAGGATCTACAAAGGAGAATACTAGCAAGGTTGAATACAAATTAATGTACTCAACAAGCATTAATAGCAAAATGCACTGTATGACTCATCTCTGCTCTTTTCTTCATTTTCTAGCTCACCTCTTTTCTGAAAATAACTCAATAAAACATTAGGTGGCAAAATTTTATTCTGAAAAGACTACTAGTCACTCGGAGAGAGGAAAGACCCCTAGTGGTTCCCGTAGACTCCAATCCAGGAGACTGGCATGAATTCATGATTTAATATAGCACTGCGCAGGCTTGTACCGCTTTACCCATAATTATTCTGAGCTCTTTATGAGCTAGGTCCATCGCATTTCCTTTGATGCGACTTCGAGTTCAGAAAACAGAACGTTTTCCAGATTACGTGATTAATTTCTCAACCCATTACTTTCCGTCGGTGCTGACCTGGCCACCACCGAGTTCTGGTAATGTTGGTTGGGCCAATTCATCCTCTCTGCATCCAACACTCCCCATAGCGCTATAGCGCCTGCTTCTGTCATAACACACTCACACCTATATACTTACCCGTTGTGGAGAGCATAATTACGTAATCTGGTAGCATTTTCTGCTCATCGAAATGAGAGGATGGTTGGTACTCAGATACGGCTTCTGACCGAGCAAGAGTGTTGTTGATCCTTATATTTTAACCATATATAAAGGGGTCCCACCTCTTGCTGTAGGACCGGAAAGGCGACTAGAGGGGGGGTGAATAGGAGCACAAACTCTTTTTCTCCCAAATCAAATTCAATACGAATCTCACTCCAATAGCTATGAAAGCTATGAAGATCAATCAATCAAGCACAGCGGAAGACTTGTATTGAATCCAATCAAAACCCCAAAAGAAACGACTACAAACACAAGAAGACAGCCTGATGAACAGTACTCGAAGCTACAGTGGTCGTTGAACAGTACTCATAGCTTGAACTTGAAATGAACAGTGCTTGAAAGAAGAGTACTCGAAACTACAGTGTCTTGCTACAGTACTCGTAGCAAGAACTCGATATGAATAGTACTCGATGCTACAGTACTCGTAGCTACAGTGTTTTGCTACAGTGTTTTGCTAGCGCTCGAACTGAATATGGCTCGGTGCTACAATACTCGTAGCTACAGTATCGTGCTACAATACTCGTAGCTAGCACTCGGAATAAATAGAACTCGGTGCTACAGTACTCGATGAACAGTACTCGATAAAGAATAGAGCTCGAATGAATAGAACTCATAGCTACAGTACTCGTAGCTACAGTACTCGGTACTCGGCGCTACAGTAAAATCAGTCCAGAAACAGAATTTCAGCGCGATTTCGAAATAAAAAAGTGATCCAACTTTTGATCTACAACTCGAAGCTTCATGAAACTTGAGACACACCTTCCTAAGGAAGTCAGGAACCTATTCCATGCGACGATCGTGAAGATCGTTGCCAAAGTTCCTACCTTTTCAGTTTGAACGAAGGGTGCTCCAAAACCGAGTCAAAAACGAAATATGATCTAAAGACTTGCTCGTGGGTGATTGATGATCAAGATGATCCTAGATGTGTTCCCACAAGTCACAGCAAGCTAGATCAAGAAAGGAAATCAAGCAAAAACTCGCGGATCAAAGAAAGCTCTAAAATTATCAAATAGAGAGGACAGAGAGCATGAACAGAAGAAAACTTCAGATTTTCATTCATTGAATCAAGAACAAAATACAAAGAGATACGTTCCCATGTGCGTGGACATTTAAACAAGGAATATTACAAGCTCCTCAATCCATCCTCTCCCTCTCCAACTCAAGAACACAGCCCATACATGCTTGAGAGGAGAAGAATACACATATACTCAAGAAAGCATCGAAGGGGACACAGAGGGAACACAACTCTGTCTCCACCAACAACTCTCAACCACTAAAGCCTAAAGCCAAACCTTTCCCTTGAAGTGTTCACCTGGGCTTGCAGCCCCTCCAACCTATTTATAGCCCACGGCTAACGGGTCTCCACCTCGTTACGCCCGCTAAGTCCAATCGGAGCTCGCTCCCGCCTGTGCAGCCTTGCGAAATTCTCGTTTCGCCCCTCCTGCACCTTCCGGGAAGCTTCCGCGCTCCTTGTCTCGCACGCCTCGCAACCACCTCGAGTCCACGTTGTCTTCGATACATCCTGACCGTTCTGACCTCAGCGCCACCTGCGCCTAGTCCGGTCCACCGTGTCTCGCCACGACTTGCAACCACCTCGAGTCTATGTCGTCTTCGACACATCCTGACCGTTCTGACCTCAGCGCCACCTGCTCCTAGTCCGGTCCACCGTGTCTCGCCACGACTCCACCCGATGTCTCGCACGCATCGCAACCACCTCGAGTCCATGTCGCCTTCGACACATCCGACCGCTTCGACCTCGCCACCGCGCCTAGTCCGGTCCACAGTGTCTCGCCACGACTTCACCCGATGTCCTGCAGTCACACAGACAAGAAACACGTCGAATAGCACCGCTCGATATATGAAAGCATATATCATAATACTTACCATGACGAAGTCCAAACCTGTCGAACAAACAGAATATGCAACCTAATCCCGTACGACCAAGTTTGACCAAAGTCCGACCGAGTCCGATTGCGTCACGCAACGACTCGACTCCGAACCACCCAAACCAAACTCGACTTAACTAAACCAATGTCAATTACTCATCACACACAAGGGATGACCTCCACATGGTCTCTCACTTGCCCTCTTTCATCCTTGCCTCGGGTCCCCTTTACCAGCCATAATATTACATCATCTTTCATTCATTCTTCTTTCATCACATCTTTTCCTTTCTTTCATCATCAGAGACAATTAATGATTTGCTTTTGGAGAAATAGTTTTGATGCAATAATTATATGATATAGTAATATAAAGTTTACAGTTAAAATAGCTAGATTCATGTTCAAGAGGATCGCTTGCCTTCAAAGTTGTAGATAAGGTTGGTGCTGACGAAACTCTGCTCAGCTGCTCCCGTCGATGCTGGATCGTCTTCTGTAGCAATCGACAGCACAAATAATAATATAAAGAAATACATATTTGATTTTGAGATGATACTATGGATACATTAGTTAGGGGATTCTAAGTGTTAGCACTATTTGAATTAAATCAAACTTTTTGAGTCCTTAACTAAGTTAGTACTCCCCAACAAGATGCTCTACACGTCGTGCTGTCGCTGATCAACACGCAGTGCTACCGCCGCCGACCAAATAAACTATCGCTGCTCCACGCCGCAGATCGCAAAGGGTTCGGAACGTCCGACCAACGGTCGTTCCGCTCTAAGAACTCCGGTACTACCGCACTTCGGTAGTACCGCACAGTATACGTCGATACAACCGCCACTTGCGAAACCAACTCAACCAGGGCGATCCCAATCATCCTGGTACCCAACCAAAAGCATCCAACTCCCTAATCTAGTCCCTAATCTTCTAACCCTAATTCCCCTAATTACCTCTCTCCTCACCTAACCCTAATCTCTCTCTCTCTCTCTCCTTACCTCCCGGCTCACTTCACCTCCCAGCCAAATCGGCTCCTTCCCCTTTTTCTCCCAGACGCGCCGCCTCCTCTGGTCTTCTGGTGCCGCCGCCGCCTCGGTTCCCTGCACCACTACCTCCCCTCCTAGCTTCGCCTTCCCTGGCGCCGCTTCGGCTCCAGTTCTGGCTCTGCCATGGCGCCGCCGCCTCCTCCTCCCAGCGCCTGGCTCGGTCCCCTGGCTCGCTCTCTTCTTCCCGAGCCTCTGCGCCCCACTACGCCCCTCTCCTGCGCCTCTACCACCCCCGGCTCAATCACACCCGTGCGCCGCCTCCTGGACTCATCCCCATGGCCGCCCCCTGCTCGGCTCGGCGCCTCCCTGCACTGGCCTGACCCAGCCTCCTCCGGCTCCTGCTCGGCCCCAGCTACTCCCGGTCCGGATTCGCTCCCTGCCCGGCCGGCCGCCGCGCTGGCCCGACTCCCTCGCCCGGTGCACCACCCGGCTCGCGCGCTCCCACTTGGGCTCCTCTTTCTCCTATTTTAGTCTTTATGCTGAGCATGATTTATCTTTTGATGTCTTGATGATTTGATTACGATAGTAGATGCTCATGCATGAGTGCTATGATGGAGGTGGGAGGTGAACTACCATAGGCTTCACTGAGGTATAAACTCCCTATTCCTTTCTCTAATCCTTCCTCCTACTACTCTGTGATGAACGTTGATGCTCTGAGAGCTATGGTGCTATTGTGGGATGTGCTCTGTGATGATGATACTGAAAGTTGTGATGCTATTGTGGGATGTGCGATGGGCATGTGTACATCATCCTAGGAGATGAATGACAAAATGGTTGTGGGGGTAGGGATGGGTTACCTCTGCTGGTTTTGTCGGTTTTTTTGGGGAAGATGGTCAACAGTGGTGGCCGGTGGTGGTCGATGTGGGGCTGATGGGGTGACAAAATGGCTTTGGCTGCCCCCTTTGCCTGTGCACGATATTTCCTGGGGTTGCTCTTATCTTCCTGGCTCTCTCTCTCACTCTACTGTCGGCTGAGAAATGCTGATGGACCTCCGGTCCAGATGAAGCTTCTACTGTGGTTGGCTTAAGGATTTTGGTCCAAAGGTGGGCTTTGAGACTGCTTTCGGATATTCTATTGATGGAGGTAAGTCGGTAAAATGTGGGCATCAATTCTAATATTGCCGGGTGATGAGGCCCACAGAAGGCGAGATGGTGCCACTACCCTAGGGTGGTTGGGAAGCCTCCATGACCTTCGTAAATAATCTGACGGCAATCCTCGCCCTCTCTAGCTCCTCTTTATGATTTTTGGTCTAATACCAGTCTTGTGTTTTTGTTGGCGGTCGAGGGAAACGTGGACGGATGTTGGGTTGGCTGTGGAATGGGTTTGACGGTTGGCGATAAGTAGACAAAGATTCAAGGAGGGCTTCGGCAGAATACATGCAACATTTTATTATTGAATGCAAACTACTATGGGTTGTAATTATTTACATGACAAATGATGAAATGAAATGATAAGGATGCACTGCTATTGCTCTATTGACTGAAAATGAAATGCTCGCGAAATGAAACCCACTAAACCAACGCGCTGACGACAAACTAAAAACTTAATGACGATCGCAACACTCATCGTTAGCTTCATCGCTAAGCGAGATTAATTATCGCTAAACATCAAGCATCGGAAAAAAGATTAGCTAATTACACGGGTTCTCACAGGCACTGCAAAAGTGGGGGCAGCGCAAGCTTAGTGGCCTCGGTCTGCAGCTCTAGATCACTCACGAGATCATTCTTCGGCTCGATCAAGCATAAGACCATCGCCTTCTCTCCAGCGGCGAGCGTAGGCTCCGCGCTCTCCTCAAAGGGAAATATCTCGCTCTAGCGTCTCTGGAGCGCATTCGCCAATGTCAGCGCACGCGCATCACGTACCTCTGCGAGGGCGATGCCAACACGAAGTTCTTCCACATGAAGGCCAATGCGCGATGCCGTAAGAAGCTTATCCCTAGACTTTGACACAGCGGGCGCGTCGCCACAAGCCAAGAGGACAAGTTGGAGATGTTGGGAGATTAATTCACGGAGATCATGGGTGCTCCAGCGCCGACAGCACACGCATTAAGGCTGCATGCACTCAGCTTCCCCCCCTCCCGAAGCTGCTGCTCTTGAAGCCCCCTTCTTGGAGGATGAGGTCAGAATCGCCATCATGGCGATGCCGTCGGAGAAGGCACCGAGGCCAGATGGATTCTCCGGGTTGTTTTATAAGCTCTGTTGACAAACCATCAAGGGAGATCTCTTGAACGCTATCGCCAAATTCCACAGCAAAAATGCTTAAAACTTTCACAAGCTCAACTCCGCCAACCTTACACTGCTTCCAAAGAAGGACGAGCCAGAAGCTGCCAAGGACTTTCGTTCGATCAGTTTAAGACATAGATTCTTCAAGATCATAACCAAATTAATGTCGCTACGACTCTCCCCTGTGATTGGCAAATTGGTGTCGCCAATTCAATCAATCTTCATTACAAAGCGTTGTATCCACGAGAATTTCAAGCTAGTTCGTAACACCGCGGTGACGCTGCATAGGAAGAAAATTCCCGTCGTCCTCCTCAAGATTGATATTACGAAGGCCTTAGATACTTTATCCTGAGAGTTTCTGTTGAGTGTTCTGGTGCAACTTGGCTTCAGCAGCAGATGGCGTGGTTGGATCGCCGCCATCCTTCGTACGGCAACCACGTCGATCTTGCTCAACGGCGCTCGTGGTTCACCCCTATCCTTCGCACGGGGAGTGCGATAGGGGGACCCGCTCTCCCCCGCCCTGTTCATCGTGGCTATGGATGTCCTGCAAGCTGTGGCGAGATGGGCCACATGTCGGGGGTTGCTAAGCCCCCTCGGCAGCCTGGTGATGAAGCCGCGCGTCTCCATCTATGCGGGTGATGTTGTGCTCTTCTTCAACCCTTCATCCCAAGGTTGTGAGGTGGTGAGGGAGTTGTTGTTCATCTTCGGCAGGGCATCTGGTCTCACTTCCAACCTAACTAAGAGCTCCATCACGACCATTCGCTGTGATGATGAGACTGAGACGGCGGTCACGGCCGCGTTGCAGTGTCGACGGCTTCGCTTCCCGATCACGTACCTTGGACTCCCGCTCTCAATTCACTCTCTCAGGAAGAGCGACATTCAGCCGCTCGTCGACAAATTCTCGAAAAAGTTAGCCGGGTGGAAACCTAAACTCCTAACTCCGGGCGGGCGCGTCGTACTCACCAAATCTGTCTTGATGGCGCTGCTGGTTCACTTCATGACGGTCTTCAGGCTTCCTCAGTGGACGATCAAGTTAATAAACCGTAAGTGTCATGCTTTCGTTTGGAAGGGGTCTGACCCCATCAGCGGCAGCCATTGCTTGCTTGCCTGGTCGAAAGTCTGCAGACCGCTCCGATGCGTGGGGCTGGGTATCCACAATTTGGCGTCATTCAATGTTGTGCTCCGCCTTCGCTGGCACTGGAAAAGCTGGGATCCCGAGCCAAAGCCATGACACGGCGTGATGACCGGCGAAAACGCGGACATCCTGCCCATGTTCTGGGTAGCCACGACTATTCGGCTGGGTGACGGCTCGCGTGCGCGCTTTTGACATGATCACTGGATCGAAGGTGGGCGCTTGGTTGCCGATGTCGTGCCGGCCCTGTTCTCCTTTGTCAGAAAAAAGAGCAGGCCTATTGCTGAGGCTTTCACCAACAAATCCTGGACTAAGGACCTGAGGGGGGTCTGTCGCTGCTGGCGTTAGTGCAGTACTTGAAGCTATAGGACATTGTCGCTGGCACTCCGCTCCACGCCGGCAAGAACGACGAAATTACCTGGAGGCACTCGGTCGACGGCAAGTACTCGGCTTGTTCTTCCAATCAGCTCTTCTTCGCCGTTTCAACAACCTTCGCTTACCATAAGTGTATCTGGAAATCTAAAGCGCCGTCGCGATGCAAGCTTTTTATGTGGTTGGTCATTCATGAGAAGTGCCTCACCAACGATAATCTTCAACGGCGCGGTTGGCCCAATCTCGGGTGTGGTTCTCTTTGCAATCACCCTGGCGAGAATTGCAAGCACCTGTTCGTGATTGTCCCTTCTCGACCGAGATCTGGGCAAGATTCAGGACATGGAGCGGCATCCAGTTCCCGATCCCCTCCGCAGCGATGTCTAGCTCCTAAGATTGGTAGCTTACCACGAGGAAGTTAATCTCAAAACCGCTCCGACGGGATTTTGACACGGTGACCATCCTCGTTCCAGAATCTTTGAGGGATGCTGTCGGCCTACGATAGATGTGCCCTGGAGTATTAAGGAGGAAATCTTCTCGTGGAAGGCTACCGAATGTGTTTTAGCTTTGTAGTCTCCTATGTGTAACATGTCGGTGCTACCTTGCACAATTAGTTGTTTGAGGCTGCAATGTAGTTTTTTCGTTTCAGAGAGCTTTCTCTCTCTTCTTATTTTTTTGAACTTTTTCTCTCATTCTCAATATATTTGGCCCGGAAATCTTCCAACCGGCCCATAAAAAAAACACACATGTAAGCGTGAGCAGAGAAGAACAGTTTCCTAGGTACGCCTGCCCGTGCACACTAAGAACCGAACGCGAGTGCGCGAGTCGACCATGGGTCACTCAGACATCAGACCAAGTGACCTTGAACGTTCCGATGTTGCCGTCAAGCCCCAGCGCCTTCCACACGGCCGGCGACCCGTCCACGATGTTGTTGGCGCACGGCGGCTCGAAGTTGTGCTCCTCGTCGCAGCCGTTGACCGAGTCGCACTCGTCAACGACCTTGGCCAGCACGGACCGCCCCTTCGCGCTGACGCGGACCATCCTATTGCACCGGCGCGTGCCGTCGAGGTGCAGCCACCCGGACCACCCGGTGGACAGTGCCACCACTAGCTCCCTGTCCTGATGGAAGCGGTCGTCGCACAACGACTTGCCGCCGCCGTCGCCCCCGCGGGCGAAGCTGTTCAGCGTCAGGAGAGTCTCAGGACCGCCGGCGTCTTGGCCAACACCGGGGCGAGCACTTGAACTGCGGGTAGCGGTGGCCGGCGACGCAGCAGTCCGAGCCGTTCTTCCTGTTGCACTTGCCGGCCTTGCCGTGGAGGAATCCGTTGATATGGCAGCTGCTGTTCCTGCTCCCTGCAGAGGAGCCATGAATGTGGAGGAAGAGGAGCTGGAAGAGAGCAAAAGCAGCTACTAGCTTGGTGTTAGCATTGTTTGTTAAGCTAAGCACTTGACTCGTGCTTCTTGTTTTCTTCTCTTCGCGCTCGTAAATTCTTGAAGGGTTTTTGTAGGGCACAATTAAGGAATAGCAGTTGCATTGTCGATGGCCGGTTTGGCTGGGAGTATTTGTTCATATCGATCGTTTTCTTGCTTCTTCAACCTCATGGTTCATTTTGCTAAGCTGTGAAGCTTTGTCGTGTCCAGGGGCACCAGGCGTCCAGGCATATAGCAATTTTGTTTGCCTTGATGTGATATTGCTATTACTATATTCTAGAGTTAATTAGTTGGTCCCATATATCTTCTTGTCATCAATTCGCCATTGTTTTGAAGCAAGGAATTTAATAAGACGTGTGCTCTATTTGTCAGAATTAAAATTCTTCCCAGACAAATCTCGAACACATCTCGGCCAAACCAAATGGAGACAATGTAAAGTCTAAGATCCTCTTAGTTATCACTTGTTTGCCAGCTGCCAGCGTATGTTCGATTTTCGCAAGACAATACGCCGCCAAGTTAAAGTGGCGACAATAATCATAGTCTATTTATAAGTCGTTTGAAATTTTTTTAAGTTTAAGTCAATTGTTATGATCATTGGATTTGTATAGAGATTGATGTGTCGTATAATTGAATATTAATTTAATAGATAAAACATGTAATTTATACTTAATAAAATTTCAATCATCTTACGAATAGATAATCCCTTTCTTTTCAGAATAAGGGTGGGCTTCATTCATCGGCAATGTTCAGACTTGAGAGGTACGTGGAACAATTGGAGCTCTCTGACTCGTAGGCACAGCCGCGGAGCCCCCGCAGGCACCACGCCCAATTAAATCAATAGAAAAGGAAATCGAAGCGGCTAGGCAGCCCACTGGCGGTCGGCGGTCGGCTCCAACTACACGGCCGGCTCTGCTCACCCGCCGGGCAAGGCCCTCCAACTACACGATTCCGCGGCAGTTTCCTCTCCGCACGGCCCCCACGCGCAAGCGGGACGCCTATCCTTCCTTCCCGAAAAGCGCGCGCGAGCCCACCGTGCTAGCGCCCGGTCCTCACCTCACGTTAGGAAACGCGGGCAAAATGAACTGGGCCGCGGCTGGGCGTGACCGTTGCCTTCCTTCCGATAGATACCGCCCATATCGTCCGGGCCGGCGGGCCCCTTGTCCAAACTTGCCGACCCGACGGCCAGCCGGCTCAATCGCCAGCACGTCCGTCGAGGGCGCAGCAACGCGGCGGGACCGCGGACTGCGATTCCGGGCGTCAGGGCACCAATTTGGGCCCAATCTGTGCATGACCTCGAACATGAACCAACACACCTAGCTCAACCTACTAAGATTTGTCGAAGACGTGACCATGTCCGTGTACCACACGACGGGGCACTCGGTCAGGTCATTGACTCCCTACAGCCGGGGGCACTCTCTGCTAGTTGGCTCTTTCCGGGGAAAGTATCATTTTTCGGTAAACGATATGAGCCTTAGGTCCGTTCTTCCGTGAACGCTCATTTAATTTCTCACCTACTCCACACATACTCCACGAGGGAGAGCCCAAAGCGCCTCCACCGTCAACGTGCTTCCACTCCATCTGAGGTACACGCACGCACAAGCCGCCCAATACCCACCCATCTATCTCCTCTTGGGCTCCACTCCGTCTCCCTACCTGCACAAGGAAAGCTACTACTAGTTCTACCTCTATTCACTTCACTTTTGAGCCCACTTCACGTCCGATCCTCATCTAACTCGACTCTCCTCCACTCGTTTCTTATCCTTGCTCTCCCTGTTCCACTTCTCCCATTCTGTCGACAGCCAAGTGCTCTCCTGGAGCCTATTCTTCTTCCCCCATTTCTTTACTCTTTCTCCATTTCTTTGCTCTCTTCTGTGACTTTGTTTTGGCAAAAAATCTTCCCACAGCGCCTCCTCCTGGCTCGGCCTCACCTCCCCGCCCGTGTCCATGTGCCTCGCCACTCCACCATGCCTCTCCATGGCGTTGCCGCCGCCTCTGACCCGTGCCCTTGCGCCGGCTTGGCCCGCGCCCATGGTGGCTCGGCCGGGCCTGGCCTACGGCCGCGAGTGCGCCTCGGCTCGCCCCCCTGTTTCCCCCCTTTTTCTTTGGTTATTTTGGTATTTTGTATCAGAGATTTTTGTTGTGTTTGTTGATGTTGCATGTTCTGATTGTGGCCCGTTGAAAACAATGTTACAGCCCGTTGAAAACAATGTTGCATACTGTTCTTTGAAATGTTGCATCTGTAGAAAAAAAAATGTTGCATCTATAGAAAAAATATTGCATACTTTTCACGGTGATGTTGCAATTTTTTCAATGCGTTTTTTTCCAGATATTTTTGTTTTGATTTGTGATGTTGCAAACATTGTCTGGAGACGTTGCATGCAGCGGCGGCGTACGAAGCTAGCACTCAGATCGTACATCCGAGTGCTAGTCGTGCCCTAATTTCTTGGACAGAGTGGACCAGGGGCGGATGCAGCACCCCTCCAGCCCGGGCAGCTGCCCGGGCTTTGCTCCACGCGCTAATGGGCCAGCTGCCCCGGATTGCTTTGATGGGCTGCGCCCGTCTTGCCCCATGCCCGGGCTTTGCCTCCTGCATCCTTTAGCTAAGCACAGCGCACAGGCACAAGAGTCAGCAGCTTTGCCCCCTGCCTCCTCTCGGTTCTTCCCCTCCCTCAATCCCCAATTCCCCTCCCCAAACCCTATTCCCCAACCAGCCAAATCCAACCTGTGTCCTGTGCACAAGCGTGGTGGCGGGGCAACAGCAGTAAGCTGGCGGGCAGCGGCGGCTGGCGCAAGCAGCCGGCGGGACTGGAGGGCAGCGGCGCGAAAGCGGCGGCGGCGGAGTAGCACTGCGCGGTGCGACCGGTGGCGGGTGGTCGACGAGCAGCCCGAGCGAGCGCGAAGCGGCGGCCGGCAAGAGCGGATCGCGGAGAGGCCGAGCGAACGACGGCTGCGGAGCGGCAGCAGCGAGCGGCGGCGGGCGAGCAGCGAGCGGCCGAGCGGCGGCGGCGGCGGAGCAGCGGCAGGCGACGGCCGGCGGAGCAGCGACGAGGCGGCGGCGGGACTCGGGAGCAGTGAGCCGTGAGCCCAGCGAAGACAGTGGTGGCGACGGCTTTCTGCGACTGTGACGACGAGCGACGGCCGGCTAGGTGAGCAAAGAGCAATGACAGTAGAAAATGCTAAGTGCCTAGTTAATTTTTTGTTCAAAATCATTCACGACTTAAAACTAGCAAGAACTAGCAAGACTGTTAATAATGCACTTATAAGAAGGATAAGTGCGTGCTGCATATGCACGCTTTAACCATTGGGGACAAATAATTAAGTTGGCAGAAGAGCCTGCAAGAGATATTTGGCTTGGGATTTGAGTGATTTTTTTCATGAGTTCGAACTAGGGATAATGTGTGTAGAACCTTTCGCTGTTGGATTTCCTGGGTATGAATTGCCGCATGTTCTGAATAATGATTCACTGTAATTTAGTTGAGAAATTCATATTCATAAGTGATAAGTAGCAATGAGGTGCTAGTGCAAGGAGCACTGAGCGACGGCCGGCTAGGATGATTTTGTTGTTCCAATAGAAAATGCACAATCCTTAAGTATTGAGATAATGAGAATTGTTAAAATTTCAGAAATAAGGAGGTTTTTGGTTGACTCGAGAAGCTTACCACAACCGCAACCACAAGATCCACAACCAAATGATGAAGATGAACCAAATATGGCTAATGATGAGGTGGATGTGTTTAATCCGGATGAAATTATGTGTGATCCCGCTGTTAGGAAACAAATAGATGATTACCATCCGGATGTTCAAGACCAAGTGAGAATAGCATACATTTTGAAGGGTCCAACCCAACAAATAGGTGAATTTAATGGCTTGCAAAGAAAGATTCTAGATGAAAATTCTTATGCTTTCTATGTCCATTGCTTTGCCCACCGTTTGCAATTGGTTGTTGTTTCCGTTGCTAGTCGTTTGCCCACCGCATGCTTCCTTTTCTACTTGTAAAGATCTTGAAAGTTTGGCTACAAAGATGGTTGAAACCGAGAAATATTTGGTTTTTCCATTGGTCTACAAACTCATTGAGTTGGTTTTGTTATTGCCGGTGTCAACGGCATCGGTTGAAAGGGCTTTTTCGGCAATGAAGATTATTAAGTCTAAATTGCGCAACAAGATCAACAATGATTGGTTCAATGACTTGATGATATGCTACACCGAACGGGACATATTTAAACAACTTGATGATGATGTTATTGCCCGACGGTTTCAAGCCATGAAGAAAAGGAAATGACATTTGCCTCGTAGGCCTAGGCCTAATTAGCACATTATCGGTATGTTTCATTCTCTTCGATGTGAATATTTTCAAGTCAAAGTTATATGATTTACTAATTCATTTTTTTTTATCTTGTAGAGTCTCTTACCCTCTTTTGGTTGTGTGATTGAATATTTGGACTTTTGTTGTTGACTCGTCGCAACTTTGGTAGTGTCTAGTGAGTTGTTTGTTATCGTATCTGATATCTCGCTCTTATTTTCATCTATGAACATTTACATTGGTGATGTATCATATACCTTCTTTTACTTTAAAACTATTGTTGATTTGCATGATGTGTAATTGTGTATCCGAATATCCGATGCTTGCGGTACTTAATAGACCTTAGCTTGCGGTTTGCCCAGGCTTCGAAAATTTCCTGGCTCCGCCACTGGAGTGGACATACTACACGCATCTACTATCCTCCTCTCCATATATTTTGAGATTCGTGCCCCTCCCCCTCTCTATCTCCCGGCTCACCCCCACATCGTCGCCTTCCCTTTGGAGTCGCCTCCGCCTCGTTGCGCCTCCTCCGTCCTTCAGCGACCACCGCCACCCACCGGATTCAGGGCACACAGCGCCGCCACCAAAAACCGCATCAACGAGCCATCGAGCCGTGAGCCACGGCTGGCGGATCCGCCGCCGGATTTAAGCCGAGCTAGGTGCGGCGAGAAAGAGCCACTAGGGAGAGAGGGGACAGTGGATAGTGCGCATGAATCTTCAGGCGAAGGTGGATATGCATGCATATGAATTCTTGTACTTCCCATTTCTTCAATATTTTTTTAATCTTCTTTCCTGGAAAGTATAAAGGCATGTTTCATCGAATTTTGGACTGTATTGGCCCTGTAGTGCACCGTAATTCCTAAATTAGCCCTCTTAGCATCAAAATTCCATTTTTAGCCTCCTCCTAGCACCTGCTGCCGTCCGGGACGGCAGCAACTCACCTAATGCCGTCGCCGTTGGCAGCACCAAGTTGCTGCCGTGCCCATTGGCAGCAACCAAGTTGCTGCCGTCCCACACAGCATCTCCTCCTCCTCAAGACGCAAAATTCAAGAGGAGAGAGAAAATACATTTAAGAATATTTTTTGGATGAATTTTTAAATATAGAAAATTAGCTCCAAAAATTATGAAATTTTTTGTGGAGACTCCCAGAACAGTATAGTTGCTTTGGTAAAATTTTCAGAATTTTATGAGTTACTATTTTTCCTGTAAAATTCATTTAAGTATATTGTTTGTAGGAATTTTACAGAAAAAACCGTAACTCATAAAATTCTGAAAAATTTACCAAAGCAATTAAACTGTTCTGGGAGTCTCCAAAAACAATTTCATAATTTTTGGAGCTCATTTTCTATATTTAAAAATTCATCTAAGAAATATTCTTAAATATATTTTCTCTCTCCTCTTGGATTTGCGTGCGCCGGGGAGGAGGAGAGGTGCTGCTATGTGGGACGGCAACACCTTGCTGCTGCCGTTGGGGAGCGCAGCACCTAGGTGCTGTCGTCCACATCCGCAGCACGCGCCAGCAGGGGGCTAAAAGTGGAAATTCGAAGCTAATGAGGCTAGTTTAGGAATTACGAAGCGCTACGGGGCCAAAAGCGGCAAGAACTCTGTTTCATCAGTGCATCGGCACATGTGACGTGGAAACGAAGTGCTGTGTTTGCACATGTGCAGACACGGATGGCTAGTGGCTACGTACCCTCCCCGGGTCATAGGCAACCTTGATTGATGCGTCAGAATGACGGGTCTACTATATATGGTCGTCGATCACTGTTCTTCCCATGCTATGTATCTCAACATCATCCCTACTTATACCTACATATGTGCATGGAAGAGCGCACAGGTAAGTGAACGATTCGCGTCGTGAGCTCGTCATGAACAGTCACCGACAGAGGGCTCACTGCCTCACTGCCCCGTGTGTCAGTGCACAAATAACTTCCAACGGGTATATGTGATTGTCCGAAACGGAAGTTTTAGGTGACTGCGTAGGCACGTTTGGGTGCCACATTCTAGAGTGCAATTTGTGATGACTTCAATGGTTGATAGCTATAGTACCCCTCTGTTCAAGACCTTATGATGTTTTGGATATTCACACAATCTCTTATGTTCAAATTTGACTACTACTTTTTATATAATTAAGTTAGTATTTTTTTTAAAAAAATTTATTGTATTATGAAAATATTTATCATGGCAAATTTAACGATACTATTATTTCATGACAAATATAAATAGTTTTTCATATATTATTAGTTAAAGTTAGAAAAATTTGACTGCACGTTTTCTAGAACGTCGTACAATTTTGAACGGAAAAAGTAGCGATTAGCTGTCAACGCCAAATTAAATCCGCCCCTTTCCATACGTTATCAACTAATTCGATCTTGCGCCTACGTACGTCCTATATATGTTTCCTCCAGGAATTATGCTCATGCGACACAAGCCAATAATCATGGCTACTAGTACCCGCAGCGGTAGTGCTCGTGTTCCCTTCGTCTTGCTACCGATGCTCATGATCCTTCACAATCCAAGCCAAGCCCAAGCCTTCCCATACCGTTCCCTCCTCCAGACCTGCCAGCCTAGCGGCTCCATCACCGGCAAGTCCGGCAAGTGCAACATGCAAAACGACTCCGAGTGCTGCAAGGACGGGCAGCGCTACACCACGTTCGCGTGCTCCCCGCGCGTCACCGGGAGCACCAGCGCCAACCTCACCCTGAACAGCTTTGCAAAAAATGGGGACGGCGGCGGACCGGCCGCCTGCACCAACAAGTACTACAGCGACAGCAAGAAGGTGGTCGCGCTGTCCACCGGCTGGTTCAACGGGGGGAGCCGGTGCAAGAAGCACATCGTGATCCGCGCGAGCAACGGGAGGTCCGTCAGGGCCATGGTCGTCGACGAGTGCGACTCCATGAAGGGCTGCGACGAGGAGCACAACTACGAGCCGCCGTGCGGGAACAACATCGTCGACGGGTCGCCGGCTGTGTGGGACAAGCTGGGGCTCAACAAGGACGACGGCAAGGTCCAGATCACGTGGTCCGACGCGTGACTGATGGGACCGCGCGCGTATGCAAGTACACACGCGCTTTGCCAGTATAAATAGTATAGCAAAACGCGCTTGTGCCTCTGCCAGCTTATGTAAGCCTAAACTACGTACACTCTACAGGACCACGCAGTAATTTGTAAGTAGTAAATAAGAGCATGCATGGCAACATGTCATGCATGTTACGGACGTACTGCATCTGCATGCGTCGTCAGCACCGGCCAACACCGAGCACGGCTTCGTGGATCCGGATGACACTATGTAACCAGTGTTTCACCGTATGGCAAAATACTGTGGTATACTGTGGTGATCGGTCTCGTTCTTCGCTTGAGCAAAATCGACTGAAAGTTAAGGAAACTTCAGGGGTCTATGCATTACCAAATCCGCCAAAGAATATAATTATGCGAGCCGGCCACCATTGTGACACATACAGAGGAAAACCGCACACATAAGTATGGCCACGCCGGGCCGGGCCTTACCGCTCTTGGGGGTTTTGGTGAAGAGTTTGATCTTGCGGTCCTGCGATTGAATCGGCGGCGTGTGGCTTTTTTCTCCTACGGCCCTCCGGTGAGACTTTGCTGGTAAGCTCCGTGTTGCCCATGCTTGTTCGTGTTGAGGAACCATCGCTGGCGAGTCCAGTCCGAGCGATTACCTCGTAGACAAGCGTATAATCGTAAGAACAATGCATGAACAACAAGAACAGAATAAGAGATTGAACACAGAGATATAGGGGGACGTCTTGCTTCTCTTTATTCCTTCATCCATCGATCAATCCTTTACAATGAATATCACCCCTATTTATAGGCTACGACCCTGCTAGGGTTTGGGATGGGACGTCCACTAATGGGCCGACTGCAGGGTCAGACCCATGGTTTCCCAACACTCCCCCTTGGTCACCCATCCTTCATGTCCATGTCTCGTCAAAACTCCATAAAACCCAGTGGGGAAAATTTGGAGAAAGAGTACATGATACACGTTCTGCTGTGATACACGAATTGCCTCATTAAAAACCTTAGCCGAGAAACTTCAGGAAAACTCGTCAAGGGAAAAAGAGTACAATCCACCCAATTTCATTTAATCTCCTGGATTTATTCTTTGGGTACTCGATCTTCATGATCAAGCTTTAATAATGAGTCCGTGAAGGTTCTCCCCCTGAATTCTGCATTTCTCTAAGTCTCATCATTCCAATTCACGTATGCATCTTTCAAAGCTAGACGTTGGAAGTGACTTAGTGAATAAATCTGCAAGATTCTCACATGACTTAGTATGTAGTACTTTGATTACGTTCATCTTTTGCAATTCATGAGCATAGAAGAACTTGGGGTTGATATGCTTTGTGAGAGGACTCTTCACATAACCCATCTGTACTTGTGCAACACAAGCTGCATTATCTTCATACAAAAGTAGGGGTTTGTGCGATATTCAATCCACACGACTGCTGGATGTGGTGAATCATCCGCTGAAGCTAAACACATTCTTGTAAGGCCTTGTACAATGCTATGATCTCCAAGTGGTTCGTCGAAGTCGATACAAGATATTTCTTAAACGATTTTCATGGAATTGCAGTTCTACCACATAGGAGTTCATAGTCTGTTTGCGATTTTGGTTGTATGCGGGTCCTACAGGTACCCGTCATCTGTATTGCCATTCATAGTTAGGTCTTGCTTCTTTCTGTAGAACAGACTAAATTCTTTGCTTCTTTGGAGGTATCAGAAGATGTCCTTTATTCCCTGCCAATGCCTTTGGTAGGTTCTGCACTATACCTTGCTAGTAGGATCACGACAAATACAATGTCTGTTCTAGTACAGTTTGCTAAATACATTAGTGCTTCTATTGCACTTCAGTGTGGGAATTCTGGTCCCAGGACTTCCTCCCCCTCTTCTTTAGGTCTGTACGGGTCTTTGTCTTGATGAAAAGATCTCCCGACCATTGGCACTTTCAAAGGGTATGCCTTTGCAAAGTCGAACCTTTCTGACACCTTCTGAGTGTAGGTTGATTGATATACTAATATTCCTTCAGGGATGTCAAACCCGGGTATTAATACACCCAGATCCTCTGTGCATTTCTGGACTAGTCCCATGATCAGTAGCTAGTCCACATAGTAAACAAAATGATAACAAATTCATATCACAACTTTATTAATAAATAACAACAGAGTTGATTACAAAGGAGGCTTACAGGCCAACAATAAATTAAACACAGCGGAAGACGAAGAAGTAGTAGGGTCCAGTTAATCTGCCACAGACAATCGACTGGGGTAGCGGCCTAGTCGTCACGATCCACACCTGAAGTGAAGTCCTTCTCCTCTGAAATTTATTTGCATAAAGCAAGTATGAGCACAACTATCGTGCTCGCAAGTTACACCCGTCAAGTAACAGAATGACATGCATATATGGATGTAACAAAGGATGGCTTATTGGTTTATTTGCATAAAGCAGCATTTCCTTTAAATACTGGTACTAAGTTCCAAAGCAGTTATTTTATAACTAAAATTCTTTTTATAAATTCTCAATTTTATAGTCAGATAACATTCACACATGAATGGTGAAGGATACCCTCCTATCACATGGCTTCCTGCCCAATTCCCATCTGGATAAACCAGTTTTGAAGAAGTCTTTTCAAACAAAACCAAAGTCTAACTTTGAGTAGTTCGCTAGCATGTCCATAACCGTGACACGGCTATTCGAATAGTTTTACACTCTGCAGAGGTTGTACAGCTTTACCCACAAGAGATAATCAACTTTCAATGTCCGTTTGACACACTTCCGAAGGTGTGCGACTAAGTGATTATCACGAGGCCTTTACAATGTTCTGTCTTAATGTATTTATGCCCGCTAAGGTTTCGCTACCATCGGACTGACCATCCTCCGGGCGCCCCCTCTTGCGCCAGATGGGTCTACTGTCTGACCAACACCCATACCAACAACATAGCACAAATGACACTAAGACATCACAAATTATTTAACCAAGTCCCGCCCACACAGGACATGTGGTGGTACGGTAAGGCGTAGCATCATGTGCTCGAAGACCGGTCCTTAACTGACTTAGGCGACTTTCCATAAAAACCCCTGGGCCTTAACCCTAACCAGATTAAGCCCGTGCATAAACCTGCACCCACCAATCATCCATTTCGCCCAAGTCCAAACCCGTTTTTATTTTATTTTCCGAGTCATTTGTAAAACTCCCATGACACACCAATGCCAAGGGTATAATTTAAATAATAATTGATTGTTGGCTGAAATTCCCCAAATCAGACAAGTTTGGTCTATAAGCATGGCTAAGCAATACGTTTAAATGATCCTAGTTCATACTATCGTATCAACCAGGTTTTATCTAGGGTGTCAATGTGTTTGATTCAATATCAACATTGGTCATACAAAGGATTTAGGTATAACTATGAATTTAAAAATAGGGATTTAAATTACTGAATATAAATAAGCATGCAGTAATAGTTTAAAAACAGAATATAAATAATTTAAAATAATGAGATCAATATGATCAAGGGTATAACTTGCCTTGCTTGATGAGGTGACGTTGTTTTTCTTAACAGATCACCTTAACAGAACGTCTGGTGTTGAGGTGACGTTGTTTTTCTTAACAGGTCACCTAGTACTCACAAGTACTATCTTCAGGTAGTCCAAGTGTATGATCACGATGATCATACAGTCAAAATCAATCCTCTTATGTTGCTCTTCAATCGGCGTCGAAATCTGATTCTCCGAAATTTTCTAAATCTAATCGCGAAATAAGCCAAATCCAACTCAAATTCAAATAAATTCAAAAAGATAGATCAAATTAACTCCAAATAGAAATATTTTGTTTTAGTTAGCTAGATAATAATTTTATATGAATTTACAAACAAAATGGACAAAAACGGAGTTCGGGAGCAAAAGATATGAATTTTAGAAGTTTGAAATTACATGGAATAATGAATTAGGGTTTAAAGGGATTATTGATCAAATGAACTCAAAATTAAATAATTTTGGTTTAGTTGGCTAGATCTTGATTTTATAGGAATTTAGGAATTTGAATCGACGAAATCGGAGTTCGTATGAGGGAGAACGAACCCCGGGAAGTTCTAAATCTCAAGAAAACCCTAAAATCAGATTTTATTGAATTTCCCGAATTATTTTTCTAAAGGAAAATCGAGTTATTGCGCAAGGGCTGACGTCAGCGAGGGAATTTGATTTTCCCGGCTGAATTATTTTTGTAAAGGAAATCATTTGAGTCTATGACAGGTGGGTCCCAAGGTCAATGGACTGGGTCCATGGGTGGGTCAACGTCCATGATGGACTCGGTGCACGGCACAGGACCGTGCCACGCGGCTAGACCACGCGGGCTACCACGCAGGCACGAGGGCTGAGGTGACGCCTTAGGTGGCGGTGAGGTAGAGCCAGGTCGGCATGGGACGCCGGCGATGCGGGCGCACCGGCTCGCCGGTGAACGACGGTGCGACTGTCGGCGGTGAGGGTACCAAACGAGAGAGGAGAGTGTGAGGGTCTCGGGGCTCACCATGGTAGCGCACGAGCATGAAGGGTTTGCCGGCGGCAAGGAGTTAGGCGGCGGCGCGTTTGGGGTCGACGGTGCCGATGGGTTCCGGTGGCGCTCGGGCGAAGCGGAGGTGAGCACCGGGTAGGCGTCGGGGTGGCGATGCCGAATCCGGGGTCGACGGGGGTGGAGCGGCTTGGGCGGCGCCGGCAACGAGGAAGAAAGGAAGCTCGGCCGTGTTTCTTCAAAATCGGATTCCGGCGAAACCAAGAGGGGGAAGGAGGAGTGGTGGTCGGGGTTGGAACGAGGGGTGAGGGAGGCGCACGAGGCTCGCTTTTATAGGGGCGGAGGGGGCCGGAGCGAGAGGATCGGGAGCGCGGGTGTCACGGCGATGATGGCGCGGTTACGGGGATCCCGCGTGCGGCGAAAGGGGCAATGGCCCGTAGGGGAGGCGGCGTGATTCAAGGATTTTAATGCGCGCCTCCGCACAAGGAGTGGGGGAGGATTTTGCGGCGAAGATGGAGCTCCAAATGGCGCTAATGGCGGCGGCGTGCAGCAGCTACGGAAGGAAGAAAGGGGAAGGAGGAAGAAAGCTTGGGCGGGCCCACGCGACAGCGAGAGAGAGGAGAGAGGGTGAGGTGCCCGGCTCGTGGTAGCCGTCCGATTCAAATCGGACGGTTTGGAAGAGAGAGAGGAGAGAGGGAGGTGCGGGCGGCGTAGATGGGCCGGGGCGCGGAGAGAATGGGCCGGACCGGTGGGTTTCGGCCCAAAGGTGAGTTAGGGTTTTAAAATCGATTTTTCAATTGATTTAATTTCAGAAATTCGAAATAGCTTTGGAAAATACCAAATAAATCCCAAAAATTCTAGAAAATTCACAGAAATTCCAGAGTTATTTTGGACTTAATAAAAAAAATATTTCCAACTTAAAGTTGGCTATTAATTTTGCAAATAAATTATTTTGGCTTTGAAATAATTAGGAAAAAGCTTTTTAAAAACTCAGAAAATTCTATAAATTAATTAAGATTTTATTTTTCAAATCAAGCCAAATAAAACTTCAAGAACTTCAAATAAATTTTACTTTTGACTTTTAAAACTCCAGAAATTCAAATAAGCCAATTAAACTCTGGCAAATTTTCAGAAAAACAGCAAAATAATAATTTTATTTATTTTATTTTGGGAACAACACCTTGGGATGTTACAAGGGACATGCTCAAGCTCCAAGCCTAGGCAATATTTGGTTTTACCCAAATCTTTTATTTCGAACTCCGACTCCAGGTAAGAGCTTGCTTTCCTAATATCCTTTAGGGTTCCGATGATATTCAGATCATTTTCATACTCTAAGATTATACAAAATCCATTCTGGGATCGTCGTATAAATACACAGAGATTATTCTCATTGTTCGTGTAGCCTTTCATGTATAGAAAGTCGCTTCAAGCGATTATACCACATTCTTCCTGATTGCTTAGGTTCGTACAATGACTTTCTGAGGTTCACACTGTACATATTTTTATTTGCTCTGTTTTGATTCGGGACAGTGATACATTCAGGTATCTTCATATAAATGTCCGAATCCAATATTTCATAAAGGTATGATGGTACCCCATCCATCAATTTCGCTTCTAACTTCAAGTTCACTGTCATTGAGATAAATATTTAAAAGGGAGTTCCACCCATGACCGGGGAATGAGTTTCTTCATAATCATCTTCTGGATGTCCAGTGAAACCTTGTACAACGAGCCTTGCTTCTTTTCATTTCTCTTTCGAACAAATACTCACTTATACCCTATGGGGTGCACAAGGGGAGACGTGCAGCTTACAGGCCCAAACGTCTTTCTTTTATTCGGAGAGAATAATTCAGTTTCTATTGCCTTCTCCCAATCTTCTCAATCTGATCTTTTCTTTCATTTAGCGAGCGATGCAGGCTCTGAATCAAGATTGATGATTGTTGCAAGTTTCTTTGCAAAGTAAATGTCGACATTGGCTGTTGTCATATTCAAATATTCTCCCGTGGTCACATAATTTATAACTATTTCTTCATGGGGCGGTTCAGCTAATGCTTCTACTTGCTCATCGCTGCTTTCAATTGCGGGGCAAGTCCCTTTAGTTTTTCAGCTCCGATGTGTGCGCACACATCCATACTGATGTCTCCCTTCATGGGGATGTTCAATCCTAGTATGCCTTTTCTGAAGGTTCCATACCGTGCAGTCTCAACCGCTCCCCTTCTAGTTCTGGGGCACTTCAGTGATTGGCTGTGTCAAGTCCTTCTTATCCTTTTTCACCAGGCGTCCCCGGTTACTTTGAATTCGAGGGACCGGAGTTCTCGTCCTTTTATTCTGAGGCCTCTTGACGGAATTAGGGATACCTTTATTGGTATTTCAACCCTCTCTGGTGCATTGCTTGCAAGCAAATACAACTTGGTCACGCTCTTCAAATCATTAAAGTGATCTGGCAGTTGATTCGCTAATGCTCGCAAATCAATTATCTTCTGGACTTCAATTGTTTTCTAGACTTCAATTCAATTATCTTCTGGACTGCAATTATCTTGTGGACTTCTCTATTTGCTTCACTAGTGCGCGGGTCATATGCATATATTTCAATTATCTTCTGGACTTCAATTGTCTTCTAGACTTCAATTATTTCCCGACATTATCATCAAGGGTTGATTTCCCCCCTAATGACGGGAAACTAACCTCATCTAATGTACTATCAGCGAATCAGGCATTATACAAATCTCCAGTCATATGGTCCAAATACTTGATTATGGATGCTGTCTCATAACCAACGTATATCCCAGACTTTCAGAGAAGACCCATTGCAGTTCGCTGCGGTGGTGATATAGGTATATAACCCTTGCAACTAAACCTGCGAAGATGAGAAGTTTTCAATACTGACCCTTGCGCTAGTTGCATAGTTGGATGGATGTTATAGGCCGACGGTCTAAAATTGATGAGAGCTGCTCTGGCAGATCAGCGTGTCCCCAACATATAGTTGGTAAATTACAATTCTTCAAAGTTCTGCTAGTCCATTCTGGGTGCGGATGTGCGGTATAGAATGCTCAACTTTAATTCCCATTTTCATACAATAATCATTAGATGCCTTCGGAGTACATTCTCTGGCGTTGTCCATTCAGATGGACTTCACGTGATGATCAGGGAAATTATTTTTTCAATTGTTAATTATCTGCGAGATTTAGCTTTGCGAAAGCATGGTTTCTCATAGACAATAAACATATGTGCGACCATTCCGAGGAAGCATCGATGAGCACCATAAAATACCTAATTGACCCTTACAGGGGCTGTATAGGACATAAAAGTCTCCTGGACACGACCCAAGAATGCAGGGACTTCATCCTTCGCTTTCAGAGCAAAAGGTCTAATAATTAATTTCCCGGTGGCACATGCGGGGCACACAAAATCTTTCAGATTCGGGAAATTCTTTATATTCATATTATGTCCCTGTGAATTGTTAATTATATCTCTCATTATCCTAAGACCTAGGCGGCATAATCTATCATGCCAGAGATAGATAAGTTCAGAGCTTCTAAATACGGTTTTCAAGGCAGTATAGGCTGCAGGTGCCTTAATATTAGTGTAGTATAGCCCAGTTTCATATGAAGCAAGACATTCTAATGCTATTTTCACTTTCTTCACGCTTTGTAATGAGCAGGTATTCTGTACCATACTCTTCTTCAGTCTCTACACGGAAACTGTTAGCGCAAATATCCTTGAAAGTTCTAGTCGATTCTGGGTACAACAAGTCTTCTTCAATGACCAAAGTTGTGCCCAATGGGAGTATAATTGTGGCCCTTCCTGAGCCTATTATACAAGTATCGCTGCCTGCGATTGTCGTAAGACTACCAACATTCTTGCTGATCGACTGGAAAAATTTTCATTTATCTCAGGATGGTTTTCATTGTGCCGCTACATGCTAAGCACACTTCCTCCATAGGGCACCACACACGTTCTAATATAATGTACTTTATTAATATGTAGCAGAAAGTAAGCAACACATAAATAAAATACTTCAGATATCAGAACGTAACTTGCTATTATAAAGACGGGAAAAATAAGTCTTGCAGGACTCATAATAAGAATTTAATGCTTTGCTCTCCTAGAGCTTGCAACCATTATTCAACAATTCAAAATTTTGCTTCAATTACAAACTGCAGGTTACTATAAAAGATCCAAGTGTAATGCGTGCACTAGATCGAATCGGCGAAGTATTTAGGAACTTATGCCTCAATCGGCTCCATGCGCGATCTTCTCCTCTTGGGTAGCTACGGCTGCGGCCGCTGCGATATTCAAAGGAGGGATAATGGGGCTGTTACAGGGCTGTCCACATTCATAAGTGCAACTAATGGATGTGAATCCTCTGTGCCTGCAATGACGAGGTATGCGACATGCTATCATTTGCCCTTTTTCTTAGACCGGAAAACATCAATAACGTGCGACGCACGACCTTACCCTTCTTGCTCCTCTCATTCGTGAAAGGTTTCATCACCTTGTTGCTGCTAGCAGTGGCTTCATGGCCAACATTGCTATTAGATGGCTGCGAGATGTAGTTCTTTCTTAGAACATCATCTTGAGTTTTCGCAACTTGCATGATATCAATTAATTTGACATACTGCATGTAGCCATCTTGATAATAGTTGCGTGCGGATTACATCGCATTTGGGTGAAAGGTAGAAAGTCTTCTCCATCTTCTGCTCATCTGTGATTACATTACCACAGAGTTGAAGACTGATACAAATTATACATAAATTCTGGCCCTGCTGGGTCAATTCTTCGAACTACTGGTTCGTGATGACAGTCATATTCATATTCATGCAAAAAGTTCAAAGGATTACTGGTAGTAATCTGTATAAAATGGTTGCAAAATTCTCATAATGCTCATCGAACTCCAAGTTCGTATTCTCGTATTTTTTTTCTATGCATTTTTCATGATTCACTGCTATTTTCAGTTATTAAAAGCAATATAAACAATCACAGATAATCAAAAACAGTAAATACAATAAATAAATTACATAGAAATAACAATAACAAAGTTAAACATGCTTCAAAAGCTTAAAATATGCAAAATTTTGGATTCCCGAGCCCCTTTTCTACTTTAAAATGACTTTTCGGTGAAATCTGCAATTTCCAAGGGTTAAAACGCAAAATCTCAGTTCTGAGAGAATTTGCGCGCAATTTTCATATTTTTCGAGGTCCTTTCTGTAAAATTTTCTCACCCGCACAAAAGTCCTTGTGATTTCCAGAATCCCAGAGGGTCCTTTTGCAAATTTCCCTTCTTTTTTTTCGTGCGTTTTTTTTCTTTCCTTTTGGGCCGTTTCATGGCCCATTTGAGGGGCGCATGGGTGGGGAATTAGGGTTTCCCCTTGCCCTTTCCAGGGGCGGCGGCGACGGCTACTCGGGACCGCACGGCGCAGGCGGCCGGCGAGGGCATGCGACGCGGCGCCAGGCGGCGGCGGCGGCGGTGGTGCCACCTGCGGAGGAAGCGGCGGCTCAAAGCGCAGGCACGAGGCCATGGCGGCGCTTGCGTCGGTTCAGCGGCGGTGGCGTGGGTTCTTTGCGGGAGGCGGTGGCACGCATGCGGCGGCGGGGTTTGAGCGCGGCGGCTCTCCGTGCGGGCCGAGAGGCATGTTGCGGTTCCATGGGGCCTTATGCGAGATGGTGGCGCATTGCCTTCCAGTGGCGCGGCGAGGGGGGCGAGGAGGCGCTCCGTCTTGAGCGGCGGAGGCGCCCGGCTTGGCGGCGGCGATAATGCACAAGGCGCGCCAGGCGACCATCGGCGGCGCGCACACGAGCGCGTCGCGTCCGGGCCATGCGGCGGCCGGCTCATGCGGCGTGGCCATCCCAACGAGCGCGAGGTGACGGCGCGGCGGCGGGCGGGCGCTGGCGTGGTGGCGCCCCATTTTTCTCCTTCTTTGCTTGCCGGCGGTGGTGGTGCATGGTGGTGCTTGGTGCGGTCGTGCAATACCGTGAGTGCGCCGGCCGGCGGTGCCGAGCACGGTGATTCAACCACTTGCTTGGTGGCGGCGCGGCGACCCGGCGGCCCGGCGACAAGCGTGCGGCGACCCGGCGACCCGGCGGTGCCTCTACGTGCGGCTCGACTCGGCCTCGTGCAGGGTGGCCGGAGGCGGAGGTGACGCCATGGGGCTGCTGGCCGATGGTGGGGCCGGATGCGGTGGCCTCATGCAACGAGGTGGTGGCCGGGTAGGTACCGCTACGGGCGGTGATGGCGGTGCCGCCACATGCGGGTGGCAGGCGGTTGACCGGCGACGGCGCGGCCGTACGGGGCTGTGCCGGTTTTTTTTCTTTCATGCAATGTGTAATGTAGCACAAAATTGCAACGGAAGCGCGACTTCATGCCGTCATGTGCGTGCTAGCGGCGTGGCACTGTCGTTGCCTCCGTGGCGGTACGTGATGGCGGACTATGCCGACCGGTAACGTATCGCGGAGGTAGTGACAGTCGCTTGCAGGCGGTGCCATGCACATGGTGCCTTTCATGCGATTGCATATACTACCTACGGTACAATCATCATCTACCCTTTCATGCAATCCACCGATCGGCTTGGCCGACGACTTCAAGTCGGTTTGCGGTAGATTAGAGTGGATTTGCACCGTAGAAAACCAATCTAGAAAGCAAAATTTGCAGAATTGAAAGCAATCTAGAAAATACGATTCAATCTACGAGCGTCGTTCTTCGACGGTTACATTTTCGATGCGAGGAGAGTCGATCGTGCTGATAACGTGTTGAGGAACCGTCGCTGGCGAGTCCAGTCCGAGCGATTACCTCGTAGAGAAGCGTAGAATGCAAGAACAACAAGAACAGAATAAGAGATTGAACACAGAGATATAGGGGGACATCTTGCTTCTCTTTATTCCTTCATCCATCGATCAATCCTTTACAATGAATAGCACCCCCTATTTATAGGCTACGACCTTGCTAGGGTTTGGAATGGGACGCCCACTAATGGGCCGACTGCAGGGTCAGACCCATAGTTTCCCAACAGTTCGCACAGTACCCATGTTAGCTGTCGAACCCGGGAGCGAAGGATCCCGAATTCTCTGTGTTCAAACACCAGTACAGGATTTCCAGTGTACACAGTCTCAAAAAAATGAATATCACATTCATATCACGAAAACGTAAATGACATTAAATAAATAACTGTTTAATACAAATGAGTTTGAATAATAATATCAAATGTCAAATGATAAACACAGCGGAAATAACATAATAGTGGGAGCCACACGATGCGCCACAGGCAATCGTCTGGGTCAGAAGGCCTACTCGTCGGGGTCCTCACCGTCAAGATGGCAGTCTTCTCCTGAATAAGATTTATTCAGCAAGAGTGAGCACTACTACCGTGCTCGCAAGTCACATCCAATATTGAATTTAAATGCATGCATAAAGAAACAAGTGAGTATGGCAGGGGTTGTTTTGCATAAACAGCATTTTCAGTTTGAATAAGTATAGTAGTTTCTAAGGCAATTTTATACTATGGATAAAATCATATTTTGAAATAACAATGATATAATGTGGATATCCTCCAATGATAAAGTGAAGGATCCCCTCCTAACACTTGGCTTCCCGCCCAAATTTTCATAAGGATTAACCATCCTCAACATTTAATAAAGCATTTTAAAAACCAAAAACAATTCTAACTTTAAGTGGCCCTGCTAGTATGTCCATGACCGCGGACGTGGCTATTCGAATAGTTTCTACTCTGCAGAGTTGGTACAACTTTACCCACACGAGGTGATATGCTCGTTATGTCGGCCAATTCACGCTTCCGTAGGCGTGTGACTGAGCAATTACCATGAGGCCTTTACAATGTTTTATCCTAGTACATTCATGCCCGCTAAGGTTTCGCCCCTTTGGACTGACCGTCCTCAGGAAGCCCCCTCTTGCGCCAAGTGGGAATAAAACGTCTAACCGACACCCACAAAATCACATGACATAAATATACTAGGACATCACAAATTAATTAGCCAAATCCTGCCCATACAGGACATGTGGTGGTACGTTATGGCATAGCAATAAGCGGCTCAAAGACCGGTCCTCAATTGACTTGGGCGTCATTCCTACAACCCATGGGCCTTGATCTTAACCAGATCAACCCGTGCATAAACCTGCACCCACCATTCCGACCATTTCGCCCAAGTCAAAACCCATTTTGATTTTATTTTGAATAAAAACTTTATTTTTAAACTCATGTGGTAAGACAATACCACAATGTCAAGTTTGAAAACAATTTGTAGAAATCTGGTGTAAACCCTCCCAAATTCTGTAAATGTGGACTAAGCTTGGCTAAGCATATATTTGAATTTTGGTAATATCTTGCCTATGGTATCAAGGTAGTCAGATACAACATTCAAATTTGGCCATACAATAACATATGGAATTAACTATATGTAAAACAGGATATTAAAATATTTATAACAACATATGCATGCAATAAGGAATTTAAAACTGAAAATAACTTAAAATAATAGGGGCAATATGGTCAATGGTGTAACTTGCCTTGTTCGATGTCTTGGAATTCTAAATCTTGATTGATCGAACTCTCCGAGTCGTCGAATTCTATCTGCTAAAATCGATAAATTCAAAATGCAAATTCAAATAAAATCAAAAACATAGCTCAAATTAACTCCAAACTGAAATATTTTGGTTTAGTTAGCTAGATTATAATTTTATATAAATTTTACAATTCGAATCACCCAATTTGGAGTTCATATGCAAAAGTTATGAATTTTTGAAGTTTATATCTAAATCTGAAATTTTATTGAATTTCCAGAATTATTTTCCTACTGAAAATCCATTTATTGCGCAATGATTACATCAGCTACAGTATTTCGGGATTAAAAGATTTAAAATTAAATTCTGACAGGTGGGCCCCATGAGTCAGTGACTCGGCCCATGTGGACCAAGTCCACTGAACCTTGGAAGATCTGGCGCGGTGGACCAAGCCACGCGAGCGTGTGTGTGGCGCTGACCGTGCGCCACATGGGCGTACACGCAGCGCGAGGTGAGGTGGCGCCGAGGTGGCAAGGCCACGTCGGCCGACGGTGAAAGTGCCTCGGCGAGCTTGCGGCGTTGGCGGCACTCCGGCGAGTGTGGGTGGTACTAAAGAAAGAGGCGGTCGGGGACCCGATGCACTACCTTGGGGCGAGCACGGCGTTTTGGTCGTCGGCGACGAGGTTCGGCGGCGGCGTTTGCTCGGCTCCGGTGAAGTAGCGACTCCGATGATCCTCCGGTGACGTGGGTGCGTGCCCGAGCTTCGCGGCGATGATGCGATGACGAGGATGTGGTCGGGTGGCGGAGCCGCTTGACGGCGCCGGGGAAGATGAAGAATGAAGTTTCGGCCGAAGAGCTTCAATCTCAAATTCCGGTGAGCACGAAGGAGGAAAGGAGAAGTGGATGATGGCGTTGGCTTCGGTGAAGGAATGCGCACCCGGGGCTGCCCTTTATAGGCGCCGGGTGTTCTGGAGCGGCGTGAAGGAGGTGGGGATCGTGCGGCGGCGGTTGCGGTGTTGTGGCGAACCGGCGCGAGAAGAAGGAAGGAGGTCGGGATCGTGTGCGCGATCGGTTCGCCTCGTGCGCACGACGCGAAAATCGGGCGGTTGGGATTAGGTCAGGGCGGCTCCTCGTCTTGCGGCAATGGCGGCGCACCGTTGCGGCGCGAGGAAGGAGAAGGCGAGGAAGAAGAAGAAACGAAGGCCGTTGGATTTGATCCAACGGTTGGGGCTAACTGAGAGTGGAAAAGCGTGGAGGAATCCTGGCTGTAGGATTTAGATTGAAGGGTTTAGATTAGAAGGTTTTAAGTCTCCGAAGCGGTACGAAGATCTCACCGTTAGATCAAGATCGCACGGCTCATATTGTTGAGGGTATTCGGACCGTGCGGTGGTTAAACAAGATCTTGACCGTCGGTGCACGATCGAGCGGTGGAGTTCGGAAGGGGTGCGTGTGCGTGGCGCGAGCGTTGGATTAAGATCCAACGGTTGATGAGGAGGTGAGAGAGAGGGTGCGAGCGGTAAATTGAGCGGGCGCTGGGAGGGAAATTTAGGCCGGAGCCTTTGGGTTTCGGCCCAAACACTGTTAGAGGATTTTCTTTTGCTTTTCTATTTGTTTTAATTCTGATAATTCATAATAGCTTTAGAAAATAGCAAAATACTTCCAAAAATTATGGAAAAATTCACAGAAATTCTCATACTCAATCTGGACTTAATAAAATTATTCCCAACTATTTGTTGGCTTTTAATTTTGCAAATAAATTTGTTTTAGCTTTAAAATATTTATAAAAGCTTTTCAAAATTCAGGAAAAACCACAAACATAAATAAGCTTTTAAATTTTCTTGAAATTGAAATTTGGGTGTTACAAACCTACCCTCTTAAGGGAATCTCGACCGAGATCGTGATTGGTCAACAAAGAGATCGGGATAGTTGGTCTTGAGGTCTTCTTCTTTTCCCATGTGGCTTCACTTTCCGGTGATGACTCCACTGCACCTTGTATGATCTGATGATTCTGCTTCTGGTGACTCGCTCTGCGACATCCAGAATCTTGATTGGTCGCTCCACGTAGGTGAGATCTTCTCGAAGATCGAAACTTTCCAAGAAGGTATGGTCTTCTGGCGCTTGCAAGCATTTCCTCAACTGGGATACATGGAAGACATCGTGCACAGCTGACAAGGCTTACGTAGCTCAGGCGATATGCCACTTCACCTCTTTTGGCTAGAATTTTGTATGGCCCCACAAATCTGGGTGCGAGTTTTCCTTTTGTTCGGAATCTTCTTACTCCTCTGAGTGGAGTGACCCTGAGATAGACCAAGTCTCCTACCTCAAAGTTTAGATCCCTCCGACGGTTATCAGCATAACTCTTTTGTCGGGTTTGTGCCACTTTCAGATGTTCCCTTATAGCTTTGACCTTACTTTCTGCCTCTTTGATTATCTCAGGTCCAAAGAGCTGATGCTCTCCTACTTCATCCCACAGAAGTGGAGTTCTGCATTTTCTGCCATACAATGCTTCAAAAGGAGCCATTTGCAAACTAGCTTGATAGCTATTGTTATACGAGAATTCTGCATACGGCAAATTCTTGTCCCAACTTTGTCCAAATTCGAGGCACGAGCTCTGAGCATATCCTCGAGGACTTGATTGGTGCGTTAGATCGACCATCCGTTTGAGGATGATAGGTCAGATCGAAGTTGAGTCTGGTGCCTAAGGCTTCATGCAGACTCTCTGATTTTACCATGGCCATGGTAAAATTCAAGTCACAGACGGTTCTCAATACCAACCGTCTGTAATGAGGTCATTATCACAGACGGTTCGTATTAAGAACCGTTTGTGATGATATACTTATCACAGACGGTTCATAATACGAACCGCCTGTGATATGTCATCATGGACGGTTTTTGTATGGAACCGTCTGTGATTCGCAGCGCGGGAGGCGGGAGTTCGAAAATTTTTGAACGCGTGCGCGGGAGGCAAAGTATTTTGACGCTGTCCTTATATATTATAGCTACCCCAACGTTGTCTTCCTCTCCCTCGGCCCCCTTACACCTCAAGCTGGCTCTCATCCTTCCTTCCCTCCTCCTTTGCTCCACTGGGTGCTGCCTCCTCTGACCCGCAGGCCTCCGGCCCTTAACACAGCGCCACCACGCAGGTTACCCGGCTCAGTCCTCCCTCTGCTCCCCTCCTTCCCTCTTTGGTTTCATATTGAGTATTATTTATCTTTTGATGTTTTGCTTGATGTGGTTTGTTCTATGCATGAAAAGGGGGTGAAGCCGCTAGCTGTGGGGTTCTTGGTGATGATGTATGCTAAGAGAGGTGGATGCTGAAAAAGGGAGGAGGGAAGGAAGGATCAGAGCCGGCCGAAGGTCCTAAGGCTGCATTCCGGTTATTCTTCTTTGGTGGAATTGTAGATGACATGGTGTGCTACACAATGTGTCTTGGTGGGTTCTTGATGATCATGTTTGGGTGTGCTAGATAGCACGGTGCTCCACATTGTGCGCAAACAACGTTCTATGTAGAATGGAAACAACGTATGCTGATTTTTTTGCAATACAAAAACTATCACGAGCGGTTCGAACAAGAACCGCTCGTGATAATTACTATCACGAGCGGTTCTTGTTAAAAATGTCGTGAAAATGGACTATCGCGCACGGTTACGAACAAGAACCGCTCAGCGATTATATTATCACGAGCGGTTCTAGTTAAGAACCGTCTGTGATAGCTATTTTCACAGACGGTTTGAAAACCGTCTGTGATGAACGCCTGTTATCACAGACGCATAAATACAGACGGTTCACAAAACCGTCTGTGATAACGGTTTAGAACCGTCTGTGATGACGTTTTTTGTAGTAGTGGGGGCAAGGACGGCGGCGGGTCGGCCGAGTGCACGAGGACGTTCTTCCCGATCACCTGGCCCGACTTGTGACAGGCACATGGACATATATAGCACACTTCATGTATTAAGCTATATATATGTGATTTGCTTGTTATATATGGATCTGAATCCTTTGTATTACTGTGGAAGCTCACTGTGTGAACAGTGTTTTGTGAGGAGGTAAACAGTACTCTACATCAATTGCAGGGAAAAAAACTGCAGCAACAATGTGCCCTATACTGTAGCAAAGCACTGTAGTGATTGACCTGACCTTTTGATTTTCGATTGAACGATGAAGATCACTCCTAATACTACTGCACTGTAGATTCTCTTTATTGACTACTTCAATACAGACGATGCTTTCCGTTATATATACATGAGCCTAAACTATAAGTATAGTACTCGCCTACTTGGTAAATAAACAAGGTCATGACATATGCACGCTACGTACCGCATGTCCGGCCATGCATGGTAATCAAGCATGCGCGCTCATGCATGTATACAAGACAATCTCATGCAATACGAGACAATGAGATTTGCTATTGAACACTCGAGCATTTCTTGATATAATTTACCCCTCGGTGTGGTTTCAATAACAAATCTGGATAGACCGTTCGTGTAAATGCATGACGCCATGCGCGACGATCGCTGATTCCTCGAATGGTTGCAACAATGTCCCGATGTGATATTGTTTCTGAAACTAGTGCTGTTCATATGTGATGCTGTGATCTGATTCCTACGTGTGGCCTCCCGGCGCGAAATTTATCCCTACTAACGAAGAACCATGCAGTTGATTATCTTTACTACCTAAAAAGACTCTAGTGATAGTGAATGAAACGTTGTTATTCAAAGGATGAGGATGACCAGTTACCAGATGGTGCCTTTTTCGCTCCCGGTACCGGGGGTACGGGGACGGGACTTTCTAGATCTTATTTCTTGTCGGTTGCCTGAGGGTTTGGATGGGTATATCGCTAGTCTTTTGCTTCTAAGTTATTATAATTCTGCTACTACTTCTGACACTTGAGCTTTTATTTGGCCGGTCGGCTCTTGCGATGTAAACTTTGTAATCGCTTAAGTTATGTACCATATTTATTTCATGTTGTATGTATTTATATATGGATGTGTATGCCAATATTTTGGATATGTGTTCTAGCTACTGATCATGAGACTAGTACGGTACAGACACTAGGATTTTCGGGTATTCAAATTACCCGGGGTCCGACAAGGGGTACTATGGGCCCTACCAATATGTGCTATATAGTCGAAAATATCATGTATTGGATAGGTTAGGTGATGTACACAGTGTTTTTTTTTTTAACATTTTGTCCCAAAACATGATGTTTGTTCAAAAAAATGCTAAACCTAAGGTTTTGTGTCACTTTTCTAAAAAACCCTAAGGTGTCCTGAAATCTACAGTTTTCGTACCCCAAAAGCACAAAAATCACCTCCCTGTTTGTTCTATATAGTTCATAGGTAAATCTTGGATATATCCAAGCTAATTTCAGAGACAAATATGTAACATTTCTTCTTGTTTGAGTATTAGTATATTACCTGTTTTTCCCTAACAAGCTTAATTTTTTAAGTGAACTAATGCGTGTACGAAACTTAATACGGTATCAGACTAAGAGGTCCTGTGTTCGAGACTTGTTTGGCATTTTTTTTAAAAGTTACAACGCACTTTGAGCCCTCGTTGTAGCCGGGAGGAGCATAGACGTGAGAAACACAAGGACGATGTTGAAGTATTAGTATGTTGCTCCTAGACTGTTCAAATGTCAGGTTGGGCTGGGCTTGAAAAGCCCGATCGAAATTCTCCAGGCCTGAGTCCGGCTCGGCGTAGCCCGACTCAGCCCAAAAAAATGATTTTCCTGTTAAAATATATTATTTTAATATTTTTTAGAATAAAAAAGTATTATTTAATTCATTTCATGATTAAAATAATAGTTTTTCTTTTGTAATTGTTTTTTCAGAATTTCAGGCCGATCTTCTTTCGGGCCGGACTTCCAATCCCAAGCCCGGCTCGGGCATGTCAGGCTCGGGCCAGGCCGCCTATGAACAGGTCTAGTTGCTCCTAGACCTGTTCACGAGCGACCCGCCCGCCGCTCGCTCGAGTCCGACAACCTTTCTGCAGTAGAGCTTGGGACCGAATTCGCCCCAAAAAGCCCTACCGTCCAAATCCGAATAAACATAATAAAAAAAATGAAAATATGTTTTTTTAATCATGGAAATGAAATAAATAATGCTTTTTTATTACGAAAAATGATTAAAATAATATATTTAAACTTAAAAACAAATTTTTGGGCTGGGCCGGGCCGGGCTCAGACAAATTTTTGGGCTGGGCCGGGCCGGGCTCAGGCCTGCCCGTTTGCGATCGGGGTTTTTAAGCTCGGCCCGACGTTTGAACAGGTCTATTTGCTCCATATGTTCTTAGCAGATTAAGCTTTTGGGTGCACTAGTCAATATTTCTCACGAGTTGACAGTTGGTCGTTTATATATGTTAGGACTTAGGAACGCTTTCCTCGTAGATAAAGCTGCCATCTTTTGACAAGTTCTATTTTCTACTAAATTTCAGTCAGAAATAAGTTTTTTCCCGTGATCATTTCATAAAGAGACTACACTAATTTCAGTTCTCTTATTCGTCTCATAGAAGTGGCATACTTCCATACGTGGTAGCATCGATCAATCAGCCTATAGTTACGCACGTCCACCGAAACATCTGCCATCTGGGGACTTCCCGCTAGAGTTTTTAGCTCATATGGCAAAAATGCTTAATAACAAGTGGCATACTTCGCGGTAGAGTTTTTGGCTTATCATGCTAATAGCAATCTTGGCCCCTCTGTCGGACTCGAGTTTCATAATTCAGAATTCTTTGTGAAAACACTGTGCTATTCTCTGGATCAGTAGATAGCACTCGCAGATACATCACTGAATCAACTCATACATGACGTAAAATCATATCATTTATTAATTAACATAACAGAGTTTACATAGACCGCGTCAGGTCGAGTTTTACAATAGGGTCAAACAGGCCAAAGGATTACACTACAAAAGCGGAAGCGACAATGGAAGCAAAAGAGGTGAGAGCTCATCTCTCTACAGGCAAGCGACTGGGGAAACCTGTGTGCGTTCGATATTACCTAATGACTCAGATAATATAGGATGCACGCAAGTACCAACGGATTCAACTGGACTGGGGCGAGACTAGAATATCTAAAGATTACACTACGCTTCATCATCTCCTGGGCCTCCAACTTTTGGATCCTCGTAGTAGTCGTAATATTCTGGATTTCCTGCTCCTGAGGGTTTTGGGGGGGAGAGCGAGGATGAGCATAACTTCCGTGCTCACGAGCCAACACACAATGCAATAATATACATGCAAGGCTAAATAAGGGTGGCTCCGGTTCTTTTATTTGCTAAAGCAACGTTTTTAATTATCATAATTACAAATTCCTATCACTTAGCATTTTAACCAAATTGCATTTTGTTAAAAAGAATAATTGTGCAATATTTAATAACAGCAGAGGTTTCCTCCGCCGGAAACTCTACTCATGCTTCATTTGATTGGGATTACCCCCATATATTAATATCACTGAGTCTGCAAACCCAGGGAAAATCCAGCCTTAGGCTAGGTGAGCCCACCACATTTTCATACCACCCACAAAGATTTTTGAAATAGAACTAACTCAACTTAAGTTCCCATATCCGTTTTTGACCGTAGGCACGACTGTTTAAACAGTTTATAACACTCTGCAGAGGTTGTACACTTTACCCACAAGAGATAATCGTCATGATATGTACACACGTTTCCGTAGGCATGTGAATCAAGGGGAGATCATCACAAGGCCTTTACAATGTATCCCTCAGTATTAGTTACACTTCGCTAAGGTTTCGTCCACGAAGAGTTACGCTCTTTTAGACCTGTTAACCCTTACTCAGACCCCCCTCTTGCGCCATCCAACGACTTACATCGCGCAGCCCGACACCCTTCGCCACAAAGGCTTACGACGTCACGGATCATCTATCTGATGGAACTCATACTGGTGGATACAAATTATTTAGCTAGGTTGTACTATACAGACTTGTGGTTGCACTTGTTTTACACGAGAGGTCGTGACAAGATTAAGTCCTTAGGGTTGTCTGGACAGTTCATTCCACATTTCAATCCACAAAACAACAGTCCTTGGGCTACATTAACACCCACTGTCATACCATCCGTCTTACCGTCCACCCAGACAGGGTAATAACAATTTTAGGGTTTTAAGGAGTAAAACCAGATTACCACATTTACCTTAGTCATGGACCACCAATGACTGTCCAAAATATTTTCATGTTTGACGAGATGATGATTGAGACATTTTAATGTCCCGGTAATTAAGCAAGACTAGCATGTCGCTTAAGTACAACCTATAGCTAATATTACCATATAGTTACTAGGGTGACAAAGATTAAGGGATTCAAGTTGTCAAGGATGGCATAATAATTATTAAATTATCAAATGGGTATTTAACTACCTTAAACTTTAACATACATTTGTTTAAAGAATTAAAGCATGCAATTTGCTATTTTAAAAGAATATAATTTGCATAAAATGTAGGCTCAATATGATCAAAGTATTGACTCGCCTTAATTGTAGGTAAGAGGGTCGGGTAGTCTTGTTCTTGATCAACTTGGAGGTCTCCGGCGTCTTCGAACTCTACGCGGGCAAAGTACCGGAAAAATAAACAACAAGCAACAAGAGCAAATAAATGCAAATGAAATATCAAATGAACTTCAATTTAAACAAGACCTATTCCATTAGTAAGATCTTGAATATACAAATTTTTAGAAACAGATTTCACCATTTTTGGAGCTAGAACGAGGGAGATAAGAATTTTAGAAGCCTTTCTTTTGAAATAGAATAGAAAAGAAAAGAAAAACAAAAAGAAAATGAAAAACGGCGGCGGCCCACGGCGCACTTTCGGCCCAGCCCACGACATGGGCCAAAACAGGCGCACGGGCGTGAGGCGCGGCCCACGAGCGCGGGACGCGGCCCAAGGCGGGGGTGCGGGGTGCGGCCTAAGGGGGCTTTGCCCTAAAACGCGCCGGGGGGTGGTGGCTCGGGCCGACGCAAAAGGGGAGGGGGAGATGGAGAGGTGGCGGCGGCTCGTGGGAGGGGAGGGCTCGGGGGCACGGTGACGGCGACGGTGCGGGGAGGTGGTGGTGCGACTAAGGGCGGCGGCGACGACCGGAGGTAAGTTCTTCGGCTTTCTTCTTCTTCTTCTTTTTGTTCTTCTTCCTCGGCCTTGTTTGCTTGGGAATGCAGGGGAAAAGGCGGGGGAGGAGAGGAAGGGAGGTGCCGGGGCTTTATAGGCCAAGGGAGGGAGAGAGCCGTTGGGGGTCCGGCGAGTGTGCGCGGCAAAGGGGCATGCGGGCGGCGCTGGGGCGGCGGGCACGCGGGATGGGCGAGGGTGGCGCGCGTGCGGCGACAACAAGGCATGCGGCGCGGGTGTGCACGGACAGGCGGGCGCGGCGGAGCGGCGGGTGTGGCACCGTTGGCGAGGCGCGTGGCGTGGCGCGGTCGGGCAAGGGCGACGTGCGTGCGGCGCGGGTGCCGGTGCAGAGCACGCGAGGGGGGGGGTCTGGGCGGGGTTGACCCAAGGAGGAAGAAAATGGGGTGTTACACCCTCTTTGTATAGCAATGGCAAAAATGACACTCTCCACCATGCCTTAGGAGGCCGAACTATCCAAGACGTGTCACATGTGAAATTCAGGCCCTTGGGGTACGCACCAGGCCGAGTCCGGCCCCCCCGGGGCACGACAGAGGGGCGTCCGTGCCAGGGAGGCACGAAATTGGTGCGGCGACAACGCGAAGGGAGTAAAATACTGTTTGGAAAATTATTTTTCACGCTATTTGATACTATTTGAAATACTATTTAAAAGTTTTTTTAAAAAATTATTTGGATTTTTTATTCTTTTTTACCTCGCACTCGCAGCTTCAAATGTATTACACATGTACTAGAAAAAATTCCACAAATTTTCCACACGAAATCACGGCGCAACACAGCACACACACCTTCAAACATGGATGTTAACCGTCGTCGTCGCCACCCTTCGCAGCCCTTGGTGGCTCGGTGAGTCGATGGACGATACATGTGAAATACTATTTGACGACATGACGGTGGGCAGTAGTACACCATCACTGGACGCGGCGGCGGACAGTAGTACACCGTCACCGGTCACGGCGTCGGACAATAGTACACCGTCACCGGACGCGGCGGCGAGCAGTAGTACACTGTCACCGGTCACGGCGTCATTTTACTATTGTCGGCCGTTGCGTCGTCAAATAGTATTTTACATACACCGTTCATCGATTTACCGAGCCACCGAGGGCTGCGAAGGGTGGCGATGGTGACGGTTGTCACTTAGGTTTGAAGCTCCGTGTGCTGTGCTGCGCCGTAATTTCATGTAAAAATTTTGTGAATTTTTTCTGGTATATGTAATAATACATTTGAAGCTGTGAGTGCAAGGTAAAATAAAATATTTTTTAAAGTTTTGAATGGTATTTCAAATAGTATCAAAAATATTTTTTTGTCAAAATTTCCCCTCTCTCCCTCCCTCCGCACACTGTTGCCGTGCTAAATCTGTGCCTAGGTGGCACGGACGCCAATTCCGTGCCTCCCTGGCACGAGCGTCCCTCTGTCGTTCCTCTAGGGTCAAACTCGGTCCGATCTGTGCCCCAGAGGTCCGAATTTCACACGTAGCGTACAATGGGGAGTCCGGCCCCCTAGGGCACGATAGAGAGTGCTATTTTTGTTATTGACACATGAAAAAAACCAAAATTGCTTTTAGCGCGATAAATAATACCATATAAGTCAAAAACTCCTACCAGGCCAGCCTCCAAAGGCGACTTGTCCTTGCTCAGATATTACCGTGGCCACGTTGTAACATTGTTGCTGACAACATCAGATACAAAAAGCACCGTTTTTACAATGCAGTTGTCCCCGAAAGAGCCATTAGTCCCGTATCGAGTTTACCGATCGAGAAATCCACAAGAAATACTCCTCTAATCACATCTCACTCTCACTTCTTAATTAAACAAAAAAACCACACGAGACAGCGAGTGCCTATATAAACCCCACAAACCCAATAGCCAATGCACCTCAAGCGCCCCACCACGAAACAATATACGTACACACGACCTGCAAATCCAAGGGAAAACCAAGCTTCAAGAGCTTAACGATGGCGAACAGCACTAAGCTTGCCGCGGTGGTCGCCATCCTCGCTCTCTTTGAGGTCTCGTGTGCCGTGGCAAGGCGCCACGGCAAGCCGGCCCCGTGCGGCGACGCGGGCGACTTCGAGCTGCCGAGCGGCATGCGCCACAAGCAGCCGCACCACTGCACGCCAGCCACGTCGCCACGCCGCGGCGGCACACCCGCGGTGATGACGGTGAACGGCTTCAGGCGCGGCGAGAGCGGGGGCGGCCCGTCGGCGTGCGACGGCCACTTCCACAGCGACGGCGAGATGATCGTGGCGCTGTCCACGGGGTGGTTCGCGCACGGGCGCCGGTGCCACAGGGCGATCCGCATCACGAGCGCGCACCACGGGCGCACCGTGGAGGCCAGGGTGGTTGACGAGTGCGATTCCCGGCGCGGCTGCCGCGACAACATCGTGGACTCGTCGCCCACCGTGTGGAGGGCGCTCGGGCTCGACACCAACGAGGGCGAGGTCCACGTCACGTGGTCCGACGCCTGAAACCCGTCAGCGAAGTACGTCGGCGGCCGGCCAGCAAGGACGAAGTGGGAGCGGCGGCGGACTACGTCGCCGTTTGTTTACGTAATACACTGCTCGTGTTGCTCGTGCCTGGCCGGTAGTTGTTGTTCCTGACTGATACTGGGCTGTGTCGTGTCATGGTGTGTCCCTAGGCCCTAGCTACTCTAGATCTCTCAGTCTGATGGTAGAGTAGCAGAATAAATCACTTTTATTAAGACGATCAGAATAAAGCGGTTGGTGTGAGTTTATCTTGTAAGAATCACCTGGCGGTTGGCCCTATAGTTATATGGTGATGTTTTGTGAGTCAAATATATATTGGTTTCGTATTTATGCCCGTTTCGAATGCGAAAATTTCACTGGAAACAGTCCAGTTTCTACCGGAATCAAGAAAATTTCTGTGTTCTCGCATTAATGCCTTAATGGTTTTATCCATACTTTATGACTGATCAAGCGTCGTTTGGCTGGGACTAGACGGCTAAACCCATTGGAAATTCTTGCCCTGTGTTATAATCGAAGTGGGTGCGGAAATATGGAATTGGGTTAATTAGGACTCGGATCTGATTATTGCTATATATATATATGGGTAGGACTACGTTGAGCCGTCCGCTGCTGCGATGCAGCAATCAAGTATTTATATATTGTTTACATGCATAACGTACCATTTCAACATTTCCTTCTTATTTACATGCATAACATATTGTTCCAGAGGTCGTAGACCCATACCGGATGAGGATCTGGGCTCGCAGGAGGGAGCAGATTCCGGGGACTACCGGATGAGGAGTTGGCGCTATGGCGAGCGTGCGGTGACACTACTACAAAAATGCTAATACTGGACGTCTGATCACGGACGGCTCATCGAAACCGTCTGTATTAAACACAATCACATACGGTTTTTGTTTAGCGACCGTCTGTGTTATTTTTCGCGCTAAAATCTATCCGTGAAGAGGTAATATCACAAACGGTTCATGTTTCAAACCGTCTGTGAATTATCACGTACGGTTTTAACAAAAAATCGTCTATGATACTGGTGGTATCACAGACGGTTTGCTGTTGAAAACCGTCTGTGAAATATATCACGGACGGTTTTTTGTCAGAACCGTCTGTGACTGTGCTTGGTTTCAATTTATTTCTACCGAGAAGACCTGTCACCGTGGAGCTTGCCGCCGTCACCTATGTTCACCGACGACCAGCCGCCTTGGACCTTCCCTGACTTCGACTAGCCGCCTTGACCTTCCCCGACTCCATTGACACCTTCTTCGTGATCGAGGTGAGCTACTGGAGTATAGCATCCTTTAATTTGAGTAGTTTCAGGCGTTTACGCCGAAATCGCTAGTGAAGCCCATGGCGCCGCCACATGACTTCACTGTCGGCTCGCCTTAGGCAACCTTAGGGCCCCGAGCCATGACTATTAGCAATGCGATGTCACCCTGAGTCCAATTTGAGCTTCAAATCCTACTATTTTTAATCATTTAATTAGTTAATAAACTAACGAGTCTATGACATGTGGGACCGCCATAGATTTTATAAATAAAATCATGAAAAAAGAGTCACTGACAAGTAGGGCCCACATGTAAGTTAATAAAATCCGAAAAGTGTAAAATGAGAAAAGCCACCTTTAGTTTAGAGAAAAATACACTTTCGAAGTCACCATTTTATTTATTTCTAGGATTTTCAATACGAACCGTGTGATGAACTGAAGCTGGATATACACAAAGAACTGTTTGAGTGAAGAGTACATTAATGGCATGTCTGCTTTTACAAGAGCTGCCGAGGAGGATATGTTGAATAAGGGGGCGTAATATATGTAATGTCCATGCATTGACTGCGAGAATCTGAAGATATTTAAGAACCGAGCGTAGATCGAAGCACACTTGATTTGAATGGGTTTCAAAAAGGGTTATACACGTTGGACTAGTCATGGTGAAGAGCAGATTATACAGGAAGGTAGTAACAATGACACTGTCGATGAAGTCAACGATATGCCGCCGAATGATGTCGATTGTGGTTCTGATTCGGATAGGCTGCACGATGACAATCTAGATCAGATGCTTCACGATGTAGAAGGGAACTGTGATGGGAGGGAGTATGTTAAATTCCGGGACTTGATGGAGGACTCGGAGAAATCTTTATTCCCGGGCTACAAGCCGGAATACACAAAGTTGTCATCCGTGCTTGAATTTCGATCCATTGGTAGGCCTATTGGAGTAGCTAATTTTGTATCGTTATGTAGGTGACTACGAAGTGCAAGCTCCAAGTGAGATATGTTTCTGTTGCCCTAAATGCTGCTTGAGGCCATGTGTATTCATCCGGTGTCGGGGCTTTGGTGCACGGTGTAAATCAACCACCGAGTTTCGCAAAAGTGAATGTGGACGACGTTTATGCCAATTTCGCGTCCATCTCGCTGCATATTCCCTCAAACGACGAGGTCTTGACTCTAGAGTAAGCCATTGGAGCATTCATCAAGTGGCCCAAGAGGGATATCTGCCTGGAGCTACCTGCTCCGGTGTCAACTTCACGGGAATGTTCTGCAACGGTGCCAAGTCCACGGGAGCTGACTGCACCGGAGCTACCTGCACCGAAGCGGCAAGGGCCCAGTGCATCAGATGCATCTACACCTCGTGCTCGGTCGACTCTCGTGAAGTTGACCTCTACAAAGCGAGGCAGCAAGGACAAATCGAAGACGGTCGACTCCTGTTCTGATATCCCCTTCTTGCTGTTGGGCTGAAAATTCCTTCTAGGCGAGCGTTGTTCGAGAGGTTAGACAACTCTACCCTAGGATTGGCTTGCACGAGATTGCATATATGGTACATGGAACAAACCAACAATACGGTTGAACAACGACGTTCGGGTGTCACCGTCAAGTTCAAGAAGGATTATTTTAACCACGAGGCTCAAGATTGTGTCTTCACGGTGACCTTCGAGGACTTGTTTGGTCTCTTCAACCTCGAACGTCTCACTCATGTGATGCTGGACACTGTAAGTGTGTACAATCACGGTCAATGTTCATGTAATACCGATAAATGTTATATATAACTCCTTGCTTTTGTATATATATAGATGCATGATTTCTGAAAGCCAAATTAAGGGATTTACTGGTAGGTTTCCTCGACCCACACATGGTCTCCCAGCAAACCATCAAGGAGAATGCAAAATTCGTCGAGGATTACATGACAGAGTCATTGCTGGCTCACCGCAATAAGGAATTCATACTTTTGCCCTACAACCAGCAGTAAGTGTTGCACTAGTGACTATACTTGTTGATTTGTACTTTATAAGCAACACGAACTTAGATTTAATGACTATGGTGACATACTTGTGTAGGTTCTACTGGATTCTAATTGTAATGAAACCAAAACGGAACATGGTAATATACCTAGATTCCCTACAGGGGGCCAAACACGACTTTACAGTTGTCCATGATTTAATCGATTGGTAAACATATTTCCTCCATTGAAACTCTATTGTAGTCTTTCCTTCTTTTGCAATGGCTAAGGCTAACTTCTTGGAATAACGTAGATCGTTCACCATGTTCTTTGCTAAAGGAGGGAAATCCAAGGGAAGGATGTTGCGACACGATCTAAAATTCTCGGTACTCGCTAGCTAGTACACATTAATCATATATAACACTTTGTAGTAATGCCTCTCGAACTAACCAATTCTATTTTTGGAGAGCCACCAGCAGCCGTCGGCCTGCAACCTCTGTGGATACTATGTTTGCCACAACATGGAACTACTCGTCGGTTCCGCGAAGACCAATGATCCTAAGGTTTGTCAATCTTGCAATAATTATTTCATACTTATCAATTTATATATGCACGAATTTAATCTTCGTAGCGACAGGTTGCGACCATCGTGGAAACTGCATTGGAACAGGGCCAGCTCATAAACATTCAAGGACAGTTTGCGAGATTCTTGAACCGTGAGGTCATAAATCTAGATGGAAAGTTCCACAATGTAGATTGAACTTGATTGGGATAAGATTTAACTTAATGGTACATGTGTGTAAATGTACATAAATGGTTAATTTTAGTTAATTAATTTGTGAATTGGATGTGCTTATTTCTAAAATGAATGCAAATTGGATGTACTTGTTTCTGAAATGAATGTGAATTGGATGTATACAACTTATAATGTTTTAGCTTGTTTCAGAAGGTTTGGCTAGCATTTACTGAGGCTAGCCAATAAACAGAAATAGATTTAGCAATACAACAGAATATCACAGACGGTTCCTTAGGACATACCGTCTGTGATGCATCATCTCTCACAGACGGTTTCAACTACAAACCATCTGTGATGCATCATCTATCACAAACGATTTCACCTACAAACCGTCTGTGATGACCTCATGTCATTACTGACCCATGAACTCAGACGGCTCACGAAACTGTCTGTGATGACGTTTCTGAACCGTCTGTGAAGACCTTTTCTGTAGTAGTGTGGGCTTTCACACGGCGAGAGCATCCGTGTCTCTGTTGGTGCTCCATAGCTGTACGGTGCGCCACGAGCGAGCCAGTCGATGCAACACCCCTCGGGACACCCCCTCAGGCTACTTGCGTCGGTAGGGTACCTCGGCCGCTGAAGTCTTTGAGGTACTCGCACCTGCATCTGCAGCCGCCCCGGGTGAGGGCAAGGGCCACATGTGGGGTATGCCCTAAGAAGGCCTTGCGAGTAGATGTATCAGTTTTGTTATGTAAATATTAATTTATGTACGACTTATGCTAGTATCGTGGTTCGAAACTATTTGTTCTTGTTATGTGTACACGTAACTGTGTGAGGGAGTCACCACCGCGACACCCCGCACCACCTTAGTTCTAGCCTTTTTGTATGTGAAATGACTACATCCTGTTTGCAAAGTAAGTCGCGCATTTTCATATCGCGTCGCCGAACGGAGCTATTTTCGATATTGCGCCGCCGAACGTGGCTATTTATAATATTGCATCACCGAAGGTGACTATTTTCGATAATGTGTCGCTGAAGGCGGCTATTTTCGATATTGCGTCGCCGAAGGGGGCTATTTTTTATATTGCATCGCCTAAAATACATTCCAAATATATTTGGTCTCATTGAAACTCATAAATTTTTATCTACCTCATATTTCCTTATCTTTTCGTAACTTATCGGTAGCGCGGACAATTAAAGATATACCAAAATTAAAATTTTAATTTAGTTTCAAAAAAGGATCCTGTCGCCTATTCAAATGGTGACAGGTTCCCTGTTCACTATTTACGGTGGCTACAGGGCTCCTGAAATGGCGACAGGATGTTATTTTTGTAATTTTTAATTAAAATAATATTATTTTAAAAAATCCAAAGATAGAGTATCACATTTTTGGTTCTAGATAACTAACTAACATCAGGGAAGAAAATTGGGTGGCAAATATTGCTTTCGTTTTTTTTTTCTATTTGGTGTTTTTTACTTTTCACGGTATTTGAGATGTGACTTTGACCGATACTATTTATAACTTCATTTAAAATATATTAATAAAATTATAATATTATGAAAGTATTTTTAACGATAAATCTAATAATATAGTTTTCTTATAACCAATTTAGATAGCTTAAACATATTAGTAATCAAACTTTGGAAAGTTTGACGACACATATTCTAGAATGACAAATAAAAAGCGTACACATCTATCTAATTAAAAAAAAACATTTCTATTTTTTCCCGATCACGCTGCTTGAAGGACAAAATGTAGTTCGTATTGGCTTCCAACTATCTTTTGAAAGAATAAGAAAGGGATTAACCCCGTATAAAATGGTGACGATATCTCTGATCTCTCAGGTTGCGGGAAACAATCCGACCTATGATCACCACACATGCTGCATGTCCATGGAGTCCCGTAAATATGTCCATGTCTGAAGTGATTAAGGTGAAATTCCTTGCATAATTCTAGATGACATCATAAATATCATACATATGAATTTGTTGTAATTTAATGCAAATCACTACGTAGCTACAATCATATACCGGCCATATACCTCAAAGTTTTTTTCTCCGATAGTTGACGACGATCTGGTGCTCAAAGTTGAGATGACTTTTTAAATACGCATAGTCGTTTACAACTTTACATTGGATGCCACACAAATGAACTTGGCTCGTGCTCATTCAAGTACGTACACGATTAATTAGCTTGAACTTTTTTTTGGCTTTGAGTAAAAGTTAATGTTAACTGTATGTCAGGACCGACCTGTTAAGTACGTAGTTCTTCACTCAGTTATTACCGCTGTAACACATTGTCCACACCGTCAAATCCAAAAACATCGTTTCTACAACGCAATTGTCTCCAAAAGGAGTTGTATCGAGCATATCGAAAGAGTATCGTACTTATCTAAAGAAAGCAATTAGTATCGCAGTTCTTAATAAACAAGAACCACACAAGGCGTAAGTATATATCCCTAATCCCTCGGTCTCATTCCTGTAGCAAGCGCCTATACATATAAACCCTCGAAGCAATCAACGAAGTAAAGCGCTCACGGCAAGTCAATTGCACGGCTAGCTAATAAGCAAGCAAGAGCTTAACAATGGCGAACACTAAGCTTGCGGTCTTGGCCGTGCTTGTTTTACTGCAGGTGTCGTGCGCCGTTGCCCGGCGCCACGCCGAGCCAGGCCCATGCGGCGCCGGCGAGGACTCCCTGCCGGGCATGCACCACAAGGGGCCACACTGCTCGTCGCCGGCCAGGTCGGCCCGCGGCACCCCCGCGGTGATGACGGTAAACGGCTTCGAGAAAGGCCAGGAAGGCGGCGGGGCGTCGGAGTGCGACGGCCACTACCACAGCGACCACGAGATGCTGGTGGCGCTGTCCACGCGGTGGTACGCCGGCGGGCGCCGGTGCCACAAGACGATCCGCATCACGAGCGTGCACAACGGGCGCACCGTGGAGGCCAAGGTCGTGGACGAGTGCGACTCGAGGCACGGCTGCCGCAACAACATCGTGGACACGTCGGCCGCCGTGTGGAAGGCGCTCGGGCTCGACACCAACATCGGCGAGGTCCCCGTCACGTGGTCCGACGCCTGAACCATCCGCCGGTCAGTCGTCAGCCCGCCGGCGAGGGCAAAGACGAGATTGCTCACAACATGTTGAGTCACTTGCCCTGGCGATTGTTGTTGCGTCACGTTGTGCGTGGAATGTGTAGTCTGTAACTGTTCCTGGGCATGCATGGAACGGTTAGTGTCAGTCGATGCTACTCTTGATAGTACTCGGTAGAGTAGCAGAATAAACTGCTTGCATGCTTCGCGTGTGCGAGTTATGTTGTAAGAGCAGTCTCGGTTTAAAAATGGAGTTGTATTGCGAGATCAGAAGTAATAACGAGTATTTGTCATGTGTTAATTGTTAATTGTTCACACTTTCTGGCAGATTAGACGAATAGATTCGTGTCGTTAGAAAATTTAGTAGAATATGGTAATCAAAATTGATTGTCATTAAATGGGATTTGGTTATGATTCCGATCAGCGAGACGATATATTGCAGACTCAGTTCCAATAAATCTAGGACTGGGGCACACACTTGATGTCCTGTTCATCTGAAAAAAAAAAAGAAGCAAGATGCATGCGAGGATGGACATTATACGTACGTTCGTGTGTATGATGATGTCCAAGCTTACCCTGGACTGGGATGAATATTATACCCTCCAGTGTATGAAAAGTTGTGTTATATATCATTTATCATGCCATGCATGGTCTGTGGTAAGTATATTTTGTCTTTCTACGGCACCCGGGATCAGCAAAGAGAACGGGACGACACTAAAAATTTCAGAAGCCAATTTGCTCGAAACCGGGATGTCCCATCTCCATTCAAACAAAACGGGAATACAGTTCTTACAATTGGAGTTTAACAGAAAGGAGAACATCTGCTACTACTGGCCCTCTGATGCTGAACTCAGACAACAGAAGAACCAGTACGCAGTATTAAGAGGAAAAAGGGGAAGCAGATAAAAAGTAATTAAGCTAGCATACCGCAGAGCTATTACATGCTAGCACATACAAAAGAACCCAGCCACCTTCAGACCCAATCTTGCCAGCAACTTTTCTCAGCCTTGACAAAATTTCAGATGCTAATTAAAGACGAAGAACGACCAACCAAATGCGCTAACCTTTCGGTAGTATTAATGCTAAAGATGTTCAATGCTGCGAAAATAAATTAAGTTGAATGATGGTTATTGATTCGATTCGTATATACAACTCCTGAGTCGATCTGGAAACCTGCTTTGTTCTTTCAGGCTTACCTTAGATCGAGTTTATTAACTGAGCTCGCGATCAGCCAATTTCGCAATCATGTCGCTGATTGGGATCCTATCATCCTAACCAAATTCTATTTAAACACAGCCAGTTTTGATTGCCATTTACAACGCGTGTCGCGCGGTCCGGACGTCTTAGTCCGCCTGATCAGTCAGAAACTGTGAACAATTAACAACTTATGACAGATACTCGTACTGATTCGCAACACACAACTCCATTTTCAAACTGAGAGTGACAGCAACAGCTGATACCCTTACAAGATAGCTCGCACGCACACACCATGCAAGTAGTTTATTCTGCTACTCTATACCTTGCATTCAAGAGTAGCATCTAACACATTAACTTACAGACTACGCGTTGCACGCACAGCATGCATGCAACAGCAATCACCGGGTCAAATGGCTCAATATGCTGTGAGCAATCTCGTCTTTGCCCTCGCCGGCCAGCCGACGACTGACCGACGGATGGTTCAGGCGTCGGACCAGGTGACGGGGACCTCGCCGACGTTGCTGTCGAGCCCGAGCGCCTCCCACACGGCCGGCGAAGTGTCCACAATGTTGTTGCCACAGCCGTGCCTCCACTCTTCCACGACCTTAACTCTTTGATTTTCTTTTCTAGTTGATTTTCCACTTTGGTTTTAAAGATTTTAACATGTTCTAGTGTTTTATCTTTCGACTTAAGTAAATAAATGTGACAATACTTAGTCGTATCATCTATAAAAATTAGAAAGTATCGTCTGCCACCTTTAATTAATATTACATTCATTTCACAAAGATTAGAATGAATTAACTCAAGTGGAGAGGTGCTTCACCCTTCAATACTCTAAAAAGGTTTTCGGGGTTGCCTTTCTTACACACACACTTCATACTCAGAACCCTTCTCATAATTATAGCTTAGAATTAAACTTATTTTGCTTAGCCGCACAATAGCTTCAAAGTTAACATGACATAAACGAGAATGTCAAACATCATGAATTTTGTTGTAATGGGAAAAATTAAGAATATTTACATTATTAAAATCAAGAATAGATAAGCGGAACATGTCTCTGCTATCATAGCCTTTACCCACAAAATTACCAAATTTGGTCAACAAGACCTTATTGGACTCAAATACAAGCTTTATTCCTGAAATGAAGAGAATCACGATTGATCAGCACATATATGTCTAGTAGAACCTATATCAATTCATCAGTCAATAGATAGACTTGTCATAAAGGCCTGAGGTACATACCCTTCTGAACTGGAACTAGCTAGTGTGACATTCACTCTAGCCTTACGTTTTTTATGCTAACTAGGAGAAGGACCCTTGCCTTTACGATTGCGGGAATGGTTGGCTTTATGTTCAACCACTCCACAAACAAAGCAGACAATGTCCTCTTTCTTTTTCTTCTTTTTCTTTCCTTGGAGCTTGATCTAAGGCTGATTCTTGAACTTCTATTTTCTAAAGCCTCCGACACACTTGACCTCCACATACATGATGAGTCTGAACTTGAGTCTTTCCTATACTGTCACCGGCTCTTGCACACTCTTTGATATTAATAGTAGCTGACAGCTCATTGAGTGTCAAGCGCTCCTTTATATGTCTACAAGCGGTCACAAAGTCACGCCAAGAGGGCGGTAACTTAGCCAAGATAACATTTACTTTAAAATTCTATGGTAGGAGGCAATCATATTGATTTAAGTCACGTACATGGAGTTGTAGCTCATGGAGCTGCTTTGTCACTGATCGCCCCTCTAGCATCTTAAAATTCAAGTAGATAGCAGTTATAAAAGACTCATTTCTACTATCCCCTTTGAAATATTTCTTATCAAGTTCGTCCCATAGTTACTTACCATCCTTGAAATTAATATACACGTCAAACGGCCGGTTGGATAGGATGGCTAGCAAACGAACTAAGTCTGAATTGTTCATATTCTCCCACCGCGTCATTTCAGTGGTTTTCAATGGGAACATTGGAGGATTTGAAATAACCCAGAAAAGTCTGGGGTCAGTCTGCCATAACTTAGTTTTAGCCTGCCAACGTTTAAAGTTGGCATCGTCAAACACTTCCGGCTTAACGACATTAGACAGGGAAGCCATTTCTTCAATTGTTGGTTTTCTGACTTGTCGTAAAAATGGCGGTTTTAGCAAATATTCAGAATTAATCCGAGAGGTATTAATCGTAATTAAAACATATTTTCAGCAACATTTAAATGACAAAATTAACATACAAGCATGTAAATTCTCCAAGTCATTTAAACAGGATAATATGCTCAAAACATAGATCATGTGGACAATAAAAATTAGCATAATGCTCAGATTTAAAAGTTTGTTTATTGCTCTCAGATGTCGGACTGCTCAAGATAAAATCTTGGCCTCCTCGCCACTATTGTCTATATTATTCTCAAATTGAATTCGACAACTAATAATCCGAATCTGAGCTCAAGAGACTGCTTTACTAAAATATCAAGAGTTAAATCAAAACAACAAGGTTTACTTTCAGCCTAATAGAGGGTCAAATTAACATGACAGTACCAGAAACAATAGTTTCAACACTCTAGCCTTTCGACAAATAGAAAATCAAGTAACCTCGGTTCATAAATAGGAATAACAAATCAGCATGTACTGATTTCTGCCAACAAAGGTTCAGCAAGATCACATAGCAATAAATCAACCCAATACAGAATACGGTAATGCAACTGAATCACTAAAAGTTACAGAGCTCTGACGACAAGAAAAGAAATGACAGCAGTAAGCAAAGCTATAGGTTCAAGTCTGATTTAGCTATCAAAACAATTTCATTTATATGACAATCATCCTCGTCAAGCATTAAAACGAGCCCACAATATCACTGAGCATTATCTCCCAGTACTAGTATCAATCAAATTAATCACAATTGAGATTTCTACTAGTACAGCCCACAATGCCAAGTAATACGGAAGTAAAAAACAACAATACTCACGAATGTGATGGCACTCAAAGCCATCGAGCAGTAAATCGGGCCAGGCACGCTGCAACGGCGCTGTCTCAGAAAACCAATCGCCCTGTTGTGCCGCGAAGAACGGACAAGGTCGTCGAAGATACAATGCCAATGCACAATTTTGGGACACACCAAATCACGAAGTCGAGGTACAGGGAATATGTCGCACAATACCATCAACCAGATGCTCCGGTAGAAAGCACCAAGGAGCACCAAACTCAAAAACTAAAAGCCTTCTTCCCACACCGAGATCAATCCAAAGCCGAATGGTTTCCACCTCCAATTGGTACAAATCAAATCTCCTCACCATAAACTCAACAGAAGGGAGAATGCAAGAGAGGAACAGGATGCGCATGGAGGAGAAGCCGATTCTCAATGCTGACGGTGCTGGGTTGAACCACAGCAGATCAGTAGCTCTCAAAAGCCCCAAAAATTGAATCCAAATTGAGGAAGAAGATGAACCGAAATTGGGGAAACTCACTGCCATTTCTCTTTCGGGTAGAAGCCAGAAAAAGGGAGAGCTGACCAATCAAGAGGAGGAGAGGGAGCTACCACCGCCAATGGACGACGCACAACTCGCTCGAGTTGCTGGAACCGCCTGTTCCCGAGTTGCCCGCGCCGCTGCCATTAGCCGAAGACCAAAGGCCCCGAAGCCTCAATCCTTTCGGTTGGAGATTAGGTCACATGACTTTATCCCTCTCCTCAACCCTATGACAAGTGGGGCCCCTCTATTTTCTTTACTTCTCTATTTATTCTTTTCTCAAAATGAGAAATTACCATATACCCCTCAAAAATCCAACAGTCCCCACCAATTTATCAATTTGATAAAAGATGCTGAAAGTCTTATTTAATATACAACAGTTCGACGATGGGTACCTTGCGGGTTTGAACCCAAAGCCTACTAACAAGGACTACGACTCTGCACAGACAAAGGAGGACTTCGCCTTGATCCAACGTCTTGGTGTGAGAATTTTCGCCCAACTTACATTTTGTACTGGGCGGCTTGCCATTTTCTGTCTCGGGTTGGGACGTTACGGTCATGTCCCCGTATATAGCTCATGAGTACTTAAGAAAGTATACCCTTATCTTTCTTTGATCGCGACCTCACGATCATACTCAAGTAGATGAATTCTTCAGGGAATCCTGTAGGACGATTCCCGATACCATATAGGTATCGAATTCATTAAGAGCTATTGCTCAACGTCTCATACAGAAAGAGCACTGCAGCTAATTTGACCCTTAGATGTGCTCTCTAATCCCACAAGGTTTGCTGTCCTAGAGCCTAGTTCACAGGATCCCTGATCCACTAGAATAGGTTACCACTAATGTGATCCTTTACACGGGTGTTAGCCCCATTCCTTTTGACGCTGCAAGGATGGCCTTCCACGCCTATCATTTGGTGAAAGGATCTGCCAAGTTTCTTTTAGACTGGATGTATTCCACAGAAATTACATCCGTCTCTCTGACATGCCTTACCGACTTAAGTCACCTCTTTATATGTTTTGAGGACTTCATATTGTCCTTCCTACTCTTCGCCTTAACCAGAACAGTTGCGTTATCGCTATTGGTTAATACAGCTGGAATTGACTTTTTCAACACAGGTAGGTCAAAAAGGAGTTCTCTAATCCATTCTGCCTCTACAACCGCTGAGTCTAGTGCTACAAACTCAGTCTCTATAGTGGACTGTGTAAGGATAGTATGTTTAGAAGACTTTCACGAAACAGACCCACTCGCTAGAGTGAATACATAGCCACTCGTAGCCTTCATGTCATCCAAGTCACTAATCCAGTTAGAATCACTAAATCCTTCCAAGACTGTCGGTTGGCCAGAATAATATATCACCAAATTTGTGGTCCCCTTTAGGTACCTAAGTACTCTCTCTAGTGCTATCCAATAATCATCTCCTGGATTGGACGTACAATGACTCAATCTGCTTGGAGCAGATGAGATGTCAGGTCTCGTTGCATTAGTTAGATAAATCAAGGATTCAATTATTTGAGAATATTTAAGCTGGTCTTTACCATGTCCAGTGTTTCTATGTAGATTAACATTTGGATCACAGGGTGTGGCCGCTGACTTAGAGTCCATGAATCCAAATCTGGTTAGGACCTTGTCCACATAATGGGATTGTGAAAGAACAATCCCATTCTCACCCTTTATAAGCTTGATGTTTAAGACAACATCAACTTCACCCAGGTCTTTCAAATTAAAATTCTGGGAGAGAAAAGACTTTGTTTTGTTGATTGCATCCATATTGGTCCCAAAAAGCAATATGTCATCCACGTAAAGACATAGAATGACACCTTCACCTACACTAAACCGATAGTAGACATATTTATCGGCTTTATTTACTTAAAAGTCGACTGATGTCATAGTACTATCAAATTTCTTGTGCCATTGCTTGGGAGTTTGCTTTAGATCATACGAGGATTTAATCAATCGACATACTTTCTTCTTTTGCCTTTCAACCACAAAACCATCGGGTTGTTGTATATAAATCTCCTCATCCAACTCTCCATTTAGGAAAGCGGTCTTTACATCCATTTGATATACTTGGAGTTTGTATGCGACAGCTAGTGCTAAAAGCAATCGAATTATGGGTAAACGAGCCACATGAGTGTATGTATCAAAATAGTCTTCACTCTCTTTTTGCGTGAAACCCTTAGCTACTAAATGGGCCTTGTACTTTTCTATAGTACCATCAGGTCTACGCTTTCTTTTAAAGATCCATTTGCAGCCTACCGGCTTATATCCGGATGGGTGGCTCGTAACCTCACACGTTCTGTTAACTATGATGGAATCCATCTCGCCGCGGGTTGTCTCCTTCCAGTAATCCACATCCGGGGATGCATATGCCTCTGAAAGGGTTTGTGGTTCATCATCCACGACATAGGTGACATAGTCATTGCCAAGAGACTTTTCAGCACTCTGCCTCTTACTCCTTCTCAACTCCAATTCTGGAGCAATGTTATCCACACTAGGAAGAATAGCACCTGAACCACTAGGGTGAATGACTTCATTTGGTCTCATAGGAAACACATTTTCAAAGAACGTCGCATCACGAGATTCCATTGTTACATTTGTAGCGATGTCACTCACCTTGGAGTTGACCACTATAAATCTATAAGTCGTGCTATTTTTAGCATACCCTAGAAAGACACAATCAACAGTCTTGGGACCAAGCTTTCTTTTCTTCAGTAACGGCACATACACTTTTGCAAGCATCCACAAGTTCGAAGAAATGATAAGTTAGGTTTTCTCCCCTTCCATCCTTCATAAAGTGTTTCCTCCTAGTTGCGCGGGATCCTATTTAGGACATAGTTCGTTGTGAGAACTGCTTCACCCCACCATTAGTCTGATATACCTGAACTTTATAACATGCCATTAATCAAGTCATAAATAGTTCGGTTCTTCCTTTCAGTTATTCCATTCGATTGGAGTGAGTATGGTGGAGTAATTTTATGAATTATTCTACCTTCTTCTCAGAATTGAGAGAATTCATTTGAGACGTATTCACCGTATCGGTCCATCCTTAACCGTTTGATTTTCTTTTCTAGTTGATTTTCCACTTTGGCTTTAAAGATTTTAAAGTGTTATAGTGTTTCATCATTCGACTTAAGTAAATAAATGTGGTAATACTTAGTCGCATCATCTATGCGAGTTAGAAAGTATCGTTTGCCGCCTTTAATTAATATTCCATTCATTTCACAAAGATCAAAATGGATTAGCTCAAGTGGGGAGGTGCTTCGCCCTTCAACACTATAAAAAGGTTTTTGGGGTTGCTTTGCTTACAAACACACTTCACACTTAGAACCCTTCTTATAATTATAGCTTGGAATTAAACTCATTTTGCTTAATCACACAATGGCTTCAAAGTTAACATGACATAAACGAGAATGCCAAACATCATGAAATATATTGTAATGAAAATATTAAAAATGTTTACATTATTGAAATCAAGAACAGATAAGTGGAACATGCCTCCGCTATCATAGCATTTGCCCACAAAATTACTAAATTTGGTCAACACGACCTTATTGGACTCAAACACAAGCTTTATTCCTAAAATGAAGAGAACAAAATTGATCAGCATATATATATATATATATATATATATATATATATATATATATATATATATGTCTAGTAGCACCTGTATCAATCCACCAGCCAATAGATGGACATGTCGTAGACCCCTACCAGATGAGGAGCTAGGCTCGTAGGTGGGAGCAGACTCCGGGGACTACAAGTTCGACCGGGGGTTGGCGCTACGGTGAGCACGCGGTGGGCCTTCACACAGTGAGAGCATCTAGGTCTTCGTTGGGGCTTCACAGCTACACGGTGCACCAGGAGCGAGCCAGCCGACGCAGTACACCCTTTTCACACACCTTCTCTGGACACCTCCTCTCTCTCGACACCCCCTCAAGCTACTTGCGCCAGTAGGATACCTCGGCCGCTAAAGCCTTTTACGTACTCACACCAACATCCGTAGCCTCCCCAGACTAGTGCAGGGGCTACACGTGGGGTATGCCATAAGAAAGGGATTAACACCATATAAAATGGTGACAACATCTATGATCTCTCAGGTTGCAGGAAACTGCTGAGGAAACGTTACTAGCGAGTTCAGTCCGATCGATTACTCGTAGGAGGATCACAGAGAACAAGGCAAGAACAAATAGTAGATTGAACACAGAGATATGGGGGACTTATTTCTTCTCTTTATTTCTCTTCTCAAAAGCACGTACAACGATTGGGGGTCCCCTCCTATATATAGTCTACTGGGGATGAGCAGCCCACCATGGGCCAAGCCTACAAGGCCCAGGTTTTCTAACACCCCCCTTGGGCACTCATCCGACATGTTCATGCCTTATCAAAACTCCACAAAAGCCCAGTGGGAAATTTTTTGGAGAAAGAGTACATGAAATACGTTCTGCTGTGTTGCACGAATTGCTTCATTAAAAACCTTAGCCGAGAAACTTCAAGAAAACTCGTCAAGGAAAAAAGAGTACAATCCACCCAATTTTATTTAATCTAGGATTTATTCTTTAGGTACTCGATCTTCGTTATAAAGTTTTAATAATGAGTTCATGAAGATTCTCCCCTGAATTCTGTACTTCTCTAAGTCTCATCATTCTAATTCCATGTATACATGTTTCAAAGCTAGATGCTGAAAGTAACTTAGTGAATACTTTTGCAAGATTTTCACATGACTTAGTATGCAGTACTTTAATGTCGCCCATCTATTGCAATTCATGAGCATAGAAGAACTTGGGGCTGATATACTTTGTGAGTTAACTCTTCACATAATCCATCTGCACTTGTGCAACACAAACGTATTATCTTCATATATAATAGTGGCAATTTGTGCGGTATTCAATCCACACGATTGCTGGATGTGGTGAATCATCCGTCGAAGCCAAGCACATTCTCGTGAGGCCTTGTACAGTGCTATGATTTCTGAGTGGTTCATCGAAGTTGATACAAGACTTTGCTTAGATGGTTTCTATGACATTGCAGTTCCACCATATAGGAATACATAGCATGTTTGCGACTTGGTTGTATGCGGGTCCGACAAGTATCCAACATCTGCATAGCTAGTCATATTTAGGTATTGGTTCTTTCTATAGAATAGACCAAGGTCTTTGCTTCCTTAGAGGTATCAGAAGATATCCTTTATTCCCTACTAATGTATTTTGGTAGATTCTGCATTATACCTTGCTAATAGGTTCACCACAAATGTAATGTCCGATTTAGTATAATTTGTTAAATACATGAGTGCTTCTATTGCACTTAAGTATAAGAATTCCGGTCTCAGGACTTTCTCCCCGTCTTCTCTAGGTCTGTATGGATTCTTGTCTTGCTGTAAAGATCTTCCGACCATCGGCACTTTCGAAGGGTATGCTTTTTCAAAGCTGAACCTTGCTAACACATTTTGAGTATAGGTTGACTGATGCACTAATATCTCTTCAAGGACATGCTCAAGCTGCAAGCCTAGGTAATATTTGGTTTTACCAAAATCTTTCATTTCGAACTCCGACTCTAGGTAAGAGCTTGCTTTCTTAATATCCTCTAGGGTTCCGATGATATTCAGATCATCCACATACACTAAGATTATACAAAATCCATCCTGGGATCATCGTATAAATACACAGGGACAATCCTCATTTTTGTGTAGCCTTTCTTGCATAAAAAGTCGCTCAAGCGATTATACCACATCCTGCCTGATTGCTTAAATCCATACAGTGATTTTTTGAGTTTCACACTGTACAGATTTCTATTTGCTCTGTCTTGGTTCGGGACAGGGATACCTTCAGGTACCTTCATATAAATGTCTGAATCCAAGTTTCCGTAAAGGTATGCAGTTACCACATCCATCAATTTTATTTTTAAATTCAAGTTTACTGTCATTGAGATTAAATATTTAAAGGTAGTTTCGACCATGACCGGGGAATAGATTTTTCATAATTAACTCCTGGACGTTGAGTGAAACATTGTGTAACGAGCCTTGTTTTATATCTCGTAACTTCATTATTTTCATATCTTTTTTGAATAAATACCTACTTATGCCCTACGAGATGCACATGGGGAGGCATGTAGCTTACAAGCCTAAATACCTCTCTTTTATTCAGAGATAATAATTCAGTTTCTATTGCCTTCTTCCAATCTTCCCAATCTGATATTTTCTTACATTCAGCGAGCGATGCAGGCTCTGGATCAAGATTGATGACTGTGACAATTTTTTTCGCAAATTAAATATAGACATTGGCTGTTGTCCTATTCGTAGGTTCTCTCGTGGTCATAAAATTTATAGTTGTTTCTTCATGAGGCAATTCTTCTAATGCTTCTATTTACTCATCGCTGTTTCCAATTACGAGGGGCAAGTCCTTTTTGTTTTTTAGCTCCGATGTGTGTGCACACATCCATGCTGGTATCTCCTTCCGTGGAAATGTTCAAATTTGGTATGCCTTTTTGCTGAAGGTTCCATATTGGTGCCAGGTCTCAACTGGCTCCCCTTCTGGTTCTAGGGAACTTTGGTGATCGGTTGTGTCAAGTCCTTCTTATTCTTTTTCGCTAGGCGTCCTCGGATACTTGGGATTCGAGGGGCTAGAGTTCTTGTGCTTTTTTGAGGCCTCTGAACAGGATTAGGGATACCTACAACTTTGTTCGGTATTTCAACCCTCTCCGGTGCATTGCGTGCAGGCATATGTGACTTGGTCACACTCTTCAAATCACTAAAGTAGTGAGGCAGTTGATTCACTAATACTTGCAAATCAATTATCTTCTGGACTTCTCTATTTGCTTCACTAGTGCACGCGTCATGTGTATGGATTCCCGTGGCTTGTCACGTTATTTTTTGATATTTTTCATCAAGGGGTTGATTTCCTCCCCCTAATGACGACAAATTATCCTCATCAAATATGCTGTCAGCAAATCGAGCAGTACGTAAATCTCCTATCATAGGGTCCAAATACCTGATTATGGATGTTGTCTCACAACCAACGTACGTCCTAGACTTTCGGAGAGGGCCATTGCAGTTCGCTATGATGGTGGTATAGGTACACAAACCTTGCAACCAAATCTGCAAAGATGAGAAATTTTCGATGCTGACCCTTGCGCTAATGGCATAGGTGAATGGATGTTATATGCCGATGGTCTAAAATTGATGAGAGTTGCTGTGTGTAGGACTGCGTGTCCCTAACATGTAGTTGATAAATTATATTTCTGCAAAAGCGGACGGGTAATAAATTTAATCCTTTTGATTAAGGCCTCTGCTAGTCTATTCTGGGTGTGGACATGTGGTACAGAATGTTTAACGGTAATTTCCATTGCCATGCAATAATCATCAAATGCCTTCAAAGTAAATTCTTCGGCGTTGTCCGTTCCGATAGACTTCACATAATGATCAGGGAAATTATTTTTAATTTTAATTATCTGCAAGATTAGTTTTGCAAAAGCATAATTTCTCGTAGATAATAAACATACGTGTGACCATTTCGAGGAAGCATCGATGAGCACTATAAAATACCTAAATGGCCCTAACAGGGGTTGTATAGGACTGCAAATGTCTCCATGGATATGTTCTAGGAATGCAGGGATTTCATCATTCACTTTTAAAGCAGAAGGTCTAGTAATTAATTTTTCGGTGGCACATGCGGGGCACACAAAATCTTCCTGATTTGAAATTTTTTTACATCGATATTATATCCATGTGAATTTTTAATTATATTTCTCATCATCCTAAGACCTGGATGTCCTAATCTATCATGTCAGAGACAAAAAAGTTCAGAGTTTCTAAATATGGTTTCCAGGATAGTATGGGCTGCAGGTGCCTTAATATTAGTGTAGTATAGCCCAGTTTCATATGAAGGAAGTCGTTCTAATACCCTTTTCTATTTTCTTTACGCTTTGTAATGAGTAGATATTCCTTACTATACTCTTCTTCAGTCTCTACGTGGAAACTGTTAGCGTGAATATCCTTAAAACTTAGGAGAGTTCTAGTCGATTCTGGATACAACAAGATTTCTTCAATTACCAAAGTTGTGCACATCGGAAGTATAATTATGGCTCTTCCTAAGCCTATTATACAAGCATCGCTGCCCGCGATTGTCATAAGACTACCAATATTCTTCCTGATCGATTGAAAGAATTTCGTCTCTCTCAAGAGGGTATTCGTTGTGCCGCTATCTGCTAAACACACTTCCTTCATAGGGCACCACACGTGTTCTGATACAAAGTATTTTATTAATATGAGGTAGGAAGCAATCAACACACCAATAAAATACTTCAAAATCAGAACACAACTTGTTATTATAAATACGAAAAAATTAAGCCTTGCAGGACTCATCATAAGAATTTAATATTTTGCTCTCCTAGAACTTACAATTATTATTAAAATAATTCAATATTCGATCACAACCATAAACTGCAAGTGACTGTAAAAAGAAATCTAAGTGCAATGCGTGCACTAGATCGAATCAGCGAAGTACTGAGAAACTTCTGCCTAAATCTGCTCCATGGCAATCTTCTCCTCTTGGGCAACTATGGTTGCGGCTGCTACAATGTCCAAAGAAGGGGGTGATGGGGGTTGCTACTGGGCCGTCCGCATCCATGAGTGCAACTAATGGCTGTGAATCCTCTATACCTACAATGGCGAGGTGTGCCTCATGTTGTCCTTTACCCTTCTTCTTAGACCAAAAAGCATCAATAACGTGCTACGGCTGACGGCAAATCCAAGACCAATGACCCCATGTGCCACATTTGTAGCATCCTTGGTCCTGCTAACCATAGGGCTTATCATCGCGCTTACTTTGTTCGCCCTTCTTGGCTTGAGCATTTGGCTTGGCTTTGTGACCCACGACCTTACCCTTCTTGCCCCTCTCCTTTGTGAGAAGCTTCCCCACCTTGCAGCTGCTAGCATTGGCTTCATGGCCAATATTGCTACTAGGCGGCACTGAGATGTAGTTCTTCCTTAGAACCTCATCTTGAGCTTCCGCAACTTGTATGATGTCAATCAATTCGGCATACTCCTTGTAGCCGTCTTGACGATAATTGTGTGTGGATTGCACCACATTCGGGTGAAAGGTAGAGAAAGTCTTCGCAATCTTCTCCTCATCTGTAATTACCTAACCACAGAGTTGAAGACTGATACAAATTTTGTGCAAGGCAGAATTATACTCTCCCACGGTCTTGAAGTCAGCAAAAATGCAATCGGGTCCATTCCTGCTCTGCCCGAGGAAGAATGGTGTGCTTCAGCTTCTCGAACTGCTTCTTCAGTGCAGTCTATAAAGCATGTGCTTTTTTCTCCGCCATATACTCATTCTTGAGCGTTAGGCAGAGATGGTGTATGAGGAAATGAAGTGCCTGATCATTTTCCTCAATAGTGGGATTGACATCCTTTGATGTGCCAAACCCGATAGCAGCACAGATCTTCTTAGCCCAAGTACAATCTCGACGTCGGAGGCCCAAGTCATGTACTTCTGGCCATGCTGGGCCAGCTCTTTGAACTCCCGGTTCGTGATGCCATTCATCTACATATTCATGCAAAGAGTTCATAAAATTACTGCTGGTAATTTGCATAAAATAGTTGCAAATAATAGTACAAAAATTCTCATAATGTTCCCGTATTTTTCTATGCATTTTTCATGATTTACTGCTATTTTCAATTATTAAAAGTAATATAAACAATCACAAGTAATCAAAACAGTAAATACAATATATAAATCACATAGAAATAATAATAAGATTCAAAAATTGAATTGCCGAGGCCCTTTTCTGCTGGAAAATGAATTTTTGGTGAATTTTGCAATTTCTAGGGGCTAAACCGCAAATTTTTAGTTCTGAGAAAAATTTTCACGTAATTTCAGAAAATCTCGGGCCTTCTTGCAAAGTTTTCTTTTCTTTTCGGGTTTTTCCTTTTTTTATTTTCCTGAAAATACTTGGCCCGGGCCCATTTCTTGGCCCATGCCGGCCCAAACAATGCGGTATTACATGGGCGCTATGGTTTCCCCTAGCGCCACTGTGCTGGAGGCGGCTCATGCTACGTGCGGGAGCTAGCGGCATTGCTAGTGCAGCCCGCGAGTGTGCGGCAGGCGGCAGCGGCTGCAGGCCGGCGACGAGGCGGCGCCTTGGCAAGACCGCGACACGGAGGCACAGTTGCTCGGCGGTCGTGTGGCGTGGTGTGGGCGGCAGCGCGCGACCGCGCGGGTCGGCGGTGTGGCGCCCGGCGGCGGCACGGCCATGCGGGCCGCCGCTGCGAGGCGCAAATGGTGCAGGCGCCGCGACGCACGGCGCGACGCGACAGTGTGGTCGATGGGAGCGGCGCGCGCGCGGCGGCGACGCTTTGCGAGGCGAGCGGCGACGCAGTCGTGCAAGGTCGAGGGACGGCATGGCCATACGGGGCTGAGCGATGGCGCAGTGCGCCCATGCGGGAGGCGCGGATGTGTGGGGTCCGGCGAGGTGCGACCGTGCGGGCCGACGAGGCGGCCTTGCAGGGCCGGCGGCGGCATGGCGCGCCCGTGCGGTGCCGGCGCCACCCCTTTTTTTGTTCTCTTGCTTCGGGTCACGCGTGGCTCGGCCATGGCTTCCAACGGCGCGGCTATAGGCGCGCTCGGTGGCGGCTACAGGCGCGCATCTGGCCGGCAGTGCGCGGCGGCGACTCGGCTTTAGGCCGGTGGCGCGGTGTCAGCGCACACGCGCACTGCGCTCATTTTTTTCTTTTTCACGATGCAATCAATAGTCACTTGTTTTTTCAATCATCCGATCGGTATTGTGCCGGCGACTACAAGTTGGCTCATAGAGATTACAGGAAATTTGCACGGCCGCATGCGGGCGTCATTTTTCTTTTTCTGTGTTTATGCAATATACAATCTACAGTGCAATTGACATCTGCTCCTTCATGCAACCTACCGATTAGCTTGGCTAGCGATTGCAAGTCGGCACGGGGTAGATTAGAGCGGATTTGCACCCTAGAAAAATAATCTAGAAAGCCAAATTTGCGGAATTGAAAGCGATCTAGAAAATGCGATTCAAGTTACGAGCGACGTGCTTCGATGATTACCTTCTCAATCCGTGTTGGCCGGAGTGCGTAGTCGTGCTGATAACACGTTGAGGAACTGTCGCTGGCGAGTCCAGTCCGATTGATTACTCGTAGGAGAATCACACAGAACAATATAACAACAAATAGTAGATTGAACACAGAGATATCGGTTGACTTCTTGCTTCTCTTTATTTCTCTTCTCAAAAACACATACAATAGTTAGAGGTCCCCTCCTATATATAGTCTACAATGGATGATGAGCTCACCATAGGTCAGGCCTGCAAGACCCAGCCACTGGTTTCCTAATAGACACAATCCGACCTATGATCACCAAACATGCTGTATGTCCATGGAGTCCCGTAAATATGTCCATGTCTGAAGTGATTAAGGTAGGAAATTCCTTGCATAATTCTAGATGACATCATAAATACCATACATATGAATTTGTTGTAATTTAGTGCAAATCACTACGTAGCTACAATCATATACCGGCCATATACCTAAAGTTTTTTCTCCGATATCTCATGACGATCTGGTGCTCAAAGTTGAGATGACTTTTTAAATACGCATAGTCGTTTACAACTTACATTGGATGCCATACAAATACACTTGGCTCGTACTCATTCAAGTACGTACATGATTAATTAGCTTGAACTTTTTTTTTTGTCACGACCGACCTGTTCAGTAAAAGTACATGATTAAGTAAAAGTTAATATTAACTCTGTCACGACCGACCTGTTCAGTGGTTCTTCACTCAGTTATTACCGCTGTAACACATTGTCCACACCGTCAAATCCAAAAACATCGTTTCTACAACGCAATTGTCTCCAAAAGGAGTTGTATCGAGCATATCGAAAGAGTATCGTACTTATCTAAAGAAAGCAATTAGTATCGCAGTTCTTAATAAACAAGAACCACACAAGGCGTAAGTATATATCCCTAATCCCTCGGTCTCATTCCTGTAGCAAGCGCCTATACATATAAACCCTCGAAGCAATCAACGAAGTAAAGCGCTCACGGCAAGTCAATTGCACGGCTAGCTCATAAGCAAGCAAGAGCTTAACAATGGCGAACACTAAGCTTGCGGTCTTGGCCGTGCTTGTTTTACTGCAGGTGTCGTGCGCCGTTGCCCGGCGCCACGCCGAGCCAGGCCCATGCGGCGCCGGCGAGGACTCCCTGCCGGGCATGCACCACAAGGGGCCACACTGCTCGTCGCCGGCCAGGTCGGCCCGCGGCACCCCCGCGGTGATGACGGTAAACGGCTTCGAGAAAGGCCAGGAAGGCGGCGGGGCGTCGGAGTGCGACGGCCACTACCACAGCGACCACGAGATGCTGGTGGCGCTGTCCACGCGGTGGTACGCCGGCGGGCGCCGGTGCCACAAGACGATCCGCATCACGAGCGTGCACAACGGGCGCACCGTGGAGGCCAAGGTCGTGGACGAGTGCGACTCGAGGCACGGCTGCCGCAACAACATCGTGGACACGTCGGCCGCCGTGTGGAAGGCGCTCGGGCTCGACACCAACACCGGCGAGGTCCCCGTCACGTGGTCCGACGCTTGAACCATCCGCCGGTCGGTCGTCAGCCCGCCGGCGAGGGCAAAGACGAGATTGCTCACAACATGCATGTTGAGTCACTTGCCCTGACGATTGTTGTTGCTGTCACGCTGTGCGTGAAACGTGTAGTCTGTAACTGTTCCTGGGCATGCATGGAACGGTTAGTGTCAGTCGTTGCTACTCTTGATGGTACAAGGTAGAGTAGCAGAATAAACTGCTTGCATGCTTCGTATGTGTGAGTTATGTTGTAAGAGCAGTCTCGGTTTAAAAATGGAGTTGTGTGGCGAGTCAGAAATCAAAACGAGTATTTGTCATGTGTTAATTGTTAATTGTTCACACTTTCTGACTGATTAGACGTGTATACCCGCGTCGTTGGAAAAATTAGTAGAGTGTAGTAATCAAAATTGATCGTCATTAAATGGGATTTAGTTATGATTCCAATGAGCTAGATGATATATTGCGGACTCAGTTCCAATAAATCTAGGACTGGGGCACACACTTGATGTCCTGTTCATCTGAAGAAAAAAAAGAGAAGCAAGATGCATACGAGGATGGACATTATAACGTACATTCGTGTGTATGATGATGTCCAAGCTTATCCTGGACTGGGATGAATATTATACGCTCCAGTGTATGAAAAGTTGTGTTATGTACCATTTGTTATGCCATGGTATGTGGTAAGTATATTTTGTCTTTCAACAGCACCCGGATCAGCAAAGAGAACGGGACGACACTAAAAATTTCAGAAGCTCGAAACCGGGATGTCCCCATCTCCATTCAAACAAAACGGGAATACGGTTATTACAATTGGAGTTTAACAGAAAGGAGAACATCTGCTACTACTGCCCCCTGATGCTGAACTCAGGCAACAGAAGAACCAGTACGGAGTACTGTTGTTAGTATCTTTAATTTTATATGATCTTTAATTTGACTCATAATAAAATCTGAAATTAAACTATTGTCCACTCTTCCACCACTATACTCCCTCCTCGAAACACCCGGACCTCCTTCCTGATCTCGAGTCCTTTCTCGAAGAGAAGCTCCGAGAGATTGATCATGGCCGTCTAGGGTTTGAGGAAAGAGAACTTTCGAGAGACGAAAGGAAGCCGCCATTCTGGACCTCACTACTAAGAATATTGATAATTAGTACGTACATGAATAATTAGCTTGAACTTTTTTTTGGCTTTGAGTAAAAGTTAATATTACCTCTATGTCACGACCGACCTGTTCAGTAGTTCTTCACTCAGTTATTACCGCTGTAACACATTACTGACACCATCAAATCCAAAAACATCGTTTCTACAATGCAATTGTCTCTCCACAAGGAGTTGTATCGAGCATATCGAAAGAGTATCGTACTTATCTAAAGAAAGCAATTAGTATCGCAGTTCTTAATAAACAAGAACCACACAAGGCGCGATGCACACGTGTAAGTATATATCCCTAATCCCTTGGTCTCATTCCTGTAGCAATCGCCTATATATAAACCCTCGAAGCAATCAACTAATTAGGCGCTCACGGCAAGTCAATTGCAAGGCTAGCTAATAAGCAAGCAAGAGCCAAGAGCTTAACAATGGCGAACACTAAGCTTGCGGTCTTAGCCGTGCTTGTTTTACTGCAGGTGTCGTGCGCCGTTGCCCAGCGCCACGCCAAGCCAGGCCCATGCGGCGCCGGCGAGGACTCCCTGCCGGGCATGCACCACAAGGGGCCACACTGCTCGTCGCCGGCCAGGTCGGCCCGCGGCACCCCCGCGGTGATGACGGTAAACGGCTTCGAGAAAGGCCAGGAAGGCGGCGGGGCGTCGGAGTGCGACGGCCACTACCACAGCGACCACGAGATGCTGGTGGCGTTGTCCACGCGGTGGTACGCCGGCGGGCGCCGGTGCCACAAGATGATCCGCATCACGAGCGTGCACAACGGGCGCACCGTGGAGGCCAAGGTCGTCGACGAGTGCGACTCGAGGCACGGCTGCCGCAACAACATCGTGGACACGTCGGCCGCCGTGTGGAAGGCGCTCGGGCTCGACACCAACATCGGCGAGGTCCCCGTCACGTGGTCCGACGCCTGAACCATCCGCCGGTCAGTCGTCAGCTGGCCGGCGAGGGCAAAGACGAGATTGCTCACAACATGTTGAGTCACTTGCCCTGACGATTGTTGTCGCTGTCACGCACATGGAACGTGTAGTCTGTAACTGTTCCTGGGCATGCATGGAACTGTTAGTGTCAGTCGTTGCTACTCTTGATGGTACAAGGTGGAGTAGCAGAATAAAGTGCTTGCATGCTTCGCGTGTGCGAGTTATGTTGTAAGAGCAGTCTTGGTTTAAAAATGGAGTTGTGTTACGAGTCAGAAGCCATAACGAGTATTTGTCATGTGTTAATTGTTCACACTTTCTGCCAGATTAGATGTGTAGATTCGCGTCGTTAGAAAATTTAGAAGAATATGGTAATCAAAATTGATCGTCATTAAATGGGATTTGGTTATGATTCCAATCAGCGAGACGATATATTGCGGACTCAGTTCCAATAAATCTAGAACTGGGGCACACACTTGAATACTTGATGTCCTGTTCATTTGGAAAAAAGAGAAGCAAGATGCAGGAAAAAATCCTATAGGATCTGGACCACAACTCCATCAATGTATACCAACTTTACCGTGTGATACGTATCTTTTCACGAATCTCAAGCGCACAGCCTCATAAATCACTGATGTGAATTTTCACGAATTAAATACTAAAGACTAGCATGTCACGCTTTGAGATTCGTGAAAAGACACGTGTCACGCGGTGGAGTTGGTCTACATCAATGGAGTTATGGATTATATCCTATATGATTTTTTCCCAAGATGCATGCGAGGATGGACATTATACGTAGTATTACGTACGTTCGTGTGTATGATGATGTCCAAGCTTACCCTGGACTGGGATGAACATTATACGCTCCAGTGTATGAAAAGTTGTGTAATGTACCATTTGTCATGCCATGGTATGTGGTAAGTATATTTTGTCTTTCAACAACACCCGGGATCAGCAAAGAGAACGGGACGGCACTAAAAATTTCAGAAGCTCGAAACCGGGATGTCCCATCTCCATTCAAACAAAACGGGAATACGGTTCTTACAATTGGAGTTTAACAGAAAGGAGAACATCTGCTATTACTGGCCAGCCCTGAAAGAGTTCATGATGAGTGGAAGTGCTAGGTTGGAGTATGTGGCGAAGCAAATCTTCAACAACCATGGGTGGCGATTCAGTCACAAGATTTGTAGTGATTGAATTTAAAGTTCAGTCGTCTTTTGGTTGTAAGGCTTCGAGCCACTTTCAACTTTATGGTTATTTTTGAACTTGAAACTTTGTAATAAACTAGGCTGTGTGCATCCTTGATGCAGAGGCCGGAAGAGTTTTCTCTTCCATTATAAAAAAAACTGACCCCCTGATGCTGAACTCAGGCAGCAGAAGAACCAGTACGGAGTATTAAGAGGAAGGGGAAGCAGACAACAAGTAATTAAGCTAGCATAATACAGAGCTATTACATGCTAGTGCACATACAAAAGAACCCAGCCACCTTCAGACCCAATCTTGCCAGCAACTTTTCTCAGCCTTGACAAAATTTCAGATGCTAATTAAAGACGAAGAACGACCAAATGCGCTAACCTTTCGGTAGTATTAATGCTAAAGAGGTTCAATGCTGCGAAAATAAATTAAGTTGAATGATGGTTACTGATTCGATTCGTATATACAACTCCTGAGTCGATCTGGAAACCTGCTTTGTTCTTTCAGTCTTACCTTAGATCAAGTTTATTAACTGAGCTCGCGATCAGCCAATTTCGCAATCATGTCGCTGATTGGGATTCTATCATCCTAACCAAATTCTATTTAAACACAGCCAGTTTTGATTGCCATTTCCAACGCGTGTCGCGCGGTCCAGACGTCTTAGTCCCAACCAAACGACGCCTGATCAGTCAGAAACTGTGAACAATTAACAACGTATGACAGATACACGTACTGATTCGCAACACACAACTCCATTTTCAAACTGAGACTGACAGCAACAGCTGATACCCTTACAAGATAGCTCGCACGCACACACCATGCAAGTAGTTTATTCTGCTACTCTATACCTTGTACATTCAAGAGTAGCATCCGACACATTAACTTACGCAGGCTACGCGTTGCACGCACAGCATGCATGCAACAGCAATCACCGGGTCAAATGGCTCAATATGCTGTGAGCAATCTCGTCTGTGCCCTCGCCGGCCAGCCGACGACTGACCGACGGATGGTTCAGGCGTCGGACCAGGTGACGGGGACCTCGCCGACGTTGCTGTCGAGCCCGAGCGCCTCCCACACGGCCGGCGTAGTGTCCACGATGTTGTCACCGCAGCGTGTCTCAAGTCGCACTTGTCCACGATCTTAACTGTTTGATTTTCTTTTCTAGTTGATTTTTTACTTTGGTTTTAAAGATTTTAAAGTTTTCTAGTGCTTCGGCTTTAAAGATTTTAAAGTTTTCTAGTGCTTCGGCTTTAAAGATTTTAAAGTTTTCTAGTGCTTCATCTTTCGACTTAAGTAAATAAATATAGCAATACTTAGTAGCATCATCTATGAGAGTTAGAAAGTGTCGTATGCCACCTTTAATTAATATTACATTTATTTCACAAATATCAGAATGGATTAGCTCAAGTGAAGAGATGCTTCGCCCTTCAACGCTATAAAAAGGTTTTCGAGGTTGCTTTTCTTGTAAACACATTTCATACTTAAAACCATTCTCATAATTATATCTTGAAATTAAACTCATTTTTCTTAACCACACAATGACTTCAAAGTTAACATGACATAAACAAGAATGCCAAACATCATGAATTTTGTTGTAGTGGGAAAAATTAAAAATGTTTACATATCGAAATCAATAATAGATAAGCAGAACATACCTCCGCTATCATAGTCTTTGACTACAAAATTACTAAATTTGGTCAACACGATCTTATTGGACTCAAACACAAGCTTTATTCCTGAAATGAAGAGAAACAAGATTGATCAGCATATATATGTCTAATAGCACCTATATCAATCCACAGTCAATAGATAGACTACGAGCGGTTACAAAGTCATTAAGTGTTAAGCGCTACTTTATATGTTTACGAGCGGTCACAACGTCACGCCAAGAGGACAGTAATTGAGCCAAGATGGTATTTACTTTAAAATTCTCTGGTAGGAGGCAGTCGTACTGATTTAAGTCACGTATATGGAGTTGTAGCTCATGGAGCTACTCCATCACTGATCGCCCCTCTACCATCTTAAAGTTCAAGTAGGTAGCAGTTATAAAAGACTCATTTCTATTATCTCCTTCAGACTATTTCTCATCAAGTTCATCCCATAGTTGCTTAGCATCCTTGAAATTAATATACACGTCAAACAGCCGGTTGGATAGGATAGCTAACAAACGAGCTAAGTCTGAATTATTCGCATCCTCCCACCGCGTCATTTCAGCGTTTTTCAATGGGAACATTGGAGGATTTGAAATGACCCAGAAAAGTCTGAGGCTGCCATAACTTAGTTTTAGCCTGCCAAAATTTAAAGTTGGCACCGTCAAACACTTTCGGCTTAACGACATTAAACAAGGAAGCCATTTCTTCAATTGCTGGTTTTCTGAATTGTCGTAAAAATGGCGGTTTTAGCAAATATTCAGAATTAATCTCAGCAGTATTAATCATAATTAAAACATATTCCAGCAATATTTAAATGACAAAATTAACATACAAGCATGTAAATTCTCGAAGTCATTTAAACAGGATAATATGCTCTAAACATAGATCGATTTCATTTATATGACAATCATCCTCATCAAGCATTAAAACGAGCCCGCAGTATCACTAAGCATTATCTCCCAATACTTGTGGGGACCCCGGGGTTATCTCCTTAAGACCGAGACTAATCAAGGTCTTAGGGACATAACTCGGGATCTCCGGTAAATGGATTCCAACTTAACTCGGTCTAAGTGAGAGACTCAACTCAATTCTAGAACCCCGACGATCATGCGCGCTGCTCCCCTGCTAGCGCTACATGATTGTCGGTTCTCCAACAAGTCAAGCACTACACTTAGCGAGTTAAATAGGAATCCAAGAACAGCGAGTATGACTTATATTGGCTCCCAAGATCAGTAACCAATATAATCATACCCTCATTACAACGTTGGTCACATCCATACAACCATCATACATAAATAGTACAAAAGTTACAACACGCTTCTAAATGTACAATTACATAAGGGCCGACCGCCAAATTTAACAAGTTTATAGCGAAGCGAGTAAATAAACCAAAAGGACCAACAGTGGTATGCCCACAACCCATCGGCAACCGATCGGGAGTTAGAAGATAGCATACTACTCGCTCGGTGTCACCTAAGTCGACACCGCGAGCTCATCAACCTCAATATCGTCCTCACCGTAAAGCCAAGAACATCCGGTGAGTACCAAAGAGTACTCGCAAGTCTTACACAAATAAAAATAGTTATGCATAAGGTCATTCAAAGGAAGGCTCATATTGGCTTAGTTTTGCGAAAGAGACGCAACAATGTGCACCCTACACATACTAGTTTTTCAAGTGTCATTTCAAAATCAGCTTTGAAGTAGGAGTAAAACATGTGAATAAGTAATGTGCTAAGTAACAAATTAAACATACAAATAACAAAGTGGCTGCCCACTTTGATACAACAATAAGCATAAACATCCCATTTATGCTAATTACCAAGTTATAACCACAATTTTAATTCCAAGTCTAACGATAGTAACTCCCGAACTCAAGCGGTTGTCCATAACCGTGGACACGGCTATTCGAATAGATTATACCCTGCAGGGGTGTACTACTTTACCCACACGACTCGATTAGCCCGTAAGCCTCCGGATAATGCCACACTTCCTTTGGTATGCTGGCCGGGGAGAATCGAGATACGGTCATTTTCAGCAAGAAAACCCTATTGAGCTAAGTCCCCCATGTGAGATGTTTCCGGTCTTAGTACAAGCAGCGTATAGCACTTGCTAAGGGGCTCACAAGTTATATTGGAAATACCGATGCAACATAAGGGTAATTGGTGCTACCATGCACACTATAGAACATTACATCAGCTCCTAAGGACAAATGATCAAACACAAATGCCCCTACACCACCATGGGACTTAACACAATAGAACCTTCCCCCTACTTAACCGTGACAAAGACCCATATACTGCGTATGGTAGCACGAAAGTACTTGAATCAACGACGTTACCAAAGTTCGGTCCTTAATTGTCCAGACAAGTCCAACCACATACCCAAATCTCGTGCATAAAGCACCATCACTAACCAACACTTGTCCAGACCAAAAGTTTATTTATAATGACAAAATTTAACTTGTAAAACAGTACGAAGATCTGAAACAAAAGTATATAATGAGGGTTGTGTTTATCCCATAATTGTCGGGTTATTCCGACAATCAACTACCGGTTCTAGACTTGCATGGCTAAGCAAACTCGAACAATATAACTTCACATCTCCTATCATATCATTTCAGCAATGGAATAATTCATGGATAGCCACAATGACAACATAATAGGATGTATCTAACTATTCATCACAAAAATAGTGACATTATCAAAATAGCATGCAAGCAATTATCATTGCATCTATCCTAACAAAATTGGGATCAAATATGATGCAAAAGAAAGTTCAAAGGATGCTTGCCTTGCAGGTAGCTAAGTTGTTCGCTCTCATTGCATGTAGAGTCGATATCAATAAGCTCGGTATCTAGATAATTATAACATCAAATAAATACTAAGAAAACAGCTCAAAAACCAAAATGCTCAAAAATGCATGATTTTTCTACAGCAGTTAGGTCATGATTTTAGATGGATTTAGGTAAAAGAATTATTCCATTTGGAGTTATGAATTGGAAGTTATACCATTTTGAATTTCAGGTTTAGTTATGCCCGTTTTGAGTAATTTAATTATGAAGTGAAAAATTGTAGGGCAGTGGTGGGGTAAAGGATTGCGCAGGTAAATAGGTAATATTAATACAAGTTCAGAATAGTTGAGTTTGTCCTACTTGGAGTTATTAAGATTTAGTTATTGATTTTCCAAGTTATCAGCCTTTTATAGTAGGACCATAACCAAGTTTAATGATCATATTTCCTTAGCATAGTTTATGTGACAAAGGTAGGAGGGAGATCATTTTTAGAAATTAGTATACTGGAAAGGAAAATTATCAAACTTGGATTCACTGTTTTTGGAGTTACCAATATTTACTTATGCATTTTTAAAGGTTTCAGTCTATTTTTCTATTGTAAGTATAATACCAAATGAGTTAACCTCCAATTAATCCTCTCTCAGAGACATGTTTGAAACTATTTTTCATATTAAGTTCATTGAAAAGTGAATTTCAGTATGGGTTCATTAAATTTAGAGTTGACATGAATTAGATATGTATTTTTAAAGTTATCATCGATTTTTCAGAGTATCAATAATCAGATTCTCAAATTTCTAAATCATCTAATACTTTTTCCACGGCTAGCTAACTAACATGATGGGGCGTGCGGGCCAGTCAAGGTTTGACCACCACACCCAACCCTAGCTCTACGAAACTTAGAGGAAGGCGTATTCTCCAAAAATACGCTTCCGATTCTCGAACGCGAGACCCATTTTTGAACTACGAGTATACATGTTCTACTAAGGAAAGCGTGAACCGAAAGTTGCGCATTCACTTAACAGCAAAAGGCCCACAGTGTCGGTGACTCACTTAGTTACTAAACCAGTACTTAACAACTAACAACGTCATTACGCTTGATTGCTACAGTGTTTGCCGGACGGCTCCGACAACAGCGGCGCCGACCGTGCTTGCTGGCGGCTCGCCGCCGTTTCCGCCACGCAGGCTTCGCGAAAGCATGGATGAGACCTCGACTATCGCGCACCTGTATCGGCGGTGGTGGCGGTTGAAGTGGTTCCCACCGCGGCTAGCCGAGATGGGCGGCGACACCCCATCATTACGGTGCATGCGACAAAGACGGCATGTAAACGAGCTAACTATGCGCGCTTAAGCTATAAGGATGGTCGTTGAAGCTCACCAGAGTGACGGAGGGAAGAGCCGATGGCCGAGGTGGTTGGTCGACGTTGAGATCCACGGTGGTGATGAGCTGCAACGAGGAGGGGCCGCTCTGGAGAGGGAGGCAGAGGGTGAGTGGTCGCGATGACCCCAGTGGAGTCCGGAGATGGTGTATGAGCAAGGAACCGGTTAGAGGCTTACCAGTCGGAGTTAAACACGGGGAACAAAGCCGGCGGCCGACAAGGGAAAACTCCCGATCCTGGGGAACCCTGTGAAACATCACCCAAATTGATTGAGGGGAAGTATTTAAGATACTCTAAGGCACATCGTGACGCGCAAAACCGAGGGTGATACTCACTGGAAAAAGGAAAACACGACCGGGTGTCCTCGGGGCGCACTCTGGAGCTCCACGGGCACGGTCACGGTCCCGGAGCTACAAGGAACACCAGTAACTCACATGAGCAAAAATGGAGAGTATAATGAGCATAGAGTCGAGATCAGTGATCCGGCGATGCTTACCAGAACTGGAGGGGGAGCTACGCCTCCTTCTCTCCCACAGCCGGAAAGAGAAGTGAGCGAGAATGGGGAAAGGAGAGGGGTCTTAAGGTCAGCGAGCGACGGGGTGGTTGCGGTGTGCAGAGGGGAAGCCCGAGGATAGGCCAACGGGCGCGGTGACGGGATGGCGGCCTGGTGCGAGCAGGCATCGCCGGCCGCGTGGCGAAACCAGTCTGCGGGGCGCCAGCGGGAGGTTAGAGGCGAAACTGACAACTCGGGTCCACCGTGTCAGCGAGAGAAAGCGGCGCGCGAGAACGCGGGTTGATCGGTTTGATGCGCACCATTGGATCTAGGATGAGCGGCTTGGATTCAGAGGGGGATCGGACAGGTCGGAGAGGGGATGCGATCTGGGCCGTTGAACGAGGATCGGACGGCTGCATGCGACGGTACAGTTAGGCGGTTGGGCTGAGCTGCCTCGCCGAGTCGGACTCAGACCCGAGGAACAGTAGCCTGGCTCGGTCTGAGTTGACTGAGATTTAAATAGTTTTCCCTACTTTGACTGAGGCTTAGAAATAGAAATAAATTTCCAAAAATTATGAAATAATTTGTGGGGGTTCCTGGGAGTATATAGCTCCCATAAAAATTATGAAAACCCCACTGTTTATATTAAAATTTGTGACATTTAAATTCAAACATGTTGTATGTTTATGTATGTTGTTTGAATTTTAATTAGGTTCAAACTAGTCCCAAAAATTTTGGAAAATTTATATTAATTCATGATAATTAATGTAGTATTTAAATAAATTGGTTCCAGATGATGATCACAACTTTGTATCACTGATTTGAAGTGAAATGTGAATTTTGATGTGTATGTCCACCTCAAATTAGATTTTCCAAGTGCAATATAATATGGAAATGTTTTGAAATCAATAATGTATGCAAATAAAATACACATTAATCCATTTTAATTGTTGGGGCTGTGACAATACTAGTATCAATCAAATTAATCACAATTGAGCTTTCTACTAGTACAACCCACAATGCCAAGTAATACAAAAGTAAAAAAACAAAAACAGCAATACTCATGAATGCGATGGCACTCAAAGCCATCGAGTAGTACATAGGGCCAGGCACACCGCAACGGCGCTGTCTCAGAAAACCTTAGCCGCGAAGAACGGACGAGATCGTCTGAGATACAATGCCAATTCACAATTTTGGGACACACCAAATCACGAAGTCGAGGTACAGGGAATAAGCTGCACAAGGCCATCAATAAGATGCTCCGGTCGAAAGCACCAAGGATCACCAAACTCAAAAACTGAAAGCCTTCTTCCCACGCCGAGATCAATCCAAGGCCGAATGGTTTCCACCTCCAATTGGCACAAATCAAATCCCCTCACCATAAACTCAACAGAGGGGAGAATGCAAGAGAGGAATAGGATGCGCACAGAGGAGAAGCCGATCCTCAATGCTGATGGTGCCGGGTTGAACCACGGCAGATCCGTAGCTCTCAAAAGCCCCAAAAATTGAATCCAAATTGAGGAAGAAGATGAACTGAAATTGGTGAAACTCACAGCCATTTCTCTTTCGAGTAGAAGCCAGAAAAAGGTAGAGCCGACCAATCAAGAGGAGGAGAGGGAGCTACTGCCGCCAATGGACAACGCACAACTCGCCCAAGCAGCTGGAACCACCTGCTCCCGAGTTGCCCGCGCCACCGCCATTAGCCGAAGACCAAAGGCCCCGAAGCCCCAATCCTTTCTGTTGGAGATTAGGTCACATGACTTTATCCCTCTCCTCAACCCTATGACAAGTGGGGCCCCTCCATTTTCTTTTCTTCTCTATTTATTATTTTCTCAAAATGAGAAATTACCATATACCCCTCAAAAATCCAACAATACTCGCCAATTTATCAATTTGATAAAAGATGCTCAAAATCTTGTTTAATATACATAGCCACTCGTAGTCTTCATATCATTCGAGTCACTGATCCAGTTAGAATCATTGAATCCTTCCAAGACTGTCGGATGGCTAGAATAATGTATTACCAAATTGTGGTCCCCTTTAGGTATATAAATACTCTCTCTAGTGCTATCCAATAATCATCTCTTGGATTGGACGTATAACGACTCAATCTGCTTGGAGCAGATGAGATGCCAGGTCTCGTTGCACTAGTTAGGTAAATCAAGGATTCAATTATTTGAGAATATTTAAGCTGGTCTTTACCATGTCCAGTGTTTCTATGTAGCTTAACATTTGGATCACAGGGTGTGGCCGTTGACTTAGAGTCCATGAATCCAAATCTGGTTAGGATCTTGTCCGCATAATGGGATTGTGAAAGAATAATTTTATTCTCACCCTTTATAAGCTTGATGTTTAAGACAATATCAGCTTCACCCAGGTCTTTCAAATCAAAATTCTGGGAGAGAAAAGACTTTGTTTTGTTGATTGCATCTATGCTGGTCCCAAAAAGCAATATGTCATTCACGTAAATAAATAGAATGGCACCTTCACCTACACTAAATCGATAATAGACATATTTATCGGCTTCATTTACACAAAACTCGACTGATGTCATAGTACTATCAAATTTCTCGTGCCATTGCTTGGAAGCTTACTTTAGATCATACGAGGATTTAATAAATCGATATACTTTCTTCTTTTGCCTTTCAACCACAAAACCATCGGGTTGTTGTATATAAATCTCCTCATCCAACTCTCCATTTAGGAAATCGATCTTTACATCCATTTGATGTACTGCTAAAAGCACTCGAATTGTGGGTAAATGAGCCACAAGAGAGTATGTATCAAAATAGTCTTCACTCTTTTTTTGCGTGAAACCCTTAGCCACTAAATTGGCCTTGTATTTTTCTATAGTACCATCCGGTCTACGCTTTCTTTTAAACATCCATTTGCAACCTACTGGCTTATATCCAGATGGAAGGCCCGTAACCTCCCATGTTCCGTTAGATATGATGGAATCCATCTCGCTGCGGACTGCCTCCTTCCAATAATCCACATCCAGGGTTCGTGGTTCATCATCCAAGACTTTTTAGTACTCTGCCTCTTACTCCTCTTTAACTCCAATTCTAGAGCGATGTTATCCACACTAGGAAGAATAGAGTGTTCACCTAAACCATTAGAGTGAATGATTTCATTTGGTCTCATAGGAAACATATTTTCAAAGACCGCCACATCACGAGATTCCATCATTACATTTGTAGTAATGACACTCACCTTGGATTTGACCACATAAATCTATAAGTCATGCTATTTTTAGCATACCCGAGAAAGACACAATCAACAGTCTTGGGACCAAGCTTTCTTTTTTTGGTAACGATACATGCACTTTTGCAAGGTATCCTCAAGTTCGAAGAAATGATAAGTTAGGTTTTCTCCCATTCCATCCTTTATAAGGTGTTTCCTCCTGGTTGCAAGACGGAACCCTATTTAGGACATAGTTCGCTGTGAGAACTACTTCACCCTACCAATAGTCCGATATACCTGAACTTTATAACATGGTATTAAACAAGTCATAAATAGTTCGGTTCTTCCTTCTAGTTATTCTATTCGATTGGAGTGAGTATGGTGGAGTAATTTCATGAATTATTTCACTTTCTTCTCAGAATTAAGAGAATTCATTTAAGACGTATTCACCGCCTTGGTCCGACCTTAACCGTTTGATTGTCTTTTCTAGTTGATTTTCCACTTCATCTTTTGGCTTAAGTAAATAAATGTGGCAATGCTTAGTCGCATCATCTACGCGAGTTAGAAAGTATCATTTACCACCTTTAATTAATATTCCATTCATTTCACAAAGATCAGAATGGATTAGCTCAAGTGGGGGAGGTGCTTCGCCCTTCAACGCTATGAAAAGGTTTTTGGGGTTGCTTTGCTTGCACACACACTTCACACTTAAAACCCTTCTCAGAAATTATACCTTGGAATTAAACTCATTTTGGTTAACCGCACAATAGCTTCAAAGTTAACATGACATAAACGAGAATACCAAACATCATGAATTTTATTGTAATGAAAAATATTAAAAATGTTTATATTATTGAAATCAAGAACAAATAAGCGGAACATGCCTCTGCTATCATAACATTTGCCCACAAAATTACTAAATTTGGTCAACACAACCATATTGGACTCGAACACAAGCTTTATTCCTGAAATAAAGAGAACACGATTGATCAGCACATATATGTCTAGTAGCACCAGTATCAATCCACCAGTCAATAGATGGACATGTCGTAGACCCCTACCGGATGAGGAGCTAGGCTCGCAGGAGGGAGCAGACTCCAGGGACTACGAGTTCGATTGGGGGTTGGCAAGCACACGGTGGGCCTTCACATAGCGGGAGCATCTAGGTCTCTGTTGGGGCTTCACAGCTGCACGGTGCGCCAGGAGCGAGCCAACCGACTCAGCACACCCTTTTCACACACCCTCTCTGGGCACCTCCTCTCTCGACATCCCTCACGCTATTTCTGCCGGTAGGATACCTCGGCCGCCAAAGCCTTTTACGTACTCACACCAACATTCGTAGCCTCCCCGGACAAGGGTAGGGGCTACACGTGGGGTACGCCATAAGAAAGGGATTAACCCCCTATAAAATGGTGATGACATCTCTGATCTCTCAGGTTGTAGGAAACTATTGAGGAACTGTCACTGCCGAGTCCAGTCTAATCAATTACTCGTAGGAGAATCACACAGAATAAGGCAATAACAAATAGTAGATTAAACACAGAGATATGAGGGATTTCTTTCTTCTATTTATTTCTCTTCTCAAAGGCATGTACAACAGTTGGGGGTCTCCTCCTATATATAGTCTACAGGGGATGAGGAGGCCACCATGGGCCAGGCCTACAAGGCCCAGGCCCAGGTTTCCTAACACCCTCTTGGGCACTCATCTGACATGTTCATGCCTTATCAAAACTCCACAAAAACCCAGTGAAAAAAATTTGGAGAAAGAGTACATGAAACACGTTCTGTTGCATTGCACGAATTGTCTTATTAAAAACCTTAGCTGAGAAACTTCAGAAAAACTCATCAAGAGAAAAAGAGTACAATCCACCAAATTTCATTTAATCTCTATGATTTATTCATTGGGTACTCGATCTTCGTGATCAAGTTTTAATAATGAGTTCGTGAAGATTCTCCCCTTGAATTCTATAGTTCTCTAAGTCTCATCATTCCAATTCCACATATACATATTTTCAAAGCTAGATGCTGGAAGTGACTTAGTGAATAATTTTGCAAGATTTTCACATGACTTAGTATGCAGTACCTTAATTTTGTCCATCTTTTGCAATTCATGAACATGGAAGAACTTGGGGCTGATATGCTTTATGAGTTAACTCTTCACATAATCCATTTGTACTTGTGCAACACAAACTACATTCATTATCTTCATAGATAATAGTGGCAGTTTGCGCGATACTCAATCCACACGACTGCTGGATGTGGTGAATCATCCACCGAAGCCAAGCATATTCTCGTGAGGCCTCGTACATTGCTATGATTTCTAAGTGGTTCATCGAAGTTGATACAAGACTTTACTTAGACAATTTTCATGAAATTGCAGTTCCATCACATAGGAATACATAGTCTGTTTACGACTTGGTTGTATGCGGGTCCAACAAGTATCCAACATCTGCATAGCTAGTTAGAGTCAGGTATTGGTTCTTTCTATAGAACAGACCAATGTCTTTGCTTCCTTGGAGGTATCAGAAGATGTCTTTTATTCCCTACTGATGCCTTTTGGTAGGTTCTGCACTATATCTTGCTAATAGGTTCACGATAAATGCAATGGCCAATCTAGTACAGTTTGTTAAATACATGAGTGCTTCTATTGCACTTAAGTATGGGAATTCCAGTCCTAGGACTTTCTCTCCGTCTTCTCCAGGTCTGTATGAATCCTTGTCTTACTGCAAAGATCTCCCGACCATCGGCACTTTCGAAGGGTATGCCTTTTCAAAGCCAAACCTTGCTAACACCTTTTGAGTACAGGTTGACTGATGCACTAATATCCCTTCAGGGACATGCTCAAGCTGCAAGCCTAGGCAATATTTGGCTTTACCTAAATCTTTCATTTCGAACTCTGACTTCATGTAAAAGCTAGTTTTCTTAATATCCTCTAGGGTACCGATGATATTCGGATCATCCACATACACTGAGATTATACAAAATTCATCCTGGGATCGTCGTATAAATACACAGGGACAATCCTCATTTTTTGTGTAGCCTATCTTGCATAGAAAGTCGCTCAAGCGATTATACCACATCCTGCCTGATTGCTTAAATCCATACAGTGATTTTCTGAGTTTCAGACTGTACAGATTTCTATTTGTTCTGTCTTGGTTCGGGACAGGGATACATTTAGATACCTTCATATAAATGTCTGAATCCAAGTTTCCAGAAAGGTATGCAGTTACCACATCCATCAATTTTATTTTTAAATTCAAGTTTACTGCCATTGAGATTAAATATCTAAAGGCAATTCCGCCCATGAATGGGGAATAGATTTTTTATAATCAACTCCTGGATGTTGAGTGAAATCTTGTGTAATAAGCCTTGTTTTATATCTTACAACTTTATTATTTTTATTTCTTTTTTAATAAATACCCACTTATGCCCAACGAGGTGTACATGGGGAGGCGTATGGCTTACATGCCTAAATACATCTTTTTGATTCAGAGATAATAATTCAGTTTCTATTGCCTTCTTCCAATCTTCTCAATCTGATCTTTTCTTACATTCAGCGAGCGATGCAGGCTCTGGATCAAGATCGATGATTGTGACAATTTTCTTTGCAAAATAAATATCGACATTGGCTGTTGTCCTATTTATAAATTCTCCCGTGGTTATAAAGTTTATAGCTATTTCTTCATGGGGCGATTCTTCTAATGCTTCTATTTGCTCACCGCTGCTTCCAATTATGGGGCACGTCCCTTTTGTTTTTCAGCTCCGATGTGTGCTCACACATCCATGTTGGTATCTCCCTCCGTGAGAATGTTCAAATCTGGTATGCCTTTTCGTGAAGGTTCGATATTAGTGCCAGGGCTCAACTGGCTCCCCTTCTGGTTCTAGGGAACTTCGGTGATCGGTTGTGTTAAGTTCTTCTTATCCTTTTTCACCAGGCGTCCCCGGATACTTGGGATTCGAGGGGCTAGAGTACTTGTCCTTTTCTAAGGTCTCTGGACGGGATTAGGGATACCTGCAACTTTGTTTGGTATTTCAACCCTCTTCGGTGCATTACGTGCAGGCACATGCGACTTGGTCACGCTCTTCAAATCACTAAAGTAGTCAGGCAGTTGATTCGCTAATACTTGTCTCTATTTGCTTCACTAGTGCGGGGGTCATATGTATGGATTCCTGTGGCTTGTCACGTTATTTCTCGATATTTTTTATCAAGGGGTTGATTTCCTCCCCCTAATGATAGGAAATTATCCTCATCAAATATATTGCCAGTAAATCGGGCAGTATGCAAATCTCCCATCATAGGGTCCAAATACCTGATTATGGATATTGTCTCATAACCAACGTATATCCCAGATTTTCGGAGAGGGCCATTGCAGTTTGCTGTGGTGGTGGTATAGGTACATAAACCTTGCAACTAAATTCGCGAAGATGAGAAGTTTTCGGTGCTGACCCTTGCGCTAGTGGCATAGGTGAATGGATGTTATATGCCGATGGTCTAAAATTGATGAGTGTTGCTGTGTGTAGGACTGCGTGTCCCCAACATATAGTTGGTAAATTACACTTCTACAAAAGCGGACGGGCAATAAATTTAATCCTTTTAATTAATACCTCTGCTGGTCTATTCTAGGTGTGGACATGTGGTACGGAATGCTCAACGGTAATTCCCATTGCCATGCAATAATCATCAAATGCTTTCAAAGTAATTCTCCGGCGTTGTCCATTCCGATAGACTTCACATGATCAAGGAAATTATTTTAAATTTTAATTACCTGCAAGATTAGCTTTGCAAAAGCGTAGTTTCTCGTAGACAATAAACATATGTGTGACAATTTCGAGGAAGCATCGATGAGCACTATAAAATACCTAAATGACCCTGATAGGGGTTGTATAGGACTGCAAATGTCTCCCTGGATATGTTCTAGGAATGCAGAGATTTCATCCTTCACTTTCAAAGTAGAAGGTCTAGTAATTAATTTCTAGGTGGCACATGCGGGGCATACAAAATCTTCCTGATTTGAAAAAAAATTACATCGATATTATGTCCCTGTGAATTGTTAATTATATTTCTCATCATCCTCACACCTGAATGCCCTAATCTATCATGCCAAATACAGAAAAGTTCAGAGTTTCTAAATATGATTTTCAGGACAGTATGGGCTGTAGGTGTCTTAATATTAGTGTAGTATAGCCCAGTTTCATATGAAAGAAGTCGTTTTAATACCATTTTTCTATTTTCTTTACACTTTGTAATGAGTAGATATTTCTTACCATACTCTTTTTCAGTCTCTATGTGGAAACCGTTAGCACGAATATCCTTAAAACTTATGAGAGTTCTAGTCGATTCTGGTTACAACAAGACTTCTTCAATGACCAAAGTTGTGTCTGTCGAAAGTATAATTGTGGCTCTTCTTTAGCCTATTATACAAGCATCACTGCCTGTGATTGTCCTAAGACTACCAGCATTCTTGCTGATCGAATGAAAGAATTTCGTCTCTCTCAAGAGGGTATTCGTTGTGCCGTTGTCTGCTAAGCACACTTCCTCCATAGGGCGCCATAGGCGTTCGGATACAAAATATTTTATTAATATGAGGTAGGAAGCAATCAACACACCAATAAAATACTTCAAAATCATAACACAACTTGCTATTATAAATATAAAAAAATTAAGCCTTACAGGACTCATCATAAGAATTTAATATTTTGCTCTCCTAGAACTTACAACCATTATTAAAATAATTCAATATTCCATCACAACCATAAACCACAAGTGACTATAAAAATAAATCTAAGTGTAATGCGTGCACTAGATCGAATCAGCGAAGTACTGAGAAACTTCTGCCTGAATCTACTCCATGGCGATCTTCTCCTCTTGGGTAACTACGGTTGTGACCGCTGTGATGTCCAAAGAAGGGGTGATGGGGGCTGCTACTGGGCCGTCCACATCCATAAGTGCAACTAATGGCTGTGAATCCTCTGTGCCTGCAATGGCGAGGTGTGCCTCATGTTGTCCTTTGCCCTTCTTCTTAGACCGAAAAGCATCAATAACGTGCTGCGGCTCACGGCAAATCCATGACCAATTCCCCCATGTGCTAGATTTGTAGCATCCTTGGTCCTGCTGACCATAGGACTTATCACCGCGCTTCTTTTTTCCGCCCTTCTTGGCTTGAGCATTTGGCTTGACCTTGTGACCCACGACCTTACCCTTATTGCCCCTCTCCTTTGTGAGAGGCTTCGTCACCTTGTAGCTGCTAGCATTGGCTTCATGGCCAATATTGCTACTAGGATGCTGTGAGATGTAGTTCTTTCTTAGAACATCATCTTGAGCTTCCGCGACTTGTATGATGTCAATCAATTCAGCATACTCCTTGTAGCCGTCTTGACGATAGTTATGTGTGGATTGCACCATATTCGGGTAAAAAGTAGAGAGAGTCTTCTCAATCTTTTTCTCATCTGTGATTATCTTACCACAGAGTTGAAGACTGGTACAAATTATGTGCAAGACAGAATTATACTCTCCCACGGTCTTGAATTCAGCAAAATGCAATCGGGACCATTCCTACTTTGCCCGAGGAAGAATGGTGTACTTCAGCTTCTCGAACCGCTTCTTCAGTGCAGTCCACAAAACTAGTGCGTTCTTCTTTGTCATATACTTATTCTTGAGTGTTAGGCAGAGATGGTATCTGGGGAAATGAAGTGCCAGATCATTTTCCTCAGCAGTGGGATTGGCATCCTTTGATGTGCCAAATCTGATAGCAGCACGGATCTTCTTGGCCCCAAGTACAATCTCGACGTTGGAGGCCCAAGTCAAGTACTTCTGGCCATGCTGGGCCAGCTCTTTGAACTCCCAGTTCGTGATGCCAGTTATCTATATATTCATGCAAAGAGTTCATAAGATTACTGCTGGTAATTTGCATAAAATGGTTGCAAATAATAGTACAAAAACTCTCATAATATTCCCGTATTTTTCTATGCATTTTTCATGATTTACTGCTATTTTCAATTATTAAAAGTAATATAGACAATCACAGATAATCAAAACAGTAAATACAATATATAAATCGCATAGAAATAATAATAACAGAGTTAAACATGCTTCAAATGCTCAAAAAGATTCAAAAATTGAATTCCCGAGGCTCTTTTCTGTTGAAAAATGAATTTTCGGTGAATTCTGCAATTTTCAGGTGCTAAACCGCAAAATTTCAGTTCTGAGAAAATTGTTCATGTAATTTCAGAAAATATAGGGGTCTTCTTGTAAAGTTTTATTTTTTTTTTCGGGTTTTTCCTTTTTTTCCTTTTCCCAAAAATACTTTGGTTGGGCCCATTCTTGGCCTATGCCGGCCCAAACCAAGCGCTATTACATGGGCGCTACGGTTTCCCCTAGCGCCACTATGCTGGAGGCGACGCGTGCTACGCGCGGGAGCTGGCGGCATTGCGGGTGCAGTCGGCAAGTGTGCGGTGGGCGGCAGCGGCTGTAGGCCGATGACGAGGCGGCGCGGAGCGCGACAACGGCGCCTCGGCAGGACCGCGACACGGAGGCGCAGTGGCTCAGCGGTCGTGTGGCATGGCTGTGTGGGCGAGCGGCGCGACCGTGTGGGGTCGGCGACACGGCGTCCGGGCGGTAGCACGGCCATGCGGGCCCGGTGGCGCAGAGGCGCAAAATGGTGCGGGGCGCCTCGCACGGCGTCGGCGCGATGCGATCATGAGGGTTGGTGGGGAGCAGCGCAGCCATGTGGCGAGGCGACCATGCGAGACGCCGGGAGCGACGCAGTCATGCAAGGCCGAGGGATGGTGTGGTATGCGGGGTCGAGTGGTGGCGCGGTGTGCCCATGCGGGAGGCTCGACTGTACGGGGTTCGGCGCCACCCCTTTTTGTTCTCTTGCTTTAGTTGGCGCGTGGCTCGGCCATGGCTTCCAGCGGGCACCGTTTTTCTTTTTCCGTGTTCATGCAATATACCATCTACGGTGCAATCGACATCTACTACTTCATGCAACCTACCGATCAGCTTGGATGGCGACTTCAAGTCGGCTCATGGTAGATTAAAGCGGATTTGCACCGTAGAAAAACAATATAGAAAGCCAAATTTACGGAATTGAAAACGATCTAGAAAATGCGATTCAGTTTACGAGCGATGTGCTTAGATGATTACCTTCTCAATCCGTTTAGGCTGGAGAGCGTAGTCGTGATGATAACATGTTGAGGAACTATCGCTGGCGAGTCCAGTCCGATCGATTACTCTAGGAGAATCACACAGAACAATACAAGAGCTAATAGTAGATTGAACACAGAGATATCAGTTGACTTCTTTCTTCTCTTTATTTCTCTTCTCAAAAGTACGTATAATAGGTTAGGGTCCCCTCCTAAATATAGTCTACAGTGGATGATGAGCCCACTATGGGTCAGGCCTGCAAGGCCCAGGCCTTGGTTTCCTAACAGAAACAATCCGACCTATGATCTGTTTGTGATATGGCCTAGAGGCAATCATAAAGATGATTGTATCACGTCTATGTTTATGAGTTATTGAATAGATGTTATTCTGTTTTTTGAATGAATCATCAGTTATATAGATCAACGAGTATGTGACTTGTTGGTGAAACTCTTTAACTTATATGATGTCGTTATAAAAGTATCCCTATCGAATGTCACTGGTCGGAACACCAGTGACTCTACGACCAGAACATGTATTGATTGATGACCATGTTTCATCGGTCATAGATATGGGGATATCGAATCAATAATGTGAACGTATGTTAGAGAACATGGGGTTGGATAGACCCACCTTGAGACACTATTGAGATTGTTATGATTCTATATGTCATTAGTTGATCTCAAGCAATGATGATGTATAATCCTTAGATCTAAGATCAGCATAGTTCCCTACATGTGTAATAGCACTCTTAGGGGTTGTCAAACGCTACTCGTAACTAGGTAGTTATAAATGTAGCTTTCGGGTATGCTTTGAAACATGCGGAGGGATGTGACTGGTCGGATATAGTATTTGCCCCTCCTAACATAACGGGAGAAATATCTCTGGGCCCCTCGAAGTGGTCGGATAAAGAAAGTGCATGGCCATGCCACTCGTGGTCGAAGAGTTTGACCACATAAGGTTATCCGATACTTGATCGAGAAAGTATTGAACAGTCTATAGATGACATATATCTCTCCTGGAATTCAAACCAGATATCATGAGGTAAAGGGAGAATACACGAGTAGGTCACTTAGTTCGATCAGTTACTGAATGGTCATATGGAGATACGAGCTGGTCGTAAACTGGTCGAACGTAATCACAAAGTGGTGAAACTCGCCAGTAAGAGTTACGAATCGTCGTATACGCCGCTCATAAGGAGTTCTGAATCGGTCGTACATAGTTTGATCGTCGTGCCAACTACTAATCGGTCGTAAGGAGTTACGAATCGTCGTATTTAAATCTGATCGTCGTGACGAGATCTGAGCCGTCGTAAGTGATGAGGATCTGGTTGTAGATCATATTGCATTAAGGTTCGTCCGATATAATTTGTGTGTATTCGAGAATCGTTATGTCCTTCTAGGGACCACTACGACTCGTGGTCGGAAAAAGGTTTCCGAGTTACAACCGATTACATATAAACCTAACGGGTCACACACTTAACGGGTTGGAACAAACCAGTACGAATACGATTCGTCAAATGTGTTCGGATAGGATCCGTCACGGGGTACTATATAAAGAGATGCTTGAGGCTATTGGGAAACACACGATAGGAGAGAGAAGTGAGTTGCTCCACCGAAACCCTAGCCGCCATCTTCCTGAAAGAGCCCCGCCGTGCGACTTGGTGCTAGCACACCAGCATTCGATTATTCCTGCCCTGAACGTGTGGATACCGTAGAGGGCTGTTGCGGTTGTTGTTACGCTTGAGGACGATCCGCGATCTTCACAAGGAACATTAGATATTGTTGGAGAAGATATTCGACTACGAGTATGTTGGATGATCGACTACGACCACTTCATCAACGCGCTCTTCGTTGGACCAGGCTGCTCCAACTCATCTTCCGCTGCATTGCGCGTCTGGTGGTAACGATCTGTGATCATCTACTTACTTGATATCCTGGTTTACATGGTATAATTTTTGAATTATTGCTATTGTAGCCTACCCGTATCCCCTCATAATCACCACGCATGCTGCATATCCGTGGAGTCCCGTAAATAGGTCCATGTCTGAAGTGATTAAGGTAGGAAATTCCTTGCATAATTGTAGATGACATCATAAATACCATACATATGAATTTGTTGTAATTTAGTGCTAATCACTACGTAGCTACAATCATATACCGGCCATATACCTCAAAGTTTTTTCTCCGATATCTCATGACGATCTGGTGCTCAAAGTTGAGATGACTTTTTAAATACGCATAGTCGTTTACCACTTACATTGGGTGCCATACAAATACACTTGGCTCGTGCTCATTCAAGCACGTACATGATTAATTAGCTTGAACTTTTTTTGGCTTTGAGTAAAAGTTAATGTTAACTCTATGTCACGACCGACCTGTTCAGTAGTTCTTCACTCAGTAATTACCGCTGTAACACATGTTACACATTGTCGACACCATCAAATCCAAAAACATCGTTTCTACCATGTAATTGTCTCCAAAATGAGTTGTATCGAGCATATCGAAAGAGTATCGTACTTATCTAAAGAAAGCAATTAGTATCGCAGTTCTTAATAAACAAGAACCACACAAGGCGCGATGCACACGTGTAAGTATGTATGCCTGATCCCTCGGTCTCATTCCTGCAGCAATCGCCTATATATAAACCCTCGAAGCAATCAACAAAGCGTTCACGGCGAGTCAATTGCAAGGCTAGCTAATCAGCAAGCAAGAGCTTAACAATGGCGAACACTAAGCTTGCGGTCTTGGCCGTGCTTGTTTTACTGCAGGTGTCGTGCGCCTTTGCCCGGCGCCACGCCGAGCCAGGCCCATGCGGCGCCGGTGAGGACTCCCTGCCGGGCATGCACCACAAGGGGCCACACTGCTCGTCGCCGGCCAGGTCAGCCCGCGGCACCCCCGCGGTGATGACGGTAAACGGCTTCGAGAAAGGCCAGGAAGGCGGCGGGGCGTCGGAGTGCGACGGCCAATACCACAGCGACCACGAGATGCTGGTGGCGCTGTCCACGCGGTGGTACGCCGGCGGGCGCCGGTGCCACAAGACGATCCGCATCACGAGCGTGCACAACGGGCGAACCGTGGAGGCCAAGGTCGTGGACGAGTGCGACTCGAGGCACGGCTGCCGCAACAACATCGTGGACACGTCGGCCGCCGTGTGGAAGGCGCTCGGGCTCGACACCAACATCGGCGAGGTCCCCGTCACGTGGTCCGACGCCTGAACCATCCGCCGGTCAGTCGTCAGCCGGCCGGCGAGGGCAAAGACGAGATTGCTCACAACATGTTGAGTTACTTGCCCTGGCGATTGTTGTTGCGTCACGTTGTGTGTGGAATGTGTAGTCTGTAACTGTTCCTGGGCATGCATGGAACAATTAGTGTCAGTCGTTGCTACTCTTGATAGTACTCGGTAGAGTAGCAGAATAAACTGCTTGCATGCTTCGCGTGTGCGAGTTATCTTGTAAGAACAGTCTCGGTTTAAAAATGGAGTTGTGTTGCGAGTCAGAAGTCAGAGCGAGTATTTGTCATGTGTTAATTGTTCAGACTTTCTGACTGATTAGACGTGTAGATCCGCGTCATTGGAAAATTTAGTAGAGTATGGTAATCAAAATTGATAGTCATTAAATGGGATTTGGTTATGATTCCAATCAGCGAGACGATATATTGCGGACTCAGTTCCAATAAATCTAGGACGGGGCCACACGCTTGATGTCCTGTTCATCTGAAAAAAAGAGAAGCAAGATGCATGCGAAGATGGACATTATACGTATGTTCGTGTGTATGATGATGTCCAAGCTTACCCTGGACTGGGATGAACATTATACGCTCCAGTGTATGAAAAGTTGTGTTATGAACCATTTGTCATGCCATGGTAATGGTAAGTATATTTTGTCTTTCAACAGCACCCGGGATCAGCAAAGAAAGAGAACGGGACGGCACTAGAAGTTTCAGAAGCTAATTAATTTGCTCGAAACCGGGATGTCCCATGTCCATTCAAACAAAACGGGAATACATTTCTTACAATTGTAGTTTAACAGAGGAGAACATCTGCTACTACTGGCCCTCTGATGCTGAACTCAACAGAAGAACCAGTACGGAGTATTAAGAGGAAGAAGGGGAAGCAGCTAACAAGTAATTAAGCTAGCATACTACGGAGCTATTACATGCTAGTGCACATACAAAAGAACCCAGCCACCTTCAGAACCAATCTTGCCAGCAACTTTTCTCAGGTGCCTTGACAAAATTTCAGATGCTAATTAAAGACGAAGAACGACCAAGTGCGCTAACCTTTCGGTAGTATTAATGCTAAAGAAGTTCAATGCTGCGAAAATAAGTTAAGTTGAATGATGATTACTCATTCGATTCGTATATACAACTCCTGAGTCGATCTGGAAACCTGCTTTGTTCTTTCAGGCTTACCTTAGATCGAGTTTATTAACTGAGCTCGCGATCAGCCAATTTCTCGATCATGTCGCTGATTGGGATCCTATCATCCTAACCAAATTCTATTTAAACACAGCCAGTTTTGATTGCCATTTCCAACGTGTGTCGCACGGTCCAGACGTCTTAGTCCCAACCAAACGACGCCTGATCAGTCAGAAACTGTGAACAATTAACAACGTATGACTGATACACGTACTGATTCGCAACACACAACTCCATTTTCAAACTGAGACTGACAGCAACAGCTGATACCCTCACAAGATAGGTCGCATGCACACACCATGCAAACTAAGACTGACAGCAACAGCTGATACACACCATGCAAGTAGTTTATTCTGCTACTCTATACCTTGTACATTCAAGAGTAGCATCCGACACATTAACTTACAGTTACATACTACGCGTTGCACGCACAGCATGCATGCAACAGCAATCACCGGGTCAAATGGCTCAATATGCTGTGAGCAATCTCGTCTTTGCCCTCGCCGGCCAGCCGACGACGGATGGTTCAGGCGTCGGACCAGGTGACGGGGACCTCGCCGACGTTGCTGTCGAGCCCGAGCGCCTCCCACACGGCCGGCGAAGTGTCCACGATGTTGTCGCCGCAGCCCTGCCTCGAGTCGCACTCGTCCACGACCCTGGCCTCCACGGTGAGCCCGTTTTGCGCGCTCGTGATGCGGATCGTCTTGTGGCACCGGTGCCCGCCGTCGAACCACCCCGTGGACAGCGCCACCAGAATGTCGCTGTCGCTGTGGTACTGGCCGCACGCCTACGGGCCCCCGCCGCTCTCGCCGGGCTCGAAACCGTTCACCGTCATCACCGCGGGGGTGCCGCGTTTCGACACGGCCGGCGACGAGCAGCCAGGCTCCTTGTGGCGCCGGGCGACGGCGCACGACACCTGCAGTAAAACAAGCATTGCCAAGACCGCAGCAAGCTTAGTGTTCGCCATTGTTAAGCTCCTGCTTGCTTATCAGCTAGCCTTGCACTTGACTCGCCGTAAGTACTGGGCGCTTCACATGTTTGGTTAGAGGGGTTGTAAGCGCATCGCTGCCTTGTGCACACTGTTCTTGTAGATTAAGAACTGCGATACTAATTGCATTGTAAAAAGGATGTTTTTGTATCTGATGGTATCGCTAATGTTACAGCGGTAATAACTGAGCGAGGAAGAACTGAACAGGTGGCCCGTGACAGGTTGATGTCAATTCTTTCTCCAAGCAAAGGAAAAAAAAAATCAAATTCAAGGTAAACAATCATGGGCTAGGATGAGCATGAATGGTATGCAACTTAAGATTGTTCCAGTAGGGCTGTTTCAAAAAAAAAAAGTTCCAATAGGAACACCGACATTCTAACACTACTACGGACGGTTCGTATTAAGAATCGTTTGTGATGAGTGCGATTATCACAGACGGTTCTTCTTATGAACTGTTTATGAATTATCACAGACGGTTTGTAAGAATAACCGTTTATGATAGTGGAGTATTACAGACGGTTTTAAATGTTCCTTTGAAACCGTCTGTAATAAGTATAATACAAACGTATAACCTGTTTTGTAGCAGTGTATTGACATACAAATCAAACTCTTATGAAAAACTTCACGGTGGACCAATGCAATGGAAAGATGCCTTCAAGAAAAATTGCAATGGAAAGATATAACTATGAAATGATCTACCTGGTGGTGGCTCGTATGGACTAGAAACCATACTCTCATGAAAACCTCGGTCCAAGCCACTCGTATCCGTAACAAAAGTTCTCGGGCATATAAAAAGGATGAGTGCATCATCAACATGGTTTCGCCCGTCTACTAATGCCATGTTTGGTTTTAGGGATCACCTCATCTAAGAATGAGTTGACACATCATGGTATTGCTCATAATTTTCGACGGAATAACCCTACCCATCATTTGTATTGCCATCTCTCATTTTATATCGGCTTTTACCAACGAACCAATCCATTCAATTCCTCGAACCAAACAATTGAGCTAGGTTCAGCGTTAGAATCAGACGATCCATCCACCATTCCGGTTTCTCAAGCCAAATACTATACCGGAAGAGTCCTGCACTCCTATGTAAGCTGAGGATGGATGCAGCAGCAGCAGAAAAAAGAAGTGCAAAAATGAGAAAGGAAAATGTTCATGTTTACTGTTAAGAGCTCTCCCAGTCTGCGAATCTCCTACCAATTGACCAAATCGCCTCCCGCGCCTTCCTCCCCAAAAGTCGAAGTCGCAACCCAAGCAAAGGAAGCCCACGCGACTCAGCCTCTAAAACCCTCCCCCATTTGATGTTCCTCCTCCGAGCCACCACCACCACCACCTCGCTCCTCCTCCTCAGATGCCACCCGCTCCCCGCGCCTAAAACCCTAGCCCTCACTCTCGCTCCGCCTCCCGCATTCCTCCCTTGCTGCCTCCGCCCCCGCCTATCCTCCTCCTCCTCCTCCCCTCGCCGCCGCGCGACCGCCGCCGCCGCCGCCAAATCCGGCGAGAAGAAGCCGCCCGCGAGGCCGAAGAGGGCCGACGCGGTACCAGCCGCAGTAGCAGCATCGGAAGCCATGTCCTCCGGTGGCGCTGGGGGGAAGCGCACAGTGGCGGATGTGCTCATGGGTAACGCTCGGGACGCCGCCAAGAAGGCGAAGACCGCGGGCGCCTCCGGGGCGCCGTCCCCGAAGAAGCCCAGGATGCAGGCCGCTGCCCAGGCCGACGGCGCGAGGGTCGAGCCGGAGGTGGGGGAGAAGCCGCCTTCGCCGGTGAAATCCAAGCGGCCGTCCTCGCCAGCGAAGTCTAAGTCTCCGGCTGATGCGGCTTCTGGCGATAAGAAGAGGTCCCCGTCGCCGACGAGGTCCGAAGCGCTAGCCGCGGCCACGCAATTGGAGGCGAAGGAGAATCTCCCCTCGCCGAAGAAGTCGAAAACCCTATCGGCCAAATCCGACGCCAAACCCTCAGACGAAGGCATTGTCTCGCAATCTGAAGACAAGAAAAAGAGGAGATCGCCATCGCCGACCAAGGCTAAAGGGCAAGCTTCCCAATCAGAGGATAAGAAGAAACCCTCGTCACCGAAGAAGATCAAAGCCTCGGATGCCCCCAAGTCCAAGGAGAAGAATACCGCCCTTGAGCTCAAGAAGGGAGGCAGTGAATTCGATCCCTTGGCTGCTGCCTATTGGAAGCCCGGTGAGCCTGTGCCATTCCTGTTCCTGGCTCGGGCACTCGATCTCATCTCCAATGAGAGTGGCCGGATTATCATTACAGAAATCCTATCAAATGTGTTCCGCACGGTGATTGCCACAACACCGGAGGACCTCCTTGCGACAGTATACCTCTCAGCCAACCGGATTGCGCCGCCGCATGAGGGCATCGAACTTGGAATTGGGGATGCGTCAATCATCCGTGCACTTGCAGAGGCATATGGCCGCAAAGAGGAGCATGTCAAGAAGAACCTCAAGGTTGTTAGATTGGTGAAATAGGTTCCTCAGTGAGCAACAGCTATGGATTTAGAGGCATAAATTGATTGGTTGTTTCTTTTGGCCATTGTAGGAATTGGGTGATTTGGGGCTTGTGGCAAAAGCAAGTAGGTCGTCGCAGAAGATGATGTACAAGCCAAAACCATTGACAATAGCTCGGGTGCTTTCTACTTTTCGGACAATCGCAAAGGTTATATTCTTTGTCATATTTCTCAAGCTAAACAGTCGGATTTTAACCTTTATTGTGACTTGATATTCTCAACATGAAACTGAACCTTTTTAATTGGGACGATATTGAAATGCATAATTAGCAGAAGTTAATCCACGCTGAGTAGTGAGTGATGGGATTCGAGAGAGGATAGTATGGTTCCATAACGCATTATTATGCACTATGCAGTGTCACTTCAGAAATCATTGAGCAGGCATATTTTTTTTTCAGGAATCTGGCAAAGAAAGTCAAGATAAGAAAAGAAGTCATATTAAGGGACTTCTTGTTGCTGCAACTGACTGTGAACCTCAATACATTATACGCCTTCTTCAGGTAATGATGCAATGTTCACTTAATCACTTGGTTAGTGTGTATGCCTGTATCTATTCTTTGCCTGAAGCCCCTGAACTGTTACTTGTTACAGTCGAAGATGAGGATTGGGTTGGCAGAGAAAACTGTCCAAATGGCTCTTGGGCAAGCTGCTGTATATTCTCAAAAAAATTCTTCGCCACCAAAAGTTCAATCAACTTTTGAAGAGGTTGGTGCACCTTTCTTCTATTTACAATTTTAGAGTAATGTTTGATTCAAGTGGATCGGTATTGAAATCCTTGCATCGTCTGCACACTAATGCAGCGTTTACTATTTTTAATCAACTCTGTAATGCTGGTAGCATGCAACACATGACTCAAGACTTCAAGAGGTTTTGTTCAACATACTTAATTCTAATTTATTGACCCCTGCTGTCCCTATCAGAATGTCGCAATTAGATTAATCATTGTACTGCTGCTAGCTTGGAAATGGTCATGGGCAAATTTTTCTGATCACCTCCAGCCTCCAGGGCTGGCAATCCTTCTGTAGTGGCTCCATTTAGTTAATCTTTTTGATAACTTGATATATTGAATATATGTATGTCACGGCCTGTGCCAGAGCGCAGGGTGTAACCGTGGAGGACAGGAGGCTTTGGCCGTAGGCCTTGGCCTGGTGCCGTGGTGGCAGGATGGGAAGGCGCAAGGGTAGAGGGGAAGCAATAGATGAGAAATAGAGAAATAGAGAAAGGGAGATAGATTGGTAATTCTTGCTTAATCTATTACTGATAATCAGTCCTCATTAAGTAGGACATTCGGCCGGCCGGCAGGATAGAATCCTGTGCACAACCAACCTGGCGCAGGATAGATCCTGTGCCCAACCACCTTATCTCTTAGTCGAACAACTCTATCTCTTTGCCTAACAACTCTTATCTTTAGCTAACTCAATCGGTAAAACAAACAAACTTGATTATCATATCGCCTAACTAAGCAGCCAACGGTCTAGTAGCTGACGTCCTGTGGCCATAGTGAAGGCCCCACATGACATCTCTCCACCTGTCGACAAGCAGCTCGTCCTCGAGCTGAAACGCCCGGTACTGCCGCTTGAAGTTGTCGATGGGGACCCATGAAGTTTCGGAGTCCGGCTGCCCTTGCCACTGGACGAGGAGTTCCTTGACACCATGAGCGACTGACGGGCGGGGAGAGGGTATGCGGGCGTGTCGCCAAAATAGGGCTTGAGGAGCCCGATGTGAAAAACGTCATGAATCCGTGCGTGGGCTGGCAGTTCTAGCCGGTATGCGACGACCCCGATTCTGGCCAGAATCTTGTAGGGCCCATAGAAGCGTGGAGCAAGCTTCCGATGAGCCTTGAGAGCGATGGAGGAAGCGTGGCGGTGTTGGAGTCGTAGCCACAACCATTGATAGCCCCACCTCAAAAATCAACAGCCGGTGATGAAGATCATATTGCCACTTGTAGACTGCCGTGCCTGCAGGAGACGCTCTCGTACATCATGTAGCAGCAAGTCCTGGTCGCCGAGTAGTTGGTCGACGGCCGTGACCCGGGCAGTACCGTCATACTGCCGCAAGGAAGGCGGGTCGCGGCCATAGACTACTTTGAAAGGCGCCTCCTTCAAGGACGACTGAAAGGAGGTGTTACATTGGCGGGGACAATTGCCGGTGAGGCAGCGGAGGTACATGGCAATGATTTTGTTGACGGCCTCCGTTTGCCCATCGTACTGCGGGTGGAATGCTGAGCTCAAGTTGAGCTTGATGCTGGCGAAGTGGAAGAGCTCCTTCCAAAAGTGGCTGGTGAAGATGGGGTCGCGGTCGCTGATGATGGAGCATGGGAACCTGTGGAGCCGCACTACCTCATCAAAGAACACCTGGGCCACCGAGCCTGCTGTGTACGGGTGTGCTAATGGCACAAAGTGTGTGTACTTGGAGAAGCGGTCGACGATGGTGAGGATGACCGACTTCCCGTTGACATGTGGCAACCCTTCGATGAAGTCCATCGAGATATCCTCCCAGACACGGGAGGGAACCTCTAATGGCTGGAGACCCGCCGGTTGGAGCTGCTCCACCTTGTACTGCTGACATACCTGGCAACTGCGGATGAAGTCCTGCACCACCTGCTTCATGCGAGGTATGTGGAAGTCCGCCTTAAGCTGCATGAGGGTCTTTTGGACCCCCTCATGTCCAGCTGTGTATGTGGCCTCCACGATGGCTGACAGGAGCGGCGAGGACGGGTGGATGTAGGCCTTGCGGTCATACAACACCAACACATCGTGCACGCTCCACAGAGCGTCTAGCTGACCGCCCAACACCTGGGCCTTGATGGTGGCCAGGTCGGTCGCCCGCCGCCTCTTCTTGTGTAGGTCGTCGAAAAGCGGCTTCGGGTAGCAGGGCCATGATCGTTGCTGTGTTGGTGTTGCGGTGGGAGAGGGCATCGACCACAACGTTCTGCTTGCCCGGCTTGTACTCCACCCGAAAGTCGAAGCCGAGGAGTTTGCTCACCCAGTGGTGCTGTGGAATCATCGACCGACGCTATTCTAGCAAGAACTTGAGGCTGTAGTGGTCGGTGCGGACGACGAACGGCCGGCCCCAGGCATACGGTCGCCAATGCCGTACTGCCTGGACCAAGCCGATCAGCTCCCACTCGTAAGCGGCCAGCTTGGCGTGGCAAGGTGCGATGGCGCGGCTGAAGAAAGCCACCGAACCGCCGCCCTGATGGAGCACACCGCCGAAGCCTGTCCCCGAGGCATTGCACTCAATGATGAACTCCTTGTCGAAGTCGGGGAGCTGGAGGACGGGTGTCGAGGAGAGCGCGGCCTGGAGCTTGGAGAAGGCCGTGGCCGCCTCCTCGGTCCAATGGAATGCCTCCTTGAGCAGCTTCATAAGTGGCTCGGCGATGGTGCCGAACCCGCAGATGAACTTGCGGTAGTAACCTACGAGTCCCAAGAACCCTTGCAGGGCGTGCACGGTGCGGGGTATGGGCCAGGCAGTGACCACCTGTACCTTCTGGGTGTCCATTGCGACGCCTTGCTCCAAGATGATGTGGCCGAGGTAGCCGATGGATGATTCCCCAAAGAGACATTTCGATCTCTTGAGGAATAGTTTGTGCTGATGGAGGAACCGTAGTACTGCTCGAACATGCTGCAGATGATCGAACCATGAGTTACTGTAGATCAAGATGTCATAAAAAAGACAAGGACGAAACGGCGTAAGAAAGGGCACAACACATCATTCATGAGAGCTTGGAATGTGGCAGGCACGTTGGTCAGGCCAAAAGGCAGTTGTGGCCCAACGTGAAGCGCTCCTCGCAGTTGAAGTAGAGCCCGGCCTCCTGCCGAGCTGCCATCTCATCCGGCGTCAAGCGTCGCCGGCGCATGGGCGGGCATGGGGGGTGGGCTGCTATCAGCGGTTTTGCCTGGTGTCCGGCCGCCGCCGCCGTGGGTGTAGTAGGGGCCGTGGTTGGAGGCGCGGCAGGTACAGCGTCTGCTGCCCTGTGTGGTGCCGCTCGGTGGAGGTGCACAGGCTGTTGGTTGGCCGCATGGCCTCCCTTGCTGACAGGGCCCGCCGCTCGTACACCCATGCTAATGCCATTGCCATCTGGAGACTGGTCGGGTTTTGGAGCTCGACGTCCGTGCGGATCGGCTCCACCAAACCCGGCGTGAAGAGCTGCACTTATTAGTGGGGTTGAAGGTGTTCCGCGCGACAGAGAATTGCCAAGAAGTTGCGCTGATACTCCTCCACGGTCCCGATCTAGCGCAGCTCCTTGAGTTTACCAAGAGGATTGTGCCGGATGGATGGCCCAAACCTCAAATTGACAAACTCCTTGAAATTGCGCCAGTTCAGCTTGCCCTCGTCGCGCTCCAATTGGAAATACCACTGTTGTGCGGCGTTGGTCAGGTGGTACGAGGTGAGCCAAACTTTCTCGGGCTCTCGCCATCTTCTGCCCTCGGAAGAACTGCTCGCAGCGTTGTAGCTATCCCAAGGGGTCTTCTTTGCCGTCGTACTTCGGGAACTCGAGCTTGTGGTAGCGTGGGGGCTGATTCCCGTCTGCCCTTGTTGAAGCGGCAAGGCCGGAATTTTGGTCGCCGCCAGGCAGGGACAGCAGTCCGTCGCTTGGCCTCTTCTCCAAGTTCACCATGCGATCACGTATCCCGGTGAGTTGTTCTTGGAAGGAAACAACGGCGTGGTCTGTGTTCGTGGATGTCACTGTCAGCTGACCAAGTTGCTTCATGATGGCAGCAAGTTGCTTCTCTACCTTGGTATCCATCTCGATGCCCGAGACTGTTGGCTCTGATACCAAGTTGTCACGGCTTGTGCCAGAGCGCAGGGTGTAACCGTGGAGGATAGGAGGCTTTGGCCGTAGGCCTGGGCCTGGTGCCGTGGTGGTAGGATGGGAAGGCGCAGAGAACGCACAAGGGTAGAGGAGAAGCAATAGGTGGGAAATAGAGAAATAGAGAAAGGGAGATAGATTGCTAATTCTTGCTTAATCTATTAATGATAATCAGTCCTCATTAAGTAGGACATTCGGCCGGCCGGCAGGATAGAATCCTGCGCACAACCAACCTGGCGCAGGATAGATCCTGTGCCCAACCGCCTTATCTCTTAGCCTAACAATTCTATCTCTTTGCCTAACAACTCTTATCTTTAGCTAACTCAATCGGCAAAGCAAACAAACTTGATTATCCTATCGCCTAACTAAGCAGCCGGCGGTCTAGTAGCTGACGTTCTACGGCCATAGTGAAGGCCCCACATGACAATGTATGAACTTATCTAGTTATCTGAGTTGCTGTTTTGCATCACGCTCTTCCTGCTAGCATTTATGTGGAGGATTATTAATGTGCTGTGCATGGCCAACACCAACATATTTTGTTTGTCACATCACATTGAAAGTTGTGCATTAATACCAACTATTATGACCAGTTCTGATATTTTTGTATGCTTTGTTCTTTGAAGGCTGCAAAAATAATCAAACAAGCATATTCTGTTCTTCCAATATATGATACAATTGTCCTGGCTCTTCTTGAAGTCGGTGTTTGGAAACTACCGGATACATGCAATTTTTCCATAGGTGTCCCTGTTGGTCCTATGTTGGCAAAAGCAACAAAATCTGTCTCAGAGATCATTGACAAGTTTCAAGGTGTTGAGTACACTTGTGAATACAAGTATGATGGTGAACGGGCTCAGGTATGGCCAAGCCTCATTGCTATTTAGCTATTTTATATTTTGACCTATGCTCGTTTCAATTAACACAATGATTTGGAATGAAGATACATTGCATGGAGGATGGATCAGTTGAGATTTATAGTCGCAACGCTGAAAGGAACACTGGGAAGTATCCTGATGTTGTTGATGCGGTTTCTAGGTATACTTTCCTTCTATTTTTCACTTTTCACCTATCAATGCAGTTCTGTAGTCTCCAGCTGATGAAACGGGGAAAACTGTGCAATATTGGTTATAGCCTTATAGGATTCTTGCAGTTGAGATCTATGCCATTGCCATGCAGATGCAATGGTCACACTGTTAACTTTTTCAACAGCTCGTGTATAGCTTAATCTTATTTTGTGCAAGTTCTCACTTGGGATAATGAATTAATGATAAAGTTTCAAGGTCTCATTTGGCATTCTTTTCAGCAGCTTTCAAACTGTAGGGCACCTCAGATTTGCTTGGTCCACCCTTTTTTTTCTGCTTTTGAGGCAGAGTTTTGTACCCTATGATTCAATTTTTCCTCGTCAATCATCAATAATTCCTAATTCTATATATATCTGCTATGATGTTCAATCAACTTTTTATTTGGGTGCTTTGCTGGATGTGTTCATTACAGCTGGAGCCCTTTTCCCCTTTACTTTTGTCATCTCTGCGTCCATATGTACTAGGATTGTTATCTTAAACCTGTTTGCAAGCTCACAAATAAGTTGTCCACCTGTTGCTCGTTTGCTCTTGCACTTTTAATTCCGAACAATTATTATTCTTTAGCATCTTAATGCAGATTCCGGAAGCCTACAGTCAAATCATTTGTCTTGGACTGTGAGATTGTTGCTTATGACCGTGAAAAGCAGAAAATTTTACCTTTTCAGGTTTGCATTTTATCTCTTTTAAGATTCAGAGTAAGGTTGCTTTCATAATGACCATCATATAAATATCTGAGTATACAACACCTATAGCTGCTGTACAATTAGAACTGTCATATGTTGTAGACTAATGCCTTTGGTTATTTTGGCAACTTTGATTCATGTCCAAGTTCTGTGTACTTGTTACCGCTAGTTTTAAGGATGCAGTGATTGTTTGTCCTTCCTTGCAGATACTTAGCACAAGAGCCCGGAAGGCTGTTACCATAAATGACATCAAAGTGTCGGTCTGTACTTTTGGCTTTGATATTCTTTACATCAATGGGAAACCTCTTCTCCAGGAACAACTCAAAGTTCGGCGAGAGGTATATTTTACATGTCCTGTAGACTTTTTATGAAATATATAATTTCATTATGCTGTCTAAGTGCATTATTTGTGTTATCCCGTAGGGCATGTTTTCAGAAAGTCATGATTGCAGGTTTTGTACCAACTATATATTTGAGTGAAAATGAATTCTTTGAGCCAGTTTAGCAGAGCCTGTTATTATTTTCCTTATCATGTGTGTCATACATGTATCTACAGAAAACTTGTTATCTAATCCGAAGCTAATAGACATGAAATTTTATTTTGTTGAATCCTACAAAACAAACTAATTCATTCAGCTGTTTTGAGAGAGATAGTTATTCCTTGGCATTGAATACTTGGCAGCATCTTTACAACTCTTTTGAGGAAGTACCAGGTGTTTTTCAATTGGCAACTGCAATTACATCAAATGACCTTGAGGAGATACAAAAATTTCTTGAGACAGCTGTCAACTCCAGGTAACTGGAATTTCTAGAGCAGTCAGTTACCATTGGCCAGCTTATTATATGTCAGCTATTAATTCAGTGCCCCCTTGCTCATTCTAGACAAATCCAACGACATATCGGTTCTTCTCCGTAAAATTACTTGCAGTAGATGCTATAGTTGTTTGCTTCACTTCACCTTGGTCTTTCCTTATTATCAAATAGATCTGATTGGTGTGAGAGGAAATCTTACCCTTAGCCCCCTAGGATGTATATATCTGTGAAATAAGATGGCAAATTAAACAACGATGTTAGCTGTAGCATCTAAATATCATGGCTCCAGTGAAGGTAGCAAAATTGTTTAGGTGGGAAATTTACATGGAATTGTAGGTATTGCAATGTTAATTTGTTATGAACTATCAGTCTGTCTGTTTTTTTAGATTTATTGATTTCTGAATTCAAATTGAAGAATTTCGGTGTGGATATTTTCCCCCACCCTTTTCTTTACCCAAGATCTTTTCCCGCCATTAAGTTTGCAATGTTTGTAAAGTTGTGAAGGGTTGATTATCAAGACATTGGACAAGGATGCTACATATGAGCCTGCAAAGCGATCAAACAATTGGTTGAAATTGAAGAAAGACTACATGGACAGGTTAGCATATTTCATGCCATACTGGTTTTACTCATCTTCATTGCATTGTGGCTAGATAACTCTATTGCTTAATTCTCTTTCTCTAAGATACATTGGAATCCCTTATATAGGGAGAATCTGACTACTAATCCTATCTCAACAAAACTCCTTTCCTAACCTTACTCTATTCCTAATTCCTTCCTCTTCTGACCGAAATCTGCTGGCCGGATTCTTCTAATCTCTTTTCTTTTGGACTCCTCCTGTGCCAACATCATATATTGCCTGTTTTTCTTGTGCCGCCTCCTGTCTGGACTCTATCCTCCTCCTTCTGTAGTGTCGAGTGTCAACCCCAACAGGAGCCCACAACATGGTGTCATGATCAGGGATTGAAAACCCGGTCCCGGTGCAAACCCCGGCCGGCGGGCGGTACCGGTAACCGGCCGGTTACCGGAAATTCCAGAAAAAAACCGGACAAAGTTCAAAATCTGGAATTTGAATTGCAGAGTTTGAAAACCGGTTACTGGACCGGTAGCTGGCCAGAATTTTGAATTGACAAATTATGAATTAGAAAATGTTTAATGAAGTGCATATTCAGCTCATACAATACGTAATCTAGCATATTCAGCTCATACAATACTTAATCTATAACATATTTAGCTCATATGAAGTGCAAACCGGCCAGAAACAATAATTCAAACATATTTAGCTTATACAATACGTAATCTAGTACAAAATAGGCCTAAACCAACCTAGGAAGTGTATTATGCATTCAAAAATTCAAAATTGAAATTGAAATTTTCTGGCTGGTTACTGTTCACCCGGTCCCCACCAGGAAATCCGGTTACTGTCGGTAACCGGCCGGTTTTTTTCCCTGGTCATGACATTCTGTAAATTTTTGGGTTTGTGGGAGCAATTTTTCTCGGATCTCGGTAGATATTTATTTAATTTCAGTAAAATAAAATACTATCTTGACAATGGTGTATCCTTTTTTGGGGCAGCGTTGGAGACTCCTTGGATTTGGTGCCAATTGCTGCCTTTGTTGGGAGAGGAAAACGAACTGGTAATTGGATCTCTTCCAAGTTCCATCATGCATACTGAACATCAAAATGAGTTAGATATAAATATATAATAGTTTCTGTTTGCATTTCTTCCTGCATTTATCAGTTCATTTGGCATTTATCTGTTCCTTTTGGCATTTTGTGCTTACTAGGTGTATATGGATCATTCCTCCTGGCATGCTATGATGAGCAGAATGAAGAATACCAAACAATCTGCAACATAGGTATATTCTTTTTTAACCTTAAACTGCTAATTTGATGAATTGACTCTTCATGTTCTATATCTTGATACACTTTAGGTACTGGATTTTCTGAACAACAACTTGAAGAACGTTCTGCAAGCCTTCGAACTAAAGTGATACCAAAACCAAAGGTGATACATTCCTTCAGCCTGTTGTTGCGTAAATTTTTCTCTTTTTTTCCCCTTTCTTTGTCTTGTCCTTTCTGTTTCTATAGTAATGGTTTCATTTTTGCAGGCATACTATAGGTTTGCTGACACAATGGACCCAGATGTGTGGTTTGAGCCGTCAGAGGTAACGTGAACAGTAAACCTTCACGAATTATTGTTACTTCATTATATATTTTGGTTGCTTTTGTCACTTACATTGCTTATCTTGATTTGATTGACTTGAGCTTGTCCTATTATTTTCAAATCTGAACTCAGCTTATGGGTTTCTACTTATTCAAAAATCAAAACCAATGCTTGAATTCTTTTTGTTAAATTACCAATGCTTGATTCTTAGTCTGTACTATGTAGTACATTGAGCTAAAATGTATCTCGTGAGCAATAACATAATAGGCAAGGACTTGCATCTGCCTTGAATCATGGTATTTGTACCTGACCGCTTGCAGTATCATTCATTTCTATACAAATAGATCAAAGTGTGTTTATCCCACCCATGCTCATGTTTTTTTTCCTAACCTGTTTGCACTATGCTGTACCTGAAACTGTGACCGTGAGCAACCTGTTTGTCCACCATTTCTTGGAACTGCTGTGGTAATTAATTGTGGTATACTGGATTTTTAAGTTTACCATGAATATAAACCCATGATCCTTAATGACAAAGTGGCAGCTTTCCAAACAGGAGTAAAATCAGAATGAACTTATTCATCTGTTGGTTAGTTTTCCAAAAACAAATAACACTTGTTCATGCTTTCTGGCACTCATTTTGAAGACACATAATCATGTTTCTTGGTGTGCCAGTTCATGTACGTCAATGAAAACAGTTAGATTAATGTGAAAACTTGCACCTACTAACATATTATATGCATTCCATGTTGGCTCTGAAGATTGCTGGTTATATGCACTCAGTGGAAGGGATCAAGGCAGTATCTAATCATTTTTGTGTGTTGACCCTCAGGTGTGGGAGGTCAAAGCTGCTGATCTGAGCATAAGTCCTGTTCATCGTGCAGCTAATGGTATAGTTGATCCAAATAAGGTTGGTGGTGTTATTTCATCTACTTGTTCCTCCCTTTCTAAAATATGCATGAGTGTATGATGGGGAGACTAAAGGTCATACTGAACTAGGGTATCTCTCTAAGATTTCCTCGTTTGTTGCGGATACGTGATGATAAAAACCCAGAACAAGCAACCACATCTGAGCAAGTAAGTTTTCTGCCACTTGTTCTTTTTCATGGTATGATGTTTACATTTCTAATGCGTGATTCTGTCCAAATTTCCAGGTCGCTGATATGTACCGTGCTCAAAAAATATACCACGCGAATAATCACAACGACGAGGATGATGACTGAGACTGACCATAGGATGCACGACTCATTGAGGTAAACACCAAACTTGTGTTATTCTGGCTTAACTTCGGCAATTTAGCCGTTTGTTTATCGCTTTTTAGATGATGTTCTCGTCCTATTTTTGTGTACATTTAACAGGACATAGACAGGAATAAAGAATGGCATGTCCTGTGATTTGCTTCGTCGTGTTTCAAAAAGCTTCGACATCTTCAGATTTGTTCACTACATGTATTGTTGTACGATGCTTCCTTTTTCTGTTTTTCGTGCGGGATCTGTAAGGTGCACAGTAGGAAATTGAAGAGCGCACTGCATGGCTTCCTGCAAAGTGCAGTAACACAATCCTAAGATGTACACACATGACCTCACCTCCTTTCTCTCTAACGCGCGCCTTCTTCCTTGCCACGCACCAGAGTCGCTGGAACACCTTCGTCACCGTTGCCAACAGGAGCACACACAGACCTCGCTGCTGCACTTGATCTCCTTCCTTGCTTGGTTTCTAGGTGAGCCTGTTTGTTCCCTTGCATTCTAGTACATTGCAAAACCGGTAGGTTTGTCAATGTCGTGTCTAGATGACCGTAGCACCGCCGTATAGCACCATGGACTGCTCGGCACACCGCACCATCTTGAGCACAGAGGGCAGCGTTAGCTTTGTTGTAGCCAGTAGTTGGTGAATCGAGCATCCTTTTGCAGTTTCTAGCAGTGTTGGGTAGTTGCCTCTGCCTACATTAGAGTCGTGTGCGCGGTTACCTGCACCTTCTTTGCTGGCACCGAGCTCACCCTGAGCTAGCCATGGTTGCCTCACGCTTGTTCCTCTATTTTGGACAGAGAAGACGACTGTTAGACACCGATGTGTGGACCCCACGGTAGTTAGGTTAGTTAATTTGATAATTAATTAGTGGTTCGTTAATGTCCGTATGATATGTGGGCCGAGGTAATTAGAAAATCTAATTAAAGCATACTTTAGTGTCTGAGTGTATGACATGCGGTCCCCACCACTCAAAAATTTATGTATAGATAGTCTGTAGACTCAAGCCGCTGACATGTGGGCCCCTTGACCCTGTGAACTATCGAGTGGACCGAATCCATATGGACCGCAGTCCCACCTATCAGTTTTTTTGTTTTTTCGAAGAAAAATAACTAGAAAATAAATTAAAAACACGACTGGACCCACCTGTCAGTCGCAGAGGACTTTTCTTAAGAAAAATAATTGAAAAATAAAATGAAAATCAAACCAACCCCCCCCTCAGGATTTTCTGTTTTTCTGGAATTTCCTCTTAGGTCAAACTTTGGAGAGTTCATTCTCCCTTGTTTTTAAATCGAAATGACTTGATTTTTTCCTTCTAAATTATTCTAAATTCAAAACATTTCCATCAATGCCAAGACCAATTTTTTTTTTAGATCATTTGAATTTATTTGAATTTGCTTCATTCACTGTCGTTGTTGTTGAGCAAGACCATGTGATATCCACGGTTGAGCAAGTCAAGTTCATACAATTGATCTTGTTGAATCTATTTTTCAAATACAAATTACTTTGCTTTAAAAGTATTACTTGCATGCTTATTATTATTTATGAAATGTTATGTTAAATATTGATGCATGGTTACTCCATATGTTGTTACTTACTATTCTCCTCCTTGGTTGTTGATATGATGACCACCTTGTCATCCTAGGCTAATTATCATAATAAGATTGTCCTTTGTTAAGTAAACATGCATAATGGTCATTGTTGTGAACTAATATCCCAGGTAGGTATCTCTTTGAGCGAGATAGCTTGGGTAGATGACAGACTTAAATTTTGTGTTCACAGTGATGTTGTATAGAGTCTCGTGTAGATATCTGTAAGGTATTTAATTCCAGTAATGAGAAGTTTATAGAAAGATGTGTTGTTGTGGCTCTTGCTTTCAGGTGGCAGTTGTCCTGATATTAACAAGTCACCCAAATAGGAGAGGTAGGATTTGTCTCTAGATATCAAGTATAAAAATAATTATATGTCTTCGCTTTCGGGGTACAAGTTGGACACCTCAGATGTACAGGTCGATGGTACTGAAGATGGCTGCGTCGAAGATGGGGGCGAAGGCGGAGGAGGCGGCCGCCCCGATGAAGGACCGATGGGGTGACGGCTGAGGCGGCAGCTAGGGTTCGGGCGAGGGGCGAGGAGGACTGCATGCGGCTACGGTTCAGCCGTTCGGGGCGAGGACGAGTGAGTGAGTGCGGACAATGCGGGCTGAACTGATTGTCTCTGCTTTCGACTGGCGGGTTAGTGGATCGATTTTATTGGGCTGATTTTGCGGGGCGGGCTAGCGGCTTGGCGAAGTGGCCCGCCCCACTTGCACCCCTAATTACCAGTACCATCAGCCTGCACATCCGAGGTGTCCAACTTGTATCCCGAAAGCTAAGGCGTAATTATTTTTATACTTGATATCTAGACACAAATCCTACCTCTCCTATTTGGGTGACTTGTTAATATCAGGACAACTGCCACCTGAAAGCAATAGCCACAACAACACATCTTTCTATAAACTTCTCATTACTCAAATTAAATACCTTACAGATATCTACATGTGAGACCTTGAAATCGAATATGTTTCAAGTCAAAAGCTTATGCCCGAGGCATAACTTTTAACAGGAAACAAGCCCGATTTCAAGCTCCCAGATATGTGTCTCGTGTTAGCTCCCAAGATTAAGGCTAACACACACATATCCTCAAACAACATGGTACACAGACATACACAAGTCATACATATATTACAAGATGCTCAAGGTAGGACTTAGGTACATAATACACAGAAATGGCCGACCGACCAAATTTAAGATATTCTTATAAGTAGCAGCGGAAGAAACATAAGTAGTATAACAAAAGATCCAGCCAAGTGTGCCCAAACCTCGTAGGCAACTGAGTGGAGGTAGAAATAGCGTTATTCGTTAGCGTCGCCGTAGTCGGCGCTAACAAACTGATCATTAGTGTAATCTTCCTCACCTGAAATAAGTGGTTAAAGCACCTGAGTACAAAAGGTACTCGCAAGACTTACACAAACTAATAAAAAAAGTGTATGGGAGGTGCTATCCAAAGAATATGAGATTATACATGATAAAGTTGTCCAAAGAATGGTTATAATGGCATAAGTTTTGCATAAAGCAACCAGTTTGTTCCTACACATTCTAGTTTTCAAAAGTCATTAAGTAAACTAAATTTTTGGACTACAAGAGTTTTGAGTGATAAACAGATAGACATATATCAAACAATACCAAAGTGGCAAACCCACTTTGATAAACTATCAATGCATGACAAACCGGTCATGCCAATACCAAATTGTTCCCATATCAAGTTTTAAATCTTCAGTCTACAATGGTGACAATTAAAACCAAGTCGTCCGTAACCGTGGACACGGCTATTCGAATAGTTTTAACCCTGCAGGGGTGCACATCTTTACCCACACGACTTGACTAGTTCGTAAGCCTCCGGATAATAGCACACTTCCTTTGGTATGCCGGCCGGGGAAATCAAGACTCGGTATTTTTTAGCAAGACGATCTTATTGAGTTGAATTACCCATGTGAGACCTGATCCCGCTTAGTAGAAGTTTCTGATAGAACCTGCTAACCGGAGCACGCAAGTTGTACCGGGAGTGCCGACCCAATCGACAGAAATTAAATGACAGAAATTAAAGTTGTGCTCACTGCACATAATAGATTGCAATCGGAGCCCTAAGAACAACATGATCATACACATGTGTCCTTACACCACCCATTTCTCAACTCAATAAGATCTTCCCCTTACTTAACCAAGCGGCGCCCATAATACCGCATGTGGGAGTATGAGTGATACTTGGAGTAACCGCCCAAAAGCTTCGGTCCTTAATGATCCGGACAAGACGACCACATACCCAACTCTCGTGCACGAAGACACCCACACTATCCACCACTTGTCCAGATCCAAATCATGTTTCAAATATCAAAATTTATACTAAAACATCAGATTCAAGATCTGAACAAAACTTAGAAACATAAAATGTTTAGTGTTTCCCTTGATTGACGAGATAAGCCCGTCAACCAAACTAACGTATCTAATGACTTGCAGGGCTAAGCATTCATACAAAGCATAAGTGCGATTACAATATATCCAACTTAAGCTCAACTATGTGGAATGATTAAGGATAAACCACAAGTATTAGGATATAACTAATCTAAACTCACAAATTAGAAATATGGCAAAAATAGCATGCAAGCAATTATTATTGCAATTCAAAATACTATAGTACAAAAACTGGGGTCAAGACGATGCAAAAGGATGCTTGCCTTGCTGATAAACCACTTGCTCTGTCTCAGGATTTTCGGGTATATAATCACTCACGTCCGGCAATTCAGAATCTAGAAAATATTAACCACGAATAAACACCGAGAACAATTGACAATCCAAAATGCTCAAACATGAATAAAATTTATACTTCAGTGAAGTTCTGGTCTTATATGATTTTAGGTAAGAATATTAGTTCATTTGCGTTCGTATGAATTTTCCAATGTTAAAGTCATTAGGATACAATTAGTTTAAATATTAATATTTTCTGTAATAAAAACATGTTCAAACCTATTCCAATTAAAAGTACAGTAAAAATATGAACCAATCAAAATTTGTTTCACTTAATTTGGAGTTAACATGAATTAGTTATGAATTTTAGAAGTTTAAACCATTTTTCAGTTTAACAGAAACTCATTTCAGAAATTTTAATCGCGCTAAATACTTTTCTTACGCAGCTGAGCCTAGCCGTAGTGGCTTACGGACGGGACCCAGTCAAGGGTTGGCACAGTCAACCTTGACTCAGCCCAACCAATGCTACCTCGAAGACGTAATTTTGAAAATCTGTGTTAAACTATTGAAAGCGTACTTCAAGATAAAAGAATATGTTTTTCTTAATTGGAAGCGTATTACACGACTGTGCTCCACCATTTACTAACCAACGGCCCAGTGTCAGCGACACAAAACGGTATTTAACCTAAACTAAACGACAATGTTGGAACCGAAAACAGAGCTTTCGCTCCCACTGGCTTCACCGACGGCTTGCCCGCGCTGTGGCCCATGGCCGCGGCAACTAAGGGCTAAAATGGAATCACAATAACGATATGACCCTCCGGTAGCCGGAACATGGCCGGAAAACCACTGTAGCGGCAGTGCGACATGAAGGTGCGGCGGTGCTACTACGGTAGAACTGGACAAAGCTACACGACCATGTTTTAAACAATTAAATGGATGCGTAAACATCACTAAGGCTCAAGGAAGCTACCAGAAACTTGAAACTGGCCGGAGAGATACAAGAGAACTCTGGCGACAGATAACCGACGGCGGTAATGGAGGTTCAACGTGGACAAGATGATCTGAGCAAAAAGAATACAAATGGATGATCGGGATTACTTAAAGAAGTTCAAGAGGTACTCTAGCCGAAAGGAATCGACCAAAAGCTCACCAGACCGGAGTTAGAGAAGATGAATTCAAATTCGGCCGAAACTAGAACAACTCCAAAATTCCGATGATCCTGTGAGCCAAAGAACAAATTGCTTGAGGTCTTTTACTCCTTAAACTTTAATGCACGCGATGACACACTTGATAATGGATAGAACTCATCGGACGACAAGATGGCTCGAAGGTGGTGTTTAGAGCACGCTCCGAACACGACAAAGACAAGGTGGTCTCCCCACGGATGTCTACACGACACAGATTGAGCTTGTCAAAACGAAAACAGCATACCGGGAGACGAAATTAGGTGGAGGAATGAGAGGATAAGTCTTCTCGAAGAGGGGAACCAACCGAGTTTTCTTTCTCGGCCGAGAGAAAGAAAACGCTGTGCTGAGGAGTTTCAACGGTGGAAAAGACACGTCAAGCGTTCGTGGCAACAGCGGAGATGATGATGAGCTCGACGCCGTGGTAACGTGGTGTTGCATGCTCAGGAACGCCTGGAGTGCTCGCCACCTCCTGTTTGCGTGCGGGAGCTCGCGAAGGCTCGAAGCGGCGTGGAGAAGACAAAAATGACTGGTGGGCCCAAGGTGGCAGTGACTTAAACGAAGCGGTACACCTGAGTCAGTGAGAAAAAGAAAGGATACCTTCCAAAACCAGATCGACGGTTGAGATTGCGCGCCAGTTCGGAAGGCCCAAACATCTTAATAGATCTGGATGGTCCGTTGACCATCGGACGGTGCGCGCGAGTTGAATTCAAACGAAAACAGCGTAGAGAGGAAGAGACTGACAGGTGGCCCCAGCTGTCAGCGACATGGCGCGGTTGGCTCGGGCGTGAGCGAGCTGGCTTGGTCCAGTCAAGTCCTTGAGTTGGCTCGGTCGCTACAGTGCTAATGTAGTTCGGGTCAGATCCAACTAATTGACCAGTTAGGATTTAGATTCTTCTAGTTTGACTAGAGGTTTAAAAATAGAAATAAAATTTGAAAAATTCTAAAATTTTGCCCGAACGTTACTGGGATGATATATATCCCATAAAAATTTTAAAAACCACTGTTCAATAACTAATTACACATTTTTAAATCTTTTACAAAAGGTAATAAAGCTTTGAACATAGATTTTTCACAAGGTCAAGGTAAACTCTAAAAATTTGACAAAATTCAAAATAAATTTTGATAAATACCCTAGTATTTGAATAAATTACAAACCAGAGGTATTCACAAGCATTCTTTTCAGTTTTCCTTTAGAGTTGGATTTCAAGTTGTAGTTTTTCTTTTGGATTTTAATTTTTCCAATGCAACAAATTATGCTTATGCTCCAAAATGACAAGAATGCTCATGAATGCTTATAATTACCATATATTCAAAATGGGGCTGTGACACTACACGAGACTCTATACAACATCACTATGAACACAAAATTTAAGTCTACTATCTATCTGGGCTACTTCGCTTAAAGAGACACCTACCTGAGATAATAGTTCACAATAATGACCATTATGCATGTTTACTTAACCAAGGGCAATCTTATTATGATAATTAGCCTAGGATGACAAAGGTAGTCATCATATCAACAACCAAGGAGGGGAATAGTAAGTAACAACATATGGAGTAACTATGCATCAATATTTAACATAGCATTTTATATATAATAATAAGCATGCAAGTAATACTTTTAAAGTAAAGTAATTTGCATTTAAAAAGTAGGTTCAACAAGATCAATTGTAAGGACTTGACTCGCTCAACGGTGGATATCACATGGTCTTGCTCAACAACGACGGCGGTGAATGAAGCAAATTCAAATGATCTCCAAATTTTTTGATCTTGGCACTCATGGAAATGTTTTGAATTTAGAAGAAAAAAAATCAAGTCATTTCGATTTAAAAACGAGGGAGAACGAACTCTCCAAAGTTTGACCTCAGAGAAAATTCCAGAAGAACAGAAAAATCCTGACAGGAGGTTGGTCTGATTTTCATTTTATTTTTCTTAAGAAAAGTCCTCTGCGGCTGACTGGTGGATCCAGCCGTGTTTTTAATTTCTTTTTTAATTATTTTTCTTCGAAAAACCCGAGAGACTGACAGGTGGGACCGCAGTCCATATGGACTCGGTCCACCCGACGATTCAGGGGACCCACATGTCAGCAGCTTGGGTCTACGGACTAGATCTATACATAAAATTTTAAGTGGTGGGGACCGCATGGCATACACTCAGACACTAAAGTATGCTTTAATTAGATTTTCTAGTTACCTCGGCCCACATGTCATGGTGACATTAACGAACCACTAATTAATTATCGAATCAACTAACCTAAGTATTGTGGGTCCATACATCAGCATCTAACGGTCATCTTCTCTGCCCAAAACAGAGGAACGAGCGCAGGGCAGCCATAGCTGGCTTAGGGTGAGCTCGGTGGTGAAGAAGGCTTGGGCAACCGCCCGCGCCCCCCAAAATGAGTTGTGGGGGGCCAAGGCAACCACGATGGAGGCGACAACACGATGGGAGACGGCTTGAGGCGGCGACTCTACTGTAGGCAGAGGCAACTACCCAACACTGCTAGAAACTATAAAAGGATGCTCGATTCACCATCTACTGGCTATAACGAAGCTAACGCTGCCCTTTGTGCTCAAGATGGTGCGGTGTGCCGAGCAGTCCATGGTGCTACAGTTTTGCAACGTACTGGAATGCAAGGAAACAAATGGGCTCACTTGAAAACCAAACGAGCAAGGAGATCTAAGTGCGGTAGAAGCAAAGCTTCTCTAATTCCATTTTATTGCATTGAATCTTCACCACGATCTCTAGAAATCAAGTTGTTCCCCATCGCACGGAGGTTCAGGTCATCGCTGCCTATCGACTCGTCACCACGTGTCGTCGAGCTTCAACCCTAGCTCGACCCGCCGCCACCTTCGAGGCACCTCCGCGTGTCGCCGAGCTATGATTCGTCATCGCCCTTCGAGCCGCCGCCCATCATTGTCCATTGAGCCGCCGTTGCTGTCGCTATCCTTTCAGCCACCGCCACCGCAGACATGCGTCACAGCACATCTCTGGATCGAAGCTTCCTATTGCAGATGGACTCTCGATAGAACTGTGTAGACACGGTTGATTCGGTGAGTTTTGGGTGATATGAAGTAATTAGGGGTTGTTCAAGTGTATTCTTCAAGTTATGTTTTCTTATCTTCATAAGCGTACTTTATATTGTTTCTATATTTTAGGTACATGTTTTCAACCAAACAAATATATTTTAGGCATGCCTGATTAGACAGAAATCCTCTGAGCAGATAGCAGGTTTCAAGCACACCTTTTTATCAGGCATGGTGCTCAGGTCACCAACCAAACTAGGTTAGATACTCTGATCCAGCTAGGTTAGTTTAACCCAATTATTTATGTTTGGTAATACACTAATACACCTAGTTAGTTAGCTTGAGAAATTGTTTGGCTAGAGTAGTCTAGTTACGGGGCTAAATTTAGGTTATTAGGGCGTGAGCTTATTTCACCATCTGATAAAATGATTAGTGTGTTTTAATTGAATTAAATTTACTCTGCTTGAGCCGGATACATTTCGAGTTAAAACTCCTAGCCCTCTCCTTAGGTCTTAAACCACGTTTGGAACATTGATTTTTTTTTTCTTCCAGATTTCCGTAGGATTTAAAGTTTTTTTTTAATGAAAGTCCTATACTTCAAACCTGCCGAACTTACCCTAAAAAGTATTAATAACACACGCTTACGCTGTCACTCGAACAAAAGAAGTTCAATCACACTCAACCTTTCACTTTATGCAGCAAAAAATAATGCGTAACACAAAAATCTTCGCGGAGTAACAATAACCGATTCATTAAAATTTCACACGCCAATATGGATAATCACGTCGTCTATTATTACAACCTCTCAAGGGCCGCATGAATGTCGATAAATAGTTCTTACAAAGAATTGAAACAATCGACATGCTATCTAACTAGTGTAAAAAAATAACAAAGCGTCACCGAATCAGATGAGCTAAGACGAAGTACACTGTTAACAAAAGGGGGGAAAACCTATACTAACTTGGTCAATATGAAATTATTTTGAGTTGCCCAATGCTTCTTTCATCAATTGGATACACATGACCATTAGGCTACTGACCTACTCAAGTCCGATTGCAGACAATGAACATCTAAGGCCTGGTTTGGAATAAAGGATTTTTATAGAAATTCTAGAGGAATTGCTCCGTTTCCTACAAAATTCCAGCGTTCCAAATAGAAACTTAAGGCACTACATGTTGATCTATTTGCCATCATGATGTCCCACTCCGGTCAGAATGCTCCGAAATTGCAATGACCAATAAGGTCCATCATTCATAGGAATGACAGATTTGCACCTATTTAGAAAAATATTACTCTGTTGAAGTTCCCCACGTTATCGCATCACGGATTCTTTAACATACCATTGATCTCCAGTACTGCAAAGACATGTGAAATTCAGAGTTATATCAAACTTGCAGGTTGCAGCAGGAAGTGATAGAACTGGATAGCACCAGAGCAATCAGACTCACAAATATTTCATGCAGATATTGAGGAATCGTGCATGTTGCTGGCTCTGAGATATGGTAACAGACCCTTCAATAATCTGGTCTTTCTTTAGCTCGATAGGTTCAAATAAGTACAATAGGGTCTACAAGAAAAAGAATTCCCAATCATTATTGTGGATGTTAACAATGTAATTCTCTAGGAAATTCAAACTAACTATATATACCTAAACAAGGAAAACCAATATGGTACTGTGGAGAGCAATCACCTGCTGCCAGTGAGTAGGCGCATCCTCTGGTGCAGTTGACAGAACAATCGAGACATCTGGTTTTTTCTTTTTATTGCTTGGGCTGGCATTTTGTGTGTTCCCATCCAAGGATTGGCTTGCTTGCTTCTTGGATTTCTGGCGAACTGGTCCGTTAAACTCGACATCGAACCAAAATGCAAATCCATGCAATGGAGCTAAAAACAGACAGAAGAGAGCAGGCTTAGCATTACTTTCCCATGAGTATAAACAAATAAGAATTATTCAAGAAGTACTATTGTACCCTAGATTATGCTGTTTTTCACATGCCTTCAGTTACTTTCTAGAAGAAAAAAATCTTTGATTACAATTTGCATTGGTATTTTACAAGTGAAACTCCATTTTAACAAAGCTTCCGTAAGATTTAGGATATACTTAAAGGTTTCCTTGCTGCTGTCAGAAGCGGCACACAAATAACACACATGATATAAAATGTAAGCTCGACAAAGATCAAATGATCAATCATGAAAAATCAACATAACTTCCAGCAATCATTGTCATGAACCTTAGTTCATCGGGGATAAACACCGTAGAGATGAGACCGACGGCGACGGTTAGAGGTAGAACTGCGCTTAGAGGAGAGGGCGCATGGTAGGGAGGGAGGAACTGGACTAGGGAGAATAGATTGGAACGTTGGGGAGAGGTAGACTTGATTTAACTTATTCGTTGCTTGATATCAATGATAACACGCCTCCCTTTATATAGGGACAGCACCTAACAATTCAATCTAAACTTTCCATCTAAAGATAAAATTACTTTCCATCTAGATAAGATCCTATTCCATCTCTAATTAAACTCTAACTTGATAGCTAAGTAATATGTTGCAGCTGACCCTAGTATTGTGGCTGCATGTATGCTGCCATGTACGCTGTCTCACATGGGCCCTAATGGGCTGACGGCCGGCCATACGGCCGTATGCACGACACATTCGCTAAGCAAAAGTTAAAGGCAATGTGAGTACCAAATAGATTGATATAGGGAAAAAAACTAAGGCATGGCAGCAGAAGACCAACCAAACACCAAAACTGTGTAGTAGTGGTTTGGATGATGCCAATGGCAGCACAAGTACCGTGCGGTCCATGCCCTATATCAGAGGCAAACATCAACTGTAACAAGCTAGCTTATGAAATGTGAAGATGAGATAAGCCAGGTTGATTTATCTCACTCACTCCATGATAGGCTGCAAATGGCCAAATTCTGTCAGATATTAAAGCTAAGTTTGCGCAATACTAGGCCAACTTTCTGCAGATTCAATACCCCCTCTGGTTCTTTGTGCCCGGTGAAAATACAACCTATAAAAGGGACTCCAAAGAGTACAATATTTAATCTATTCCATCAGAACTAAAAGGAACACTGGATTGAGCAAAATTGACTAACTGGCCAAATTTGAACAGTCCTATTACTGTGCGTTCGTACCACCAGCTAGCAACCTGAGGCTGCTAAAAATTGCCACCTTGCTGCAACAGGTTTGCAAGCAGGAAATAAATCCCTGATTGTGGTAAGAATCCAAGTTACACTTCTCCCATAAGCCTTATAAATTGGGCTTCCCAGGAAATCTTGAGTAGAGGGACTTATTTTCTCAATAGAAACATCACATAGGATTATCTAAGAAGCTTCTCCAATACACACTGTCTGAGAGCGATCAAGCTCAACCACAGTATGATTATGGCTGGACATCTCCATAGATTGATTTTATTGGTCAAAATATCAGCAATAAACCAGCTGTTCAAATCTATTTGATAGAATCACGTTTTTTTCACCGTATATACCTATCCCACATGTAAAAAAAATGAACTACAACTTACCTTGCAACATTGATGTAAACTTAAATGCAGCAGTAATAGTTTCAAGCTCCAGAGCTTGTATGGTATAACAATCCACTTGTGCCACCTGTTCCAGGAACCCAGGTAAGTAATAAGTTGTACTCAAAACAAAATAATTCAGCTCATTTTACAAATGTAGAGCTATAAAAAATAAGGCTGCACAAACAGGAATTATATATGTTGATGGCTTGAGGCCTGAGTGTGTTACGCACACAAAATGCATGTCAAGCAGAGAAAAATACACGATTTTACCACAATTTATAGTTGGGATCTCACCACTGTTGGCCACGTCAAAACATTCTCTCCGCTAATTGTCTCAACAGATGGCTCCATGAATACACATTGTTTTGCAAGAGGCATCATAGAGGACACTGAAGTCAAGAAAAGAATATACTACATATTACTCTTAGAATAAGAAACAATACTTATCTTCCTTATCAAGCTACCTGCAGTGAGAGCTATTGTGCATATTATGAACAAATAACTAATTAAGTCTCCTCATATATTTGGAATCTATACTAGTTAATAAGAGTATATACATATGGGACAATGCAACTCACTTTTTATACCATATACATCTCGCCAGAAGTAAATACTATCCTGATATCTCTGAGAATTTGTAATAGGTGCCAGGTAAAGCTGTAACACAAAATTTCTTGTATGTCAGCCTGACAATTTTTCAATAGCTGCCTCAACAAGTAAATTGCTAGGTAATATTCTTCTCAAACTCTTACCGATGCATGCGATGGAAGAATAAGACCCCCTGGCTTAAGCCATTTATCCCTAGCAAAAATTACGCTCCCCAGCATACTCTAGCATCAACAGGACTAGATCTCAAATTCCACAAATAACACAGACGTGAAGTGACGCGTGGAATAAGCCCAACTGCAATAGAGATATTTATAGATACCTCATATAGAAGCATGTAGCCCATCCATTCAGATATGATGACATCAACTTTTTCTTCAATATTGACATCCTGCATTTGAATATTCCAATAGTGGTGTTGCATAACACAATGAAGAACTCAAAGTAGAATTTGAAGGATGGTGACACCGTGACGAAACCACAATCAGGATAGAATTTCAAGGATGGTGGTTAATGGTCATAAATCTCAGAAGCTTTTGAATACATGCAAATGGTGACGAAATGTCAAATACTAGATAGAGAAGGTGTACCTCGATTCGGCCATGCAAAACAATGACTTTGTCAGACAGCTCATTTTCTCTCACAATTTCCATAGCCTAAACATGTTTAGATTAAAAAAATCAGAGTCAACATTACAATTTATAGAAGCTAACAATAAAATACAGAAAGTAAAAGTAACAGATAATATATTAGCAAAACTGCAAAAGCATTTTAAGAATAGACATAGTATTTAGCAGATGTAGTGGTAACAGAACAGGAAGCAAGGGAATTCGCTATAGGTGGTACTAGTTTCCAAGCTACTCAGTATTTATTTGATCACAAGGGCTGCCCTCCGTGTTGTATTTAGTAGTTAACTGGGCACAAAGGAGGACTGGGGGAGACATTTTCAATAGATAGAAAGTTTACTATCCAATTTGACAACAAAGTTAACATATCTGTGCAGCACAACATTAGCCTATAAAACACAATTATAGTTTGGCAACCTCAACTGAAAGGGGAAAAGAGGAACAGAGGAGGATCTACCTGTAAGGCAATATCACTTGCATCGACCGCATAGACCTGAGAACACAATAAACTCATTCAAGGAGATGAATTATAAATGAATGAAAAACATGAAATCTTTCATCTATATAAAGAAATAAATTACCACATAGAAATTTCTCATAAAAAAATTACCACATAGAAATAGCTAAAGAATAGTTGTTTTTTTAAGGTCAAATGTCTGCAATCAATAGAAATACGATTCAAAGCACAAAAGAGTAAACATAGATGCTGCTAGTATTTGGTAAAACTATGGTACAAGAGATGTTCTGGTACAGATAAAATGACCAATGCATTGATGCAGCTTTATGTCTGAATGAAACGAGAAAATGCTCAATTTCTGAAGCCACGTAGCCAAATATTACTATCTCATTCTCAAGTCCTTTTCGGAGTGCAATAATTCTGGTAACTTCATCAGATAACAGCATATTTAATTGGTATATGGCGTCAAAGTGACAGGTATTGACAGAAAAAGGGACACAGCTTTGGTCTGGTAGAACATCATCAACACTGAGTCCTAATATAATTTAGGAAAAATTATTTTATGCCACTGGGTTCTCTCACTGACATGTGGCTCACCGCAACCTGTCAGTGAGAGACAGTGCCAACATAATTCAACATCGAGTATCTATATAACCTCGAATTCTTGGTTAGACATATGGTTTACAAATAGACAGGTAAAGATGCACAAAAATTGAATCTGAGTTCACCATTAAACAACTATCAATGTCTGCTAAGTATCACTTCCATAGTTACTAGAAACACGGTACGTCCGAGTCGCGGTACGGGATTCGGGTTCGTAGTTCGCCACTTTTTCTTCCAATTTCCACTGCGAACATGAATCCTGCACCCTAAACCGGTTCAGGTTTGACGAATCCGGTTCGCGATTCGCAGGGTTTTATAGCAAATCCGGTAACTATTACCAATTCAATAAGCGACCGACTTGTACAGAAAATGAGGAAAATATGAGTGAGAAGAAAATTTGAAGAGCAACAAACATTAGGAATGTACTAAAAATCTATAGAGTAAGTGAGGGATAATAAGAAAAATCAGCAGGATTTCTGAATCTCTAATATCATCAGCAATAAATAAGTGCACTGATAATAACTAATGAAGTTACCCGAGTGGCACCAGCAAAAGCACAAAATATAGAAAGAACACCAGTGCCGCAGCCCACATCCAACACAACCTGAAAATTGTCATTTCAATACCAGAACCGAAAGCTGTATCCTATATGGTATCTAGCCAAGAATACCATGTAGTCCAGAAAACATATAAATTGCTAGATGACTCTTACCTTGTCTGAAATTAGATCTTGATGATGCATGATGGCATTTCTGTAAGTATTAGTTCTCACATGATCCTGCAATGAGCAACCAAAAGATCAGTACGAAATTTAAAAATAATGATATTACATTAGCTCAAGATCCATTTCCTTTATAAAAAAAATTAGAGCAATCCATTTAGACATTATTGAAATCACCTAAACAACATAGACAACAAAAAGGAACATCAGTACGACTATTAGTGCATACAAGTTTAGTCATCTTTTCACATTAGGCTTAATAGGAAAGGTGAGCATAAGATAAAATTTGTCGTGCTCTGTGTCAGGCATGCAGCTACTGTACACAGTCTACCAATACATCCATTTGAACAGATGGTCAGATACCATGTCATAATTTTCCAGGTAGGTAACAAAACAATGCTAGCATCTGAGCATTGCATTTGGGCAACAACAGTGTTAGAACTTCCATAAGGTATGCGGACAAATTTCGAATTTTGTTTTCTAATTTTCTGACTAACGAAAATAAATCGGGGCATCTCCATTATTCCTTTTTGCGGTTTATGTCACGTTGTGTAAGTGATTCAAATAGTGACCCTCGTTATTCCTTTACCAGCTAAACAAAACCTTAGATCCACTCAAAAGGCGTACGGTTGCAAACATAGATCTTACTCAATTGCTCGTGCAAGAGCATAAATTCCACGATATATTTGATCACTAAACAGCCCCGACTATGCAAGTTTATATGCTAATGTAACCAATGCAAACGCTAGGTTGCTGCATCCTCACAGACGATAGAACAGTAAGGAACCCCAAACACCGTCATTTGTTCAGCGACAAAGAACCCACAAATTCGATCCACAAATCGCCGCGCGCGCACTGAACAAAAAACCCTAACCCCACCGACGCAGCAGCCAATACAGGCATGCATCCACCCCTCCAACTCGAAGCGACAGTCATGAGCAGAGATCCCTAACCTTGAGCATCTCCTCGTGGACGCCGATGTGGGAGTAGGCCTTGAAGTAGGCCACGTCGTAGTCGGTGCAGGGCGGCGGCGCGGGGTGCGGCGGCGCCGAGGCCGCCTGTCCAGGAGGGGACCCCATGCCTCCACCGCCTCCGCCGCGCCGCGCCCTGCGCGGCCGCGGCAGGTGGCCGTTGCCGTCCGCACCGCCGGCGAGCATGGGGGAAAGTGTCTCGTGGCGTCCCGAGTAGCAGCGAGTGGGGTGGGGAGTGGAGCGGAGATGGCCAACTACTTTGGAATCTAGGTTTCTCCCGTGGGCTCCCTCGTGCTCCGACGATCCAATGGGCCCGTCGCGGTGTTCAAGATCGGGTTGGGCTTAAGAGTTTTGGGCCCGTTCTGGCCCAGTTATTTTACAGTGTAAGGTGCATTTTGAGCTACTCCCTCCTGTTCAAAAATAAGTTGTTTTTTATATTAACACGGTCTTCGATGTGACATTTTGATCATCAATTTTTTTAAAAATATATTACTTTAAATAAAAATAAGTATATATAATAAAAGTATATTTTATAATGGACTTAGCCATACCAATTTTATGCTGTCAATCTTCCTAATTTTTTTTTATGTTTTGATGGTTAAAGTTAAAAATATTTGATCGGCCTTATCACATAGTACTGTAAAAGTTGTAAGTTGTAATGGCATAAAAGGCATCCATTTGGGGGATATATCATGAATTATAACCAGCATTGTCATCTTGGTACTGTGGCACGGAAGAAATATTGGATCCTGATCACGAGGCAATGACATGCCATGGCGGCATTGCCCTTTGGGGATCGCAACGAGTTTTGCATTACAAAGGTATGGTGTCACAGTGTCACTGGTCCTACTGGCTGCTGCTGCTTAAAAAATTCAGAGATGTGTTGGTTGCTATTTTAGTAGAGAATTTTTATGGTATATTCTCCGAGTAGCGAGTGGTGATAGTAGAAATTAAATCGGACCATCAATTTCTTATGGATTTTTTATGGATGTACCATTGATTTACATATGGTAGTTTGGACATTTGGCCTTAAATCCCCTTGCAACAAACAAAGAACAGAAATATCCAAACAACCGACAGGATCTGTTCATATTACCCTGCTCGTTTATTCTCCATGACATCCGACAACACGCCATAATGCCTTCGTCCAACAAACTGATCCTGGCTGGCTGGCATCCAAGAAGGAACACACGTATACATGTCGAATGGTCGAATGGAGCTATGGCGTCCATTATTTTATTTTACTCAACAAAAGCATCGTGTACAAGCAACACTGCTTTGAATACAAATCGTAACACTACTTAGAATTTTTTTTTAGAAAGTGCAAAAACTTTGCCTATCTTTTCATTAAGAAGGGAAATCAGAACATACAACGGAAAAGAACAAAGAAAAGAAAAAAAAAAAAAGGGGGAGCCGATAAGCTGACCAAAACTGAACAAATAAATAGCCGCCGAATCACAAAACACCCATTACAGCAAACGACCGAAAACTAGGTTAAAGAACGGAACTACTCATGATCCATGGGCGCCTCCCGACCAGTCGCTGCCGCCATGCGCCAAAGGTGGTGAGTAGATACATTAATGTGATGCAAAAAAACAGCATAGTTCATGGCGGCTTCTTATATGTATATGGGTAAGAAGATCAAGCGGACTAGTAGCTTGCACATAGACCAAATAGATTCTCTATCTTTGCCATTCTGTAATCATGCAATCGGTAATTTTGTAATCACTAGACAACGGCACCAATTAATAGAGGCGCTTGTCGGCGGCCACCGCCGAAGGACCTTATTTGATCAAAACCGTTCGCCAAAGAAATCAGTGTTTTACGTGGAACCCTAACAGAGGAATGCGCAAGGAGGAAGGTGATCGCGTGATTACTTTGAATCAACAAATATCGCTCTTTGGGACCAGTGCTTCCTTCTATTTGACCGGATCGGGTTAAATAAAGTTACAGTCTCGCCTCTAAGACAACAATACTTCCTCCTACTCGAAGGTGTAGTATAATCAAATTTTAACTGGCATGGTTCATTGGATTTGAAAGTATGGACAGTCCATAGTAATTGGCGATACTGTAAAAGAGCTCATTTTAGTAACGGTGAACTGAGCGTAAACACAACTGCTGAAAGTCGGCGTTTGTTTGGATATTTCCTATTCTGGACACGAGTGTGGTGATCCTGGAACTGCCGCGGCACGACTCACGAGGGGGATGTCGTTGCTAGCCTCTGATGATCTCGGAGATGGGCCATCTCCCTTGATCGCTTCATCCTCTTCCTCTTCCCCTTCTTGCTGCTGGTGGTGGTGCAGACCTGTGACTGTGATCTCTTCCTCCTCTTCTTGTGCTCCTCTTTTCCCCTTTTACTGACTCATGGCCATTGGTGAGCCCTCGTGAAGGACGGCATTGGCGACGATGTTTGGGGACGGGGTCGAGGAAGTCGAAGGAGAAGCCGGACTCGAGGAGGCTCGGGATCGGCGAGAGCGGCGGCCGATCGAGCGCCTCGTTGTAGTAACCATGGATGTGATCCAGTGCCGCAGACATTGTTGGAGTTTATGAGCTTGGTTCAAGCAATATTCTTCATAAATTCTAGAGAATTCTAAAGGTCCACTCATGTACGGTGAAAGATGAGAAGTTTAATATCATATTGCTAGTCTAGGTGTGAGGAGACCAATTTATAAGACGGACTTGGCCTTACCTAGTTGAAACAAGCAAAAAAAGACTACACGCGCGCTCGCTCGCCATCGCACGTAGCATACGCGTGAATGGTGCGGCAATTTCGTCGTCCTATTCCTCTCTGCTACGCTACCTCGATTACTCTATCCATGTGCCGGCGTGCACCATCGCAGGGAGAGTAGTGTCTCCGAAGCTGACGTCCCTCGTGATCTTGTACGGGTTGGAAAGCGTTTGCGCAACTACTCACTGCTTCCATTGTTACTTTTTCTTTGTATCTAACTCTACTGCGATATTCACCGGAGCGATTATCTGTAAGTCATGATAATATCTCTAGACATGGCTAGGTCTTGCTTCCTAGAAATTAGTCATGAGATGATAATGATTTCTACTTTTGTTACTATTTTCTTGTTCTATGCTTTGCCCTGTTAGCTCATACATATGGGATAGGTGTATTTGAAATAATAATCATGTTGATGTTTGTACTTGCAAATATGCCTAGTATATATATATATGCTTCTATTACAACAATTCTTGTTTTAGGAATTAAAATAATCACAACAGTGCACATGTATCTAACACATATTCTGACCGAGACTTGGGACGAGGCCTTCCCAAGTGTGATCGGTATGGTCGACACCATCGATCATCGTTCGACGGCGGCGGTGTTGGGGGACGGCGGCTGTGTTGGTTGAGCTCAATCGGGGAGGAGGAAAGGCTATCTTGTCCTGGAGGCGGCTGACAATTCGTCTTCAGGTGATTGAGTTGCACTGCCTCACCTCGCTTGCTCAGTGCATCCATCGCGCTCCCGTTGACAATTGAAAACCTTGCAAACTTGCAGTCGTGCAGGGATCTGTGACGAGGAATACAACGAGAGAGAGATGATACAGAGGAAGAAGAGTCTTGAAACGGTAAGATAGTTGCTAACTGATTCATTTTCACTTTTGTTTTGGAGACCCAGCCTTATTTGACTTGTTATACAGTGAAGGACTTCAAATATGGACGCCTGGTTTATTTCTTTCTTTCTTTCTAATTGAGTACTATCTGACTATTACTACAACACCTCAATTTAAATGTTGTAGTGGTTCAATTGAAATCATATCATATTTGTTTGTGGAGCAAATTGCAGCGCAAAAGAGTTGGAATAGAGAGAAAAAATACCGTGTAACATTTGTATGATCAAAAGAACAGACGTACAACATTACAAACTCCAAAATAGAACACACAAGTACGAACCATGATCACATAAAACAGATTAAAAAAATATTGAGCTCTATTATTACGCCTTTCACTCTCTTTCTTTCTTACTTTCTTTTTGAAGAAGAAGCCTTTCGCTCTTTCAGCCTAAGGTGCCTAGCTTTTCACTCGCCGAGTGCAAATGCCGCCGCGTCGAAGGTGTCGGACAGGCCGGTGCCGGTCTTGAACGTGACCTTGCCGGGGCTGGACTCCTGCACGTACACCTCGACGACGCCGAGCCACAGCATCAGCTCCCTGGTCTTCACACCGGCGATCTTCTTTAGCCGGCCCTTCTCCACGAACGCCGTGACCTCGCCGGCGTACGACACCGTCTGCTTGATCTTCCTGAACGTGTGTTCCGTCTTCTCCCGCTGCACCAGCCACATGAACCCGGCCGCGCGGTTGTACCCGAACTCCTCCACGTCCTCCAGCGGCAGGAGGCCCAGCGGGAGGCCGAGCTCCTCCAGCAGCTCCACGGACTTCTTCCGGCACGCGGCCGCGTCGCCGCCGACCACCTCGGCGCCGTCGCGGTGGCTCTGGATGGCCTGGGACGCCATGTTCCTGCTGTGCCTAGTTAGCACTTGTGCAACAAAGCAAACAAATGATGTGCAAACAATTAATGCGATGCCCTTGAGATTGTTGTGACGAGAATTCTGATAATGGGGATTGATTATGAATAGAGGAAGAGTATTTGAACTGGTAAAACAGGTTGTGCCATATAATGCTACTCCAAATTGGTAGCTGGTTCATTCTGACTTGTGTTTTGAGGCACAGCCTTTCTTGACCTGGTGCCCATTGGGTTAGCAAGAACAAGGAGGACTCAAATATGGTCAGGATTGGCTGGTGAAATATGACGAGTTCAGGAAGTGGGGTCAATGCTTGGTCTGCCTAACTGGTCGGACTACGACCTGCCACCTGGCTCAGGCCAAAATCTTGAATATTAATTTGCTGCATGGATTGCTGAACTGAAAGTAAGATCTACAGTTCTTTTTTTAAAACAATCATGTATAATAAACTTACACTATAATGTATCACACTTTTGGGTTTTTTCTGCCAACTTTTCAACTTCGGCCATAGATATATATATATATATATATTTAAAAAAACTACGATGACCACAGGAAACTATAACATCACCTATGTACTCTTGACAACACATCTAATAATACCATTTTTCATGTCACCATTCTAGAAATTTCAAATATGTTAATGGTCAGAGTTGAAAAGGTTAAAATGTAAAAGGCAGGTGGATATTTGTGAATGGACGTAGTAATTCCGAAGTATTGCATTCATTTTTATTTTATTTTATTCAATGCTTATTGTAAAGTATAGTGTTATTTCTTTTAAATTGTCTTCTTCTTTTGGTAAATGCGTGGTGGGTCTAAGCTAAGTTCAACTGCAAATTAAGGAATTGCCACGTCAAACCAAAAGTGGCAAAGTGCGGATCTGATATCCGTATAATAATATCGCAATAATCAACATAAAACTAATCTTCGGATGTCACAGACACAACTCATCTGTACCAATGGATTTATTGATCACGATCAGCTTTCTGACGAGGTTCTGCATAAGTTCCACGTCTATGAGGTCAAGATGGAAGAGCAATGCGAAACAAATGCAGAATTATGATGTCCTTAAGTCCAGATTAGCGGAAAGTACCAGTTTTACACATCAGATTAGTCTCACACTACATCATAGGCCCCCGCCATCACCTGGGCCACCACGTTCTTGAACCTTGAATCTGGCAGGGGAAGGATTTTTTATTAGTTTGTTTAAGATTCTAGATGATTCCCAGCACACGGGTCTGGCCCAGGTACAAGTGAAAAGCACACAACCAGTGTGGTGCCACAACTAAAAGAAGATCTTAAGCCTGAACCAACAGACCACTTGTTTGATTTTCCCCTTTTTTTCCCCCTTTCCCATTTTCTGCTTACCAGAATCAAGGGCCGAAAGGCTCAGCAGAATAGTATTGTTTTGTTTTGTTTTTGCTTTGATCAATAAGGTATTAAGGTATATTGAAAAATTTTAAGAGGAGGTTAGTAAATTAATGCATACAACTTTGACAGTCTTTAACTAAAAAAACCTCAAAAGCTAACGAGGTAAGCATGTCATTATTGCCATTATGAAGTAGCCAAAATGCCAAATTGTCAACTTCTCAAATCATGGATAAACAATACAACATCAACAAAGCCTTTGGTCTCAAACGAGTTGAGATAGATTAGAAATGAAATCTCCTTAAAGTCAAAGAGACGAGAACCTCGTAAACAAAATAAAATAAAATAAAATAATAATGACAAAACCTATAAGACTAAAACCCTAAATCGTACATCCTGCCATCTGAGCCGAGAGCCTAAAACACAGCCCCTAAACCTTCTTATGGTTCCGGTACATGGATCGCTAACTTTCATGCGCTCCTACCCAAAGCTAATTCTTTAGCTACATTACAATCCCTAAAATCTCTTTTAATTGCTTCCTCCCACGTTAGTTTTGGTCGACCTCTGCCTCTTCTTACGCTTTCAGTATGTCTTAAAATTTCACTACGTACCGGTGCCTCAGAAGGCCTCCGTTGGAGATGTCTAAACCATCTCAAGCGATATTGGACAAGCTTCTCTTCAATTGGTGCTACCCCCACCCTATAACGTATACCTCATTGCGGATTCGATCTCGCCTTGTGTGGTCACATATCCACCGTAGTATCCTCATCTCCGCTACACTCATCTTTTGTATATGTTGTCTTTTAGTCACCCAACATTCTGCTCCATATAGCATCGCAGGTCTGATCGCCGTCCTATAGAACTTACCCTTTAATTTTTTAGAGACTTTTTTTGTCACATAGAACACCCGATGTTTGGCGCTATTTCACCCACCCTGCTCTAATCCTGTAACTCACATCTTCATCAATCTCTCTGTCTCGTTGTAGCATCGATCACAAATATCAAAACGTGTCCTTCCTAGGCACTACTTATCCGTCCAGCCTAACATTTTCATCATCTGCCTCGGCGCTACTGAAATCATACTTCATATACTCAGTTTTAATCCTACTAAGTCTAAAACTCTTCGATTCTAAAATCTTCCTCCACATCTTCAGATTTCTATCGATACCTATCATACTCTCATCAACTAACACTACATCATCAGTAAAAAGCATACACCAAGGAATATCTCCTTGTATGTCTCTCGTGAACTCGTTCATCACTAGGGCAAAAATGTATACGCTCAACGCTGACTCTTGGTATAGTCCTATCTTAATAGGAAAATTACTAGTATCACCACTACATGTTCTGACATTAGTCACAACATCTTGGTACATATCCTTAATTAGGGTAACATAATTTGTTGAGACTTTTTTCCTTTGAAGCGTCCACCACATGACCCTTCTTGACTGTCGTGTCAAGAAAATCACCTCTCGTGTCGACCTCCCAGGCATAAAACCAAATTGGTTTGTCGTCACATTAGTCACTCTTCTTAAACGGTGCTCGATCACTCGCTCTCAAAGCTTCATTGTATGGCTCATGAGCTTAATTCCTCTATAATTAATATAACTTTGAATGTCTCCCTTATTTTTGAAAATTGGTACTAATGTGCTCCCCCGCCACTCGTTAGGCATCTTATTCGACCTAAAAATTCTATTGAATAAATTAGTTAGCCAAACGATCGCCACTTCTCACATGCATTTCCACAGCTCGATTGGAATGTTATCAGGCCCCAACGCCTTATCCACTTTCATAATTTTTAAGGCATCTCTTACTTCGGACTTCTAGATCCTTTGAACAAACCGCCTATCGGTGTCATCAAAAGTATCATCCAGTTCAATCATACTATCGCCATTGTCATGATTGAACAGCTCATCAAAGTAATCTATCCACCTATCCTTGATCTCATCGTCTTTCATCAAAAGTCTATTAGTATCATCTTTGATGCATTTAACTTGGTTGAAATCTCTCATCTTCCTTTCTCGAAGTTTAGCCATCTTGTAGACAACTTTCTCGCCCTCCTTTGTACTTAGCTTCTGGTAAATTTCCTCATAGGCCTTACCTCGTGCCTCACTCACTGCTTTCTTTGCCTTCTTTTTTGCTGCTTTGTATTTATGTACGTTGTCATCGCTCCTATCATGATGCATATGCTGGTAGCATGTCTTCTTCTTCTCGATAGCCTTTTGGACTTCCTCGTTCCACCATCACGTGTCTTTTGGTTCGCATCTTGTCACTCGGGTCACTCCACGCACCTCCGTAGCCACCTTCCTAATGCGATATGCCATCTCTGTCCACATACTATCCGCTTCTCCCACGTTCTATATCCCTTTCACGATCATCCTCTCCTTAAACGCCTACGAGGCGTCCCCTTTGAGTTTCCACCACTTCGTCCTCGTGGCTTTGACAACCTTAGCCCGTCGAACTCGTGTCCTAAAACAAAAGTCGGAGACTACCAACTTATGTTGCTAGACAACACACTCTCCAAGTATAACCTTACAGTCTATGCAAGCTCGTTTGTCCTTCCTTCTAACAAGGACAAAATTGATTTGGCTAGAATGCTGACCCCTACTGAAGGTAACTAGATGGGAATATCTCTTTCTAAAAAAGGTATTAGCTATCATGAGATTATAGGCCACGGCAAAGTTTAAAATATCTTCTCCCTCTTGGTTCCTATCGCCATAACCAAAACTTCCATGCACCCTTTGAAACCCCCATTAGTTGTACCGACATGACCATTGAAATTGCCTCATAAGAAAAGCTTCTCACTATTAGGCACACTTCTAACCATATCATCTAGGTCTTCCCTGTCGGACCCGGATTTTCTAATCCAGAATCCTCTGTGAAACAATGTGTTATTCCCTGGATCAGTAGCTAGTACTCACAGATACATCACTAAATCAATTCATACATGGCGTAAAACCATACCATTCATTAATTAACACAACAGAGTTTACATAGACCGCGTCGGGTCGAGTTTTACAATAGGGTCGAACAGGCCAAATTGATTACATTACAAAAGCGGAAGCGACAACGGAAGCAAAAGGGGTGAGAGCTCATCTCTCCACAGGCAAGCGACTGGGGAAACCTGTGTGCGTCCGATATTAACCAAGGCTTGGATAATATTGGATGCACGCATGTACCGACGGAGTCAACTGGACTGGGGCGAGACTAGAACATCTAAAGACTACACTACGCTTCATCATCTCCCGGACCTCCAACTTCTGGATCCTCGTAGTAGTCGTAGCCTCCAGGGTTTCCTGCTTCTGAGGTTTTTGGGGAAAGAGCGAGGATGAGCACAACTTCCGTGCTCGCGAGCCAATACACAATGCAATAATATACATGCAAGACTTAACAAGGATGACTCGGGTTCTTTTATTTGCTAAAGCAATATTTTCAATTATCATAAATACAAAGTCCTATTACTTAGCATTTTTAATAAATTACATTTTTGCTAAATAGAGTAATTGTGCAATAATTTATAACAGCAGAGGTTCCCTCCGTCGGAAACTCTACCTTATGCTTACTTTTGATTGGGTCCGTCCCCAATTACCAACATCACTGAGTTCGAGCACTCAGGCAAAATCCAATCTCAGGGCTAGGTGAGCCCACCATATTTTTCATCCCAACCACAAGGTTTTTGAAATAGAACTAACTCGAGTAAAGATTCCCATGTCCGCCTTTGACCGTAGGCGCAATTGTTTAACATTTAGACTCTGCAGAGGTTGTACACTTTACCCACAAGAGATAGTCATACTCGTTACCCCACATGATTCCTTAGTCATGTAGTTGAGCGACAATCACAAGAACCTTTCAAAATATCTCGCCCCTTACGTCATCTCACCTATATGGGCTACGCCCATATGTTGGTGCGGGATGTCACCCTCTACATCTTGCTGTAGAAGGCACTTCACCATCGGTGTCCCATTCAAATGTGATCAAGCTCACACTTGCACCCTTTCTTGTTCCTTCCGTGAGACTGACTTTCAAGGTTCAATAAATCTACTAAGCCAAGTTGCAGTTTGCAGACTTGTGGTTGTACTTGTTTTACACGGGAGGTCATGACAAGATTAAGTCCTTATGGTTGTCTAGGCGGGTCATTTCACACATCAACATTCTTTGGGCTGCATCAGCACCCATCAACATACTCTTCATCACACAAATCACTGACACGATAATGAAAGAATATTAGGGTTTTGAGGAGTAAAACCAAATCACCACATTTATCTCAGTCATGGACCATCAATGACTGCCCAAATCATTTTTATGTTTAAAGAGATGATGATTAGAACATTTTAATGTCCCGGTACTTAAGTAAGACTAACATGTCGCTTAAGTACAACCTAAAGCTAGTATTACCACATAGTTACTAGGGTGACAAAGATTAAGGGATTCGAATTGTCAAGGGTGGCATAATAATTAATAAATCATCAAATGGGTATTTAACTACCTTAAGTTTTAACATATATTTGATTAAAGAATTAAAGCATGCAATTTGCTATTTTAAAAGAATATAATTTGCATAAAATGTAGGCTCAATATGATCAAAGTATTGACTCACCTGGGATATAGATAAGAGGGTCTTGATAATCTTGGACTTGATCAACTTGGGGATCTCCGGTGTCTTCAAATCCTAGTCGGACGAACGTACCGGAAAAAGGCACAAACAAGCAAAAAGAGCAATTAAATACAATTAAACAACAAATGAACTCCAAATTGAACAAAACCTATGCCATTAGCAAGATCTTGAATTAACAAATTTTTAGAAATTTACTTTACAATTTTTTGAGCTAAAGTGAGGGAGATATGAATTTTTAAAACTTTACTTTTGAATTAAAAAAAGAAAAAGAAAAACAAAAACAAACCAAAAAAGGAAAAACGCCAGCGGCCCACAATCACAAATTGGCCCAGCCCACGGCTCGGGCAAAATCGCGCGTCTTGTGCGTGGCGCGCCTGACGTGGGCGCTCGCCTAAAAATCGCGTCGGGCGCTAGGGCGCGCAGAAAGGGGAAGGGGAAGGGCGGCGGCGCGGGAAGCTTCGGGAGTGCGGCGCGACGAGTGGCGAGGCGAGGCGGCCGGAGAGAGCGGCGGCACACGGGGAGGGAGAAGAAGGGACGACACCGAGGGGATGGCTCGGGGGCGCGGTGTAAGATCGAGGAGGCCGACTAGAGGGGGGGTGAATAGGCGTTTTAAAACTTCTATGCGCTAAAACCAATTTCTAATGCGGAAGCTAATACAAATACGGTTTTGCACAATTAAGCCTAAATCAACTAGGTTCAACTAAGTGCACCAACAATACAAGTCAATAATAAATAGAGCAATTTAGCAAAGACTTGAAAGCAATTAACCAATGATATAAACAATTAAGAACAAGAGCAATCACACAAGTAAGCAATTTAATTCTAGGAATATAAATTGCTATGTAGTAAAGCTAGAATGCAAACCACAATTTACACGGCGATATTTTTCCCGTGGTGATCGAAGACTTGCCGGTCTCCCCTAATCCACGTTGAGGTAAGTTCAACCTTTTGGATCGGCTCCAAAGCGCGAGGCAACACCTCCGAGGTAAGTCCAAACAACTTGGATCGGTTCCAACCGAACCAACACCTCTAAGTGAGTTCAACCGCTTGAACCGACTCCAACTTGAACTTATCACCCCAATCCACTAGGGTTGCTCTTACTCCGCTCCGAAGATGGCGAGCACCAAGCCACTCACAAATTGCCCGGGTCTTCTCACAAGCTTCACTTGAGAAGATCACCGACGCACAACGTCTCCACGCCGTCTAGGTGTCGGCAAACACCAAGAGTAACAAGACTCAACTTTCACTTGAACCAATCAAGTGCCAAAGCTCTATGGATAAACAATCCACAACCTAATGCAACACATGCACTTAGGGTTTGCTCTCGATCACTCACTAAGTGCAACACATGCACACACGAGTATGAGAGGCTTGCTCTTAGCTCAAAGAAACTCAATGGGGTACCAGCAACACAGCAACACCTTCCTCACACAGCCAAGGTGGGTATTTATAGCCCACACACAAAAACTAGCCGTTGAGAAAGATTCGGAGAATCGGACAAAATCGGTCGACCAGCCAACTAATGGCGGTCGGACCGCCCAATGCCAACGGCTATAAAACTAGCCGTTGGACTCTGAACCGTCGACCGCCAACCAATGGCGGTCGGACGCTCGCCTGGCCGACCGCCAGAGGGGCCGGTCAGACCGCTCGACTGAGCAACAGAGCAAAACCAGAAAACAACCTTCTGGAAAACACATACCGCCAAACAAAGTTCGGTACTACCGCACTCCGGTAGTACCGCTTCAAACTCCCGGTACTACCGCACCCCGGTAGTACCGTTTCTTACGGCCGGTACAAACGAAGATCGGTCAGACCGCCCAACCCATGGCGGTCAGACCGCTACCACGGCCGAACCGCCCAACCACGTCGGTCGGACATAAGCACCGGTCGATCACGCCACGGTAGTCGACCGCCAACAGTCACCAAGACTGAGAAGACTTTGCACATTTGCTTCAACTCAATTTGCAAAACATATTTGCCAAATTGATGCAACATGTACACAAGAGATGAAAGCTAGATTCTCAACAAGTCACAAAAACACATTTTGCCGACTTTTAGAATCATCGCCACAGGAATAAGGTGCATGGACTTAAACCGTTTGCAAAACACATTCGCAAACTAAAGTCACATGCTACAAGGATTAACCATGAGCCACAACCATTTGCAAAACGCATTTGCAAACATAGGCAACATGTTAAGTTGAGCTAGAGCAAACACAATGAGCTATCAACACATGACTAACTCAAGTTACTAATTAAGACCCCTCTTAATAGTACGACAACCTATTCTAGCAATCCGATCTCTCAACCAAACACCGAGATCGGTAAAAGACTAGGAACAAATCCTTAGCCCTAGCTAGTCATACCTTAGCCTTGTACATCTCTTGAAGCTTGATAATCATCAACGCATGATGATTTCCTTTGCTTCATGATTTCGACTTGATGTCCATCAACACATGATGACACCTTCTCTTGTCTTGATGATCAACCAATGATCATCTCATCTTCTTGAACTTGACATGCATCAACTCATGATGCATCCTTTACTTCAAGCTCTTCACTTCAATATCATCAACGCATGATGATCATCCTTTTCTTGAACATCATCAACACATGATGATTTCTTCTTCTTCAAGAATCACGACTTGATGACAATCAACATATGATGTCATCCAAAGTCTTCAAACACCTAGAACATAACCTATTCATCCAACTCAAGGAGAAACGTTAGTTCCATAATGTGATTATCATTAATTTCCACATCATACCATTAACTCATAATGGTTGGGACAAGATACCAAAATCTTTCCCTCTTTGGTAATTGATGATAACCAACACAATTACAGATAATTTGATGTAATTGGTATGAGTATATATAAACTACATAAGTTTTATATATACTCAAGAGTTATGTTTCAAAGTAGATCACAAAGATCAATACTAATGAAACAACAAGGTCATGAGTATATATGAACTACACAAGTTATATATACCAGAATGAGTGTATACAAACTACACAAGTTGTATATACTCATATGAATATATTAACTACACAAGTTAAATATATTCAAGGATACATTTCAAGGTAAAGATCCTTAATATATGTGGACAAAGAATTATGGATCAATACTAATGAAACCGCAAGATATAGATTGAACTCCCCCTAAATGTGTGCATACACGAGTGTGTAAATGAAACATATGCACATATACAAGTTTTCCTTTTTGGTGAAGTTCACCCTATATAATGGATCCGAGGAATGCAGCAAGATATAATAAGATGTTGTCGAATGCATACCTCTTTGATCTTTAAATCCAATTGAGACTAAACAATAGGTATATCATAAAGAGTGTTAGTCTCACAAAGCATTTGTCATTAATAACCAAAACATCATTAACATATAATGACGGGTCTAGATTCTTCACGCGGCGGCGACAGCGAGGAGCTCACCAACGGCGGCGCGAGGGAGACAGCGACGACGACGATGGCGACGGGGAGGCACGGCTAGGGCGGCGACGCCAAGGTAAGTGCTTCGGCCTTCTCCTTCTTCCTTCTTGCTTCTCCTTCCTCGGTTTCTTCTTCTTGCTTGGAGGGGGGAAGAAGGAGAAATGGGGAGGAGGGGAAGGGAGGGTGCCGGGGGGGCTCTTATAGGCCACGGGGAGGCTCGGGGAAAGGGGGGTCCGGTTGGGCGTGCGGCGACGGTGATGATGGAGCTGCGGTGGCGTGCGGGAGGACGCAGCAGGGGAGCAGGCGGAGGTGGCGTGCGCACGGCGACGACGCAGAGCACACGAGCGGGGAGAAAAGGAGGGGGGTCCGGCGGGGGGGGGGGGTCCGGCGGGGTTGACGGGAAGAAGGGGGGTCCGGCGGGGTTGACCCGGGGAAGGGGGGAAAAGAAAAAATGTCGTCACATTCCCAAAATTGCCTCTTAGCAGCCTCATCTAGACCTACTTGTGGAGCATATGCGCTAACAACATTCAAAACCAAGTCGCCAAAGATTAGCTTGACTAGGATAATCTTATTCCCCTGTCTCCTCACGTCGACAACTCCGCTTTTGAGGCGCTTATCAATTAAGATGTCCACTTTATTCCTATTTCGTTCTATTCCAGTATACCACAACTTATAGCCAGTATGCTCCACCTCCTTCGCCTTCTAACTCATCCATTTAGTCTCTTGAACGTACAAGATATTTACACGTCTCTTAATCGCCATATCAACTAACTCTCTTAGCTTACCTGTTAAGGACCCTACATTCCAACTATCTGGATCCTACTATCCTCGGCTAGCTTCTTTGCCCCTCGCACTCGTTGAGTAAAGTGCAAAGACCCTTGCACATTTTCCACTGCATCCGGGCGACGACGTAGCGCATCACTAAGGGAGTGACGTCCCGGTCTTTGGTCATTTATCACCACACCCGGGTTCCGATATTGCGCGTCACTGAGAGGGCTACGCCCCAACGAATTAGGCTACAGAAAAATGAAAAATAATTACATCTTCATTGGCAGAAAGCATCTTTTTTTTGCATTACTTTTTGCTTGCGCAGTTCACATGAGATTAATCAAATACACATCACCATTCACCAGCCAAGCACCGTCAACCTTGTCATATAAACTTGACAGGTAGGGATTTTTCTAGTTTGGTCGCGATTCCTGAACGGCATTCTTGACAAAAAACGTGACCCAAATATAAGTGAAAGGGAGATATGTATCGCAACCAAATATGTATACCAGTAGTTTGGTTTGAACAAACCACGTGTTTGTTTTACTTTCCTCTCTATTCTCCATTACCCCACTTCCTGAAATGGGAAAAAAGCATGAGTTTTGCAGTATGTGTCACAAACTACTTAGTGTTCATGAGTCATGATAAATAGCGAAGCCTACACGTTCTCCTATCAATGACTTATAAAGCTAAATGTAAGCATGTTGTTATCAACTACCTCATCAATTCTTCATATCATGGATAAACGGTAGCCATAGAAAGTGCATTAGAAAAGGAAAGCATCGTTACCTCATTAGATGGGTTGAAAGCTCCAAGGTGTTCTGCTCATGTCCATTCCTTTAGTCAAGAATGTGTCTTGCTTTTGATCTTGATGAGGCGATGGTGAGTGTGCAGAACAAAGTGCTAATTCAGTTGCACTACTTTGTTCCTTGGAATAAAGCAACCTTTTGGGTAGCTTCACCTTATAAAACCCACACATGGCTTGGAGCAGGAGCCAACTTCTCACAGGGAAAGAAACTCGAGTACACAGGCAGTTAGAGCTTCACCAAACAATGGAGGGTTTCAGCCAGGAGCATGTCATTGGAATTCCTTTGGCTTCCTTTGCATATGCTGATGAGAAAACACAAGGAAAAACTTCCTGTTCTGCTTTGGTTCATAAGAAGAGTAATAATCTCACACCCTTCTTTCCCACTCTCTTTTTCCAACTACTATACTTTGTATGTCAATACTGATTTTGTATCCTTTCCATGATGCAGACAAGAAGAATTCCATCATTTATCGGATGAGCAAACTGAGGCAAAAATCAGATAGTTATTTGCAGGGCTTCAAAGAACACAGTAAGTATTCAATCTATTATCTACTTTTCCCTACTAGAGGTTGTGTTACATTAACTAGGCAACAATTCTCATCGCCAATAAATCTTTTACTTTGCAGTTACTCTAGGACCGAAAATTTCAGAAACTGTCAAAGGGAAATTGAGATTGGGTGCAAAGGTTCTCCAAGCTGGCGGCATTGACAAAGTCTTCAGACAATACTTTCCAGTTGAGAAAGATGAGAAGCTATTGAAGGCGTTCCAATGTTATCTTTCAACCACAGCTGGCCCAATAGCTGGAATGCTTTTCATCTCAACTGAAAAGATTGCCTTTCATAGTGATAGGCCTTTGGATTTAACATCGCCCAAAGGAGGCATCACAAGAGTGCCATACAAGGTAATTAAATTAAATCTCCTGGTCAATACTAAACAGCTTAAGTTAACTGGATAGAAAAATCTGGTTCAGAAATATTTGGACGTGCACTTGAACTCAAAGCTGATAAAATTATGTACCTTGCACAGGTCTTCATCCCTGCAAAGAGGATAAAAAGTGCTGCAGTGAGAGAAAATTTGTACAATCCTGATGAGAAGTACATTGATGTAGTCACCGTTGATGGCTTTGATTTTTGGTTTATGGGTTTCATCAGCTACACAAAATCATTCAAATATCTTCAGCATGTAATTTCTGAGTTGAGATGATACACCTAGTTCTGTAATCCGAAACATACAGCATACCATGTTGATATGGTACATGTACATTGGACAAATATAATTAAACGATCATATTGCAATGAAAAGCATTTTTTTTCTCAACAATGTTCTCAAATGTTATGATACCTCAAAGGACAAAGCATCAGGTCAATACCTTTTTTTTTACCAAGAGGTTATAACCATAAAGATTCAGCTGTTAAAACAAAATTTCATCTAAACCAAATATGTTATTAAAGGAGAATATATGTTCAGCTGTTTTTATACTTCAAGGAAACAACAGTTCTAGATGAGGTTGGCTATGTAGATTTGCCTATGTGAACAATCTGCCATAAAATCAGTATACAAAACATGTGCATAACTGCATATGAAAGTGGATTGCCGTATTTTATGGGCGCCTTACCTTTATTTGTCTATTTCTTTTTCTGTGTATATTTTATTTTCTGCTGCCATTTTAGATACCTCTGAATTCTGATGTATGATGAGTGGTAATGTTTTGGGTTTCAGTAGAGTAATTGGTTTTAGGCATTAAAACTGATGATAGTTGCAATCAGAGGCACTACCAAAATAAAACTGACTAGCCAAAAATTGTTAACAACAGGGGACAGAGGAATCAAGATCTATAAGTATACTGGCCTAATGAGTTAGCCAGTTAGGAGATAATCACCAGTACATAGTTTCCACATTAATCTATAAGATTACTGATTTCCGGCCAATTAGCCTGATTCACAGCGTCAGCGAAATTTTCTGCAAGTTATTAGCAAACCGTTTGGCCCCCCTTCTGGATTCAATCATCTCTCCCTGCCAAAGTGCTTTCATAAAAAAAAAAGATGTATCCAGGATAATTTCTTATACACTCAAAATGTGATCCGCAGCCTGCACACAACTAACACGCCCTCCTTGTTCTTCAAGCTAGACATCGCAAAAGCATTTGACTCCATACATTGGGGGTATCTCTTAGAAGTGTTGGAACAACTTGGGTTCAGCCCTCGATGGAGGGAGTGGATACGATCTTGTTCGCTACCTCGTCATCCAAGGTCCTTATTAATGGCAAGCCGGGGAAAAGTTTCCACCATCGCAAAGGGGTCCACCAAGGAGACCTCTTGCACCGATGCTTTTCATCATAGCGATTGACCCCCTTGCTAAAATCATTGACCGTGCAACCCAACAGGATATCCTTTCCCCGATTCAATCAAGGGCAATTCGGATGAGAACTTCGCTTTATGCGGATGACGCCGCTATCTTTTTAAATCCAATAAAGACCGAAATCCAAGCCTTTCAACAAGTCTTGCATGTTTTTGGGGAAGCAATGGGCCTAGTAACAAACCTTCAGAAAAGCGCGGTCTACCCAATTCGATGTAATGAGCTTGACCTCCAAGATATTCTACAGCCATTCCCGGGAGAGTGCAATGAATTCCCCTGCAAATACCTAAGCTTGCCGCTTCACACGCGCAAGCTAAGGAAAATCCACATAATACTGATCATAGACAAGATAGCATCAAGGCTACCAAGCTGGAAAGGAAAGCTCCTTTCCAAAGCAGGCAGGCTAACCCTCGTCAACTCAGTTTTATCTTCGCTTCCGACATACCACCTCACCATTTTCCCATTAGCAAAGTGGGCAAGGAAGAAACTGGACAGAACTAGACGGTCGTTCCTCTGGAAGGGCTCCGATCATGCTAATGGAGGGCATTCCTTAGTCAATTGGGAGAGAGTTTGTCGTCCAAAGAAGTTGGGCGGCTTAGGAATTTCTGACCTCGAAAAATTTGGTCGGGCCCTAAGACTAAGGTGGTTGTGGCATGAATGGAAGAACCCTGGGCCGGAACAGAGGTGCCTTGCGATGAAACCGATAAACAACTGTTCCGGGTGGCTACTGTAGTGTTGCTTGGGAATGGTCAAAAGGCAAAGTTTGGCACAATCATTGGCTCTCAAACACGGCACCAAAATACTTAGCACCCAACCTTTTCAAAATTGCCACGAGAAAGAACAGATCGGTCTTCAAGGAGCTATATCAAAACAATTGGATCCGCTCGGTGAGATCTCTCAACACTTCTCAAGAACCAGAATTCATAGCCCTTTGGACCAAAATCCAGCAAATCAACCTCAATCCGAACACCCAAGATGACATTGTCTGGTCTTGGACGATGAACGGCGAATACTCCTCTAAATCAGCCTACTTATTGCAATTCCAAGGCAGCACTGTGTGCTCCTCTGGAAAGCTAAGACGGAGAACAAATGCAAGTTTTTCGCTTGGACTTTAAGCCTCGACAAGATCCTAACGGCTGATAACCTAGCAAAGCGAGGATTGATGGATAAGTCTCTGTGTCGGCTTTTTGTGTCGGCTTTTTGCTTTTGTAAAGGACAGCATCCTTGGTCAGTTGTTAGCATCTCAAGGACAGCATCCTTGGTGGTTGTTAGCATCTCTAGGACAAACATCTTGACCAAAGATCTAGGACGGGTTGTTAGCATCTTAGAGGACAACATCCGGGACGGGTTGTTAGCATCTTAGACTAGCATCTTGGCATATGCTTGGTGAGTAGCAACCTATAAATATGTATACCCAACCCCTTAGGTTGGCATGGCATTGTGAAGAGAAATATACAAGAAAAATTGCCCCATCTCCAAGTGTCATCCTCTCCATGAGAGTAAGGATCTTGCTATCACCTCAAGCAAGAGTCCAAATGACTAACAAGTGGTATCGAGCTATACTATCCTGTGCTTTGAGCATCTCCTACTCATCTCCTTCTCGGCCTCGCAGCAGCGGCCCGTGCGTGCAGCGGCTCCGGCCGCCCACGTTCACTCCTCTCGGAGACGGGCAGCGGCTCGTCGAAGCGACCCTCTCCACGCAACACCCCGATGCGCGCCATGTCCGCAGGCGATCTCGCCTTCGATCGCCTCGAGCATGCGGCGTCACGAGACGGCCGAGCTTCGCGCAGCGGACGAGCGAAGCGCCGGCGAGACAGCTGCGGCCGGCGAAAGCGTCGAGGCCGGCGGCGGAGCGGGCAGCAGCAGAGCGAGGTGGAAGCGGCGGCGGCGGCAGATGCAGCGTCGGCCGCGGAGGTCGAGGTTCAGCAAAGGCAAGCGCTCCATCTCGCGATGATGCAGCGCCACGCGACTTTGAGCGGCCGGAGAGGAGGCAAGACGAGGGCGGCGCGCGCATGGCGGCCGCGACGCCCACGAGCGGCGGCAGGCGGACAGCGCGGACGCGCGGCGGCGCTCTGGAGGAGGCACGCGCGGCGGCGGCGTGCGGTCGACGGAGAGCGCGCCTTCACGTAACGCGCTCTCTCCGGTTCGGTACCATGGTCACCACGAGTACGGTATGCGTCGGGGGCGTCGGCTCGGCGGCGGGTGGCCTACCTCACCAAGTCCAACTTCGTCGAGTGGGCTGCGGTGATGAGGTAAAGCTCGGTGCGACATATGTGGGATGCGATCCGTGCGGCGACGCCGACTACAACCAGATCGACGCGCGCGGGCGCTCTCATCGCTGCAGATCCGCCCGAGATGCGATTCGTTTACCAACAAGCGGATCGCCAAGGAGGCTTGGGGCGCCATCGCCGCGACACGCACGGCAATGATCGCGCCCGCAAGTCCACACTGCAGGCACTTTGCACGGAGTGGGAGAACCTGGCCTTCAAGCCAGGTGAGGACGTCGATGACTTTGCTCTCCGTCTCAACACTCTGCTGCGGCCGTGCGGTTTGGCGGCGACACCTGATGAGAGAGAGCTGTTGAGAAGCTCTTTCGCCGCATCCCGAAAGTACAAGCGGATGGCTCGCTCGATCCAGTCTCTGCTGGACCTCTCCACGATGTCGATCGAGGAGGCGTTGGGTCGCCTCAAGGTCGTTGACAGCGATGAGCCACGGCGTCTCTCGACCCGTCACCATTGGCGGAAGCTCCTTCTCACTCGGGAGCGGTGGGATGCTTGCCAAGATGAGCGGAGAAGGGGAGTCCTCTTCCGACAGGCGACCGCAAGCACGGCAAGCGCGCAAGGTGCGCAAAGCGCCCGGCCGGACGCGAGGGCGTCGCCGAGGTGATGCTCGCAGGCGCCCGGCGCGCCGCCGACAAGCAAAGCGACGCGAGGCGACTCTTGCCACAAGCTGCGGCAAGCTTGGTCATTGGGCGAGATTGTCGGCGACCACGACGCGGCGAGCCCACGTCGCGCAGGCGGAGGAGGAGGAGCAACCGGCTCTGTTCATTGCTCATGCGAGCATTGAACTACCTCCAGCGGCACCGGCCGCAACGGCTCTCCTCCACCTTGACGAGCCAAAAGCACACGCCCTCCTCGGCGACGGCTCCGACAACAACAAGACCGACGGGTGGTGCCTCGACACCGGCGCCACCCACGACATGACCGGGCGGCGGGAGTTCTTCTCCGAACTTGACTCTAGCGTCCGAGGCTCCATCAAGTTTGGGGACGCCTCTGGCGTGGAAATCAAGGGTGTCGGCTCCGTCATCTTCACCGCCGTGTCTGGTGAGCACAGGCTGCTCACCGGCGTCTACTACATCCCAGATCTGCGGAACTCCATCATCAGCTTGGGACAGCTGGATGAGAACGGCTCGCGTGTCGAGATCGAGCACGAGTGCTTTGGTTTGGGATCTTCGCGCCGCCTTCTTGCCAAGGTAAACAGAGCGCAAATCGCCTCTACATCCTTCACATGCGGTGGCACAACCCCTCGGTCTCGCCGCTCGTCGGGACGACGAGCGTGCGATAACGAGCGCTTTGGGCACCTTCGCCGAGGCCACGGCGGCTCGGTGCCACGGAGATGGTGCGAGGCTGCCGTGCCTTGACCATGTGGAGCGGCTCTGCGGCGTCTGCGTGTTGGGCGCAGGCGACTCCTTTTCCCAGCGGCGAGTTTCGAGCAAAGGAGAGGCTCGAGCTCGTGCACGGGGACTTGTGTGGCCCGGTGACACCGGCCACACCAGGAGGACGACGCTACTTCTTGCTGCTCGTCGACGACCTCTCCCGCTACATGTGGGTGATGGTCCTCGGCGGCAAGGAGAGGCTGCGGGCGCCATCAGCGCCGCAGTCGCCGCGAGGCGAGTGCGGCCGCAAGCTGCGCGTCTTTGCGCCACAACAACGCGCGAATTCACGGCGGCTGAATTCGCGTCGTACTGCGCTGATGAGGGCATTCAGCGCCACTACTCCGCGCCGTACAGCCCGCAGCAGAACGGCGTCGTCGAGCGGCGCAACCAGACGGTTGTGGGGATGGCTCGGGCCCTCCTCAAGCAGAGGGGGATGCCGGCTGTCTTCTGGGGAGAGGCGGTGGTGACGGCCGTCTACATCCTCAACCGCTCGCCTACCAAGGCGCTCGACGGCAGGACGCCGTACGAGGCTTGGCATGGGCGCAAGCCGGCGGTCTCTCACTTGCGGGTTTTCGGCTCCCTCGCGTTCGCCAAGGAGCTTGGCCACATCGGCAAGCTCGGCGGCGGAGCACTCGGGTGTTCGCCGGCTCGCGGAGGGCTCGAGGCCTACCGCATCCTCGACCTGTCACACAACGCGTCGCATCTCGCGTGGCGTTGTGTTCGGCGGCGGCGGGCGTGGGACAAGGCGGTGGGCGGCGGTTCGACTCGACTCGGGGACTTCGTTGTCGACTACGTCCTCTTCAAGAGAGCCGGGGGAGCTAGCAGCTCGTCTTCACCGAGCTCGTCCACCTCGACACCTTGCTTGCCACCAACTCCGGTGAGGGCTACGCCCCACTCTTCACCACCGGCCACTCCACGCTCTCCCGCACCGGCTCACCACTCTCCTGCACCGGCGGCCACACCACCGGGATCGGCACCAACAGCTTCGGTCCACGACGAGCAGCGCACGGTGGAGTTCGCTACTCCGCTGTCCCACGACGAGGACGCGTCGACGCTACCACGGCGGCGAGCCTCGCGCTACCGTACCATGGACAACATCCTCGGCGCCGCCGTCCACGGATCGGCGCGGACGACTTCGACCGCGAGCGCACTTGGCGTGCGACGGCGGCGAGCCCCGCCCTTCGCCGAGGCGGAGGGAGACGCGCGTGGCGTGTCGCGATGAAGCGAGAGATGGGCGCCGCCGAGCGGAACCGGGCGTGGGGCTGGCGAATCTTCTGCCGGTCACCGCGCGATCACCCTTAAGTGGGTGTTCAAGGTGGCGGGATGAGTATCACTTCATCGAAGCTGCACCGATGAAGGAGTATCCGGGCGGCTACATCAACACCCAAGACCAGCTCGCCGACTTCCTGACCAAGTCTCTTGGGCGGATCAAGTTCCAGGAGTTTCGCGCCAGGATCGGGATGGCTCAGATTTCTCACAAGGAGACACACAAGACTTAGGGGGAGAATGATGGATAAGTCTCTGTGTCGGCTTTTTGTGTCGGCTTTTTGCTTTTGTAAAGGACAGCATCCTTGACTGGTTGTTAGCATCTCAAGGACAGCATCCTTGACTGGTTGTTAGTATCTCTAGGACAACATCTTGACCAGCATTTAGGACAGGTTGTTAGCATCTTAGAGGATGATGGATAAGTCTCTGTGTCGGCTTTCTGTGTCGGCCTTTTGTGTCGGCCTTTTGCTTTTGTTGTACTGTGGTCTTTGTGAGGTGTACAGCATCTTGGACTAGCATCTAGGACAGCATCTTAGACTAGCATTTTAGCATCTTGACTAGCATCTATGACAGCATCTTAGGACAGCATCTTGACTAGCATCTAGGGCAGCATCTTAGACTAGCATCTTAGCATATGCTTGGCTGGTTGACAGCCTATAAATATGTATCCCCAACCCCTCAGGTTGGCATGGCATTGTGAAGAGAAATATACAAGAAAAATTGCCCCATCTGCAAGTGTCATCCTCTCCATGAGAGTAAGGATCTTGCTATCACCTCAAGCAAGAGTCCACCACCAGTGCAGCAGCGGCTCATTGCCCACGCTCCTCCTCTCCGGAGGCGGCAAAGCGGCTCGTCGAAGCAGCCCTCTCTCCACGCAACACCCCCCCAGTAGCGCGCCATGTCCGTAGGGCAGTCTCAGCGCTCGGTCGCCTCGAGCATGCGGCGCCAAGAGACGGCCGAAGCTTCGCCGCAGCAAAGACGAGCGAAGCGGCGGCGAGACGCCGCAGCCGCGGAAAGGCGTCGAGGCCGGCGGCGGAGCCGGGCAGCGGCCAGGCGGAGGTGGAAGCGGCGGCGGCGCAGATGCAGCGCGCGGCGCGCAGCAGCGGTCGAGGTTCTGCAGCGGCGGCAACAGCGGCTCCATCTCTGCGATGATAGGCCGCGCGCGGACCTTGAGCGGCGGAGAGGGAGGCGGCGCGAGGGCAGCGGCGCGATGGCGGCGCTCACGCCCATGGCGCGGGCGATCGAACAGCGCGATGCGGCTGGTGGCGCTCTGGAGGAGCGCGCGCGGCGGCGGTGTCTGGTCGACGGAGAGCGCGGCCTTCACAGCGACGCGGCTCTCTCCCGGTTCGGCAGTGGTCACCACGAGTACCAGTATCGTCGAGGGCGTCGGCTCCGGCGGCGGTGGCCTACCTCACCAAGTCCAACTTCGTCGAGTGGGCTACGGTGATGAGGTAAAGCTCGGTGCGGCATATGTGGGATGCGATCCGACGGCGGCGTCGACTACAACCAGATCGACGGCGCTGGATGCTCTCATCGCCGCGATCCGCCCGAGATGCGATTCTCGCTACCAACAAGCGGTGTCAAGGAGGCTTGGGGCGCCATCGCCGCGACGCGCGCCGGCGGCGGCGCGCCGCAAGTCCACACTGCGAGCGCCGCGCAGTGGGAGACCACGGCCTTCAAGCGGTGAGGGCGTTGATGACTTTGCTCTTCGTCTCAACACTCGCTGCGGTTGGTGCGATTCGGCAATGACACCTACGGCGAGGAGAGGCGTGGAGAAGCTCTTTATTGCGTCCCGAGAAGTACAAGCGGATGGCTCACTCGATCCGATCTCTGCTGGATCTCTCCACGATGACGATCGAGGAGGCGCGGTCGCTGAAGGTCGCCGGCGATGAGCCACTGGCGTCTCGGGACCCGTCACCATTGGCGGAAGCTCCTCCTCACTCGGGAAGCGGTGGGCTGCCGGCCAAGGTGACGAGGAAGAAGGGGGAGCCTTCTTCCACGACGACGCCGCATGCGTGGCAGCGCGGCAAGCGCGCAAAGACGCCGGGCGTGGCGCGAGCGTCCGAGGATGATGACCGTGGGCGCCAGGCGCGCGCCGGCAAGCAAGCAAGCGCGAGACGAGGCGACTCTTGCCACAACTGCGGCAAGCTTGGTCATTGGGCCAGGGAGTGTCGACAGCCACGACGCGGCCAGGCCCACGTCGCGCAGGCGGAGGAGGAGGAGCAGCCGGCTCTGTTCATTGCTCATGCGAGCATCGAACTACCTCCAGCGGCACCGGCCGCAACGGCTCTCCTCCACCTTGACGAGCCAAAAGCACACGCCTTCCTCGGCTACGGCTCCGGCAACGACAAGACTGACGGGTGGTGCCTCGACACCGGCGCCACCCATCACATGACCGGTCGACGGGAGTTCTTCGCCGAGCTTGACTCTAGCGTCCGAGGCTCCGTCAAGTTTGGGGACGCCTCCGGCGTGGAAATCAAGGGCGTCGGCTCCGTCATCTTCACCGCCGTGTCTGGTGAGCACAGGCTGCTCACCGGCGTCTACTACATCCCCGATCTGCGGAACTCCATCATCAGCTTGGGACAGCTGGATGAGAACGGCTCGCGTGTCGAGATCGAGCACGGGGTGCTGCGGATTTGGGATCTTCGCCGCCGCCTTCTTGCCAAGGTAAACAGAGGCGCAAATCGCCTCTACATCCTTCACATGCAGGTGGCACAACCCCTCTGTCTCGCTGCTCGTCGGGACGACGAGGCGTGCGATAACCGCGAGCGCTTTGGGCACCTTCGCCGAGGCCTCAAGCGGCTCGGTGCCACGGAGATGGTGCGAGGCTGCCGTGCCTTGACCATGTGGAGCGATTCTGCGGCGTCTGCGTGTTGGCGGCGCAGGCGACTCCTTTCCCAGCGGCGAGCCCGAGCCAAGGAGAGGCTCGAGCTCGTGCACGGTGACTTGTGTGGCCCGGTGACACCGGCCACACCGGGAGGACGACGCTACTTCCTGCGCTCGTCGGCGACCTCTCCGCTACATGTGGGTGATGGTCCTCGGCGGCAAGGAGAGGCCGCGGGCGCCATCAGCGCCACGCAGTCGCCGCGAGGCGAGTGCGCCGCAAGCTGCGCGTGTTGCGCCTGCACAACGGCGGCGAATTCACGGCGGCCGAATTTGCATCGCATCTTTGCGATGAGGGCATTGGCGCCACTACTCGCGCCGCATGCCCGCGCGAGCGGCGTCGTCGGCAGCGCAACCGGCGGTTGTGGGGATGGCTCGGGCCCTCCTCAGCGAGGGGATGCCACCGTCTTCTAGGAGAGCGGTGGTGACGGCCGTCTACATCCTCAACCGCTCGCCTACCAAGCGCTCGGCGGCGGGGCGCCGTCTGAGGCTTGGCATGGGCGCAAGCCGGCGGTCTCCCACTTGCGGGTCTTGGCTCCTCGCGTTCGCCAAGGAGCTTGGCCACATCGGCAAGCTCGGCGGCGAGAGCACTCGGGTGTTCGCCGGCCACGCGAGGGCTCGAAGGCCTACGCATCCTCGACCACTGTCACCAAGGCGTCGCATCTCGCGTGATGTTGTGTTCGGCGAAGGCGGGCGGGCGTGGGACAAGGCGGTGGGCGGCGGTTCGACCGACTCGGGGACCGTTGTCGACTCGTCCGCCGAGAGGCGGGAGCTAGCAGCTCGTCTTCACCGAGCTCGTCCACCTCGACACCTCGCTCGCCACCAGCTCCGGCGAGTGCTCCACCACCTTCGGCACCGGCTACGCCCCACTCTCCTGCACCGGCGGCCACACCACCGGGATCGGCCCCGCCTTCGGTCCCACGACGGCGGCGCCGCGGTGGAGTTCGCTACTCCGCTGTCCCACGACGAGGACCGCGTCGACGCCTACCACGACGGCGAGCCTCTGCGCTACCGTACCATGGACAACATCCTCGGCGAGTTGCGTCCACAGGCGGCGCGCAGATGACTTCGAGGCGGGCGCACTTGGCGTCGCGACGGCGGCGAGCCCCGCTCCTTCGGCCGAGGCGGAGGGAGCGCGCGTGGCGTGTCGCGATGAAGCGAGAGATGGACGCCGTCGAGCGGAACCGGACGTGGGAGATGGCGGATCTTCCTGCCGGTCACCGCGCGATCACCCTTAAGTGGGTGTTCAAGCTGAAGAGGGATGAAGCCGGCGCCATCGTCAAGCACAAGGCTCGCTTGGTGGCACGAGGATTCATGCGGCGGAGGGTCGACCGACGGCGCCGCACCCGTCGCGCGCATGGAGTCCGTTCGTCTTCTCCTCGCACTTGCAGCCCAGGAGGGTTGGCGCGTCCATCACATGGATGTCAAGTCCGCCTTCCTCAACGGCGACTTGAAGGAGGAGGTCTACGTTCGTCAGCCGCCGGGATTCGTCATCCCCGGCAAGGAGGGCAAGGTCCTCCGCCTGCGCAAGGCCCTCTACGGCTTGCGGCAGGCACCACGAGCACGAACGCTAAGTGGACTCCACCCTTACGCAAATGGGGTTCGGCAGAGCGCACACGCAGGTGTGGTCTACCGGGCGGGCAAGGCGGCAACGCCTGGCGGTGGCGTCGTCGACGACTTGGTGATCACCGGCTCCAAGGAGGCGAGGTTGAAGCATTCAAGGCGGAGATGAAGACCGCCTTCGAGATGAGCGACTTGGGGCTCCTCTCCTTCTACACGGGATCGAGGTCCACGGGACAGCTCCGTATCTCCTTCGCGGATCGCCACGCCAAGCGCATCGTCGAAGTGGCGGGCTCACCGATCGCAACCCACCCACACTCCTATGGAGGAAAGGTGGCCGAGTCGTGAGTGCAGCGGAGGAGGTGGGCGCAACGCAAGATCTGCGCGCGTTATGGGCAGCCTTCGCTACCTTGTCCACACGCGACCGGACTTGGCGTTCGCCGTCGGCTACGTCAGCCGGTTCATGCAACGACCGACGACGGAACACGGCGAGCCATGAAAAGGATCGCCGCTCGTCGCGGGCACCTCCGACTACGGCTTGCACTACCCAAGGTGCCCCGGCGCGGCGCACTTCATCGGGTACAGCGACAACGACCACGCCGGCGACATCGACACGAGCAAGAGCACTAGCGGGACGCTGTTCTTCCTCGGCAAGTGTCCGATCAGCTGGCAGTCGGTCAAGCAGCAGGTAGTGGCTTTGTTTAGCTGCGAAGCAGAGTACATTGCAGCCACTACCGCCTCTACTCAGGCTCCGTGGCTGGCACAGCTGCTTGGCGATCTCCTTGACAGAGACACGGAGGCAGTGGAGCTCAGGGTGGACAGCAAGTCCGCCTTGGCCTTGGCGAAGAACCCTGTCTTCCATGAGCGCAGCAAGCACATCCGGGTGAGGTATCACTTCATCAGAAGCTGCCTGGATGAAGGGAGTATCCGGGCCAACTACATCAACACCCAAGACCAGCTCGCCGACTTCCTGACCAAGTCTCTTGGGCGGATCAAGTTCCAGGAGTTTCGCGCGGATCGGGATGGCTCGATTCCTCACAGGAGACACACAAGACTTAGGGGAGAATGATGGATAAGTCTCGTGTCGGCTTTACGTGTCGGCCTTTTGTGTCGACCTTTTGCTTTTGTTGTCTTGTGGTCTTTGTGGGGTGTACTGAGATCTTGGACTAGCATCTAGGACAGCATCTTAGACTAGCATCTTAGCATCTTGACTAGCATCTAGGACAACATCTTAGGACAAACATCTTGACTAGCATCTAGGGCAAACATCTTAGACTAGCATCTTAGCATATGCTTGGTGGTTGTGACCTATAAATATGTATCCCCAACCCTCAAGTTGGCATGGCATTGTGAAGAGAAATATACAAGAAAAATTGCCCCATCTCCAAGTGTCATCCTCTCCATGAGAGTAAGGATCTTGCTATCACCTCAAGCAAGAGTCCAGCGACTAACAGAGGACAGCATCTAGGACAGGTTGTTAGCATCTTAGACTAGCATCTTGGCATATGCTTGGCTGAGTAGCAGCCTATAAATATGTATACCCAACCCCTTAGGTTGGCATGGCATTGTGAAGAGAAATATACAAGAAAAATTGCCCCATCTTCAAGTGTCATCCTCTCTATGAGAGTAAGGATCTTGCTATCACCTCAAGCAAGAGTCCAGCGACTAACAAGGATGGCCACATCAAGCTCTCTGTAGCTTGTGCAACCAAGCCCCCGAAACGTTGTCGTATTTATGCTTGCTGTGCCCCTACGCTCTTAAGACTTGGACTAGGGTGCTCAACCTCTCAAACTGCAACATTCTGAGCTGTGTTCCTCCTCAGAACTTCAGCAGCTTAATGACCTGGTGGCATCAAGCTAGTCAACAGACGCTCAAAGGAGATAGGAAAAGTTTCAACGGTATTGTCATCTATATAGTCTGGAACATTTGGAAGGAAAGAAATCGGAGGATTTTTCAAAATGTGGAGTTGAGCTCACAAGAGCTTGCTTTCAAGATCAGAGAGGACTTCCAACTGCGGGAGCAAGCTTTTCTCGTTTAGTCCAACTGTGGGACCTCTTTTTTTTTCTAGCCGAAGCTTCGCGGTTGTCTGTCGCGAGCTTTTGACCCTTGCGCCCCTGTTTTTTCTTTCCTCTTAAACCCTAACCTTGTTTCTTCTCTCTACCTTTAATGAATGTGGCAAAGCTCCTGCCTTTTTGTTCAAAAAAAAAACATTATAGCTGAATATTATGAGAGCATATCCGGTCAAAATCACCTAAAAGTTGAAAAACCGTGAAAGTCTTCGAAGTTTTAAAAATTCCTAAAAAAACAAGATGTAGTGTGTTATCTAACCATGCAAAATTTCGGGATTAAACTCAACCTCATTTGTAAAGATATGAAAAAGACAAATTCTGCATAAACAGTAACAAATCGCTATTCGTGCAGAATTTGTCTTTTTCTGATATGGCTAATCTACGATGGTAGTGTAAGATGGTAGTGTAAGGTAATACAAATCGCCCTTGCGACAGTATGGCTTTTCCAAACTGACGTGAGGCTCTGATTTGCAGAGGATTGACTGAAGTAAATTCTTTATTGCCTTCTCAATGATAGCCGGCATCTCTTATATAGATGAGAAGCCCTCCCAAGCAAGATATACTAATTATAAACTTCCTACAACTAAGTTACAGAACTTCCTATAACTAAGTTACAACTTCCTAATCAAACTCATCTATCGATAGAATATAAACTAATAGCTGATCCGAACTCTACGTCTTGACTGCAACCGTGAAGACATTGTAGCCGAACTGGTGCAACCGTGAAGACATTGTAGCCGAACTGGACTCGTCCTGTAGCTGTCAAGAATTGCCGAAATGGATTCAACTGGCGGCCACGTTGTCCGAAACTGTCGTGACCGAAGCTGCTGTGTTGTCCGAACTGGATGCAACAGCCCTAGGCTGACGCTGATGCGTTTGTCCCACAAACGCGTCCACAACATTTTCATATCTTGCGATTGAGGTTAAGTTTGATCCTGAAATTTTGCATGGTTAGAGATCATCCCCTCTCCTACATCTGGTATTTTTTTGGAATTTTCGAAAACTTAAAGATATGATTTTCACGGGTTTTCAACTTTTAGGTGGTTTTCACTGGATATGTCCTCGAATATTATTGCAGAATGGCTGCATAGAAAATGTACATTAACCAAAAGAACGGAGAGCATTTTGTTCTCATAAAATGAAAGCCTCCTCCAAATGCCTAATGCAGTAATTCCTGTGTTGAAAGTGATTAAACACCACACGAAATGGCTTTCTGGAGTGAGTTGCACATGGTTGCAAATTCAGTTCTACATGGCTGCTGGTTGACGCTTGACACATAATAACGTGGAAAGAAGAGGTAATCATGTGTTGATTATATCCTAGTTAGGAAAAAAAAAACTACTTTACACGTCAGATAGGTCTCATGTGACTTGTTAGTTCTTCCATCAGTGCCTTTTGTTTTTTTAACTAAATTTGCCCCAAAGTTTTAATAACATGGATAAAATCGAAGGTGCCAACAATTGAAAAATGCAGTTGTATACTATTCAACGACCACTTTTCCGCTCAAGTTAACAAAGTATTGCCTATTTATGATCATGATGACCAGATGATGACACTGCAGCAGAAAGTGCTGACTTAATTATACTACTTTACTCTATCAAAGAAAGCCACTTCTTAATTCTTAGGTTGTCTCACCTTATTTTAATGGATAGGAGCAGGGTCATTTCTTACAAGGAAAGGAACTTCACAGAGAACTATAGTCATGTCTCGCAGATGATGAAGGGCATCAGCCAGGATAACGCTGATGAAAAGCTACAGGTAAAATCATAGGAGGAAGCAAATTTTCTACCTGAAATCATATAATACAGATCAAGAGCATGTAGGAATTACACCTCTAAGTGGTGGCTTGATACCGGGTTTTTAGCTTAATTGGCACTGTTTGCACTCGAAATAACAAACCTAACCCCCTTTCGAATATCAAAGCCAAAATGGTATCGCAGACTCGCTGGCAAGTAACACGTGTCCTCGTCAGTGCCACGGGTATGCGGACACCCTCGTCCCCTCCCCAGGGGAGGGGACTTCCGACAAGTGTCCTCACCCCCTCCCCTGAACTTTCGACACATGCCCTTGTCCCCTCCCCATGGGAGGGGACTTCCGACACGTGCCCCCCTCGTCCGCGCTCCTCGGGAGGGGACTCATACTGCTAATTAATTACGATTAAATTGATTACGACTAACTAATTACGACTAATTAATTATGACTAACTAACTACGACTAATTAATTATGAATAATGAGTTATGACTAAACTAATTACTGCTAATTAACTACGACTAAATTGATTAGGGCTAATTAATTACGACTAATTAATTACATTGGTTAATTAATTAACTCCACCGTGTAATTACTTAGTCGTGTAATTAATTGCATGTATTAAATTAATTAATCCTCGTCCGCGCTACGGTGGGGACTCCCTCTGTCGACGATCAAGACGTCGATCTTACGAAAATAGAAAGGAGAAAATGACGTGGGAAATCTCAGGGAATAATGGGACTGCTCTTTTATTAATATGAACTGAAATTTACAAGGTATATCCTAAGGACTCTGCTTGCCCTCTTGCTAACTCAGAACTATTACACAAATCTATGGTTTGTGTTTTTTGTCTTCCTTCTTCTGTTGCTTTTTTTCTTTTTTCCTTTATCCGTCCAGGTTCCATCTTTAAATAGCCCTCGAAGAGGTGGCAGTTACTTTCGGAGAAGGCGCCTGATGCGAAGTGTTGCGTCTGGTCGGAATCAAGTGACGGTTGATACAGAATCAACCGTTTGGCGGTTATATGTCTATGAAATATATAACCGCACGGAGGTTGTTCACTGGTGTGTCTTGGATAAGATACGTCGTATGGAATATGCACGTGTTCCATTCATCATACGGTAGAGAATATACCTTGGAATCAGTTCTTACCTTCTACGAGCAGTTCTCCTGGTCGGAAGCTTGGCTTGGGCCTTCGTCCGACCAGGGTACCCATTATGTAACCTCTGGAATCTCTACGACCAGTGAGGTCATGCACCTCAAAGGTTACGACCATGAAGACGTATGGTCTTCTATATATTAAAGATAATATATAGAGGTTTTAATCCTCGTCAGCTAGCCCCCGAACTTTAAATGAATAGATCGTGTGAACACCTTTCTTCCGATGAAATCGTATCGGGATGACGCTTATTAAATACAAAGGCATTTGAAGCGGTTTGTATTCACTTTAAAGTTGAGAACTTTGCCTTGGGATTTGAAGAGTTTCTGTGTCCGTTGGACTTTTTTGGGTAACTCCTTATTACGGTTTAGGATTTCTGAAGCTTCTAAAACCCCTTTGTAAACTTAAGGTTTTTTCACTTCCTCCGTTCTTTTCTCATCTTAGAGTAAAACTACCTCCGACCTCCTTTGCTTTTCTCACCCAAAAGAACCTAACCATGTCGGACCAAATCACCAACCGGTCGGTTTCAGGCCTAAGTGAGAAAAAGTTGGAGAATCTGGAGAAGATCGGGATGCTCCCGGCAAGGATGTGATTTCTTGGAGATCCGCGTTTGGGAACATTCCCAGGCAAAGAAGATGGAGAAATTCTGTTTTCTCGCATATATCGAATGCGGATTTCGGCTACCAATTCACTCCTTCCTTCCTCAAGTTTTGGAGTATTATGGAGTTAAATTGGTGAATCTGGCTCCCAATGCCATCGCCAATCTCAGTATTTTTATCTATCTCTGCGAAGCGTACTTGGGGATTTCAGCAGATCTGGATCTATTCAGGTACTACTACAGGATGACAAAGTTCGGAAAAGCGATTGGGACGCCTGGAGAGTGCACCTTGCGTCTCCATGATGGAAAAGCTGATGAGTACATTTTTATGTACTCAAAATCTTCGTGGTCGTCGTGGAAGAAGAGCTGGTTCTATATGAAGATCACGAAGAAAGACAACCTTTATTATTCTGGTAAGAAGGCGGTCGAGAATCCGAGATGGCGCTCCTCTACAGAGAAAGAGGGAAATGTAGGGAAATGGGCTGAAGCAATCAAGCTTCTTAGTGTCAAAGGTCTAACATCTTGGCATGTGGTGAAGGATTTTCCACGCACGGGTTAGCCCTTGAAGGCCCGAGCACATAAGATGCTCTGTACATTGGTCGTGATGATCGACCAGAGATTCTAAAAATGGTAAGCCATTAACGATTCCGACCAGTTTTCCTATCTCAGTTAATTATTTTTGTATCCTTAAATCTTTCATCTTACCTTTACAGCTCTATCTTCCGATGAGATTAGAAGCCGGATCAAGATGATCTGCGCCGGAGAGCCTGGCGATAAAGCTAGTTTCCCTCGGATCTTAGCGGCTGTTTCCGCTGAAGAAAGGATTGAAAGACTTAAGGTTAAAAATATCAACTGCTGTCTTATTGACGTACATATTATTTTTGATCGGTATACCATAAATCCTCTTTGATGTGTAGTCGGTTGGGTTGAGAATCAACAAGGTCACTGAAAGATGTGAGCCAATTGATGATCCGATCTCCTTCGACCACACAGATGTAAGCCTTCCGGGTAGGTAACAGAACACAAATAATATTTTGGATAAATTATGTTTATCGCCTAACTATCTTTGATGATGAATTTAGGCGGTCGTCGTACCTTCCAAAGAAGGTCATCGAGAACCCTCCGGTGCCTCACGAGGCCACTGTTGTGGAGGTAGACGAATCTACATCTACTGACCCGGCGATTAGGGACCTCGACCAAATGGTCGCGGATATCGCTTCCGATTTCCGATCAGTGGATGTGCAAGATCTAGTCAACCCTACCGGTTTAGAACTAGTGAAATCAGTTGATAAGAAGAGGAAGGCCAGCGCAACGAACTTCACTTCGATGCGCTACAAGGGTAAATTTAGAAAAACAACAAGGTATATATATAAAACGAAGATGTCGTATTTATACATACCTTGGATCTTCCTTACCTTCTCTCTCTCTCTCGTTTTAGATCTTCTGGTGTTCCGGTCGTGTCCGACCAGAGCACCCCTCAGGAAGAAGTTCCTGAGGTAGAGGTGGTCGTGGAGGCTCCTAACCAGGATACTCCTAAAGCAAAAACTACCAAGGATGAAGTAGCAAAAGAAGCCCCCGAGCAGGTTTCAGCATCTGCTCAGGATCCTCTAGTAATCCTTACTCCTTCTCCGGAGGTAGTCATCCCCAGAGACCCTCAGCAGGTTCCACCTCCTCCAGGAAATACTTCTCAGGTTAACAAATTCCATTTTTCTCCCCGATTTATCGAGGATAAGGAACTTGATGAAGCCTGGGGAAAGATATCGGACCATCAAGCCAAGATTGGTCCAGATACCATCTTTTCGAATATAACGATATAGCAATTCGGGTAAGTGTTCTCGACCATCCTTACAACTCTTTCTTTTGCGGTTTCTTTGAAAGCTTGCTAAAGAAAGGAATTTTGTTTTTGTAGCATTTGGTGAAAACTATCTTTGTGATCGGAGGACCCAGTGAATAAAAACTTTGGAGCAAAACACTCCGATCCGAGAAGTAAGTACATTTCTCTTTTGATCTCCTAAGGTTTATTATCTTGATTCTCCTTATAGATTATCCTTCTCTTTCTATCATATTTGATAGATTTAGAAAAATTAAAGAAGAGATCAAGGCCAAGGAAGCCATGATAATAAAGCTGAGGGAAGAAAATCAGAGTAAAGACCGGTCGATCGAGCATACGATGACTAGGCAAAAAGAGGTTTTCGACTCTTGTGAGAAGAAAATCAAAGGTAACTGGTCGTAGACCTAACCTGTATTCCATAACTCCAATCGTAAAGAGTACATTAATTTTGTTTATCTACTCGTGCATAAAAAACTGTAGCACTTGAACGAGCGGAGAAGACCCTCGATTTTGAGCGTGGCCAAAAGGAAGCTTTTGTATTTGGCCTTGATGAGAAGATCAAGGCTCTTAACAAGATGATCTTCGATATGGGATCAGGATCAAGCTTGCCTTCTTTAGGAGATCCAACTGAAAAGATGGACTACTTTGGTCAACTTTTGGAAGATCGCAAAGGTCTGCTCAAAACTATGAGGGAAAACCATACCCAGACAATGAAGCTATTGTAACTGGAGTTAGTGTTGCTTTAGCAAAACTAAAGGCTTCCGATCCCTCTGTTAACCTTAAAGCTGTGGAAGAGGACTTCGACTGCTCTGAGAGTGAAGCAACAAAACTTTTCGAGGAAGTAAAACCTCTCGGAGAGAAAGTTGCAGGGGAAATAGAAGTCGGATCTCCATCTCATAGCGACCAGTCTGGAGGTCCTAATATGTAAACAGATGTAATATTAGACTATGTAAAATGAAAAACTTACCTTTTGTCAAAGAAGATCCTGCTTTGTCAATGTTGTTAAATACTCATATATCTCCTAGCCCCCGATTGCTTATGTTAGTAGATGAACGTTACTAAAAGAAAGCGATGAGACCAGAAATTGAGTAATAACGATGACCATGGTAAGAGTCTTGATAATGTCTATGACAACGATCTAGGAAATACTAGGAAATCATGTGGTGGAACCACCGATTTCGACTAGTCTAGATCTTGTCCATTATCAAGTACTATGAAATACCACTTGTAGTCGGAAGACATAACAAAGACCGGATTTTGCCGATAAGAAGATATGCATTAAGAATGTATGCAAAGAAAAAGAAAAGAAGAGATAAGTACCGTTGTTTAGAAAATATTTGGATCTGGTCGTATCGAATCTCAAGAACTAAAGATTTGTTAAAATATGTCGCGAAACGTGCTCATGATCAAATCCGACTGGCAGCGAGGATCGTAGGAAAAGGACCGTCACTAGGAAGCTCCTTCCAGTGGGCAGGACCACGTGCAGAGAGGAGAGACTTCGACCAGGAGGCTTTCTGTGTCCCGACCAGTAGCCAAACTTGATTAGAACAGAATGTTGAAATAAAATAACAATCTTCAAATTCAAGAAAGAAACGAAAACCAAGTAAACCGTCTGAGTTGGTATTCCTCATACTCGTATGATTCTTTAAGAAAAGAATGTCTGGTCGTGCGTGTGTATCATTGAAGCAATGATCACGTCTAAAACCAGTGTGGTCGGTGACATTCAAGTCAGCAACCATGAGTAGTGGAGATCCTACGAAAGGAATATCGGAGAGAATGAGAGTCTTCTCAGACCAACCAAAGAACGGAATGGCATACGACCGGATCGACAAATAATAAGCATAAACAACCATACTTATCATTTTTAAGGAAAAACATCTTTATTGAAAAAAGAATGTAAATGAAATACATGAAATTAAACATAGAACTTACGCAATTGATCAATATTCCAAGAATTAGACAAAACTTGCCCATCGGTCATAGCTAATCGTGCAGATCACGGTCGGGTAACCGACCACGGTGTATGGACCTTCCACTTAGGTGAAAGTTTGTTGCGACCGCTTGGTTCGAATTTTCTAAGAACCAAATCACCTACGATTAAGGTGCGAGGTTGCACCTTACGATCGTAGTAATGCCGACGCATGGCTTGGCCGGTAGATCGATCGTAGCAAAGCTTGGTTTCGTCGTTCTTCAAGGAAATTGATGTCGTCAAGTCGTCGTTCACACCGATCACTTTCGGAAAAGGAATCGGTTCGGCGCGAACCAATTTTAAGCTCGGAGGAAGCATGGCTTCACTCAGTAAACCATAAAGAATGGTGTTTCACGGGTCGCACGACTAGTCGTGAATGCGAGCGACCCATAATCTGAAGGAAGTTCTTGAACCCAAGCTCGACCGTGAATTAATCGATCAAATACTCGTCGTTTGATCCCTTGCATTATGATACCATTGGCTCGCTCAACTGCTCCATTGCTCTGTGGATGAGTAACAGAAGCGAAATGTATCTTGATACCTAGTTCTTCACGAATTCACGAAATTGCTTTGCTGAAAATCGGGCACCGTTATCGATGATTATCGATTGGGTACACCAAACCGTGTAATCACGCTTTTTGTTAGGAACCTCTTGGCGGCTTGGTTGTAGTTTTTACAACCGGCTCGGCTTCGATCCATTTAGTGAACGTGTCAATCATAACGAACAGGAACTCAAAGCCCCCGGGTGCTCTTGGGAAAGGTTCCAGAATGTCCAGTCCCCAGGTTGCAAAAGGGCAAGAAAGAAGAATTGTTTGCAAAGCTTGAGGCGGTGATGTACTTGTCGACTATGAAACCGACATTGTACGCGCCGTCACAAGCTCTTTTGCATCATAAAGGCGATTGGCGATGAGTATCCTTGCCTAAAGGCTTTACCAACCAAAGTTACAGAGGAATGATGTGCTCCTGAGACTCCTCCATGAATTTCGCTAGCAATTTAATGTCATCAGAGTGAGATATGCATCTCATCAACACTCCGTGAGATCCTCGCTTATACAAGGTACGTTCAATGAGAGTGTATGATTTGGCTTTTCGTGCAATGCGATCAGCCTCTACATCATCTTCTGGAATTAGGTCATGTTGAAGATAATTGTAGATCGATGTCATCCAATCTCTACCGTGATCGTGATGGCGCCAACCATCATCGACCTGTGGAGCATCCATGTTCGCAGAATCGAGGTGTGCAACCTCCTTGCTAACATCTATGTCCTCGGAAGGCTCGACTACCGAGGGTGAATCGAGTTTCTCGAGAAAAACTCCGGGCGGGACGGATGTCCGTGTGGAAGCCATCCGGGCCAACTGGTATGCCAGAAAGTTTTCCTTTCTAGGAATGTGTTGGATCTGGAAACCGAAGAAATGCTTTTCGAGTTTCTGTACTTCCGCCAGATATGATGACATCTTGATACTAGAGCATTGGTACTCTTTCCCTACTTGATTCGCTACTAGTTGAGAATCGCCTTTCACTAGCAATCTGCGAATCCCGAGCGAACGAGCTGCCCGAAGTCCGGCCAGTAAACCTTCATATTCTGCCACATTGTTAGTAGCAGGAAAGTTAAACTGAATGGCGTACTTTATTTGTTCACCAGTAGGGGAAATCAAGACGACCCCAGCCCCCGAGCCATGCAACATCAAGGAACCATCGAAGTACATTGTCCACTCGTCGTGGTGCTCGTACTCGGGCCCTTGGGTGGGTTCAGGGTTTGTCCATTCGGCAATGAATTCTGCTATTGCCTGGGACTTGATTGCTGTTCGTGGGACAAAATGGAGATCGAACGCCCCAAGCTCAACCGCCCATTTTGATATTCGTCCTGATGACTCCCTGTTTCCCAGGACTTGACCAAGGGGATATCCAGTAGGTACAACCACTTTGTGGGCCTGAAAATAATGTCTTAGTTTCCTTTAAGCCATAAGGAGACCATAGAGCAATTTTTGTACCTGCGGATACCTTTCTTTTGGTCCATGTAAGACTTCACTTACGTAATATATTGGTCGTTGAACATTGTCTCGTTCTACGACCAGTACACCACTAACCGTTTGTGGCGTTGCAGCCACGTAAATTAGTAATGTTTCTCCCAATCTTGGAGAAATAAGATTGGGGGACTCGTAAGGTACCGTTTTAATTCTTCAAAGGCGCTGCTTGCTTCTTTAGTCTATTCGAAACTCCCATGTTTCCGGAGAAGCTTAAAGAAAGGTAGTCCTTTTTCGCCTAACCGTGCTATGAAACGACTTAACGCTGCCATACAACCGGTTAACTTCTGGACTTCCTTCTTTGTGATTGGATCGCGCATCTGATCGATGGCGGCGATTTTCGTTGGATTTGCTTCAATGCCTCTAGCTGAAACTAGGAACCCAAGAAGCTTTCCCGACGAAACTCCGAACACACATTTCTCTGGATTTAACTTAAGGTTATGACGTCTTAAGTTATTGAAAATCTCTTGCAGGTCTAGAATATGATCCCCAGCGTTGACGCTTTTAACGACCAGATCATCAACGTAGGCTTCAAGATTCCGACCCACCTGAGGGCTAAAGGTCTTTTCATCAACCTTTGGAATGTTGCACCAGCATTCTTGAGACCAAATGATATTTTTACATAACAGTAAGTACCATATGGGGTGATAAAGGAAGTTTTCTCTTCATCTTGTTTACTCATATTGATCCGTGGTACCGTGAATAAGCATCCAAAAACTTAACAACTCACACCCGAGTAGAGTCTACAAGTTGATCAATGCGAGGAAGGGAAAGTCATCCTTCGGACAAGCTTTATTAAGATCTGTAAAGTCAATACACATTCGCCATTTCCGTTGGCTTTTCTAACCATTACGAGTTGGCGAGCCACTCAGGTGGTCGACCTCACGAATGAACCCGGCTTTGAGAAGCTTGTTGATCTCCGACTGGATTGCTTCTTTTCGATCAGGTGCGAAACGCCGTAACTTCTGCTTGACCGGTTTTTTGTTAGGCTGTAGAGCTAGCCTATGCTCGATCACCTCCCTGGGGACTCCGGGCATGTCGGACGCCTGCCATGCGAATATGTCCTGATTAGCTCGGAGGAAGGAGACGAGCGACTCTTCCTATTTAGGGTCGAGTCCTGTCCCGACCAGTATCTTGGCACCCTCTGGAGAAGCGCTTCCATCGAGTTGTACCTCTTTCAATTGGTCGGAAGGTTTTGGTGTCATCTTCGACCTTGAACTTTTGACCTGCATGTTAACGGTGTTAGTTCCCCTGGTCGAAAGTTCATCGACCAGCTCTAAACACTTCCGATCGCATGCGTAGGCTATCTTCTGATCACCTCAGACCGTGATTACACCTTTCGGTCCCGGTATTTTCAAACTCTGATAACCGTAATGCGTGGCTATCAGGAACTTTGCTAAAGCCGGACGACCGAGAATTACATTGTATGCAGTCTCGAAGTTCACCACATCGAATGAAACTTTTTCTGTTCGGAAGTTGTCGGGTTTTCCGAACGTTAGTAGGGACAAGTGCCCTATTGGTTTAGCGATGAGACCGGGCACTATGCTGTGAAAGGCATATTTCACCGGTTTTACCTTGGATTTGGGAATCTGCATATCTTCTAAAGCACTTGCAAATAGAATATTCAAAGAACTACCCCCATCTATCAAAACCCGATTAACCTTGCAGTTATTAATAGTAGGCTCAACGACAATTGGAAACCTACCTGGTCGAGTTGAAGGAATAGGGCAGTCTTCTTTGCTGAAGGAGATTATTGTCTCCGACCACCTTGAAGGTTTAACGGTGATCGAAGGTTCGGTAAGGTTGACCTCTCGCTCCATGGCTTTCAGGTGACGTCTGGACTCGTACGAAGAAGACCCACCGAAGATCACATCAACGGTGTGCTGAGGTTCTTGGTACTCCATCTCTTTGTCACCATCTTTGTCCTTCTTGGAGCTTGTTTCCCCGAGCTCTTGAATCGACGGGAGTGGTCCTTTACCTGCATAATAATCTTCCAGCTTCTTTTTCCAAGCGCGACAATTGCGCAAATCGTGTCCTGCTTGCTGATGAAGAGAACACCATTTTTTGTTTTTCTTGTAACCATTAGTCAGAGCTTTGGCTTTGCCACGACCAGTATAATCTTTTCTTCCTTTTGTAGATTTTTCAGGAACAGTCAGAACCTCTTTGTCGTTGACTCTGCCATGTTTCTTTTTCTTGAGAGTCTTCTTTAGTTTCTTTTCCGCCCTATCTAAGCCAGGTTGGGGGATCTTATCCTTTCGATCAACAGCTTCGTTCCACTCGACCGCTTCACTGGCCGTAGCGTACTTGTGAGCCATGTCGAAGAGCTTGATGGTTGTTCGTGGAGGATGTATAGCTAAATCCTCCGTAAACCTTCGATTTCTTAATCCCGCTTTGAAGGCTTGGATAACGGAAGATTCTGCGACCTCTGGTATTGAGTTACGGACTTGGTTAAATCTTTTAATATACTGCCGGAGAGTCTCGTTTGATTTTTGCCGTATCCTATGGAGATCGTCTTCCTTTCTAGGGCGATCATACGTACCCTAAAAATTTGCAATTAAAAGGTCGCATAGTTGCTCCCAAGTATACACGGATCCGATCGGAAGGTTAAGCAACCAAGATCGGGCTGATCCTTCTAATACTATAGGAAGATAATTCGCCATTACATTTTCATCACCACCTGCAGCTCTGATAGCGGTGGTGTATATCTGGAGAAATTCTAAGGGATTTTGGGTCCCATTGAATTTATCCATATTGGTCGGTCGGAACCTATTTGGCCAACGTACAGCCTGGAGCCCTGCTGAGAAAGCTCGACAGCATGTGATAGTTTCGTGGCGCCTTCTTTGAAAATTCGCTGGATTGTGATCGGTTGGAGATCGATTTCTAGGAACAGATTGTCGATGCTCCAATGTCCCGATCCGGTCGTGGACGTTAGTAAAATGCCTTCGACCGCTTGCCTGGCTCAGATGATGTCGGAGATCACCAGGTCCAAGCGATGGTTCGTCTCAACGAAGTGATGGCGAGGATTCTTGAAATAATCTCCTCCCCTCGTGACTGGTTGGTCGGAATCGTCGAGGTGGTCGCAGTGTCAATTGATCCCCAACGCGACCATGTAGGCTTACGCTTTGGGAAGAATGTTGTGATGAAGTCATGGTGCGACTTTGCGGGTGCCTTCGTTCGATAAGCTTACGTGCGCCGCATTGTCATTGGATAATCTCCGATACTTGACTGCGAGTTGGGCAAAACACGGAGTCTGCGCGGGCGGTCGATAAGTATTTAAAATATCACGACTCATTGCGGGTTTTGTATAGTTACCAAGGTCTCGAGGATTTCGCGAGAAGAAGGTGTTTGATGGCTTACATCCTCCGACCTTACGGTGAATCTTGCCCGGTCCCTCACATTGGTTTGGGAAGGATCAAGCGTATTAAGCGGTGAACATCTACGATTCTGTCACCTCCGGCATTTGGTGCTTGACCACCCGTACCATCTCCATTAGGGCGTGGTGGCGAGGCAATGTGTGGAGGACCGTACGGCATTGTGATCCGTATCTCCGATCGCATTGACCTCGTGCTTCCAGCGGTCCTCGATGAGCTTCCATCGTAATCAGCGGAGAGCCTCTCGAGCTTGCGAGAAGCTTCCACGACGGAGAGCAGTCGGTGATCAGCACCTCCTGAGGTTTTTGGAAGGACCTCAGCCTGATTCGGCGAATCGCTGATCGAATGTTGAGCTTTATCATCCCCACTTGGTTTACGACCAATGGAGGTTTCATTGACACCGTCACTAAGTGTCGGTTGGCTCCTGGAATTACTAGAAGCCGCTGGTGAGTACCTATAAATCATGATCGCATCAAAAGTATGTTGAACTTCGAGTTGCGGTGTTGAATTTTCGTCACCTTTCTTGCCGGTCCAAAGGGTCGGGCTTGCTGAGGATTTGGGGTGTTCCGAACTGGTCGGAAACACTTCCTCTGAGACCGCCACTAATCGTAGCGGTGTGTCTTCATCCATCCAGTTGTCTTCGCCGATTTCTGCCTTGGGCGAGCCGGCAGAGGAGGATGATAAAGAGATTCCGTTTTCCTCCATGGCGCGCATACATGCATCCATGTCGAGGTCGGCGTAGTCCTCCAAGTCGAACCAATTTTCTTCATCCCAACTTCCCGCCATAACCGCATCAGCGATCACAGACGGGGAATGGACAAAGATTTGATGAGCAGAGAAAAATCTTCTGAGATTCCACGCCGTGTACCCCACGGACGGCGCCAGCTGTCGACGATCAAAGCGTTGATCTTACGAAAATAGAAAGGAGAAAATGACGTGGGAAATCTCAGGGAATAATGGGACTGCTCTTTTATTAATATGAACTGAAATTTACAAGGTATATCCTAAGGACTCTACTTGCCCTCTTGCTAACTCAGAACTATTACACAAATCTATGGCTTGTGCTTTTTGTCTTCCTTCTTCTGTTGCTTTTTTTCTTTTTTCCTTGATCCGCCCAGGTTCCATCTTTAAATAGCCCTCGAAGAGTTGGTAGTTACTTCCGGAGAAGGCGCCTGATGCGAAGTGTTGCGTCTGGTCGGAGTCAAGTGACGGTTGATACAGAATCAACCGTTTGACGGTTATATGTCTATGAAACATATAACCGCACGGAGGTTGTTCACTGGTGTGTCTTGGATAAGATACGTCGTATGGAATATGCACGTGTTCCATTCATCATACGGTAGAGAATATACCTTGGAATCAGTTCTTACCTTCTACGAGCGGTTCTCTGGTGGAAGCTTGGCTTGGGCCTTCGTCAGGCCGGTACCCATTATGTAACCTCCGGAATCTCGACCGGTGGTCGTGCACCTCAAAGGTTACGACCATGAAGACGTATGGTCTTCTATATATTAAAGATAATATATAGAGGTTTTAATCCTCGTCACCCTCGTATTGTTAGTTAATTAATTAATTATACAGGTTTAATTAATCCCTGGCTTAATTATGACTAACAAGGATTAATTAAACACATGTAATTAATTAATTAACTAGCAGTGTGAGGGAAGTCCCCACCGTAGCGTGGACGAGGATTAATTAACCCGTGGTGTGGACGAGAATTAATTAATTAAACCCGTGTGATTAATTACAACGTGGGGTTAATTACACGACTAAATAATTACATGACGGGGTTAATTAATTACAATTAAATAATTACACGGTGGGGGTTAATTAATTAATTTGTGTAATTAATTAGTTATAGTTATTTAGTTGTAATTAATTGGCCATAATTATTTAGTCGAAATTAATTAGTCTTAATCAATTTAGTCGTGGTTAATTAGCTGTAATTAATTTAGTCATAATTAATTAGTCATAGTTAGTTAGTCGTTATTAATTAGTCGTAATTATCTAGTCATAATCAATTTAATTGTAATTAATTAGCAGTATGAGTCCTCTCCAGAGGAGCGCAGACGAGGGAGACACATGTCTCCCTCCCTCCCTTGGGGAGGGGACAAGGGCATCCGCGCACCTGTGGCACGGACGAGAACACATGTCGCCTACCGGCGAGTCTGCGGTGTCGTTTTTGGCTTTAATCTCCGGAGGGGACTATATTTGCTATTTTCCGTGCAAACAGTGTTATTTAAGCCAATAACATCTTTCAACCCTTATCACCGCAAAAATATATCAAGTTTCTCACAAAGATAACACATCCATGATTCACCTCAGCTGTTGACTTGCTATTTACCTAGTTCCCATGTTGTAGTGAAAAGTCCAGGCAATCATTAAGAGAAAAGGTACAGAAGGAAATAACCATACCTATTCACGAGGCAAACAATGACAGGCGTCTCAGGATCATCACCCTCACACGGTAGTTCAAAGAATTGAAGCTTTCAATTTACGATGTGATGATGACTCTACAACAGATTGTACCATTTTTTACAGGAAAGCAGGTTGTACCAATTCAGTTATGCTGCTTTATCCTTTTGAGTATTTACTTGCTGGGTTCTTCTGCCTAATAAAAGGGATATACGGGAAAAGAACTGATTTAGGGGGCACACTTTTCATGTGAAAAGAACTCTTGGAGGAAGAGGCAAAGAGAAGATACTCAAACAATGAGGCCCTTAAGCTAGGATACATAACTAGAATCCATGTTGCCATTGGTTGCCTATTCTAATGAAGACTCCCAAAGAATGTCATCTTCAGCTTCATTTGATCGTAAGAACAGCACTATTCTTCACTCATTCCTTAGGAAGGATGCGGTATGCATGGTTGCTACTGATTGGAGAATATTGACGTGTTGTAGATGCAAAGGATTTATTTGATGACAAAACCATGCATGAAACGTAAAAATTACACAAAAGGCATGGGTGAACGTGGCAAATTTCTGAAGTTTTGTGTACTTAAAATTATTTGTCCATCTTATGAGTTTGAAACACTTTAAAAGATGACCAAAGTTTTGGTAGCTTTAGAACAGAAAATTTCAGAAAATGTTAAGAAAAGAAGGGTGCGAGGATTCTTCAGGCTGTAAGTATCGATGACTCTTAAAAAGAAAGAATCCATTGAGAAAGGTGAAAAGTTTTCGGAAACATCCCAATGCTATCTATCAACCGAAGCTAGTTTTATAGCCAGGATGCTATCTGAGTCAACCAGGAACGTTTCCTTCTATAGCGAAGATCCACGTAATTAATTTCTTCAGGAGACACTGCAAGGGTGGTAGGGCACCTTATAATATAGTTCGATTCTGGCAATTTCCTTATCCAATTATACCTATCAGGGAAAAGTATGCAGCTCCAACATTTCATTATCACTCAGTAATGCATGTAACAACAATTAAGTTTTAGCAATCACAAATTGATGCATTCTGCATATCATGTTTCCAACTAAGAAAATAAAATGTGCTCAATTAAGAGAGAATATGCAGAATCCAGCTCAAGAGAAATATGAATGTGATTCACTTCTTTTTTTGGTCTATGGATTTCATTCCTTACCAGAAATCTTTCAAATATTTACACCAAGCAATGGGAGAGTTACAGATGTTAGAGATATATGTATAGTTGTTATTCCCCATTGTTATGAGGGGTTTCTTTGTATATTTACCACCTGTACTTTGTGTATATATACTGGTCCATTGGCCTCATATGAATACAAGCGCTATTCATAACATGGTATCAGAGCCTCCCTAGGGTTTCCCGTCGCTTCGCTTGTCGCCGTAACACGCCGACTCCCCCGTCGTCGTCGCCGTCGTCGACTCCCCCGTCCGCTGCCGTCGCCGACTCCCGGCCTCGTCGCCGACTCCCGGCCTCCACCGTCGCCGTCACTCGGCCTCCACCGCCGTCGAGCGCCGCTCGCCGCCACCGCCAGCGGGAGGCCTCGGCTCGGCTACCCTCACGCGGCGCGGATCGGATCGACCGCGCTCGGCCTCCACCCGACGCCGCCGCCCTCTGCGCGGCCGCTCCTTCCGCGCCGTCGCTGCTCCACGCGCGCCGCTCGCGCCCGCCGACCGCCTCATTGCCGTCGCCGACTCCGGCCTCCACCGTCGCCGCCGCTCGCCTCCGCTGACGCGCCGCCCTCGCGCCGTCGCCGCTCCGCGCCGTCGCGCGCCAGCCGCCACCGCCGCCTCTGCGTGTCTTGGCGTGTGTGCGTTCTAACGGGCGAAGGCGTTAAGTTTAGGTTTAGAAAAACGTTGTTCTAACCGCCGCGCCCGGCGCCGCTGTTTAGACCGTTGTCTTGGTCGCCGCGCCGTCGAGCGCCGCCTACCAATGGGTACCGTTTCCCTCCCTCGTTGCCCGGTGATCTTCGATGGTGTTAATTACACCGACTTCGTGTCTCACATGCGCATCCACATGCGTGGTCTTCGTCTCTGGGGCGTCCTCTTTGGCGATGTTACTTGTCCGCCTTGCCCTACACCTCCGACGGAGCCTACGCCTGTTGAGCATCTCTGCCTACCAGGAGGCTCTGGACTTCTACAAGGATCGCCTGACCGCCTACACTCAGTGGTACGACGATGACGCTCGGGCTGCTGCTGTCCTCATCGCCAGTATCCAGCCTCAGTTCTCTTCTGAGGTTGTGGGACTACCTACTGCTTTCCAGATGTGGACTCACCTTCGTCAGCGCTACGAGCCCTCCGGTGATGCTCTCTACCTGTCCGTGGTCCGCCAGAGCACTCTCTGCAGCAGGTGATGCTCTGTTGGCGCTTTACGCTCGAGCTCGTTATGCGGCGTCGCTTGGACTCTCTCGCCTTCTTGCCGCCGCTCTGTCGATCTTTGCCTAGGCGCGTCTTGACACAGGTTTCGGCGGATCTACGAGTTCCTCACTCGCCGCCGTCCCGAGTTCGGCGGTGGCGTGCCCGGCTCCTTGCACGCCACCCTCGTGTCACTCTCTGGAGGCCCTTGCGAGATACGAGCGAGGAGACTCGCTGAGTGGTGCCGGCTGCTACCACTCCCCTCCGTGCTCGCCGCCCGCCCACTGCTACACCGCGGCTCCACGCGCGTCGACACCGCCTCCTCGGCGGTGCCACGGTGGTGGTGGCCGCCCGGCGGTGGTGGTCGCCCTCACCGCTCCTCTGCAATAAGGTCGGCCACATTGAGTCCCGTGCTATAAGAAGCGGCGGCATCTTTCTCGCCGTTACGCTACTAGCACTGCACCGTGCTTCGCATCGACTTCTTCATCGATTTCTTTCAGCGAGGGAGATAGCCGGACTTCGGCGCTTTGCCGCTTGGGTTCTCCTCGGCGAGTTCTGCGAGTTACGCTCACGACTCTTCGCACCGAGAGACCACCTCCTACGATCGGGTACCTCCCGTGGATTCTTGATTCGGAGCATCTTTTCACATGACTCCGATTCTTCCACTCTGTCTTTCCTTACACCCCTTGATTCTCCCGCCGGTGTTCTTACTGCGATGGTACATCTTTTTCTCTGCAGTCGAGGATCTCTTAGCAACTCATCTTTTCATGTTCCTTCATTTGCTCATGTTCCTCGCCTTACCTTGCGACTTCTTCTCTTTGGGCAAATTCGACCTTGGTTATCGGGTTATTCTCGACTCGACTCTTGTTGTGTTCGGGGATCCACACGGAGCTCGGTTGGTTCGGCCCTCGGTGCGTGATTCACAGCGTCTTTGGGAGCTTGGTGGCTTCACCTTCCTTCCGCGCCACCATCGCCGCGGTCTCTCCGCTTACGCCGCCGTCTACCGGCTCTTTCGGCGGTGGCATCACCGTCTTGGCCATCTGTGTGGATCTCGTGCTGCCGTCCTTAGTTCGTCGTGGTCTTACGGGTGCATCTCGGAGGCGTGTCTTTAGATTGTCGGTGTAAGTTAGGTAAACAGATTCACTTCCTTATCCTCATAGTGATTACGTGTCTCAGCGTCCTTTTGATCTTGTTCATTCAGATGTTTGGGGTCCGGCTCCCTTCGTTTCGAAAGGGGTCATCGTTATTATATTATTTTTATAGATGATTTCTCTCGCCACACTTGGATATATTTCATGTCTTCTCGTCGTGAGGCCTTGCCTATCTATAAACAATTTGCCACTATGATACACACACAGTTCTCCACTCCTATTCGTGTCCTTCGTGCTGATTCTGCTGGCGAGTACCTCTCTCGTCACCTACGCAGCTTCCTTGCTGAGCAGGGCACTCTCGCTCAGTTTTCTTGTCCTGGTGCTCATGCTCGAATGGTGTCGCCGGCGCAAGCATCGTCACCTCCTTGAGGCGGCTCGTGCTCGATGATCGCGCCTCTATTCCACCTCACTTTTGGGCGAGGTCGTTTCCATCGCCACCTATCTCGTCAACATCCACCCTCTTACGCTCTTAAGGGTGCGATCCTGTTGGCGTCTCGTGGTCTTCTTCGACTACTCGCCCTTCATCTGTTTGGCTGCGTTTGCTCGTTCTCCTCGCCCCTCGAACGCACCAAACCGACCGCTCGATCTGTTGAGTGTGTCTTTACGGGTCTGATGCGAGCACAAGGGCTATCGGTCTTTGGGATCTGTTGGTCGTCGGATACGGGTTTATCGGGATGTGACTTTCGACTAGTCTCGTCCATTCTACCCACGTCCTGCCTCTCCTTCGGCTTCCTCTGTGGAGTCTCTGTCTTTCTTGACCTTTCCAGATACTCCTATATCTGTTTTGCCCTCGTCCACCTGTCCTACTGAGTCTCCACATATTCCCCCTGTGGCCTCTCCGCCGTTGTCGCCGCCTGTGTCGTCTCCTACGACTCCTCAGGCTCCTCCCACTCTCGTCTACACTCGTCGACCTCGTATTGAGAATATTTGGATGAGCCATCTTCTCCGATGTTCCATCTTCTTCGATGCTCCATCTTCCCGATGGGTCATCTTCTCTCGCTCGCTCTCGCGATCGCGGTCGATTCGGCCTCCCGCCGTTTGCCTTTCTTTGGCGCAGCTACTCGTGAGCTTTGTCTCCTCTCGGGATCTTTGTTACTCACCCTGAGTGGCAGCTTGCCATGGCCGAGGAGATTGCTGCCCTCGAGTGTATTGGTACTTGGGATCTTGTTCCTTTTCCATCTCATTCTCATCCCATCACATGTAAGTGGGTCTATAAGATTAAGACTCGCTCTGATGGCTCTCTTGAGCGCTATAAGGCGCGTCTTGTTGCTCGTGGCTTCCAGCAGAAGCATGGTGTTGACTACGATGAGACTTTTGCTCCTGTGGCCCACATGACCACTGTTCGCACTCTTCTTTCGGTGGCGTCTGTTCGACACTGGTCTGTTTCTCAGCTTGATGTCAAGAATGCCTTTCTTAATGGCGAGTTGCGTGAGGAGGTCTACATGCATCCGCCACCTGGGTATTCTGTCCTCGAGGGCATGGTGCATGCGCCTTCGTCGCTCTCTCTATGGCCTTAAGCAAGCCCCTCGTGCTTGGTTTGAGCGCTTCTCCTCTGTGGTCACTGCTGCTGGTTTTTCAGCTAGTGATCATGATCCTGCGCTTTTTGTACACACTTCGTCTCATGGTCGGACTCTTCTTCTCCTGTATGTTGATGATATGATCATTACGGGAGATGATTCTGAGTACATTGCCTTTGTCAAGGCTCGTCTTAGTGAGCAGTTCCTTATGTCGGATCTTGGTCCTCTTCGTTACTTCCTTGGGATTGAGGTTACTTCCACTCCGGATGGTTTCTTTATGTCCCAAGAGAGATATATTCAGGATCTTCTTGATCGCACCTCTCTCACTGATCAGCGTACTGTTGAGACTCCCATGGAGCTCAATGTTCACCTCCGACTCTCTGATGGCGAGCCTCTTTCTGATCCGACTCGCTATCGTCATCTTGTTGGGAGTCTTGTCTACCTTGCTGTTACTCGTCCGGATATCACTTATCCAGTTCATATTCCGAGTCAGTTTGTTTCAGCTCCCACTCAGGTTCACTACAGTCACCTTCTTCGAGTTCTGCGATACCTTCGTGGGACTATCTCTCGCCGTCTCTTCTTTCCACGTTCCACTGCATTCTGACTTGAGCCTATTCGGATGCTACTTGGGCCAGCGATCCCTCTGATCACCGGTCTATCTCTGCTTACTGTGTTTTTCTTGGTGGTTCTCTTATTGCCTGGAAGACGAAGAAACAGACTGCAGTGTCCCGTTCGAGTGCAGAGGCTGAGTTGCGAGCTATGGCTCTCTTGACAGCAGACATTACTTGGCTACGGTGGTTACTTGAGGATTTTGGTGTTTCTGTCACTACACCGACCACTCTCTTGTCAGACAGTACAGATGCTATCAGTATTGCTCGTGATCCTGTGAAGCATGAGCTCACCAAACACATTGGTGTTGATGCTTCTTTCATGAGGACTTGTGTGCATGATCAGGTGATTACTCTTCAGTATGTGCCTTCAGAGCTTCAGATAGCGGATTTCTTCACAAAGGCCCAGACTCGAGCACAGCACAGCTTCTACCTCTCCAAACTCAGTGTTGTTGATCCACCATGAGTTTGAGGGGGGGTGTTAGAGATATATGTATAGTTGTTATTCCCCATTGTTATGAGGGGTTTCTTTGCATATTTACCACCTGTACTTTGTGTATATATACTGGTCCATTGACCTCATATGAATACAAGCGCTATTCATAACAACAGGTACCTTAAGCTCCTTAGCTCCTTGTCAAGCCAGTAATTAGAATAAAGCATTATAGGTACTGATGTATTATGCTTTGTAAATGGAACAAACAGAACTGATCACTAAAATGTCTTGATTCAGTAAAAACATTTTTAACAGCACAAAAGAGATCTTTATGTGCATTTGCGGCATGCATGCACACGAGCATTTGCAAGCATGTGCCTGTTTACAGGTGGCCAGTTATTGACATGCACCTATGGGTCTTGCATTTTTTTTCCTTTTCTAAATAGTGTTTTTAGTTCACTTTTTGCCTGCATCATCAATGTTGTTACGACTGTAACTGTATACATTCAAAATATAGTGACATCAAGTAAAATTGAAGCACAGTGAAATGGTCAGCTGGCAGAAATTTAAGAATGCTTACTATATGCTTTCTAATGCCCAAAAATGGGATAAGAATTAGTCACCAGTAATCTCCACAGGAGCACCTCCCGTTCACAAAATGGTGGAACCTGGAATTATCTCTAACAATAATATCACTGCTTTCTACTTTAGAAATGAACTTCAATGCAGAGTGGCAGTCTACACAGATCCGCAAATTCTTCTTCACAATGATTGGTTTTGCAGCTGGCATGCTCATCAAAGCAAAAGCTACGGCAATCCTCTCACTGTGATAACGCAGAAGCCTCTCCTTTGCACTATCTTATAAATTACATGGCAAGGAGATTGTGTCCGGGACATAACCGTCCTCCTTTACCCTCTCAGAGAGTTCCTCAAGCTTTTTATATATCTTCTCCTGCTGTGGGTGTGACCAATCCTCGGATCCAAACACATGGGTTTTCTTGTTAGCATCGACCGAGCTAAAACCAGGCAGCTTCTTAATGTTGCTATCCCTCATCAACTTCCTGACTGCCTTCACATCCTCCCATTGGCCCAAGTATGCATAGATCCCAGAAAGGGACACATGAACACCTGTGTTATTTGGCTCAAGCCTCATTAGATTTTGTGCTGCAATCTCCCCCAGCTCCTTGTTTCCTCGCATCCGGCAAGCTCCAAGCAAGGAGCACCAACTGAAGGAAGATAGAATAGGTGGAATTGGATGTATTGCATTGAGCCCCTCGGGCGGTATATATAGAGGTACAAGATTTGGGGGGCAAGATGGTACAAGGGATTGTAATCCCTAATGGACTCTAACCTACCAAATATATTGTACTCTAACATCCCCCCGCAGTCACAACGGGAGCGTCGCAGACGGTGAGACTGGAGAAGAAGCCGAAGAGCTAACATCCCCCCGCAGTCATAACCGTCGATGCGGTGCGTATGCTGTGACTGGAGCAGGAACCAACGAGTAGCTCAAGCAAGGCGGTAGCCCTTTGTGCCGATGTCGAGGTAGCTGAGCGCGAGGCGGCGTAGTCGTGGTCGAGGATGCCGTCTTGGAGATGACCGTGGTCGGCGTAGTCGTGGTCGGGTTACCGATGTCGGCGGTCGCTCATGAAGCGCGCGCGCAAAGAGCGCCATGATGATGACGAGACGCGTCGAGGCAATCGTTGTGCAAGGCGTGCCGAGGTCGACGCAGCCGTGGCCGTCGAGGATGTAGGCAGCGCGATGCAATCGAGGCGACGGGGCGAGAACGGAGGGTCGATGCGAAGTCGATGCGATCAAGCCGCGAGCCGAGCGTGTGCGGGTTGCGGACCGGCAACGCGTCGGGGATGAAAGCACGCACCGGTGTTGCCAATACCGGACGTACAAGGTAGAGGGCCCCAACCAGGAGTGGTTGTGCTGGACGAAGAAGGAGCAGGGCGGGAGCGGACGCTCCTACCCGAAGGTGAGCAGTCCGGGCGGACGCTCTTCCGCGAAGGCGAGCAGTCCCGACGCAAGGTACGGCGGCGGCGGTAGCGCTCGTTGTCGGCGATGAGGTCCCGATCAGCATGACGAAGACCAGGTGCGAGCGGATGGCGCACAAGAGGCTGCGCGCAACACGATTGTCGATGCACGGGGCGGCAATGTAGATGCAGCGCGAGGACACGGGGCGGTCTTTGTGGCGAGGAGGCGACCGCGGCAACCTGTTGCTCGGAGAATATGCGCGTAGTACTCGGCGGCGAGCGTCCACGGGGCGGGTGGATCGCGCTGTCGGTGTCGGGCCGAGTGCGCGGCGGGACGGCGATGGAAGAAGTCGGTGGAGGCGTCCCGATCTGTGGTGGCGATGACGAACCGACGATGAAGACATGCGGACGGGATAACCGAGACGCGACGCGCGAAGGCGTCCCCTCAACATCGCATGCCCGGCCTGGCCGCATAGTCGAAGAGGTAGGGGCCGGTGTAGTCGACGCCGATGTCGGAGTAGAAACGTGCGAGGTCGACGGGCAGTGGGCGACTCAACCCCGATCAGTGATCGGGAGAAAAAAAAAGATACAACAGCAGCAGTGGGAGAAAAAAATATCTCAGATTTGCATCTGGCAGCAGACGTACGAGGGGCGCGTGCGGAGATCCAGCGGCAGGAGGTCCAGGCGGCGGCGGCGATAACCAGCGGAGGAGCGGGCGAGCGGAGGCGCGGGATCTGGTCGAGACCGGGGCGCGAGGCGGATCGGAGCGCGCGGCCGGAGTGGAGCAGAGGCCGGGGCGCGTGCGGAGGGGCGCGTGCGCGCGCGAGGATGGGGGCGGCGGCAGCCCGACCGCGACAAGGACGAGGTAGGCCCGATCTGCTGCTGCTTGACGACGTCGACGACAATGGCGGCCGGATCAATAGGATCTGCCGCCTAAACGGTGGCGCTGCCCCCGGCGGAGATAGATCTCCCCGGGGGCACGCGGTGCGGAAGCGAGCGGCGGCTAGGGTTAGGATCTAAACCTAGACGCTCTGATACCATGAAGGAAGACAGAGTTGGGGTGGAATTGGATGTATTGCATTGAGCCCCTCGGGCGGTATATATAGAGGTACAAGACTTGGGGGGCAAGATGGTACAAGGGATTGTAATCCCTAATGGACTCTAACTTACCAAATATATTGTACTCTAACACCAACCATAGGCATTGGGCTTGACAGGTATCTCGCCTATGAATTTCTCTGCTTCATCTAGTCTCCCAGCTCGACCATACATGTCAATTATGCAGGAATAGTGCTCCTCTTTAGGCTCAATACCATGGGCATCCTTCATGGAGTAAAAATATGTTAATCCTTCGTCCACTAACCCAGCATGACTGCATGCTTTCAGTAGGCTGACAAATGTAATGTGATTTGGCCTGATACCACTTGATGTCATCCTATCAAAAGTAGGACTGCTTCCCTCCTATGACCATGCTGTGCAAATACGTTGATTACTGCATTCCAAGCAATGTCAGTATGGTATTCGATCTCATCAAATAATTGAATAGACAAACTTATGAGGCCACACTTTCCATACATATCCACAAGGGTAGAACCAACAAAGGAGTCTGTAATCAAACTTGTCTTGATCACTTGAGCATGCGACTGAGCACCTTGTTCAAGCAGAGTCTGCATGGCACAGCCTTTCATCATGCTTGAGAAAGTGAATTCATTGGGCTCAACTCCTTGCCTCCGCAGTTCAATATACATTCCACGGGCCTCCTCAACACAGTCAGTTTCAATGTAACCGTCAATCAGCGAGGTACCTGATACAACATTCCAACAACCAGGGTCAATCTTCACCACACGAGAGGCATAGCATACATGTCGGTTAGCGCATTCCTCACAGCAACCTCCAGTTCAAACCCCGCCTTCATTACACAACAATGGAAGCTTCCGCCCATCCTTGAGCCCTCCCGATGCGCTCAACACACTGCAGATGAGGCCCCAAGGGACATTTTTAGCTGCGGCATGCAAGAATTTTTTACGGAAGTTTGCCGCTCGCACTGACAGCCGGGACGAACTTCGGCCCAGGCCCTAGCCCCAAAAGTCCATAGAATAACCACTAAGAAAGAGAAATTTTACGGTATATTTTTACGGTAGTATAAATTTAATTTAATCATTGATTTGTGATGAGTGAAATAGACTTTTTTTTATTGTAAATTATGTTTTGATGTAAGGGTGTAATGGTCTTTGCTCCTAACCTAATGCCTGCAATTCCTCTTCGCATTCGTTCTTGTTGCCGCAATTGAGAACGAGCGCCGCCGCCTCCTTCTCCCACGCGTCACGCTTGCCTTCTTCTCCCACGCGCCTAGCCGGCCTCCTCCTACGCGCCTAGCCGGCAGCCCTCGCCGCCCCTGGTCCGAGCCAGCATTGAACGGATTCTAGGCTCAGGCGTTACATAACCACAGGCCATACGATAACATGCAAAATAACATGAGTAAAAAAGCACTGAACAATCACCAATCTCCCCCTTTTAGAACTATCTTAACAAGTAATTACATCACAACTTAGTGGTTCTTGAGCTCTACAAAGGAGCTCTCGTGGAAGAACTATACAACTCGCCCTCCACAAATCACAAATCCAGTCCAAAACACTGGACTTCGCAATACTCAATTCAATAAAAAGCTCTAGGACTAGCAACCGTGCCGACGTGTAAAATACCGGCGCATCTACATCGTACATAATTCACGAAAACTTAGAGGTGTTCAGCCTGCCCCACCATTTTCGCTTCACTGAGTTGGGCGATGATTCGTTGCCGCTTCCCAGCTTGTTAAGGATCACCTTCGTCTCTCTTATGCGCGAGCCGAAATCCTTCTTCCATGAATCGAAGTTTTGCTTCAACCTGCGGAGTTCCATGTCGGGGTTCAGGCTGGCATCTGCCTGGCCAGACTTGACCTCAACCAAGAACTTGGCGTCGTCAGCGAAGACTTGACTCCGCTGCTCGAATTCTTCTGCCAGGCGGCCAATGACGCTGAGGCTGGCATTCATGTCCCGCCCAAGGGTACGTGGAACCAGCTGGGACGCCCCGCCAATGTGATTCCCATTGCTCTCCCAGCTCTGGTCCACTGATGAGTCAGACATCCTAGGCGTCTCATCCAGAGCAAGACTCTTCTTTGCTACAGATAAGCTTGATTGCAATGATCGCATTTGCTTCTGCCACATTTCCTCCATTGCTTTCATTTTCTGCTCGTACTCTAACCATCGGTTTTCATATTGCTGAAGCCGCTGATGAAGCATCTCATTCTCTTCATCCTTTTCTCGAACTGTGGCCTCCGCCTTTAGGATTCGCCGTTGTAGCTCAGCCAAGACTGATGCCTTGATCAAAATTTGGTCACCCTCTGCCTCCTGGAAAAATTTAAGAATGTGTTAATTACAGGCAAATAGTGTAGTGAAAATTTCTTAATGCATCAAGCAGGGCAAGAGCAACACTATCAGGTACTTGAGGCTTACTTGGAAGATACAGCTCGTGTATATAAATGGGAAAACCAGTAACAGACCGAAGACAGAAATGTACTGTACCTTCTTTGATTCAAATTCTCTTAAAACGTTCAGTAGATCAACATTGCCGGCACATCTTCGAACAAGACAACCACGAATACCTTCATATTTATGAAGATAATGAGGAACCAGCAACAGTGTGTCAAGATTACCATTTCCATTCCATGTTCTTATAAAAATAAGATCAAGAATCTTCATACCAGATTGTATTACCACTGAAGCCTTCCGGATCTTAATGAAATATCTTCTTGCAAGCCAGCATCTTAGATTTCTCTGCAAAATAGTGGCTGCCCTATGTTTCCTCATCAGAGAGGAATACATTTGTCTTGCATTCTTACCGCGAATGACTGCAAGTTAAGAATAGTGAGTCCAGTCCATACAGTAACTGACCAAGAAAAGATGTAGCAACAAGAAAATACAGCAAAAATACAAAAAGATAGTAGTTTGGAAGAAGTACATGATTGAAGATCCAAAATTCCTCTTATCCGTTCCCTTGCATGGAGACGGGCTTGATGCCCTCTGAAACAGCTTTGAACCCTTAAAATACCATGAAGAGTACGATTCCGAGTATCTTCAAGCTTGCCAATCTTCAGTTCCCGAAAATCAAATGAAGCAGTAACAGATGGTAATTATCATTAAATGCTTAAAAAATGATTAACATATAAATGTTTAGATAAACATTCCGGGACAGCATAACAATACGTGTAATAAAGTTTACAGAGAAACTGTAAATATATGTAGTTCTGAAACATGTAATGTTCATCCAGAGAAACATCTGAGGCCAACAGCTTTACTTGGAATGCTCTCACTACCATGGAAATGAATAGATGAAAGCAAGATAAATAGCTGACCTGGCCAGTTCGGAAGAACAATTTCGTGTAGCCAACTTGATACATCTCAGACAAAATGTTGAACTGATGAAGAATTGCAACTGAAACACTAAGGGGGTCTTGCGACGCGACCTCCTCAAGAAGAAGAAAGCCATACCTGATAAATTGAATCATTAATTTTTGCATAAAAAACAAAAACGTTGGCAGAAATTTAATGTAGCTATTCAGAGATTTGATTTACCGTCGAGCAAACTTCTGATGAGTCATTCTTGTTGGATAACCGGATCTTGAAATCCGGACAACCTCAAGAACCCCACAGCATTTGAGTTGTTGAAGCACAAGTCCTTGTTCGTAAATTGCAGGGAGTTGTAAATTGTTTGGTTTAATGCAACGTATAAAGTGCGGTGTTGTACTTTCAAGTCTTTGCATTAGTTGGAACAATTGTCCCTACAAAATTGTAGACACACCGTCAACAAAATTTGATATTGTCATTGTTTTAAATAGCCCTGCTGTAGCCCCAATATAGCGGTCAGGGGGTAGTGGCCGCTAGCCCGCTACGCAAGAACTGTCTGTAGCACTTTGTACAGTTGTGGCGCTGCAAGCCTGCAACGGCCGCTATAATGTATGGTTTGTAGCAACGATTCAATACAAATACATTTTAGGTTTGCATATGATTCATTTATTACATACTCTTGCCATCTGCCATTTTAAATCATTACTTCAAAACTTGTGATATGCATAGAAACAAATAATTGTAATACAAGATAAATCATTTTACTTCAAAACTAATTTATTTAACTTTGTATTTCTACAAATATAGCTGAGCATGTTGTGCCAGCTATATCGCCGCTATCTGCTGTGCTATCCACTATAAAACCACTTAGCTGCTACGCTCCCGCTACATGCTATTTAAAACATTGGATCTGGTTGACTCAAGATCTAGTAAAATGGTTATTTGGATGCACAAACAAATCATACCTTAAACTTCATCGCTACACTTGACTTCTGTGAATCAGCAGCGCTAGACCTATATGGAATGGATACTGAATTCTCTGATTGAGCAAGCATCTTAGATGCAAATATTTGCGGTAGAGAAGATTTGCATTTGGCAAGGAGTTGAATTGAGTCCATGTGCAACAAATCTCTATTCTTCTCTAGAAAACCCGATGTGTCATATGCCACCTGATTATCAAGAAATGGAAATAGTGTCGATATATGGTAAAAGAAGGATGGGTGTAAACATAAAAGTGGATATGTTGCAACTTCCAACCTCTCCTGCATAGTGACGGACAGAAAAAGCCTTGTCTCTTTCTCCTCTAAAGCAAGAATTAGCGTTAAGATGTTGCTTAAGCTTGTTCGCAAAAGTAAGATCAGTGGCATTGGGGAAAGTAGACTCCTCATCCAGCAGAGACAATAATCCCAGTGGTCTCTGTATCCAGTAAAAGTATGAAAGATAAAGAATGTTAGACAGTAAAAACTTACATATTAGTAACAGCGTTTCTAAGCCAATTTACAAGACATACACAAACCAAGAAGATTACCAAGTATTCAAATAATAATAAAATTGTGCATCAATAAAAGAAAAATAAGCAATCACCACAATCAGTGTGAATCATCTATATTCTATAGTAACATGGAATTCATCAAAAATCAAGCAAGGTAACCCAATCTCGTCCCTTGATGGGAAACCAAGGATCTAGTGGTGATGAGCTAGTTATAACCTTGTTTTCCTAATATTAGTTATCACCATGATTTGGAAAACTAGTAACTCCATTTACTTGCAATACTATTATACTGGTCAAGGCTAGAACGGGACAATCGAGCAGTATAGATCAAGTTTTGTAGAAGCTCATTTATCTCACAACGAAAACATTTGCATATTGGTACATTAAAAAATTAGTAGATAGTTTTGAGCTATCTTTGGACACCTTCTAGCCAAATATTTTCATTGTCACTGGTATTTTTTAAAACAGCACATATTTCCTTGATACAGAATATGAGAAGATGATAATTACAATGTTCAACTGTTTGAGTCTTTGGACATTGCCAAACTTTCCAGCATAAATAAAAGCAAACAAGGTAAAGGAAACAAGATAAAGGAAATGGACTTGTTTTCCTCTCACCAATAATGAATTAAGCACTCTTGTGGGCTTTAGGCAGCATCACTCAGCTTTACTTATGTTCAATAAAGTAGGCACATGTTTTATTCTAAGGCAGTACTACTACATTGTGAATTTACAGCATTCTCCATAGACTCAAAAAATTCTAGTGAGAAGCGGTGAAAGGATGTAATGGCCCATACTTTCTCGAAGAGATTCAGACAGCCCTGATTGTCCTCAAACTCAACTTTTGCCCAGTCAATGCCATCTTCAACATATTCCTGTTCACAGAAACCAGCTCTTTTTTAGAGAATATTGACAGGAAAATCCAGAAATTGCGGTGTGAATAAATAACGACTCTCATGTCTTCAAGTTAGTTAACACAAAGGACTAGAAAATAGCAGGTTCAAGAAGCACATGCAATACTTTTTTCTCTCAAAGGGAAAAGGAAGAACAAAGCTTGTGACACTGCCAGTGTAAAGCATTATAATAATGCAAGATTTGTGGAACTATGATTCAGTAAGCAATCTCTCAAAGGGAAAAGGAAGAAGAACAGAGCTTGTGACACTGCCAGTGTAAAACATTATAATAATGCAAGATTTGTGGAACTATGATTCAGTAAGCAACCTTAAAGGGAAGTAGCAATAAAAATGTTTAATTATTGTAAACTCAGTAACAAAATAAGGGAAGTAGAGAACCATTACTTTAAAAGGTGCACCTTCTGGTATCAACTAACTGAGTAAAAATTGCAAGCCTTCAACATGGATTCTGAAAGTTAAACCATAGCAATAACTCACCTCTTGCTCAAGCTTAAACAAATGGCGATTGAAATGTTGTTGTAGCCTCTCATTGGCATAGTTAATGCAGAACTGTTCAAAACTGTTCTTCTGCAAATTTTTAGTATGTCATGAGAAACCATTTGCCAATTAAAATGTGATGACTGCAGACTGCAGGCTAAAAGGAAGTGTGTTACATCAAATGATTCAAAGCCATAGATATCAAGAATACTGATTGATCTCCCAGTTCGACGCTTCCCAACTGAAAGAGATTTGTTAATTTGTTCCACAAGCCACTCAAACAAACTGGCATAGAGTGATTTGGCCAGTGCATCTCTTGTGTCAATTGCCTGCAATATTCAAAGAGAGGTGGGTGCATAAGAGATGTAAATTTAGTAGTACTTTCATGACTACTGTTGGTACCATGCCTTCAGTTGAGAAACCACACAAACCTGTGAAAGGGTAAGTTTCTGGACAATATTTTCATTATTAACTTTCATATGCCTCTTTGACAAAGCTATATTGATATCTTCAATACTGCAGCCAAGAAGTCTTGCAACTGTTTCCACAGCTGAAATAGCAGGACCTATTCTGTTAATAAATAAAGTAGTGCCACCCAGTGATACAAATTGCTATTTTGAGTTTAATTTTTAAAAATTTGCAACAGGCAGGCTCCTTCACACCAAGAGTTGAGTTTCATGCACTATCTCAGAAAATATCATGATGTCTGAGGAAGGTAGGCAATTCTACTCATATGCCAACAGTTCTCATGTTGAGGCTCAACCAGGCCTAAAACAAGGACTCAACACGGCCTGGGATCTATAATTCACTCTGGACCCTCCTATTCTCATTACTGAACTTGCAGTTATCACAATTTTTCCCTTGCAAATAATATAGGTAAGCTTTCTTCTTCGTAAACAAATAAGATAGATTTCAACAAATAAGCAGGATAGGCTTTGAACTCAGGACCTCATAGCCCAAGACTGTGGTATGTTTCATGCACCAGCCATGTTAAGAAAAAGCTTGACCTTTTAGGGGAATGCAAGGAATGCTAGCATTTCTACTCAAACTTCAACAAGTACCACTCAACAGTCAGCATGGAATCATTATGGGACATGCAGGAAAAATCTGAAATCATCCACAATTCCACACAAACAAACCAGCTTTATTTCACATAGTTCAAGATCTGATTAAGGTTTGTGGAAACTGGAAACAAGCAACTTCAAACTTCAGAATTCCAAAAAACACACACAAAAAAAAAAAGACAGACCAGAAATCAGTCAAGAAAATTCACTGTCAGGTATGCAAAATCTTGTTATCATCACATGCCGACATGCGTGCTAAAAAATGGAAAACTAAAGATGAAAACATGGTAGCCAACAACCAAATGAATATAATGATTAATGAGGGGCAGAAGAGAGTAAGAGACTAGGCATGGTTAATTAGTTATAGTCTAAATCTATGATGCACCGATACGCGATACCAGTACAGCGGTACGGATACGGCGATACCCCATTTCCCAAAAAAACAATATAGCGATACGTGTGTGTGTAGGAAAATGGTATGGTACTTCTGGGAGTACGTACTCCCACTTCTTATATACCGCTTAAATCATATGATGGTACCTCTTTATCTATTTTAGCATACTCCACTAATGATTATAAGATATCCCAAAGTGAGTTCCATGAAGAAATTTCATTAAAGTCCAATTTTTATAGCAAAATTTGTGCATATACTTCTTTTATATATGAGAAAGGGTATATAGCAAAAAACAAAGGGCTCTAATGAAAAAAAAAATCAATCAAATCGTATTGGAGTATCTTATAATTAGTATTTAAGTATACTGAAAATGATAAAGAAGTATAATATATGCGTTTAAGTGATATATTGCAAGTGAGAGTACATACTCCCAGGAGTATGAAACGGACGTCCTATATATATATATATATATATATATATGAGCAAAAAGTCACCTCAAATCATGCTGCAAGATTTAGTAGCTGCTCACATAATATACTATGGATCATGGAACATTCACAACAATAGGAATGTTTTTTTTACTCATGTGCATTACCAAATTGTTTTCTCCAATTGAAGTGTAAGATATGCATTACGAAAGCTTAACAAGGGGGGATACCGAACATATGTATAAGCCTAAATAACATTTACAACATTAGTTCTCTTAAGTCTTAACACTGAATATATATTCAGGCAATAAAATATGTACCTCAAAGCACTGAATGTGGTTCAAAACTAGGCAACCAGACATATCAAGTGGGCTGGGCTTGAATTATGGGTCATATCGAGGTATCGGGAAGTATCGGGTTTTTGTTTTCTTTTTTTAAAACATAAATGTTTCTGATACCTCCCGATACGTATCGGCTCTGTACCCGTATCCGGTACGTATCGGGATACTGGTACTGGTACGCTGTTGGTTAGGCGTATCGGTGCATTAGAGGTCTAAATCAACTGCTGGTGCCTGGTGGTAAAGTTGATGCTTTGCAGCAGTGGGGTGATTAAATTCTGCAAAATATGGTCACCATATTATTGAATGAAAACATAAATGCTTTGCTTTACCTTCATCTACAATGATCTCAACATGATTTTCGTTATCAATAACTGTGAAAGAGACATCTCCCAGCCAAAGCACAGCAGAAACCACTGCAAAAACATTATCTTGGTCTTCTTTGCTGATATGGACGATGTTCATCGCTTCCTAAAAAACAAAAAGTCAACAAACATGATAGCGGCAAACAACAAATACAAACATGGAGTTGCTCCCATGGAATTAGCCTAATATGGCGAAGTCTTATTACACCCCACTTAATGTAGAATGAGGCATCAAAAATATTATACCGTTACAGTATGAAACATTTGGGCATCATCCACACCAGCAATCGAATAACAACAGCTCTGCTTCAGATATTTGTATTCATCCACCTTCTTCAAATTCAACTTCTCTGTATCGAAATATTATAAAGAAAGTTTATACAATTGCAACAGTTCAGTCAAGTACTCAGGAACTGTGCAGAGCAAAAGAGGGGAGCAACATGGAAATGGAATTGTCGATAAGGTGTGAATATATTTCTCAAAAAAATAAGATGTGAATATATGATAGCATAAATCTCTGTTTGAAACTGAGCAGAACAAATAATGGTTCTTCGGATACATAGAAGGAAAGGGACTAGTTTCAAAACAAGTTGTTGGGATGATGTAATCAGATGTCCATCTGTATCAAGCACATAAGCCAGCAAATGACCAATTCAAGAGTGAATCAATATGAATAAATTATGTACCTCTGAGAGATGTAGGAGCACCAGCACATAGCTGATAAAAACTATGGTAGGAGCGCTCACCGACTGCACATTGTACAACTCTTGACTGCCATAGTGAAAATAGGATGACACATTAGATTACGTATTATGAAACAGCACACTCGTCTTTTATTAAGAAAAGGATAGCAACAAGGCTAGAAGTTACCTTCTCAAGTAGAACTGGCCATGCAGCGCGATCATCGGTAAATTTCATCAATCATAGTAAAAAAAATTAGTATGGAACCAGAAAAGGGTAGTGATATAGAGCAAAGGTATCCAGTAAATTTTGCATACATGTTTGAATCATGGCACCACATATTCTTCCAGTTGTACTGAAATGAATTTCAATGAGTTTCCCCTGTAACCGAGAATAAGAATATTATTCAAACTTTGTTCTGTACTGCAGTATTGTGATACCCACAAGAAATAACTTACAAAACGACTTGAGTTATCATTTCTTAATGTCTTTGCGTTGCCAAAAGCCTCAAGTATTGGGTTGGTCTGTAGGATCTCATATTCTATGCCACTTCCACCTCCAAGAGAAGCCAAATATTGCATAGCGATCTTTGCTGTTTCTGTTTTTCCTGCTCCACTCTCACCACTATATGAAAAAAAAAAAGACAATATGTATTTACTTACTCACTATACTTCATGGTGTAATTAAAATTCAAAATGAAATTAGTTGCTCAAATGACCTCAATAAAAACAAACAAGTTGAAAGAGCAAACTTAACTTTAACTTATTCATTGAAGTAAAATGTTTCTATCAGATTAACATTATTTTGTTATCAATTTTTCACCACTGTGGCTATTTGTATCAAAGGAGGTACAGAGAAACCAGAAATTTTGGTGTTACAAGAGAAAAAGGTGATCTACACATTTTTACTGACTACAAGTGAACCACATAATGGAAATTGTACATGAGATTTCAATGTCGCCTTGTTATTGTATCACTTGGAAGCCCAGTAGCCCACTAAAGTCCTAAGTCTAGTAAGCCAAACAGCAGAACATCTTTTAATCGTCTCAGCAGAATCCTTCTGGTGTGAAATTCATTGATGATCAATACATGCATTTCTCTATCGATGAGGCAACTAGTATAAGGAAGTATGGTTGCTGGTGGGTCACTATTTATTCTGTTCAGCTGATGGGAAAAAATAGCAGAAAATAAAAAAGTACAAGGCTTTATTACACTAAGAATCCCATTGAATGCTTCTGACTGAAAAAAAAAAAAAACTTACAAACCTTATGATAATAGATTGGTTAACTTCATCTGTAAATGAACATAACACTTAGTTAGGCATAAATGTAGATGGTACCAGCAAGGTAGATGTATCAACAATAGTGTACTGACCTCTTTTCATTTCACGAAGTGCCGAATCTGCTATTGCATATACGTGTGGACTGTCCATTGTTTTATTTCTATATGCATCAATATATTCATTACCATATAGTGGAACTTTCTTAAAAGGATTGACAGCCACCAAAACTGGACCTGCTTTAGTCTACATTACAATAAAATATCACTAAGAAAGCCATAGAACTCCAGAAGAAAAGACAAACTTAAGATTTATCCTTACATAAATCATGTCTTGAGAGTATCTGCACTGCAAATTGTACAGCACTGATGGCTCGCTTAGATAACTAAGCTGCATAAGATCGTCCACTCCATCAAGAATATCAGGATTTGCAGGTTGAAGGCTATCCGTTTTCAATCTCAGTACCTTAAATTGGAGGATGAGAGTCAAATCATCGTACTTTAAAGTGATAATAGGGTCTTCCAGAAAGAGATCAGGTTGCTTACTTTCCCTTCAGAAAGCTTTAGTACAGACTCGTCACCAGAGGTTGTAAGTACAGTGCACAAGGCCCAATCACCATTTGGAAGCTGACAAAAAACCCTATGCTTCTGAAACAAGTTTAGGGTAGAAGATGAGTTGGCATTGTACTCCAGGATGTTAAAAAGATGCAAGGAAAATTAAATTGCATAATTCCAAAAGTCAATAGATGTAAAATATGATAACTAACACTGGGTGCTAGGTTTCCTGTAGAATATGAACAGGTGAGTCTTCAAACAGGCCTGCCCTGCTGAGTTGAGAAATCATACATATAAACAGTAGAAATTGTCTGTCTTAGTAACCAGCTGGATGCTTCTTTTAATGTACTAATGGGTTTATACAATGGCAGAGCTTAAACATGGCAAAGAAAGGAACAGAAGATAAGAAGGCATCTCTGCAAATAGCAGTCAAATACTTAAATTTTAATTATGTTTCAGCCATCCACTGAGAAATAAATTTCACCATCTTAGTATACACAAAGTCCGATTTTACTGTCAATAAATTGAAGAATGAAGTGCGACAAGATGCCACAATGGACACATGTCAATCCAACCAGGCAACCACCATCAATTACCAAAATTACAACAGAAGAAAGTAGGAATAGTTGAAACACCATTCGCTGTTAAAAATTGTAGAGACCAAGCTTAACTAGTAGTTTACCAAAGCTTTAATAGTAAATACCAAATACTAAAAAGTTTCCTGCTCCATGAGAGACCAAGCTTAACTACTTTACCAAAGCTTTGATAGTAAATACTAAAAAGTTTCTTACTCCATGAGAGATGAAATGAAAAAGGTTGTCTTGCAGTAAAAATTAAACCAAAGGTCTCCCCACTCACAAGTCACAACATAAAAATACACCACTCCCTCAGGTCAAATTTATGCTATTGTGGTCGCTAGGAGCAGTCTTCATGACAGATCACATTGACACATTGTGATAACAACCTAGAAGGTTGGAACTACAAAAATGACATTCTGATTCTCACAAAATAAAAATCACATTCCAACACTCTTGTCACAACTTTAGTTGGCACCTTCTTGACATTGCAACAGCAAGTAGCAACATTTACAACTAGCAATACCGCACAAAACAACCTAAAACGCATAAAAAACACATCTTGGCAATTGGTATAGCTCAGCCTAGCACTTGTTTTTACCGGTTACTGAAAAACAATCTCATACAGCTGATTTACATTGCATCCGCATGAACTTCAGCAAAACTATACAAGTGTTCGGTAATTCACAAATACAAGACACTATACGTCTATACTATACAAACAAATTTCTAATATCATACCCTTAACAATTCTCACATTTCAAAAGTATCAGAAATAAAACGAAAAATCAAAGCAAAAAAAAGCCCACCTTTTTAGCACCGTAGGAGCTCGTGTCACCCCACCTCGCGTCGCGTGGCGAGGGGCCAGAAGCTTTCGTCGGCGACCGCCGCGGTGTCGCCGCTGCCGCAGCAGCAGCAGAAGCCGCCGAATCCACCTCACCGCCACCGCCACCGCTCTCCTCCTCCTCCACCTCCTCCGTTGTCGCCGCCTTGGAGCTGTACGGCGAGTCCGCGTCCCCCTCAAACCCCACCGTCTCTCCTTCCTCCGCTGCCGCCGCGGCGGCCCGGAGCCCAACGCCGTTCGCCGCCGGCCCGCCGTCGACGCCACCAGCCGCGGCCGCGGCCGCGGTCGAGTACCTGTAGTCGAGCGGCAGCGACCGCGCGGGCTGCAGCTTGGTCGGCCCCCGCGCCCGCAGCGCGGACGACTTCCGCACAGACCGCACCTCCACCGACGCCATCGCCGGCCTCACCGAGAACCAAACCCCGATTCTCCACGGGATCTCCGCCCACACCACCTCAAATCCACCCGACCCCTCCTCCAAAACTCCTCCCGCTCCCACCCGACACCAATCCACGCCCCACCCAGCAAACACCTCCCAAAAAACCGCAAAAAAAAAACACGCAAAACCAGCCGATCTCGCGAACCGCCCAGGCCTGGGGAGAAATGGCGGCACAGGCTCGAGCCCCTCCAGATGCGTACCCCGCCCCGGGCTCCTCCTCCTGCTGCACAGCTCGCGTGAGCCTCCCTCTCTCTCCCCGAGGCCAGCGACAGAGACAGAGAGGAAGACAGAGGGAGGCTGCGGCTGGGGAGGAGAAAGAAATATTCTAATGGAATTAAGGTGGCTCGCTTTTAGTATAGCTAATTTCGTGGCGTTAGTTTCAAAATGTTTAAATTTAAATGGCACAGAGCAGAGGGGGTGGCCGGGTGGGTGGAGGTTTCGTTATTGGGAAGGTTTTGAATCGGCCACATGGCGATCACAGTAGCAATGCGCACACAAGCACAGTAATAATTCCGCCGCTTCATCAGATCCAGAAGAAAAAAAAGCGGGTGTGGCTGTGTGGGAGCAGCAGGAGTCAAGGACGGGGTGGGTAACGGCTGCCTCGGTGCGGTGTTAACGGCGCTAACGGCTACGGCCGAGTGCGCGCCCGCATAACTTGCAGTTGCACTGAAAAAGGCAGAATAGCCCCTGAAGGTTCTTACAATTGCAAACGGGTGTTGGAGTTGTCCCTCCACACTCTCCAGAACTTACCTCGGAAATATGTGGCCTCGACCGAAACGGATCTAAGTAATCGTAAGATGTGTTTTTGCCATATCTTATTTTTGCTTTCTTAAGCTGTGATAGTTCGTATTTTGGCAAAGACGACATAGTAGACAATAGATGCCATTTCCACGTGAAATTTGCAATTACTTCTGTAGCATTTGCAATTTCAGACAATTATTGTTCAGATGCCCAAGATGCACCACGACTGTGTCCCCTGAAGTGCAGCATCCAGCAGGCGGAGATCGTCACCGGCACGAACAGTCTCGTGGTTGGGGCAATAAACCACGATGAGCAGCGCATAGACAACCCGGAAGGGGTAGTGTGTGTGCGTGTGGTGCAGGGACGGGGCACGAGGCGGCAACAAGGCATACATGGGCATGAGGACGCCAGTGACCAGTGGCAGTAGCGAGCTACCTATGGCTTGTGCAGGCTGGGCACTACGCACTACAAGAGCTTATGTGGTTGGACCGGTGTCAGACTTGTGAACAACAACAATGCATTACACTCGAGGGGCATAGTTTGTGCATGACGAACCTTTACTCATGGAACTCGATGATGCAGGCTTGGTATCTTGTCTCGCCACCAACGTAGCGTCGAGCGTGCACACAACATTGCAGGTGATTCTGCTGTTGGGAAGGCCCCGGAGGAGGTTGCCGAGAAGGCTGCAAACCGTCGATGAGATGGGAGAGGCCGACGGGAGCATCTTCGCCTGATCTCCCCTCCGATGAAAATCCAGCCTTGATAGTCGTGTCACAACATGTTCCCAAACCCCATAAAGTCACCCCTAACGTTTATTTCTTCATCCTTGCTACAATCGAGTAGGAGTATGCCTTCGTCTCTGTCGCCAGCCACCACCTTTGTCGAGTCGTTGCCGCCTCCTCGATGGAACTCATGTTGATTCCCCACCGTCGGAGTATCATACCGATGTGTTCTACCTACTCCTACACCCCGTCAAAGCACCTCGTACACCAGCACGCCCCCACCACAGTCGCCTCCCTCCTCCTTGCCGCCCGGTCGTTGCCAGGATGTCGTTGTCCACCGCAGCCCATGCCGATACCACTAGTGAGCTCGTTCACTCTCCGTAAACCCGTTTTTGTTGTTCTCAGGGCTTATTTGTGCTCCTTTGCCTTTGGTAAGAACAACACTCGAGCTTCTTTGTTTGCAATAAGGGCAAAATAGTAATTTATGTATGCTTCTCTCACATAAAAGGATGTTAATGCAGCAAATGCACGGGAAATGACACGGCAGTGGCATTTTGCAAATTTTTCGGTCTTCGCAATGGTATTTTGCAGTCCTGCTCTTTCACGATGGTATTTCGCAAGTCGTGAACAATTGCGATAGTAATGAATAAATTTACTCTAGAAACTATAGGAGGTTGTAATTGTTTGGATGAGTGTACTTAATTGTGTCTCCTCTGGATACCGTTGCTTCTTACTAAAGATGCACCACGAATCTGACGCATAGTTTCGCTCCTGCTAGCCGGATAAGCTACCGCTGTCTACTGTAAAAACCATCCCGTGAAGGATAAGACTTGTAATAACGGAACAGGTAAGGGGCCGATTCTGTATTATTCACGTGCACTTTACAGGTGGCACCATACGTCAGAGGAAAGCGAATTTTACAAGACGACGCGCAACGCAACTAATCCCATAAAGCTGGACGAGGCCTATCACAGACACGTGGACCCCACTCTCAACGGGGACGACCTGTCAGGGACCCGCGTGGGGAGACCCCGTCTCCAAGGCTAACATCAGCCTACCACGTGCAGAGTTAACGGCCACAGTGCATTGACTCTCCAGCCCCTACATTTCAGTAGCTACGAGTAGGGGCATAGATGTAAGTTCACATGCGCCAAATTACACGCGAATATTATCTTTCCAAGGCTCGGGAAGTCGAGCGCATACACGACGTGGGCGAGTGGCACAACAGTAGCTGGTAAACAAATGCCGACCTCTAGCTAGGCACGTGCCGAGATAAGGTCCAAGCCCAGTGTCTCGTCCCGTTTTGAATGGCAGCCGTTGGATGGCGATCGCAGGGACGGGAACGTCGACATTTCTCCTTTTTCTTTTCTCGTGGCCGGGAACGGTAGAGCCGGCGGGTCGCGAAGTGCGGCTCGGAAGAACGGGTCGCCGTACGCCACAGGACGACAACCCCATTAAGCTGCTCCCAATGCTTCATCTTGATAAGTATTTTAAGGCTGTCATATAAGCAAAAGTCTAATGTAGTACTGTAATTAAGGAAGAGAGAGCAGACTAGTATCTTATTTAGATACCACTGATTAGGTAGAAATACTAGTAAAAACTCTATATCAAAGGCTTAAGATACAATACTTTAGGATATCATGCATTGGAAATGTGGTATCTAAATGCCTTTCATGCAATAAGAAACTGTAGTAAGAAACCACACATTGAGAGCAGCCTTATTTGTCTGTGACGTTTCGACTTCCGAGCCATTCAAAATCGGGTGTCTACTCTGTTTCGGCCGATTTAACAAAAAATAAAACATGCAAAAACTTTGTACGTCATTAATTAAATGGTCAATTCTCTACATGTCACTGAATAACTTTATTTGTTCTTTATATGTCATTCATGCCTCACTGACATGCCCACCTAGGGTCCACATGTCGGTCTTACAATAAATGACATATGAGAAATCATGTAGTTTACCAGTGGTATGTAGAGAATTAATCCTTAATTAAAAAGAAAGAATGACCCAAGAAAGCGTCTACAACAACAACATAGTTCTTTAAGTTATCTGTGAATGAAGAGTGAAAAACAAAAAATCAAGCTATGTTTTGTTCAATCCATGTTGATTTCCAATCCGAACAGGGGTTTGTGTTAGGAGTGTGTAACATCACAAATTTGGAGTTCATTTGAAGCGTTTAAAAATAAAAATAACAATTTGATTTTTTTTTTTGTCAAGTTTCAGCTTAATTCAAATTTTCAAAAAAATTAAAAAATTAATGTGATCAATTTAAACTTTAATTAATTAAAAGTTGTTTTATTTGGGTTCCTTGAGTTATAGAGAATTTTCTAGAATTTTTTGGAGTTTATTTTTTATTTCTTTGAACTCGATTCTCTTTAATCTACTTTCTGAATTTGGAAATCCTTTCTTTTTTTCGGATTTTTGTTTTGCGCTGGATTTCTTTCTTTTGCCCTTTTTGTTCCATTTTTCCTTTACACCCAGCCTGTTTTCTTTTTCAGCCCAGCCGCTTGGCCCGCTTTCTCCTTTTATCCCACGCGTTGGCCCTCCTTCTTTCTTCTTCTCACTGCGAGTGGACCCACTGCTACGTTAGTAGCTTCCTCCCCGTCTCCAACTCGAAGTCCCAAAGCCGCACGCCGCCGCCGCTGTGCTCCATGCGAATCCTCCATCCTAGCCCTTTAAAAGAGCACCACCCGTATAAAAATCTTTGTGCCACCCGCCGGCATTATGAGTTGATTTATCTCTTGTAGACAAAATTGTATAACCTCTGCAGAGTTTAAACTGTTTAAACAGCCGTGTCCGCGGTCATGAACATACTCGGGGATTTCACATGAGAGGTGAAGTTTCTTTATAAAAATGTGTCGAAATATGAATGAGAAATTCACTTAGTGAATATGATGTTTGTTTGGTGAATGAGGAATTCACTTGGTGGTTTGTGTCGAAAGATGAATGGGGAGTTCACTTGATGAATATAATGTTCATTTGGTGGATGAGATGTTCACTTGGTGGTTTGGTTGAGAAGTTCACTGGTTGTTTAGAAAGGAATTGTTTACTTTTATTTACTTATTGTCTTTTAAATTACGCATTTCAATCTATTTACCGTATTTACTGTCAATACTGCTTTCTGTAAGAGAACCATACAACTAATCATTTGTTCAAGCTTTACATGAATATTGCATATTGTTCTCTACAACTTGTTGAGTACTTTATGTACTCACGACTTTAAACTTTGCTGCTCAATTGAAGTGTATCAAGTTGCTCAAGAGTTCTTCGAGAAGGAGTACTATAAAGACTATGCGAATTAGAATGTGTTCTCCGCTCGATTACATGTAGGCATGTTGATTGATCTTTTCAAGTTTTTCCGTTCCGCTGCAAGAGTTTATTTATTTATTTAGCCCTGCGTGACAAGTTAAGTAAATATTGACCATAAAATTCAGTTATTATTACTGTTTGTTATTTTGAGATCTTTTTAGTTAAATCAATAAATAGATAATATTTCATCAATGTTTCCTGTGTGAGCTAGCTACTGATCTGATGCTAGTTCAGAATACACAGAGAGTTTCGGATGTGTAAATCCGGGTCTCGACAGAGTGTGTAGTTTTTCTTTTCTTTTCTTTGTTGGCTTGATGGTCGTTTTCAAATATCAAAATCTGGCCGATTCAATATGGCACAACATTGGTCGGATAATTGGCAACACCCCACAATAGGCACGGGTAATTACCGCAATTTAGATGTCGTTTTACCTTTTTCCAGATGTTTACACGACGGACTAATTGAGTGCTCTCTAAATATCCAGCTTGTCACAAAGAGTATTAATAATCGAAAATATCCTGCATGATTGTAGATTTGCAGTGCAGCAGTGATCAACTCGTACAGTCGTACCCGGTTTGCTTGTGTAGTCAGAACTGGCAATTTGGAAAATGTCCACTACGATAATTAAGCTTCTCCATTATCAGGATATGGAGAGAAAAGTCAAAAGCAAACTCAATTTTAGAATTACTTGTTCTCCTGGAAATTGGAATATTTCTTGGTAACTTGACAAAGATAATTGGTCACCTTGGCAACCTGAATTTGTACTAGAACTCACTGCATCAGCTGCATTCCAATTTTTATCCATTAATTGGATAAGGAATGGAAAAAAAATTTGCCATACAAATTAATTAAAGTGGCATGTTACTCTGCTAGGAACTAACAAGTACTCCATTTGAGCCCACATGATCCCAACTGCCTATATAATTCAGGACCACTGTACAAAAATCACAGGCTATGCAAAAAGCACCTAACATTTTGTGCAGCACGCTTTTCGTATATATTTGTATTATTTTGGTCCCAATCTTTTACCGTACAACATAGGAAGCGTTTTACTAGCTACAAGCAGTTAAGTGCTCTGACATTAGGATGATGTGCACTACAAAATACTCACTAGATGCATGATGTAATTCAGCATAATTCAGGTCACAGCCTTAAAATCTGAAGAACAAAATCCCCAAAAGCAGGGACAAAGACAGGAAACTAATAGGAGCCCTGATCTTTCGTGGTTGATAAAGTTATATATATATATATATATATATATATATATATATATATATATATATATATATATATATATATATATATATATATATAGGGGACGTATCTAGTGTTAATGGATAATTCAGTACTAAGGTGCTAATGCTAATCTTGATCGTTGGATCTGGATCTTGACTGTTGGATGTGGAAGCATACAGGGTGTTTAATGAAGGTGCATTAATAAAGACGCATTGGAGGTGGGAGCATGCAAGGTGATTAAATGGTTTGGAGGTGGGAGCTGCATTAATCTTGGTTGTTCAATTCAGATCCAACGGTCAAGATTGATATTAGCACCTTAGCAATCGAATTATCCATTAGCACTAGATATCGTCCCCATATATATATATATATATATATATATATATATATATATATATATATATATATATATATATATATATATATATATAGTTTACTCATATAGAATAGCAAAATATTTATATTTTGCACCCATTGAATACGACATTCTGAGCAAAACTTTTCTAGCTCCGTCCCTGTCCAAAAGCATCTTATTATAGTTTAATCTGCTTTTTCCAAATGGGATCCTGAGAGACGGATCGTTCGGTGCGAGGATCGATCGATCGATCGGCACATGCGAGGACGAATATTTGTCACGCTGATCCCAGCCTTTTTTTTCAGTACCGTGCTAAGTTTAATAATATAGCGTGCCCTTTCCCTAGCCACGACATAATTAAGTCGTAAGTAATTAATCAACCTCGTGCTCTCGATCGATCTACTCGGTACGTACGTCATCAGGCATGTGCCTATGCGAGTGAGGCGTGAGCTAGCTTTACTCACGAGCTCTCTATGAAGGGCCATTGATGGGAGGCCTTTGTTTTAGTGAAGAGAGAAAAAGGGTGTTATTTATTGATTCATTCAGATCTTGTGCCTTGTTCTAACATATGGTACGAGCATGCCATTTCCCAACTCTTATAAATAATGTACCTAGATAGAGGTTGGATTGTCCACATAAAGATTAGATAACTCACGGCGCCGCACGTTGATCTCGAAATTGTTTCGAGTACCATGTAGCTTACATCAAGATTATTAGAATCGCGATATGTATCGTGAGATCATACGATCTTACGGAGCTAAATGATACGAATCGATATATGGATCGAAATTTCATAGAATTGTGATTATGAAGGTATGATCGTATAGAATCGGATAGGATCGTGCTCAGGATAGGTAGGACCATGATCTTGACAACAAACTATATCAACATATAACATTTTATTTTACATATTGCTAATTTAGGTTACAATAGTTTAATTAGCTTTGTTTTGCTGATATTGTTCTAAGGTAAAAAAAAAGTATCACCATTAATATATTGGATTTTAAACAATTAGTTTACTAAAAAATAATTAAAAAGGTTTTAAAAACAAGCTTAATTGCATGTAAAATGAATAAGTGCACCCAAATTTACGAAACTAAATTCAAAAAATCCAAAAATTCTACTATAGTCTTGCATGTCTGAAGACATAGTTCAATCTTTATATAAAAATATATACTTTTAAAAATATGATAGAATCGTGATCCTACGATCTAATCCTATAAGACAAAAAACGATATTACCTAGAATCGCAATCCTAATAACCTGGACTTACATCAGAGCCTGCGTTGTTTTCTGTTAGATGATTTGAAATTTGGAAGTAGTGGATCCATTTGAAGCAGAGGGGGAGCTGGGCCTCAGACCTCCAGGTCAATGGTCCGAAGTGCACGCTCAAAATGCCATATGAAATCTCCTGAAAAGTAGAAAATTTTATATTTAGACCAAAAGATACTAGGCCACGTCTAGCTACGCCACTGATTCGAAGGACAAGATAAAAGACCCCTTTTTAATTCTTCTCTTGTTCTGTCCGCAGGCTACTCGTAGCTCTTTTCCAGAGGTTACTCGTGCGTAAGCTTGATTTTTTGCCAAGTAAAATGACTTGTCATGTATACGCCGCTTATGCGATGCAACACGTGATAAGCGTAAAATATGCAACCTAACGCCTGTGGTTTCAGTGGATATTGCACGTAAGAAGCAAGGAAGCAACTCCCCTATGCCTGTCAGGTACGTATAGTTGATCACAGTTGTTTATGGGACCTGACAAGAAGTGACAGTCATTTACGGTACTAATAGCCAACACCGATCCATGCACCTACGCACAGTTGTTTACAGCAGTCTGTCAGCAAACTCACTAAAGCCCCGATCGACGAGGGATTTCCGTGTGATTTCTATAGGAATTGCAGTGTATACTTCAATATTATTATAAGATTTATGTATTATTTTATAAAATCCACGCGTTCCAACCAGTCCAGTTTAACAAGTTACTTATATTGGATTGAGCCTAACTCAGCTGGTAGGAGACACCACCAGGTTCGAGTCCTTTACGGTTCAGATATAGGTGTCTATTTCTTCTTATTTAAATCGATACCTAGCTACATCATTCCAGGTATCCCGTATTTTGGACTCACGTTAGGAGGAGAAGATAAATGGGTGCTTGCTGATTAAACGGTGAATTCTATACTTGGAGTATGAAATTAGGAACACGCATTTAATATTAGTAGCTATTAGTTTTTGGTTGAATTGGTATATTTTTTATTTGTAATAGAAAAAGTAGTCACCGCTTACATAAAATTGTAAAAATAGCACAACAACAGGCTAGTCAAGAGCCGCATGTTACTTGCAGCGTTCCCAGACCATGATAGGAATGGTAGGCTCCTATCGCACTTCCAATCCGCGGAAGGAACATACACCGGTTCATGCATGCTTAATCACTAAATGACAGAAAACTTAATCGCAAAGGACAAAGAACCAAAACTGTGCACCACGCTACTAGGACCAGAAGCGCAGTAGACACCTTCAGCACTCCAATAGCGCAGAAAGGAACCTGCAGCGGTCTGGGAGCATGGCATGTTTGTTGCTGTGGCGCCACATCATCCACGTGCGTTCGGTTGATCTTGTCGTGGTGCCTCCATCCTACTACGGTCTGGGAGTGATGCAGGTAACATGTGGCGCCTGCTTAGTCTGTTGCGGTCTATATATCACAAGCCAGAACTCAGAAGAATATTATAGTCCAATTTCTCACGAGAAGGCTAAGAAAGCTAGGTTCTTGCACCCTCTCCAATCCATGTCATGGAAAGCAAGTGTGCCAGCCAAAATTCTTTGTTCCAAGCACGCATGCATGAATGAAGATTTGCCTTCTTTCTCAAGAAAAGAAAGGGACAAACTACCTTCTTGTAATGGAAAGGTCTCATCCAGTAAACGTAGCACCGAACCTGCAAGCAAACAATGGTATTGCTGCTTTCATCATTCATAGGTTCCAAACCTGCAACTGGTGATCCACTGTTCTGTCTGTTGGCTTGCTGTCTCTTGCTGATGTTAAGATTCCCATCACACTTGCTCAAGTCTGTGCAATCTTTTATGATACGGACACATATGGTTATGCAATTTGGCAATCTTTTATGATCAAGGTAATTTAACCGGCCACACAGCGTGATCATTGCAATGTATAGTGAGAAAGCCCTTTAGGGCCTCCTTGGAGGCAGAGATCTCGCATGGTTTTTACAAAAAAAAAAAAAAAGGAGCTTAATTCCGATAGTTTCTGCATTGCTCAAGCTCTAGGAGTGATCCAAACGCCTTCTATATAACAGCTTATGCATTATTTGCATTCATTTCTGAATGTTTTCTTTTGGAAAAGTAACGATGCCAAAAGATCGATCATGTGTACACACACCAAAACACATAATAATTGTTTAACATGATCATGCGTGGCACTTTGTTATGACCATGTGTGTCCAAAAGTGCAGACCCCATCTGGAATGGACTTGCCATGCATCATGCATGCAGCAACACCGTATCCATCCATCACTACTTCACTAGTCACTGGCCATGCCATGCACATAAAGTTGTTAAAATTGGGATTCTAGTAGTAGAATTGTACAATTCTACGATCTTATAAAACCAATACGATCCAAATCGTATATAGTATAATCGTGATAGAATCACGCTCTTAGTCCTAGAATCATGTAGAATCACGCATCATCTCAAATTATAAAAGATTTAGGTGTATGGTTGTGTTATATCCCTCAATTCAAGTTGTATAACAAGTGTTAAGTAATTAGTAGGTTAGGCATTAAGATTTGGAGGTTTGTAATAATAAAAATTATTTTATTTATTTATTTTACTTTTTATGTAAAATATTCAGGTCATGGCAAGATTGTTAAAAATCAATATTCTAGTCATAGTTCTGAATGACATGGAACCTAAATTACAATTTAGATATTTATCAATCAAATTAGATGTCAAATGACCAAATAAACACTCATATCACTCTCGGAATACACAACATATTGAAAAAAAAATACATTTTTGATAGAATCAAGTAGATCGCTAGATTATACGATTTGATCTTAAAATACGTTCCTACAAAATGTCTTTGATCCGATTCAGAATCACGATTCTCGTCTGGGTATTTATTTTCTTCTCCTATCCCAAAAGTAAAGCGACCCGATGGAAAACCCCATTCGAGATTGCTGCCAAAATGCAACGGAACACGTATGCAGCGGTGCACGCATCGATCTCCGGACACCTGGGCCCCGGCGATCCGACGTGGGGCCCGGCTTCTGTAGATCAGTAGGATGGGCCATGGGCAGCTCTGGGCCCACGCAACCTAAAAAGAACAGGACTGCAGGCCACACGCACGCAGAGAGAGAGAGAGAGATGCAAAGGGTTTCAGAGATTTGTACCCTGCGATTTCGTATAAACGACACGAGCATGTGTTTGGCATATCGTGGTCCATATATTCAACCGGAAATCAGACGGACCAGATCAATGAGATAAGGGCAACTGAGCAAGTTCTGTATACTCTCGTTTGGAACGTGTGTAGTTAAATTTTTGAAAACTTTATGTATTGATACATTTTTATACACTTAGATTAGATACATGGAAAATTATATACGTAGATTCTTCACGAAAAATATTTCATAATATTATATTTTTATTGGGATTCACAAATATATTATAATAGTAATTAGTGATCAAAGTTATATTTTGAGAACAACGTCGATGTCTAAAACGACTCGTGACTTGTTTTTTTTTGATGTCTTGGATTTTTCTCCATCCAGTCCGCATTAAAGAAGAAAAAACATCATGCAGCGCTCAAATCGTAGCGAACTAAGAGCCTAAAGCTCTACTGTGCCTCTGCACAGTCATTCCTCAACTGTACCCCTGCACAGTCCGGTGAGAAACACTGCATTCTACTCGAGGATCGAACCCAGGAGGCCAGAGGGGCGAGCACCCTCGCTCCCTCCCACTGAGCTATCGCCCAGGCCTCAGTATATATAGTAATCTCGTGAGAAACTTCAAAGCCACATGCTTTAATCTGTTTCGAAGCATTGATGCCTGACTAGATAGTCCTATTGTTATTAGCTGCAGGCTAGAACACCCGCGTCGCTAGGATTGCAAATGTGACTTTGAGAACTACTCTTCGCTGATCGACGTATAGACGACAGTTAATTACGCGTTGATCATGTGTATATATGCAAGAACTCTGTATGTTTGGTTTCATTAGTTAATGAAACTCGGGTTAACCGCGTCAAATATATATCAGATGTGAGATTAACTATACCCAAGAGCGGAGCTAGCTACAGGTCATGTCTCGGACTGACTTAGGTGCTTTTGGCTCAAAGTCGTATTTGACTGATTTTTTAAAAGAATTTTTTACATAAGCTCTTGATCCTAAGCCTCAGGTCACTGTCTCATAGGCCTGAAGCTCAACAACACCCCTGACTATACCAGAAGTAGAAGGTATTTTTCTACAAATATATACACCATGCATACTCCTTTCCTATATATATACATGCATGCATGGACCGCACAACGTCGTGATGATCTGGTTCTGATGGACCATTTAGTTCGTTGTTTCCCCGACAAGTGAAACCCTTAATGGATGGATGACAAGGGCCTTTTATCTGTCATGTTCCTCTCGATCGACCACAGCGCCTGGTCCTTCCTCTTGGATCAAGATCGATCCGTGGAAACTATAAATCTCAAATCTAGATCGATCGATGATATTTATGCATGCATGATGCGTTAGATGTGACAGGTACGTTTCGATACATTAGTTGAACCGTCTGCGTCGACCCTCCTCTCTGGGCCTGCAGCTGGGGCTAGCTTAATTAGCTAGATCCGTATAATTTCGGTGTGTGTGACCATGCTTTGGCTGGAAAGCAAACCGCGCTGCATGATGTGTATATGTGGGAGTTAAATGGACCAGTGCTGCACAGTGCTGCAGCATGTGGCAATTGCATGCGTGATGCATTTAGAGATAATGTAAATTTAGCTGCGGTACATTAGTGTCATTAAGGGTAATTAATGATAATTAGGTTGAGCGCGGCCCTCGCATTAATTAATCACTGGACTAATGACCCTCGATATATTCTGTACTACTCGTATGCTACAGGGACTTCGTTAGGTAGCGATCCCATCCAATCTGCATGCGTGCAGTTGGTAGCAATGCGAGACGGGTGTGATGATTCTGTTGAAATGCGGAGCGGAGCTGGCTAGAGTTGTTCAAATGGGTCGGGCAGTTTGGGTTGGTCCGAAGCATGAGACGATTGGTCTAGTTCGAGCACGACATGGTTTAACACTGTTGCTGGGCCAGATCAGACCGACATGCATGGTTCGATCGGGACGGGCTTAATCAGACCCGTGCTGGCGCCGTGCCGTGTGGGGCGGCCCATCTGGCCACCACTAGAGCTAGCTAAGTAGGCATGCAAAGGTGGCGACGAGGCGGCAGAAGAACGGGACATGTCCTTGCCAAGGTGAATCGTCCCGTGCCTCCTAGCGTATTGTCGTGCGTGTACGATACACGTAGCCACCAGCACCATGCATGCAGAGAGATGAATACTACTGCTTAGTGGCGGACCAAGTAATAAAATGAAAGGGTACTTATAGGATATAATCTTTTTCTAACTTTAGGTCGTATTTTCTCCCTAATGATCGATGGATAGTCGTGCTACCAGGTACCTAAGGTCTAACCGATGGTAAGATGCTCCTGTACTGGCTGCCCCCTACTGCTACCTGAAAACAAAACTCTGAAAATGCCTGCTATTCGTGTGGGGATGTAGGCATGTAGCTCAGATGGTAGAGAACTCGCTTAGCATGCGAGAGGTACGGGGATGGACACACTTCACCAGCTTTTTTTTTTCTTTTGCAGTTTTTACCCCTCGATATGAAAAGGTCGAAGAAACGTTGGAGAGGCGAGGAGAGAGGTTGGGCAGTGGCACTACGCCCTGCAGAGCCGATGCAGCACGATGAGGGAGGGACCTCCGCTCTGAAGTCGCATCTGATGAGGTACTGTATATCCCCACACTGCCAGACATAACCGCGCGCCCACATCACTACATCGTGAAACAGTGGATTGCTACTCTCTCTCACACACACATAGATTCTCAAGTAGACGCACTGCGTAAAAAGACCCTTTCAAATAAGTACAGTGCAAGCTAGGCTGCCGGCCGGCACATGCTCTCGTTCGTTCCCATCATCCCATCTAAAATTTGTGACCTACGACTAATTATGTTCATGCAGTTACAGGCTTACTGCTTCCAGCACTTGCCTTCCATGATAAATCACCAACGACTCTGAATAATTCTGTAACTATTAAGCTGCCACGCGTCTCTGTAGTCTGCAGTCTGTACAGACCGCAGAGTGCTCGCACAGAGGCTGGCGCAAATACGTAAAGGGATGCACATGCCACACTGCTCTCTCTCTCCTGTGCAAAATTAAGGCAGCCTACGAGCCTGTATGCATGCACATACGGCGCATAGCGTCGGCATTAACTCCGTCATCTGCTTCGACAAACAAGAGTCCATGGCAGTCATAAACCAAACTTTTCATTGTCTTATCTTGAATGTGCGTACGGCTTCATGAGAGGGATATTTGCAGTACTAGTGTTGGTGAACTCCTAGTACAGTCACAGATGAGGAATATCTTGTGCTAGCTGCCTATATTAATTACTTGACAAGATGGTGTTTCTGTCGAGATATTGCAATTCAATTAACTTTTTCCGAGGTGTTTCGGTAGGGTAAGATCATGCCGGTAAAATCTCTTGGAAGGCAACTTGGTAACTGGAGTCATGAAGAAAAAAAAATCCATCGATCTTTAAAGAATAACTGAAGACAATTTATTCTTATGTGAAGTGCTTATGCATCCGAAATGCGGTGCTGGATCTCTGTCTCTCCCTGGTTACAGATGGAAACCAAGCTGGCTAGATATTGAATGTGCAACAGTAGAAGGCGTACAAGTTAGAAACCAAACATGTGTAGGCAATAGGGGGATAGAATGTGTGTTGTACTAGTAGTAGCTTAAGCTATAATAGGCTTCAGTGTCCTTCCATTTCCCTTTTGTTCGGCCAATCCACGAAGAGGAATTTTTACTCACAATATTCAGTTTGGAAATTGCATACATTGATCCAATTAATGCAACCTTTTCATGGTAGATTCAGAGAAAATGCAAGTGAAAGCCTCCAAAAAATAACAATCTGCATGTACTAATCTAGACAAGTAGATAATGCGAAAAGGAATGCACAAACAGTTGCAGTTGTGGTATCTAGTACCTACAAAGAGCTGTTGCTTCAGGAAAAAAGAGACTTTCAGAACCAGCCATTGCATATAATTGAGCACATATCACAGTGCAAAGTCCGGCCATGTAACAGTTAAGCGGTTGTCTTCATGTGTATGTAAGTGTTATACCAGCAACATTAGATTTCTCTGCCGTTTTCCGCAGCCTGCCGATAGGTCGTTTTCCGTAAACCTGCAAGCAGAGAGCCGGCGGACATTATCAACGCTTTCATCTGCCGGAGAAGAATGTGATCGAGTACGTACTTTTACAACCTGTCAGGAGTTAACTGATCTTGATTATCTGCTGTGCTAGTAGTGTACTGCAGTATCTTGTTCATTTGCTTTGAAGACTGAACTAAATTAACTCAACCATTCTTCAGGGATTCGGTAACATACCAGCTTGGTCCTACTGTTCTCTTAAAAAAAGGATTCAGTAACATATCCTTGCAGCTGCAATATAGCAGGGTTACTGCAAATCCTAAACTGCGACCAAATTCTACATACTTGAAATCTCATTACAATTGAAAAATAACAGAAAGAAAAAAAAAACTATGTACCTTCATGGGTTGCTCAGGCTTGCAAAAATGATTTTGGACAAGTATATGAGGCTAAGAGGCTTGCTTTAATGCTTTCTACTCGTCCAAAGTAGGCCTACTACATGGGCCAAGCAATAGACATTCGATGATGGGTTATTCATGGAGGCTCATGTTGGCAACCTGAGGCCCATGTATATCTGCTAGTTGTCAAATATGATTTCCTTTCTCCTCAAAAAAAAAGATTTTCTTTCTCCTCTTGAAAAATGATTTTCTTTCGCCTCTTAAAAAAGATTTTCTTTCAAGTAGGAGTAGAGTGTAAGACAATTGGAGCTTAATATTCCATTAGATATCTTAGCTCCAGGCTAAATTATTTGCATATATACCTAAGTTACACTAAAATTTCGAACTACTACTAACTCATGTCCATTAATACAGACACTTCGATTGGTTGGTGTATTGGGCTCATAATCGCATCACATCAGCAGATGCAGATCTTGGCGCATGGCATGACGCAATCACTGTATAAATTTCGGTAAATGGTTAATGCCAACTAATGGGAAAAATTTCCTGCACACGATGTAAAGTGTAAACTAGTTACTCTCTTAGACTAAAAGGGACATCACTATCAAGCCCCGGTGTTCACGCTCGGCTAACGTCCGAAATGATTGTCTTGACAAATTAAGCAATCTAGCTTCTCAACTTGACCAAGCAGCATAGGCATACATTATACATCTCGTTTTCAAGCAGCAGATTTAAGATTTCTAGGAAGGAAGCGTCCCTGCCCCATTGTTTCTAAACAAGTATTTCAGGTCATGTTGTTGTTGATTAATTGACGATTCAACCACATCTTCCAGTCTGGCCAATTTGAAGAACTAACCAATTAATTGGCCAGTTGATTACTCAGTGAATAATTGAATATCCTCTGAATGATTTTAGACAATACTTGTGAAATGCCCCGTTTAAAAAAAAAATCAATTTAATCATGTTTGTTGCAGGGTGGTCAGCATACGTTAGACAGGCATGCTGTACCTTCTTTTATTTCGGTAGGGCTTCTGACAACGTAAGCCACTTCTTGTCGTTGTCGTCACTGCTGCGCTGTATTTAGATTTTAGATTTGAATAAGTTTGTACAGTTTTGTACTGCAAAACTCTCCCTCCCTCTCTCTCTCTCTCTCTCTCTCTCTCTCTCTCGAGGAAATTGTACTGTAAAGTTCTGGACAAGGGCGCAGTTGATTCAAGAGTGCTGAACTTTTCAACAAGAATTCAATTCGTTTGTTCCAGTTGCCCTTCCTCCACCTTCAATACTTTGCCTTTGTTTGGAGTGCTTTGGTTGTTTCAGCTTGAAATTATCGAAGCTTAAGTTCTTCCAAACGTGCCGTGGCTCTTGAATTCCTTTCGGAGAATGTTAAGCACCTTTTGTACTGAGAAGTTTAAATCACTCTCCATCAACTTATCAGACAAGACAGCTTCAATGAGAAACGAAGCCCTCCAGAGTCCAAATGCATCCTTTGTTATTTTTGCTTCAGACAGGAGACATGTTTGTATGTAGCTAGAAAAATATGTGCTAGACTAATTTCTTTGAAACAATATGAGCATTTACGCCATTTTCATTAATTGCGACTTTGCGAGAAGAAAACAGTACTCCGATTGGTTCTAGATAGACACTATTGACTCAAAGGAACTTTGTTGCTTGACTTATCTATGAATGGACTTTATAATTTGGGGCGATTAAGGCGCTGAAACGTAGCACTACCAAGTCAAGTCAAGGCCAATGATACGGCAGGCAAATACCAAGCAACTGCAGGTTTGAATGATGGGTGCAAATTAAGAATCTTAGAGTTAAAGACCAGTCGACCGGCCAACCAACTGCACGGGATATGCTCCCAAGTCTCAACACCCTAGCAACTGCAAAGCAAATATTGCAAGTGTATTTTAGCTGAGTTTATTGAAGATACATATTCATGCACGCAGTTTATACTTTATAGTAGATTTCAGTTGATCGTGCAAGTTTCTTAATTAATTTATATATCTCCGCCACAAGAAATTATAATGCCATATCATGTTTGGTTCAGGAGCATGGGCATGGGCATAATTATTTGTGCTAACTAATTCCACGCTTGTTCCAATGGTTTAATTCAGTAATCTATTATGGCTTCAGTTCCAGACAATCAACCAAACAACACATATACCCGGAAAAACTGACACGCTTTCTAAGCGATTTGAGATACGTACATGAGCTTATTCTCCGTAAGTGCCACGAATAAGGTCACCTACTACATACCAATGTCAAACTCTTCTGTCTGCTGATGTTCACATGTAAATGAAGCGTGCAATGCAATGCAATGCATGACGCCATTCTTGTGACGGTTTCAGGTGACTTCACACCGCATCTTGTGGCCTTTTTCCGACTTTGTGCAAGCGAAATGAACAGTTGTCTGACCCCGGCACTATTTTAGCATTGATACAAAACTTTGCCACATCAACATGCATGCCCAATTGTCCCACTAGTGCCACGGATCTCACTAGCTAGATCGATTGGTTTCCCGGAGTAAAATAAGTTGACCATGCATGCACCACCGTTGGTTGCATATATATAGTTCCAAAGTACTAGTACTTGCTATGTGCATGCAAAGATAGTGTAAAGTATAATTTGCGATCGAAATATTTTTGTGGGGCAATTTTCTGATTATAGGTATGTAAAACTAATCTAAAACTGAAATCTCACCGGACAATTTGAGCTCTGATACCACTTGATGTAAGATTGGCCCGGTCTTCCAGTGGATTGTAATTCAATTTGTAGAGAGTGAATTTGACGACGAGGCTATTTTACCGAAAACTCAATCAAACCGTCTAACAATCGCTAAACCACACTCTTGTCGTTATCAATCTCGTCAAGAACGACGGTTGACCTGATCACGAAGATCAATTCCTACAAGCAATCGAAGAACAAGCAAGAATTCAAGTAAAGAGCAATATAAAAATTGCTAGATATAAAAGTCGCACAAGGATAGTTGAGGTTCTGTAACACGAATTTGTTAATCTAACTGACACAAGAGATAACGTGGAGTTTGTACACACGAGCTAAACTGATCTAAACAAAACCTAAACTAGAGGAGAGGGGCGGCGGCCAAGGCAGGTGGGGGCGCCGACCTAGGGTGTGGCCTTTCCTCGGGCCCAAACGTTACATGGCCGCGCCGACCTAGGGTGTGTGGCCTCTCTTTGGGCCCAAACGTTACACGGCCCATAGCCCAAATTAAGTGGCGTAGCACCGTGGGATGTCAAGCTAAGATAATTATCCCGATGGAGTCGAATTGGCTGTTGCCAAAGTGGTGAAGTGGTTCAGCCCCTTGCCGTGAATGCTTGGTTTTTCCTCTCCAAGATTCTCAAGTAAAATAAGGTCACATGTTTTAGGCAGTAGCACGTTCTCCATTAATAAAACATTCACTTCTAAGAAGAAATTCATCTGATAATTTAACTGTCGTGTTTATGCTCTAGTAATTGATCCTTGTACAACTTCATATCAAGGAGTAGTGGTTGCATCCATAAGACAGATGTCCTCGTCACTTTCTAAGCGATTTGAGATACATGAGCTTATTCTCCGTAAGTGCCACGAATAGACCTACTACATACAATGTCAAACTCTTCTGTCTGCTGATGTCCACATGTAAATGAAGCCGACTATATGATCGATATATATCGGCGTGCAATGCATGACGCCATTCTTGTGACGGTTTCAGGTGACTTCACACCGCATCTTGTGGCCTTTTCCGACTCTGTGCAGGCGAAATGAACAAATGTCCGACCCCGGTACTATTTTAGCATTGATACCAAACTCTGCACATCAACATGCAGCGGCGGAGCTAGAACAAAAATGAAGAGGGGACGTTTATAAAAATGAAGCATTAACATAGAAAAATTAAGCTTTAAACTTAAAAAAGAGCGGGTAAAACTACTGATTTTTTATCCTAATATGTAGTATAAACTACTAACTTCTTAACTACACATATAGAGATGTCAAAACAAAGGAGAGGCCACAGCCCATGTTGGCCTGCACGAAGCTCCGCCCCTGTCAACATGGCATGCCCAATTGTCCGACTAGTACCACGGATCTCACTAGCTAGATCGATTGATTTCCCGGAGTAAAATAAGTTGACCATGCATGCACCACCGTTAGTTGCATATATATATTTCCAAAATAATAGTACTTGCTATTTGCATGCAAACATAGTGTAAAGTATACTTAATTAGGATGCCGGTAGGCATGGATGTCTTTAGTCTGGAGATAGGTTTATCTCGATTATAACTCTTCAGGACCAATTAATCCCTATTCACTGGATTAACCTTCTGGACAAGTGCTGGTGTTGGTTGCAATCTTGGGGTTGGGATCTCAATATATTAGTAGTAGTGACAACTTAAGTTAGAGCTTTTTTTTATTATTTAATCTATTTTTTAAAAAATATTTTAGAGACAACCTCTTTCTAACTTTATTTTCAATTCTGACCACTTTGATCATGCCACAACGCGTGGTGTGACAAAAATATTCTGTCACACAACGTACCACGGCATAACCAAAGCTACCACGATAGCCATTCGAACCAACACGTGTCCGTTTTGGGGTTAAGTCCTGTCACACTAAGAGGGACGACGTGACGAAACTCATTTACCACGCCGCGGTCCGTGGTGCGACAACGTGCTTTTGCCACGACACGCGTTGTGGCGTGATCAAAAGGATCAGAATTGGAAATAAAGTTAGGGAAATGTTATCTTTAAAATATTTTTTAAAAATAGATTAAATAATAAAAAAAAAGTTCCAACTTAAGAGACTATTTAGTTTGGACACGTGAAGAAACATGCATGTTGTATGAAAATATTGCAATTGATTGAAGAGTGTTATGAAGTGTGAGCTAATATGATCTAAAAGAAGTGTGAGCTAATATGATATATTGGTGCATGATGCACCCAGGTATATATGCATGTTGCATTTTTTTTTCTTCTTCTTCTGAATAGCCAATTTAATAACACTAAATTCTCCACATCTATCTAGTGATGTACTGTTGTGTCAAAACTATGTGATCTAGATATGACTAATATATAAGTTGTTGGGCTTAGTTTGCTACCCGATTGCTCTGGCATATATAAATTAACTTTGTGGAGCTGTCAGTCAAATTGGAGCTTACTTAGGAGCAAGCCTGTCATGGGTCGCATGTCCCCTTCATCACAAGATCAGTACTCAGAATCCATGTATGAATAGAACCGATAGTTATGCTTCACTGGCCTTCTTGAGAGATATATGCAAACCTCCTTCCGTCGATCTCTTGTCAGTTACTCCTCGTTTGTAAATTTCTTGGATGGATCTTCATGGGGTCCCAAAATGTCCAATTGTCGCTAACTCGACCTTACTAGTCATTTGATGTAAACCAATCGGTGTGCTTGACGAATTGGGGCACGGTTTCAGCGGGTTGTGTCGGAATTGCAGGCCAAAATCTCTAAAAAACATTGAGCAATAACCAAACAAAGTCCATGACTCCATGCAGCATTCAAAACTACAGAATAACTCTAAATTCATGCAAATTAAGGTATCACTACATCATATATATATATATATATATATATATATATATATATATATATATATATATATATATATATCGAAACATCTATCCTAGGGATATATATTAAAGTCAACTACACGTAGATCACACAGGATAGTTGATTAATTCAGAGTTTCAATACGAACAGCCTAAGCTGTTAGTGTTACGATAGCCTGCTCAACCATGAAATTGAGAGCTCATTAGAGAATTTTATTTTCTGACGCACGGTAACCTTGGTTTTATATTGAGTTGGACCAATCAATAAGAAATTGGAAAAGTAACGGAGAGGATCTTCGACTTATTAAAAAGGGGAATAGCTAGAGTAAAGATATTTACATTTTTATTAAAAAAAAAAGAGTTCTGATGCTGGTTTAATACCGGTCATTGTTTAACCAGATGACCAGTCCCAACACTAGCTCACCTCAAGAAATGAAAACACAACAGTAAAATTCCGTGGTTTAAAAATCAGTAAAAATTCACTAGTTGACACCTAAAAAAATGGGAAACTATCAAATGATAGCAAATGGATATGACCTCATATGCATGATTGCTGGCGGACCACAGGGGCTAAGTTTTTGCTATCACCAACAGGCACTTTGAAAATGGGAGCAGGGGGACCAATGAGACTACAATTCCACAAAGAGTAGAGCACAGTAACATGGACTAAATCAGTAATTAACTTGGCTGGATTAGCACAAAACAGGTACCACTAGTAAAGTGACAACCACACAAGGCTAACCACTAGTAATCCCATGAAGAGGAAAAGGTAATAAGTAAATTCTCGTGTCAACAAAACAGGTGTTAGCATCAAAGGGTTATACAAGGCCTTAATGGAAGTATGGAGTCAAGTCAATAGTCAACTTTAAAAAGTCACAAATGCCCACGTCAAGAAAGAGAATGGTTTTCTAGAGGAGGAGATAAGGCTAGGTGAGGCAGCAACCAAATAGTTCCACATCACACTTTCCTTTTACTGCTGACAAGCATCAACAAACCAATCCAGATATCTTGGCCCTTTTGATAGCTAGGGGAAAATGAGAAGAGTAATTTTTTTGACTGGGAAACAAAATTGATCTTTTTCCTAGATTGGAGGATGCATCCACTGTTAGAACTTAACGGATCTTATATGTGGTTAATTGCAACACACAATATAATATGATGAAACTGAAACATACCAGATGACGTCATTGATAGATGAAGAAATTATCTGAAACAGCAGATGAACAGGCGTTCTGTCTACCTAGGGTTTGGTCTTTCCCACCAAGAGGTAAGCCACAGGTTCCAACTACAGATAGGGATAGGTGATATGACATGAGATACCCTGGTGAGAGGAGCTGACATTTATTTATAGTCTTTTGGTATAGGGTCATATCTCATCCCATAATTAGAGATAGATTTCAATTAGATATCTATACATATTTGAATCCAAGTCCATATTTTTCCCTAATAGATACTCTGGCTTTTAATAAATATTTTATTTTGATCACTTTATATATTTGAGCCAAACCATAAGATAGATAGTTAATATGTATATTATCTCATGTAGGTCCACGTAGGAAAATTAATCCAACATCCACATCAGCTTTTGTCACTGGCTCCATGCAAAGAACCACCTAGGTTAAATTAATGTCTCATGTTATGGTTCAGATCAGTCCAGAGTAATTGGAGTGCTTACTCCACTAGTGCAATTTCTGACAATAGCTTGCTAACTTGGCAGCAAAGTAGCGGAGTATTGAGTGAAACTTCAACTACCCTCTTGATTTGGTAGAGATCGCTTGAGCTAACAAAGAAGAGTGATTTTTTTCATTATGTTAAGCCTAATTGTTGAAGTATATTGCTTATTTTTTTCTCACCAGTTTAAGCTTTTGGGTGAATTGCCTGGTACATAAACTCAGTATGGTATAAGATGCGAGAGGTCTTGAGTTCAAGACCCGACAAACACATTATTTTAAAAAATAATTGCTTCCCACTTTGAATCTACATCTTAGGCCTGGTGGAACCTACATGTGATCATGGGGGGGGGGGGAGTGTTGAATATATTACCCATGTCATCAGCTTAAATTTTTGGATGAATTGGCTGGTATATGTAATTAAATACTAATAATGGTAATCCACTGAACACTTATATATGTGCCTTCCGAGAACCGATTACATACGTATAAGTTGTACTACTCCCTCCGGTCATAAAAGAAAGTCATTTTTGACTTTTCAAAGTCAACAAGATGTCAATTTGACCACTAAATTTTATTATCAAAATTTCCAAAAAAAAGTTATAATAGTATAATGTTTTGAAATTATTTTTCATGACAAATTTACTCATACCATTTTCGTATATCCAAACTATATATTTTAGAAAATATCTTCAGTCAAAATTAATACGATTCGACTGCATACATTCTAGGGCGATTTCCTTTTGTGACATGAGGGAGCACCAAATATCATCAAATCATGCATCATAAGTCCTCCAAAAAACATGCATCATAAGGACTGCTTTGTGAAATGGGTCGAATGAATAGACTAGATCAATAAAGAATTTCTCCATTAATTTTTTACTCTGTTCAGAATTTGGGTTCTGGCACGATGATTAATAGATCATCAGCACGATCTGTATCTGCCCGATTTCCTTTTGGAACCTTTACCTTTTCTTCACGGCGATTTGATGGGAAGCAGATAGCAAAAGGTTTGATCATTGAACAAAGCGGGGCAGAGCACATGATATGCTCCTGTAAGGTTAGAGTTAATGTAAAAGGCTGCAAATAAATCTCATTTATCCAGACAAATTGGTATTAGCAACACTGAAGAAGGTACTTAAAGTTTTACCCGGCTGTTTATATAAATTAATATGTACACATACATAGTAATCCTCTGGCCATTACAAAAAAAAAAACTAGTAATTTTGATGCCAAAATTTTTAAGCATAAAACTGATGCCAATAAAATGGTTTTGGAAGTTAAGTAAAGATGACAGTAGCATAGAAGGGAGATAACTAGATGTACAGGAATATGGTGGTGCATGTTGGGGGAATGCTACCAAAATATCTGAAAATATCTTCCCAAAATCTGACAGGGTAATATCTTAGAAGAGTATTAAATTGGCATGAAAGGAGGAATCCCAATCACCTCTCCATTTTTATCTGTTCTTTCCCTTTACGTAGACAACTATGCATACATCGCTGTGTAAACAAAGGCATGATTCCTTCAGATGCGCATCACAGCTAATTGCGAGCTCCACTTGAACCAGCTAGGTATATTCATTTTTTTTTTGTGATCACATTCATAGTTTTTTTTTATCATGCATTTCAAGCCGCCATGACGTACGATTTCAACCTGAATGACATACAATTTCAGTCTGAATACCGTGAAAGTAAATCATCGGGTCTCCATTTGAAAGATTAGATTTTTTTCTACCCCTATATAAATTAAAATGTACAAGTAAAATTCATGGATTCCAAACGAATCCCAAAAAAAAAGGGCAACAAGAACAAGCTTTTGTCTTTTTTTTTATATAGGAAACGGTGAAACTGTTATTTCATTAAAAGGAGAAAAGCAGGACACATATAAAAGGAAAGGACTTTTGGACTGTATTGGCCCTGTAGTGCACCGTAATTCCTAAATTAGCCCCCTTAGCATCAAAATTCCATTTTTAGCCTCCTCCTAGCACTTCTTTGCCGTCAGGACAGGCGACAACTCACCTAATGCCGTCGCCGTTGGCAGCACCAAGTTGCTGCCGTGCCCATTGGCAGCAACCAAGTTGCTGCCGTCCCACACGGCAGCATCTCCCCTCCTCCCAGACGCAAAATCCAAGAGAGAGAAAATACATTTAAGAATATTTTGGATGAATTTTTAAATATAGAAAATTAGCTCCAAAATTATGAAATTTTTTGTGGAGACTCCCAGAACAGTATAGTTGCTTTGGTAATTTTTTCAGAATTTTATGAGTTACTATTTTTCCTGTAAAATTCATTTAAGTATATTGTTTGTAGGAATTTTACAGAAAAAACCGTAACTCATAAAATTCTAAAAAAAATACCAAAGCAATTAAACTGTTCTGGGAGTCTCCACAAAAAAAATTTATAATTTTTGGAGCTCATTTTCTATATTTAAAAATTCATCAAAGAAATATTCTTAAATATATTTTCTCTCTCTTCTTGGATTTGCGTGCGCCGGGGAGGAGGAGAGGTGCTGCTGTGTGGGACGGCAGCACCTTGCTGCTGCCGTTGGGGAGCGCAGCACCTAGGTGCTGCCGTCCACGTCCGCAGCACGCGTCAGCAGGGGCTAAAAGTGAAAATTCGGAGCTAATAAGGCTAATTTAGTAATTACGAAGCGCTACGGGGCCAAAAGCGGCAAAAACTTTTTAGGAAAGAACAAACAAAACGCGCGCACAGACAGTTAAGCTCCCAAAGACAACGAAGCTTTTGTCGGCTGCCGAGAGGAGTGGTTGTCCCAAGTGTAGGCTGTAGCACAGAATCGCTAGAGCAGCGCTGTGGAGACATGAGTGACTGCAAAGGAAAACTCAGTGCAGGCTATGGTTTCTGGTGCCCCTACCTACATCAGACAGAGCCTATGATTTCGATCTGCACCTACCCTGCAATCCAATCCAACTCTGCCTTTGCGCGACCTCCACCCGACACATCCGCGAACAAATCGACCGAACCCCAATCGATTGATTGCTATGTAACGCGGCCAAAGGTTGTTGCTATCGTAATGCTACAGTTGCATGTCTAGTTGTGTTGTCGTTGGTCTGGTAGCGAGCCACGCTCTTTTAGCTTCTTCCAGGCACGTAGACAAGTAATTCCAAATGTATGTCATTTTGGAATCTCTACGGTCAAATATTTTTAAGTTTGATCATCCCTGTATAAAGTATTAGTAAGATTGTTAATATAAAATTGGTATTGTTAGATTTATCGTGAAAACATACTTTCATAATATGTAATTATTTTTATTTGAAACAACATATTTTTATAGAAATTGATGGCTAAAGTATTAACTTGGAGATTGTGTCAACGAACAAAAACAACTTATATTTAGAACCAGAGGGAGTAGTAAGTTTAGTAAGTTGTATCTCTAAAACCGTAACAATATTGTACCTTTTCTTTTTAAGAATAAAGCCGTACGTGTTTGAGACACGGGAATTCATCCAAATCCCTGCGGATGATGAGTCGTTTCCTGTAAAATTTATGTGTTCCAAACAGGCTCTTACTATAGTATTAATTGCATCCGCCCCACTAACAATCAAACATGTAGTATCTCGTACAACAAAACAAGGTATGCAGTCTATTCATCCGAAGGCATATTATTACAGTTTTGAAGATATTACGTAGATCCCATGCTTTTAGTTCAATCAATTCACTTAGCAAACATCCAAATACAACCTGATCGAAACCACAAAAACAACATATACCAAAGAACAAAGAAACGGCTACTCTTCTGTACCTCTCCATTTATTTAGAGGTTAAGTTACATGCATGTATAGTAGATCCCCTAGGCAGGGAGAGATCAAGGTACTCTAATGAAAGCATAATCTTACATGCCGATTTAGTCTACATTGATGGAGGACGCAGGCATGCAGCACATGACCAGTGCTTGCTTCAGTGTGCTACATAGCCATGGCCGCCGCCTCCCTACACTATTCTTCCTTCCATATCAAGCCATGCAAAGGCAGCCTCTTTGTCTCTCTGGCTGCCTCGATGGCTTCTGTACACAGCGTTTCTTGAACGGGCGTCGCTCGAGAGGCGATCGATGCACGGAGTGTTCGTGAGACGGCGGCTGGGGCCGGCGAACTGGCTAGACGCGGATGAGCGCGGGGCTGCGGCGGCGCTGGTGCTCCATGGCCTGGCGCTGGTCGGACTCCTGCCTCTGCAGGCGCAGGTGCTCGTGGTGCCTCCGGATGAGGCTCTCCGCGCGGCGCAGGAGCTCGTCGTGCGCCATCACCAGCACGTCCCTGGTGCGCCACCCCCGCTTGAAGGCCGCCGGAGCTGCCGCCGGATGTGGCGGCGAGGGTGGGACCATCGTGGCCGACTTCCTCATCTCCCTCCGCGCGACAGCCTTCTCGGCCGCACGCTCCAGACGAGGCAGCTCGTCGCTGCTCCACGTCTCGCTCTTCTGCACGTCCACCGGCCGCGCCGCGCCGCGCTGCACGATGGCTTGCCACATCGAGTCCATCGACACATCGATGTCATCGGGCTTGGCCTCAGCGGCGAGGGCTCTCGACTTCTCCTCCTCGCCGGGTTTCTTCCCGTCGGGCTTGGCCTCCGCTGCGACGGCTCTCGGCTTCTCCTCGCCTGTCGATTTCTTGCGCACGCGAGGGCGGTCTGCCCTCTTGGCCGTCCTTGCCTCTCCGGCCCGCCTCTTCGAGACCGGCGCGATAACGAGGACGTCAGGGGCAACCGGCGCAGCAAAGACACCGTCTTCCGACGAGGGGTAGAGACCGTGCATGGCGGAGGACACGTCACCAGCGTTGCTGGCCGAGGAGGAGGCGGCGGCTGTTTTGTGATGGCGGTAGGAGGAGACGAGCCAGATAACGATGACGTTCGCGGCGATCCACAGGAAGGGAGGGGACGAGAGGAGGCCGGCGGGGAGAGGCGCCGCGGAGACGTACGAGGCGGCGGCCGCCGTGGCCGCGAGAACGGCCACGGCCACAGCAACCGCCGCTGCCTTGAGGAAGGAGCAGTTCATGGCGGAGAGGAGAACGAGAGGGAGGGTGGTTGTGTACTTGTGTGAGGAGGAAGCAATGGATGAGTCGTTTATATAAGGCGGGACGGGGGCACCTGTCCTGTTTGCGATGACTTCAGTTTCGATTTTTCGCTCGAAAAAGTTAGAAGCCATTCTAAATAGATATCTTTTTTATCGGTTTTTTAAGCCGAAAGTCGTTCTAAACGGATGTATTTTTTCATCGACTTTTTCTAAAGCCGAAAACCGTCCATAACGTGGGAAAGTCAGAAGCTGTTTAGGGATAGCTACTTGCGGCTTTCCGTAGACTGCGTTCTGACTTTACCCTTAAATTTAGGGGGTAACTACCCGCAAATGCCACTGAACAAAACGCCGTCCGACCGCCTGAAACCCGATGTAATACCCCCACCCGCTCGTCTGCTCCCTGCTCCCAACGCCCTCGACGTTGCCCCTCCTCCCAGACCCCGAGCTGCCGTCGTCGGCCCCCGATGCCAGCCACCCCCTGACCCCGAGCAGGCGTCACCGGCCCCCGATGCCGCCCCTCCTTCCTTGACCCCGAGCCACCGCTGCCAGCCTCCTCCCTCGACCCTGAGCTGCCGTCGTCGGCCCCTCCTCCCCTGATGCGACCCCGAGTCACCGCAATCCCTCGACTCCCCCGACACTGGCCTCCTCCTCTCTCGAGCCACCACCGCCGGCCTCCTTCCTCGACGCTGGCGTCGGTGTTGTCCCCAATACTAGTCGTCGTTGGCAGTTTTTTTCCTTTTTTTAATTATTCAATAATCATTTTTTTCTTTTTTGTGTTATAAATGAACCATTTATGTAATTATTGAATGTCGTTATTTGTCATGAAATTATCATTAATTACCATCAATTGTGTTAATTATCGCTAAAATTTACTTGTGTGCAAATTACTGTCAATTGTCGTTAAATGTCGTTAGTTGCCGTCAGTTGTGTTAATTGTTGTTAAGATCACTTGTGTGCAAATTGTCGTCAGTTGTTGTTAATTGCCGTCAATTGCATTAATTGCCGTTAAACGGCATTAAACAAGCCATCATTTGTCTCACGGGTATTTTAATCATCTCCTATCTTATAAGCTACAACCAGCCTACCTAAAAGCCAGACAACCAACACCAAATCTCTTTAGCTCAGCCGTTCAGCCCTGCTGTTCAGCCAGAAGTAGTTTTACAGAAAAGCTACAGCCGTGTCAAACGGAGCCATAGAGTGAGAAGTCGGCTTTTGGTTCACCTCCCTACAATTGGTGCGTACTGTGTAGAGACCTCTCTGCAAAAAGCATAAAGCTTTCTGGACTTCAGTTAATTCCGTGCATATTGTTGTATCGAATTCAAATACGAATACGAATAGTGTGGATAAAATAATATTTCAGATGATAAAAATTCATATCATATCCGTATCCATATTTTTTATATAAATAGAGAGAAATTGTTAATCAGATAAAAAATTTAAATTATATTTATATCCTATCGAATACGATAGTCAGATAAAATAGATAACTCATATCACAGCCGTGAGTATCTCACGTCCTACGCGTACAGGGTATACGCTTGAATTGATAGCCATTAACCATAGATAATACAGCGCGGGATCCGGGGACTAGGAGCCTACGGTCGTCTCGCGTCGGCCAGTCAGACACCAATCCATCACAGCATATCTATCCGTGCACGTGTTTGTGTTGTATTTGTTGAGGAACCGTCGCTGGCGAGTCCAGTCCGAGCGATTACCTCGTAGACAAATAGAGAATCGTAAAAACAATGCAAGAACACAAGAACGAACAATAGATGAACACAGGTATGAGAGGGGACTGCGGGCTTCTCTTTATTGCTCTTCCAATAATGAATTGTGTGTACAATATTTGGGGGGGGGTCCCCCCTCCTATATATAGTCTAGGGTGGATGAGGTGCCCACCCGGACCCGGACTCCTGGCCGGGCCCGGTTTCCTAACACTCCCCCTTGGGCTCTCATCCTTCATGCCCATGCCTCGTCAAAACTCCATAAAAACCCAGTGGGAAAATTTTTGGAGAAAGAGTACATGAATCATGTTACGCTATCTTTTGCGAATTGCTTCATTAAAAACCTTAACCGAGAAACTTCAGGAAAACTCGTCAAGGGAAAAAGAGTACAATTCACCCAATTTTATTTAATCTCCAGGATTTGCTCTTTGGGTACTCGATCTTCGTGATCAAGCTTTAGTAATGAGTTTGTGAAGATTCTCCCCCTGAATTCTGCACTTCTCTAAGTCTTATCATCCCAATTCCACGTACGCACCTTTCAAAGCTAGATACTGGAAGTGACTTAGTGAATAGATCTGCAAGATTTTCACATGACTTAGTATGCAGTACCTTAATTTCGTCCATCTCTTGCATTTCATGAGCATAGAAGAACTTGGGGTTGATATGCTTTGTGAGAGGATTCTTCACATAATCCATCTGTACTTGTGTAACACAAGCTGCATTTATCTTCATAGATAATAGTGGGGTTTTGTGCGGTATTCAATCCACATGACTGCTGGATGTGGTGAATCATCCGCCGAAGCCAAGCACATTCTCGTGAGGCTTCGTATAATGCTATTATTTCCGGGTGGTTGTCGAAGTCAATACAAGACTCTGCTTAGACGATTTTCATGGAATTACAGTTCCACCACATATGTATTCATAGCATGTTTGCAATTTGGCTGTATGCGGGTCCTACAGGTACCCGTCATCTGCATTGCCATTCATAGTTAGGTCTTAGTTCTTTCTATAGAACAGACCAAGTTCTTTGCTTCCTTAAAGGTATCGGAAGATGTCCTTCATTCCCTGCCAATGCCTTTGGTAGGTTCTGTACTATACCTTGCTAATAGGTTCACGGCAAATGCAATGCCCGGTCTAGTACAGTTTGTTCAATACATGAGTGTTTCTATCACACTTAAATATGGGAATTCTGGTCCCAGGACTTCCTCCCCCTCTTTGCTAGGTCTGTACGGGTCCTTGTCTTGCTACAAAGACCTTTCGACCATTGGCACTTTCAAAGGGTATGCCATTTCAAAATCAAACCTTTCTAACACCTTCTGGGTGTAGGTTGACTGATGTACTAATATCCCTTCCGGGGCATGCCCAAGCTGCAAGCCTAGGCACTATTTGGTTTTCACCCAAATCTTTCATTTCGAACTCCGACTCCAGGTAAGAGCTTGCTTTCCTAATATCCTTGAGGTTAGATGATATTCGGATCATCTTTATACACCGAGATTATACAAAATCCATTCGGGATCGTAAATGCAGAGATTATTCTCATTTTTCGTGTAGTCTTTCTTGCATAGAAAGTCGCTTCAAGCGATTATACCACATTCTGCCTGATTGCTTAAGTTCGTACAGTGACTTTCTGAGTTTCACACTGTACATATTTCTATTTGCTCTATCTTAGTTCGGGACAGGGATACATTCAGGTATCTTCATATAAATGTCCGAATCCAATATTTCATAAAGGTATGCTGGTACCCCATCCATCAATTTCAATTCTAACTTCAAGTTCACTGCCATTGAGATAAATGTCTAAAGGGGATTATGTCCATGATCGGGGAATAAGTTTCTTCATAATCATCTCCTGGATGTTCAATGAAACCTTATGCAACGAGCCTTGCTTCTTTTCATTTCTCTTTCGAACAAATATCCACTTATACCCTACGGGGTGCACAAGGGGGGGGGGCGTACGGCTTACAGGCCCAAACGCCCTTCTTTTATTCGGAGAGAATAGTTCAGTTCCTATTGCCTTCTTCCAATCTGATCTTTTCTTTCATTCAGCGAGCGATGCAGGCTTTGGATTAAGATTGATGATTGTGGCAAGTTTCTTTGCAAAGTATATGTCGACATTGGCTGTTGTCATATTCAAAGATTCTCCCGAGGTCATAAATTTTATAGTTATTTCTTCAAGGGGCGATTCTTCTAATGCTTTTACTCGCTCACCGCTGCTTTCTATTGCGGGGCAAGTCCCTTTAGTTTTTCAGTTCTGATGTGTGCGCACACATCCATACTGATGTCTCCCTTCATGGGGATGTTCAATTCTGGTATGCCTTTCCTGAAGGTTCCATACCCATACCAGGTCTCAACTGGCTCCCCTTTTGGTTCTGGGGCACTTCGGTGATCGGCTGTGTCAAGTCCCTCTTATCCTTTTTCACCAGCGTCCCGGTTGCCAGGATTCGAGGGCGGAGTTCTCGTCCTTCAGAGGCCTTAGGACGGGATTAGGGATACCTTCATCGGTATTTCCACCCTCTCCGGTGCATTGCGTGCAGGCACATGCTACTTGGTCACGCTCTTCAAATCACTAAAGTGGTTAGGCAGTTGATTCGCTAATGCTTGCAAATCAATTATCTTCTGGACTTCAATTGTCTTCTAGACTTCAATTCAAATTATCTTACGGATTGCAATTATCTTACGGACTTACGTATTTGCTTCACTAGTGCGCGGGTCATATGCATAGATTTCAATTATCTTACGGACTTCAATTGTCTTCTAGACTTCAATTATTTCCGACATTATTATCAAGGGTTGATTTCTCCCCTAATGACGGAAACTAATCTCATCTGATATACTATCAGCGAATCGGGCATTATGCAAATCTCCAGTCATAGGGTCCAAATACTTGATTATGGATGCTGTCTCATAACCAACGTATATCCCAAACTTTCGGAGAAGACCCATTGCAGTTCGCTGCGGTGATGGTATAGGTACATAAACCTTACGACCAAACCTGTGAAGATGAGTAGTTTTCAGTGCTGACCCTTGCGCTAGTTGGATAGGTGGATGGATGTTATAGGCCGACAGTCTAAAATTGATGAGAGCTGCTGCGAGCAGGACTGCGTGTCCCCAACGTGTAGTTGGCAAATTACAATTCTTCAAAGTTCTGCTAGTCCATTCTGGGTGTGGACATGCGGTACAGAATGCTCAATTTTAATTCCCATTTTCATCAAATGCTTTCGGAGTGAGTTCTCCGGCGTTGTCCATTCAGGTGGACTTCTCATGATGATCAGGGAAAATATTTCTAATTTAATTATCTACGAGATTGGCTTTCAAAAGCATGATTTCTCGTAGACAATAAATATACGTGCGACCATTCCGAGGAAGCATCGATGAGCACTATAAAATACCTCAAATTACCCTTACAGGGGCTATATAGGACCGCAAAAGGTCTCCCTGGATACGGTTCAGGAATGCAGGGACTTCATCCTTCGCTTTCAAAGCAAAAGGTCTAGTAATTAATTTTCCGGTGGCACATGCGGGGCACACAAAATCTTCCTGATTCGAGAAAATTTTAACATTCATATCATGTCCCTGTGAATTGTTAATTATATCTCTCATCATCCTAAGACCTAGACGGCACAATCTATCATGCCAGAGATAGAAAAGTTCAGAGCTTCTAAATACGGTTTTCAGGACAGTATAGGCTGCAGGTGCCTTAATATTAGTGTAGTATAGCCCAGTTCCATATGAAGGAAGATATTCAAATGCCATTTTTCACTTTCTCCACGCTTTGTAATGGCGGTATTCATACCATACTCTTCTTCAGTCTCTACATGGAAACTGTTAGCGCAAATATCCTTGAGAGTTTTAGTCGATTCTGGGTACAACAAGTCTTCTTCAATTACCAAAGTTGTGCCCGTTGGGAGTATAATTATGGCCCTTCCTGAGCCTATTATACAAGTATCACTGTCTGCGACTGTCGTAAGACTACCAGCATTCTTGCTGATCGACTGGAAAAATTTCTATTTCGCTCAGGATGGTATTCGTTGTGCCGCTACATGCTAAGCACACTTCCTCCATAGGGCGCCACACGCGTTCTAATATAATATACTTTATTAATATGTAGCAGGAAGCAAGCAACACATAAATAAAATACTTCAGATATCAGAACGTAACTTGCTATTATAAAGACGGGAAAATAAGTCTTGCAGGACTCACTCATAAGATTTTAATGTTTTGCTCTCCTAGAGCTTGCAACCATTATTCAATAATTCAAAATTCTGCTTCAATTACAAACTGCAAGTTTCTAAAAAAAGGTCCGAGTGCAATGCGTGCACTGGATCTAATAGGCGAAGTATTCAGGAACTTCTACCTAAATCGGCTCCATGCGCGATCTTCTCCTCTTGGGCAGCTACGGCTGTGGCCGCTATGATGTCCAAAGGAGGGATGATGGGGTTGCTACTGGGCTGTTCACATTCGTAAGTACAGCTAATGGATGTGAATCCTCTGTGCCTGCAATGGCGAGGTATGCCTCATGCTATCATTTGCCCTTCTTCTTAGACTGTAAAACATCAATAATGTGCGACGCACGACATTACCCTTCTTGCTCCTCTTATTTGTGAGAGGCTTCATCACCTTGTAGCTGTTAGTAGTGGCTTCATGGCCGACATTGCTACTAGGTGGCTGCAAGATGAAGTTCTTTCCTAGAACATCACCATGAGCTTCCGCAACTTGCATGATGTCAATTAATTCGGCATACTTCATGTAGCCGTATTGACGATAGTTGCGTGCGGATTACACCGCGTTTGGGTGAAAAGTAGAAAATCTTCTCCATCTTACGCTCATCAGTGATTACATTACCACGAATTGAAGACGATATAAATTCCATACAAATTACGCCATCTTTGGTCGATGCTTTGAACTCTCGGTTCGTGATGCCAGTCATATTCTTTTTCATGCAAAAAGCTCAAATGATTACTGCTGGTAATTTGCATAAATTGGTTGCAAAATTCTCACAATGCTCTTCGAACTCCAGGTTCGTGTTCCCGTATTTTTCTATACATTTTTCATGATTTACTGCTATTTTCAATGATTAAAAGCAATATAAACAATCATAGATAATCAAAAACAGTAAATACAATAAATAAATTGCATAGAAATAATAATAACAAAGTTAAACATGCTTCAAAGTTCAAAAATATGCAAAATTAGGATTCCCAAGGCCTTTTTCTGCTGGAAAATGACTTTTCGGTGAAATCTGCAACTTTCAAGGATTAATACGTAACATTTCAGTACAGAGAAAAATTTGGAGCGCAATTCTTTAATTTCTGAGGGATTATTCTGCAAGAATTTCTTTCCCAAAATATTTCCTCGCAATTTTCAGAATGTAGAGGATTTATTTGCAAATTTTAGTTCTGATTTTTTTTTTGCATAATTTTAGATAACCAAGGGGCCATTTTGCAAAACTCCTTTTTCTTTTCATTTTTTTTCTTCTCCCGAGGCCACGTTTCTTACAGCCTTTCTTTGGGCCATTTTTTTTATTAGCCGGCTCATTCATGGCCCACAGGGCCTTTCTCTCGGCCGGATAAAAAAAAACAAGGAAGGTGGCATTAACCGATTAGGGATTCCCTACTAATGTTCACAAGCCGGCGGCGCGCATGGATGGGAGCCGGCGACACGGGCATGGACGGGAGCCGGTGGTGTGTGCAGATTTCGCGCGGTAGCCGGCGGCCAAGGCGGGGCACGGCCATGCGAGGCGGCATGCAGGCCTGGCGGAGCGGCGTGCTTGGTCGCGTTCGGGCGTGGAAGTGCGGCTGCAGGCCGGCGGCGGTCCAGGCCATGTGGCGGCGGCAATTCGGGCAAATGACTCCGGTGGCGGCGCACAAGTTGGCTGCAGGCTCCACGCGTGGGCGGCGGCTACTCCAAAGGCTTGGGTGTGTAGTGCCGGCGCTTGGAGACGGGCGACAATTGCTTCGGGCGGAGGCGCGGCGTTCCGGTGTCGGCAGGAGACGGCCGCTACAGGCGGAGGCGGTGGGCTTGCGGCTCGGTGACGCCCGATACAGCTACATACCGACAGATGCGCCCGCGGGAGGCCCGTGCGGCTTCGGGCGGCGGAGCTCGACGCGGCGGTGCGGCCGGCGGCGGCTTGCCCGTGCAGGGGCTAAGCGTTGTGCGCGCCCGTGTAGGGGCCGACTGTGCATATTGGTGCGGTGGCACGGCTCCAGGCCGGCTTCAAGCGCGTGCGGCGCATGGTGGCGGCGCATGCGAGCGATGTGTGTGGCGCGCGCGCCATACGGGGCTGCGTCGTTTTTTTTTTACTATTCATGATTATGCTGATATAGATCGATTCTTGGGGGTGCTTCTGGCACACATACCCATACCAAGATAACGACATACGATGCCGGCGTACATACTAGTAGCACAAATCGGTGAACCGCGCGGCGCTTCATGGCCGGCTGATCCTTTTTATTTCTTTTCTTGTTCATGCAAATGATCTACAGTGCAATCAACGTCTGTTCTTTCATGCAATCTACCGATCGACATTGTGTCGGCGACTTCAAGTCTGCTCGCGGTAGATTAGAACAAATTTGCATAGTAGAAAACAATCTAGAAAGCCAAATTTGCAGAATTGAAAGCAATCTAGAAAATACGATTCAATCTACGAGTGTCATTCATCGACGGTTACCTTTTCGATGCGAGGAGAGTCGATCGTGCTGATAACGTGTTGAGGAACCGTCGCTGGCGAGTCCAGTCCGAGCGATTACCTCGTAGACAAATAGAGAATCGTAAAAACAATGCAAGAACACAAGAACGAACAATAGATGAACACAGGTATGAGAGGGGACTGCGGGCTTCTCTTTATTGCTCTTCCAATAATGAATTGTGTGTACAATATTTGGGGGGTCCCCCCTCCTATATATAGTCTAGGGTGGATGAGGTGCCCACCCGGACCCGGACTCCTGGCCGGGCCCGGTTTCCTAACAGTATTTACCAGTGAATTGCTCAGACACTAGTGGCACAACGCTAGCTACACTACTACTGATTGCTTAAGAAAACACGAATTTTTTTTCCGTATTGGCACTGTTTTATCTTATTAGCGAAACTGGTTCTCGTCACGCCGGATTTGCAGAAATAAGGTCTGAACCGCATGGCCACTATGTGAACAACTATTGGACCGATACATACCCATATCTGCACTATCACCTTGCGGACTAGCAACAACTGCACGATCACCGTGCAGTGGAGCTGGCTGCCGCACGGTCATTACGCAGACGAGGTGGCTGCCGCACGAGCACCGTACGGACAACCCCATCTGCCACCGCGAGGTTGAAAATGATTACCCAAACGATACTATTAACCATATGTGTACGACGAATTATCAAACCAACAAGAAAACAATGGGAAATGGTTTCATGGCTAATACTTAATTGACCTTAATTACTTAAAATAATACATGGTTCATGCATATGGTTAGTTGAGACATGCATGATTCCATGCTAGCTAGCTCATCGAAAGAAAATTTCAAAGACCTAGTTAAGAGCCTGTATGCATGATTAATAATGGTCTGGGACGTTCGCACTGTGGCCATGCGGTGGAAGCAAAACCGAAGACCTAGTTAAGAGCCTGCATGCATGATTAATAATGGTCTGGGACGTTCGCACTGTGGCCATGCGGTGGAGGCAAAACCGCACGGTGACCGTACGGATGAGGAAGAACCGCACGGTGGTCGTGCGGTCGAGGGAAAACCGCACGGAGGCCGTGCGGACGAGGCTCCACCGCACGGCCGCGTAATTTACAGGTGTCCGTCTCTCAGCTCATCCGGACGGGCATTTTTACAAGGGGGATTTCAGGATTTGCCCTCATGAGATAGATGGATTTAAGATTTTGCCCCCCATGTGTCTATAACATATAGGTCCAGGGTCCACATGTCATAGACATATAGGGAGGCAAAATCTGCGATCTATCTATTCACTGGTGCAAATACTGAATTATTCTTTTTTACAAATACGACAGGAAGTGAGCTATTTTCGCTAATACGTTGAGAAAAGTGCCAATGCAGCCAAAAATTCAAGAAAAGTATCGAACCGGTCTTCTCCTGTATAACTGAATTGCTTACCACGGAGTTAACATAAGGAATGGAAAACTTGATCTGTCGGGGGTCAAACTGAAAAAAAGAACAGACATATGTCAGCTGCCCAAGCTGTCAATACTCAACACACATTTGGTTGATAGAAACCGCATTATTAGCGAGTGTCTAGGGGAGGCAAGCTTGTCAATCAAGTATGGTCATTATACAAAGCTGCCGTGACTTACTGATTAAAGTGTTTTTTTAAATCCAAGAAGCACACTTAAGCGTGAGCATCCCGCTACATATCGTTTCATATCACCACATCCAGATCAGACCTTTCCTGGTGGGTCAAAATAAGAAAGAAAAAAAATGTACTCAGTACTCTGCAGTCTGCACTTCTGCAGCCATTTACTTTACTATGCAGTTAGAGAACATATCTTACTTTCCTAGACGGCTGATATGTCCAGTGAATTTATGCCCTGGATATACATAATAAGAAGCATTATATAGTGCCATTAGTGGTTTCAGAGAGTATGCTGCAATATGTACAATTTCAGAACAGAGAACCAGAACATAATATCTCTATATTGCCAAAGAAAGAAGTTTTTTTTTTGGTTTGTTTAAGGCTCTTTTTGAAACGCAGAAATATTTCCCGAGTCCTCTGAGAATTAAACTATTTTACGTGAACTTCACGTGAAATCCCAATATTTCAAACGGCGTAAGTGTTAACGCACAGCGAACTGTACTTGAAACATGTTAATAATAAACTCCGACAAGGAGCAGGCAGCGAATTAACGGTGGGGGTTGATTCTACTTCTACGGCACCTTTTGTCCCCTTGTGCTCCGAGGAGGAAACTGGAACTCATGCCTTGTGGCCTTGTCTGCTCTCCTATAGTCAATGGAGCCCCAGAGCTGGAGCAGCACAATCACAAATGTGCCGTCGTCTTCGCCTCGCCTGTCTCTATTTTTACCTCTCTGCAAGTCTCTGCTTGCTTATCCGTAGTGCGTGGCCCCACACGTGCCCAAGTACCCACTGCCCTATCCAGTGGCGGAGACGGCTTAAACATGTGTGCGCGCGATGAGTTTAGCGCATATACAATGATACAGATAGTGGTCGTCTGTAGTACCTTTTATGTCATCTATAGACAAAACTAAACGCAACCTATATAATGAGTTGTCTCTAAGTTGTCTACATATGACCCCCACAAAATGAGGCCACAAAACATGTGGATTACAAACGACATGGATACAACAACAAAAATGATGTCTATAAGGGCTTTATAGACCGTCAGTTGCATGTTAGACGGCTTCTACATCTCTCTTTCTTCTCTCCCATTTATATCATAAAAAATCTTACGTGGAAATGATTATAGACAGCTGATACCACCCTACTACACATACCATAAGTTCGTGGTAAGGATTATAGACGACTGATGCCACTCTACTGCACACACCATAAGAGTCAAGACAACGGTTATTTGTAGCTATCTTTGTCCACCATGTTACTCCTAATTCTGCATGGACGTACTACCATCTGATCCTACCATAGTAATCTGATATCACCATACGTACAGAACAATCCTGTCCGACTTTTGATCCAAAGAAATCTTGGAGGATAGCAAAAGCTAAATGGGTAAGATTAGGCGATCAAGATGGGGACATGAGGGATGATGGTTTGCGATGTCACTTCGCATGGTGGATTTATTCCCCCCTGAAGAGGACCCTGATCAGAGCGATGGGCGGTGGCTGGAAAATTTGGGTCCTGATTATATGGCAGAGGAGCAAGAAAAGGAGGGCGTAGGTACATGGGCTACATTAGAGTGGTCATCGGTGATGGCACGCCCGCGATTCACGACTTTGTTATATTGCCATTTTGGTGAAGATTTATCATGCTATTATTTTGAACCCATGGAAGTAGAGGAGACAAGAAGGGTTGGTCATCTTTCTTAGGCATTGAAGTTACTAGATCTATGATGAATGCAGGGCTTTGTTTGGCTTAGCGATCTATGATGTATGGCGATTGATGATGCATACATGTGGAGACACGCAAGCTCAAAAATATTGCTAGATGAACATATATTTGGGAAGATATGCAGAGTTTGCATACGAAATATGGACAATACAAAAGTTGATGTTTTAGATTGAAAGGTACAACTTTGCCATACTTGCTTAGTGCCTAGGCTATTCAGATGCGTAAGTTTTAATACAATGTCTGGAATGGCTTGAGCAGCTGGCTCAGTCTTGCTGCTTTGCATAGACCAAAGTATTTGCAAATATGGACATATGTATACAGTGCTATCTACTTAGTAGATTAACTGTGCTGGCATAGTAACAACAGTTGGGGCCAAAGCATAGTGTGGCATGCGGTGGCTGAAACGATGTTTCTGGCCTTTTCTGTATTAGCATATAACAAAACACTTGTCCCTTGAGTTATGTATTTGTGAGCACTATTATTGCAGGAAAGCGGATTTTGTATTAGCAACGCTGCAAATCGAAAGAAAACATGTGTACAAGAAACAAAAATTACGTTGTAACCAGTGGCGAATCCAGGACGAAAAATGAGGGTGGACTAAAAGAGTTGAAGTCCCGAATGACTAAACTAATTTGCAACGAACGTAGTTTTATATTCTTGTCAATCAAATTCATAGTTTCTTACATGAATAAAAGCAAAGCAAAAAAAGAGAGAAATACAATGGAGATACCTCGCTAATGGAAAGTGCATCTCCAAAACATGTAAATATGGTTCCAGTATGTAACAATCTGTACATCAAAATTAGAAAAATTAGTGATACAATAGCAAATTGTACTTAAATGATCATGAACATTCAAAATAAAAAACCATACCACTAAAACGCTAGCTTGAATCACGACTTTCGCGAGGCAAATTCATTCTACGATTTTCATGCCTTGAAAGGATTTTATGATTGCATCATCATCAATGGATCTAAATATGTCTCGCTCGGTGTAGCACACCATCAAATCATTCACCACTCATTCGATACCTTGTTGCGCAAATCGCTTTGATAATATTCATTGCGAAAATATTCTCTCAACGATGTCTTGTTGCCCTTGGAAGGATCAATATCAGTTCAATGAGGCGATATACCAATGGAAAAGTTCTATCTTTTTTTTGTTTCAACCATCAATTGAGCAAGTTTTGAAATATCAGGACATCCATGAAATTCCTCACTTCTCCTAATGTTGAGAATGAAGGTTTGAAGCTGATTTCTTAACAAGAATCGATCAGCCATCGTGAAATCATCAGCATATATCTCAGCAAGTCGAATAAGCTTATCAACATTAAATTTAGAGAACGAGTCGCTTGGATCAAGACAAGACATGCATACCAATATCTCCGAGGAAACTTCATTGAAGCGATGATTCATCTCATTTATAGTTGCATCAAGAGCAGCATTGAAAATATCAACTTTGTAATAATGATATTGAGTCACTGTATGCTTCCGACGTACAGATTTACCCATAACTCCAATGACATCATTCATATTTGGCACACCAATCCCATATGCCTCACAAAAGCTTTTGACTTGGTCGAACAATGGCTCCCACCCATTATCCCTCATATGGAAGTGGAGGATTCGTCATGTCCACGAAAAGCTTCACCTTGCGCTATGAGATACCTTGCACAATCTAAAGATGCAGTTAAACGAATTTTGTATGCAATTTCGGCCTCCTTACTGTATGTGCCCATTTTACTAGATACACTTGACCGTTGATTCTTGAAGTCATCACACTCACCCCTTGCGATGTTGTGGAAACTATTTGGACCACCAACATGTTTATTGAAAGCATCTATAGCCGTCTTCCAACGAGAGAACCCAACTTTTGTAAATACATCATTACCAAATGTGTTGGGTTGTGACTGTTTCTTGAAAAGAAAACAATAGAAACAAAAAGCGGCATCCTTTTCCACACTATATTCTAACCAATCAAACTTACTAAACCATGATTCTTGAAAGGATCTCCACACTTTGCCATCCAATGTCTTCGGAAAGGTATGCCCAATTGCTCGAGTTGGACCATTCAACAAATATGTCCTCCTCACTTCATCTCTAATTTCATTTGGAAAATCTTCTATTGGTATGCGATGCGCCGGATCGGCAATAATTTCATCCGGATTAAATTCTAGTCGAGGCTTCTTTGGTTGAGTTGCGCTCTCATCGGTTGGAGGAGTGCTACTTGAATTGTTTGTAAAATAATTACGCAAAGTTCGTTTCTCCATAATTGCAAACCTATAGATAATGAATAAATGGCTAATTGAGTATATATATACCATATTACCACACTGTATTAAACTTACTAACAATTAACAAATAACAAATGGGTAATTGATTAATGAGTTAATGACTAACAAGTAGTAACTAGTATATACCAGTGGCAGCATACTAACAATTAACAAATAACAATTAACAAATAAGTAATTGATTAATGAGTTAATGACTAAGTCTAAGTGGTGACTAACTAGTAGTAACTACTAACTAGTATATACCAGTGGCAGCAGTGAGCAGTCAATTAGTCAAAATAAATCACTTGACTCTTGAGAGCAGAGGCGCAGCGCAACCCATTCCCAGATCTAGCTGAGGCGCTGAGCTCCTACTCTCCTCCGAGTCCGACCTCTGCCCTCTGGTTCTGGCCCGCGCCCGGCCGCCCGCCCCTCGCGGCCTCGCCTCCTCTGGCCGGCGCCCGGCGCTCCTCCTCCGACGCTCGGTCTCCTCTGCTCCTCCTCCTCGGCGCGTCGACCGACGGCGTCGGCCGCGCCCGCGCGCCCCCTCGCCTCCTCGGGCTCGGCGCGCGGCGGCCTCCTCCTCCTCCGGCTCCGACCTCGGCGGCTCGGCCTCCTCCGCGCCTCGCTCCTCCTCCTCGGCGCGGCGGCGGCGCGTCGGCCGCGCCCGCCTCGCCTCCTCGGCCGGCCCTCCTCCTCCTCGCTCGGGCTCCAGTGACCGCGGCGCTCGGCGCTCCCTCGCTACCCCTCGGATGCTCGATTTGGCGATCGGGGATTTGGATTTGGGGTTCCGGTTGGAGGATTTGAGATTTGGGGAATTTTGAACAGGAAATGTGTGACTGCCGAGTGCCGACTGCTTGTGGGACCGGTGCGGTGGGGACTGGGGAACGTGGGTTGGGCCTCGCCGCTCGGCCTCTATGCTTCGGGCCGCACAGCGTCTTCTTCTTCCTTGGACCTCTGGCCATCCTCTTCTTTGACTCCAGCACACGCACAGCCATGGCAGCCGCTCCGGCCGGAGGTTGAACTGCTGGGGGGGAAGCCCACCCGGTGGATTCGCCACTGGTTGTAACTGATTGATGAATAGAAACAAGTGAAAGAAAGCATGTATAGTAGTGGCACCTCTATGGAATGACCGTCATACTTGAAGGCCGTGGAGTGTGATGCTTGGACGTGGAGGAAGTACTTTCGATATGGACTCCCATGTGGTGGATCAGCTGAATGAGCGAGCCTGGTTGCAAGAAATTCGTGTGTTGTTGCAGGAGGATTCTGCTCTGTGTAGATGGACAGTTTCTTTGGCTCGGTCTTTCAGTTTTCCCAGCAGTTATACGTATTGGAAGGAAACATTCGTTTTGGTGCAACCGCATTCGATTCCGTTTGGTACAATGGCGTGCTTATGTCTGATATGGCCGAAGGCTTTATTTGTAACCTCTAGGCTGTACTGAAACAGGTGCACCCATGATTCGTTATGCGGAACATAACAGAAAGGTTTTATAAAAAGAAAAACACTAAATCTGCATTTTTAAAGGACATTCTCTCAGATGATTCAAAATAAGGAAATAAAGAGAGCAGGCCAAATAAACAAATAAAAGCTCAACCAAAAAATATGTTCCCAATGTTGTAACCAACAGCATCTGAGATTTACCTTTTAAAAAACATCATATGAGATTTCCATGTAATCCCCCTAATGGCATGTGAGTACCTAGGATAATCATGGACTCTTGTAAACGGGTTAAGCAGAAAGCACGCTTTTCAAAGACAGGATAAAGATGTAGCACATTTTTTCCCCAACAAAAACCATATTGCTGTCTAATTTCAGTCCGTCCTGAAAGTATCCCCATTCACTATACATATTTGAGCAATACATGGAGTTGTTTCTGACTTAACTGTGACATACTCATATGCATATGCTGCACTAAAAACGTTAATTCCACAACACATGCATGGTTTATCAACAGAATAAGACCGAAGAGTTTCCTATTTGGATTCACGAAATGGCTTATTATCCACTAATCGTACTGGTGTTCGACCCCAATGGACATGCCAACGCGGCAAAGTTGTTGCATATATGATACTAAGTAAATATACCTTAATTTTCTCTACAATGTCTAACATTTATCTATCAGTTGTACACATAGCAATAGCTCAGCACAGGAACCAGAAAACCTAAAAGTAGTTGATTGGCCTAATAGTAATATTATTAAGCAAATGAACTAACTTGGGAACAAGCTCACTATGGGAACAGGGTAAAGCCAGTGTGGTGCTCATGAGGGTACATTCTTTAGGACCTAGAAACCAGAATTGGTTTCCATTTCTTAATGCATAAATACATGCAAAGGGGATCTATGCCGCCAACCACCAAATGAAGAAAGAGACACTACAAATTTAGATCTAAACATATGAAAAATGTGTTCACAAAGAGTAAATAATACCTTATATAAATATGTTGGCAGGAAACAAATGATGCCTATCTGGTTCTTCATTTAGTGACAGGAAAACATAGCAAAGGTTATGAACTATCAGAAAATCTTTTACTCACATCCAGTGATTTCAGCCTAGCATATTGTTTCTTCCAAAGAAGTGTTGGATTATAGCTTAAGTAATTTCCTTCAAACAATATGATCATAGTATAGATTATTTGAGACTTAATTGTAATTCTGTAACTATGATAGCCTGCTGATCTAAGCCATGCATGGCCATAATAGCCATCTCCATGCATCCTTGGCATAGGCAAACAACCGTTCTTTCACAATAAGTATTCAAGAACCTGGCTGTAGGAGTTGTCCTGATTCAGAGGACTCTGTTCACTTGGAGATAAGAGATTCTCAAATATATTGTAATGAGATAGCACATGGTAAGTGTATCACCTAAAAGACAACGAATCGTGAGTATCCATCCTAACCCTATGTCTATAATTAGCATCTATTCCCTTGATACATACATATTTGCTCTGCCTATGTTGATATTTCAACAATGTCAATCAATAACAGTACCCCACTGCATTAGCTGAGAAGTAGAATTTCCCATTAACTATCCTCTAACGTATTAGGAAAAAATCATGCTAGAAAAGCAATGAAGAAATATAGACCATCACCGATAAGCAAAACCAACAAGGGATTGTGATACAAACAACCTTTTCCCCCTTTTTACTCTTTCAGTGAATGTTTTATCGTAGCGGTTCCACATTGAATCACTTCAATAAGATGTCCTAAATTGCACTAAACATTCCATAATGATGCATATCCTCTCCCTTCCACAAGAGAGTCTCTTTCTTTGATAGGATACTAACAAAATATAACCATGAGGAGAATACCTACAGCAATAACCTGGAATTAGTATCTCCATGTGTAAACATATGTTTTAATAAAAGCTCTACTACTTATTTAACTACGAACTGCTTATTTTTGGAATAGTTTTTTTATCGGAACATTCCATATTTTCCATCACTGAACAATACTGTTGCTTTGAACAGTATTGTGTACTATTCCCAGTCAGAAGTATTTACTAAAAAATATAGTAAGCTAACCAGTCATGTATACAATTAGCATCTGTAGCTGTAGCCAAAGAACATGGTGGACCAACTTGAAGGCAGGTATTTACCTCGTATGCCAGAAGGCAGGACCATATCCTCCTCATCTTTAAGAATGTCCAGGTTACATATATCCAAACTCGGCTCTCCAAGCACCTGTATAATAATACATATATCCAAACTTGGCTCTCAAAGCACTTGTATAATAACGTGATTGAAGATGCACCAGCTCATCAACCATGAGGCAGGTGACCAATTGGCACTGTTTGCAGTGGTCCACATGCATAAGGATGTTTTATGCCAATAAAAGAAACATTTTTCTTACCTAAGTAGGCTAGATAAGCCAAACATGCCAGAACAATGAAAGAGTCTCCTTCGTAAAAAAAAACATGCAAGTTCATCTTTGTCCAGCGAAGTCGAAGTCTAAAAATTGACCTGAAGCCTAATCCTAAAAGCCAGAAAAATAAACTAAACAATAGATAAAATAAAGCATCGACCAAAAACTATGAAAAGCCTTACTATAGAAATTGGATGGGGACTACGTTGCAGTGGCCCCCACATCTTAAGAACTCAAAAGATAGGCAGTTAAGACCATCTGGTACAGTCATCCATAAAGGGGGAAAATGCATCATGTCTAAGTTTAAGGTTTTTTTTGCCACATAAGACAATATTCACAATGTTTTATAGTTCAAAATAATTTGTAGGGGAAATGAAGCTAGGCATAAAATCTATACTTAGCTTGTGGTAAACAAACAGAACAACAAAGACACTAAAAAGGGTTTAATCACGCTCTGCTCAAATAAAAACTGGATATAATTATATTGTTAGGAATAATATTTGTCCTGAGTCTCCTGACACAATCATTCCATTCCTTTTCCTTTCCAGGGAATTTCAAAAAGGAAAATAGAAAGTAGCCAAAGTGTTTCCTGTTCTAAACAGAATTCAGAAGTACCATAAAATAATTGAATATCCATCACTATGGAAAGATACACATGTGTTGTATCGTTTTTGTAGTTCTATAAATACATTGATGATGACACAGTGTCGACGATCAAATCGCCGATCTTACGAAATGAAATGAGGAAATTGGCTAAGAATTCTTGGATGAGAATTGGGTTACTTTTTATTGCAATGAACTGGTCTTTATAGGGATGCCTTTGGCAAGGCGACAGACTAACCCTAACTACAATGAGTATATTGCTTGGAGAAAGTGAATTGTTTATAGTGATATTGAATCATTTGTCTGCTCCTTCGACTTGCTTGTTGTGCTTCAGTTGTTCTTCAAATCATATCCATCTCCTATGTTCATCATCCACCCTTACATACTAGCAAAGAGGCGCCAATTATCCCTGGAGAAGATACCTTTTGGAAGTGACACGTCTCGTCGGGAGGGGGTAGTTGTTGTCAGTAAAATACCAACTGATAGTCGGTTGGTGCCAACAGGAGACGAAACTATGTAGTAATTATTGTCACTGACTTAGGGCTAAAAAGCATCGCGTGGTTTGGAGCAGATAATGCATGTGTCTTATTCATCATACGGAAAGAATATACTTGGGGTATAAGTACCAGTCTATAGGATTCTTCGAGCAGTTATCTTGTCGGACAATAGGTATAGTGCCTCTCCGACCAGCGTACTCGTAAAGTAACCTCTAGGATTCTTACGACCACAGGGGGTCGTTAACCATGGGGGTTACGACCATAAAGGTTATATTGTCTTTATTTAAATGTTAAAGAAATATTTAGAGATTTTAATCCTCATCATATAGGCACATAGCTAAATCTTTCAGAAGCTCATACTTACTTGAATCAGAGCACGTTCAATATGTCCTAGGTTGCCTTCAACCATGGTTGCCATGTCTTGCTGTTTTACACCATTGGCTAGAATGCTTATTAGTACCTGGAGAACAACACAGAAAAGCATATCAGCTTTGACATGGTTGCATATGAGGAAAGAAAGCTCATGCTTCGAAGAACCTGGGCGATGTATGTTGGGGTGGGAACTAATGGTAAATATCCTAGATCTTACTTCAGGATTTGACTTCTTTTTATATAAAAAAAACAATCATATTTCAGAAGGTGTGGATATTGGATAACTGGAATTTCGTAGTCCGAAATGCATCCTTCATGTACAAATCATAAAATAAACAGTAAGGACGATATAATTAGCTCTTTACCCAGCAGGTCAAATGCTAACTATGCAGTTATCTGGCACACTCAGAAACAATGAAGTTATTAAAGTTAACACTATAATGGTAAGAACAATCATTTCACGCCATTTTTATATGGAAATGGAGAACGAGAAATATCAACGGCCTTTAAACTCACATCATAGTTCTTGTGCTCTTCAAGTTCCTTGTCCAACTCATCGAATGATATATCCTCACTGTTAGAATGTTCCAGCAAATAACCAACAATTAGAGGAAGCTACAACTGCAGAAAATAGAGTAATCTTCTTTCATATGAACGAACAATGTAAAATTTTCAGTATAGCAAATATATTAAACTAAGATAACCGGAGAAGAGAGGTCATGCATACAACTGCAACACAATAACATTACTCCATCGAGATTGAAGCCTTTTGCGCTTTTGCATGTAAAGTCATTTCACAATCTATTCCAAACAATTTATGGTAAAGTGATCAAAAGCTAGAATGCAGTGATATACAGTACATATGACTTCAATGCTACCAAGATTGTGATACCTTATAGCATCTTCATCAAAGGAGAAACCACCAAATAATTCTTGAGATCGCTTTTCATGGACCCCCACGGCCCCACCATGTCACCGTCATAGGTTGCTGCAATCACACTTCCTTTTAATTCTTCCAGCAAATGATTAAAAAATAAAAACCAACTGCTGCAAATTCCATTATGGAGATAGATTGCATCTGCCATCTGAAAGAAAAAAAGGCAGGGAATTCTTCTCTCCAATCTGATACACCGCATGCTCAATTCAATCAACAAAAAGTAGAGAAATCCCCACAGGCTTGAAAGGTAGTCGAAACACACACACACACACTGAGAGAGAGAGAGAGAGAGAGAGAGAGAGGTTTTTTAAATCTCTCAAATACTAGTGAGTTCAACCCCTCCAGCAACACTAAACAAACCGGCAACTCACGCGATTCTATATCCCATCAGAAGCAGAGAGCATATCAGGCCGCATTCCCCCATTACCCTAACCAAAAAAAGTTAGAGAGCAATGCAAATTACGAATCGAGCATAACTGGGCACCAAATTACTACGAATCCAGCCCGCGACGCCTTCTCCGCGCGTTACATCAAACCACCCGCAACGCGTCGCTCCCGAAACCTAAAGCAACGCAGAAACCGCTCTGAAGCAGGAACCGAGACGCCCAAGTGCATCACCTTGAGTTGGATTCGGGGGGCGTTGATCGCCACGACTCGCCACTTTGCCCCGATCCCTCGATCTCTCCTCGCCACTGATCGCGATCGGGAGTCGCGGGGTGGGGTGGTGTGGTGGGAAGTGTGAGTGGAGGGAGGGAAGTGAAGCAGCAGCCGAGACGGAGAGAAGGGGATCGAGAGAGAGAGGAGAGCGAGCTGTGCGCGACGCGATCCGATATTCCGAACCTCACCCCGTAGGATATAAATATGACCTCATTTACAATATATAGATGAATAAAGATATTTGATCTTCTCTATATATTGTGTTTATCTATTTGGCCTTCATGTGTGATTAGATTGATTATTTTCCGACTACAGCATCGATAATTTAACACGTTATCAGCATGGATTATGGTTGTTTTTAATCTATTATGGTTATTTGCTTTAGTAATATATTTTTTATGTAATAACCTTAAATTAATCTTAGAAACTAAATTTCTAAAGTATATAAGTTTCCATAAATTGTGAAACTTTAGACCTAGTACACCTTAAAAGCATCATATATTCATGGTTTATTTTTCTAGTATTATGTGTTTTGAAAAATTAATTAATTGGTTTAGTAATTCTGAAAATTGCTCCCAGACCTTAAAAATTATTGAAAAATCTCAAAAATACCAGGAAAATTATGGGAAATGTCTAAAATTGTCCACTGAATAGATAAAATTAATCTTTACTATTTTACACTTGTTTCATGCATTTAAAATGCTTTACCAACTGTAAACATAGAAAATTGCATAAATTATGTAGGACATATTTGACATCAATAAGTGGATATTCGTTTGTCCTAGATGACAGCAATGATAAGCCTATATTATGTTCTATGGAGACCTGTGGCAATCTCCTAGTTATCCTTTTGACTTTGTAAAGATATTATTTTCTTGCACGAGTTGCATTAGTAGTATAGATTCAGCTTCTATCGAGCTTGATCTTGGAATTTTTTTTAAAAAATAATCTATATTTTATTATAAATTACAAATATAATCTTACTTTTTTATTACAGAATATACCGTCCGCCACCCGTTGGCGACGGGACCAGATCGCCAATGGTAGAGCGATCGCATGTCTAATATTGTTAGGCGACATCGCGATCGCCAACCATTGGGCGACAGTCATATCTGTTGTTTTTTTAAATAATATTATTTTTAAGAATCAATTACAAAATATATGTAGTCGCTAAAAAAAATTACCAAAATATGGAACCTATCGCTAGTTTAGCGTTCCTAGTCGCATTATCACTTAACCTTCCGTTTACGAATCGTGCATACCTCAAACGTTGTCGATTAATTCTCCAAAAATTAATCATAGTACAATAACATACTACGATCACAAAGTGTTATTGTGAGTGCAACAGATTTGGTACCATTTAAATTATATGAAAATCAAAAAGTGGCTAAGTGGAACATGAAAAATGAAAAACTGGCTGGATATATGTGAATATATTTTTAATTTATGTCGTGTATTGTTGTAGTAAGGTGAATATTGTAAGAATTTTGTGAGGACGATTGCGGTTTTAATGATTCGTACGTACGAAGGCAACTGATATTACAATAAGAACAGAATGTTTCATCGAATAGGGGGGTTACATGGCACGAAGAACAACGAGCGAGGACGAGACGCGCATGCCTTTAGGAAATAGAAATACATGCGATATGTGGGCGAATAGGGTAGAACTACGATGGCGAATAGGCGAACTCTCGAGTGGAGCAGGGCCATTTGCCCTTCTTTGCCTAGCTCGGCGTTATACTCCTCGCCTTGCGCCTTAGCTCTCGCCGCGATGGCCTCTTCGCTCCTCTCGGCCTCCGTGCTGGCATGCTCACGCTCTCGCTCCTCGTCTTTGCTGTCCGACCTCGTTGCTCTCCCTGCTCAGCTTTCACCTCTTTGAGGCGCTTTTCACGGGCCTCGATGTCCTCCTTGGCCCAACTCTTGCGTGTCAGCAACCACCACATGTCGTAGGGGTGGATCTTGTCGTCGATCCACTGGCGGAAGTCGCATAGGGGTGGCGGAGGCTGCAATAGGTGAAGATAGTTCGTTACGCCGTTACGCAAGGAAAAAGAGCATTGTACCCCGAGATACGGTTTCATTCACGGGTGCACGCTCGTTGTAGTCCGCGGCGTAGTTTGGCGGCACCAATAGCGCGCCCAATGGTCCACTCATCGGTTGATTTGACGCACTTACAGCGTCCGGCACGGCATAGATAGGGTGGCGCCACCCTATCGGTGGCCCTTCCGAGGCCGTTCGCGGGCATTGGTGGGGCGCGGCTCGACCACGAATCATTGGGCGAACTACGAGGCGGCTTCTCACATCCACTAGTTACGGAAAAGTTTGGTGTGTGAAAGGTCACGACTAGCGGCACGATCGCGGCGGCGGTCTCATGGGAGACACCAGTCCTTCAAAAGTTTGCGGATTTTCTCCCATTCCTTCTCCTTGTCCATGTTTTCTACTTGGTGGTGCTGGTGTGGAGTTCTTGGATGAGTTGCGCTGTATTTATAGGTACAACGCAGGGAGTGGTAGCGGGGCTCAGAAAAAGCTGGCTCGTTGGGTCACATTGTCCTGCAAAGCTACTTCGTATGGTCACGTCCTGAGAAAAAGCTGGGTCGTCAGGTTACATCGTCCTGAAAAGCTACCTCGTCTGGTCATGTCCTCAGAGAAAGCTGGGTCGTCGGGTTACATTGTCCTGAAAAGCTACCTCGTCTGGTCATCGTTGTAACATCCCAAACTTTGATTTATGTTCTAAATGTAATTTGTGAGGATAATTTAAAACTTTTGTTGCCTCATGAGTCATTTGGAAAGTTTCTAGAATTATTCCCCAATAATTTCCTAATTAAAAAGAACCATATTTCTTTAATGGAAATTGTTGTCGCTAAAAATTTTTCAAACCAAATTTTGTGATTATCCTCTGGGAGTATTTTTCCTAAGTTCTTGGGTTGATGGGTAACCCCTCTGAAAAGTTTCACCATTTTTAGAAGTTGTTGGAATATTTTTGGAGACAAGTCAAACATAAAGAGCATACACTTAAAATAATTTTTGGGAAGAATTCACTTCAAGTGAAACTCTGGGAAATAATTTATTTACATCTTATAATAATTATCATGAATAAATATAATTGTTCCAAAATTTTTTTTTTTGGAGCTAAACTCAATCCACATAAAATTCAAACTTGCTTCAATAACCTATTGTAAGTTTGAATTTAAAATTAGGCAAACAAATCATGAACAATGAGGTTTCAAAATTTTTATGGGTTCTAGACCATCCCAGGAACCTCTGTGAATTATTTCACAATTTTATGAAATTTATTTCTATTTTCTAAGCTTTGGTCAATCTAGAAATCAAGAAAATCAATTCGGTCAAACCTAACCTAACCCTCGGACTCATCATCGTTCCTCGGGCTCGGTGCGTCTCGGCGAAACGACTCGACCTAACCCACTAAGCGCGCAGCGTGCGGCCGTCCGATCGTGTGTCAACGATCCGATCGCGTCATCGCCGGCGGAGTTTAAAATCCCACGCGTGTTTGTCGACCTTTGGATCTCGATCCAACGGTCCCTAGTGTTTCACTTAAAGCGACCTCGCCGCGCGTGTGTCTCGACTACAGGCCCGCTTGTCGAGATCATCGTCTACCTCGTGACTCGCGCTCGAGCTCGCTTCGCCACGCGCGCCGCTGCTCTCCCGGCTCCGTCAACGCCGTCAATCCACCGCCCCTCCGAACCAATCTCTGAGCATCTCCGTTCCTTCCCGTTGCCAACTCCGTCACTCTCGCAGGATAACACCCCCCCTCGGCCCTCCATTTCACTCATTCTTCCTCTCGGGGCTGAGGAAGAAGAGGCTGGTCTGAGCTCCTTTTCTCGGTAAGCCTTCCCCGGGTGCTCCTTATCGGTGTTGTGGTTTATGCCGTTTCCACTTTTGCTTATGCGGGAGCTCCTTTTGCTGTAGCTCGGGTCCATCTTCGTGCCCTCGCCGAAGTCCAGAGCGCGGATCAGTGGCATTCCCCGAGCTCTTTTCGTCTCCAATAGGTATGGACCTCGGTCGTTCGCGTCCTACTTCGTGCCTTGGTTTCCTGAGCATTAACCCTCAATCCATTTCGGTAATGCACGCCAGAAGCTTGGTGATTCGAGGTTTTGCTCATTTCGTGTGTTGCAACGTTCATTCCCACTTGATTCTGGTAAGCATCTTGCCGATTTCTCGCTCTTGTAGCTTCCTATCTCGGTTCTTGCGCCTCTCCGATGACCCTCTGTGGTTGGTTTCGCTCAGGTCCTTCTGTCCCCATTGGAGCTCTTTTCGGCCTCATCGTCGTCCTCGGCTCTGGCGAGACTCCTCGACTCGACCTCCCGTCGATCCGGTAGGCCTCGGTGACCTCTCTAGTAGCATAAGCACGCGTTAGTTAACTCGAAAGCGAACCGGTCGCGTGGTGCACGTTTGCCGTATGGGCGCCGCCGTTTAGCTCTAGCTCGCCGCGGTGCGGCCGACCTAACCCTCATGACCTCTTGTTTACGAGTGCGCGGTACTATTGCGGAGTCATCCGAACCTTAGTTCACGCGCCGGACTTCGCCGCCGCGAACCGCGGGAAGCTCGCCGCCTCGCTCTGTTGTCGGGCGCGTCGGCAAGGGTATCAGCAGGTCATTAGGTTAGCGGTAATGCCGGGTTTAGCGCTAATGAGTCTATTACATGTGGGCCTAGACGTTTAAGTGATAGTGTATTTTGTAGGTTTACGTTTCTTTTGTTTTGAAACGTATTCTCGTGATGCGCTTTCGTCTGTTGCTGGTGAGCCAAGCCCGCGTGGACCGAGTCAAAGTGACGCCGGGCCCATTGTCGGCCATTGTGGCTAGGTAGTGCTCGGTGAGAATAGGTGTTATGGCTTTAGAATTTCGAAATGGTTTATAGTCGAACTAAAAATCTTGTTTAACTTCAAAATGCATAACTAAATCATTATAACTCCAAAATGATTGAATCCACTTCTGTAATTTTGTTTTCTCTTGATCTTGCTGCTAAAAATAGTTTCAGTATGTATCTGTTTCAGAAAATATTGTTTTAGGAATTAAACCTTTAACTCCTTTTCTTTGCAAAAGAAAAAGGTTGACATGTTGTACAATGTGTAACTAATTCATTTTAGCTCCAAATTTGTTGAATCAAATTTTGTTAGCTTCTACAGTAGGTGTACTTTAATCTAAAATTGGTTGGAATCATGATCTTTTACAGAAATCACTTTTATCGAAATGTCTTTAGGACTAGTTTAATTAAGGTTCTAACAAATTCTTTATATTGAAAAATGCATAAGTATTTCTCTGTAACTCCAAAACAGTAAACCCAATTTTGTTAGAAACTTGGGTTAGTGTAGTTTATGGAAAATTAGATGTATGCATGTTGCTGTTTCTAAAAAATCATGTTTTGCATGTAACTTGTGTACTACTTTTATGACTTAGAACGGTCATAAGTAATGCATTTTAACTCCAAATTGTGCAAACTCAATTTTGCTAACTTTAGGATGTTATTATCTATCTACTATAAAAATTCCAAGTTCATAATGTTTCTGGAAATTCGTGATATGGACAGTAGCATCAATTAATTAGTTTTGAATTTTAAAAGCTTAAGAAAATGGTTTAGGCTATATCTTTTGCATGCCTAGTCCAAATGGAATGATTTTTGTTGGTAAGTTTATCTAAAATCATACCCTTGCTTCTGTATGAATTTCAAGTGATTTGGATGATTTTGGTTTTGAGGTTCTTTCGGTGACCTTCGCTCTTATTGGTTTTGTCGGTTGTTTTCTCTCTTTCGCTTAGGTTTCACATTTGCGGTGACCACGAGAACGACCCTCCACAACAGGTTGAGCAACAGCAGCAAGGCAAGCAGTTTGATCATTTTAATCCCATTTATTTTAAGTATTTATTTTGTTTGCAACTACTATGTATGCATTGCTACCTTGTGTTAAACTATTGTCGTTAGTTTACCTAGTAGATGCATTTCCTTAAGCAAATGTCTATCCTCTACTACCATGAGCCTAGGTTATTGCTGTGATTAAAGTTCGTGGATGAGCTCTTGTCACTTAGTAGTTGCGAATTAAATGCTTAGCCATGCTTAGTTCCTAGAAATGGGCGGTTATCGACTTGTCGATAACCTTGATCACATGAAACTTATTATGGTTATTGATTTTCAGCCTTGTGCCATGTCTACTTATGAAAACTAAAACTGAAAATAAAAATGATTTAGACTTGGGCACAATGGTATGATGGTGTGATTGTGGGGTGTGACCGGAATGGTGCCCGAGTCAATTAAGGACCGAACATCTTGGGAGTATCATTATCCGAGTAATTTGTGCGTGCTAACCACACTAGAGGGTATGGGACCTCTCTTGACTTAGTACTTTGGCGGGTATTGGCCACGGTCGCAGGAGTCGCAGGGAGGGATGGCGTTGGGAGCATTGTAGTGCGAAAGACTTCACCCGTGATGGGATCTGTTGTCTTTCGGCTTGCAATGTAAGCGTATGGGTTTTCATCCATACGAGCGGCTCGTAGTTAATACACAATATTGGAAAACGTCTCGTAGGACTTAGCCGTGCGGCATACCTTCTAAAGTGTGCTTTGTGGCTTAAAGGCGATGCAAGTGTGGGTACATTGGTACACCCTGCGGGGTTAAAACTATTCGAATAGCCTCGTCCTAGGTTATGGACACGCTTGGGTAAGCTTTCAAGAGTTAGACTAAAACCTTTTAATTAAAAAAAATTGATGGGTGGCACGAATCGGGGATTCGTGCTATGTTGTGGTGGCTATTGGGATAGTCACTTCCAGGTGGTTACTTGTATGTATCTCACTTTTCATTACTTTGATAACAAAACAGATTTGCAAACTTGCTTTTAAAATGTATTACCTTATTGCAAATAAAGTTGGCTTCATGCAAAAAGAGACATACAACCTCCACCTAAATAAGCTTGCATGTAGTTTATGAATAGGTCTGCTATTCCACACGTCAGTCTTGCGGGTACAAAGACAATCTTTGTACTCAGTTGCTATGCTTGATGGTTTTGTTGCGGAGGAAGAAGGTGAGCAGAGGGCCTCACTTTTGTGAGTGTGTTGTGGTAGCTTGCTGGCGACTAGCTTAGCGGCCCGGTCGGTTGCCTTGTGGGTGTGTGGCTAACCTGGTCGACTTTTGTTCTAGCCATCTTATGGCGCTTTTGCTTCATTGTCATTCTTGTATATTGATCTATTTGGCGGTCGGCTCTCTTTTGTAATAACTTTACTTTATGTCGTTGTTGAACTTAGTGATATATGTTGTATGGAAATGATGTGTAATTTTGTGATGATGTGCATATGTTGCAGTGCAGGAAACATATGTCCATCGAGGCTTAGAATGTTTAATTAGTAATGCTAGAACCATTTGGAGGTTAAGTGTTACTAGTTAAATATTCCGGGTCCTCACAAAGTTGGTATCAGAGCCATACTGACCGTAGAAACCACTAGCTCGGTCGCCTTTAGGATGTTTTGAAAAACCTATTTTCAAATAGTTCATGAAAATTTAAGTAGGTTCTCTAATTTTACTCCTTACCTATCTTAGCGTGCTCAGCTCACCTTACTCTCACTTAAGTTTTGAAAAAGTTGTTCCTCTCTTCCTTTCAAAGGTTAGCCACTATCGATTAAATTGGTTTTGGGGGAACCATCAGAGCTTGGAGAAAGAAATGTGGACAGCTAACTAGTGGTTAGTAAATAAGGTAGGGAAGGAGAGGTAAATTCAACTAAAACTTGTGGGAATAAAAGGGTAAGAGGTGATATGAAATTAGCTAAATGCCTATACTCTATTAGGTGGTTATATCTTGATTTTTGGGATGTTTGAGCTAGAAGTGAGTTCTGAAATTTTGGGTCTCTTCAAACGATTACTCGTTCTTCCATACGAGTTAGTCGTTTTGGAAAGTCGATTTGGTGACTTATGGCCTTATGCTCTTTGGTGGTTACTTCTGAGCCTCTTAAATTGAGTTTGGATTTCTTTGTTTCTTTAACTCGGGATTGTAACTAATTTGTCTAAGTGAAACAGGATGGCTGGAGGGACCGGAGCGGTCGGAATCGGCCGGTAGTCCCGATGAGGAGCTTCCTCCTCCGACCATGGCGGAAGTCCTCATGCGGTCGAACGCAACCGTTCGGAGGACCGCAGAGTGTTGGAGGTCATCGCGAGGAACACCTCCACTCACTCGGTGCCTCGGATCCGGAGGGTGGCCATCGAGCTCGTGGGGGCTTGCGGAGTTTCTCCGTGCTCGACCTCCTACTTTCTCCCGGTCAGAGGACCCTTGGGCCGACGGCCGGCTGCGTGCGGTTGAGCGGAAGCTCAACGTTGCTCGATGCCGGAGCGAGAGCGGGCACTTTTCGCATCCCATCGGTTGGAGGGTGCGGCACTCTCATGGTGGGAGAATTTCCTCGCCATGCGACTGCGGACACGTGGTCTCGTGGGAGGAGTTCGATCGACTTTCCGTCGGGCCCATGTCCCCGCCTGATGAAGTCAAGAAGAAGGAGTTCCTTGCGCTCAAGCAGGCGCAAATGCGTGGCGAGTACCTCCATGAGTTCAACCATTTGGCGAGTGCGCTCTGCCGAGGTGGCCACCGATGAGGCCAGCGGGAGAAGTTCATGGAGGGCTTGTGCGAGGAGCTACGGGACAAGCTCTCTATTGTGGACTTCCCGACTTCCGGACCTTGGTGGACAAGGCCATCGTCGCCGAGCACAAGGCGAGCGCTGGCGAGTCCATAGCGCAAATGGGAGGTCTATCGATGCTCGGGCGGCCACCGCTCGTTCGTGTTGGGCGGCACGAGGCCCTCTCGAGCTTCACGGCCGCGAGGCTTTCGGCACGGCTCCACGTCCTCCGCGAGCCGTGGCTCGATCACGCGCGCTGCGACCAGCAAAGTTGCTCGCCGCAACCCCGCGCCGACGTCACCGCTTCTCGCCACAACAAGGGCCACTACGCGAGTAGCGCCTAAGAAGATCTGGAGCGGCCCCGCGTCCTAATGGAGGGCGGGCAAGGGAGTGGTCACCGCGACGAAGACCGGGCTTGGGGAGCGGCGAGTCAATCATATCTCGGTGAGGAGGCACAGAGGCGCCGACGTGGTGTTGGGTGCGCTTCTTGTCAATTTACATCCTGCTCTGATTTTATTTGACTCGGAGCCTCGCACTCGTTTATTTCGAGGTCGTTTGCTGTTGATTGTGGGCTTCACTGTGTTCCTTTGGGGATTCCACTACTTATTCGCTCTCCGGGTTCGGAAATGAGAGCTGACTAGGTCTGCCAGGATGTTCCTATCCACATTGAAGGAGTGGGATTCTTGGCGAGTCTTATTCTACTCAATTCGGCGCGCCTGGATGTGATCCTTGGCATGGATTGGTTGTCCCGACACTTGGGGCAAATCGATTGTGCCAGGAGGATTGTCTACCTCACCAGTTCTTCAGGTGAACAAGTTGGGTTTTCCCCGCAGTTGCGAGAACCCTTTCTCGGTGCACTTGAAGTGGAGCCAGCTCTGGAGATCCAAGATGTTCCTACTGTTTGTGATTATGTGGATGTATTTCCTGAAGACTTGCCGGGGATGCCTCCCGTTCGAGGCTTGGAGTTGCTGCCCGGTACTGCCCCGATTTCTAAGGCGCCGTACCGAATGCCTCCGAATGAGTTGGCGGAGTTGAAGAAGCAACTAGGTGAGCTGCAAGAGAAGGGTTTCATTCGTCCTAGCTCATCTCCTTGGGGTTGTCCAGCTATTTTTGTGAAGAAGAAGGACAAGACACTGCGTATGTGTGTTGATTACCGTCCGCTTAATGAGGTGACGGTAAAGAACAAGTATCCTCTGCCTCGTATTGATGATCTCTTTGATCAGTTGGCTGGAGCCCAGGTGTTCTCGAATATTGATTTGAGATTGGGCTATCATCAGGTCCGAATCAGGACTGAGGATATTCCGAAGACGGCTTTCACTACTCGTTATGGTCTTTACGAGTACACCGTCATGTCTTTTGGCTTAACTAATGCTCCGCTTTATTCATGAACCTTATGAATTCAATATTCATGGAGTATTTGGATAAGTTTGTGGTGGTTTTCATTGATGATATTCTTATCTACTCCAAGAGCAATGAAGAGCATCTTTGAGCATCTTAAGCTTGTGTTGGGCAAGTGCGTGAGCACCAGTTGTATCGAAGTTCGGCAAGTGCGAGTTCGGTTGAAGCAAGTGGCATTCTTGGGCCATGTTCTTTCGTGAGGGTGTAGTTGTGGATCCTAGCAAAGTCGGGGATGTCTTTGTCTTGGGGTCACCAAGTCGGTCAACGATGTGCGAGTTTTCTTGGTTTGGCCGGCTACTATCGCCGATTTATCGAGAATTTCTCCAAGATTGCGGCCGATGACCGAATTGCTCAAGAAAGACAAAAGTTTGATTGGTCCACCGCTTGTGATGTGAGCTTTCAGAACTCAAGAAGCGGTTGACCTCACCCATGCTTGTTCTCCCGATATTCACAAGAGTTTTGATATCTATTGTGATGCTTCTCGTCGTGGTCTTGGTTGTGTTCTCATGCGGGAGGGCAAGGTTGTGGCCTATGCATCACGGCGATTGAGGCCTCATGAACTCAACTATCCTACTCATGATTTGGAGTTAGTCTGCTGTGGTTCATGCACTCAAGATTTGGCGGCATTATCGATTGGTAACCGTTGTGAGGTGTATTCGACCACAAGAGCTTGAAGTACTTGTTCACCCACCGGATCTGAACCTCGGGCAAAGAAGATGGTTGGAATTGATCAAGGACTATGATATGGGCATTCGGTATCATCCGGGCAAGGCCAATGTTGTTGCGGATGCACTCGGTCGGAAGGTGTATTGCAACATGTTGATGCTCCAAGAGCAACAGCCTACCCTCATTTCAGAATTTCAGCGCCTCAATTTGGGTTTGGTTGAGCACGGTTCTCTTGCTACCTTGGCTGTGCAGCCAACCTTGGTGGACCAAATCAAGGCTGCGCAGCAGACAGATGATGGTGTGAGCCAGATCAAGCAGAACATCAAGGATGGGATAGCCAAGTGCTTTTCAGAGGATGAGCGTGGCGTTGTATGGTTTGGGCAGCGTCTTGTGGTTCCTAAGGTCATGGAGTTGCGGAACTTGATTCTCCGCGAAGCCCATTATTCTCCTTTGTCTATCCATCCCGGGGCTACCAAGATGTATCAGGACCTTCGTCAGAGATTTTGGTGGACCCGTATGAAGCGGGAGATTGCCGAGTTCGTTCGAGCGTCGGCGTGTCTTTGTCGTGTGAAGGCGAGCATCGGCGACCAGCGGTCTTCTTGACCTTTGCACGTGCGAGAATGGAAGTGGGATTCATTGGTATGGATTTCATCACGGTGCGCCCGTACTTCATCCGGGAAGGGCGCCATCCGGGTTGTCATTGATCGGTTGTGAAGGTGGCCCATTTTACGCGATGCGTACCAACCTCGATGTCGATCGATTAGCGGATCTCTATGTATCCCGCATTGTGTGCTGCATGGTGTGCCACGAGCGATTGTGTCGGACCGTGGTTCTCTTTTACTTCTCGGTTTTGGCATCGATTGCGGGAGGCCATGGGGACACGCCTTTCTTTCGATTGACTTACCATCCTCGGTGATGGTCGACGGAGAGAGTCAACCAGTGTTGGAGGACATGCTTGAGCTTGTGTCCTTTCTATGGAAAGAATTGGGAGAGGTGCTGCCGTTTGCCGAGTTCTCCTACAATATGACTTTCGAGCTAGTCTTGGCATGGCACCATTTGAGGCTTTATATGGGAGGAGTGCGAACCCCATTGAACCGGTCGAAGCGGTGGCGGCGATTTTGGTCGGACTTGATCAACGAGGCCGAAAGTCAGGTTCAGCTGATTCATGAGCATCTGCGTACGGCCCAGTCCAGGCAGAAGAGCTATGCAGATCGCCGTCGCCGTGAGTTGAGATTTGAGCCCAATGACTTTGTGTATCTCAAAGTCTCACCATTGAAGGGCCATCAGCGTTTCGGCATCAAGGGCAAGTTGGCTCCCCGATATGTTGGGCCTTATCGCGTCATCGAGAGAGTGGGAGCTGTTGCTTATAGGCTTGAGTTGCCAGTGACACTTGAGGGTGTACATGATGTGTTCCATGTGTCCCAACTGAAGAAGTGTCTCCGCGTCCCGAATGAGGAAGCTCCTTTGGAAGGTCTCGATGTACAAGAAGACTTGACCTACCGCGAGCGTCCTTTTCGCATCCTTGCGGAAGCTGAACGGAGAACAAGAAACCGTTCCATCAAATTTCTTAAAGTCCAATGGGCAAATCATTCTGAAGATGAAGCAACTTGGGAGCGAGAAGATCGTCTCCGTGCAGATTACCCTTCCTTCTTTTAGAGTGAACTAAATCTGGGACGAGATTCTTGTAAGGGGGGGAGATTTGTAACATCCCAAACTTTGATTTATGTTCTAAATGTAATTTGTGAGGATAATTTAAAACTTTTGTTGCCTCATGAGTCATTTGGAAAGTTTCTAGAATTATTCCCCAATAATTTCCTAATTAAAAAGAACCATATGTCTTTAATGGAAATTGTTGTCGCTAAAAATTTTTCAAACCAAATTTTGTGATTATCCTCTGGGAGTATTTTTCCTAAGTTCTTGGGTTGATGGGTAACCCCTCTGAAAAGTTTCACCATTTTTAGAAGTTGTTGGAATATTTTTGGAGACAAGTCAAACATAAAGAGCATACACTTAAAATAATTTTTGGGAAGAATTTACTTCAAGTGAAACTCTGGGAAATAATTTATTTACATCTTATAATAATTATCATGAATAAATATAATTGTTCCAAATTTTTTTTTTTGGAGCTAAACTCAATCCACATAAAATTCAAACTTGCTTCAATAACCTATTGTAAGTTTGAATTTAAAATTAGGCAAACAAATCATGAACAGCGAGGTTTCAAAATTTTTATGGGTTCTAGACCATCCCAGGAACCTCTGTGAATTATTTCACAATTTTATGAAATTTATTTCTATTTTCTAAGCTTTGGTCAATCTAGAAATCAAGAAAATCAATTCGGTCAAACCTAACCTAACCCTCGGACTCATCATGTTCCTCGGGCTCGGTGCGTCTCGGCAAACGACTCGGCCTAACCCACTAAAGCGCACGCGTGCGAGCCGTCCGATCGTGTGTCAACGATCCGATCGCGTCGCTTCGCCGGAGTTTAAAATCCCACGCGTGTTTGTCGACCTTTGGATCTCGATCCAACGGTCCCTAGTGTTTCACTTAAATCGACCTCACGCCGCCCGTGTGTCTCGACTACAGGCCCGCTGTCGACATCATCGTCTACCTCGTGACTCGCGCTCGAGCTCGCTTTGCGCGCGAGCCGCTGCTCGCCCGGCTCGTCAACGCCGTCAATCCACCGCCCCTCCGAACCAATCTCGAGCATCTCCGTTCCTTCCGTTGCCAACTCCGTCACTCTCGCGAGATAACACCCCTCGGCCCTCCATTTCACTCATTCTTCCTCTCGGTGAGGAAGAAGAGGCCGTCTCGAGCTCCTTTTCTCGGTAAGCCTTCCCGGTGCTCCTTATCGGTGTTGTGGTTTATGCCGTTTCCACTTTTGCTTATGCGGGAGCTCCTTTTTGCCTGTAGCTCCGGGTCCATCTTCGTGCCCTCGCCGCAGTCCAGAGCGCGGATCAGTGGCATTCCCCGAGCTCTTTTCGTCTCCAATAGGTATGGACCTCGGTCGTTCGCGTCCTACTTCGTGCCTTGGTTTCCTGAGCATTAACCCTCAATCCATTTCGGTAATGCACGACAGAAGCTTGGTGATTCGAGGTTTTGCTCATTTCCGGCCGTGTTGCAACCGTTCATTCCCCACTTGATTCTGGTAAGCATCTTGCCGATTTCTCGCTCTTGTAGCTTCCTATCTCGGTTCTTGCGCCTCTCCGATGACCCTCTGTGGTTGGTTTCGCTCAGGTCCTTCTGTCCCCATTGGAGCTCTTTTCGGCCTCATCGTCGTCCTCGGCTCTGGCGAGACTCCCTCAGCTCCCGACCTCCCCGTCAGTCTGGTAGGCCTCAGTGACCTCTCTAGTAGCATAAGCACGCGTTAGTTAACTCGGAAACGAACCAGGTCGCGTGGTGCACGTTTGCCGTATGGGGCGCCGCCGTTTAGCTCTAGCTCGCCGCCGGTACCGGCCTACCTAACCCTCATGACCTCTTGTTTCTGGTACGCCGTACTATTGCGGAGTCATCCCGAACCTTAGTTCACGCGGCCGTGGACTTCGTCGCCGGCGAACCGCCGGGGAAGCTCGCTGCCCTGCTCTGTTGTCGGGCGCGTCCGGCAAGGGTACTGTAGCAGGTCATTAGGTTAGCGGTAATGCCGGGTTTAACTGCTAATGAGTCTATTACATGTGGGCCTAGACGTTTAAGTGATAGTGTATTTTGTAGGTTTACGTTTCTTTTGTTTTGAAAACGTATTCTCGTGATGCGCTTTCGTCTGTTCTGGCCGAGCCAAGCCGCGTGGACCGAGTCAAAGTGACGTCGGGCCCATTGTCGGCCATGTGGCTAGGTAGTGCTCGGTGAGAATAGGTGTTATGGCTTTAGAATTTGAAAATGGTTTATAGTCGAACTAAAAATCTTGTTTAACTTCAAAAATGCATAACTAAATCATTATAACTCCAAAATGATTGAATCCACTTCTGTAATTTTGTTTTCTCTTGATCTTGCTGCTAAAAATAGTTTCAGTATGTATCTGTTTCAGAAAATATTGTTTTAGGAATTAAACCTTTAACTCCTTTTCTTTGCAAAAGAAAAAGGTTGACATGTTGTACAATGTGTAACTAATTCATTTTAGCTCCAAATTTGTTGAATCAAATTTTGTTAGCTTCTACAGTAGGTGTACTTTAATCTAAAATTGGTTGGAATCATGATACTGTTACAGAAATCACTTTTATCGAAATGTCTTTAGGACTAGTTTAATTAAGGTTCTAACAAATTCTTTATATTGAAAAATGCATAAGTATTTCTCTGTAACTCCAAAACAGTAAACCCAATTTTGTTAGAAACTTGGGTTAGTGTAGTTTATGGAAAATTAGATGTATGCATGTTGCTGTTTCGAAAAAATCATGTTTTGCATGTAACTTGTGTACTACTTTTATGACTTAGAACGGTCATAAGTAATGCATTTTAACTCCAAATTGTGCAAACTCAATTTTGCTAACTTTAGGATGTTATTATCTATCTACTATAAAAATTCCAAGTTCATAATGTTTCTGGAAATTCGTGATATGGACAGTAGCATCAATTAATTAGTTTTGAATTTTAAAAGCTTAAGAAAATGGTTTAGGCTATATCTTTTGCATGCCTAGTCCAAATGGAATGATTTTTGTTGGTAAGTTTATCTAAAATCATACCCTTGCTTCTGTATGAATTTCAAGTGATTTGGATGATTTTGGTTTTTGAGGTTCTTTCGGTGACCTTCGCTCTTATTGGTTTTTGTCGGTTGTTTTCGCTCTTTCGCTTAGGTTTCGACATTTGCGGTGACCCTGAGAACGACCCTCCACAACAGGTTGAGCAATAGCAGCAAGGCAAGCAGTTTGATCATTTTAATCCCATTTATTTTAAGTATTTATTTTGTTTGCAACTACTATGTATGCATTGCTACCTTGTGTTAAACTATTGTCGTTAGTTTACCTAGTAGATGCATTTCCTTAAGCAAATGTCTATCCTCTACTACCATGAGCCTAGGTTATTGCTGTGATTAAAGTTCATGGATGAGCTCTTGTCACTTAGTAGTTGCGAATTAAATGCTTAGCCATGCTTAGTTCCTAGAAATGGGCGGTTATCGACTTGTCGATAACCTTGATCACATGAAACTTATTATGGTTATTGATTTTCAGCCTTGTGCCATGTCTACTTATGAAAACTAAAACTGAAAATAAAAATGATTTAGACTTGGGCACAATGGTATGATGGTGTGATTGTGGGGTGTGACCGAATGGTGCAGAGTCAATTAAGGACCGAACATCTTGGGAGTATCTCATTATCCGAGTAATTTGTGCGTGCTAACCACACTAGAGGGTATGGGACCTCTCTTGACTTAGTACTTTGGCGGGTATTGGCCACGGGTCGCAGGAGTCGCGGGAGGGATGGCGTTGGGAGCATTGTAGTGCGAAAGACTTCACCCGTGATGGGATCTGTTGTCTTCGACTTGCAATGTAGCGTATGGGTTTTCATCCATACGAGCGGCTCGTAGTTAATACACAATATTGGAAAACGTCTCGTAGGACTTAGCCGTGCCGGCATACCTTCGGAAGTGTGCTTTGTGGCTTAAAGGCGGTCTGAAGTGTGGGTACATTGGTACACCCCTGCAGGGTTAAAACTATTCGAATAGCCTCGTCCTAGGTTATGGACACGCTTGGGTAAGCTTTCAAGAGTTAGACTAAAACCTTTTAATTAAAAAAATTGATGGGTGGCACGAATCGGGGATTCGTGCTATGTTGTGGTGGCTATTGGGATAGTCACTTCCAGGTGGTTACTTGTATGTATCTGTACTTACTGTTACTTTGATAACAAAACAGATTTGCAAACTTGCTTTTAAAATGTATTACCTTATTGCAAATAAAGTTGGCTTCATGCAAAAAGAGACATACAACCTCCACCTAAATAAGCTTGCATGTAGTTTATGAATAGGTCTGCTATTCCACACGTCAGTCTTGCGGGTACAAAGACAATCTTTGTACTCAGTTGCTATGCTTGATGGTTTTGTTGCGAGAGGAAGAAGGTGAGCAGGGGCCTCACTTTTGTGAGTCATGTTGTGGTAGCTTATGGGCGACTAGCTTAGCGGCGGTCGGTTGCCTTGTGGGTGTGTGGCTAACCGGTCGACTTTTGTTCTAGCCATCTTATGGCGCTTTTGCTTCATTGTCATTCTTGTATATTGATCTATTTGGCGGTCGGCTCTCTTTTGTAATAACTTTACTTTATGTCGTTGTTGAACTTAGTGATATATGTTGTATGGAAATGATGTGTAATTTTGTGATGATGTGCATATGTTGCAATTAGGAAACATATGTCCATCGAGGCTTAGAATGTTTAATTAGTAATGCTAGAACCATTTGGAGGTTAAGTGTTACTAGTTAAATATTCCGGGTCCTCACAATCGTCCTCAGAGAAAGCTCGACGGACAGGGCCTGCTCGAGCATCCGGCCTCGTCAGGGCGTGCCGGTGTCGGACGTGGCTCGGCCGACCTCTCGTCTGCTTGCTCTCTTTGTCGGACGACGACGCAGCGACGTGACGTCTGGTGTCGACGACGACAACCCGCCGGTATGAACCTCCGGTAGCCTGGCGCACGACAACAGGCCGAAAATACGTGCGGCTTGATCAGTCACACGACGCATCATCTGGACCGTCTCCTCGCGTGTGCCCTCGACACCGTCCGATAACCTCTGAACCCATGACCGACAGTCCGTCGTAATCTCTGCGGCGATGCTCGCCTACACGGAAAACAAGTCCTGGTGAAATATGTAATGGCAGAGGCCTGAACTGAAGTATTCGAAGTAGGATGTAACGTCATCGCGGCAGGTACGCCCTGCGCGAAATGCACAGGGTATGTGTCTGTCGGTGCCGGGACACGTGGTGCGGGCGCATATGCAGCAAGTACAAGCCTGGTGCGTGTCCGAGGAGCGTACCAGCGGAGGTACGCGTCGTAGGTCGTAGGGTCGTAAGGCGTGTCCTCCTGCACACGGTCATCTAGTGCGCCGTCCCACTGGTCCACCCAGTCGTTCATCCTACCACCACAGTTCGTACCGCGACGAACTCCCTTCCTACTGAACCTGCAAGACGTAACATGTAATTAGAAGTCATGTGTACTGACGACGACAAATAGCGGGATGTTTGTCGATTACTCACGCGTGCGCTGCCGGCACGGCGCCGTCGAATGCTGGAACCTCTGCCGTAGGCGAGCGCGCATCACGCGATGTGCGCGTAGTCCTCAACGTAGATGTCGAAGACGAGCACCTGCGGTGAGCGATGGTCGTCGCGCGCAGCACATGGAGGAAAGCCCGTGAGGAGCGCGGGCAGCTAACTCCTCAGGGGAGTACGGCTACCAACGAACGTCGTCCGCCGTGAGCCGGTCGAACAGCTCCACGAACGGCTCAGATGCGCGCGTGTGACCTGCGCGCGCAAAAGCGTACTGCGAGGAACACAAGACGGCATATTAGATTGAACGATCGATAATATTAAATAATAAGTCACGAAAATATACGTGCCGTCGCCGCACAAAGGGCCCATAGTCGGCCGATCAACCTCGCCTCGGTACATCTCCCGCGTAGGAGAGCGTAAATCCAACAAGGGTCGCCGAGGCTAAAGCGCTCGAACGACCACAAGCGCAGCAGGAGAGGACACCCGTGAGGACGGAGTTCGCCGCGATCAAGCACGAGTCGCACAAGCGCGATTGGTGGCGGCAAGTCTGATCGAACCCGGTGATCTGCGGGGCCTCTCCGTCGGCGATGGCCTGGCGTCTGCGATGAGCGCGCGTCGGCGGTGTCGCCGTGGCTGTGGTAAATAGGACCCACCGAATAGCCACGCAAGTACACCTCCGTGCCGTGACACTCTTGGTCGTCCGCGTCGAGTCCATCATTGAGCCGTGTACAACAAAAAGAAAGTAAGATCGTACTACAAAAAGAGTGCACCGGTTCGGCGAACATCGTCGAACACCTACCCGGAACTGCGACAGCCACCGTAAGGACGGGCCGTGCCTCTGGGTCTCCGGGAAGATGTAGTACTTGGCCGCGGCCGCAGGCGGAAGGACTCCCTGAAACCTGCCCAGAATGTCCTCACGCCGCTCGGAGGCTCTGCGCAGAAGCGGCACCTCCGCGCGCAGGAGGCCAAGTAGCATGGAGATGTCCTGTAGAGTAGGGGTCATCTCCCCGAACGGAAGATGAAACGTGTGAGTCTCCGGCCGCCACCGGTCCACAAGAGCTGTCAACAAGGACCGGTCGAATGGGAAGCGTCGGGACCGCTCTGGGCCGGCATGGACGTCTGCGGGTGCTGCCGGCTCGTCCTCGTTGTCACCCGTGGGTGCTGCCGGCTCGTCCTCGTCCGTGGCCTGCACCATCCGGGCGAGTGGTAGTATACCGGCAGCGCTGAGCCTGCAAAACAACAAAAGGTTAGTACGACATGTGCGTTTCGTGATAACATAGTGCCAACGAATGCTAACTCGGTGTCGGCGTGGGTCTAGCCTCCGGCCACCGAGGTGTCGCGTGCGGACCACCCCAACACGATCGCGTCGTACGCACCCGCGGATGAGGGACACGACGCGACGCGCGATGTAGCCGGTCGATGCGCTCTTCCAAGAGAGCGAAACTCCAGTCCGATCCGTGAGCCATACCTGCAAAACAAAATACGTGAAAATATTACATGAAATGTAAAACATGAGTAAATTTAACTTGTAAACAATGAAACCAATACAAAGTACACAGTGCCAGAACAGTTACATAAGCAGTACGAAGTACACACCGTACCCACGACAATACAAATTATATAGTAGCAGAACTGTTACATAAACTTTCAAAATTACATAGTGGCAGGACAGTTACATGAACAATACAAAGTACACATGGCAATACAAATTACATTGTACGAGCGATGGCGAAACGATTACATAAATAATACAACGTACACAAGGTCCCACTTTCCACACTGCAAGAAGCGGTGCCGCAAGCCATGGCAGAGCCTACTCCTCAGCTGGTGCCTTGCATCGTCTGGCTGTGTGGCCCTCCTGGCCGCAGAGCCCGCAGCGTTGACCCAACGCCCCCGCTTGTGCTTCGTCCATATCATTGGTAATACGCCGACTCTGCCGACGCCCCTTCCCACCATTTAGCATGTCAAGGTCCGGAATCCAGATCCTATTTGCAATGTCCTCGGTGGCGAAGTTACCCACACCAAAGCCCCTAAGCTCACGGTCAAGCTGCACCACCTCGCCCTTCGAAGTACTCCGACACAAAGTTGGACGGGTCCATGCGCACAATCCCGCACGCGGCGAGGACATGGGAGCATGGCTTGTGTAATAGCCTCGGTTTGTTGCATGTACAGCGAGGTTCGTTCACATGATCTCCAAGCCATACCTCATGCGTGACAAGAGAACGAGCCGTCCCAAATCCGGCTCTATCCCGGAGGAGCACGTCGAAACGATGCTCCGTATTGCCCATCACGTGCACGGTGTGCGACTGGCCCTTCTCTGTCTTCGCCTGTATGTATGCCGTAATCTTGAGCGATCTGTTTGTTTGAGGTTCTTGGCATGAAGTGCGGCATTTGAACGCCTCTCCTGAAATACCCGATTGTCTTGTGCGAACACCTTCCACGATGGCGGCGAGGGCGAGCGGAGACCCTAAGAACCCAGTTGTACACCTCCGCAAGGTTAGTCGTCATTATTCCATACCTCGGCCCATCGGTGTCGTGCAGCAGTGACCACTTCTCCAATGGCACGCCCTCGATCCAGTGCGAGAAGGACTCGATGTTCCTCAAGGTCCTCGCCTCGCTCCAGCGAGTTCGGACTCGTGCGTGGTTCATCTTTGTTCGCGTGTTTCCTGATGTGCTCATCCAGTAGCACCCATAAGGCGTCAAATTTTCGTTGCTGGTTCTGCATAGCCAGCCTCTTGAATAGCTTCACCAACGGTTGCTTGGGGAACTTCTTAAAGAAGTTCGCCCCTAAGTGCCGAATGCACCATCTACTCCTCATATCCGACTAAGAGAACGGCTCATCGGGGTCTTCTTGTAGTTTTCTTATGGCCTTCAGCATCCCCGCATGGCGATCGTGGATCACACACACACCAGGACGACCTCCAACAACTCCCACCCTTAGATGTCGAAGAAACCACAACCAGCTGTCGTAATTCTCACCTTCGACGAATGTGATGGCCAATGGCAGAATTTGATTATTCCCGTCAACGCCTATGGTCATAGGATTTGCCCTTGTATTTCCTACCAAAAGGTCCGTCAATCGAGATCACGGGCAGCATATGCCTAAAAGCCTCGATGCGAGGCCCGAAGGCTAAGAAGGCCCTTTGCAATATTAAAAACCCCGGTTTTTAGATGGCATGTCTCTTCTACGGTGTCGCGTTCGGGTTTCTCTCTGCAGCACCTCCAAGATACGGGAAGGTTGTCATCGCCGCCTCAAAAGATCCAAACCGTCTTTCTAAAGCCTTTTGCCGCACGCCACGCCTTCGTAGCTGATCTTGTACTTAAATTTCTTATCGATGGCCACCATAATGTGCTTGGCCTCCACATCCTTCTTCTCTACTATCTCTCCATACATCAAATTGGCTACGAAGGTCGGCGTTAGGTTACGATGTCCGACAAAACGATGTTGAGCATGCGAGTGCGCCTCTACCTTAGAGACAATCCGGTGAGTCTCATACTTTGGTCTATGTGTGTGCACTCGCCAGGACAATCGGCTTGCTCGCACTTCGATTATCTTGCTCCCAGCTAGATTTGATGACCCGAACGTCATTGCATGGACATAGCCCACGACTTAATGGCATCCTGCAAGGATGTCTTATCAGCAAACATTGAGTGCAACCGAACCTCAGTAGCATGGTACTCCCACGGCGATTCGTGCTCGTCGTGCGTACTTACACCCTCAACGTCAAATCTATTCCATTCCTGCGGGATGGGAGCTCCGTCCTCATCAGAACTATCCTCGTCGGCCTCCTGTAGAGCTTCCTCTTCAGCCAAGGCCATCCGATCATCGCTATCCATTTGACGCAATATGTACTCCATGTGCTCTCCTTCATCAGCTTGTCCTGTAGGCTCACCATGCGGTGCCCGATCTTCTTCTTCTGCATCTATCGCGTCGGGCTCATCACAAGCAACATCCTCCGAACCCTTCCTAACGCCTTCCTCCACCTCCTCTTCTTCACCAACATAATGAGCACCCGAGCTGCTCCCACCACCAGGATGATATCCGACAACGGGTCCCTGCACAGCTTCTTTTGGGCATGGTTGCACAAGCACTACACACTCATATCCACGGCGCCTACAGCCTTCTATGAAGCCCTTCCACACAGCCGTGCGCATCAGTGTTCTCAACTCCCATCTGATGTCCGTCGAAGACCGGCTCCAAAGCCCTTGTATGACGACGCTGCACACCTCAGGGTCCAAGGAGAAGCTACGGGTGAGCCAGTACATCACATCTGCGATTCGTGCATTCTCGCCGTCTGGGTGTACTAGAGTGGCTTGAGAAAAACTACTCAAGTCAACACCGCACGGACCTTCACGAACGGTGCCAACACCGTAATGCACTTTCAATGTAGTGGGTACAGCATGACTTCATCAGATATGTCGCAAATATTTTTAATATTACAACTAGTCAGATCACAACGCACGACATGCAACCACTACTACATTGTATTTTACATTTCTAAGGCTCTTCGTCTATCGTCGGCAACTACACTACATCATGATCAACACCCCGTTCATTCCAAAGAAGTCATCATACTAATTTACCTCTACTACGTTGCTATTCAACCTCTGCTAATTTGTTCATACTAATTTACCTCTACTAATTTGTTCGTACACCTAATTCATAATCTACCCTAAACCCTAATTTTTTTCCTCAACCTAATATCCTAATTTTTTCCTCTACCTAAGATCCTATTTTTTTCCTCTACCTAAAATCTCTAACAGACTAAAATCTCTACCTAAAATCTCTAACAAATTAAACTACATAAACTGATTACCTACTACAAAATGTACATTACAAAATCAAAAAACTTACCTCCGCGGAATCTTCTTCTCCCTTCCCCCTCCCTCTTCTTCTCTCTTTTTCTCTCTTTTTCTCTCTTCTTTCTTCCTCCCTCTCTTTCCCTCTTTCCCTCTTCCTCCCTCTTTCCCTCTTTCTCTGCTTCTTCTCCCGAGCGCAGGGCGTCGGGGGGACCGCGGCGCACCGTTTATAAAGCCCATCCAGTCGCCCAACCGTTCGGCGATCGAGGATCCTCGCGCCACCGTTGGCGTGCAGTGTTGCCCAACGGTTGGGCGACCGCAATTATTGCCCGCCTAACCGTTGGGCGACTGGGTCCTGTCGCCCAACGGGGTGGCGACAGGGGTATTTTCATGTAATAAAAAAAAGCAAGATTATATTTGTAATTTATAATAAAATATAGATTATTTAAAAAAAAATTCCTTGATCTTGCTCCCGCTGAGCATCGCTTATCTTTTGCTTTAGGTCGGAACCTTATGCATTAGATCGTTATTTCTCAAGTATCATAAATAAAATATTGGTCTGAGTTGTTCTATTAAAGTCTTATATCCTACTAAATAGTTGATTAAATCTGCTTAATAGAACATATTGCTAGTAATATATTTTACCTGTAGTAAAATAATTAATATTGCATGGAATAAATTTTGTAAACATTATGCCTAAAAATTGAGAATATTTTGCCATGCCTTTCTAACAAAATATTAGACATGTGATTTTGATGTCTAATAAGCCTCAATTCACTAGCTTGTAGTGCACAGATGCTCAGATAGCAAAAGAAAAATTATTTTTCTCAGTAACATCAGAACAAGCCTAGTCATATATTGATCTCCGATTGATCACTTTGGCTAGAAAATACCATATTACTCAAATAAATACAGAATACTTCAACCTTAAGACTTGGAGTCCATATAACACTATCCTCCACCACACTAATTTCTTAATTGAAGAACTTTGTAAGCAGAATGTTTCATAATTTATATTGGTTTCATGACAACAAAATTGTACTCATATTGAAGTATAATTGCAAATCTTTAACTCCGAGTTGATTTCAAGCAAATGCCTGATGCACACGCTATCACTTGGGATTTTTATAGTTGACATGAAAAGGGGGATATTGGGCTTGTGTGGGATATTGAAACCTAAGAATCATATAAAAATGTTCAAAACAAGAAGTCATGGTATGCAAAGTGACATATCCTAGGTCAAAGGCAGAAGCAAATTAGCCCAAATCAATAAATTAATCTAGTTTATTTTAGGAGATAATTAAAGTAAAGTGCATTATTATTATCCTTATCCAGTTGATATGAAAAATAACATTTACGTCATTGTCGATACCTATGCTGTTGGCAACCACAATCATTGCTGCCACAAAGGGCAATTGATTTGTGTCTTCAGCAATATGTTAACTGACAGGATGTGGGAAAGCACATGGCAAATCGATGGCCACTTTAGCAGTCGCACATATGCCATGTTGGCTATGCCAACTGCATCACCACCATAAGACATGTCATTTGCTTGAAGCAAATATAACTCCTAAAATAAAATATAATGATCTATTGGACTTTGTTGATCCTGAATGATCTAGATTTGACCATGTTAATTCTAGCATTACAAATTAAAATTAGGTATACAATTTATCACCCTTAATTAAATATGGTATTCCTTTTGAATAATAAATATTCTCGTCATATAATTATACTATTTGGGTGATTCAACTAGATTTGAAGTTCAGAAGAAAATCTACTTTTTTCCATGCAGATTAACTATGGTCAAATATTTTATGTTTCAGCATTATATTTATGTTCCTGAAGAGTATCTTGTAGTTTTATGCTATCAGAACATACTGCTTATGACCATAAGAAAATGTATTGCGTAATTATAAACTTAAAGTTTAATGATCCAAATTATTTAAAACGTGGTATGAGTAATTGGATCAAAACTTCGGCAAATAATAATAAAGCTAGTCTATAGAATAAGTCTGTCAACTCTCGGACACCCGTATAGGACCTTCGTCGCAGATTAATAACCAACTAGAAGTTAGAATATCCTACAGAATATTAGGATCATGTTGTTTTCTTGCCACTACACTGATAAAAGTCTAGCTCAGTACGTATAATTATCAAACTCCTTGTTGAAATTAGTAAGTGTTAGAGGAATCAAATATTTCTCACATATTATCACCACTGTAACATACTGTAATACTCCGAGTTTCGTTCAGAGGGAGTTGAATCGGGAAAAATTTCGAGTTCTTTTTCCGGCTTTTGGAGCAGTTTCTGGGTTTGGGCCTCCGGCCAGGCCTTCCTTGCCTAGTGGCCGGCCAGCACCTCCCTCTTGGGCTTGGCCCATGCGCCCCTCCCCCTCCAAACCCTAACCAGCCCCTTTTCCTCCCCTTTTATTCTCCCCTTGGCCGAACCCCCCCTCTTTTCCCCTTTGGCCGCCGCCCCCTCCCCTCCTCCTCTCTCCCCCCCTCACGCCCTGCCCCTAGGAGTCGCCCCCAATCTCCATTGGTGCTGGCTCCTGCTGGTTTGCCTCCCCAACCTACCTTCGGACCTTCTCCATTGCCGGTTGCGCAAGGAGTTGAGGAGGACAGCAGCTCGCTTGGGGCAAAAGAGGTGAAAAGGAGGGAGATCGTCTTCTCCGTGGTTCTTCTACCTACTCCCTGGTTGCAGCAAGGGTAACGATGCCGGGTCTCATTGTTTGTTTGTTGGTAGAAGCGATTTGGATTCATAATTGTTTAGGCAGACTCGCTGCGATTAAAAATCTGTTTCTGTCCAGTATGTTTCGGGCCCTGTTTCATGTTCTTAGGGGCAGAATTTGGGATTCTGGTCTCCTAGAGTTAGCTAGAGTATGCTCTTAGCTTTCGGTGGCCGCCGAGATCACCTCATTCCGACTTTCGAGTCAAAAGTTATGATAGTTTTATTATCTGCTGTCCAGAATCCTGACGGGGATTAGCAGTCTCTGTTTAGATTGATTTTTGGCCTAGTTAGAGGGTGATTCAAGGGTCTTGCCCATAACAAATTTTGAAGGTGATATCACTAGCTTTCAGGATTGATAAAGAACACCTCATTTGGATTTATATATCAAAAGTTATGCACTTTTCATTGTGACTGTCCAGTTTGAAGGTCTGTCTGTCCAGAGTTGTATGTCAGTTTATATCTTTAATTTTGACCCGTGTGCCACTTTTTGTTAAAGGCAAAATTTGAATGTCGTACCAACTAGGTTATTGTAGGTAGTTCCATAACCTTTTCAGATTGTTAAAGAACACTCAATTTGGAGTTGTAGTTTAAAAGTTATGGATGTTTTAGTACTACTGTTTATTATGTTCGGACAGTTTCTGTACTGCTATTTCAAACAACTGTTAGCCTTTTAAATTGGCCAAATTGGTTTACAACGTCAACTAGAGTATTGTAGTTTAGTCAGTTAAGAAGCTACAGAAATTGGATTCACCTCGTTTCGACTTCCAGATCTTAAGTTATGCCAATTCTGTGCGCTGTCCAGAATTAAGTTATGACAGAATTGTTGATTTCAGTTTAAGTTTTGTATTAACGACTAGAGTCTTGAGGCGGCGTATATAGCGTTGATTAGTAGAAATGGGTATTTTTCTGGTGTTCTTATTGAATGTATTTCATTGGTTAGGCGGCGGAGCTTGAATTTAGGAACGCCATCGCTGCCAAACTAACGCGTCTCAACGCGAAGGCAAGTACTTTGTTAATCGAATCGTTTGTGCATTGTGGTTATTGATATGATCGTCTGTGATAACTTTTGTGTAGTATGAAGTGAGATATTCATGTTTCGTATCTTATGTTGAATTCATGATTAGAAATGATGGTAATGTTTAATTCAATAATTTGTTTCATGCATTCATTATCATTTGCCGTCCACGGAGTGGATGAGGAAGACCATCAATTCGGGATGGTTGAGTAAGACCCATTAATTCCAAGATGGGCAATGTTGGACACCCGTATGAAACGTTCTTCATACGGAAATGGATCCCGCATTTTTGTTAAGATGCGGGCTTGAGTGAACACCGACGGTGTTCACCGACTATACCAGATATGTGTGTGTGCATCCATTCCCTTGATTTTAAGCATTCATGTCATGTCTTCATATGCACTCATTTGTGTTATGACCAATGTTGATGCCGAACATGTCTTATTCGTATTGATAAATGTTTTATTGATCATTGTACTTGCTGAGTCTTGGACTCACCCTTGCGTTGTTTTGTCTATTTCTAGGTGACCGTTGATGAGATTCTCTTGGGAGGAGTAGACACACACTACTTGTCTACATCACCAATTTCATGTTCAAGACATAATTCTAGTTCAATATTACATTCGTTAATCTTTGAATTGTAATAATTAAACTTTAATTGGAGAAGGAAGGATACCTTCTCCGCTATGATGTTGATTTAATCTACATGTGAACCTTCTTTAATGTTTCTCAGTATTAAATAACTTAGAAGGTGAAGGAAGGATACCTTCACCATATCTTGATTATGTTAATGCTGTCAGTTGGTTGATATAATTATTTCATATTCTTCCGAAATGTGTAGATTGTTAGAATAACTAGGTGGCATCTTGGCTTATGTTTGGCCAGGGTGTTACACATACATCTTTGGGCCCCCACCAGTTGTAGGGGATAATGTTGGGTCTGAAATTCAATAAATCATATGCCTATGATAGGTGAATTTTGTAGTATGTTATTTAATAAAGATTGAATCTCGGCATTAGGGGAAGAGAAATGCCCAAAAGTTCAAACGTCGTTATATTTTTCAGAAATAAAAGATCTTCAGTACTAAGATACACGCACTAGTCAAATTAAACTTAAAGTTTAGTTTATACTCCCGTACGCCAGAAGCAGGGAGCCTGCCATATACTTTTCAATTATGGAGGAGTTACCACAATGTTTACTCGCAGTAAATATGTCGCTAAGAGTAGAATACCCCTTGTTAAATAGTATATCCACCTCTACGAAGTTGACTTATTGGTTCTTGATCTAAAATCTGTAGAGATGCATGCGGGTCTAAGATTTAATGACACTAGTCAAAACAACTATTAATCACTCTCTTGAAGAGAACTCACCTTGAAGGTTAAATACCTTATGAGGAGGTTCATCATGAAGATGAAAGCCACAACAACTTGATGTGCACATATTACAATGCTGGGAATACAGAATGACCAAGAATCTTTTGTTTGAAAAATAACAAAGATATGATTAACACTAAGATACCCTTAATTTGCAAGATATGGGAGAAAAGTTGTCGACAACCACTTTGCCTCTACAATTACTTAAGTTTCTTTTATGAGAACACGAATTCGGAACCAAAGTCCATGACCGAGCGCTTGAAGCGTTCATATCGGGTCACATAATGAAAGCATATGAGGCTGGACCATAATTGCTAAATAAAAGTCTTGGAACCAGGTAGTTCAGACTTGATGAGTCATTACGAATATAATGAAGTGGTAAAAGCTATGGTTCAAAATTCCCTGTAGAAACAGTTTACTCTCCTATTATGAATGATATAATATTCTATTGCATAATAATTATGACAAATGGTATGAATAAATGAATAAATAAATATGCAGTCAATGGGTTCTGAAAATACCTGATGAGACCATCGGATGACTCAAAATTCGTAGTAAGAAAGGAAACAAAATCACAAAATGTATAAAACTCATACCCAATAGTCTCTTACCTGTAGTAAGAGCATCTCCCTAAAGAAAAATTATATTACTAGTCGATCTCTTAATCACACCAATGATCATATAATCCCTAGAAGTAGACAAAGACCCATCAAGACCCGAAGGAATGTAATGAGGAACCTAAAGACCAGAAATGCACCACGAACACTTATAAAGTGCATCTTCCACCAAAAGTTAGTAGGATGGTGGTTTCCTCTAGTACCATGAAGGTACGATATACATTGGTGATATTGGCAATTTATCCCCTAAACGCTAAAACTAAGATTGATTATATTTTACTCTAGAGTGGTACAACCAAACTCTTAGCTCTGCAGAACATACTATTTGTTGTAACTTTAACCACTCAGAAATAATTACAAAATATTAAGACTCTGAAAGGTTTTGATAAATCGTATCCAGCAGGCATACGACTTTGCAACTAGTATTACCCCATATCCTCTGTAAGGATAATCTATTTGTATTGCACAATCAAATAGTGATATTTGATAAATTAAGCATGTTACTTTCGAATAGTGTTTATCCTAAAATCTCCAGATGAGTAATAGGATATTTGTATGTAAGACTCTGCATTGTGGCAATCCAGTTGATTTGATCACAATATACTTGCCTATATTCATTTTCAAAAAAATATATGAAAGACATTAGAGCAATAAGATTTCAACAGAAGTTGTCCTTAGAGGGAGTATATACTAAACATTGATTATCATACTTGAGATTTTGTAAATCTCAGTCAAGTCTAGAAGGTGTTGATATGATGATTACTGATTAAATTTACCTTGAGGGTTTTACCACTTAACCATTTAGATCCAGTTGGTCGACAATACAAAGATCATAAAGATCACACATAAATCCTGATGGTCATTACTAAATCCTGAAGATATGTTGACTATCATCAATCCCTATAGTGCAAAATCCCAGAATGGATTTATATTACTTTATGGTAGTGCACCCATCTCTTGACGATCATTTAAGCGGACCGTGGTAGCTAATTCTACCAACCACTCAGAGATTATAACACTATATGAAGCCTCATTTGAATGTGTTTGGCTCAAACGTGTGATTAACCATATCTAGAAGTATTATGGTATTAACACCATCAATTTCTCTTAAATTATCTATGAAGATAATGCTACTTGTATTACACAAATGCAAACAGGTTATATCAAGAGCAACATCACGAAGCATATTGCTCTTAAATGTTTTATCCTCGTGAAATTCAGAAGAATAGTGATGTAAAGATCATACAAACAAAGTCTTGTGAAAATTCAGTTGATTTATTCACTAAGTCTCTGCCTACATCGAGTTATCAAATGTGCATTCATGGCATTGGAATGAGACGATTTAAACAGTTGTAGAGTTCAAAGGAAGTAAATTCCTAAATCATAACCCTTATCAAATCATGGGGATTTATCCAAAATCTTGAAGATTGGATCTCGAAGATTAAACGTTGTACTCTTTTCCTTGGTGAGTTTTTTTTTTGAAGCTTTCTCACATTAAGGTTTTTAGTGAGGCAACAAGTGTAATTGCAACTTACGAATGTAATGTATTCTTTTCTCTATTCATTTTTTCCAATGAGTTTTTGGAAGGAGTTTTTGATTAGACATTTGAATATCGTTGTCTATTACCCAAAGGGAAGTGTTACAAAATCTAGTTATGGGTAAAAGACTAAACCGCCCCTGAAAAGCTTTCACTCCTGTGGGATATAAATATGAGGATCCCTATGTACAAGCTACACACATTGTGTCCATATCTTTGGTGTTCATGTGTAATTGGATTGATTATCTCACGACTACAACATCGATAATTTAACACTTTTAGCCCGTATACATATTTTGGTTCAAAATAAAACATTTATTTAATCTCCCTCAACTCTCTTGTCCGAGTCCAAAAATCAACCCTCAGCTCCAGAATCGGTCATTTGACACCCTCGGGTAATCTAAACCGGAGCAGAATACCCTCTAGAGCTGGTCCTAACTCCTCACCATCCAAGTGCACATGATGTGAGCATTTTTTAGATCATATTAGAACTGCCAAAAAAAAGTATCTGGAACAGCAAGAAAACGTGTCCAAACGAAATCAACCATTCAGATGTAAAATGCAACACACTTAGAAGTGATAATCATACATTGGCTACATTGTGCGACCCAAGTCATCAAAAACACAAGCTACTCAGCTAAGCTGCATGTTCAATACCGACTTCAAAATTACTCGAGGATGTTCGATGAGAGGCAGGTTGGTTCAGAAAATCATCTTCCTTGCACACACACGACCAAATCAGCTAACATCTTCCTATGTTTGCTGAATGCTGCAAACTAACCACCCGGCCGTCCAACGAAGTGGAGACAAGACGCGCATTCAGCTCTCATGAACTTGGGCTCGGTGACGACTGCCTCAGCTTGGCCTGTAGAAGCAGGCCCATGTCGCCTGCTATAGATTTCTTTTTCGTAGCCATCTGCACGTAAAATATAGAATGTCCGGCTGCTTAGACAGCAAGCTGTACTGTATTCAGGATATAATTGTGCCTCGCAGTTGAGAAATATCCAACTTTTTAAGTATCAGCTACATGCATTGGCCCATTAACTTAAATTATCACACACGTCATATTTAGCGCTGTGTATAAATAAGTTCAGCATAGGAGGATCCAGTCATAAAGTAGCTGAATAAAATGTTAGTTTGTGTTCAAAAACATAATTGTAGTATGTAATGGATAGTAGTAAAAACACAAATAATTGATTTACGCGGCCACCATTCTATACAAGACAATCCTGTTACAGTACCCTCTGTTCATTTACTTCCTTCAAGACTGTTCGCAACTGACTAAAATCATACAGGGCAACCTAGTTAAAATCCTACCAAAGCATCACAAGATAAAATATTGCCAAAAAAAGAGAGTTGCAGATCTGCTAATAAAGTAATGTGCAGTGCAAATTACAGAAGTTTCCACCAGACTATAGCACATTTCACACATTATGATTTTTTGAGTATTGACCAAAACATGCATAAGTAATGTAAGCTAATTAACATGCCTAGAATTAAAAAGCATTGGTAAATCTTTCAATTGTAAGTTTGTAACTAGAGAATGCTATGCAGATGCCTTCCATGCTAGTAATTGTGTCTGTGCCTCATAGATATAGCTCTACGTATTACTACACATGAATTAGAGAAGCCCAAAGCCTTGATTTTGATCTACGGTATTCATAATAAATTTTTTTTGTAAACACCGCTAATAATAATACAATCAGCAGTTGCGCTAACACTGATCATCTGTGTTAGGCACTGAATTCCATCTTGCCATCAACTTGGCCAGTGACATGGTGCACAAGGCTAATCTGGTGGTGACACAGAACTTTCTTAGATAACTCAGAATGCCATCGGTATGTCAACACGTCATGAGAAGAATCTGAGCATATAAGATAAGGTGGATCAAACAAAAGAGTTCGCATGTTACAAGCTTAGAGCACACACGGACAGAAATATAAACCTTTCCTCTTAATTTTGCGTCATAAGTCTATTTCTACCTCACACAGACTAAAAATTACTCAAGTTCAAAATAGAATTATGAATGTCAGTATCCTGAGTGTTTCTGTTCAGTTAGCATTTCAATAAACATGAAAGCTCATGCATTTGTCCTCCAGGTGGGCAAAAATGTAACATATACAAGAGCAGTGCAGTCTGGCAATAGGTCGATATTACCTCAACTAGTTCATCAAAATTGGACTTCAGCAAATTAATTTTCCTTTCACAGTATTCTTTTCCTTGAGCCATAGTTTTCTGCACATAAAAAAATAGAATCACACAAATGCAAAAAAAGAAGAAGCATCATTTGAGTATGCATATGGTTTACTTAGGGTACTGCATCACTCACTAGGTTGTAAAAGAACAAACGCCTAAATTACAGACCATGAAAACATTCATTTTCATGAGCAAGTTTTAAAGAATGCCTCCTCCACCAGGCGCCCAATGGGAAATTCACTGGATGCGGCCAGCGGGACAGACCAACAAACATCCGGGTAATTTTTGTCCCATTATCAAAGTTTCATGGCAACTTGAAGCTGTGTTGCTGATTATTTGGTCTTTCTCGCAATGTCACCACAATCCAACCAATATGTTTTTCGTATAACGGAAGAAGCTCATCATTCCAATTCATATTATCAAGCTGAGAGCTTCAGTGAAGTACTGAACAAACTAACATACTAAGTTATTATAAACAAATCATGTATCTAAACAATTGCAACCAGCCAGATACCTCGATGAAGTAGCCGGTGCCGACGTCGACGAGGACCTTCTCGGCGTCGTCGAGCGTGCCGGGCACGTAGAGGGACGCCGTGAGCGGCACAAGCATCTTCTTCCCTGCACACCCCCAGCCGCAAAAGAAAGGTTAACCAAAACCAAATCAAACGACCGTGATAACGAAGAGAAGGATAGAGCGTGCGATTTGAGGGGGGAGGGGTTGGAGGATCCGCGCCTTGGGGGCGGAGGGAGAGGTCTTGGAGGGCGGCGGAGGCGTTCTCGAGGCGGGTGGCGGCGGAGCGGATCTTGGTGAGGCTGTCCTGGAGGAGATTGACCTCCAGGTCCGTCTGCTCCTTGAGGGCCTTCAGCTGTTCCACGCTCAGCTTATCCAGTTCGATCCGCGCGGGGCTCGCCATGACCGCTTGCCCCGAGCTTGTCGCGCCGCCGCAGAGTGAGATTGGGAGGGTAGAGGAGGAGAGGCGGCAGAGGGAGGGAAGCGAAGAGGCGAGGGCAAGCAATAGGCCACATCAAGATCACAACCAGATATGACAAGAAAACTTTTGTTTCTCAAATATGACTATCTTCCCTTGTAGCTCAGTGGTAGAGCGTTATTCTTGTCAACTGAATAGGCCACATCAAGATCAAATATTTGGCGTCTAATTTTATGTTTTTACTTTTTAGCATGTCAAATAAGTGTCAGATGATGTATTGACATCAATAAACCTCAAATAAATCAGGGGCCTATGCTATGCATGTACTTTAATTAACCTCTAAAATATTTGGCGTCTAATTGTTGGTAAATCATTAGTAGATTTTATTGTACAACGGCGACATCTCTTTTTACTTTTTCAATGTTCGGGAGTATATTTCGTACAGAATCAAAAGAGGTGAGGTGAAGTTGTAGGATCTTTGGTATCTGTTGTTAGATTAATTGAAATAATGTAATGTTGAGCAAGTATTTTGATCTTGTAAAGTGAGAATTATACACAACATTTAGTGTGTTGACCATAAACCATGAAAAAGAAGGAAGCAGATGTCATACTATGGTAGAGACATAGTACAAGGAATTTGGGCAATTTTTGACTATCGGATTCAGAAATGAAGGCACTAGATTGACCGTTACATCGTATTCGCTACAACCAACTTGTTGTAATAGTCGCTAGAGTACGTCACAGTATTTTGCTACAAAACATATATTGAAGTGTTTTGCCATATGAACTTACGTATTAAAAGAACACACGGAGACATTTTGATGCAAAATAACTCACCTCCAAACACAATTCCAATTATTCAACCATCTTTCAATACATTTGATGGTTCTTATTTTAACCATAATCCCTCGTGTACGTCTATTAAGATCATTCTGCTAAAACAATAAGTGAAGTCACCACGTATTTAAACCAATGTTGCCCAAGTCGGACGCCTAGGCGCTTGGTGGTAGCCTTTTGCCCCGATTTTGAGGGAATCGGCTAGCTGGGCTGGGAGCGCCTAGGCGGTTCAAGGTGGGCGTTGGGCGGCCAGGCGAAGCTGGGCGCGATGGTGCTGGGCGGCCGACTCAATGGTTTAGACGGTCGACTCAGTGTCAATGCATCACTAGGTAGTGACTGGAGGTTGCAAGGAGGAAGAAGAAGAACATAGGCTTGGTGGGCTGGCGAAGCAGGTACGATAGTGGGCTACTGAGGTGGCCCAATATTGACATGATATAACATTATCCCAACTAAACCCTAGATCAAACTCGAGCAACCCGTGCAAGCGAAGAGGAGTGTGCTGGCGGCTGCGGAGTACGTGATCCCGCCGATGACTCCGCATCCCCTACCGTCGCTTCTCCCCAGAAGAGACGCCACAAACATGAGGTGGAGGGAGGGCTCGTGATGGCGGCGGCAAATTGCGGAAGGAAGGTGGTAGAGAAGTAGTAGAAGGAAGGTGGTAGAGAAGCAACAGAAGGAAGGAGAAGGAGGAGAATCCACCTCGCCGCCAACCGATTCTCCCTCCCCATCACCATATTTTGTCTCCCTACTACTCACATTGATCTTCAGGCTCCATGTCGCGCCGCTGCTCCTAGGTTTGCTTCCTTCCCCTCTCTTCTTCTCCACTCCTCTATTGAATGTTCATTCCCTGCCCTCTTGCCATATGTAGCCAATTAGCCGCCTAGATGGCGTCTGGGCGGGCTAGGCACTAGTCACCCCCCTGACGCCCGACTAGCACCTAGCGCCTTGGGCAACCTTGGTTTGAACACAATTTAAATTCTACCCTAAATGGTTCCAACCAAAAAAGAAAAAAGAAACGAAACTTCCAACCACAATTCTTGCTCCCTCCGTAATAAACCAAGTTGTATTGCACCATAATTTTAAGTATGAGTTCGACCTCGACTTCTTTTAGCAATTCTGACCCAAAATCTAACTCCTCTCGAGTTATAGTCTAAAAAGAAACATGACTACCTCTCTGTGTAGCATGTATCTTAGAAATAAGTTCAATCATTTCTCAGGAGATTACACGATTTCTAACTACAATTCCACTCCCAACTGATAAAGTGTAATGGTATACGATATTTTGCACGAGTTCAACTTAGACTCACAAAATATGAACCAAAATCTAATGAGTATTGCTTCCACGCATCACCCCCCATATAAGTTCTACAAATACCAAAACAAAGAAAGAGGTGAGTAATCACCATCCTCTCTTCATTCCTGCTTTAATATTTGTGCAACTAGTGATTCACAACCACCTCCCAAGTCTTAACTCCACAGCACAAGTGCACTGATCCGAAATGAACACACCAATCTTTCCGCGTAGCAGCGGTTATCCTATCGACCTATCCTACCCAAACTTATTAATACCATTTCGGTACCGACCGGTATGTACTATTCTTTCACCTAAAACGGTATATAGTAGATATATTCCCTACTGGCCTCAATACCCACCATATTGACTCGATACCGGACAATACCAGCCAAACCGGTATAATTGAAAATACAGTCTATTGAACTCATTGAAGTATATGTTATATTTGATCTTACTACTGTGGATTTGCAGTAATATTACCAGTGAAATTTAGTGTACATACAATTAAAACATACACACACATATACATATATATATACACACGAAATGATACACTGGTGTAGACTGGTACCAAAATGTAACATTTCAAGATCTAAATTGGTATGGCTCCGAAACGATAATGACAAGTGATGAGGATCTAATAATCATCATTTTATTATTTATCTATAATTCTTATTTTGGGTAAATATACCGTTATACGGTTCTTGGGTATACCCCTTATGATCTTAAGGGAGAAGCCAACCATGATCGTAAATTCTTCTAAGACTACCTCATGATCGTAAGTTCTTCTACAATCACCTCTGGTCGTAAGTTCTTCTACGATCAGTACCTAGTCGTAAGCCCTTTTACGACTACCCTCTTGTCGTAAGTTCTTTTACGATCATCTCTGGTCGTAAGTTTTTCTACGACCAGTATCCAGTCGTAAGTCCTTCTATGACTGCCTCCTGGTCGTAAGTTTTTCTATGACCAGCTCTGCTACGACCACCCCGTAATCAATTGGATCCACTTGTCTGAATGCTCTATTGATTAGGGAATCTAAGTAGTTAATATATGCTGTTATTCTCTGGAGTAACTGCACATAATACGTCATTATCTCTGATAAGTAACTGTCAGACGACGTGGAGGGGTTACTACTCCGGTAATTACTACTATTATTACGCCCGTTACATAGAATAATGAGGCGTCTCTTGACCTGGAGGAACGACTACCTTTCTGCGTACTGTTTAAAGGGACCAGTCAGAGATGACGAGGGCAAAGACAATCGGGAGCACAAGTATTAGACTTTACCTTGATTGTAACCAGCATACCCAATACAATACACACAGAAGTAGAGTTGTTAATCTCTTCAGAGATGGTATGAATCTGTATAAAAATCCATGTATTATTCCTTCTGTATGATTAATTATGAAGACCTTCCAAATCAAACAATCTTTAAGTAAAATCAATTCTAAAACAACGACAACGAGTCTACCTCAACAAAGTTTTAATCCGACTCCCGGTCCCGGCTCTTCATAAAATGCGGAAACAACCCCCCTCCAAAAAGCGAAGACCTAAATTCCAAAAAGAAAACTCCCATCGCCGCCGCAAGATCGCCGGGCGCCGCCATGTCGACTCCAGCAGCCGCCTACTACGCTGCTGTCGCCCGCAAGCAGTACTTCTGCTACCAATGCAACCGGACCGTCCTCCTCCCCGCCTCCGCCGCCGCCTCCGGTGAGCTCTCCTGCCCCGATTGCCACGGCGACTTCCTGGAGGAGGTCACCGTCCCCGCCCCCACCATCCTCCCCTTCCCCTTTGCCTTCACCCCCATGATCCCCACCGCTGCCAACTCCCCCTCCCAATCCTCCTCGTCCTCCACCTCCCCTTCTCCATCCAACGATCTCTCGGCCTTCCTCACCAGCATCCTCGACCTCCGCGGTGACAGCGTCAGGGTCGGCGGCGGAGGCACGACCGCCGCCGGCACGGCGACCCCTGAGAACGAGCCCGATGCCTTCGATCCGGTCGTGTTCTTCCAGAACTACATCCACAACCTCATGGAGGGCGGCGCCAACATCCAGGTCCTTCTCGACGACGCCAGCGTCAGCCTCGGCCCCGGCCTCGGCCGTGCCGGCGGGGCAAGCTTCGGGGACTACTTCGTCGGCCCGGGTCTGGAGCAACTCATCGAGCAGCTCGCCGAGAACGACCCCAATCGCTACGGCACGCCGCCGGCCGCCAAGTCGGTCCTGTCCGCGCTCCCTGATGTCGTCGTGACTGATGCCATGGTCGCCGCGGCGGAGGGCGCCGAGTGCGCCGTCTGCAAGGAGGATTTCTCACCTGGGGAGGGGGCCAAGCAGATGCCCTGCAAGCACATCTACCATGCCGACTGCATCGTGCCCTGGCTGGAGCTCCACAATTCGTGCCCCATCTGCCGCTTCGAGCTGCCCACTGATGACCCTGATTACGAGGGCCATAAGACCTCGAACCCAGCGCCAGCTGTCGGTATCGCTGCCGCAGCTGCCTCTGGGGGCTCTAGTGCCACTGAGGAAGGAGGGGAGGGGAGGGGGGAGAATGCGAGGGTGGTAGAGAGGAGGTTCAACGTGTCACTGCCTTGGCCGTTCAGTGGATTGGGAGGGCAAACGCCGCAGCAGGGTGGGAACAATGGGGGTGCTGGCAGCAGCTCACAAGACAGCGGCTCGCAGGATGGAGGCGCGCCCAATAACAAGAATTGAGCACAATTGTGCAATCAGTTGGAGGTATTCACAAAGTAAAACACAGCTATTTGTATTGGCTACCGTTTTCTTAGTAGATTATAACCTGTTCAGAGCTATTCAGTCTATCCATTGAAGCTCAAATTTCTTCCATCTGTGTTTGGACTTTCGGACTACTGATTTTTCTTAATTGAAGGTAAAGAAACATCCTAAATTGTTGAAACTTTGGTAAAATGCAATGGCATTTAGGTATCCTAAAAGGGCATAATTCTTAAAAAGACTATAGAAATCCTGATAAAGCAGGAAAAGCTGGAGATGAATTTGTAAAAACTTGATTTTTCACATCCAATTTCAGGCACATCGCACATCTCTGATCTAGTGATCTTCAATCATCGTGTGGTAACAGATTAACAGTGGCATATGCTTATTCAGACTTACTAAGTTTGTGATAAGTAATTCGTATTCGACAGTAGGCAGCTGCTATCACAATTCACAAGGACACATTACTGGGATTATGTTTGAGACGAGCAAGCCAATGTTTTACTTGTAGAGGTTCATTAGTTTGATTGAAAGACTAATGCCTCGAAAAAAATTAGTAATAATGCTGCAGCAAAACATTGGATGATCCACACTCCACAGTATAATCAGCACATCTAATTTCTCTAGTTTGCTTAGAAGCCAATATATGCTGGTTAGGTTCTTCCTAGTGAGGATCATATCATTACACATATCTAACAGAAGGCCGTAATTTTTCACTTCCCATTCTCAAATCACATGATTATGAGCCAATCCTTAGTTGTAAGCAGACAAAAGAATTTACATATAGATTGCAGGAGTCCAAAAGAAAGCCATCTGCTTGCAAACATCTCTTGTTAATCTGTGAGTTAACTAGTTAAGAGACTTCTGCTTCCAAGCACTAAGCTTTTGTTAATTTCATTCGCAAAACTTCACCCCCGGTAATCATAGTGCCATTCATGTTCTCTTAACCCTGATAATTTTGTTGACTATACTACAGTCTACAGCTGTTACTTTTATTGCTAAAAATAGAAAATCTCAGTTCCATTGAAATCCATAGGTGGTCCATAGACTTGCTCAGATCAGTAAATGAGCCATTTGATTTTGGTTGCTTTGCCTGTAATAGCTGGAGAGAACATGTTGGTATTACCCCCACAATGTTAGTTTACCAAAACTCCATGTGTTTGGTAGCTATCTAACTCATGTAAGATGCCCTTTTCCTTTCTACCAGCTACCAACCATATATAGAGCTTGTTTCAAGATTAAATAGGAATAAGGAAATATGGCTGCATTGTCTGAGCCTTCTAAACCGATACTTATCTTAGGTTACTGCTCATAACTTCACATTGACACAAGAGGACCCTTCTTTATGCAGCATTCCTATCAAATTCGGGATTCTGAATGCATTTGGGAAGTTAGATATAATGTTACCAATACTGTAATTAATATATCGGAAATGTTGACCATTGCCTTTTTACTGCATTTAAGAAGATTGATTGGCCAAAGTTTTCACCTTACGCACATCAGACTTCTCTTATTAACTAAATAATGATATAGTTCATTCTAGAAGGAAAGTTCTTCTGATTTCTTTAGAAATTATTTTCTATTATGGACCTGAAGTTCTGACAAAATATGCAGCAAAACAATCAAGATCAACTGCTCTGTAAGGAACTTAGGATTCATGCGCTGATAACCATGTCGTTAGCATCATTGTATTTTCATCATCTTCCCACAAGTTATCCATCTCTGAGCATCAACCTTTAACATTTGGACCAAAAATATCTCTACAAGAGGAAGTTGCAATTTCCATAGTGGCATGCTTAGTCATCTCACTCATCTGATCAACATCTGTCCATATAGATGAAATATAGTTCCTCCTTTTCCTAGTATAAGCCAACCTGGGAACTTCTTACATTTCTACGTCCATATTAGTCCCTCCTCTCTTAGTATCATTCCTGTTATGTTTCCATTTGCAAGTCTCATTTTAAGACAAAGAGGACCAAGATAAATCAATATATGAGAGCGTGCCTTCCTTTTCCAGAAAGGGTCGTTATATATTCAGATAAGTTTCTCGAAGGTCACTCTATTGTCTTACTGTGTTTGTGAACCATTGTCCTCAATTTAGCTCTTCTCCACAATTGATTACCTACATAGTTCCCTTGGATTCTAATTCAATTATAGTGATTATGATCTCCATGCCTGCTTGTTTTGTTTGTTTAGCAATTTAGCTATTGAACAATTACACAATGGTAGCTTAAAGGCATAAATGATGGCTTGAATTGTTGAACAGTGCTCAAATTCCATGTTCTGTGCAATCCACAGTGCTCAAATTCCATGTTCTGTGCAATCCATGGTTATTAAGGCGTCACCTAAGCGACGCTTAGGCGGTAAGGCGCTGCCGGTGTGCTAAGGCATCGCCCTGCCTTGTCGCCTCTTCCCCGCGGTTCTTCGTCGTGCGGCTCCTCCCCCTGGCCAAATCATCCTCCTCGCCATCGATTGGGCCACCCCGCGGCCGGATTTCGCCTCCCCCATCCAAGGTGGCGGAGAGGACGGGAGAGGGAGAGGGAGAGGGCAGGGAAGAGAGGAGAAGAGGAGAGGAGAACTTACCTCACCCCGTCGATTCCGGCTCGCCACCGGTCGAATCGGCCTCCGCCACCGCCGGATCCACCATCCCCGCCGCTGGATCCGCCACCCTGCTACCATGAGGAAGGGGAGGAAGGGGAAGAGGACGAGAGAGGGAGACTGGATCTGGGAGAGGACGGGAAGGGGAAGAGGATGGTGTCCATGCGCTGCGGGAAGAGGGGATGCGCTGCGGGAAGAGAGGATGACATCGCAGAGAGAGCGAGGAGGGTAGGGGAAGAGCGTCGGCCAAAGAGGATAAGGAAGCGTCGGCCGAATGACTCGGAGTGCTTCAACAGTGATGGGCCGGTTCGGTCGTGCATCAACAGTGATGGGCCGGCCGGATCGTGCAGCAACAGTATGACTCTTTTATTATTTTTTTTGTTCTTTTTATCCTTTTCATCTCCACTTCCTTGCTCCCTTAGCGCCTTAGGATGTGTAAGGCGTCGCCTCGCCTCGCACCTTAGCACTTAAAGGATGTGAGGGGGGTGGGTCGCCTTGCCTCGTCTTACCGTCTTAATAACCATGGTGCAATCTTTCCTTCTCATCTTTATTCTAGTCTGGTAATAAATGACAATTTTCTAACTTCAGATTGCATGCACATGCCCAAGGAAAACTTTCATATGATCACCTGTGGTTTTTAATTTTTGTCTCTAGTTTATTTCTATTGGTAATTGGTGGTTACTTTTGTTTAATTCTTGATGTGCACTGATGGATGGTTGACTCTGAAAATGAAGTCAATGCAGCAGAACAATCAACTCAGCTTGGTGAGACTAGTCAAGCTGCTGCTTTGTTCAGCTATTTTGTTTCCTCATCCTGTCTGCATGTCATAACCAATTAGCCAACATTACTACATTAGTCAATTCGTTATCTGAGGACATAGCTTTCGACCACATTTACACCTTACACTTACTACAAATTGTTTTGACATCTTGTAATTTACAAGCGAGAGGATGTTTACTTTTTAAAAGCATGTTGATGAAACCAAAGGTTCCCATGCATCATTCTGGAACACTAATGTGTCAGTCTTTGACAGTGAAATGCAGAACTTTCTTGGTACCTGCTATAGTTCAAAAGCAAAGAGAGCGTAGAGCAGCTGGCATATTCAAGAGGACATTGATGTAAACATAGGAAAAGTCAATAGCATGAGCACTAGATCTGGAATAGATAGTTTTTAGGCCCGGCAGTCTCTAGACACTGTCTCAAAACATGCTAGACCTGGCTGTCTATAAGATGACACTAAGAATGCAAGTGGGTTTGGTACAGGGTTCAATCTATGTTGGCTTCAATTTCTTCATCTTTTTACCGACACCCACCATTTTTGCTGCTTGCTTGCGCGTTGACTCAATTTTTCATTTCCCCTTATTTGCTCAGTGTGAGACAGCTGTTGCATTTCCGCTTCCGTGGGTTCTACCAACCACTAACAGAGTGTTCATGCGATTGCAGGTACACTTGTTGGTGATCCGTCCAAGGGTCTGCAATGTTTGTGTCACTGTAACTTATACAGTTATACTACAGACATCAAAGGACCAAAGGAATTTACAGTCTGTTTATTTGATGAAACAATTGTTCATTTTAGCTATCGCTGTCCATGAGGTCGTGTACACAAGTCACAGAACGTTGAGAGTTGAGACTTTATGTGCAGATTTTTTTTAGTTGATCTCGTTTCATCAGAGAATCAGTTCACCTTGCCCGTCGTGTGTGGCTGTGTGCCAGATGCGCCTCGGCGAGCAAAGTTGGCAGAAGTTCCGTACCTGCTGTCTCTGTTTGCGTTTGCAGGAGTCCATCGAATCTCTCTGCAGTCTGCTTCTGCAAGCTTGTGCACGGACGGTTGTGCCGCCGTGGCCTGAGGGCTTTGGATACACACAGGGTTCCAGGTTTTCCTCGCTGACTGCAATCATGGTGGGACCCAGGGGCTTGTGTCTGTCAGCCTGGGTAGGAGCGTAGGACACGCCTTGCTTGGCTGTCACCGTGTGTACTATGTGCGGCGCCCCGGCCGGCGGGAGGCTTCGAGCAAACATGCCGCGGACGGACACGCACCCGGCATCATATATAGTACCGTACCCACCCGCAACGCTGCACGCGCGCAGTGCAGATGCCCGAGTTTTTTTTTTCTGTTGATTTGGCACGTTTTTTTTATCCGTAACAATAAAAGTTGCTCTAGCTCGTACTTAATTACAAAAATAGCACGGCTAAGTAAGTCATCTACAGCGCTCTCGAACTACGGCAGTCACTTCCAGACCGTGGCAGAACGAAGGCTCGCTGGGTACCGCGGAAGGAGACATGCTGTGTAGTGTGTCAGGTTCATTTGCAGTCCGGTAACAACAGTAGTCACTTACAACACTTGGCAGGACAAAGGCCTTTGCAGACTAATAGCATGATAAGAACCTGCAGCGCGGTACACGCGGGGTATGTGCCCTTCTCTCTCCCACTGCGTTGCAGGTCTTGCCCTAGTCTACGAGGATTATTTTTGATATTACGAATTGAAAACGTACAAATCAACCAAAAACTCGCAAATTCCCTTCGCGCCGGGCAAGTGAAAAGGCCAACGTGATGGTAAAGGCGGCGCGCCGGCACCTACGAGCCAACGGCGCAGCGGCCCGGCCAACCGTTGGTGTGGAGCGTGCGGCCTGCATGCTTTCTAGTCTGGCATCTGGATGTGGCGCTCCTCCCCTCTACGGCTCTACAGAGAGGGAGCTGCTGCGCTGCACGCAGAGCTCAACCTCTCCATCTTGGAGATGATGACTAGAGGAAATTCCTCTGCACATCAGAAAACGCGCGCACTTTCTTCTCATCGGCAAGAACTAGCCTCTTGATGGATTACACCTTTAGTGTCCCATTGGTAACAGCCAACAGGTTTGAAGGTTAGGACGATACCTTGCAACTGAATGAAGATAATATGAGAATTGTTCGAATTCTGGGCAACCATGGAAGGATTCAGGGCGGAGCTGGCCCCCGGGTCTACGTGGCAATGGTCTGAGGCCAGGATAAAAAAAACTCATGTAAAAATCTTTGAAAAATCAGTAAAATACGATTTTATACCAAAAACAGCTGGGTTAGCTTGAGGCTTAGCCCGTGGTCAGCTCCGTCACTCGAAGGATCACCCAAATCTTGAGCAGGAAACTTGCCCTCGGATACAGTTCATCAGATCTTACACACCCATGCATGCTATGTCTACCTACACTAGCCAGCTTCTCTCGTTGTGGTGAGAAAAGAGCACCGGGAGAAAAGCCAGCAGCTAGCGACCCTCAGCGACCTTTGTTTCCAGAAAAACCTTCAGCAAAACTTGAGAATGGAAGGTACCAAGAAGAAGATAGCCGTCGCTACATTTGGGAAATGCAGCATGCGGTTTCTCTGGTCCTCTGACGAAGAGTCAAGCGGAGCACACATGCTAGTGATTTTCTCCTAGCTTCATCTGCGGCCCGCAATGTAACATCTCAAAGTTTTGTTACCAAAATAAAATTAATAAATTTATTATTTTACTAGATTTTCTGAGTTTTAAAGAGTTTTCTTGCTTTTCTTGAATTTACTAGATTTTAAAAGTTAAAAAGAAAATTTATTGAGTTTTCTGAGATTTTCTTGGGTTTAAAGTTAAAAAGGAAATTTTAATTAATTTCTTGATTTTTCTGGATTTTAAAAAGGGGTTTCCTATTTTCTAGAAATTAAAAATAATTTATGTGCGGAAATGAAAGCCAACTTTAAGTTGGAAATAATTTATTAAGTTCAAAAAAATTCAGTGAATTTTTCTAGAATTTTTGAACTCTATTGGTATTTTATAAAAGCCTAATTGGTTGGTTGCATTTTTTGAAATTCGAAAATCAATTAAAAATCCCCTTCTTTTATTGGGCCGAAACCCATTTTCTTCAGCCCATTTTCCATCTTTTTTCGCCCGACCCACCACCTCCCGAAGCCCAACCCACCCAGCCTCTCTCTTCCCTCTCTTTCTCTCAACGCCAGGCGGGGCCCACTCGGCAGCCACTCCCTTTCCTTCCTCTCTCTCTCTTTTCGTCGCCGGGCCTACGCGTCAAGTTCTTCTTCCTCCACCCTTTCTTCTCCATTCCCAGCCGCCATGACCGAACGTAGGAGCTCTTCAAACCCGAGATTCTCTCCCCTTTTTTTCTCACGAAATTGTGAGCATTAAATCCCCCACATCACGCCTCCCCCATTTTCGGTCGTTTTCCCTCTTTCACGCACACAGTTTGGCCAGATTTCTCAATCGTCGTCGTGTAACAGCCCAAATTTCAAATTTTAGTAAAAATTAAAAGTTTATTTATTTTTGTGAAAATTTCTGAAATTTTAAAAGCTTTTTATAAATATTTTAAAGCCAAAACAAACTTATTTGCAAAATTAAAAGCCAACATAAAGTTGGAAATAATTTTATCAAGTCCAAAATAAGTATGGGAATTTCTGTGAATTTTTTCATAATTTTTGGAATTATTTTACTAATTTCTAAAGCCTAAATGAATTATCAGAATTAAAACAAATAAAAAAGCAAAAGAAAATCCAAAAATTAGCTTTGGGCCGAAACCCAAAGGCTTCGGCCCAAACCTCACTCTGCGCACAGCCCGCACGGCCCGTTCCACCCGCGCCCTCCCTCTCTCTCTCCCACCGTCCGATTCAAATCGGACGGCTGCCAAACACCCACGCATCTCTCACTCTCCTTCTCTTCTACGCCGTTGGATCAGCATCCAACAGCCGCCCGCGCCCGTTTTCCTCCACGTCGTCGCTATCAATCTTGACCGTTGGATCAAAATCCAACGGCCCATGCTCTTCGTTTTCCTCGTCGTCTTCTCTGCGCGAGTTCTTCGCTCGGCTGCCATTGCCGCCCACGCACGATCTCCAATAACGGACGCCTCCAACTGCTCCGTTCTTCGCGGGTGCGTGCACGAGACCGCGTCCACCTCCGCCGCATTTCCCCCACGTTCTCCCCTCTTCTCCGCGACGGTTTCGCCCACAACGCCACAACCGCCGCCGCATGACCCCCACCATCATCCTCCATGGGTTTCGAAACTTCATCTTTCTCCAGGTCTTTGTGAATATTAATGTTGGCCTTTGTTTCTCTCAAATTTACAGCATCTTCAGTGGTTCTAACTGTGACTTCCATTTTATCATCAGAACTATGCTCAATGTGATGGTGAGACTTGCTAGCAGCAACAGTATGATCAGAAGTTGCAGTATCAACTTCAACATCAGAATCCGCCACATTAGTTTCATCCGTCGAATTTGAGGATGCGACAATATCTGTCGTAAATAAAATAAAAGGAACATGTGCATTTATAGGCTTGATTTACACAAGGAATTTGCATAGTTATGAAGACAAAAGGCATCAAAGAAACCTTTTAGATTGTACTGCTAAATAAAACACTGATGTCAAAGAAAATGTAAGGTTGGTAATATATGTTGTTGGAATTTTAAGTACTTACAAGCAGGTGGCTCAATAGCAGTTGCTTCCAAGCGGCCAGACAATATAGCAGCAAATAGCTTCAAGTCAGTGATCTTGGACAAAGGAAATAGAGCACATATCTTACTGAATTCCAAAGGAGATTTTGCAGGAACAAGAAGAATCTGTTGGTCATTAACTCATTATCTCCAGCTCCAGAGGCCTGTCAATTTCATACTTAAGCATTGCATCCATCTGTTTGTGCCTCCCATAAAAAAGACCGCACTAAATGTAACAAAGCAATCTCCTAGAAGGTAGCACTGGAACAACTAAAGCAAAATTCTACCATCATAGCCCATTAGGGAAAACTGACTAGTGCCTAAACATCTTCCAAGTATTCTAAAGACAACATTCATAACATAGTTTCACCAGCACTTACCTGGCTGTTTGCATAAAACTTGTCAATATGGAGAAATTTTGCTCCAGTTAATTCTAGTAACGGATGAAGTTTCTCTCCAAATTTATACTGCACACAGATAACATTTGTCAACTATGAAATGCCTGATGATGACCTGACATTTTATAAAAGAAATACACACCACCTTTTCTGATGATCCCAGGATAAAAGTATAGCCTGCCAGGCAACTCTCAATGAGCTTAATCTCCACCATCTTTATCTTCATCCCATCAAGAGTTAAGTTTGGAATAAATCTGGATCAAGTTCCACTAATATATCACCATCTATGATTATGGGATAACCACAAGTTGATGCAAAAATCTATAGAAGCTGCAATCTCAGGAGCTGAAGGTTGCCACCGGAAACAGCTTACTGTGTACAAGAAGGGATTTCAGTGTGTATGTTCTTTTCAGCCATCGCCTGAAACAGATCAAAATAATCAGAACTCAAGCTTGAAACATGAATATGGATAAGAAGGTTTATATGTCATAAGTGAGATGGCTGTTCAGTGCTATATCAGTTTCAAGAACCAAACCACAGGACATCTTCATGGCCATCTATATTATATACGCCAACAAACATGTATTAAGCTAATTCACACAATTCATGCATTCAGAAAAAACAATTTGCTGGCTAAAAAAACAGCATCAGCGCATACAAGCAATACTGCAAGAGGGGAAAAGGATGTACCTTGAACCAGTCTCCCAAGATGATCTGCTTCTTTGTCAAGATTGCATCTACGAGCTCAGGTGTCAATGGAGACGATTCATCAGCAAGAACATGTGTGCATTCGTCACTCCACTTACGAGTAGCATATGCACCTTAGAAAAAAAAAGGGTGGACATCATTAGTGTGTGCGAGAGAGAATACCTGGTTATCAAAGCTCAGTAGCAACAATCGTAACCAAAAAAAAAAAGTTTTCTAATGAACCAACGACACTTCAAAGTACAGAATAAAAGTGTAGATCACTACTAACCAATAGATGTCATGAATGCCTGCAATGATGGATCGATCCGTGCTGACTTTTTGCATGAAAAAAGACCACTATGGGGACAAACGACAACCTGTCAGGAATATCAACAGAACTAAGCACAACTTATGCATCCAACTTTCCAGCCAAAGGACCACAAGATAGAAGATGCCAATGAATTTAACAGAAAAATGCCACTTCCAAGGTAATGGGCTGTATGGATAAGCACTTCTTACAGCTAATAAAAAATATATATACTCCCTCTGTTCAAAAACATATGACGTTTTGGACATAGGCACAATCTCCAACATGTAGTTTTGACCATCACTTTTTATATCTATATGTTAGCAAAAAAATCATAAAATTATTATGTTATAAAAATGCTTTGCACGACAAATCTAATCATACCATTTTAACAGTGTTCCCCTAGGCGCCCTCTTAGGCCGCCTAGGCGCTAGGCGCGGCCCTCCCGCCTAGGCCGCCTAGCCGATTTATCCCGTCTAGGCGGCGATTAGGCGATAGGCGCTGGTCTACAGCCCGACTAGCGCCTAGCGCCTAGCGCCTAGGGGAACACTGCATTTTCACATGACCAATCCCAAAGGTATTTAATATATTTGTGGTCAAATTTAGAGAAGTTTGACTGTACACTTTCTAAAATGTCATATATTTCTGAACGGAGGAAATAAATAACAAGAGAAGGCTTAGTACATTGATGCCATATTTTCTTTTATGCTCACCTAAAGGTCGCGTATCCGGTTCCAAAAGTCACAGAATCCCCATCAGGAAGCATCACATCTTCATCTTTACATAGCCGACTGCCCTGGGTCCCCTGTACTTTGTTGACGAATGTGCCGCACTTTGAGCAGTCAACTATGCGAACATTGGAAGGGCTAGCTGGCGCACCAGAATACTGATCCCAGGCAACCATCTTTCCAATTGCAATCTCCGCATGGACTCGGGATATCGATGTGTCCGTTCGAACAATGACATCACAATCTATAGCAGAAATCACCAGCATTAAACTATATTTCATATAAGGATACCCACAAAGCTATAAACTTGCTACATATACCTATGTTATTATATTGACACTCTATTAGTTCTAAGGCATGTACGAATGGAGACAATCTTGTCCTTCGATGGTTCAGTAAGTGGCAAAGATAAAACCTTTCCTAGTCCGCATTTCAGACAAGTGAAGAAGCAGAACACTAATTTAGATCCTAGGAATCAGCCATCTCATTCCTAATATTTGATTCGTGATACTCAACAATTCAACCACTAACAGAATTACAGAACTACCTCATTACCACACTAATTAACAATAAGAACAACATAGAGAAACAAAGCCACACCCAATCAACAAACTGTAAACAACACAAGAAACGCAAGGGGAGGGGCCAAAAAGATCACCATTACGGCCGACCTTGTATGTCCCGGCGGCGAAGATGTAGTACTTCTGCGGCCCTGCAAAATCCGTCGAAAACATTCAGCCAGCCAACGACGCAAACTCACAAGAGCTCCGCGGAATCGGAGGGCGGAGAGGGGCAGCGCACCGCGCACTGTGTCGACGGGGGTCAGCGCCCAGACCATCGCTTTCCCTTTTCTCCTGAGACTTCCTCACTCTCGTCACTTGGGTGTTGTCTTCTCAGGGCGCGCGCGACGTCTCTACGGCCGCGTTGGGTGGTAGCTGGTGGGGGTTTAGGGGTTTGGGCCTGATGCTCCCGCGGCGGCCGCCGGAGCAATGCGATGACGGTCGGCTGACACGACACGCGCGGTGGTGCGGCCCAACCAACGCATGGGACACTTCTTTTTTGAGACTTGGGAGTAGGGCTTAAAAAAAAGAGAGAAATATTTGATTACTTGCGACTCCAAAGATGTACAATTCAGGATTTAACAGACCCCCATATCATAGACATATGGAGTGTCAAATCCTGAATTGCACATCTTTTGCCAGCGGCAAATAATCAAATCTCCCGATGGCTCGTCAGCTTACTTCTAAAATAATCATTTAAATAATAAATAAAATAATTGTAGGTTAAAATATGCTAATTTCGAATGAAGCTCGATAATAACTCATTAAGCTCAATAGTCAGTCCTACTTGGGCAGACGGAATTGTGGAAGACTAGAAGTGAGTCAATTGGCCGCGTAATACGTATCCGCTGATACGTAATTCGATTTGCCGTTTTTTTAGATCTTATTGGACTTGTCGTTTCTGTTCATTTTGGGGCTTGGCTTGTTGTAAAATTAGCGGTTTTAGCAAGTATTCGAAAATTATTCCAACATTAATTATGATTATTAAGACATTTTTCCAGCAACATATGAATGACATAAATATGTAATCTTCTCGATCATGTTAATTAAACATGATAGAATGCTCAAAAGATAGAACATAAAGCCATACAAAATAAGTATATTGCTCAGATTTTAGTTGTTTATTTATTGCTATCACATGTCGGGCTACTCAAGATGTAATCTTGTCCTCCTCGCCACTTGGGCCATAATTCAATCACAAATTAAATATAACAATTACTCTGAAATAAATTAGGTATCAAGCTTTAGATAAAATCTTGCTAGTCTAATCAGTCACTTAAATCACATCATCAATTTATAGTTCATTGACAGCATGTAATTGAATCAACTACATAAGATATAAATTGACAAAAATGTATAACGGTGACTGAAAATGTATCACAGTGACACAGAAGACACTAACCGAATGAATCACATTGAACTGAAAACAATAACCGAATGACTCAGAGTGAAATGAAATGAATCAATTGCATAACACAATAGAAAATAACAAGTAATCTACAAGCTCAAGACTAATTTATATCCAATTGCCGTATTCAATCTCACATTGACCTTAATTCCTCATCAGGCATATACCAAGCCCACAAACAATACTATGCAAAGTCCCCAGTGCTAGAGTAAAACAAATACAATTTGAAACTTCTACTAGCATGACACACTATGCAAAGTAAAGCGAAAAACTGAAAGTGCAAACTCACGGTGCAGATGGCACTCAAAGCCACCGAGTCAAAACTAAACAAGGCACTCCGAAGGCGCTAACTTAGAAAACCAATCACCCCGCTGTGCCGCGATGAACGGATATGGTCGTCGAAGATACAATGTCAATCCACAATTCGGGACATACCAAAATTGTGAAGTCGAGATACAAGTAAATGCCGCACAAAAATCACAGCAAGATACACCGGGCGAATGCATCAAAGGAGCAAAATCACTAATCCGAAGCCTTCCTTCTCTCCTAGTTCAAGAACAGAGACAATCAGACCCAAACCTCAACGGCGTGTTGCCTCGGTTTCCTCACAGCGACCTCGACACAGAGATGGCGCAAGAAAACGGACAGGAAGTGTGCAAGAAGGAGCCGAATCTCACTGTCGACGCCGTCGTGACCAACCACGGTAGCATAGCAGCTCACGCCCCAAACCCAATACCAAATCAGAAGATTGGAGAGGAAGAACCAAAAGGGGAAACTCTTTGTACCGGCGTCGAGGAAGAAGAAGAGGGAGAGGCCTTTTGAAGAGGAGGAGGAAGCCATGCGTTGCAGCTACCAACGGTCGGCGCACAAATTGCTCGCGCCGCCCGCAGCTCCTGCTTGCGCCGCCACTTGCAAAGGGAGAAGCTCCCCCATCCCATGCGCCTTTGTTAGGGTTGGAGACTTAGTCTCCAACCTTATATTCCCTCCTGGGCCCCACCATTTCTTTTATTTTTCTATTTCTTCTTTTTTCTAATTGAGAAATTACAACATAGCCCACCAAGACTGAGGAGATACCCCTAGGCCGTAGCGTACGTGGCCACATTTTCTAATTTTGTTTTTTTTTTGTTTTTGTTTTTGTTATAAACATGGGGTGAGACGCACTCAACCCAGCAATGCGCACCCCTCTAACATCTTGCTTGGAGTCTCAAAGAGCTTGGACAAACCATCATCCTCTGCTTCATCTTCTTCTTGAACTTCAACCTTCAGATACAAAGAACCATGAACCATCCATCGCCATTGAGTAACCTGGCAGAGGCGATTCCAGATTCTTGCAGTTGAAGTAGTCAGGTCTTGTTGCCATCTCCTCTTGTACGGTTGTACCATCATACATTCATACCCTTCTTCTTATTCACCAGCTTCAAGATTCTTGCCTTCTTTGTCGCAGGCTTCATCTTCATCTCCATCTCAATCTGGTTGGTTCCTTTAACTTGGACTCCAGGCATGTAACACATTTGATCTATCAATCCCAAATGCTCTTCTCTGCATAGTATTCTCCACCTCATAATCGAAGCAATTCTCCTCCAAAAGTCCTGCATGCCATTCCATAATTTAAAATGAAAACGCATGTCATTTCTCTCTTTCCAAATGCACCACAAAGCAGCTGTTGTAATCATATTCAGAACAGAGTTTTTTCTTGCTACTAATCCACAACCTAGTTGTTCACTCAAAAATCTGTACCCACCTCCTTACCAGCAACCTAAAAAATTGTGCCCCAAGATGCCCTAGCTATACAACAACCAAAGAATAGATGCACAAATGATCCTTCCTCATTGCAGAATAAGCAAGACATATTTTCCAAGTTTTTTCTCTTGCTCAAGTTGTCTCTAGTCAAAATTTTATTGTTAGCAAACCACATAAAAATATGCACTCTAGGAGGCGCATTCAAGTTCCAAACAGCAGGAGTAAACACAGGCAAGACACCTCTAAAATTTATCACAACATAAAAAAGATTGCACATTATAAATTCCAGAATAATGTAGCTTCCAAATGACAGCATCATCATCACCTGAAAAAAAATCATAGAATGAGAAATATTAACAATATCAATCCACAGCTGGTACAACCTTTCACTCACACATCTCCTAAAGCTGAACTTCTAAGTTCTTAACCATCCCACACCTCAGCAATAGTCGACCCTTTCTCATTAACACATCTCCTAAAGCCGAACTTTGTTTTGATAGTTTGATGTCTGATGAAATGATTTTGTGCTTGTTTGATTGTTTCTCTGACTCTCAGAGCTAATGTTCATCAATTCATGCATAGCGGGCCAGATAGGCCATGCCAGGCTAGCCGTGCTCGTGCCGTGCTGCACGGCCCAAAGATCGTCGTGTCGTCTTTGGGCGGCCGTCGTCTTTGGGATGGTGGCCTGCACAACCAGTGCCATCGTGTCGTGCGCGCCACCCGAGAATAGTGCGGTCGTCTGCGTGCTCGGCCAGCCTACAATGGTGTGCCTCGTGCCGGCCCAGCAGGCACGGCCCATTTGGCCAGCTCTATCCATTTCCCATCAGCTAGAATAACTTTGACATGTTGCACGAATAACTTTTCTGCTTAATGTGAACAATTGAACTTGCGCCGTGCAGCACAAGGCCAGTAAGAACATATCATTATGTGGATATTTTCTGACTATACCGAATTTATGCTTATTGGAGATATGCCCTAGAGGCAATCATAGAGATGATTATATTTCGTTATGTTCATAATTTATTGGATAATATGTTATCTTGTTCCAACAATAATATCGTTAATATTTATTATCAAGTATGTGATTTGATTGTGAAACTCTATATTTATCTTTGCGTTGATTATTCTAAAGCGATCCCTAGTCAGAAACATATGAGTACACATATGAATAGACTAACATATGTATTGGCTGATGACTATGTTTCACAGATCATAGATATAGAGATATCAAATCAATAATATAGACACATGTTAGCGAACATGGGGTTGGATCGACCCACCATGAGATACTGCGAGAACATTGTATTCATATATATCATCACTTGGTTTCATTTACAATGCGTATGCTACATCTGTAGACTTGAGGTCGTTGCACGTACTCGAGATGTGTAGTGACTTACTTAGGGGGTTGCCAAACGCTACTCTGTAACTAGGTAGTTATAAAGGTAGCTTTCGGGTTTATCATGATACATGCGTCGAGGCATGATCGATCAAAATAGGATTTGCCCCTCCATGCAACGGGAGAGATATCTCTAGGCCCCTCGAGTGATTGGATTCTAGAAGTGCATGGCCATGCTACTCGCGGTTAAAGAGTTAACCATAGTCAGAGAATTCGAGTCATGTGATCGAGAAAGAGTGGTCGAGCTAACCAACAAGGATGGCACGTACTTGCCTTGAGCTTGACCAATATCGTGAGGCAAAGGGAAATACATATGAGATTTGTTGAGATTCGTCCGATGTGATCTTTACGTATACTCGGGAATCGGCATGTCCTGCTAGGGGCCACTATCGATTAGTAGACGAGTAGTACTCAGGTCATGTCCAAGTGTACGTGAACCTATAGGGTCGAACGCTTAAAGGGTTGAGGCATATTTTGGATGGTTATCCAAATTCTTACAGGCCACGAATTCCTAATGAGCCTCAAAGTTCGAAACCCATCATGGATACCTACATATATAGGGGTGGTGACATAGGGTTAAGAGTGATTTTTTGAAATTCCTGAAACCCTAGCCGCCACACCTCCCTAGCCCAAAACTGCCCAGCCGGCGCTAGCACTCCGACGCGTGGTGTCCCTGCCCCGTACGTGTGGATACATTGGAGGCGTTACTGCAAGGCTTCACCGCTAGGACGATCCGCAATTTGTGACGGTCACGAGGAGCACTTGGAGGAGGCGCGAGACTAGTACGACTATAACCGCACCAACGCGCTGCATCGACTCTTCTTCTGCTGCGAATCTGCGTATCTAGTGGCAATCCTGTGATCTATTACTAACGGAGGTTCATTGGTTGTGCGGTAGATTTTTGAAATTACGCTAGTGTAGCCTGCCCATGTTCCTTCAGTGGTATCAGAGCCATCCCGTCTAGTTTTAAATTCGGAATAGATGCATATTGTGATATGTGAAAGTCATAGATGTGATCTATTACTATTTCTGTTGGTCATTCTATATGATATATTGTTTTTGGTGATGGTCGATATGATCGTCCATGCACGGTGGTCTCAAAATGGGTTCATGATCGTTATTCTGTGATCGTGTTTTCATGGTCGAATCACGACTTGCCTCTACCGATCAGTTTCCACCATCGGGGCAAACAGTGATCGTAAATCCATGGAGCACGCGAAGATCAATCTGGTTGATTGAATCGGAGTTGCGATCAGAAAGGGTTAATGTGATTAATCCAATGCGATTTACATGGATGGAACAGTGGATTAGATCTACATAGTCCGAAAAAAATTCAAACTACATACGCTGCACCCCTATGACCCCGCTCTGCTCACCGGCGAGCGGAACCGCCGAAAAGGACCTTGGTATATGGAGAGGGCTACCAACCCACTGGTGCGGGTTGCCCCCCTATGGACTAGGATCTTAACTTGGTTTTTGGTATTGCTAGTTCACACCATCTGTTAAATAGAATGTGATTATATGCATAACCTATTTTTTGAAGAATTTTGTGAATAGTATGGCCCATGATGTATGAGATGCATGTATGTGTGTAATGTTCATGACCTACTTGTCATGCTTATTGCAGCCCAATGCTGTCTATGTTTGTATAACGGCTTGCATGTCGACTTGTGATGCTTCTTCACTCCTTGTATTTTATTACTAGTGCTATTAGGAGTAATGGTTTAGTGGGAGTACTTGGAGGAATTGGCCACTTGGAGACATGGCGAACAAGAAGTACAGTGATGGAGATCACCATGTGGAAGGGCCATACTATATGTCTATATCATGATGCAATGTGATTGTCTGTGAATGCCTTTATATTCCTGTTCATTTATTTCTATGCATGTTATTTAGTTGCTCCGAATAATTTTAACATGGTAGAAGTAAAATTCTCTCACATAATATTAAGCTAAATTGATGCTCTTCCAATTAGCTGCACCATCCAAAGTCATGTATTTTAATGGTAGGTCTTGCTAAAATAAAGTTCCATTAACTTTCCTTGACTAGGTGGGTTTGTGTCGGATACTTATACGCATAGCGTTGGTTAAACTTGACAAGGTCATTATAATGGTTATAAATATTGGGGCATAGGGTTGGGCGCCGGGGCATAGAGATGTCGTCCAACAACAAGAGTCATATAGAGATATGATTAGCAAATGGTTGCTTACTAATTTCACCAATCTTCTAGCAGTGATGCCAAAGCTCACTAGTAGATTAACTGATTGTGGGTCTTAAATCACTAAATGTTATAAGAGGGATATGGAATTTAGTGGAAGTATCTTTATTAAATTGTTTAATAGAAGTTACTTTTCTTGAGCATATGTCTTAGTTTTTGCATATTTTATGTTGTAGATTATGGCACCAATTGTTGTACCTACCTCCAGTTTTGCTTTACGTTCGATACTTGATAAAGAAAAACCGAATAGAATAAATTTTGCGGATTGGTCCCGCAACCTAAGAATTATTCCAGAAGTGTCTGCTGAAAATGCTACTGTTGCTCTTAAAAACACCTATAAAAAGGCATGTGATGAGTCCCTTGATGTTAGCTATCTCATTGTGAGGTAGTTGAGCCAAAATTCAAGTGCATCCATTCTAGATTGATCCTTTTGCACTTGAGTGTCGTTAAGCGAAGGTCATTGATTTGTTACTCTTGGAGTTTTGCCGAACTCCTAGACGGTTTGGCTGTGATTGCACGGTGATCTCTTCAATAAGCTTGTGAAGAGGTCCGGTGCCAAGATTGTGATTGGTTGGGTGTTCACCAACTCCGAAGCGGAGGAAGAACAACCACTAGTGATCGAGGGAAGGCTTAATTCGTGGAGCCGGCTTGAGTTGTCAAGCTTCCTCAACGTGGACTAGTGAAGACCGGCAAGTCTTCGATACCACAGGAAAAAGTTCATTGTCTCATTTGCGGTTATTTCTTGTCTTTACTTATTCCGCATTTACAACTCTAGTTTTGTCTCGTGTTGAATTGCTTAGCTAAATTTGTATCTAGTTTTGTTATTAGCTCTTTATTGTAATAAGTTGCTTGATAGTTCCTTCATTATAGTGTGTTAAGAAGTATTTGCTAGAACTATCGTGCTCTAAGTTTAATTTGGTCGATTAAATTTAGATACCTCCTATTCACCCCCCTCTAGTCGGTTATCCTTGATCCTACAGCCGTGCTGGGCCGGCCTAACTGGCACGACGTGCCTAATCGGGCTGTGTCGTGTCCCGTACCGTGTCGTGCCGGGCCGAGTCGGCTTGCTTGGTCAAGGTGTTGACCCAAGCACGATACGATCAATCAGGTCCTGTCGGCCCAACCTAACTATAGTGTCATCTCGTGTTGTGCCTGAGTCGGGCCAACAGTTTTGTGCCTTGGGCCGGCCCAGCCAGCACAACCCATTTGTCCACCTCTAGGGTGGAGGCATGCACCACCTCCTCACTACTGGGATGTTTGGTCACCACAACTCACTTTGGCAATTGATCGTTTTAGGCTAGTGTTTGGTTTGCAACTATACTTGTGGCATGCTCCACTTTCTTAGCCCATGCTCCACCCGACGTAGTCAAAGCTTCTAGCCAAAACTTGGCGCATGATTTGTTGGCCACAAAAAGTTTGGCTTCCAACCAAACATACCCTACATCCACCATAGTGATCGGAAAATATCCACCATTCGGGTGGGGGCATAGGGAGGATATAGGTGAAAACCCTCTAACTATTGAAAACATAAAAACTCAGGTGTGAGTCGTTGAATTGTGTACCACAGCTTGGATCTACTTCCATCTATTTTTGCAGAAAAGACCACCTTCTTCCTCCCCACCCCTCTCTATGATCCTTCCCCTTCTCTCATCTCTCCGAGCTCAGTGGAGCGGCCTCGCTTCTCCAGCCCAACTAGGTGCGGAGGTAGGGAGAAAGAGGAGAGAGTGTGGAAGGCAGTGGACTCAGATTGCGAGGGGTCTTTTGCAAAATAGGCTAGTGGGGGGAGTGCACAATCTGAGCCATTGGTATATAATCCCACTATTACAGTTTGAAAATTTTCTAAGTTCAACATTTGGAGCGTTTTCACTGTATGCCCCCGGGGCATGTGTCCGGATGTCCCCTCCTCGCTAACTAAATCTAGTAGTATGACATGGAAACATCCACACATGCAATGGTAAAGTAAAAACCGTCACATCAACAAAGTGATGACACTTTCCCATTTTTAAAGACAAACTATATACACCTTTTTAAAAAAAACTATATGCAACAAAAAAAAAGGCAAGTGATTAAGGCTTCTAACCACTGTATCATTGTTCGCGTTTGCTCTTGTCTATTCCTTTTACTTTAGGGACAATTGAGTATTTGTCGTCTAATAGAACACACTTCTAAGCTTTGCCATTACGTAGATTGTAATTCGTAATTTATCATTTCTTATAATTTTCAATTATTCTTTTGTTTTTTTATCCTTTTTTTATTTTTCAGGCTAATTATACCCATCAGAAGTTACCGAAATACCGCTGGGTCACACGAGGACGCTAATGACATTGTTGCGTCGGCTGCGACAGGGGTCCGAGGAGGAGGTCGTCGTGGCGACGGCCCTCGCGATGGCATTCTCATTCTAGGCGGCGTACCTGCACCTGCAGGCGGCGCACTCGCCGCTCCTGCTGGGGGCGGCGGGCGGCGTACGCGGACACCGCTGCAGTGTTGCACCTCCGACGGCTGTCCGAGCTGAAGCGACTCGTGAGGGGCCTGCCCGACGAATCCCTCACGGGGCACCTCGAGGCCCAAGTGCGCGAGAACCAGGCGATGCTTCGGTCGTTCGACGCAGCGGTGAACCACCTACAGGTCGCGCTCGACGCCAAGGACGCCGACGCGCTGCGCCGGGAACACACAGCGACGGAGGACAGGAACGTGTGGCTCACCGCGCGGCTCAACCGCACCCTCACGCTGCCGCTGGGGGCGGGCAGTGGCGACACCATCAGCGCCATGCTGTCCGCGGGCGTTTTTGACTCCGTTCTTTGCGTTGCGCTCTGCGTCGCCCACCGCTTCACCCGCGCGCTTGCTGAGCTCCTCCGATGCGCTGGATGGGACCTGGCCACCACCGTAGCTGCCTACCCAGGTGTTGCCTACTCTAAGCATGGCCTCTGTTGCTACGCTCTCCTCTCCCACGTCTACCTATCCATGTTCGACAGCTTCGACTCCTACCAATCGGTGGCACAAGTGAGGCCGCCACGCCCGAAGGAACCGAGCTCGCAATTCGCAGGAATGAGTCGTTGCAGCAATTCATTGAGCACTCAGATGCAGACCCTATGGAGCTCATGAATTCAATCCCTGACTACGAATTCACCCGATTCTATGGTCGGAAGTACAAACAGCTCACCCATCCCGAAATTGAGTCCTCACTGTTTGGGAATTCAGGCTGCAGGGCATTGCCGATGATGACTGATGAGTACGGTCGGTCCACTCTACGAGCTGTTCGTTGCAATGGCAAGTTCGATATGGACACTCCACAGGTTGGCATGGGCATATGACCCAGCAGTCGGCATATTCCAAGTTGGCCGGGGCACGGAGTACTCGTCGGTGTATATGGAGAACACTGTGCGGTCAAAGAGATTTTCAGGGATCAAGGAGCTCGGGAAGACCACGGTGCGGGGAGGGGTTATAGGGGCATTTCGGTATTTTCACATCTCTGAAAAATGAAAAGGAAATAAAAACTCAAAAATAACAAAAGAATAATTAAAAATTATAAAAAATGACAAATTACGAATTACAATCTAGCAAATTCTCAATTGTCCCTCTACTTTTCAATCTGTGAAGGCATGAGGCCAAGCAAGCACTGCTTGATGGCCCGAATCCTCATCAAGCACCTCTCCGCGCGCTCGATGGCCATCTCGGCCCTGTCCTTCCCTCCGGACGCCGCTCTCTTCCTCCGACTCCCGCCCTCCCGCTCAACCACGCCGCCGCCTCCCCACTTCCTCTTCCGGCTCGAAGACTCTGCAAAACATCTCATGGTGACCACAACCACTCGTAGTACGTATCGAAGGATACACGCACGTGAAAGACAGACCCTGGGTGCACGCGGAGCGCATAGGAGGGGAGCGGGAGGCGGAGCAAGTGGCAGTGGCGCCGTCGCCGTCCGATGAGACGAGCGGGAAGGCGGCGGCGTCCCAGCCGGGCTCCGCGATGAGGCACTTGAGCTCGGCCTTGAGCAGGCCGAAGCGACCGGGGTGCGCGGCCTCCAGCTTCGCCAGCTCCTCGCCCGCCACGTCCGCCATCCACGCCCACTCCCCCGTCGCCGACGCCATCGTCCGTCCCCGCCCGTCCCAAGTGAAAACGCAGCGAAAACAGCCGAGCAGACTCGGAGACGCCAATAAAAGAAGGGGCAGATAGATACGGCGCAGAGGCGAATTGAAGGCGCGCGTGAGATGGGAGTGTGATTTCGATTGATGTGGACTGTGTTGAATGGTGATTTGACCTGAACCGTGGCCGGGCTGCGCTGCAGAACGGCAGCACTAGCTACGGCACGGGTGCAACGGGTGGAAGTTGGGAAGCGCGCGGGTTTTGTTGGGCGCCGCGCCCGCGCGGGGAGTGCCGCGCCTGTGCACCCACCCCCCTCTTCGGGCCTTGGTTCCCGCGGCTTTTCGAGTCCTGGTCTGTGTCGTGTTGGTTCTTTCGTGGCTCCGTGTTGCGTGGTCGCACGAGCTTAGGAAATGAAACCTACCCACTGCTGCACCAATTTACTTCTCGTACGAGCAGCTTCGATTGCCATAGCCTCTACTCGAGTTTTTTTCCCATGCGATACTGTTACGGTCGTAATAGCAATTTTAACTTTTTTTTAGCGATAATATAAAAAATGACATCACAGATTTACTGATGTTTAACACCTCGTCAAGTCCGATTCTCAGAATACCGGACTCCTCCCCTCCATGCCCCAGGAGCACGATACTGTCCCTAACGTCCCGTGGCAAATCCGATCCCTAGGGATTGGCACAATGCCACTGGAGCACGGCATTGCATCTGAAGATGATAATTGCTTTTGTTCAATCAACACCAACACCCGAAAAGACTAAAAATAATTTACATCCATATCCTACTTATGTCATATCATCCGTCTATAATACAAACATGCAGACAGATTGTGTGTGATGCATGCCTGCATCGTTCTCATGCATGTTAAACGTACCGAAAGAAAACACTGATCGTGATCGATACCACTCTGAATTCTTTAAACACGGTCGAGGGGAGTTTGGTCCCCTAGGGTCAGACTTGACGAGGTGTTGAGCATTAGCAGGTTTATGATGCTATTTTTGACAATAATATTATGAAAAAGCTAAATTGGTTATTACGACCATCAATATAAGCCAAAAACTCTCCATACTCTGCAGTGGCTGCTCTAGCTATGAGTTCATTGGGCCCACAAGGTCAGAGATGACACGTACGTGGCGTTGACAATGTAGCCAACTTGGATTGGCAAATCAGACACAGCTGCATTGTGCAAAGATCAGCACAAATCGGCCGTGTGGTGTAGCAACGTTAAAACTTCTTTCAATGGATGGTTCTTCCTACAATCAATTAAGCTACTTGCTTTTTTTGTTAACCATATACTCCTAATGATCTTTTAGCCAATGATCTACCAATGGCAATTTGGCCATGCATCTTCGTACTAACATTTTTAATGTTACAGTTGCGGAATCATACGATCGACGTTAAGCTGTGGCTTGCTTAACCCCCGAATGCCAGTAAGCAGCCACTGGCCACTCCACGAAACTGGCATCCTGTCATCCTAGAAGGGGCAAAAATGACGAGTGTGGACATTTTACACCCATCCACCTACACCCATTATCTCCCTCTAGTTTGCTTCGAGATTCGTGTCTCCTCCTCTCTATCAGCCGGCTCTGTGTATCTTCGCCGCTCGCACTCGCGCTGCCCGTCCGCCGTAAACCCTGCCCGCACTGCCACCACAACGGGAAACCTTGCCTATCGCCGCTGCCGCGTCGGAAACCTCTTGAAACCCGAAGCCGAGGAGAGGTGCGAGAGAGAGGAGAGATGGGGGGGGGGGGTAAAGTACGAATCTCGAAGCAATGTGGCGCCCTAGATACCTGGATAGTACGTGCAGGTACATAGGAGTTTTTGGCTAAATTGCCACATTTTTTGTAATAGAAAAAGTAGTCCCCCACTCACATGAATTTGCAAAATATATCATCACGGTAGACCCTTGTTGTGCTTCCAGTCCGCAGAAGCCACACGCCGCACTCCTAGTCTGTAGTAGGAACGTGCCTGCCCGCGGTGCGCATATCATTCTACCACAGACGAAGCATGACATGTGACTTTCGTGGACTGAGAGCATAGTAGGGGACATGTGTTGGCTGTCTAGCCTTCCGCGTAGTTAATTTTGTCATTTTTTATCACCAAAAGCTACATTTTATATTTCGTTAAAAAAACTAAATCAGCAACAAAAAAAAACTCGGTACATGCATATGTCCTTGCATTTCCCAAAAAAAAAAATAACCCTCCAAATCTACTTTGGTCGGAAGGCTGCGGTGCAAGGAGAAAAGAACACGCAACAAGAATGCCTTTCGCGAGTATCCGAGCCCCACGAGGACGCCCAAAGTCCGCACAACTTTGTGAGCATATAAAGTGGATAGTAGATGCATTTTAGATCGAGCTTTGATCCAAAACAAATTTATTGTTATTTTCCTGTGTCTATCTTTATTTATCATATTTTCTCTCTTTTATATTTATAATATCTTCTCTCCTATATTTATAAGTAACTCTCTTTCAAAATTTTAAGATATTTATACCATGGATAGCTTGATCATTTCCTTTTATCTTTTTCTTAGTTTTACGACCTCATTGATCCCTATGTCTAGCCAAAATACGCCTTATCAAAAGAAATGACGCAGGAAGCATGAGTTAAAATAGGGCAGATAATTCTCACTTGATTCAACACTGTATCCGAAAAAAATCTATCAAGTGTACCATTTTTAGACTCGATCCGTATCCGAAAAATCTCGTAGATGATAAGTTAAGATATGGAAAGAGCAATATCTGACCTGTATTTTATAATATATCTGATAAATCAATAAAATAAATACCCGATAAACATCAATATCATCTATGGTTTTCTAGTCATTGACTAATATATATTACGAATTTATATTTGATTATATTTATGTTGTTAACTAGGATAAATAATTCCGTAATAGATAGTATAATTTAACACTTTCGTTGGTAGAGTTATATATATTTTTTATGTGTACACTATCCGTCAAGTTATCTGTGATCGATTTGAATCCGATTTGTATCCACTCCGTGCCCACACCACAGGGAGAAAAAAAAATCATATTCTTATTCACATCTAGGGTATTTATATCCAACTCTGGATCCGAAGTAAGGATATAAATTATGATACGAGAAGAAGAGCAGTATCCACGGTATCCGCCCCGTTTTCACCCGTAGGAGGGAGTATCACCGAGCCAGGAGATGGCAGTCACAACAAAACACGCCCGTAAGCCCGATTCATTCACCGAAACAAAACGAAACAGAGTGAAGCAGCAAGCACGAGCGTGTTCCTACGAGACCGACAGCCAAGTCGGTTCCCTTGCTTCGGTCCTCGCTCTTCCGTGTCTGCTGGGACAGCTTCGCCTGCTCGATCTTCTCGCGAATCATCTGTGCTGCCCTCTATCTCCTCCTCGGCGCGGCTCTGGCCCTTCCCTTCTCGCGCTTCTGATCAGCTGCGCCGGCGTGGCCGCCTCCGCCCTTACACCTCCGGTTCGAAGACTGCAGAAGATCATCAACATGCACGACTCAATTAGCTAGCTCATGGGGAGCACGTACTATTGCATGGAAGGAAGGGTAACTACACATACCTTCGGAAGCGTACGAGGTGCAATAGGTGGTGCCCCGTCAGGCGGGCTTGTTTAGATACGAAGAGAAGAGACTAGAACCAATTTTTTCGGATTGAAAGAGATTTTAGTTCAAATTCTGAATCAATTCGAAAAAATTGAGTCGAATCACAAGTACCAAGCAAGCCCTCAGGCGGGGCGGGCGGGAGCGCGTCGTTCTCCTGCCGAAGGGGCTCGTCCTTGAGCGCGCCGGGGCGCGCGGCCTCCAGCTTCTCCAGCTACTCGCGCGCGGCGTTCGCCAACCACGACCACTCCGCCATCCTGGGCGTGCCCGAAGCGGCGCACGCGCAATCAAGAGATGTGTCTTCTGGGCCTCTGGCTGGCCGCGGCCGGTGGGCAGATATAAATGAAGGTGACAAGTTTTGAGTTCTGTGGATGGTGATTGGACGTGGCGGGGAGGCAGCCGCGGCGCGCGGTGCGGGCATGGCACGGCTTGGCGTTGGAAAGCGCGCGTTTTCCTTGGGGTTTGGCGCACGTACGGGGAGGGCGCTGACTCTAGTTGAGTTTTCGGTGGATACGGTCAGATTACGAATCGTATTTACATTTCTAACTATACGCGCACGGTATTTGTAAAAATAGCAACGCGAGCGCACGATCACCCTGCGCCCGCGCTGTTGTACCGCCACGTCGGGCGCGGGCGCGCGCTCACCCCGCGCCCGCCCCGGTCCCACCACCGCAGCGCGCGGGCGCACGCTCACCCTACGCCGCACTGTTTTTTCTTTCTTTTTTCATTTTTCAAACTTTTTAGATGTAGAATTTTTTTTTAAAAAAAAATTTTGCTACAGTGGTGGGCCCACGCTCACCTGCGCCCACCACTGTAGCATTTCTTTTGTTTTTTTTTTAAAAAAAATCATTTATGTTTTTGTTTTTTTAAAAAAATCATTTATGCATATTTTTTGTAAGAATTTTTAAATATAGTAAACAGGGTCAAAAAATTATGAAATTTTTTGTGGAGCCTTTTGACACTGTGTAATTGCTTGTGTAATATTTTCAAAATTTTATCTATTATGAATTTTTCTCTAAAATTTATTTAAGTATATTGTAAATAGGGTTTCATCATTTCATGTGACTTGGAATGTATAGAAAAAACGATGCATTGCAACTCCATTGGAGATGTCGATATACAATATGACAACACATATAACAACCAAAATACGCTGCATTGCAACTTCATTGGAGATGTCTGAAGGAAGGAAGAACAATTGTCACTCCCGTACAACATCCCAACGGCAATCCAATATTATCACTGTATTGGATGATATTCTTTAATACTGTATCCAATATCCATTCGGGGGAATTAATCAATCAAGGCTGAGCGACGAGCGAGTGCCAGAGTTCGGTATTTATAGCCGAGCGGAGAAGGAGTCGCGGCGTTGGCACCGGGAATTTCGTCAGATTTGGCGCCGGAATTTCTGGACGAGACGATAGATGTGTGAAGTAAGGAGGAGGGACGGTGGGATAATGGACAAAATTTCATGAAATCATTCCAAGTCACATGAAATGATGAAACCCTATTTACAATATAATTAAATGAATTTTCGAGAAAAATTCATAATAGATAAAATTTGGAAAATATTACACAACCAAGTACACAGTGTCAGAAGGCTCCACAAAAAATTTCATAATTTTTTGACCCTGTTTACTATATTTAAAAATTCTTACAAAAAATATGCATAAATGATTTTTTAAAAAAACAAAAACATAAATAAATTTTTTTTTAAAAAAAAACAAAAGATATGCTACAGTGGCGCACGCTGCGCCCACCAATGTAGCAACAAAAATTTTTAAAAAAATGTTTCTACATCTAAAAAAAAAAATTTTTTTTTAAAAGAAAAAGCGCGCGCAGGTGATCGTGCTCGCGCGCGCGCGGTGGTGGGACCGGGCGGCGCGCTGGTGAGCGCGCGCGCGCGCGACGTGGGCGGCACAAAGCAGCAGCGTGGGTGACCGTGCGCCGCGTGTTATTTTTGCAAATACCGTGCGCGTATGGTTAGAAGTGTAAATACGATTCGTAAACTGACCGTATCCGCTAAAAAATCGACTCTCGCTCGGTCTGCGGCGTTTTGTGTATCTACTCTAGGCTTTTGGCTGGGTTGGGTGTGCTGTGTCCGGAAGCTTGGATTTTTTTTTGGCCCTGTAGCGTATATTATTTTCTAAAGTAGCTTTTTTTGCATCAGAATTTCAGATTTAGTCTCCTTCTAGCACGTGCTGCCGTCCGGATCGGCAGCATCGAAGATCATGTGGTCCAAAACCGCAGCACCTAGGTGCTGCCATCGTCGCACGACAAAGATCTAAGATGCCGCGATCGGCTCGGCACAAAGACGTAGATGTTGCTCGCGGCACGCGCAGATCTCGCCGACCACGCGCCGCAGCTCCGCTTGCGCCCGTGCGCACCCGGCCGTAGTGGCACGGCAGCACCTACATGATGCCAATTGGCATGGCATGAACTCAGTTACTGCTGTCCCCGATGGCAGCAGGTGCTCGATGGGATTAAAACTAGAATTTTGATGCTAAGAGGGCTAGTTTAAGAATTAATTTGCACTACAGACCAAAACAATCCAGAATTCGCCGTGTCCGTGTGTGGCGTGTTATCGCTTGCGTGGAGTACAACTACGCTTGGACTTGGGAGGGTTTACTCCTCACGGTCACAAGCACAACACCAGGGCTGGGAGAGAAGACAAAGCAGTAACTCCAGTAGGGAGTGAAAATGGCACTCCAAGATCCACTTTTGCTCGAGACGAGCCATGCACCGATAATGCCTTTTGCGAGATTCTGAGTTCCACGAGGACGCGCACGACTAAGGCCGTGCGCGGTGGTTGTCTTGGATTCCATGTTAAAAAAAAAATGGTGTCTAGAGGCAACCTAAAAAGTAGATGAATTTTGTCTGGTCAGACAAACCTAAAAATATGTTGTTTGGTTGAAAACCTGTACCTGAAATTGGTGAATAAAAAATAGATTGTTGGATCAAAGCTATTAATGGTGGATCAAAAGCTTCGAGCCAGCAAATGCTCCTCCTCCCGTGTATTGGATTTGTACGCTGGGCTGGCAAATACGCCGATTAGCATCCAAACGATGGCATGGCAGTCTCCAAGGTCAGTCCCAGCGAGGCAAATAAACAGCCAGGACTCCAAGCAAACAGCCCCTAAGCAACACATTCCTTTCTTATCCTATCTCTTGCGGTTTAAAAAGGGCTAAATCCATCCTCTGGAGCAGTGGCGTACGTAGAACAAAAATAGAGGGGGGTGCTCAAGCCAGTGGAAAAAATCTCACCGAAATTTCGGCGGTAACCGGTGGGGCCGGTAAGAATACAAACCGGCCTTGAAAATTTCGGTTTTGATGAATTTTGTCAAAAAAAATCGAATTTGCTTGAATTTTGTTCGAATTTGATTTTTTAAAATTAAAAAAAAAACAGTTTTTTTAAAAAATCCGACCGAAATTTCCGTTTACCGGCGGTAACAGGAGTTATCGCTACCCTCCATTTTTTTTTCAACCGGTAATGTGAACCCTGGCTCAAGCTAATATGGTAAAATCGTATCAAACATACATAATACATTTGAATATCTAATGCAATCTAAATTCATACATAAATAAATAAGAGACAAAGCGAGAATGTAAAATAAATCAGTGAGCCACTGACCACCCTAAGTGTCATTATGTCAACTTTACCTAATCAGTAATAGTATTTAGTAATTACCTGATTACCTCTGCTGTCTGCTCGGCTGCTCCTTCTCCTTGTAACCTTCACTACTTCAGTTAGTCCTCAACTCCTCATTTCCTCGAAGGCCAAAGCTTTAAAGCTCCTCAGTCCTCAGCGGTAGCGCCCACGTCGACGGCCGACTTCCTCACGCGCCCACGCCTCCTTCGGCCACGCCGTGCCCGCACTTTCGGCCACGCCACGCCCGCACCTTCGCCCGAGGGAGAGAGGGGGTCATCCATGAGTATTAAGTGCATGTAACTAGACTAAACAAGTAGACAACAATACAACATCACATATTCACAACATCATCTTAACATTCCAATTTTTTTAGTCTCTAAGCATTTAAATTAGTGACTAGTGAAGTAGTGAGCCACTGAGGGAGTTGTGAATTTTACCTTGACTTCTAAATTCTGAGTTGTGACCTTGTCTCACTCTCACTGTGTCTCACACAAACAGACTCAACTCATTTAGCCATCATTCACTCATTCCTCAAACCTCCTCACTCCTCACTTCCTCAGAGAGTCAGAGGACTCAGAGCCTCACGGCTCACGCCCCTGCCCGAGTGGCCGAGTGCGGAGCCTCATACGCGGTGCTTGCGCCTCCGACCATCCATCTCGTTGGTCGCGCGCACCCCTTCGCGGTTGCAGCTCCATGCCTCCGTGGCTGAGGCTCACCCCCGGTCGGCCCTCTCTCTTGGTCTCTCCCCTGGGCGCGCTCGCCACTGAGGCTGGCTGCCTGGCCTAGCTCCGTCCTCCATGGCTGAGAGCCTGAGGCTCACCCCCGGCCGGCCCCCTCTCTCCCTCGGGCGCGCTCGCAGTCACCGCCTCACCCCGAGCCGGCCCCCGCTCGCCGCCTCGCCCCCGCCGTCGTCCTCGGCCGCGTGTGCTCAGGTCACCAGGTGAGTTGTGTTGTGAATTAGGGATTTGGGAGTGGAATGGGGAATGGCCGAATGGGGATTTGGGGATTTCGGGGAGTGACCGAATGGGGATTTGGGGAGTGCGAAAATAGGCCTATAACATTGGATTATGCAAAGAATATGGCCCAATTGAAGTGGCCCAAACATCCTTGCAGTGCTTCCTGAGTTCCATCTTCAAAGCTTCGGTCATTCGGCTCGGCGCCTTCCTTCTTGTTCTTGGTTGTTGCTTGCTCCGCCGCCAGCTAGCCGGTGCTTTCTCCATTGAAGGGACCAACCGGAGGCGATGTAGTGAGGGGGGTTTCCAGGGGCGCGGCCGATGGAGCCGGTGCGCATGCCCCTGCGCGCACCGGTGTTGCGTCCGCCCCTGCTCTGGAGTACTGGACTAGTGGACTTTGAATCCAGTCTACACGATCAGATCGACGAACACAGAAGATCTACAAATGGATTTAAACAAAAAATTGTCTCCAATGGTCTCCGATTCCCATGTGAGTTCGCACCGAAGCGTCATACAGACAACTTGTAGCCCTAGACGTCGTGCCAGTACGCAAAAACCGCGCATCCTGCCGTTCCGCCGATTCACCATGAGCGGCGGCGGCTGCATGCGCGGCGCGAGACCGCCTCGCGTCGACCCCAACGCCCCCGCCGCGACTCGCGCTGCCGCCGGCGCCGTCCTCCCCATGCACACACCGTGCCAGCCCACGCAAACGACGAGACGGCCGTGACCAGCAACCTCCCGGCGGGGCAGGCGCTCGCGCGCCTCGTGGACGTCCTGCTCTTCATTCTTCGGCGCCGCCCTCAGCGTCCTCTTCTTCGGGTTCTGGATGGACCCCGTCGTCTCCATCGACAGCGTCTCCGCCACCGGCCTCGACGCTGGGACCGCCATCTCCTCCCCGTCCTTCCACGTCGCGGTTCGGCTCAAGACGAGGTGGTTCCACCTCCTGCCGGCCAACTACGAGAACGGGACCGTTGCCTTGTCATGCGCCGGGGGCGCGGCCACCGCGGCCGACGCGCTCCCGGACATGGTGCTGACCGCGTTCACGTCGGCAGTGGTGTCGGCGACGGTGCGCGCGTCGCCCACCGCGCTGCCGGGGGACGCGCGAAAGCGGTTCAGGGGCTGCAGCGCGGCGAGGTACACCTCGACGAGTCGGTGGCGTACAAGCGGGCAGGCGTTCTGCTGAGGGGGCACCATGGGCTCCGTGCCCTGTGCGCGGCGACGTTGCTCGGCCAAGGGAATTCAACCGCGTCGTGCACCATCGTGAAGCAGTGAGCTCTAGAACTCTTGATGAAACATTAGTATTATTAATTAGTAGTATATTAGGCTCAAGGGTTCGAATGAACACAAGGAGATGTAGCATCATTTTGATACTCTAAATCTACAATAGAGGTGACCTAGGCTATACACGACATGACCCACCACCTAAACGGACCAAACCAGATCGACACCCCGTGGTGTGCTTGGTTCACCGCCACCTCGGCCTGCATAGTACACGGTCTAGCACGACACAGGCACTAAGGCAGAGCTCAACCTAGCATAATCCGTTAAAGTCGTTTATTTTTTAAATATTTATATGATTTTATATTTGTATTTTTTGAATTCTATACTATTCATTTCTTACTTTATGTGGTTTATTGTGGGTTTTGAATTTTATATAGTTCATTTCATAAGTTCTTATACCTTTATTTTGTATTTTTTGAATTATATATATATATATATATATATATATATATATATATGTATGTATTTCTAACCCTTTTTTTTCAAAATTTCAAGTTAGATGGGCCGAACAAGCTAATCATGCTTGGGCCTACCTAGTATGGTCATGATTCTATCGGCAGTGATGGAACTTGAGCAAAATCTCCAGAGGGGTTTGTCGACGATCAAGACGTCGATCTTATGAAAAGAAAATGAGAGAATGATGTGAAAAATCTGGGGAGATAATGAAACTGCTCTTTTATTAGTATGAACTGGGATTTACAGGGAATGCCTCCTGAATAGATGGTGAACTACTCCTGTTTACACTGAGAACACTGCTTGTTATCTTACAATGCCAGACTTAAAACACGAATATAAGGTCTATGCTTCAGTCTGATGCGGGACTCTTGGCTCCGTCCGTGCTCCATCTTTAAATAGCTCTTGAAGGGGTGGCAGTTACTTCTGGAGAAGACGTCTGATGTGAAGCGTCGCGACTGGTCGGAGTTAAATGATGGTTGATGGAGAGTTAACCGTTCGGCGGTTGTATGCTTATAAGATACTTAACCAAATGGTGGTTATTCATTAGTATTTTAGGATAAGAAACGTCGTGTGGTATGAAACATACGCACGTGTTTTACTCATCACACGGTAGAGAATATACCTGGAATCAATTCCAAATATCAGTTCATACTTTTTACGAGCACTTCCCTAGTCGGAAGCTAGACACAGGCCTTCGTCCGACCAGGATACCCATTGTGTAACCTCTGGAATCTCTACGACTAATGAGGTCGTGAATCTCAGGGGTTACGACCATAAAGAGTCTTTTATGTATTAAAAATAATACATAGAGGTTTTAATCCTCGTCAGGGTCAAAGATCAAATTAAATTTAGAAGCACACTACTTATGGCTGCACGCCCTACGCGACGCACAGACTTGGCTCTCCGATCATCGGTTGTCCATCTGTCATCATCGTCAGACCCCGCCGCGGCAAGCTTGCGATGCATCAGCGGCCAGCGCCTCGTCACCTCGTCTGCTGCTTCTGTGCTTTGCCGCCGCACTATTGAAGTCGATGTCTCGCTGAGTAGTATTGTAACTAGTAGTAGACAACAACAATGAGCCTTCTAGATAGATCTAACCAAATTGGGTCAACTGTGAGCTGCATATATGCAGTTTATTTTTTTTTCTTCTGAAATGCTGAGAGGCCACGGTCCAAGTTGACCAAACCCATACTTCGTCCCTACCTATTAGGTCATGCTTTGGCAGCACAACCTGCTAAGTAACAGGCCAAACGGGCCCGTGCTATATGGGCCAGACCGGGTTGGGCATTTGGTCACCTCTAATCTATAGTAAGAATTTAGTCATATTCTTTACATGGAGACTTTCTTCATAAGGCCTTGTTACGGGTCAGGATTCTGGCCCATCCAAACAATGCCTTAATTTATGAAGTTTTTTTTTGTTAGCTTGGATAACAGTGTTGGTCCTTGAGAACTAGACAACATTTTTATTTTCCCAATAGTAACGTTTTGAAGGGAAATATATCAAATTTTGCCTTTTCGTCTGATAAGAAAATATCAGAAATCGATGGAGCGTGATGTAGACAGTTATGGCCCCCAGACCTTCAGAATTTAGAGCCAGAATGTCAACAAGAAGTTATGCTCCTCTAGTCCATTAGAATGCATATGGCTCAACGAAAAGCTGGACCTCTTTCTACGAAAAGATCAAGGGCACAGTGAATGAAACAAATTACAATGAAGCAAAGAGCTGAGCTGAGAAGGCCATGTCTGTAACTGCAATTAAATAACACAGAAGGTGTTGTTACAAAGCAAAAAAAAAAACGCTTTCATGACAGAAGACATTGAACATTTAAAGAAACAAGGACAACTGTGTAATGAGGGAAATCACACTATCTTACAAGTTTGCTCATCAAGCAACCATCTCTCAGGCAGCGAGAGTACACGAAACAACCCAGAATTGCTCGCGTACATAAGCCATCTTCAGATTGATCTGCAGGATTCTGTTCGACCTAAACAACCTACTGATACAAAACCACCTTGAGCAATTGCCATGAACATTCCATGGAGTCCAGAGAGTGAACATGCGCACCTATCCATATTCATTTGAATATTTCATCACCCCATGTTACTTCTGGAATGAAATCGAGTATGAGCCTGTGTTTGGATCTTTATCAGCTTTGAAATTGTCGACGCTCATTCCAAAGCGTCCAAGCACAGAGTTCCCCAAATCTTTTAGTTTTGCTGCAACAGATAAAGTGGGTTCATAATTTGAGAAAAGGAAAATGTGACAAAATGCCACTAGGCCAGGATACAGAATAGTGTGACATAAAATAGGCAAGTCCTGTTGACAAAAAAAGGATATCTAATTAATTCTTTTTTGTTCAGCAGAAGTTGTATGAGCAATGTCAGTATGTTCCTTGCACATAATATATCCTATGCACCCTTTATAACAGATTGTGCCGATAAGTATATAAAATGTTTTGCATGAACTCCTGCAACTAACTAGCATCACTGGAAACACCACATTACATATAAGATGCCTACAGCTCCATTCTACACTGAAATAATAAATGTAGATAATGTTGTTCTTAATAATCAAGAAGAAAATATTACCGATCATCTCTTCCTTCATCTTTTCCCTTTTCTCAGCTGCCAATGGCTCAAGTCGGAACAGTGATCTCTTGGCTTGTTCATTTGAAGGATCTAGCTCCATAATCTTTTTCATATCTATGGGGAGGAATAGGCAATACTCAGCACTAGCGAACTTCAAAAATGACATCAAAACTAATGCTCATGTCGAATGCAATGATGTGTAATTAACTATCTGAAGCACATCATGAAAGTCAAATCTAACCAGCAATAGCTTCATCATAGTGTTCGAGCTTCTCATGTGCTTCTCCCCTCCGGAGCAAGGCTTTCAAGTATGAAGGATTCAGCTCAAGTGCTTTGGTGCATTCTTTAATTGTCTCGTCATATTTCCCCTAGAATACACAAAATCAGCACTGGGGCTTGCTTGTAATAAAATGTGAATAAAATAAACAACTTATTCAACAGAATGTGCTGATCCAAGTAAATAATTAAGACAGTGAAATCATGAGTAAAAACCATATGAAATTTAGACTAGTCAAGCATGACATTTTAGCAAAACTCCTTAAAAGATCAAAGGTTTCAGCTACAAGTACCAGACAAACCTGGCCTAGTCTAGCAAGTTTATGTGGCATATTTCTTGACAGTGTTTTCTAGCATGTTTATACAAGGAAGCAAGGACATGCCAACTGTACATCGTAAAGGGATAAAAGGTAGAGCTAAGGGAAAACTATAGTGATGGTAGGGTACCATCTTCGTGTAATAAGCATAACTCTTACAGCACTAGTGCACTTTCACATCAATGAAAATGAGCAATGATGACAAGTAGGGATAGAAAACCCGTTCCCGGGTTGGATCCCGGCCCCCCTCCGGTACCGGTAACCGGTCCCCGGTTACCGGTCAAACCGGATTTTGTTTGGCCAAAATTCGTTCAAATTTGATTAAAATTCATTCAAAATCTGAAAATTTGATTTTGGATTTGAAAAAACCGCCGGGATCTCATTTCCTGGCCACCCTCCGGTAGGCGGTTACTAACCGCCGGGTTTTTTTTCATCATGGAAACTTTTCTATGTCCTCTGAACTTATGGACCAATAAGGAAAACAGCTTACCGATTTCAAGAAGCATACTGCACGATTTGAATGGCATGCCGAGCGTATATCTTCAGCAGATTCCAGATCAGCAGCAATTTGCAACGCGATCTCATATTGTGATAATGCACTCTCATATTCTCCAGCACCAAAAAGTCTGTTTCCTTCTGCTTTTGCATCATTTGCTTGGCTTCTAGCTTTCTACAGCAAGTACAAAGAGAAATCATTTACCGGAATGCAATAAATCTCTCCAACACAATGGTAGAGAATATCCAACCCCGAACCAATAAACAAAAAAATCAACAATATAATAAGATCCGAACAATAGCTTCCACAAGGCTGCTAACAGCTGGTGAATCCCATTGCTGTTTACTATGTACTGGCAGTTACTACCAGTCCAATAATCTAGCAACACGACAAATCTGGTTGGTTGATCATTACTACCTAGTTTTGCATTTGTTACAGATAAGAACAAGGTGATCATTATCTTGCAATACTATGAGAAGTAGCATGGCAAGTAAAATTTCAAGAACAAGTTCTAACAAGCACCTACCACCATCAGCTTTGTGTATCTCACATGCATTATGCATATGCTTAATTATCTTATAGACAGCTAGCCTGTATTGCATTCAGTTCAACCCCCCTTGTTGCAATTTTGTATAACCAGACAATCGAACATTGGCCTGATAAGGCCTGAGATTACTGAATTGTAAAATCAACCTATGGAGCCACATTTGTACTAAGAATTAAACATGATAGCAGCTTCCACAGTATTATCCTGGCAGCAACAGATATTTTCTTCACACGGACAATAGGACATCAAAAGGATCTACCAAATTAGAGAAGTTAAATTCACCAGCTGAGCATCCCAACAGCAGAACCTATTGGTAGACCTCATGACATTATAGCCTATTATGCACTAATTACTAATCCTTGCATCACGCTCTGGTTGTTCAGATCTTTAAGAAGCTAAACAGGGGAAAGTGAGGGGGGTTCATCACTATCTACAACCAAACCTAACCTAAACAACCAGCCTACCAGTGGAATCGTCGGTTGCGACTAAAACTTGCTGTCTGTTCCTCCACCTCAACGCCCCAATCAAACAATAAAATCCCACACACCCCTCCGTCGGTGACGAGAACATGTCGAAACCGACATGTCCTAATTGATTTGAAGCTACTAGCAACGGAACCCCAGATTTGAGCACAGCAATTCGCAAAAGCAAGGGGAAAAGCAAAGGGTGGGGTGGACGGGGTGCTCGGGTGCTACCTCCCGAAGCTGCTCATCGGTGAGAGCGTCCTCGAAGGCCTCCTCGTCGTCCTCCGCCCTCGCCGCCTCCCCGCTGGCCGCGGCCGCGGCCGCGGCGGCCTGCTCCTCAGCCGCCGGCGACGAGGGACGCGTCGTCTCCTCGGGCTCCGGATTGATCACCACCATCTCCCCTCTTCGTTGGGAGGAGTGACTCGAACTCAAAAGAATCTTCGCGGAGAGCAATCGATCGATCGAATAATCGAGTCGTGCCAGGCTGCAAAGAGGTTTTATGCGCGTTGAGTTCCCCTTCCGTGAATCACGAGCGCGGAACCAGGCCAAGCCGAGTCTGCAGAGGCCGCGCGAGCTCCCCTCCCGCGGCCCGCACGGCGCTGCCGCTCGTGGGCCGTGTCGAACACTGGAACTGGCGGCGGCCCATGTAGGGTGGAGCGGGCAGCCAGCCTATCGATCAATCAAACAACTGAGGGAGGACGACGACATGGTCCATGGATGCCGCGCCGAGCGCCGAGCGCCGAGCGCCAAGAGGACCAAGAGCGCCTATACCTGTGCGCTGCCCGAGGAGATCGTGGAGGCAGGACATCCTCTCCTTCCTGCCGGCCTAGTCGGTCCGCCGCTTCCAGTTCGTATCGCGGCCGTTTGACGCCATGATCACACGTCCCCCGCCTTCCAGGACCTCCACTTCCAGCGAACCAGTAGCGATGGCGCCAACGGCAGGCTGATCAGAAGCACCCTTCCATCGTTGCGATCAACGGCAAGTGGCGCCGTCTCCTCTGACGAGTACTCCTACGAGAACTCCCCGAGCTCTATACAACACCCCTTGCAGTACCTTGAATTCCAGTGTGCCAATGTCGAATGCCAAGATTTCACCCCTCGGAGATAACCGTGGCCAAAGCTCAGGGTCTACCATCCATGTCGCGAGATTATCTAGGTATATACACTTGAAATAACCCATGACAGGATTGCATATGAAATCCCAAGAACCGTTGCCCCCAAGGAGCTGTGGCGGAGCCAGGAAATTATCACTGGAGGTGCACACCTCAAGAATGAAAAAAAAAATCTTGTACGATACATATGTAATTTTATAAGTCTAATATAATTACACAAAAAAGTTCGAAATTAGTTAATAATACAATACAAATAGTTCAAATAAAATCTTACATAAATAAAAGAGTCTTAAATAGCTAACAAAAATCACAATACCACACAACGCGATCTCATTCCTTCAAAACACTTGATTATATCATCATCACTAATATTCGAGAAGATATCTCGCTCTATAAAGATGACTAAACAATCATTCAATACTTGATCGTCCATACTATTTCTCAACTTGTTCTTCACAAGATTCATCACCGAAAATAAACTACAAAAGTTGTTCTGAACTTCTGATCAAATGCAATCCTGAAGCTTTACTCCATCCATTGCTATTTTCTGTGCAGTGTATAAAACAAGGGTCACTTCTAGTTCTTTAATTCTCTTCATGAATCATGACTTCATCTCTTGCCTTTGGGGGAAATCAGAAACGAAGCCGCCTCTGGCCTGGGTGCCTGACTCCCTCTTGCGTCGCGCCTGGCCGGCTCCCTCGGCCCCTCCCCCAAAATCTGGTGCTCCTCCCTTTGCGGCCTAGCGCCCTAGCCCACCTGCGCCGCCCCCCTCGGCCCCTCCCGGCCCCAAAATCCCAAATCCAAATATCCAATCCCGGATCCCACTCCCAGAGAAGAGCGCCCACAGCAGCAGCGGACTGGCGGAGGAGGAGCCGAGGAGGTCAGGAGGAGATCAGGAGAAGAAAGGAGGCGCTGCTGGCTGCCTTACCTTGGTGACGGTCTCGTCGTCCTTGGCCTCTCGACTCGACGCCGGACGCTCTCATTGTCCTCGGCGGCAGAGGAGGAGAAGCAAGGAGGCGACGGCGGACTGACGGAGGAGGAGCCACGAGGAGAAGCAAGAGGGGAGGCGGGTGGCGTCAGGAGGAGGAGATTAGGAGAAGCAAGCTTCAAGGACCCCTGACTTAGAGATGGACTAGGGATTGGGTTGAAATTGGTGTGTTGAATTGGGGATTGGGCTGAAATTAGTGCTAATTGTTGACACGTATACATAAAAAAAAATGTACTTTTTTTAGGGTGCTCGTGCACCAGAGGCAACCCCCTTAACACCGCGCCTGCCAAGGAGTACAGTAGCTGTCTACAATGAGACCAGCAGACTGTGGCAGGGTTTGGAACATACCACTCTCTCGTCGCAAGTCAATGGTGGCTGGTGTGGCATGTTCATGAATCATGATACAACTTTCCAGAGAATCGAACGCATGGAAGTAGGGGTCAATATGAACATGATTTGAGGGCTCTTAAGTCTTACCCAAGTTTGCGTGAAACGGTCGCTCTCGATCGATCACCGCGTGCCAGTCTCTGCACACAAGGTTCAATGGCACGAGCGAGCGCGCCGGCGGACACTTGGGGATATCCGCCCAAGCCTTTCGCGACGGCGACGAGGAGATGATGTCCTCGTTGATGGCTTAGGGCTTGATATCTCTATGGGCTGGTCTACTGGTTGCACTTACACTGCATGCGACGCAGGAAACTTTTGTTGGTGTCCATGTCCCTCAAGTGACGCGGCAACAAGAAACGCTCGCAATGCCTAAAAAGAAAACTGAACGTGCAACTATTAGTTCCCCTACTCAGTATGCAAAATATTCTGAAGTCCCAATAAACGTTTCCATTTTACAACTATAAATTAGGATCTGAGATCATTTAGAATACTGACAAACTAAAGTTACTATTCAAAATCAACAACAAAAAAAGCTACAGTTTCTTTTTTCACCTCAGAACCATGCATACTGATTAGAAACTAAAAACTGATTACACTATTTCAATTGGCTTTTATGGTACGTATTAACTGTGTTTTAAATAGTGTTATGATGGCAGTTTTTAATGACATAATGGCGGCAGTTTGTTTGTTTGTTTTTTTTTTGCTGAATCTGACTCTATATAAAGGAGATCTCTCTGCTCAGATTTTAGATTTTTGGACAGAGTAAGAAAACCTCCTAGAATCAGTACCAGTGCCATCTTGTTGCCCGTTTTCTCTGTGTTGCGCAACCTCGGCTCCTCCATCCCTTCTTCGGCGTGCACCGACGTGGAGAGAGCAGTGTCTCCGAAGCCGGCGTCCCTCATGGTCCTGCATGGGTTGGGGCAAATCAGGTTTTTGGGAAGCGTTCGCGCAACTGCTCACGGCTTCCTCCTTCTCCGTCATCCTCTGCGCGTCGTCTTCTTCGGATCAGACTCTACCGTGACCTTCGTTGGAGCGATTCTCTGTAAATCGCGGTGATATCATTTCATATGGCTAGACAGTGTTTCCTAGATATTTATCATGTGATGATGTTGATGCCTACTTCTGTTAGTAGTATATTTGTTCTAAGTTTTGCCTTATTAGTGCATATATATGAGATAGATATATTTGAGTTGACAATCATATTACTATTCATAATCTCAAATATGCCTAGTATATAAGCTGCTATCGATTCAATTATTATTTTAGGAATTATAATAATCACAGAAGTACGTATATACCAAACAAAATGTTCTGTTCAGTTGTTGAGATTTTGTTAGGGCGCATGGGGATGTTTTGATCAGGGTCTTGGTTAGTAATGGGATGGCCATATATATCTGATACGGCACAAACTCCCTGTAATGATCAAATTTTGCTTTGTTTTGTTAAGATGCAAATTCAGATTGCTGTAGATCCAATTCCGTGATGGTTTTCCTTGCTCTGTTCTTTGTGCTCTTTAATTTGTTCTCGTAGTCGTGAAGGTAAATGATTAATTGCATATACTGTATTTGCACAATATTGTGCAACATGATTACATGAATGTGTGCTTGTGGGGATCAGACTAATTGAGACGGTTCTAAGCTCTGTTTTGATGCTTTAGGTATTTAGTTAGGTTTCATTGTTTGTCAATTTTCATGTTTGGTTAGGTTTCCATCTATGTCAGGGACACCTGCTGAGTTCAGTACCAAGCATCCATCTATGTAAAGTAGTTTCGATATTAGTGCATATGCAATGTGCAATCGGTCAGGTTGTATCTTGTTTTGCCTTGGTAAGCTCTTCATGGTCTCCAGTTTCTTCTTGTTTGATGATCAATTGGTACATCAGTACATGTTTTCGTATATGTGCAGTAGTACAGGCATGTAGGGATCATACTAGTTGGGAAAGTTCAGTTTTTGATGATTCATATGCTTGGTTAGTTTCCAATCTGTCACAAATGTGAATACTTTCAAACTGGAACTTCACAGCAATGCCCTCCTCTGTTTCCTTTTTACCTGAGGTTTTGGAAGTAAGATGAATGAATAAGCTTCCTTTCCCCTTTATTTTTTACTATTGAACTGGTTAGTGTCATGACTCATGACCATCCATTCTTAGAACATATTTGTTTTGCAGATTTCTTTTCTCATTCGTATTGTTAACTGTCCAACTATCAACCATGTCCATGTGGTTCAACTATGTTCAAAAGTACAGAATATCATTTTGTGATATTATCGTATCAAAACCTCTTTTCTTCAGTGATCAGAGCTCAACTAGGAAGCTTTCTTAGCTCAACTAGGAAGTTTTCTTAGCTCAACTAGGAATCTTTCTTCATTGATGAAGACAGTGGGAAAAGTTTCCAAATGCTGCATTGCAGTTGCAGCCATCGGCGCTAGCTTTTCACAGGGGCGCGCGTACATGGTCAGGTGCATCCCACCCGGCACCCAGCGCAAACCTGACCCAAAACAAAAACATAGCCGGGTTGGGTCGGCAACGCAACCTGACTACGTGACCGAAAACCACCAAAATATTGCCAATTTTCCATTACTTCGTAGTCCGCTCGGCCACCAAGGCGGCAAGTAGGCACCACCCTGCCACGGCGTAGGCGATCTCTCTCCACCGGATGTCCCGAAGCTCCCCGCCCGGACGGCGCCGAGCACACTTCAGCGGTGTCAAGCGTCCAGGCGATGACTGCTTGGCGAAGAGGCCACCAGGTGGTGTGGTGTGGTGGCGAAAACCACCGGCCGTTCGCGGCGCGTAACGCGTAGGATTGCCATATGACACCACCGCGCGGTCAATCCACCTGCCGATGGCGCGACCCGCCGAGTCGGCGTACGCGTGCAGCCGTCAAACGCGCGAGGGCGTGGCTGAACCTACGTACCCTGCCACCAACACAAGCAGAATCAACAACGCACAGCTCAAGATTTGTTGTTGGGTTGCGTCCGGGGCAAACACCTTCCCAGTTTATCTGAACCATGTAGGCATATACACGCCGTCACAGCCTTTTCACGCGCGGTGGGAAGGCGAACACCGGGCGCATGCTATTCTCGTATTGAGTTAGACTGTCAACTAAATATTGTGCTGTCAGTGCCGTCCCTTCAGTAAGCATATAAGTGTGCAGGTATGGGTTTGCATAATGCAGTACTAGCTCATTGGAGAAACCAAAAGGTGTTATTACAGGTATGGGTTTGCATAATGCAGTACTAGCTCATTGGAGAAACCAAAAGGTGTTATTACAGGGGGAATTTTTAACAAAATTCCCATCCTGTGGTCCACAACTCTGTCTGTCGTCTAATTTTCACCCCTCATGTGCAGTACCGTCTAAGCTCATCCTCCAATTGTCAAAACCAGTGCAGATGATATCTATCCCCAAGCTGATTTCGTAGGCTGTTTTTCGGTGGTGCAGCCTCCTACTTGGCATCTAAGCAGACATAGCATCCACATCGGTAGGCATAGATGAGTCTGCAATATGGGGCCCATGAGTCAACAACAAAGGGACCCACATGTCATGTCCTCATTTACATTTAATCCTGGCAACCTCTAGCAACATCATAACTCAGTATTTCTTTTATATCGTGGAACCAATGATACATAGTTTTCAAGTTTATATTGTGTGCAAAGGCAACGACTACTACGCAGATGGATTGATGAGAAGTACTATAAAGTCATAATGATTTGCTACTTTGAAGTCGCATGATTTTAAAAAAAATTGAAGTCAATTTCTGCGATTATTAGATTTGGGTAGAGATTGATATATCATGTAATTGGATGTTAATCTAATAGATAAAAAATATGACTTATACTTAAAAAAAATTTCAATCACCTTACAAATAAACAATCCAAAAGTCATCACACTTCAACTTTCTTGAATCAAAAGGCAAACACAAGTAACAATGCAAATCTTCATGGCCACCTCACTTTTTCTTCTTGTCATACTTGCTCTCTCAACTTCTCAAGTCTCAAGGAGAACCGAAACACAACACCATTATCCCCGAGCCATTGTAGCACTACTGCCAAGTACGAAAGAGGTAACCCTATGAACTACAAATAAGAAACCTATCCACCAACCTTCTAAACAAATTGTCTCCTCTCCAAACCTATTTACCACAACCAGCCATAGAATCAATTCAAAAGCCACGGTATACTCCCTCGCAGGATGCTGTGGTGACATAAGAGCATGTACAATAGACTTATGTCAGCTGTCTATAGCCTCTGCTACGTAGAATTTTTGTTGATGTGGATGAAAGAGATTGAAGAGGGAGAAAGATGCTGCTGTCTACAATACTGTAGTCGACTGTAGCACAAAAAACAAAAAAAAATCATTAAAAGATTGTGTATTGTCTACAATCTTGTTGCCGACTATATCATCATACTCATTGTATGAGCTGTCTTTAATGCTGTTTACAAGTGATGTGAAGAGTTACTATAGACAAAGTACATACCCTAAACTCATCATTTTGTGCGTCATGCATTGCCGATATCTTGCACCATGATGTGTTGGATCGGAAATTGTGCCCGTTCAGCAAGTATGATTTCATTTTTGGAGAGCATTTCCATGTCAATATTAGCTATGCGTACACACACTTGGTTCAAGATGCCGAATTGTTTTTGTTTTTTTGAAACGGAAGCAGGAGCTCTGCCATTCAATTAAAGGAGGTCAAAAAGCAATATGTACAGGGGCGAGCAACTAGGGCTCGGATACACCACCTTTTGGGTACAGGATTTGGGACAACTAAGAGGAGCTACCGGGGTACATGAATTGTTTCTATTGCAGTCTCCAAGAACTTAAGTGGGGCACTATATTTAGAAATTGAACAAACTACAATGTTTTTCCTGCAAAATATAAGGGATTAATATGTAATTTCAAACATTGAGCGGGGCATATGCCCCACTAGTCCCAATGTAGGTCCGCCCATGGTCTCCGATCAATCGAGTTACACAGATCGAGCCAGCAAACTTCTTGCCAGTATCACCATGTACATGGTGAACAGAACCAGTAAGTTTGCAACAAGGACGTGTGACCACGAAGGGTCCAACCGTTTATGCTCTAGCGCAGTGCATGCAAGATATGCCGGATTCAAATTGTCAGTATTGCTTGCAATTTATCCGTGATTGCACCGCACTGTTGAGGAACCGTCGCTGGCGAGTCCAGTTCGAACGATTACCTCGTAGACAAACTCAGAATCGTAAGAACAATGCAAGAACACAAGAATAGAACAAGAGATTGAACATAGAGATGTACGAGGACTTCTTACTTCTCTTTATTCTTTCATCAAGCGATCAACCTTTACCACGACTAGTAGCCCCTATTTATAGGCTACGACCCTGTTAGGGTTTGGGATGAGGAGCCCACCTTGGACCAGGACTCCCGATCCTGAGCCCAATTTCTTAATACTCTCCCTTGGGCATTCATCCTTCATGTCCATGTCTCGTCAAAATTCCATAAAAACCCAGTGAAAAAAATTTAAAGAAAGAGTACATGAAACACGTTCTGCTGTGCTACACAAATTGCCTCATTAAAAACCTTAACCGAGAAACTTCAGGAAAAACTCGTGAAGGGAAAAAGAGTACAATCCACCCAATTTCATTTAATCTCCAGGATTTATTCTTTGAGTACTCGATCTTCATAATCAAGCTTTAATAATGAGTTCGTGAAGATTCTCCCCCTGAATTCTGTACTTCTCTAAGTCTCATCATTCCAATTCCACGGATGCATCTTTCAAAGCTAAACGCTGGAAGTGACTTAGCGAATAAATCTGCTAGATTTTCACATGACTTAGTATGTAGTACTTTAATTTCGTCTATCTTTTACAATTTATGAGCATAGAAGAACTTGTGGTGGATATGCTTTGTGAGAGGATTCTTCACAAAACCCATCTGTATTTGTGCAACACAAACTGCATTATCTTCATAGATAATAGTGGGAGTTTACGCGGTATTCAATCCACACGATTGCTAGATGTGGTGAATCATCTACCGAAACCAAGAACATTCTTGTGAGGCCTCGTACAATGCTATTATTTTCGAGTGGTTCATCGAAGTCAATACAAGACTCTACTTAGACAATTTTCATGGAATTGCGGTTCCACCACATAGGAATACATAGTCTGTTTGCTATTTGACTGTATGCGGATCCTACAAGTACCCGTCATCTGCATTGCCATTCATAGTTAGATCTTGGTTCTTTCTGTAGAACAGACCAAGTTTTTTGCTTCGTTAGAGGTATCAGAGGATGTCCTTTATTCCCTGCCAATGCCTTTGGTAGGTTCTGTACTATACCTTACTAATAGGTTCACGATAAATGCAATGCCCGATTTAGTACAGTTTGCTAAATACATGAGTACTTCTATTGCACTTAAGTGTGGGAATTCCGGTCCCAGGACTTCCTCTCCCTCTTCTTTAGGTCTGTACGGGTCCTTATCTTGCTGCAAGGATCACCCGACCATCGGCACTTTCGAAGAGTATGCTTTTTCAAAGTCGAACCTTTCTAACACTTTCTGAGTGTAGGCTGACTGATGCACTAATATCCCTTCAGGGGCATGCTTAAGCTGCAAGCCTAGGCAATATTTGGTTTTACCCAAACCTTTCATTTCGAACTCCGACTCCCGGTAAGAGCTTGTTTTCTTAATATCCTTCAGGGTTCCGATGATATTCAGATCATTTTCATACACTGAGATTATACAAAATCCATCCTGAGATCGTTGTATAAATACGCAGGGTTTATTCTCATTGTTCGTGTAGCATTTCTTGCATAGAAAGCCGCTTCAAGCGATTATACCATATTCTGCCTGATTGCTTAAGTTCGTACAATGACTTTTTGAGTTTCACATTGTACATATTTCTATCTGCTCTATATTGGTTCAGGACAATGATATATTCAGGTATCTTCATATAAATATCCGAATCCAATATTTCATAAAGGTATGTTGGTACCTCATCCATCAATTTCACTTCTAACTTCAAGTTCACTGCCATTGAGATAAATATCTAAAGGGAGTTCTGCCCATAACCGGGGAATAGGTTTCTTCATAATCATCTCCTGGACGTTCAGTGAAACCTTATACAACGAGCTTTGCTTTTTTTTTTTATTTCTCTTTCGAACAAATACCCACTTATGCCCTGCAGGGTGCACAAGGGGAGGCGTGTGGCTTACAAGCCTAAACACCTCTCTTTTATTCAAAGAAATAATTCAGTTTCTATTGCCTTCTTCCAATCTTCTCAATCTGATCTCTTCTTACATTCAGCGAGTGATGCAGACTCTGAATCAAGATCAATGATTGTAGCATTTTTCTTTGCAAAATAAATATCGATATTGGCTGTTGTCATATTCAAAAATTCTCCCGTGGTCACAAAGTTTATAGCTATTTCTTCAAGGGGCGTTCCTTGTAATGCTTCTACTTGCTCACCGCTGCTTTCAATTGCAGAGCAAGTCATTTTAGTTTTTCAGCTCCGATGTGTGCGCACACATCCATACTGATGTCTCTCTTCATGGGGATGTTCAATCCAGTATGCCTTTCCTGAAGGTTCTATACCTATACCGATTAGTTCCCGAGTGTTTATATGTTTCCCGAGTGTTTCATAGGACATTTGGGATGAGACGGCAACACTCGGTAGAATTAACTTTCCCGAGTGTTTCCTATAACACTCGGGAGTTCAAAATATAATCCCAAGTGCATCGGAACGGGAACACTCAGGACCTTTTTTTTTTCCGTCGTGTCCATTTTTTTCCTGTCGCACCCATTTTTTCGCTTCTAAACCCTACATCCCCACCTCCTCGATATCCCCAACCCCAATCCTGCAGCAGCCTCCCGTCCTCCTCCTCCCTCTCCCTCTTGCTCCCCTCCGCCCGCGCCCGGCACTTCCCTCCTCCTTCCGCGCCCGCGCCGCCCTCCTCCTCCGCCGCCGCTGCAGCGCCTCCTCCCCTGACTCCCTCCTCCTCCGCCGCTGCGGCACCTCCTCCCTCCTCCTCCCTCCGCCCGCCTCCCTCCTCCCCGGATCTGGCGTCTCCACCCGCACGCGACACCGCCCTCCTCTGACCCCGACCGGATCTGGTGCCTTTGCCACCTGGTGGGCTCTCCGGCGCCGCTGCCTCCTCCGGCTCCTTCCCACGCACCCGTGGCCCGGTTGCTCAGCCCGACGTCACCTCGCCCCCCTCTGGTTGCCCCCTCGGCGCGGTCTGGTGGCTAGCACCGCCTCGGCCCAACCGCAGTGCCGCTCGGCCCCTGCGGCGCGCTCCTGGCTTACGCGCTACCCGGCTCAGTCCTCCCTCTGCTCCCCTCCTTCCCTTTTCTGTTACTTCAGTTTTTGTTTCATGTTGAGCATGATTTATCTTTTGATGTTTTGTTGATTTTGATTTAAGCTTTTGAGATTGCTTGATGTGGTTCAGTCTATGCATGAAAAGGGGTGAAGCCGCTGGCTGTGGGGGTTCTTGGTGCTCATGTATGCTGAGAGAGGTGGATGCTATGGATGGTATTGACTCACTGCTATAGTGAGGTAATACTCCCCCCTTAATCCCTATCTCTACTCCCCCCTACTGCTCCGTGATGAAACTGAGAGCTATTACTGATACTGTGGGGTTCGGTTTATGCCCTATGATGGACACTGAGGGCGATGGGTGTAAGATCGAGGAGGCCGACTAGAGGGGGGGTGAATAGGCGTTTTAAAACTTCTATGTTCTAAAACCGATTTCTAATGCGGAAGCTAATACAAATGCGGTTTTGCACAATTAAAGCCTAAATCAACTAGGTTCAACTAAGTGCATCAACAATACAAGTCTATTGATAATAATCAATCAAGCATTGACTTGTAAGCAATTCAATTTAAGCAATGTAAATGATACTATTGCAATCATACACAATGAATAAGCAATTTAATACAAGGTATATAAATTGCACAATGTAAAGCATATGAAAGCTAATCACAAGAAGCACATGGGACACAATGATGTTTTACCGTGGTGGTCGGAGACTTGCCGATCTCCCATAATCCACGTTGAGGGAAACCCAAACCAATTGGGCCGGCTCCACGAATTAAGCCTTCCTCCGAGGTATCAACACCTCGCTCCACTAGGGTTGCTCTTACTCCACTCCGGAGATGGCGAGCACTAAGTCACTCACAAAACACCGGGCCTTCTCACAAGCTTTACTTGAGAAGATCACCGGACCACGATGCCTCCACGCCGTCTAGGTGTCGGCAAACACCAAGAGTAACAAGTCTCCAACTTTCACTTGAACCAATCAAGTGTCAAAGCTCTCGAGGATACTAAATCCACCACCTAATGCAACACATGCAATAGGATTTGCCTCTCAAACCTCACTAAGTGCAACACATGCACAAATGGGAGTAGAGGGCTTGCTCTTAGCTCAAAGGAACTCAATGGGATGCCAAAGGTTGCCTCTCAACCGGCCAAAGGGGTATTTATAGCCCCCAAACCACAAACTAGCCGTTTGGAGACGAAACAGCCAAAAACTAGCCGTTACAGCCTTTTGCGGTCGTACCGCACTCACAAGGGGCGGTACTACCGTTCTGCGGTACTACCGCCGTTATAAGGGCGGTACTACCGCAATTATATGGGTGGTACTACCGCAGCCCGATTTTCAGCACATACGACACTCGGTAAAAAGGTCATAACTTTTGACTCCGATGTCGGAATTGAGTGATCTTGGACTCTATTGAAAGCTTATTCAGAGGGCTACACAACCCACCTATTTGATTGATCACAAACACATTTGATCAAATCAAAAAGCACAACTCAAAAGAGCCACTACCATGGTCTAAGTCCAAAGAAATAGCAACAAGCAATCTTAGACCATGTCAAGGGAATACACATGAATCTTAACCATTTGCAAAACACATTTGCAAACATAGATCATGTCACAAGGAGTAGGTACATGGACTTCAACCGTTTGCAAAACACATTTGCAAAGTATAGTCACATGCTACAAGGATTAGACGCATGAGCCTCGACTATTTGCAAAACACATTCGCAAATAATAGCATCATGCCACGGTGAGCTAGAGCAAGCAAGATTGAGCTATCAACACATGATGAGACTCAAGCTACTAGACAAGACCCCTCTTAATAGTACGGCAACCTATACTAGCAATCCGGTCTTCCAACCAACCACCAAGACCGGTAAAAGACTAGGAACACATCCTTAGCCCTAGCTAGTCATACCTTTGCCTTGAGCATCTTCTTGAAGGTTGATGACGCACATCTTCACTTCAAGTCCGGGTCATCGTCTTGATATGCATCAACCCATGATGCATCCTTTACTTGACCTCAATCAACATATGATGAGTCTTCTCTTGACTTGATGATCAACTCATGATCATCTCTTCTTCGAGATCTTGATATGCATCAACACATGATGCATCATCTCCTTGAACCTTGACTTGATGACGATCAACTCATGATGCCATCCAAAGTCTTCATCACCCTGGAACATAACCTATTCATCCAACTCATGGAAAATGTTAGTCCCACAATGTCATTAACATTAATTACCAAGATATACCTGCATAAATGCTTTTGAACAAGCCATTACTGAAGGTGCGGTATTACCACCAACTAGCATCCGGTAATACCGCTCTCCGGTAGTACCGTTTCTCAGATGCGGTACTACCGATTTCCAGAGGCTCGAGAAATACGGAAAAACACCTTCTCTGGAATTTACATACCGCCACATAACAAACGGAACAACCGGGGTGCGGTAGTTCCGCCAACACATTTGCGGTCATACCGCTACGCGGTAGTTCCGCCACATGAACTCCGGTACTACCGCACATCGGTAGTACCACTTACCAAATGCGGTCATACCGATTTCGACTGAACTTCTTCCAGAAGCTTTTCGAAATGCAGTGCATGACTCCTTTGTCTTGAGTCATGTCGATCTTTTATCACCTTTGCATTTCCTTTTTATGTCATCACTCAAACTCCGGGACTAAGCCTTAAAACATCTTAGCACACATGTTAGTCCCATAACACAATTTCAAATAATTGAATGTAATTGGTATGAGTATATATAAACACGAAGTTATATATATACTCAAGAGTTATGTTTCAAAGTAGATCACAAGAATCAATACTAATGAAACAACAAGGCCATGAGTATATATAAACTACACAAGTTATATATACTACAAGTATATACGAACTACACAAGTTGTATATACTAAATATGAGTGTATACAAACTACACAAGTTGTATATACTCAAGGATATATGAGCATATATGAACTACACAAGTCTCATATGCTCACATACAAGTATATATGAACTACACAAGTTATATATACCAAATATGAGTGTATACAAACTACACAAGTTGTATATACTCATATGAATATATTAACTACGCAAGTTAAATATATTCAAGGATATATGAACATCCATGAACTACACAAGTTTCATATGTTCTCATATACTCATATGAATATACTAACTACACAAGTTAAATATATTCAAGGATATGTTTCAAAGTAAAGATCCTTAATATATGTGGAAGAGAATATGGATCAATACTAATGAAACATCAAAATATAGAATGGACTCCCCCTAAATGTGTGCATACACAAATGTGTAATGGAAACATATGCACATATCCAAGTTAACCTTTGTGGTGGAGTTTAACCTATATTTTGGATCCGAGGAATGCAATAATATATAATAAGAAGTAGAATGCATACCTCTTGTATTTCCATCTTTATATCCAAACGAGACTAAGCAATAGATAATCAATAGAATTATTAGTTTCACAAATAGATTTGTCATTAATGAATACATACCTGTTTGGATTTTTTTGCTTTTATATCCAAGCTGAGACTAAGCATGATATAACAATAAGAGTATTAGTCTCACAAGTGCATTTGTCATTAATCACTTAATCACTTGCATGCCTTCATGATTTTCACCTTTATATCCAAATAAGACTACACAATATGTATATCAATAAAAGTGTTAGTCTCCCAATTAGATTTATCATTAATCACCAAAACTCCATTACCACATAATGGCGGGTCTAGATCTTTCAATGGGTCAGGATGTGGGTTAAGTTGGGTATTTCGTGATGTGAACACTAGTTCTGCAATGAACTGATAACTGAAGTGAGCTTTGGTTGTTCCTGAAATAATGATTATGCAAGGTTCATGCAAGCCAGCTAGAAGAAAAGGAGCTCAAAGCATACAGAAAGATTGAGAAGGAGGAGATGAACACACTTATGAACTAGTATCTTGATGCTTTTTCTTGCAAGTGCCAATAATGTAAGTTTATGTTCTTTAGTCCAATAAGCTATTTCCTTATCACTCTTTTCTTTCATGTAATTTAGTAATGATATTCTAGATATGATATGAAGAGTCTGATGGAAACATGAGATATGTTTGCACTTCGGATGCAAGTCATCTTTCCCTGTTAGCATTATTTTCTTATATATGTGCATAATTGAAGATTTGATGCAATGATCAAGTTATAGACTGACACAACTTCTACACTATATGCATACAAGTAGTCCCTTCCATTATCTGCATGTTAGTTAATTGTCCAGGGCATTGTGCCTAAAACCTGCCATTTATTGTTCAGGATGAAGTTAATTTCCAATATTGTTCACCCAAATTAACTTATTGTTCCATTATCTGCATGGTTCTATATCACAATCATGATTTCACCCGAATTAACTTGCTGTTAATTTCCTTATTCTACTAGAGTAATTACCAGTGGTACTTGAAGTTAAAGACAAGAGTTGAGTTCCTACAAACCACTCAGAGGTATGTAACAGTCAAACTATATATGTAGTCCCTAGTCATCTATATATACATGATACAATCATACAATTAAATAATGGCCTTCCTCTTTCAAACGGTTTCCTTCTATGCTCAATGGAAGTGTGCTATCTTCTCAACTTTCATGTATTTTATTGTACCAGATACAAGAAACTAGTGAAGAAAATGTGCTGCATATGTCTTGTCAGGATGTCGGGCCTAGTGGGTCCAGAACTTTTAAAGATACAGTTTCTTTTAATTGGAATTATCTATTAAAATCTTTGCATAATTATCGCTTTTTCATCACATGCGGTATCATCAAGCTTACTTGGATCACTTGAAAAATGAATGAAGATTAGCGCCTTATAGCGGATAGCGGACGAGTTTTCCTTTTCTCGTTACCATGACCACTTTCCTAATTTACCATTTGATATGTAAATCAATCCTTAAGATAATTGTACTGTTGCTTTTGATGTTTAACTATCATGATTATACTCAAAATATGCCATGTGTTGTTGCTATATAGCTGTTGGTCTTGGTCAATTTAAATAACATTATTTGCATTTGTGTAGCTTGTTGGACTCCTAAAGTTCAGTGAATATGTGATTCAACAATTTAGTGCTTAAGTCCTCTTGCCATTTATATAATAGTCAATTTTCCCTCACTTGACAGTGCAGTGTTTATGTGTACTCCTGTTTACAAATATTGCTATGTCATTGTATATGGTGTACCTCTAAAGTCTAAACTGCTACTGTGGGGTGGGAAAGATTTGAATTCAGTAAGGATGCTCCACCTGATGAAGATGACAATGATTATACTGATATGGCTGCATTACTGAATTACACTTTTATTTCATCCATTCAACTAGAAAAACCTCAGTGGCTCAGGATACTCAGCCTATTTCATCCTCGATTCCTTGTCATCAAGCTAAAAAGGTAAGCAACACCACAATATGAGTGCATTTCCTAATATGCATGCCATCTAACACTTATTTTGCATTTAACCTTTTAAACCAGAGGCTTACCATACATCCTACCATTTTGAAAATGACTTGAACAATTTTATACTAGAGATCTAATGAAAAGGTTCATTCAGGAATTTAGTGATAGCAAATTCAAAAGGAGAATTTCATATGTTTTATGATGCATCTGCTAATGTATGAAAGTGGGTGCTATTAAGTAAAGGTGGTGTCCATGTGAAGCATAATAAAACATGACAACTCTATCCAGAATATTCAAATAAATATTTTGCTTCTTTTACAAAAGCGACAGATTTCTCACCTGTATTCGTACTTAGCTAATGTATGGCAATGTGCAAACAAACATGCAGGCATTTCAAACAAGCATGCAGGTATTTCAAACTCGATTTGATGGCACTACACCGGTGGCACCACTGCCTACCACATCTACTCCGGTTTGTAACTAGACACTGATTATTATATTGTTAGTCTCTTATGAGTGCTTGAGAGTTCACTGAAAGAAAGCTAAAAATAAAATGGATAGAACTTTTGAAATGGTAAAGATTGTGCTGCAACTATGATCTTTAGAGCTAGGACTATTGCATGCTCAAATTACCTCCCTGTTCATGGGTTGTACAAGATCAGCCTTATTGGAAAACCTGATAAGGATTGTACAAGATCAGCCTTATTGGAAAACCTGATAAGGAAGTATGAACTTGTTCAGATTGGTGTGGTTAGTTTCTTTAGGAAGTGGAGGAACATTAGTCTCAATACTAATGACAACTTAGTCTCAATCCTAATAACTGTTGCTCCACGATGCTCATTGTTGTGCATTAACGGGAATAACTGTTTTAATCCCTTTATCTATCGGAAGGATTGGCCCTTCTATTAGAGAGAAAAATAGATAGCCCTGCACTGGATTTGTATGAAATTCAATATTTCTTAAAGCATGCAAGTCCTTTTTAGTTATCATTTATATTATTCATATATAGGTATTTAGAAGTATGATGGTGTTCTTAAGTTCAGATGACGAGTGTTGGCATGTGGTTGGGCGAGAAGATAGATCATCATATATGTTTATGCAGTGGTAGTACTATTTAAATGCACGAAATGCCACAAGTGTGGATTGTTGAGCTGCAAAATGGAATAATATGGCCCTAGTGTTGTTGTGGTGCTCAGTTGTTTGTCCTGACCCATAGGGATAATTCACTTCCTGATCTTGGTCAAATATGTTAGACCAACAAATAGCCCTCCCCTAATGGAACTTCCAAAAAAAAACCTTGATCTTGGTCATGAAAAAGTTTGCACCTTTTCCACAGTTTTTTCTCCTTAGGTAGCTCTTTGTTTGGACATTGTCCTCAGGTAGTATTTCAGTGAACTGATAAGTAGGAAGTGGCATCTTTCTAAGTAAATCCAGTGTGATGTACAAGATTGTTAGATTATTTTACTGCAAAGCTAAGTGTTGTATGTTTTATGCAAACTAATGTTATTTCGACTTCAAGCTTGCACCATTAGTTGGCTAGTTGCTAATGTTGAGGATAATATTAGATCTTGCATCTACCAAAAGCTCAGTTCTCTGGTTGATTTCTGTGGGTGAATTATGAATGGGCTAGATGTAGTGCTGGACATTTGATCATGCATAGCTTTATGTCTTGCTTTCTCTTAGTACACATGCTTTCACGAAACTTGTAGCATTAAGCAAGTCTTTCTTAGTATTGCTTTTTATTCCTTTATTAGATTCGTTGATTGGTAGTAAGTTGGAATATCTGCCGGTCTCAAAAGGAGCTGAAATGGACAGCTTGAGATTCCAATCCAAATTATTGCTCTGCTATTTAACCATTGCTTGCTAACACCAATATTTCGTATTGCACTTGGACCTGTGTTATGTTGGACTTAGGTTTATGCTGTGAGGTCAACAAAGGCTGACACCAATATTTCAGATGCGAAGTTCCAATGAACCATAGTCCGACGTTGGAACATCTCTTGCCAAGCCGGAAATTCTAAAGATCTTCAAATCCAAGACTGAGGCTATTATTGCTGCTATGCCCAAAGTATTGTAGATACCGTGCTTTTGTTTGATGCATTACGGATAAGACCGTGTGAAATTACTACTCTTTGAACTATTATATGTATCATGCCTTATGCCTACATTTTGGAATTTGAACTCGAATGTTGTGGATGTATATATATATATATATATATATATATATATATATATATATATATATATATATATATATATATATATATATATGAGCTCATGAATTATGTCAATCTTGTTGAATCTATATATGTAATGATTTGTGGTATTTTCTTGCTGTGGAATGTATGGTTTATTTGATTGCTGAGTTTTCTGTCGTCGTAGTTCAAAATTAAATACAAAATCGAACGTACAAAATCAGTGCAAAATTGGTTGGTGCTGTTTGGGAAGCTCCCGAGTGCCTTGTTCGAAATACACTTGGGAAATCAACCATGTGTTTCCCGAGTGTCGACACTCGGGAAAGGATGGTCACGTGACAATGTTTCCTGTTTTCGTCACTCACCACAGAACTTTTTCCCGAGTGTTTCTTTCACTACTTTCCCGAGTGTCAACACTCGGGAAAGTTTTCCATTACGATTGAGTGAGCCGTTGAGACATCTTTTCTCCCGAGTATTACATGTTTTCCGAGTGTATACATTTGCACTCGGGAAAGTTTTGTTTCCCGAGTGTTACACTCGGGAAACTGTTTTTATCCCGACTAATCTATCCCGAGTGCTCTTTCCCGACGGCCGACCTTCGGGAACTTATATCCCTAGTGTTTTTGTTTATTTCCTGAGTGTTTTTGGCACTCGGGAAAAACAAGGTTTCTGGTAGTAGCTCCAGCCTGTTTGCACTCCGGTGCGAGCACGCAGCGCAGAGCGTACCTCGGCTGTCCAAGCTCAGGATCTACCGTCCAGTATAGCTTGCCGTTTATGTAGACGGGTGGCACGTTCGCCACTGGTCTCGGTGGAGGGTCGTCCGTCGAGCACCACACGTAGCCTTGTGCGTCTCGGAAGATGCACTCCAGTTGGTAATCACGATCAGTTGCCAAGTCACTGTGGCTGTAGAAGAGGCACACCAGCATGTGCTTGTTCGTCTCCAGCTTGTACCCCAACGGCGCAACCCGACGCGGCCGTCGAAGAACGTGTCCATGTTTTCGTCCAAGATAGCCATGACGTCTTCTCGTCATTGAACTCTAGCATGTAGCTTTTGGTAACCGATGGTAGGGTTGCATAAGAAGTAGCCCTTGCTAGCGTGGCCCCATAGAGTGGCGAACGCATGACAAAAATAGAGAGGTGCTCAAGACAGTGAAAAAAATCTCGCCAAAATTTTGGCGGTTACCGGCGGTAACCGATGGGGCCGATAGGAATACAAACCGGCCCCGAAAATTTTGGTTTTGATGAATTTTGTCCAAAATTTTGTTCGAATTTGATTTTTTAATTTAAAATCCGAAAATTTTAGCTTTTTTAAGCTCCTTAGTCCTAAGCAGTAGCGCCCGCACCTTCGCCGTGAGCGGTGACAGCTCGGCGCCTCGCCCCCGTCCTATTATTATTGCTAAATTTTATTGCTAAAACTACTACTACTATTATCGCTAAATTTTATTGCTAAAACTACTATTATTAAACCTCCAATGAATCTTTTATAAATCTATAATAAATTGTATATAATCTATCAGTACTAAGTACATGTAACTAGACTAGACAAGTAGACAACATCATCTCAACATTCCAATTTTAAGTTTCTAAGTATTTAAGTTTTCAACATTTCAATTTTAAGTTTCTAAGTATTTAAATGAGTGAGCCAAAGTGCCAAACCACTGTCGAGTGTCAACAATTATTACTTTACCAATTACCAGATTACCTGATTAGTGAATAGTGATTACCAATGGCAATTCAGCACTGCTCGACTGCTCCTAGTCTTTAATTCTTTATTTATCTCCTCAGTTCATCGGTCTTCCTCTTCCTCTGTTCCTCTATTACCCTTCGGCTCTTCATCTTTTCTCTATTTCTCACGCACCCAGGCGACTACCGGCTCTATCTTTGCCTCTTCCCGTCTTCCTCACACGGCCGCTCCTCCTCGCGCTCCCGCTCCTCCGTCGGGCGCCTCCGCTAGCCAGCCTCCTGCGCCTCCGCTCGCGCTCGCCCCCGTCCGGCGACCGGCCCCAAGCCCCGAAGTCCCCGGCCAGCCCTTGGTCACCCCGGCGCGCTCGCCGGCCGCCCGAGATCGGTAGACGGCCCCGCCTGCTCGCCACCTCGTGGCCTCGCCCGTCGCCCGCTGTCGGCCACCCGCCCGCGCGTGCCCAGTCGCCTCGCGGCCTCGCCCGGTCATCCCGGCTGTCAGTGCGCGCCGCTTGTGTCCAGCCGCCTAGGTGAGGTTTTGGGAGTGTGGATGGGGAATAGAATTAGGGATTTCTGGATTTGGGGATTGTGGATGGCCAGATGAGGATTTGGGAAGTGGGGGATGGGGAATTGGATTGTGGAATGGGCTATGTGATATTGGATTGTGGAATGATTGAATGAATGTTGCCCAAATGGCCCAAACAACCTGCTTGAGCTGCTTGCTGTCTTCGGTCGTTCTTTCTTGTTCAACTCGGTTCCTCCCTTCCTTCCTTCAATTGGCAGCCGGACAGCCGGTGCTTTGTGCAATGGAGACTCCGGCAAACAGTGCAGGTGCAGAGGGGGGTTCCAGGGGCGCAGCAGCTAGAGCCGGTGCGCACGCCCTGCGCGCACCGGTGGTGCGTCCGCCGCTGGCCCCATACGGTCAGGCCGTGGCTAGGGTTGGAGCAGGCGAGCTTTGATCCGTGGGGTATCAATGGCGGCGTGCCCGCTGCGTCGATCTTGACTTGAGTTTATTGAGTTAGTGCATGGTTGGTCGGTTAATTAGCGTGTTGCATGAGATGCATCATGCATATACTAGCACTCTAGTGCTCGGTGGAGTTTGTTAGCTAGTTAGGTTAGTTGCATGAGATGTGGACGTGCATGCATGCTAGGAGTGGGTTTGTTCGTTGAGTAGATTAGGGAGTTAGTTGGTCGTGGAGAGAAGCCATGTACTTATAAGTAGTTGAGTTGCTTTGGAATGAAATAACAGAGAGAAAAATTGCAGTCCAAGCTACGCGTACGTGTGTCTTCTTCTTTCCTTTGTTCTCTTTGTGTGCATGTGTTTCTGCGTGAGAGCCAACGAGAGAGACAGAAAACAAGTAGAGAGAGAGAAATTAGTAAGTGATTTTCCATGAGGAATCGACGAGTGATTTTCAACAATTGGTATCAAAACGCGAGTTGATACCGAGGAGGTGTTGTAGACCTACCAATATATATTATGTATTGAGATAATTGTTTTTAGTCTTGTCTATGTGAGGTGACAATAAACACGCCGTCACGGCCTTTTCATGCACGGTGGAAAAGGCGAATACCGGGGGTTATGTTCTACTCGTGTTCCAGTCAGACTGATACAATATTTTCTGTTTATCACATATCACCCTCTTACCTTTTCAGAAGTGCAAATCTAAGATAGGAACAGACTGCCCGAAACATAAAATCACAATGTTGGACATGACCAATCAAAGTTTCAGGACAACATAAGCAGAGTGCATCATGACCATTCATGGTCACGACGTGAACAACACACTGACAGTGAAATTCTACCAGCATGAAAATTCCAGCGTGTGGAATCAAAATACAAAACAAGGCCATTGATTCCGCAATTCTCACCTGCTTCAAACGAACAATTGGTTTTATCACAGCTATACCAATAGACAAGACATTCTGTTTTAACATTCCAACAATTAAGGATTACAGGTTCCTGAGATGTCAGGATATTGTTAAGCAACATTATGCCAATTCACAGATTTTGCATTAAGGGTCACTTGCCTGAGTACTGACATTTTACCGACCAGAGTAGGATAGAAATTGCACAAGAACAGACGGACACAAATTCCTCAGTAACGGTATTTGGTGGAGTAGTCCTTTGGAGCAATCACCAAACCACGACCCTTCCGTGCACCTCTATAGACAGTCTCCACAATGTTAACGAACTCTTGCTTGTCCTTCAAGGCCCAGTTGATCTTGTTGTTGTTTCCTGTCCCAAGATCAATCATGATGTGCTTGTTCCGGAAGAAGAACATCACTGTCGACGGATCATACAGTTCGTACATGGTGTTGAAGTCAGGAACCTCGGTGATGTCAACAAGGTAGATTACCGCAAAGTTCTTTATGGTCTCAGCTACCGATGACAGCACTTCATCCATCTAAACATAAACAAGTAGGGAGTCAGAATAAAGTTAGCTAAATAGTGATTGATTGATGTAAAACCAAAGCATGATACAAAGTCAAACTGCAACCAATAACATAAAACGGCTTAAGACATCGAAATCTTTGCACAAAGTATTGAAAGAAGTTGCCAGTGGATCGAAAAACAAAAGCATCCATTGCTCAACTTCCTCATAATTGTGTGGTAAGATGAAGGACATAATGGCTACTTTGACTTCAATTTCATCAAACAAAGCTATCTTAAAATTTGTGACAAGCAAAATACAGAATATAAGTTGCCATCTAGTTTCTCTGAGGCTAGGGCAATGGAAAGGCTGAAGGCAAATCCACTGTAGGATGTGTGGATAATACCCAGGGAGTAGCACAACTGCTAAGTAGCAACAATGTCGAGCAGTAAGAGCAGCTTATTCTCAAATTAATCAGCTAAGTGCTGCACCGAGGTCCCTAAACACCAGCTCAGCTATTTGTACTATGACATTATATCGTAGCTAATCCTTACTAGAGCTTACTAGCTAACATGAGGACGAACGGGATACAGCAGCTAAACTAGTAAAATTGCTACAGTGCTCATATAAAATCAGTAAGAGGAATTATTGCCCCAAGATCCCCAAACCTGGCCTAACCTACAACAAATCCTTGCCCAATTTCACGAATTCATAGCCCCTGCCACAAAATCCAACATCCACACGCAAGAGAACCGCACAGATCGAGAATTACTAAAAGCTAGGGTTTGGGAGGTCAGTACCTGCATGCAGGTCTCGTCCCAGTCGTGGCCGAAGCGGATGATGACGAGGCGCTCCTCCTCGGCGAGGATGGCCTGGTCCACCGCCCACCCCGAGTGCAGGTGCGGCAGCAGGTACGACATCTTCGCCGGCAAGCCGCTGCTTCCCTCGGCTGCTGATTCGCGAGAAAATTTGGGGAGCAGAACGGGTGGGATTGGAAAGGTAAAGTGCGTTGAATATGACGGAGTGGGGATTCAGAACGGAACCGCCTCGAAGACCATGGAATGGAAAGTTTAGTGTTCTACTCGGATTCGTATTGGGCCTGTACGGGGTGTGAGAGAACGTATTTTGGGCTTTTTGGTCTTTAATTTTAGCAGGTTTCGGCCTTTTGGCCACTAACGCAGGTGGACACGAATATGAACATACCCTTTTGGCCTTTGCGATTGCAACGGATATCAAATAAACATATATATAAGTTTTAAACTTGAAAAACCAAATATATAAGATAATTATCTATACATCTAAAAGTTGCATGCATAATTCACATACTATTAACAAGCTACAAATAATCTTATCACAAACAAACCACATACGCTTACATAATATATGCTTGTATGGCTGTATACACGTAACTATCTACAAAAGACATTGTTGTATTTTCAGTTACTGGCCAGGATAGTATACTAGTACTAGTATGTGGAACATGAGAGTAAATATCTTTTGACGTCTGGCAATGCAGAAAGCGTGAGAACCAACGCATGCAAAACATATGCATTTACTTTGTAGTTTGTATACACTGTATTTCTTCCTTTCTTGTTGAACGTTTTTCTTCCTACTGACCTAGTGCAGAGCAATGTTCTCTTAGCTTCATTGGGTTGATGAGTTCCCTGGTAAGAAGCTCCCTCCCTCTCTCTCCCCCCACTATTTCACATTCGTTTCTCTAGATAATGTTATTCTATCTCTTCAAAAAATAGATAATGTTCTTTTAAAATGTGATCACTACGTACCTAGCTGTGATTAGATGGCAATTTCTAGAATTCGGTGGTTCTGTCTCTTGGAATTGGTGTGTTCTTGCCCTGTGAGTAGAGCAGTAATTCTACAAGCTACAACCCTTGCTGTCTGATTACTCTGCCTCCAATTTTTCGATTTCCTGAAATACATTCGTTTCGTCGCATTTCATAGATCTGCAATCTTCGGTGGCGCATCAATTTTTTCGAGCATGGCGGCGCCATTGTCGAGTACTGCTAGACAAGCTGTTAAAGAAGAAGACGAAGGGAACATCAACATTGCTTCGTCAGGTCAGGTCCGCATTGAGCAATACTACAAGGACGTTAGGAACGAAGTCCAGCGCCTCAAGGATCTGATGAAGAGTCAGCGCGCTACTGGGAGAGCTCAGCCACCTCGTCCTCCACCGGTGAGACACAATAATCACTTCCTTCTTTCTGTAAAAGCATGTAGATTAGGAATCGTTTTAATATTATGTTTTGCGTGTGTATCTGGTATGTGTGAAGCGCTAAAGCTAAGCATGAGTGTTAGCTAGCAGTAGTGTCTTTTTTCCACAACAATAAAGGACAACCATAAGATTGTTCAGAGCAAAATGGTTTATCTATTTCTCTGCAGCAACACTTTTTAATTAAAACAAACAAAAGATAGATATTTACAATTGGTTCAGAGAAAAAGAAAGATGTAAATATATTTCTAGGACTGTCGATTCGGTAATGGTTTTAGTTGAGCTCCTGTCAATTCCTAGAAGTACAATTATTAACATAATCACTTAGTTCACTGACAGAAGCCATAATAAAACTACCCCTATGATCTAAAAAAAACTACCCCTATAAAGAAAGATATTTGCGTAACTTTTTTGTTCTGAATGTTTTGCAAACAATGGTACACTTGGTCCTCAAAATAACACGATAGAAATTACAATAGAACACTGTAGCATTTTTTTTAATGCCAATAAAAAACAAAGAATAGAAAGATAGTTCTGCATTTTGTTCAGAGAAAAAGACAGCCCTAAATCTTGGAGTGTATTTGTCCTAGTGATGGCTTTAATTAGTTGAGCTCCTGTCAATTTTCCTTTTAATCAATTCTTTCGGTGCCAGAAGGCCAAAATCAATATACAGCAACCATGAAAGATACTACTGCAAAGCTTTCGAGTTCCAATATTTTTCAAACAATAGTACACTTTATTCCTTGAAGTACGATGATAGGAATTATAATAGGACACCGTGGTATTCTTCAAAAATGCAGAATTTTGCATAGTTCCGAAACAGTCAGTTCAGTTCACAGTTTCAGTTTATTTCTTCTCTATTGTCCCCCAATTATCAGTATTCAGTAATCAGTACAAACCAACTCACCTCATCTGTAATTTTGGATAAGTAGTTGACCAGGAAAGACACATGGAAAATAGAACAAACTACGTAGTTAGGAAACTACTAAACATTTATAACTTGTAGTATACATCACATTTCTTGGTACATCAATCTTTTGGAGAACTTAGACAACTGTGCGAAGAAACCCATCTTACTCTATTATCAAAATTTTGTCAATGTGCTACTGCTAACTGCATCCATTACAAGTTTCATAGTTTCATCCATTTTGCATGCCAATGATTCTTGTATCATGTACTGTTTTCTTTCCCTCTCCAGGTACAGCAACCACCACCACCACCTCCACATGCACCTCCACATGCACATTGCGCATGGACAAAGAGGCCGGCAACCGGCCCGCCTCCGGGGCTCGCCGGCGTTCGCCAGCCATCTCAGAAGCAGCACCAGCCGCAGCAGCAGCACGCCCCGCAGCCGGCGCCGAACGCTCACTTCACCCCGGTGAACACCAGCAAGCCCCCATTGTTGTCGGCACCGCCTGCGATCCGTCGCCTGAATCGATGAAGACACCCTGCAACTGCACACCGAACTCACGAACGCACATGCACACAATACACAGAAGGTTTTTGTTGCCACTCCAGCGCAAGCGCTACCTTTCTGACTCTATTGATCAAAGTATATAAGCAGCGTCGGCCGTTACGACTCAACGGAAATGACGGACACAACGACTACGTGGTTTGCCGCACCGCGAACTTCGCGCGATTCTGGCGTACAAGACGCATCCGGTGACGGATTCAGTTTTATTGGCTACGATGAAAAACTAGCTAATCGAACTCAAAGTTACGAACTCGGTGAGTGAACAGATGAAACCAATGAACTAATCGAATGAAACCAACAATCTCCCCTTCACGAGGTTGGTTCAGCCAAGGTTAACAACGCCAATCTTCTCCCGAAGCTCACAGAACCTTGATCGCCCGAGAGCCTTCGTCATCAGATCGGCGAGCTGCTCTTGAGAGCTCGCATACTCCAGCAAGATGCTGCCCTTGTCAATGCATTCTCGAATGAAATGAAACTTCGTATCAATATGCTTACTTCGATCATGCAGCACTGGATTCTTACTGAGCGCGATTGCAGACATGTTGTCCATCTTCAGTTGAGGCGTCTGAGGATCGTCACCGGTGACATCCTTCAGCAGCCTCGTGAGCCACACCGCCTGACACGCTGCTCCAGCGCCTGCGATGTACTCCGCCTCACAGGACGAGCGCCACCACCCTTTGCTTTTGGGACTGCCAGGCAACCGCCTTCTGCCCCAGGAAGAAGATGATGCCCGTCGTGCTCTTCCTGTCATCAGTGTCTCCCCCCAAATCGCTGTCACTGTAGCCGATCAGATTATTGTCGCCGCCTGACAGCTTGGGGTAGATGATGCCGTACTCGATCGTTCCGGCAATGTACCGGAGCAGATGCTTTACCGCCGCCATGTGTTCCTGCCTGGGTTTCTCCATGAATCGACTCACAAACCCAACCGCGAACGATATGTCCGGGCGAGTGTGAACCAAGTACCTAAGACTCCCCACCAGACTGCGGTACTCGGTGGCGTCCACCAACGCCGTCGTTCCCTCCTTCGACAGCTTCAGGCGTGCTTCCATTGGGGTATGACAAGGATTGCACCCTGCCATGTTTGCCTTCTGCAGCAGCCTGCGCACATACGCCGCTTGCCCGAGGGTGATAGCAGCCTTGGACTGCCTCACCTCGATGCCCAAGTAGTAAGACAGCAACCCGAGGTCACTCATCCTGAACAGGCGCTGCATCTCCACCTTGAATGCTTCGACTCCACCTTCCTTGGCTCCTGAAATAATCAAATCGTCGACGTAAACACCGACGACCACCCGTGACGACCCCTTGCCACGGGTGTACATGCCATGCTCACTGGAGCACCGTGCAAAGCCGAGATCGCGCAGGCTGGTGTCCAGCTTCTGGTTCCATGCTCGGGGGGCCTGACGAAGCCCATAGAGCGCCTTCTTCAGGCGCAGTACCTTCCTCTCATGCCCAGCCGCGGTGAAGCCAGGCGGCTGGTGCACATATACCTCCTCCGCGAGGTTTCCATTTAGGAACGCCGACTTGACATCCATATGATGGACAAGCCAGCCCTCCTGTGCAGCAACGGCAAGGAGCATCCTCACCGACTCCATTCTCGCCACCGGCGCGAACACCTCATCGAAATCGACGCCGGCCTGCTGGACATAGCCCTTCGCCACGAGCCGGGCTTTGTGCTTGATGATCTCCCCTTGTTCATTGCGCTTGAGCTTGAAAACCCACTTGAGGCCGATCGGGCGATGGCCTTGGGGCAGATCAGTGAGCACCCAGGTGCCATTATCCTCGATGGATGCCATCTCTTCCATCATGGCCTTCCTCCAGTTCTCGTCACCTCGTGCGTCTTCGAACGTGGCTGGTTCATCGTCCACGGCAAGCATGAGTACGCCGTCTATCTCCCGTTCAGCATGTCCTGGGGTAGCCGCCGGTCCAAGAACGTTCTCCAGTGTTCTGAACCGCAGCGGTACCTCGTCGTCGTGCTCGCCGTCAAGGTCCGGTTCACCAGAGGGAGGTGACGCGAACTCCACAGCTGGGACCGATGTAGGGGACGCAGGTGTTGCTGGTCCGCTGCCTCCATGTGCGCCTGCTGGTGAACCCACGCTCGACGCCGCCGTTGGCGTACCCAGCGTTGTCGGCGTTTCACCTTGCGATCCAGTCGAGTGCACTGAACTTTCCCCGAGCGAGCCGTCTGGCGCACCATCTACCTGCAGCTCCATGGGATCACCACGGCGAACCGTCACCGTCATGTGCTCGACGTGGAACGGTTCCGAGTTCGCCGTGTGCTTGCCGTCGTCGTGCTCGCCCCAGTTCCACGGCCTGCCTTCATCAAACACGGCATCGCGGGATATGTGGACGCGATCGGTGTTCGGGTTGTAGAATCTGTATGCCTTGGATCCAGGTTCATAACCGATGAATACCATCGGCGTGGAGCGATCATCGAGTTTGCTCCGGTGTCCACCAGTGGCCTTGACATGTGCAACGCAGCCAAAAACACGGAAGAAGTGCACAGGAGGCTTAGAACCATACCACGCTTCAAACGGCGTCATGCTTTCAACACTCCGTGTCGGCGATCTGTTCAGGATGAAGACCGCAGTCATGACCGCCTCCCCCCAGAACTTCCCAGGCACCCGCATCGCCTTGAGCATGCTCCGCGCCATGCCCAACACAGTTTGGTTCCGGCGTTCCACCACTCCATTTTGCTGCGGAGTGTAGGGCGCCGTGAGGTGTCTCTGGACACCGCGCTCGGCGCAGTAGTCGTTGAAGGTGCGCGCCGTGAACTCTCCACCACGATCAGTGCGAAGAGTCCCGAGGCGCCGACCTGCCTCCACTTCTGCCCGGGTCTGGAGCTGAACGATGGCCGCCGCAGCTTGATCCTTCGACGTGAGGAGCACAAGCCACATGAATCTGCTTTTGTCATCGACGGCGAGTAGAAACATGCGCTTGCCACCCGGCGTCTCCGGAGTGATAGGCCCACACAGGTCAGCGTGCACCAACTCTAGAAGATGAGCTGCACGGTACCTGCTCGACGTCGGAAACGGCCGTCGCCGTTGCTTCCCAGCTAGGCAGCTCTCGCACACTTGATCAACGTGCTCAACTGGTGGCAGCCCGCGCACCAGTCCTCCCTTCGACAGCGCCCTCAGCCCCTGGAATCCGAGGTGCCCAAATCTGGCGTGCCACTGCCAGGCAACCTCCGAGCTCCGGGCGGCGAGGCAGACGGGCCTGTCGATGTCGAGGTTCAGGTCGTAGAGCCGACTCGCCGTCCTCTTCACCTTCGCCAGCAGTCTCCTCTGCTGGTCCCAGATCCTCAGCACTCCATGCTCGATGAGGATCTTGTAGTCATCTTCATCGAGTTGCCCCAAACTGACAATGTTCGTTGTCAGCTTGGGAATGTAGTACACGCCGGCGAGCACCTCGTGGTCACCGTTCTTGCACTTGAAAAGGATGGTCCCGCGGCCCTCAATGGCCACGACCGAGCCGTCTCCGAAACGGACGGTTCCTTGCACGCCGGTGTCGATGTTGGAGAAGGCACCACGCTCCCCCGTCATGTGATTCGTTGCCCCGGTGTCGAGGATCCACCGAGACCCGCCAGTGCCCTTGTCGTCGAACTGGACGAACAGCTTGTTCTCCTCCAGGTGGACGCGCTCCTGCCGCGTTGGTGATGATGTTGCAGCTCCGGCCGTGGCCAGAGCCACGTGAACAACGGGGTCGGCCGCGTGCGCGATGGGGAGGACCTCCTCCTCCTCGAAAGTCCACCGGGTGTAGCCTCCCCCTTCGAGCTGAACGGGTAGCTGCTCGGGTGTCGATGGCGGCTTGGGATCCGATGGCGAGCGTGTCGAAGCCAAGTCGATGTAGAGCGACGTCACCCCCATCATCAGCCTAGCCTCCGGCTCCTCCTCCGCCTGGGCAGCGTGTGCCTGCTCGTCGCGTTTCTTTTTGCGGCATTCGCGAGCCCAGTGGCCCGTTTTGCCGCAGTAGGCACATTCATCGGCGGCGATCTTCCTCTTCTTGCCATCACCGCCGGCGGGTGGCTTGGAGCCACCACTTCTTCCACCGCCTTGGGACGAGCCACCACCTCGGCCGCGCCGTTGCTTGGACGGTGGAGGCCGCCCAGCCCCGGAACCGCCCTCGCCTGAGAGCTGCAGCCGGGACACCACCCGCGCCACTAGCTCCTCCTCCGTGTTATTGAGGCGCGCCGTGGAAGAGTTTGAGCCTCCACCGGTGTCGTGCCCGTCGTCAGCCGCCTTGAGCCTCCCCGTGACCTCCTCGATCGTGAGCTCATTGATGTCGAGGAGCGTTTCGATGGAGATTACTAGCTGCCTGTACCTCGGTCGAGCGACGCGGAGGTATTTGGCAACCACCTTCGGCTCCGGCTCTGGGTCACCGAGGATCGCCAACCGCTGCACGAGATTAGACAGACGCAGGGCGAAATCCTCGACGGACTCACCATCTCGGAACGCGATCTGCTCGTACTCCGCACGGAGACTCTGCGCCGTCGACTTCCGCACCCGATCGTCGCCGATGCGCATTGTCCGGATCGCCTCCCACGCCTCCTTGGCCGATGCCTTCGTCGCCAAAGTGGGCACCATCTCCTGGGGCACGCCGGAGCAGATTGCTTCCAGCGCGGAACGATCGTCGTGGTAGTCGACGTCCTCGTCCTCAATCGCATCCCAGAGGTAGCGCGACTGCATCTTCAGCTTCATGAGCAGCGACCACGTGTCGTAGTTTGTCTTCGTGAGCTGTGGCCAGTTGCCGGATCCGGTCGTCTCCCGAACGACGCGCTCGACGACGCCCTCCTGGCGTCGCGTTCGCGAGCGACGACGAGTCCGCGAACGGCGCGTCGGTGATCGGCTTCGAGACGGCGATCGCGGTGGAGTCTTCCCAGAGCCGCTTCCCGTCGACTTCGTGTCCGCCATCGCAACGCCTAAGGCCCTTCTCGTACAAGCTCTGATACCAATTGTTGTCGGCACCGCCTGCGATCCGTCGCCTGAATCGATGAAGACACCCTGCAACTGCACACCGAACTCACGAACGCACATGCACACAATACACAGAAGGTTTTTGTTGCCACTCCAGCGCAAGCGCTACCTTTCTGACTCTATTGATCAAAGTATATAAGCAGCGTCGGCCGTTACGACTCAACGGAAATGACGGACACAACGACTACGTGGTTTGCTGCACCGCGAACTTCGCGCGATTCTGGCGTACAAGACGCATCCGGTGACGGATTCAGTTTTATTGGCTACGATGAAAAACTAGCTAACTGAACTCTGAAAGTTCTGAACCTGGACTGAGTGAACAGACTGAAACCAACTGAACTAACTGAATGAAACCAACACCCATTTCACCCAAGATCCTCAGCCAAGCCGTTCGACGCGCGGCGAGCAGCAGCGAAGAAGCCCTCCGTCGTGTGCGGCGTCTGCGACGTGCGGTGCATGTCGGTGTTCCACCTCAAGCAGCACGAGCAGGGCAGGAAGCACCGGAGCAAGGTGGCCTACAGCGCTGGGGAGATGAACGTGCAGTGCCAGGTATGCAACGTGCACCTCTCCAGTGAGCTCAACGTCTTGGAGCACTACTCCGGTAAGCAGCATCTCCGGCGGCTCTTCCTCTCCGGGGCCAATGGTGCCACGGGCAACCAAACAACCTGACATGGTTATGGTACCAAGCAAAAGTGCTTCCATTCTCTCCTAAAAAATGGTTTCACAGAAGCTGAGAAGATAATTTTTTGCGCTCCTTTATGACTACAAATACTTTATGGTTTATGCACTTTTCATTTTTTTTGGAAGAGCATGGAAGCACTTAAAATTACTTACTACTACTACCACTAAAGTCTAAAGCTATTCCATTGACACTACTATCCGGTGCTTTTTGAACTTTTGAATTGTGCTGTCTGCGTACCAGTATGTATGTAACTGCAGCGCATTAGCCTAATGACTGCCAAATTTATCATTCGAATTCTGTAATAATAGATTATGCTGTGTGCAACTCTGTTTTATTCTGCTTGCCTTCTTACTCTGAGTTGTTTCTTAAATTTCAGCAATCTCAGTTAAAGCTTTAGGTGAGTTTTGTTAGCATTTGGTTAGTTCTGTTCTGCAGCAGATTTAACTAACCAAATGCTTGTGCGCATGTTTAGTTCCCGCATGAATGATCACATCAAGGTGGCTGCAGCTAGCTGAAGCCAGCACAGCTACTAAAACAAACAAGGAACCGGCAACCGCGACGGATCACCTACAGAGAGAAAGGTGTAGCATCCCAATTTTTGGGACTTTTTGAAAATTTTCAAAATAAAAACAACCATTTGATTTGTCTTCATTTGTTAAAACTTAATTTGAAATTTCAGAAAATAAACCAATTTAATATGATTAAATCAAACTTCAATTTAATTAAAAAATTGGTTTATTTGATTTTCTGAATTTGTGGGCTTTCCAAGTTCCTTTGTTATTCCTTGGAATTCTATTTATTTTGTTGCTCATCCAAAACTTATTTTCTTTGTTGTAAAATTTAATTTAATTAATTATTTCAAAGTGTTGGCTTCTAATTTGGAATTCTTGTTTATATAAATATTATTCAAATCAAATCCTGAATCTTATTTCAACTCCAAATCAAAATCCAAATTCCGAGTCTCAATTCAAATCTCAATTCCAAAATCAATTCATTTCTCGGCCAATTCCGAATTCAAATTTTTATTTTGCATTCATCTCAATTTCTAACCTCAACCAAAAATTCAAAATTCAAATTTCTATTTGATTTTTCTCCGAAATAAAAATATCAGAATTTCATTTCATTTTTTCTTGGACCAAAAATCTTCTTTTCTTTTCTTTTCCCTTTTTCCTCTCTCTCTCTCTTCTTTCTTTCTTTCTTTCTTTCTTTCCCCTCTTTATCTTTTCTCTTTCTTTTCCTTCTTTCTCCTAGCTCTTCTGTCCCTGCCCTTTCTCTATCCCGACCGCGCCGCCCCTGCGCCAGTGTGCGCCCTCCCCTGCGTCGAACCCAAGTTGCCAGCCCGCGTCATGCTCTGGTCGCGCCCAGCCCGGCTGCACCATGTGCGCCACGCATTCTCGCACCGCTCGCGCCATTTGCGCTGCGTCGTGCGCACCCCAACCGTGCACCCTTGCATCGCACCACCTACGCCTGCGCCGCACCCGTGCCACGCCAGTACCACGCCGTGTGTCGCCGCCGCCGTAATTGCCGGCTAAACCACTGTTGAGAATCCCATGGACGTTCCCCGTCGATCCGAGCGCCGCCTTCGGCTATTAAAGGGAGCACCACGTGTTCCCATCTTCCCTCTTCGATTTGCCCCAAACCCCTTCGTCTTACTCTTCTCCGTTTGCCCAAAACACCTGACGTCATCCGCTCTCTTCTTCAAGTCTGGTGACGATGCCATCAAATCGATCTCCCTCTGCGGTGGGTTTTCTCCCATTATGATCATGTCATAAAGTGTTCTCGGTACTCCTCTTCCCATCCCTCACCTCGATTCATCTTCTCCGTCGCCGTGGAGCATCGCCGCCACGGTCCTCCTTTTGCCCCACTTGTCGCCGTGGCGCACCTCCTCGAAGCTCCCCGACCCTGCCTACACCTTCACCTTGCCGCCTCGAGCCCGTGCTCGCATCGCCTTGGCCCATCTGCCGCTGGAGTGCTGTCGCCCCGTGTGCCCGCCGCCGGCTGTGCGCCTCCGGCGCCACCCACGCCGCCACCTTCTACGGCTTCCTCTCGAGGCCGGCAACCCATTTTGGGTGTCGCCGTCGGCCGCCACGCAGCCCCTCGCCAGCGTCGCCCCTTGGCCGTGCGCCTCCCCTGCCTGCTCTGTTTCTTCTTCTTTCCTTCCTTGTCTCACTTCCATGTGGACCCCGCTGTCATAATCTCTCCTTTCTCTCTTTCCCTCTTTCTTTCTCTAGCAAGTGGGTCCCGTGAGTCAACATTTTCTTTTAATTCCTTAATCCTGAAAAGGAATATTCTCTAGAATATTCCCTCCTTTTCTATTTTCACCATTTCATGTGAAAATCAAACTCCCAGATGTTTGTTGATTCCGTCGATTCTTATTCCTAAATTCATCTAAATTTAATATCTCTCTATTGATACTAATTTTATAAATTTTGGATTTTATTTGATTTTTTGTTATTTATTTGTCTCGATTCGCACGTGTAGAGTCCGACGCCGCATAAGCCACTTTGGATCAACCGGACGCAGTGATCTCAACCTTCGACGAAGGCGAGTCTCCTTGAACATTTTGTACCTATGATTTTTTTTTAAAAAATATTGTTTTCAGTTTTAAAGTATTATGCATTGCTATTTCACATAAAATGATGAGTTCAAATAGTAGGTTGTTAGTTAAATCTAAAATTGTTAATGTCTTCCTTTGATAATTGTTATCCTATACCCTTGTAACCCAAGCATAGTACTCCACAATATTGATTACAACATTGTGGAATAGTTAAATACGGTATAATTGCTTAGACATACTTTTCGATCTTGATCACTCACTAGGGGGAACTATTATTACCTTTTATGTAAATCTTTTTTAGAAATGTATGGCAATAGGTATTGTCGTTGATTTATAAAATAAAATAAAATAAAATTGTGAAAGTCAGTTTAGACTTGGGTGGATGGTAAGTTGAGGTGGGTGCAGTTAGAGCACAAGATCTTATATTGTGTTAAGTTTCATACAAGTCATATTAAGGACCGACGCTTGTGACTATCCAAACTGAGTAATACCGTACAACCACATGTCCTAAATGGGAAGGATATGGCTGATTAATTTGCTAAGTCTGGACATCTAGCCCGCAGGTTGTAGATGGTAGGAGTTACTTGGGTAGTGCAGACGATTGTAATTGACGTCCATGTCTGTCGGGGCTTGCGCCGGGGCGATGGTAATTGACGTCCATGTCTGGGCAGGTTATCCCCCACAACGGCGAGCTTCGGGTCGATGGTAAATGACGTCCATGATTTGAGGTTAAGCTCATCGAGTGGGTTAATGTGAGGATAAAGTATTATAAAAACCTAATGATAATCACTTAGTCGCACATCTACAAAAGTGTATTAGATGGATATTATAAGCTGATTATCTTGTGTGGGTCAAGGTGTACTACTTCTTTAGAGTGTAAAACTATTCGAATAGCCGTGTCCACGGTCAAGGGCGAGCAAGGTGCGTTTTCATATAGTAGATTTTGATTTTGATTTCAAAAGAGTAAATTTTGGGAACCCAGGAGCAGTTGGGACTCTCGGGCAGTTTTTCTGGCAGCTAGAGCCAGTTGGACAGTTAGAGCCTTATCCTTTGAACCTTGGCGGCTAGAGCCTTGATACTAGTGGTTGGTAGCTAGAACCTTCACTAGTGATACAATTAATTTATTTATCGAAACTACGTTTGTAAAATACGCTTTATGAAAATTATTTAAACATAAAATATTGTTTTGTGCAAAAGAACCATATAAACTCCACTTGTTAAAGCTATGCATATGCATTTTCCCCAAGACTCGCGAAGTACTTTATGTACTCACGTGCTACACTCAAAATAAATCTTAGAAGCCTTCAATGATGCCGAGGACGACTACAACTACTTCGCCTATAGCTTTGATTAAGGGCATCCGGAGTACTAGGCCATGCTCCCTAGTCGAATGCCGGTGGGCAATTTGATAGGCCACCACTCGGAGTTTATCATTTATTGTTTCCGCTGCTGTAAGACTCAAGGTCTTTCGACCTCTTTTGTAATAAGTGGCCTTAAAGCCGGTACTTTTTGACTACTTTTATGTTATTTCATGATTCAAACTTGTTATCAACATTGTATTCACTGTGTGCATTAGCTACTGATCAGGGACTGGTGCAGAAATACACAGAGGGTTCAGATTTAGAAATCCGGGTCCCGACAAAAGGAAAGAATAATATGGGTTTAACTAAAGCAAGATGGTAAAGAAAGGCTAAATTGAACCCATTGTTCAGTCCCAGAGGGACAAAGGAAGTGAAGACCAATAGGGCATCAGCCAAGTGAAGTTGTTGACAATGACTCATGGACATAGTCACATAGACCACAAGCATCTTCTGAACTCTCAAGGAAGGGAAGACTAAAAGTCTGAAACCTAGGATTGCTCGCGCAATCTTAGCCAATAAATGTTGTTTTTGTTGGAAATATGGATAATACTTTAATTCCAGATTTTATTATGAGGCAAAGATCACAAATAATTAAAAATGCATAAAACAATACTAACAGCAGACAACTTATTGTACTTCTAAAAATACACAATAATAATATTATAATAGAGTAGTTTGGTCACACAACCAACTTACAGTTCGGCTTGATGAAGAACAGAAAACAGAGTAGACTCAATGCAGTGTAGAACGTAGATGAAGCAGCGTAGCGAGCGATCGCGCAGATGCGCTACCCAGAAACCTTATTGCTGCCCCGTGCAGGTATTCTCTGCCTAAATGGTTTAGAGATATCCACTCACTCTCATTCCTGATGCACGCCGAGGAGAACGGATGACTTGGTTCGACAACACAACATACTAGCACAGAACAGAGAGGAAGAAGAATAAATGGAAATGAATCAAAATTGGTCTCAGGTCTGGACGTCTCCAGACCCTTTTAAGGTCAAGATATTTAAGGTCGAGACAATTACTCTCTACTAACTGCATAATAAAGCACATAATGAACCACTGGTAACTGCTAATTGAAAAACCAATTAATGGTAATTAAGCAGTGATGAGGATCTAATAATCCTCAATTATTTACATTATTTATTTGTAATATTTATTATAGATGACAATATCTTTCATACAACCTTTAAGGGTACCTCTCAATATCAACAATGACGGATATTATAAATACCTAGTGGTCGTTAGCTATTCTACGACCACTCTATATGGTTGTAAGTCATTCTACTACCACTTCATGGTCGTAAGTTCTTATGCGACCACCTATTGATCGTAAATCCTACTACGATCACCTCATGGTCATAAGCTTTACTACAACCAGGTCATTTACGACCACCCAATAGTTGGTAAGAACTACAGACATATGAGCTCAATCGACTAGGGATATTTGTACGCTGTGTTTAATACACACACTAGTTAATATGTATCGTTATCCCCTGAGATAATTGAACGTATTAACCCTCTGTCTCTGACATAACTGCAAGGCGACGTAGAGGGATATATCTTTGACAACAACCGCCATTGAACGTGTGTATTACATCAAACATTAAGGTGTCTCTTGATATAGACAACCGTCATCATTTCATACGCTATATAAGGAGTAAAGTAGGTAGACAGAGAAAAAAAGGGGAATCATCAGATTCAGAAAGGACAACGAGAGACAGAAGTCACAAAGCCCTAGTTTTAGTGACTTCCTCACTGTTGTAAACACAATCAATACAGGAACACAGGAGTAGGGTTATTATTCTCTCAGGAGAAGGCTTGAACCTGTATAAAAATTATCATGTCCTTTTTAGTGTGGTTTTGCTCTAGAAGAGCCCCAATATTCATTCATAAGATCGATACTAAACCATCGATAAATAGTGTTTATCAGCTCCTGACTATACCATGGTCTACGGCTCCGACCAGTGACCAGATTGGTCTTCTGACGACCAGACCGGTCTTCTAACCGAAGCTACGTGATTGCCACGCGAATATACGCGCGTGTGACTTTAGCTATAGTCCTCATCATGCCACCCCATACTATGTGCAACGGTGGAGATAGGGGGCGACCAGGGGCCTGGCTCTCTCCAAGGAATTCATGAACCTCCAACTAGGATGCAATATTTAGTAGAAAGTGGGTTATCTTAGTTAACTTAATTGGTAAATAAAAAACCCAACAAAGCCGAAAATCCTAACACACAACTAATGACCGATCGACTGCCCTCGATGCAACGCACGACTATACAGTTGTCATTTCATCTATCTCCTATATTTCATTCCCATCAAGGTCTTTGTGTCTTGCATTATTGGTAATTGGCCACGATCCTGGAAGTTTTCAATTTCCAACGTTGCCATGTCGACGTCGCAGCCACCCGACGAGCAACAAGAAGCGTAGGATGGCAATATTTATAAGTTATTTTTATGTAAACCATGAATTTAACAAGTCTTATATAAATTGCAGGTATGTTGATGAGACTAAATCTCGCAACAAGCATGATAATACTTACACTCATCACCATTATAAAATGGATGTATTCAATATCGCAATAGATCAATAGTTGCATGAGTTGAATGAAAGATTTGGTGTACAATCAATGGAACTTTTGGCACTAAGTGTATCCTTGGGTCCAAGAGTTCCCTCTTTCAACCATAGTACAAAAATTCAGACCGGTAATTGACCCCGTGAGTGGTTCACTGGTTCACCGATCGGACCATCGGTTTACCGGTCCAACCATCGGATCAAAAAAATTATAAAATAATACCTATTGTCAGTTTGTTAGAGAAGAATAGGTTAACTAGACTTATTTTATGTTCATAGATAGCAAACCAACTTTGCCCAGTTGGTTACTTGGGGCGTTGGGACTCCTCACAAGCATGCGTGAGGTCTGGAGTTTGACTCCCCTCAGCCGAAAAATATTTTTTGAGTGCTAGGCACTGCATCGGTCCAACTGGTCCCGGTTTTAGTGCCAGTTTAGAGCAAAACCGCCCGGCCGACCGGATTTTCACCGGTTCAAAGTGGCTCATATGCAGAAACAGTCTTTGCTATAAGCCGGACCGGACCAGGCGCTAGTCCCGGTTTTTTCTAGTCGAACCGCCGGTCCGATCCGGATTTTCATCGTATGCTTTGAACATGTCAGATATACGTACTTTAGTGGAAAAGTTCTATCCTGCATATTTTTCTAGCCAAGAGAGAGCTCAGTTGGAGTGTCAACTACTGCATTAACAGCTTGATGTATGTAGCCATCCTGATCTAAGGAGTTAGTCCTTGCTTGTCGATTTGACAAATGGATTAGTTAAGACTGGTAAAGCCTATGTTTATCTAATGGTTGATAGATTGCTAAGGTTAGTGCTAACTCTTCCTATGTCAACTGCAACCGGTGAGCGAGCATTTTCAGCTATGAAACTCATCAAGACCTAGCTTTGAAATAAAATGAGAGAAGGCTTCTTCGAGATTCCATGGTTCCCTATATCGAGAAAGAAATTGCACACAAGTTCAGTTCTGATGAAATTATTAATATATATGATCTTCTCGGTAGCCGCGGGGCCAAACTTAAGTTAATATAGATGTAATTTCTTTTGTATTCGGCAAACAAGAAAACACAGTACTATGTTAATCATGATAATCATGTTGGAGTATAAAGATATTGTTATGTGCACTTTGGTTTTCTAATTACTTGGCCCTCTCCGTTTGCAATTCCTGGTTCCGTCACTGACCATGTGTCACATGTTTCAAAGGTTGACAAGGATTCCATTTTATAAATTGCTCTCCCACCATCTAGTTAGGCAATATGTGACTAAACCATATATACTTTGAAATACTTTGAAATTTAAGGATGAAAGATCCTTAGCACGTTCTAGCCCAATTCTAACAGTATTAATAATCTAGCTCAGCGACCGCCGACCCGTGCATTCCCTGTGAGACGAAATTAACGGAAGTTTTGCCGGTGATAAGAGCCTAGACGGTGGCGGTTTCAGTCGTACGCGCGAGAAACAGGATACGTACGTGACCGAAAAACCGGAGGCCTACGGACGTGGCCGGAGGCATGCAGTTGTTGCGTTTGGTCATCGCCGTTCGCCAACACCGGAGAGGCGGGGAGAGTTGAGGAGAGACTCACCCACCAGCCACCGACCACCCTCCAGTCCGAGCCGCCTGCTTTCCCTAGTCCAAATCTCCTATTGGCCAGCGCTAGCTCTGCCTCTCTCACGGAGACACGCACGCGTCTCGTGCAGACTGCACGACCTTTGACGTTGCGCTGCAATGCATGGTACAAGTGTTTTTCTTCTCTTGGTCAGCCATAGACATCGAATGGTGGATCTAAAAGAAAAATAAACGGATGCTTTCATACACATCATGGTATATGTATAAGGTTATTGAGCTTATGTTGCACACCTATATTGTCGGACCCGGATTTTCTAATCCGAATCCTCTGTGAAAACGCCGTGCTATTCCCTGGATCAGTAGATAGCACTCACAGGCATTGCTGAATCATTCATACATGGCGTGAACTAAAGTATCATTATTACAAGCAACAGAGTGACATAGACCACGTCGGGTCGAGTTTTACAACAGGGGCCGATCAGGCCAAATGGATTACAATACAGAACACCGAATACGATAGCGGAAGCAAAAGGGTAGAGCTCATCTTTTCACAGGCAAGCGACTGGGGCAACCTCTGTACGACTGATATTACCCAAGGACCCGGATAATATCGGTTGTACGCAAGTACCAACGAGTCAACTTAGATCGCGTCGAGGCCTAGACTACGATCCTAGACTACTCTTCATCGCTTCCTTGTCCATCAACTCGGTTCCTCGTAGTAAGCATAGTCTCCTCCGTCGTCATCATCCAAGGGTTTGGGAGAGCGAGGATGAGCACAACTACCGTGCTCGCGAGCCAATACACAATGCAATGATATACATGCAAGGCTTACAAGGATGGCTCGGTTCTTTTATTTGCGAAGGCAGTACTTTTAAATAACATAAGCACAAATTCCTAGCACTTAGCATTTTTAACAAATTCCGTTTTAGTTAAAGAGAGAAATTGTGCAATATTTGTATCAGCAGAGGTTACCTCCACCTTCATGCTTAATTTTGATTGTGGTTACATCCACCACTAACGACACTGGGTACAAGGACCCAGGAATAACCAATCTCAGGGCTAGGTGAGCCCGCCACAATTTTCATACCACCCAACAAGGTTTTTGAAATAGAACTAACTCAAGTTAAGTTCCCATGTCCGCCTTTGACCGTAGGCACGACTGTTTAAACAGTTTGTAACTCTGCAGAGATTGTACACTTTACCCACAAGAGACAATTAACTCGTTGCCCTACACGATTCCGTAGTCGTGTAGTCGAGAGGTTGTCACAATAACTTTTCTAAATATCTCGCCCCTTCCCTCGTCTCAACCATATGGGGTTATGCCCATACGTTGCGCGGGATGTCCACCTCAGCGACTGGCGTAGCGTGGCTACACCTCAGCGACTGGCGAACTTCACCCTTGACTCGGTGTCCCTTCCAAGCCCGACATACCCGAGCTTGTGCCTCCTTTAACCCTCCAAAGAGATGATTTTCAGGATTTGATAAATGTACTAAGCCAAGTCGCAGCTTGTTGCGCACTGTGGTTGTACTTGTTATACACAGAGGTCGTGACAAGATTAAGTCCTTAGGGTTGTCCGGACGGCTCAACCACATTCCCACCATTCTCGTGCTACATCCGCACCCACCATCTTTCCATCCGCCTGCACGGGTATTAGCGCTTTAGGGTTTTGAGATGTAAATACAACAATTCAACCATCTCAGTCATTAACCCGCAATGACTGCCCAAATCATTTTATGTTTGAAATGATGATGATTAGGACATTTTAATGTCCCGGTACTTAAGCAAGTCTAGCATGTCGCTTAAGTACAACCTATAGCTAGTATTACCATATAATTACTAGGGTGACAATGGAATTAAGGGATTCAAGTTGTCAATGATGACATAATAATTAATTATTCAACAAATGGGTAATTAGCTACCTTAAGCTTTAACATACAGTTGTTTAAAGAATTAAAGCATGCAATTTGCTATTTTAAAAGAATATAATTTGCATAAAATGTAGGCTCAATATGATCAAAGTATTGACTCGCCTTGGTTGTAGGGGAGAGAGTCCGGGTAGTCTTGTTCTTGATCGACGTGGAGGTCTCCGGCGTCTCCGAAGTCTACGCGGGCGAAGTACCGGAAAAATAAACGACAAGCAACGAGAGCCAATAAATACACACGAATACACAAATGAACTCCAAATGGAACAAGACCTATGCCATTAGCAAGATCTTGATTTTAGAAATTTTTAGAAATTTACTTCATAAATTTTGGAGTTGAAATGGGGGAGTTATTAATATTTAAAGTCTCACTTTTAAATTAAAATAGAAAAAGGAAACTAAAATTACAAAAAAAAAGAAAAACGAAAAGTGGCCCGCACCACTTGCGCCCGCCTGAGCGCACAGAGAGCAGGAGGCGGCCCACGGCGCGGAGGCGGCCCAGGAGGGGGAAAGAAGGAGGCGGCCCGGGGGGGTGCTGCCCTAGGAGGGCAGAGGGGCGCGGGAGGAAGGGGAGCACGAGGCGGCGGCGACGGCGCGCGAGGGGGAGAGAAGGAGGCGGCGGCCGAGGGGAAGAGAAAGAGCGCGCGGCGCGCGGGGGGAGAAAAGAAGAGGAAGGGGGAGGGCGCACGGCGGCGGCGACCGAGAGGAGCACGGCGGCGGCAGCACACGGGGATGGAGGGGATCCGGAGCTCACGGCGACCAGGTGAGTTCTTCTTCCTCTCTACTTCTTTGCTCGGGACGGAGGGGAAAGCGGTGGGGAGGTGAGGGCACCGGGGCGGGGTCTTTTAAAGCCGGCGCGAGGAGGGGGGGTCCGGCGAGCGGCGCGGCTCGGGCGCGCGCGTGCGCACGGAGGAATGATGGCGGCGGGGAAGCGATGGTGCAGAGGGCAGGCGGTGGCGTGCGCGCGGCGACAAGCAGCGCACGCGAGCGCGGGAAGGGAAGGGAGGAGGGGGGGTCCGGGCCGGCGAGGGGGAACGAAGGGGGCCCCGGCGAGGGTTGACCCGGGAAGGGGGAAAAGGGGCATCACAAATCCTACCCACCTTAAACGGAATCTCGACCTCGAGATTCGAGCTGCTCCGAGAACAGGGACGGGAAATCCAGCTTAAGTTGATCTTCTCGCTCCCAGGTGGCTTCCTTGGCTGAGTGATGGCTCCACTGAACCTTGCAAAGGCGGATGACTTGACGTCTTGTCCGCTTCTCGACGACGTCGATGAGTGCTCTGGATAAGTCAAATCTTTCTCAAGTGCGATGGCTTCGACGGGAGTATGCTCTTCGGGTACTCTGAGACATTTCTTTAGTTGAGAGACGTGGAACACGTTGTGGACGTCTGACAAACTTTCCGGTAGCTCTAGCTGATAGGCAACTTCTCCACGCTTAGCGGTGATCGGGAACGGGCCTATGTATCTTGGTGCGAGCTTGCCTTTAACTTTGAATCTTCGGGTTCCACGAAGTGGCGATACCTTGAGATACACAGCATCTCCAACTTCGAAGGTTAAGTCTCTTCGACGGTTGTCAGCATAACTCTTCTGTCTAGACTGAGCTGCTTGAAGGCGATCTCTGATTAGTCGAACTTTCTCTTCAGCTTGCTTGAGAGTATCCGGTCCAAAGACATATCCTTCACCTGATTCTGACCAATGCAGAGGAGTTCTGCATTTTCTTCCATAGAGTGCTTCAAACGGGGACATTTTCAGACTTGATTGATAACTATTATTGTATGCAAACTCGGCATATGGTAGACATTTTTCCCAGTCTACGGTAAACTCCAAAGCACAAGCTCGAAGCATGTCTTCTAGGATTTGATTTGTTCTTTCCGTCTGACCATCGGTCTGCGGATGATAGGCTGTGCTGAAGGTAAGGTGTGTTCCAAGGGCATCATGCAAACTAGCCCAGAAATGCGAGGTAAATTGAGAACCTCGATCGGAGACTATTCTCTTGGGTACTCCATGTAAACACACGATACGGGCCATGTATAACTCGGCTAACTTGTCTCCCTTGTAAGTTGTCTTCACAGGGATAAAGTGGGCGACTTTAGTCAATCTATCAACTATAACCCATACTGAGTCACATCCGGACTTAGTTCGAGGTAGACCGGTAATGAAATCCATTCCGATTTCTTCCCATTTCCACTGAGGGATCTGTAAGGGTTGTAGCAATCCGGCTGGTCTTTGATGTTCAGCCTTGATTCGCTGACATACATCACAACAAGCTACATACTCGGCGATATCTCTTTTCATTCGCGGCCACCAATACAAAATCTTCATGTCTTGGTACATCTTGGTGCTGCTGGAGTGCGAGTGTGTAAGCTAATCGTGAGCTTCCTTTAGAATCGATCTTTGAGTTCCTTCGGTGGGGAACAAAGAGACGTTTCCCATACCATAGGACTCCTTGCTGATCTTCGATCATTTTGGGGGCTTTTCCTTTTGTCATGAGGTGCTTGAATCTCTGGACTCCAGGATGTCCCTCTTGAGCGGCCTTAATCTGCTCTTCTAGAGTTGGATGGGCCTCTACAGTGGCTAGGGTGCCTTGCTTTATTAACTCAAGGTTGAGGGCTTCAAATTCCTTGTAGAGCTCGGGTTGATGCTCTTGAATCATGATATTACTGCAGTAGGATTTACGGCTTAATGCATCAAGAACTACATTAGCCTTTCGGGATGATAATGGACATCCAAGTTATAATCCTTTATTAATTCTAACCATCTTCTTTGTCGAAGGTTGAGGTCCGATTGGGTGAAAATGTACTTGAGACTCTTGTGGTGCTGTAGACATTACGGTGATTTCCAATCAAATAGTGTCGCCAAATTTTTAGGCGTGCACTCTGCTGCTAACTCCAAATCATGGGTTGGATAATTGTCTTCGTGAGGACGGAGTTGTCGGAAGCATAAGCTACAACTTTTCCTCCTTGCATGAGCACACAACCAAGACCTTGGCGCGATGCATCACAATAGACTTCAAGTCTTGATGTATATCCGCAGATTAGTACTTGTGCGAAGTTAACTTCTTCTTCAATTCTTGGAAACTCTTTTCACAAGCTTCGTCCAATCATACTTCTTTTCCTTTTTAGCGGATGGGTCATCGGTTTGGAAAGCTTAGAGAATCCTTCAATGAAGCGTCAGTAGTATCCGCCAAGCCGAAAACTACGCACTTCCGTTACCGATGTGGGTTGTTTCCATTCCATTACAGCTGCTACTTTGGATGGATCAACTGCGATTCCTCCAGCGGATACAATGTGTCCGAGGAAACTGATTTCATGAAGCCAAAATTCACATTTACTGTACTTGGCATAAAGATGATTCTCTTTAAGCTTTTCTAAGACCAATTGCAAGTGTTCAGAATGTTCTTCATCGGTCTTTGAATAGATCAAGATGTCGTCTATGAACACGACAACAAACTTGTCTAAGTATTCCATGAATACTTTGTTCATGAGGTTCATGAAGTAGGCTGGCGCATTGGTCAAGCCAAACGGCATGACAGTGAACTCATACAGGCCATACCGGGTGGTAAAAGCCGTCTTAGGAATATCCTCATTCCTGATCTTAAGCTGATGGTATCCTGACCTCAGGTCTATCTTGGAGAAAACTGATGCTCCTGTCAACTGATCGAACAGGTCATCAATGCGAGGTAAGGGATACTTGTTCTTGATGGTCACATCATTGAGTGCTCTGTAGTCCACGCACAATCTGGCGGTGCCATCCTTCTTCTTCACAAAGAGAACTGGCGAACCCCAGGGAGAAGAACTAGGTCTAATGAAGCCTTTGTCTTGCAAGTCTTCAATTTGTGTCTTAAGCTCTTCAAGCTCGTCAGCGGCCATTCTGTATGGTCTCTTAGCAATTGGGGCTGTCCCTGGCTTCAAGTTGATGACAAACTCAACATCTCTGTGCAGTGGCATGCACAGTAATTCTTCTGGGAAGACATCGGGGTAAGCTTGAACTACAGGCGTTGTCTCTAGGGACAACTCTCCAAGGTGGTGGATTGTTCTATTCAAAGGAGAGGAACGATCCACACTAACTCTTATTGTGGTCTCTGGGTTCTTGGTGAGCACCACTTTTCTGTTGGCGCAATCTATCAATCCTTGATATTTGGCCAACCAATCCATCCCTAGGATGATATCCAGCGTTTGAGATTCTAGCACCAGAAGGTTTGCTAGGAATCCGGAATGTTCCATAGCAATTTCTACCACAGGACCGATCGAGGTAGCGAAAGGGTCCCCCGGGTGAGCTAAGTACCACGGGTTTCTTTAACTTATAGGTTGGCAACTTAAGCCTTTCGACAAACTTTCTTGAAATAAAAGAGTGCGAAGCTCCAGAATCAAACAAAACTTGTGCGGGTACTGAATTAACAGGGAACGTACCCATTAGTACTCCTGAGGCACCTTGAGCTTCCTCGGCTGTGACGTGGTTCACACGGCCATGGCTTTGTGTTGGTGTAGACCTTGATGCCTGCGAAGTCTGGTGACTCTTGCTTGGGGCTGGGGTCCTGCCTTGAACTGGCGTTACTCCTGTGTTGAGTCTTGCTGGAGCATTCTGACGGGTAGGACAACGATTGGCGAAGTGTCCTCTTTCTCCACAAGCGAAGCAGTGGAGGTTTGCTGCTGGGTTGACTGCTGCTGGTTGCCCGGCGGGGCGGAGAGCACCGAATCCACTTCCTTGGGGACGCGGGGTGGAAACTTGAGTTTTCTGAGAGGAGGCTGCAGACGATCTGAAAGATGAGCTGCCTTGGAATGTAGACTTCTGGGGAAAGCTACCTTGTGGCCTCTGAAATGACATCTTCCTTTTGCGGCTAAACTCCGCAGTCTTCTTCTCATTTTCACAAATGAGGGCTTTATTAACCAACTGCTGGAAGCTAGAGTAATCATGGAGGATAAGCTGTCCTCTCATGTCTTCACGCATTCCCTCCACAAAGCGGTCGATTTTCTCTTCTTCATCAGCTACATCATTGGGGGCGTAGCGAGCAAGCTGGTTAAACTTGGTTAGATACTCATTTATCGACATCGACCGCTGAGAGCTCAATTCGTTCTTCTTCAATCTCATTGTTCCACTGGTACGGTTGGCCCGAAGCGGCTTTGAATTCCTCCCGAGAATCGGCCGCCATGCGGGTTCAACTTCACTTGTTGTATTTCCGCAACTTCTTCTATTGCGCGCAGAGGCGGGGATCTTGTGGGGCTCCAATCGTAGATGCTGCGACTTCGCTATTCCCGCTTCTTCTTCCTCTAGATTCTCATCACCTCGGCGGCGAGGTAATTCTCCCACCGTGCGATGGCGGCGCTTTTAGCCGATGGGTGGCGAAATCCACCTTGTCTTCATTTGAGCAATGGGCAAGACGAAGTTTCTTCTCGTGTCCCCGAGCCGTCTTGACTTCTAGCGGTTCATTGGCCGCAGCAAAGGTGAGAGGTCTTGTCTGAGAAAATCGCCGGTGGAGTTGCGATCGGCGGTCGGTCTGCGATTGTTTAGTAACGCTCAAGAATGCGAGTCACAAACATGACTTGAGTCATTGTTGGGTTTGTTGGTGGTGGAGGAGGCGGCTCTGTCCTCGGCCTTGGCCACGACCACGCCACGGCCTCTTCCTCGACTGCGCGAAGGCTCCACTGGATCAAGGCGGCTCTTCTTGGCGGCATCTCAAGAAACTCAAGCTTAGAACTAGAGGAGTATATGAGGTTCACTAGCCCTCTAAGGCACACATGACAAGAACAAAACCAACAAAAGAACGAAGCAAGTACAATACAAAGCCTAAAGCGACTACACTATATTAAGAGGTTAAGTGTTACATGACTCTCGAACAAAGCTTATACACTAAGCTAAGTCATGACACGAAATACAAACACATCGTCTACAAAAGAAAAGAAACAAAAGTGCTTGCAACCCAAAGATCGCTTCGGCAAGCATCGCTAGCTAACCTAAACTAATCGACAATGCTCTGCTGGACCGACCACAGCGCGATACGATTGCGGGAGCGAAGCGAACGGCTCGATCAAGCTTCGCGAACGGGAGCGAGAACGTGAACGGCGAGGTGGCGTCCACGGCTCGACTCGTCAAACCCGGGCGGTGGATCGGGCGCGTCCACGGCCGACTCTCCTAGGCGACGACCGGACAGGCGGGCGCGCACCTTCTTGCGTCTTGTGAGTCGGAGACGGGTCCTCGACGGGAACGTCGGCTCGGCCTCGGGAGGACGGGGCGACGAGAGGTGCAACCGGCCGGGCGAGGATCGTAGCGGCGGCTCGAGGCGTGCCAACTCGCAAGAGCGGCGTCCCTCTCTGCACGCAAAGATCCCTCTCAGATGCAGCGGTGGAGTGAGCTTCATCACTCGATCATGTTGCTCGAAGGGTGTCGGAGTGGGCATAGCTGCCGGTGAGGAGTGTCCGCACGCTCGATCTCATCCATGGCGCGGTGATGGTGGCTATCATCGCTGCGTAGCCGAACTCGCCGTCAGCGGGGTCGCTGTCTCGGTGTCGAAATCTGCTGAACACGCTCCTCATCCGGGAGGTACGGGTAGAAGCGTAAGGGTGACCTCAAGAAGAGATCCTCGTACTTCCAACACAAGCGGGTGGAAGCGGCGCGCGCGGCGTCTGAATGGCGTCATGGCGGCTACGCCGGGTGCCTCGGCCTCAAGAGGTAGGAAGTGAACTCGCCGACCACGGCGGAGAGGTACACCTCCATCGCCCGGACTCGCGGTCTCGATCCTCGTCATCCTACCCGAATGTAGGCCGACGGGAAAACCAAGGTACAACATCACCGGGCGAAGTATGTCATGAAGCCTCCTCGTTCTCTCCGTGAACGAGGAGGTCCCACTGCCATCCGACGACGGGTAGCCATCTACAAATTTTGAAAACAAGAGGAGGTCGGCACAGGGTAAAACTCAAGTGAAATAAAGATAAGTACAGGACTAGGAGTGAAGAGTAGAAGCAATAAATACTCTATATTTTTAGCAAAGCTTTTTCTTAGTTTTCGAAAATAAGATCCAAGTCCTTAAGGCAACGACCAATCTAACTAAGACTCTACAGTCGTATGCTCGATACCACTCACTCGGACCGGATTTTCTAATCCGAATCCTGCAGAAAACGCCGTGCTATTCCTCGGATCGATGAGATAGCACTCACAGGCATTGCTAAATCATTCATACATGGCGTGAACTAAAGTATCATTATTACAAGCAACAGAGTGACATAGACCACGTCGGGTCGAGTTTTACAACAGGGGCCGATCAGGCCAAATGGATTACAATACATAACACCGAATACGATAGCGGAAGCAAAAGGGTAGAGCTCATCTTTTCACGTAAGCGATCGGGCAACTCAGTATGATCGATATTACCCAAGGACCCGGATAATATCGGTTGTACGCAAGTACCAACGAGTCAACTTAGACTGCGTCGAGGCCTAGACTACAGATCCTAGACTACTCTTCATCGTTTCCTTGTCCATCAACTTCTGGTTCCTCGTAGTAAGCATAGTCTCCTCCGTCAGCGTCATCTGAAGGGTTTGGGGGAGAGCGAGGATGAGCACAACTACCGTGCTCGCGAGCCAATACACAATGCAATGATATACATGCAAGGCTTACAAGGATGGCTCGGTTCTTTTATTTGCGAAGGCAGTACTTTTAAATAACATAAGCACAAATTCCTAGCACTTAGCATTTTTAACAAATTCCGTTTTAGTTAAAGAGAGAAATTGTGCAATATTTGTATCAGCAGAGGTTACCTCCACCTTCATGCTTAATTTTGATTGTGGTTACATCCACTACTAACGACACTGGGTACAAGGACCCAGGAATAACCAATCTCAGGGCTAGGTGAGCCCGCCACAATTTTCATACCACCCAACAAGGTTTTTGAAATAGAACTAACTCAAGTTAAGTTCCCATGTCCGCCTTTGACCGTAGGCACGACTGTTTAAACAGTTTGTAACTCTGCAGAGATTGTACACTTTACCCACAAGAGACAATTAACTCGTTGCCCTACACGATTCCGTAGTCGTGTAGTCGAGAGGTTGTCACAATAACTTTTCTAAATATCTCGCCCCTTCCCTCGTCTCAACCATATGGGGTTATGCCCATACGTTGCGCGGGATGTCCACCTCAGCGACTGGCGTAGCGTGGCTACACCTCAGCGACTGGCGAACTTCACCCTTGACTCGGTGTCCCTTCCAAGCCCGACATACCCAGAGCTTGTGCCTCCTTTAACCCTCCAGTGAGATGATTTTCAGGATTTGATAAATGTACTAAGCCAAGTCGCAGTTTGTTGCAGATATGTGGTTGTACTTGTTATACACAGGAGGTCGTGACAAGATTAAGTCCTTAGGGTTGTCTGGACGGCTCAACCACATTCCCACCATTCTCGTGCTACATCCGCACCCACCATCTTTCCATCCGCCTGCACGGGTATTAGCAGTTTAGGGTTTTTGAGATGTAAAATACAACAATTCAACCATCTCAGTCATTAACCCGCAATGACTGCCCAAATCATTTTATGTTTGAAATGATGATGATTAGGACATTTTAATGTCCCGGTACTTAAGCAAGTCTAGCATGTCGCTTAAGTACAACCTATAGCTAGTATTACCATATAATTACTAGGGTGACAATGGAATTAAGGGATTCAAGTTGTCAAGGATGACATAATAATTAATTATTCAACAAATGGGTAATTAGCTACCTTAAGCTTTAACATACAGTTGTTTAAAGAATTAAAGCATGCAATTTGCTATTTTAAAAGAATATAATTTGCATAAAATGTAGGCTCAATATGATCAAAGTATTGACTCGCCTTGGTTGTAGGGGAGAGAGTCCGGGTAGTCTTGTTCTTGATCGACGTGGAGGTCTCCGGCGTCTCCGAAGTCTACGCGGGCGAAGTACCGGAAAAATAAACGACAAGCAACGAGAGCCAATAAATACACACGAATACACAAATGAACTCCAAATGGAACAAGACCTATGCCATTAGCAAGATCTTGATTTTAGAAATTTTTAGAAATTTACTTCATAAATTTTGGAGTTGAAATGGGGGAGTTATTAATATTTAAAGTCTCACTTTTAAATTAAAATAGAAAAAGGAAACTAAAATTACAAAAAAAAAAAACGAAAAGTGGCCCGCAGCCACTTGCGGCCCGGCCCAGAAGCGCGCGCGCAGAGCAGGGAGGCGGCCCAGGAGGGGGAAAGAAGGAGGCGGCCCGGGGGGGGGGGGGTGCTGCCTAGGAGGCGCGAGGGGCGCGGGAGGAAGGGGAGCACGAGGCGGCGGCGACGGCGCGCGAGGGGGAGAGAAGGAGGCGCGCCGAGGGGGAAGAGGAGAAGAGGCGGCGGCGCGCCGGGGAGAAAAGAAGAGGAAGGGGAGGCGCCGCGGGCGCGGCACCGAGAGGAGCACGGCGCGCGCGGCACACGGATGGAGGGGATCCGGAGCTCACGGCGACCAGGTGAGTTCTTCTTCCTCTCTACTTCTTTGCTCGGGACGGAGGGGAAAGCGGTGGGGAGGTGAGGGCACCGGGCGGGTCTTTTAAAGCCGGCGCGAGGAGGGGGTCCGCGAGCGGCGCGGCTCGGGCGCGCGCGTGCGCACGGAGGAATGATGGCGGCGGGGAAGCGGTGGTGCAGAGGGCAGGCGGTGGCGTGCGCGCGGCGACAAGCAGCGCACGCGAGCGCGGGAAGGGAAGGGAGGAGGGGGGGGGGGTCCGGGCCGGCGAGGGGGAACGAAGGGGGCCCCGGCGAGGGTTGACCCGGGAAGGGGGAAAAGGGGCATCACATATATATACAGAGCTTTGATAAAATAAAATTAGACCCGGTGTCCTGTGCACATCCCAAGTTTCACTTGCATCCGGCCATGGCTACAGCTACGGTGTTCTCCCATGTAATGCATCATGCATGTAATTCGTGCGAATTCCATCTAGATGCTTGCATTCCCCAACTAGCAAACAGTAAAATGCACTCTACTGATCAATTATATATTCCCTCTGTTTTTAAATAGATGTAATTCTAGTTCTAGCGTGCGCGTAACCAAACTTTTCTTTATGCTTTGACCACCAACATACACAATGGTCTTTAGATTGGTCGTATTGAATTAATTTTAGCAGATTTTTTTTAGGACTAGTTAGGGCACCAAGCAATTAATTGCACGGTACGGTTTATTATGCTCTTTAATCTTCAAAACTCTATAATCATAGACCATATCTTACGGCTCAATTTAAAGTTATAGTTTTATCTTATATGATCAGTTGTCTTGTCTGCATAGTACAAGTTTATTTCTTATCTTTTGGGTCTGAATATGTTCTAGATGACTTTGGAAGTCAATGAGCAAATATGTATTTCGAAGCCTATATCAGTATACGATATGATACTTGTTTAGAAATAGAGGAAGTAGTATACTAGTATGTACTTGCGTGTTTTGTTGCTAACTAGTACTTAAATTTTGAACTCTTAGATCTAAATTCAATGCATAAGATCACTTTGCCTCCTCCCTTAACGAGATATCCAAGCATAGCATAGATAAAAATATTCAGATACTCATAAACCCAAAAAACACTCAAGTACTCTATAGTAAACCCCAAAAAAAGAGTTTTGAACACAAGAAGAAGAATATGATCAGTAAAGCCTCCTGGAAACCGAGGAGTGCCCCTCAAAACATGCGACAAAATGTTCCATTAGTTCGTTCTCGCGAGCATTTTAGCTCACCAAATCAAACGGCCCATGCCCATGCGTTGGCATCAATCAACCACACCAGCAGCCCACCTATAACAACACCCCCAAGAACCCCTCCAAAAACTCACACTTCTCACTCAGCGCGCGCGCACACACGCCGCCACCACCTTTGCCTCGATCTCCAAACGTACGCACGCCATGAGTACCATGGACGACGCGCCCATCTCAAGCAGCGCGCACAACGCCACGACGGCGGCGGCACTCGGCGCCGGCGGCCTCGCCAGACTGCTCCCGGAGGTGCACACGCTGGAGCTGCTCGTGGCCGTGTCCATCTTCGTGGCCATCCACTCGCTGCGGCAGCGCCGCGCGCAGGGGCTCCCGTCGTGGCCGCTCGTCGGCATGCTCCCGTCGCTCCTGCTCGGCCTCCGCGACGACATATACGAGTGGATCACCGGCGTCCTCATGGCGCGCGGCGGCACGTTCACGTTCCGCGGGCCGTGGTTCACCAACCTGCACTGCGTCGTCACCGCCGATCCCCGCAACCTCGAGCACCTGCTCAAGACCAAGTTCGGGAGCTTCCCCAAGGGCCCGTACTTCCGAGACACCGTGTGCGACCTCCTCGGCGACGGCATCTTCGGGGCTGACGACGAGGCGTGGCGGCGTCAGCGCAAGGCGGCCAGCCTCGAGTTCCACTCCGCCGAGTTCCGCGCGCTCACCGCGAGCTCGCTGGTCGAGCTCGTGCACCGGCGCCTGCTCCCCGTGCTGGCCGAAGCCGAGGCGACCGGCGCGGCCGTCGACCTCCAGGACGTGCTCCTGCGTCTCACATTCGACAACGTGTGCATGATCGCCTTCGGCGTCGACCCGGGCTGCCTCCGTCCGGGCCTCCCGGAGATACCGTTCGCGCGCGCTTTCGAGGATGCCACCGAGGCGACCACCGTGCGCTTCGTCACGCCGACCTCGGTGTGGCGCGCGATGCGCGCGCTCGGCGTCGGGCACGAGCGCGTGCTCCAGCGCTCTCTGGCCGGCGTCGACGAGTTCGCGTACGACGTGATCCGGAAGCGCAAGGAGGAGCTCGCGGCCGCCGACCGCGGCGCCGAGGAGGCCGCCGGGCGCAGCAGGTCGGACCTACTCACCGTCTTCACCCAGATGCGCGACACGGACAGCGGCGCCGCCTACTCGGACAAGTTCCTCCGCGACATCTGCGTTAACTTCATCCTGGCCGGTCGCGACACCTCCTCGGTGGCTCTCGCGTGGTTTTTCTGGCTGCTGGGCAAGAACCCTGGCGTCGAGGACAAGATCCTGGAGGAGATTGAGGGCATCGTCGCGGCGCGGAAGGCGCCAGCGAGTGGCGGAGAGGTAGAGGAGGAGCTCGTGTTCCAGCCGGAGGAGGTGAAGCGGATGGACTACCTCCACGCCGCACTGTCCGAGGCGCTCCGGCTCTACCCGTCCGTCCCCGTCGACCACAAGGAGGTACGTACGCTACTACGTATATGCATGCATGGCCGTACCGCTCATAGGCATGTATACGTAGTCGAGAAATACGTATGTTTGTACGTGCTAGATACAAAAGAGAAGTGTGCATGTCTCTGCAGCGGTGGATCCACAACTCAAACCCTGGAGGTCGACGCCTTTAAAATCTTTAAAGTTTTATGAGATTGTCTATTCATAAGTTGTTTGAAATTTTTTTAAATTTAAGTCACTTATTGTGACCATTAGATCAATATCAATCATATAACATCCGTTAGATCAATATCCAATCATATGACAATCATATGACACACCAATCTTTACACAAATTCAATGGTCACAATAAGCAATTTAAATTTAAAAAAATTTCAGACAACTTAAAACTAGTAAAACCGAAGTTTTTATTTGTTTCACATGTAAATATCAATAGTATTAAGACTATTGGGCAAAAACCTATAGGGTCAAGCTAAATATCAATGGTATTAAGGCTATTTGTTAAAAACCTGTGCAGTCGCTTGACCCCACAGGTCGAGCCACTAGCCTCTAGTCAAGTGAGCATGTATGTTTCGTGTTGGAAGCTTGCATTTTGCATTGTTGTTTGGTGGAACTAACTCGTCCTTATTATGCCAAGTTCCCAAGTGTGTGTGTGACTTGCTCCATCTGCATCAGGGGAAAATATAGGTGCTGCTTGCTGTAGTACTAATGGTAGTCAACTACTCAACTATAGGTTATCAATCTCTACAACCAAGTAGCTAGCACTTGGAATTAATGGTGAACAATGAGAAGTTACTCCCTCTTCACCAAATTTTAAAAAATGTTAATGATATTGGGCATATATTTATATCCCACGTTTGATTTCTTTCATGGACTTAAATCGTGAAACAAAACCCCACAAGAAAATTGACTTATTTTTCTTTTTTTAAAAAAGAGGTATCATCGTACGATTTTAGTGGTATATGAGAAGTAGAAAGGAGTACCATACCATTTTCCTTTATATATATATATATATACACATATATATATATATACATATATATATATATATATATATATATATATAAGTGAAACAAAGTTTGTACAAGAAAAGAGAATGAATTTACAAGAGATAAATTTAGAAGATGCTATCTAGCTAGTCTTGATGTGTGGAAACGGATTAGCTTCGGTTACAACACCTTGTTCCTGGTAGTCCAAATTGGCAAATTGCCCAGCATGCCAATATGATATCTTCCATTGAAAAATTAAAGTTTAGATTATTTTTGATGTTTTCCAAAGCTTCAAATGCGATTGACTTGTATTATGAAACGGAGGGAGGGAGTACTGATACGTAGATATTGAGGTGAGTGTTACTGAAGTTGATGGACACATCTTACCGCACTTGACCCACTCCAAATCCAAGACATGAATACTAGCTGCGCCTGCACAGAAGTCATGGTGCGCAAGGCTCTCTCCATTGGACCTTGTATCTTAGTTGATGTGCCATGGAAATTAGGAAAACAACGTAAGGAGGAGTTACGGGTTGCAAGTTGGTCATCAACTACACCTTCTTGGATATCTTTGGTGAAGACTTTAAAACTCTGATCCTACTTGATAGAGACAGATGGCGGCTGAATTCTGTCGTAGTTGCACCTGTCCTTAGTGTACTACTTGTAGGTTTGAGGTTGATCTGCAACAAGGGTGCTCTTTATCTTGGCTATAGAAAACCTAGAAGTATAGATTATAGGTTGCAAATTGGTGTATCAGCTTAGTTCAAAACTCCAAACATTTTTTTGGGGAAGATCACCTAATTGGACTAGTAAAAAGAAACAATGTAAACTAGCTTATTGGTCAACAAGTTACCTTGCCAGTTTTTCCAACAATTGACTGAAAATATTGGACACTGGTAACCAAACCAAGCAGCTTTCTCGTGCAACACAAATCATCTTTGTGACCCTAATTCTGCTCCTCTGTTTACTTAAGAGTGCCATGCTTTACTGAAATGGCAGCTTTTCACAGCTGCAAAATATGTATTACGTTTCCCTCAAAAGAACAACTGCAAGCCTGTGACACTGACAAATGAATGTGCAACTTAACCTTGTCATGATCAGGCCGTGGAGGATGAGGTGTTCCCTGACGGAACAGTTCTGAAGAAGGGCACCAAGGTGATATACGCCATGTACTCCATGGGCAGGATGGAGAGCATCTGGGGCGAGGACTGCAGGGAGTACAAGCCGGAGCGGTGGCTCAGGGACGGCCGGTTCACGAGCGAGTCGGCCTACAAGTTCACCGCCTTCAACGGCGGCCCGCGCCTCTGCCTCGGAAAGGACTTCGCCTACTACCAGATGAAGTTCGCCGCCGCCTCCATCCTCCACCGCTACCGGGTCGACGTCGTCGACGGCCACCCGGTGGCGCCCAAGATGGCGCTGACCATGTACATGAAGCATGGGCTCAAGGTGACACTAGCCAAGAGGGACAAGAGCAAGCTCTGAAGTCTGAACCAGAGCTTGCCAATAAGGCTCAGGACACGGAGTGGGAAAAAACACATGAAGGAAGCAAGGGCTGGCTTTCAGAAGTGGTCTGTGCGTTGTCTTGCTTTGTGAGAGAAAGCTGATCTTTCCTCTGTTTTGCTTCTTCTTTTACACTTGTATTACCATGTCTTTGATTTGTTTCGTTTTGTCCTGATAGCATATGTGGTGTAGCCAAGTATGGGAAATGTAGAACCTCTGTATATGTGTATGTGTGAAGGTGAAGCACTGAAGCTTCAGGTGATGTTACTGGTAAATATTTTAGCATTATTATTTCAATACAACAGCTGCAAGATGTGATGGCATCTGTTTGAATAAATGTGCTCCCAATCAACTGAACTGCTTATTACCATCAATAGTGTGATCACTTCGCAGCAGCGATGATATAGATCAACAATATACGTGATACATCATCAACAATAGCAGAGGCAGAGTGCTCCAGGGCCATTCACGGACTTCAAGCAAAAAACTTGTTTAAAGAGTCATATCATTATTCAGTGATTCAGTCACTCTTATTGTCGGACCCGGATTTCGTAATCAAGAATCCTCTGTGATAAAGCTGCGCTATTCTCTGGATCAGTAGATAGCGCTCACAGTACACATTGCTGAATCAATTCATACATCGCATAGACCAAACCATTCATTAATACAAGCATCAGAGTTTAAATAGACCACGTCGGGTCGAGTTTACAATAGGGCCGATCAGGCCAAATGAGTTCATTACAAAACATCGAGTACGATAGCGGAAGCAAAAGGAGTAGAGCAAGTCTTTCCACAGGCAAGCGACTGGGGTACCATGTGTACGACCGATATTAGCCAAAAGCTTGGTTAATACAGGATGTACACGAGTACCAACGGAGCCAACTAGACTGAGGCGAGACCTAGACTACAGGAACTATACTACTCCTCTTCATTTCCTTGCTCCTCGGCGTCCAGGTCCTCGTAGTAAGCGTAGTCGTCATGATCTGCGGGTTCTGAGGGTTGGGGGAAAGAGCGAGGATGAGCACAACTTCCGTGCTCGCGAGCCAACACACAGTATGCAATAATTTACATGCAAGACTTAACAAAGATGGCTCGGGTTCTTTTATTTGCGCAAAGCAATATTTTAAATACCATTATTAGAAAGTCCTATCACTTAGCATTTTAATCAAATTGCATTTTTATTAAAAGAGATTACTTGTGCAATATTTATAACAGTAGAGGCTACCACCACCTTATGCTTATTTTTGATGGTGGTCACATCCACCTATTAACCACTCTGGGTACGACTACCCAGGAAAAACCAAATCCAAGGCCACAACGACCCATCATATTTTATCCCACCCACAAAGGTTTTATAAATAGAACTAACTCATGTAAGTTCCCATGTCCGCCCATGACCGTGGGCACGGCTATTCGAATAGTTTAATACACTCTCCAGAGGTTGTACACTTTACCCACAAGAGACAATCATCTTGACATGTACACATGTTTCCGTAGACATGTGAGTCAAGGGGAGATCGTCACAAGGCCTTTACAATGCATCCTCCAGTATTTGTTACACCCGCTAAGGTTTCACCTGAGAAGGGTTACGCTCACATAAACCTGTCAACCCTTACCCAGACCCCCTCTTGCGCCACACGACTTACGCTCACATAGACCCGTAAGCCGTACACCCCAACCCATAACCACAAAGGCTTATGGCGTAGTGGGTCATCTGCCTGGTGCAACTCATACTAACGGATACAAATTATTTAGCCAGGTCGACACCATTATAGACATATGGTTGTACTGTTTTACATTGGGAGGTCATCACAGGATTAAGTCCTTAGGGACCATCTGGGCGGTTCATACCACATACCATCCCCAAATCAACAATTCTTGGGCTGCATTAGCACCCACCAACATACCGTCATCATGCCATCTGCCTAGATGTGATAAGCAATTTTTAGGGGTTTTGAGAGGTAGGAAAATACATCAACACAACCATCTCAGTCATTTACATCCAATGACTGCCCAAAATCATATTCATTTTTAAAAGATGATGAATGGGGTAGATAATACCCCGATACTTAAGCAAGACTAGCATGACGCTTAAGTATAGCGTATACTAATATATTTACCATATAATTACTAGGGTGACAATGGCTTAAGGTAATTCAATTATCAAGGGATGTTGTATTAATATTTAAACATCAAATTGGCATTTAACTACCTTAGGGTATTTAACATACATTTGCATAAGGAAAGTAAAGCATGCAATTTGATAATTTAAAAGAACATAATTTGCATAAAATGTAGGTTCAATATGATCAAAGTGTTGACTCGCCTGGAATATAGGCTAGAGGGTCTTGATAATCTTGGGCTTGATCAACTTGGGGATCTCCGACGTCTTCAAATCATAATCGGACGAAATAACGGAAAAAGGCACAACGACAAAGAGAGCAAGTAAATACACAAGAATACCCTAATGAACTCTAAATTGCACAAGACCTGTGTCATTAGCAAGATCTTGATTTTACAATTTTTTAGAAATTTATTTTATAATTTTTGGAGTTATAACGGAGGAGAACGGGACTTCCAAAGAAAAAAAAATCAAAAAGGAAAAAGGGAGAGAGAATTCAGTCCACCACACAGTGCATGGACCAAGTCCATGCGCACCGGTCCAGGGGTGCATCGGGGGTTACTGTTCATGGGGCCCATTTGGCAGCTGGAGAGGGGAGTGGTTAAGGCAAATGACATGTGGGTCCCGCATCAAATTAATTCCCTATTCCCCCTCGGTTTACAGAGAAAACAAGAGGGGGAAACAGAGGGAGCGGCGGCGGCTTGGGAAGGTGGTGGCGGCGCCAGCGAGGGAGGATGCGGCGGCGTCGGGGAGGGCCAGGAATGGACGGCGAAGGGGCGGCAGCTTTGAGGGCACTGGCGGCAAGGCCGGCGGCGCTGTGGAGTAGTGGCTCGATGGAAGGCGAGCGGCAGCGGTGCCACGGCAAGCGGGCGGCGCGCCGATGCGGCAGTACAGCAGCGAGGGCGGCATGCGCACGAGCTGCGCGTGGGTGCAGGGGAGCCGAACGGGTGGTCAGGGAGGCTCGGGGGCGGCTGAATCGGTGGGGCAGTGGCGACCGGGGCGGGAGGAGAAGGGAGCCCGGTGGCGGCTTGGCTCAGCGGCGGGGAAGGAGAGGGGTGGTGGGGGATGGAGTCCTCGGCTCCGGTGGCTCCTTGTGACGGGGTCGGCGGGGTGGTGGCGGGGCCAGAGCGGCGAGGCGACGGGGAGGCGGCGCGGCCAAAAGAAAATGGGAGCGGGAACTCTGCTCCTGTGCTAGCTGGGTGAAGGAGGAAGGGGCAAGGGCGCGGGGAGGAGAAGCAAGGCGAGGCATTGGGGGCTTAAATAGGCGGTCAAGGGCAGAGAGAGCCGTTGGGGAGGCTCGGCATGGGCAATGGCGTGCGGCCAGGGGCGACGCAGTGTGATGCGGGCATGACCTGGCGCTCTGGCGCGGGAGCATGTGCGGCACGACACGCGCGGCAGGCGAGCGTAGGCGGGAGGTGACAAGGCAACAAAGCAGCACAGGGGGCGCAGATGGGAGCTCATGGTGGTGGCAGGGAGCAGCGGGATGGACACGCACAGTGTGAACCGGGCGCTCGTGGTTGGCGCAGGCGGTGGCGTGCGCTTGGGGGAGGAGCAGGCGTAGGCGTGCTCTGCAAGGCTGGCGGTGGCAGAAGGAGCTGTTGGGGGTGGCGTGTGCGTTGAGGAAGCTGGCGGCTGTGTGTGCGCCAGAGAGGTAAAGGGGGAGGGAGCTCACGGGTGAGCTGGAGGGGGAAGAAGCAAATGAGAAAGAAGGGGAGAGAGGTTGGGCTAGTCCCAGGGAAAGATGAAATACGAAAATTGCTAACTGGAAGAGGATTTGAGTTGGAGTTTTGAGATTTGAAAACTGAAGCAAAACTCGAGTTTTGAGGTTTGAACTTTGAAGCTTTGAGAGCATCAGATTTAGAGCTAAGCTTTGCAAGGAAATTGAATCTCTGAATTTACTATTCCAAAACTGAAAACCGGCTGTTACACTTATGTACTGTCCCTTGTTTATTTGCTTATCAGCAAGAAATACGCCAAGCAGACGAACAACAATAAAAGTTGTTGAAACCTGGTTGGCCAACTTCAAGCTTTGCCACAAGCCCACACAACAATACAAAATGGTTGGTCAACTGAAGCCCTGCCACTCCACTCTTCATAGAATTCAGCCACAAAATCCTCCATGAATTTGTTCCTTTCTCTGCTCACGTTTTCCCGGCCTATGTCCGAAGTGAACTATGTGTCAGTGTGTGTCAGTACGTATGGAATAGATTATGGAATGCTGTATCCTAAACCATACATGGTACTATAATACAGGCTTAAAATTTTGAACAGGGAACAAACAGTAAGTGATTATTACTAAGCTGAATCTACTTTTCATATACTCAGCCTATGTATAACAGTATAAGTAAAGCAAACTAGACCCTAACATAACTCTATTACTCCTACTACGATCAATAGGTCTAAAGAGGCAATGATTTCTTCCTGGGTTTAAACAAGACGAATGCACAGCAGTAAGAAGACTTCTATTGCATAGCTCAGCCCTTACCTCTGTCTTCATCATGCCCTTCAACTTAAAAAGCTTCTCATGGAAATGATTAATTGATGTCTGTTTCTCCTCGTTGCACGTGTATTTCTCCTTGACAAATTATCACGTAGCAGTACTTTAGGATCATGCTGCTAAGGATATTTGTGATATTTCTATATTATTTTAGAGTTTAGTCTTGTGTCCATTGTACTCTATATTGGTTGCTCTCCCCAAATTCCGGGCAAAATTACAAGCACTGCTACAATGCTGTAGCAAGTGGGTAAGATTTTTTTTTTTTTTTGATTTAATTCGTGCTAACTACGGCTCTTTCTCTCGTGTGGTTGCCCCTTTTTTTGTGTTTTGGCCGGCTGCAAAGGAATCACTCAGGAGCCAAAATTCAGTATATGCAATTAATTATAAGAGCAGCCCCTTAAGCAATCTTCAACAACTAGTCTCGAAGATGAAATAAATATAAGTGAAGAAAATTAATTGTGCAAATATTAGCGACCAAAGAATTGCTATTGAATCAACCACACAGGACAAGACACAAAAAAATAACATATTGAAACTAGGGTTTTGGACATTTAGTGTTGCAATTTTCGATTTATGGACTCTAAGAAAAAAAAGAACAACAAGAAAAATTAATCTAAACTAGGAATAAGTAATCCTACCGAGTCAATCGCGCTCTGATACCAAGATGATACATGGTTGCCCGATCTCCTCGACGTAGGATCAAGATACTCACGGGTAATCTCTCGAATCGTAGTGATCCTTCGTTGCCATGTGGGGACCCCGGGTTATTTCCGTGAGACCAAGACATTCTCGTTCTTATGGAGATAACTCTGGGTCTCCCATGAATGGATTCCAACTCAACTCCATCTAAGCGAGAGGCTTGACAGAAAACTAGAGCCCCGACGTTCATACGTGCTGCTCCTCTGTAAGCACTATATGTTATTCGGTTCTCCAACGGTCCATGCACTACACGTAGTGAGTTAAATTGGAAGCCACGAACAGCGAGCATGAGACCATGTTGGCTCCTAAGATCAGCGACCAACATGCCCCCAAACTCACATTTAGCATTGGTGGCAACGGAAGCAAGGTAAATAAACCAAAAGTCCAGCATGGTATGCCCATAACCCATCGGCAACCGACTAGGAGTTAAATAATAACACTACTCGTTAGCGTCACCTAAATCGACGCTAACGAGCTCGACGGGCTCGAAGTCTTCCTCACCTGAAAGCCAGTAAACAAACTGGCTGAGTACAAAGGTACTCGCAAGTCTTACACAAATAAAAATTAGTTATGCATAAGGTCATTCAAAGGAGGGCTCATATTGGCTTAGTTTTGCGAAAAGACGTAACAGTTTACAACCTACACATGCTAGTTTTTCATTTGCCATTTTAAAATCAGATTTGAAGTAGAAGTAAAGCATGTGATCAAGTAATAAATTGAATGACAAATGAATCAAACAAACAATAAAGTGGCAACCCACTTTGATACAACAAAGTGCATGAACATCCATTCATGCCGAGTACCGAGTTTACCCACAATTTAAATTCAAAGTCTAACAATAGTAACCCCCGAACTCAAACGATCGTCTATAACCGCGGACACGGCTATTCAAATAGATTTATCTCTGCAGAGGTGTACTACTTTACCCACACGACTCGACTAGCCCGTAAGCCACCGAAATTAACACACTTCCTATGGTGTGTCGGCCAGGGAAATCGAGATTCGGTATTTTTCGACAAGAAAATCCTATTGAGATAGACCACCCATATGAGATGAATCCCAACTTAGACACAAGCATATAGCAAATGCTAAGCGGGCACACACGTTGTGTCAGAGGGGCTAGTGTAAGGTAATTAGTATGTTGGGCGAAACCAACATAAGTAATCGTGCTCATTAAGCACAGTATATATTACACTGGGTTCCTAAGGAACATAGGATTTCACAGTCTATATGTCCTCACACCACCTGCGGTCTAAACCAATAAAACCTTCCCCCTACTTGACCAAACGGTACCCATATCCCACGTGTGGTAGCACGAGTTTTACTTGAATCAACGACGTTACCAAAGTTCGGTCCTTGTTGGTCCAAACAAGTCCAACACATACCCAATCTCGTACACGAAGGCACCCTCGCTAGCATCCACTTATCCAGACCTCAAAACTCTTTTAAAAAGACAAAATTTCACTTAAGAAACAAATACGAAGATCAGGAATAAAATTAAGATAATAAAATTTATGTATCCCATAATTGTCGGGTTATTCCCAACAATCAACTACCGTATCTAGATTTGCATGGCTAAGAAAACCCGAACAATATATTTCACTCAACCCAACTTAAGCATATGGTATTGGAATAATTCAAGGATAACCTCAATGAATAGGAGAAAACTATTCTACACATCACAAAAATAGCGACATTATCAAAATAGCATGCAAACAATTATCATTGCACTAACTTAACAAAATTGGGATAAAATATGATGCAAAAGAAAGTTCAAATGATGCTTGCCTTGCTGGTAGCCCAATTGCTCGCTCTCAGTGGTGTACGAGTCAATATCAATTACTTCGGAATTTAAAGAATAAAGATACCGATAAACACCGAGAAATACCACAAAAATCAAATTGCTAAAAATGCATGACTTTTATACACTGGCTAAGTCATGATTTTAGATGAATTTAGGTGAAATAATTATTCCATTTGGATTTAGTATGTAGAAGTTATAGTGGTTTGAAATTCAATCTGCTAGAAAATCCAATTTAAATACAATCGGTTACTATTCATTTAATTTAATTATTTGGGCAAAATTTATAGAGCAGTAGTGGGAAAAAGGATTATATAGGTAAATATATAATAATAATATAAGATCAAAATAGTTGAGTTTACCTCATTTGGAGTTTTCAAGATTTAGTTATGAATTTCTAAAGTTAATAGCATTTTTTGGTTAAAAAATAATTCAGTTTTAGCTCATTTTCCATAAAATATATTTTCTGAGACCTATTTTAGTTGAAATAAAAATTAGCAAAATTTGTTTTACTGGATTTGGAGTTGAAATGAATTAGTTATGTATTTTTGAAGTTAAATATAATTTTCAGTGTGCAAATAAATCATCTCAGGATTTTCTAAAGCTTTCCTGGGCTGAAACATCCGGACCGTTCAGATCTAATCAGACGGTCCAAGCGAGGGGTTGTGTTCGGACGGTCCGAACGTCCCAACCAATCCAGGCGGTTGAAACGAAATCGGACGGTCCAGGCGAGGGATTGCATTCGGACTGGTATGAACGTCGCCAAGACTCAAAGCTGACAGGTGGGCCCTAAGAACATTGCGTTTTTCATTTAACTCAGATTTAAAACGCGTACTGACATGTGGGACCCAGCGTCAGTGACTTGGTCCGATGGACTCGGTCCACCCGTGCACATGCACAGCGCACGATGCTTAAGGGCTAGGCCCACACGTCAGTTTCTAATGTTTTTACTTAACCGTTTTCTATTTGAGGGCCCACATGTAAGTGATTCGTTTAGGTGGCTAAGATAGCACTTAAATGCTAAACCAATCATTAATGCTTAAATGTGGTGATTTGCCGTAACCGCCAGCTATAGTAGCTATCGGAAAAACCGACAAAAACACCTGAGTTCCTTCTCATGCTCACCGCCGGCGTTGTGCTCCACGCCGATGTGAACCAAGGATATGTACAGGTTCCTAATAGTACCGCTCAACTTTTGGGAGTGGTGGCGAAGGCTAAGGTGGACTACACCAGCGGCTAGCCAGAGATGGGCGGAGCTAATGCTTCGGCCAAAATGCAAATGCGATAAAGAGCTCCGCAATGTCCATTCAAGCAGGTGCCCGTGCCTCTAAGGACTACCAAGAAGCTACCTGAGCGATGAAGGTGCTCGAGGAAGCTTGGAGATGACTGGAGCAGCGTCGGCGCCGGAGAAGATAACGACGGCGGCACGGCTCAAACGTGGAGAGGTCGACTGGAACAAAACAAAGGCAAGTGAATGGTCGAAGTAGCTTAAGGGCTACATTAGGATGCTTCAAGAGCAAAGAATCGAACAATGGCTTACCGAATCAAGGTGGGAGGTGAAGGGGTCATTCCTAGACCGAAATTGAAATCCCTTCAAATCCGCGAAACCCTGTCATGCATTGTCTCAATAGGTTTAGGGGTTTTCAATGCCATGTTAGATGGCATGATAAGACGCGGAGATTTAGGATAAAACTCATTGAGCACAAAAATGGCACGGTGATGTCTTTGAGTATGTGCTCTGGAGCTCGCAATGGCACCAAGGTGGCCTGAAAACTACAAGCGAAACCAAGGCCTAGGGTTAGTAAAAATGGAAATAACATTGAACATAGAGAAGAAAGGAATCACCTGATTGAAGCTTACCCGAGAGATGGACTCACAAGAGCTTCTCTCTCCTCGGTCAACAGAGGAGAAGCGGGAAGATAGCTAGGGTTTGGAGGGGTTTTAAGTTGGAAAAGACGACGGCGATGGAAGCGACGTGAAGTAAAGAAGCTCTAGGAGTGGTCAAAATGTGCGGTGGCTCACGACGTTGACAGAGTTGCGCAGGATGCAACCGGCGCGTGGCAAAGGAGCTCTGCCAGCGCGTCAGCGAGAGGATGAAGAAGGCGCTGACAATGCGGGCCCGCTTTGTCAGCGAAACACATGCAAGCGCGAGAGTCCTGTTAAGTGGGTCGGTGTGAGCCGTTGGATCTAGACTGGATGGCTTAGATCAAAAGGGACGTTCGACGGTCCGAACGTTCCGAAACGTTTAGGTCGGCCCAATTGAATCTTAACGGTCCAGATCGCGAGGGCTGTTCGGCGGTCTAAACGTTCCCACTCAAATCTGACAGTTGATTTCAAATCGGACGGTTCGGTACAGCTAGGGGGTTTAGCCAAGTCAAGTGGCTCGGGTCGAGGTTAGGTTTGAGCCCGATGAACAGTGTAAGGTTTGACTGGTTTTGAATTAAACTGATTCTACTTTGACTGGGGTCTTAAAAATAGAAATAAATTTCCTAAAATCTTGAAATAATTCAAGGGGGTTCCTGAAAAGTCTTAGAGTTCATAAAAATTGTTAAACCTTACTTTTCATAATATATTTTGTATATTATAAATTCCAACTTAGGATAGCTCATTTAATTGTGTTTGAATTTTATGAGGGTTGTATCTAGTCCCATAAATCTGGGAAAAATTATATTAATTCATGATAATTAATGTAGTATTTGAATAAATTGGTTCTAGATGATGATCGCAAGTTTTTGTTACTATTTTTAGGGTGAGTTCAAATTTGAAGTGTAAGTTTAATATTTGTTTGAGATTTTTTAAGTGCAATAATTTATGCAAATGCTTCAAAACATGATGCATGCTGATGAGATGCATAATAATTCTTTTTATTAATCTAGGGATGTGACAGCCAACGCAAGAATGAATACTTTTTAATTCGCGAGAACACACGCTAGACTTCATGACCACCAAGCGAAGCCCTATCACGCTCTCAATTCCCAGCGGAAAGGTTGAACGATCTTGATTCATGCAACACTCCCAATTCCCTCAATTGATGGTCCAGCCATCACAAAGAAATCAAGCAAACGAGTTTCAATCTATATCCTCAAACTAACTGGTTTTCCCAACAATGGGAAGGGTGGCGGCTACTTAAGGGCGTCCCAACCCCTCCTTACGCACGCACGCATGGGCCTGGGGCTTTGAGTGGGTTCGGCTAGGATGGCCGAATTCTACTCTTGTCCGGCCAAGAGTCCTGATTTAATCTCTAATATCTGAACTTCCTAAATCATGTTTGGTTCAGACTCAATTGACTAATTAAAAGTACATGGTCGAACCACATGGGCTTGACCGAAAGCTTGGCATGCAAGGCAACTCCTTTGGTTTAGTTTCCCACGCCTTGGCTTTCCTTTCATGCGCATTGGCTTTGGACTTGGTGACCGCATGGGCTGGTAGTGCCTCTCCCTTAACTGGCCGCACGGATTGGACCTCACCCCTTGCTTTGCTCAGCCGCATGGACTCCTTGGCCGAAAGGACTTGCTCATCCTTGTGCTTCTCCTGTTCTTCAAACTTAAGAATGCACAAAAATTAGAGGAGGCCGGAAAATGGCCTCTCCTGCGGAGCTGCTGCTTCTTGCCGCCGGCGTGCATGCCTGGACGCGAGGTGAGTAGTGGAGCAGCGGGGCGTGTATGTATCATATCATACACGGCTTGTTTGTGTTGTATACTAGTGTTGTACATAGCTAGTAGTATCTGATTTTGCAAGGGGGAAGCTTGTTACAAGTGTCGGAAGCTAGTACCATTTTAAATTTAAAACACGTTAAATACGTGAATTGTTCATTGCGACGGATTTTTCGTTTCAAGGAAAATTTGCGTTCGACATCTTGGCGACTATTGTCAAATGGTAGTCTGTTTCCCCTGTAACAGCGTAGCATCAAGGGAAGCAGCAGCAACACCCATCAGAAACGACGGCAACAAGTGCAGATGCATCAGCAGCAGCCAGGGCCACAAAACGGCAAAAAAAAAAAAAAAAAACTGTTGGGAAACCATAGGTTTGACCCTGCAGTCGGCCTATTAGTGGGCGTCCCATCCCAAACCCTAGTAGGGTCGTAGCCTATAAATAGGGGGTGCTATTCATTATAAAAGATTGATCGATGGATGAAAGAATAAAGAGAAGCAAGACGTCCCCCTATATCTCTGTGTTCAATCTCTTATTCTGTTCTTGTTGTTCATGCATTGTTCTTACGATTCTACGCTTGTCTACGAGGTAATCGCTCGGATTGGACTCGCTAGCGACGGTTCCTCAACAAAAACCATCGTCCGAAGCGCCTTCCGCACGACAATTTCCAGCCACCGCGCGACGCGCTGAGCGACCCGCGACGCACGACATCGCCGAGACGCGAGCGCCGACTCGGCCCACCACCCCGCGCGGCGCGGCGCGAATATGAGCCGAAACGAGGCGTCCACGCCCGCACGCTCTTGCTTTTCGACCAAGGCAGCCTGCTGTTAGATATGTGTGCATTTTTGTAATTATTATAATTTCTAAAATAATAATTGAATCGATAATAGCATATATACGAGGCATATTTAAAACTATAAACAGTAACATGATCATCAACTCAAATATATCTATCTCATATACATGCACTAACAAAGCAAATCATAGAACAAGTATGCTACTAACAGTAGTATGCAACAACATCATCATATAAATAATTTCTAGGAAAACAAAGCCTAGTCAAAAGAAATATTATCACCGCGACTTACAGAGGATCACTCCAACGAAGGTCGCAGTAGAGTCTGATCCGAAGAAGACGACTCGCAGAGAAGGAAGCAGTGAACAATCGCGCGAACGCTTCCTAAAAACCTGATTCGCCCCAACCCGTGCAGGATCGCAAGGGACGCCGGCTTCGGAGACACTGCTCTCCCCACATCGGTGCACGCCGAGGAAGGGATGGAGTAGCCGAGTAGCACAGCAATAAGGAATTGGGCAACAGTGCAAAATTGAGTCCGACTATTATGAAAGCTTAACTCTATTTTTGCATTCTGTCTTACCAGATTTGAGAGAAGATGACTCCTTTATATAGAGTCAGCGCCAGAGCCCTCCCCCCTAGGCTAGCAATATGGTACTAAACTTCCACCATGCATGAGTGGGCCTTTGGGATTTTGGTTTATGGGCTAAGCCCAACTTCCAATAATCCCCCACCAGATCCCAAAAGCACCACGAATTTGCCCATAATTCTAAAATGCTGTTGATATACCAGTTTTTTCGGTGGAGACCGGTTAAGATTGAACATCCACCTAGAATCTCAAGCTAAACTTGCCCCACAACTACACAATGGACTAGGCCTTGAATTGGCAGTTTTGTGCGAACAAGTTTCACCTAAGGCCTTTGCTGATACTTGGCCATCGATTGGCTACTCCTCGGGTGGGGCATATAAGTCATACTCCGGTGTCTCTTCATGAGCTTCTTAGAGAGTACCCATTTCTCATAGACTGTGACTAGCAGTCGAGCTCACATAGGTGTGTTCTTTCAAGAATGCTATGTAGGATAGCATCTTTGCTATTTAAAGCCACAGAACACATTAAGACAAAGTCATCCTACCATACAGATTTGAGAGTACGACATCTTCAGTGGAGTGGGCTATAGAATGTACTCTCCTTTAGTTAACCAAACAGTTTGTTTTTCTCAGGTCCTACTTCATGGGATCTCCAATTACATAGGTTGGGTTGCCACTGTGGTGTAACTCATATAGGTCTCATTCTCATCTCTTTCGATGCATGATCTATCATATTCCGTGATAAATCCTTTGTAAAGGGATCTGCCAGATTTTTAGCTGTTGGGATATAATCCACATCTATTATTTCATAATTTCTCAATTTTCTAACAGATTTTAATCGTCTTTTTACATGCCTGGAGGACTTCATGTTATCCTTTGCACTGTTCACTTTAACGAGAACCGTTTGATTATCACAGTACATCAAGATGGTCGAAATCGGTTTTTCAACCACCGGCAAGTCCATCAGGAGTTCACGCAGCCATTCTGCTTCAACAGTGGCTGTATCCAATGCCGTGAGTTCTACTTCCATGGTTGACCTTGTCAAAATGGTCTGTTTGCAAGACCTCCATGAAACAGCAGCACCGCCTAGAGTGAAAACATATCCACTCGTAGCCTTAATCTCATCAGCATCAGAAATCCAATTGGAATCGTTATACCCTTTGAGTACACCAGGGTACCCAGTATAATGAATTCCATAACTCATCGTACCTCTCAAGTAGCGCATAACTCGCTCGAGTGCACGCCAATGATCATCTCCCGAATTATAGGTAAACCGGCTTAATTTGCTTACAGCAAATGAGATGTCAGGCCGGGTAGCGCTACCTAAGTACATGAGTGAGCCAATAATCTGGGAATATCTCAGCTGGTCCTTTCCTAGTCTTTTATTCTTTCGAAGTATCAGACTAGGATCATAGGGTGTTGGAGAAGGCTTGCTATCCATATAGCCAAAACGACTCAAGACCTTTTCCACATAATGGGACTGTAGAAGTGTAATCCCATCCTCACTCTTGACCAGTTTGATGTTTAGGATTACATCAGCTTCTCCCAGATCTTTCATATCAAAACTTTGGGACAGAAAAGACTTAACCTCGATAATCACGTTAAGACTTGTTCCAAAGATAAGTATGTCATCAACATACAAACACAGTATAACTCCTTCACCTCCACCATAACGGTAGTAAACACATCTATCGACTTCGTTTACTGCAAAGCCTGCAGATGTTAAAGTTCTATCGAACTTATCGTGCCATTGCTTAGGTGCTTGCTTGAGACCATACAGAGATTTCAGTAACTTGCAAACCTTGCCCCCTTGACCGGTTACCACAAAACCATCACGTTGTTCCATGTAGATTTCCTCATCTAACTCTCCATTGAGGAAAGCTATCTTAACATCTATTTGATGGACAATAAGACCATGTGAGGCAACCAAGGATAGTAGTGCCCGTATAGTGGTCAATCTAGCAACGGGTGAGTAAGTATCAAAGAAATCTTCTCTTTGTTTTTGAGTATAGCCTTTGGCCACAAGCTTTGCCTTGTACTTTTCAATAGTACCATCAGGTCTAAGCTTTTTCTTGAACACCCACCTACATCCAACTGGTTTGCAGCCATATGGACGACCAGTGATTTCCCAAGTCCCATTAGCGAGAATAGAATCCATTTCGCTACGGACTGCATCCTTCCAGTATTCTGGATCAGGAGATGCATATGCTTCTGAAATGGATTTGGAAACATCATCCATGAGGTACACAGTGAAATCATCTCCAAAAGATTTTTCAATCCTTTGTCTTTTGCTCCTTCTAGAAACAACACTGTCATCCTTCTCAAGGATTTGTTCGTGTGTGTGTTCGGAATGTTCAGTGGGAATTATGGATTCAGGAGTTAAATCATTCGCTTGACTAATAGAGTTATGCATATCCTTCATGGGGAATATATTCTAAAAAAATGTAGCATCTCGAGACTCCATTATTGTATCGACATGTATATCAGATACCTCAGATTTAACTATTAAAAAACTATAGGCAGTACTGCAATGAGCATATCCTAGAAAGACACAATCCACAGTTTTCGGTCCAAGTTTGTGCTTTTTAGTTATCGATACGTTGACTTTAGCCAATCACCCCCCAAGTGCGCAAGTAGGATAGTGATGGTTTTCTCCCTTTTCATCCTTCATACGGAGTAATCTCACTATTCTTAGTGGGAACTCTGTTCAGGACATGAGTCGAGGTTAGTACAGCCTCCCCCACCATGCTTTAGATAAACCCGCAGTGTCTAACATGGCATTAATCAAGTCACTCAACATGCGGTTCTTTGTTTCAGCAACCCCATTGGATTGAGGTGAATAGGGAGGTGTCCTCTCATGGATAATTCTGTGCTCAACACAGAATTAGGAGAACTCATTTGAGAAATACTCTCCACCACGATCCGATCGAAGTCTTTTGATTTTTCTTTCTAGTTGATTCTCAACTTCTGCCTTACAAGTTTTATAGTAGTCTAGAGCCTCATCTTTTGTTTTCAACAGATACACATAACAATATCTAGAAGTATCATCAATTAGAGTCATGAAATATCTTTTTTCTCCTTTTGTCAATACACCATTCATTTTACGGAGATCTGAATGTATGAGTTCTAAATGTGCCAAATTTCTTTCCTCCACAACTTTATGAGGTTTGCGAGGTTGCTTTGCTTGCACACAAGTTTGGCATTTTGAACCTTTGACTATAAAGAGTTTTGAAATTAAATTTAGACTAGATAGGTGAGACATACAACCAAAATTTATGTGACACAAACGTGAGTGCCAAACGTTGGCCTCATCCCCATTATTTGGATCACAAATATGGTTCACAACCTTATTACAGAAATATGAAAGGGAAAAGCCGAACAAGCCTTCGCAATTATAGCCTTTTCCAATAAAGAGTCCAAATTTAGAAATGACTACTTTATTTGACACAAATACCAACTTATACCCATCTCTACATTGTATGGATACAAGCGAGATTCTTATTTATTGAGGGGACATGTCGCACGTTCTTCACCGGCGATCTTTCCCAGTAAACTTCGATCTACCGTACCAACACCAAGAACAGGTGCATGCAAACCGTTTCCCATCAACACAGAGGAAGTCCGAGCGACCTGATAAGAAGAAAATAAGGACACATCAGCACATACGTGAATATTAGCCCCTGTGTCAATCCACCAGTCGGTGGAATGACATACCGAAAGAACAGTAGGTAAATTACCATACCCAGATGTCTTTGCTCCGGTATCGCCAATGGTCACATTCACAGACTTAGTCTGTCTATGCTCATTCTTTATGCCCAGTGGCCGCCCTTACCGCACACATAGCAGGCACCTTTTTTTCTTGTTTGGCTTCTGGTTCTTCTTAAAGTTGGTTGTCTGTAAAACCTTGGCCTTTCCTTTGAACTTTCCGTTACCATGGTGTTGTACGACATTGGCGTTGGACTATCCTTCGTCCACCTTAGGATGCACATCCTTCGCCCGAGCTTTCTCTTCAACATCAAGGGACGCAATCAGATCCTAAACAGAAATATTTTGTCTCTTGTGTTCAGAGATGTGGCAAAATTCCTCCATGAAGAGGGTAGTTTGGCAATGATGTCGCCAGCCATAAATTTATCGGGTAATGTGCATTTGAGGTGGTCGAGTTCGTAATGAATTTTTTTCATGAGCCTGCTCAACTACAGGACGGTTCCCAACCATTTTGTAGTCATGATATTGCTCAATGGTATACAACTCATTGCCAGCATCCGAGGCAGCGAACTTATGTTCGAGTGCCTCCCACGGCTCCTTTGCGTCTGTCATGTGCATGTACACATCGCACAGACGATCGGAAAGAACGCTAAGAACGCATCCCACAAATATTGTGGTGGCTGCTTTAAACTCCTTTTCCTGTTCGGGAGTGAATTCTACCTCAGGTCTCCCGAAGACAACCCAAAATACGTTCAGAGCCGTGAGCCACAGAGTGACTCTTGTCTACCATCTTTTGAAATTCACTCCACTGAACTTCTCTGGTTTCATTGCCTCGGCAAAACCAACTATTTTCATCACAAAGTGCCTATCAAGTTCACAATCAGGTTTTTGGATTGTTAGATATGTGTGTACTTTTGTAATTATTATAATTCCTAAAATAATAATTGAATCAACAATAGCATATATACTATGCATATTTGAAACTATGAACAGTAACATGATCATCAACTCAAATATATCTATCTCATATACATGCACTAACAAGGCAAATCCTAGAACAAGTATGCTACTAACAGTAGTATGCAACAACATCATCATATAAATAATTTCTAGGAAAACAAAGCCTAGTCAAAAGAAATATTATCACCGCGACTTACAGAGGATCACTCCAACGAAGGTCGCAGTAGAGTCTGATCCGAAGAAGACGACTCGCAGAGAAGGAAGCAGTGAGCAGTCGCGCGAACGCTTCCCAAAAACCTGATTCACCCCAACCCGTGCAAGATCGCAACGGACACCGACTTCGGAGACACTGCTCTCCCCATGTCGGTGCACGCCGAGGAAGGGATGGAGTAGCCGAGTAGCACAACAATAATAAATTGGGCAACAGTGCAAAACTGAGTCTAGCTATTATGAAAGCTTAACTCTATTTTGCATTCTGTCTTACCAGATCTGAGAGGAGAGGACTCCTTTATATAGAGTCAGCGCCAGAGCCCTCCCCCATAGACTAGCAATATAGTACTAAACTTCCACCATGCATGAGTGGACCTTTGGGATTTTGGTCTATGGGCTAAGCCCAACTTCCAACACCTGCCACGGTGCAAGGGGGGTGGGGCTGCCCGTGGTGGCCGCGGTGTCGATGGCGGGGCTGCTCGGCGGACGGCTCTGGGCCGTCGCCTGCGTGTGCGTGTGGTTCCTTGCGCTATCCAGGCTCAAGCGGAAGGCGGCGGTTGGCGGCACGAGGAGAAACGGCGAGGAGGTCGACGTGAGCTCGATCAATTACAAGAAGTTCGTTGTGCTCAGGGGGCTACTCGAGCGAGGCTGGAGACGGCCGTCACCGCTTAATTAACTTGTACTTGCGAATTATTCACGAAGAACTGGAATCATAATGTTCAGTGCAAAAAGAAAAAAAAATTCAAATTGGTCGGCGAAATCTTGTGTCCCTTTCTGCTTTTATGGCCGTATACTGTAGAGTCTAAATCTTGAAATGTACTGATGATGGTAACATCGATGAAGTAGATTAATCAAAGTACTTTAGCTAATCTCGGGTCCTTTTCATAAAGCGTGAACAATGTGATTGAGCGCTAGCTGTAGGTTAGAATGCCCGAGTTTTCTTCTCCACAGTCGTTGTTGAAAAATTAGCGATTTTAACAAATATTCAAAAATTATTCTAGCAATAATTATAAACATTAATACATATTTCCAGCAGCATAAAAAGGACATAAACGACATATAAACCATAGGTTTAGCATGTACTCTTTTCATGTCAATTAAACAAGATAATGCGCTCAAAAGATAGAATATGAGATCAAATAAAATCAACATCATGCTCAGATTTTAATTAGTTATTTGTTGCTCTCAGATGTCGGGCTGCTCAAGAATATTTCTTGGCCTCCTTGCCACTTAGGTCAAGATTCAATCAAAAAATTAAATATGAAAATTACTCCAAAATAAATTAGGCCTTACGCTCAAATAGTATCTTACTAGTCTAACCAGTTACTTAAAGCAAATCATCAACTTAGAGTTCTCTGGACAACATGCAATTGAATCAACAACACAAGATACCAATTGACAAGAATGTATAACAATGATGAATGAGATGAATCACAATGAATAGATAACAGCAATTGAAATGAGATGAATCATAGTGAACAGACAAGCATCAACATATGATACAATAGTAAACAGCAAGTAATCTACAAGCTCAAGACCAAATTTATATCCAAATTATTGTATTCAATATCAAAGTGGCCTCAAATCCTCATTGACCAATACACAATCCCACAATTTTACCATGTAAAGTCACCCTATGCTAGAGATGAAACAAATACAATCTAAAACTACCACTAGCACGGCACACTATGCAAAGTAAAGTAATTAATCTGAAAATACAAACTCACTGAGCGAATGGCAATCAAAGCCACCGAGTCAAAACCGGGCAAGGCACACCGAGGCGCTGTCTAAGAAAACCAATCGCCCCACTGTGCTGCGATGAACGGACATGATCATCGGAGATACAATGTCACTCTTCGCAATTCGGGACACACCGAAAGATGAAGCCGAGGTACAGGTAAATGCCGCACAAGAATCACCAGAAAGATGCACTGATCGAATGCATCAATTAGCGAATCCACCACAAAATGTTGCCAAATTACTCACCCACAACCGCCCAGGGCTGACCGGAATCAACCTCGACGGTGCGCTGCCTTCTTCCTTCGGTCACCTCGGTGAGGAGGCAGCACACAAGAGGAAGAAAGGGAGAGCACAGGGAGGAGGAAAACCAAACCCTCACTACCGGTGTCGTCGGTCTAAACCATGGCGGCGCAGCCGCCCACAAGGCCTGAGACCGCAACCAAATCGGGAGAGAGAGAGGAGAGGAAGAACCAAAACTAGGGGAGGCTCGTTGTACCGTGCATGGAGAAGAAGGAAGAAGAAGGAAGTCTTAAGAAGAGGAGGAGGAGACCACGATGCAGCCAACGCTCGGCGCGAGAATCGCACTGAGCTGCCCACGCCAACGCCCTTGCCGCCGTGTAACAACCCAAAAATTCACAAAGGCAAAAATATGGGATTTTAAAAAACTTTTTATGAAATAAACTATTGTCGCTCTTCTTGGTTGCCCTTTTAAGTTTTAAGTTGACTGCATCATACCGTCGCAACAAGGTGAATAGCACTAAAACAAAGAATTCTAAAGTCTGAGGATCTTGACTTAGGGAAATACATGTATTATGTAGCCCCTCACTCTCTCGGTTTACTGCTCACACGATCAGCAGTGGTCTGACACAGGGCGTGTGGGCGGCAGCTATCATTCGGCCATCAAGAGCTGTCGCCCAAGCCGCCCCGTTGTCGGCACTATGCTGCCGACCCTGTCAATATTACCACCACTCCACCTTGTCGGTCGCTACCAAATCGCCTATATATATAGCAGCCCCAGGCCCCCTCATCACTTTTTCCACCATCCCAAGTACCAAGTTCCACTTCCCTTCCCTAAGCGAGCTGGAGCTCTAGGTTAGCTCAAACCCTCGTCTTGATCGGGAGTCGTCACACCTCCACCTTGGCCGTTGACACCCTAGGAGCCGCCCTGAAGGCTGAAGACTTCTCCTCTCCCCGGCACTCGCACCACTCAAAGAAGAAGGAGTTTTCTCTGCGGTTGTTGCCACATGCTTCTGAGACGGCTTCGACTAGTTCGTCATCACATCCGCATACTGGTAAGTTCCTAGTGGCCAGATGCTCCCCCTAATTCAAGCTACCCTACTCTCTCGCTATTGTTTCTTTAAGGTTATATCTCATACTTTCTGTCTCTAGTTCTTCCCTAGCTCTTTCACTGGTTCATTCGGTTGCGTCGATGCCATCGAGACCTTCGCTTCTTTCGACCACACCCAGATAACACTTCCCCGACCTCCTCTTTTGCAAAGACCACCCTCGTTGGCCATGACCACCCAATCTACAAAAACCACCCATCTCGACGCGCCCTCCCCTCCTTCAGACCGTTCGATTAGACAGACAACCCAATTGAGATATGAGGTTCGTACGGTCCGAACGTTCACCTCATTTAGGATTATCCGATCAAAATTAGACAACCCGATTGAGACGGGAGGCTCGGACGGGCCGAGCGTTCGTACTATTCTGAACCACCCGATCAAAGTCGAACGGCTCCGCTTCGCCGCACCCTACATCTTTGACTCCAGGATCTCCTCCTCAAGACCACCTCCTTGGTCCATTTTACAAAGACCACCCCCTAGGTCATGACCTTCCACTTTACAAAGATCACCCTTTTGATCGTGACATCCTGCTTTATGAAGAACACCCTCTTGGCAAAGACCACCCATCTGGTCAAGACCTCCTATTTTACAAAGACCACCATCGGGCCGTAGCACTCTCACAACCTTCCCTGGTCTGAAAACTCACAAGACCTCCCTAGGCCAACAGTGTTCCCAGGACCTCCCCTGGGTACAGTGATTCCAAGACCTCCCTTGGATCACAGTACCTCAAAAGACCTCCCATGGGTACAGTGATTCCAGGACCTCCCTTGGCTACAGTGATTCCAGGACCTTCCCATATCACAGTACTCCCAAAGACCTCCTTTGACAATAGTACCTCCACGACCTCCCTAGGTCGATAATACTCTCACGACCTCCCCTCGTTGTAAGACTTATAGAACCTCCTTTGGCCACCGTACTTCTCGGACCTCCTCAAGTCACAATCCTTCCATGACCTCCCGGTCATATTCTCCTATAACCACAGAACCTGCGACCACTTAGTCCTTCGACTATGCTGGTCTAATATCCATAACCCACAGCCTTGCATCATTTGGATTTCTTGCATATTTGCAAATGACTTGAGTTTGAACGTATGTTTATTTGTCTTTCTAGTTGTTTTGCGATTATAGAAGCCGAGGAGACTGAAGAACCGTGCGGGGATCAGGATCACGACCAGCAATACTCTGAACAAGGCGAGTCAACACTTTGACCATGTTGCACCTACCTTTTTGCAAAGTATATTGCTTTAAACTATGAAACTACATTGCTATATTTTATAAAGTTAAATTGGTCTAGCTCATAGTTAATGTCTTAACTATAATTGTGTATAAAACTTCCAACCCTTGAACTTGGACACTATCTTTTGTCACCCTAGACTTAATGGAATACATGCTAGCTGATAAGTCCGTATCTAAGTGTCATGCTTAGCCTTGCTTAGATACAATGTCATGCGGGCATTAAGTTGCCCGACCACAATGATTAAAACTTTGGAAAATAATTTGGAGCAGTGAGGCTGGGAGCCTGGCTGGTATGTTGATCAAAAGGATATTTTCAAAAACAAATAAAACCTGAAAGCCGTTTTCGACTTGGGCAGCTGGAAAGAGTGGTGGGTGCCAGGGGCACGAGTGATGGTTGGTATGTGGATGTACCGCCCAAGTCGCTTAAGGACCGGATCTGGTGATGACCTCTTCTGTAAAAATAGTGCAACCACAAGTCTATAATAGGTACGACCTGACCAACTAATTTGCTCGTCTCGACGTGACTTCGCCATTGGGGGAATGTGGCATGGGTAAAGGGAAAAGAAGTCATAGGAAAACCACACGGCACAAGAGGGGGCCTCCTGAAAGTGCATGACACCGGGCGGTGGAAACCTTAGCGGGTGGAGTGCGTCAAGGAATGAGCATTGTAAAGGTCTTGTGGTGACCCCCCCTTGATTCACATGTTTAACGAAACATATGTATATATCAAGACGATTATCTCTTGTGGGTAAAGTGTGCGAACTCTGCAGAGTAAGAAAACTATCTGGATAGCTGTGCTCACGGTCAAGAGAGGTGCTGAGAACTTGCTGGATATAGCTTTCATTTTCATAAAACCATTTGTGATGGAAAGAAAGGGGTGGGGTGGGACCCCAGGGGTTTTGAGAATGCCTGGTCAGGGACCAGTGGTAAGTACGGGATAACCCGAGCATTGAGTGATTGGAGCCTCTCAATGGTATAGGAGGATGGACCTCCACTAGTACTTTACAAAGGAAAACTCAATTATGAAAACCAACTTGTAAAAACGTGAGGTCTCAAGATGTTCTATTAAGTCTAACTCAAACTCGGCTTTGTGCAAATAAAAGAACACCAAGCTTCCCTTGATTGGCCTTGCATCTATAAAAACTGCATTGTGTGTTGACTTGCGATTACAGTTGTGTACTCAGGATTACGGTTGTGTACTCAGGCTCTGCCATTATAATCTTTTCAGACCCAAGTGATCAATACCCCTACAACTACTTCGTGGAGACTAGACCGAATGGCGGTGAAGACGGCGAAGCTTAGGTCGGGACCTCCAGTCGCTTGCCTGTGGGCAGAGTGAATGGAACCACCATGACTTGCTCTACTTCTGCTCTTATCTGGACTCTGTACTTTTGACTTTTATAGATTCGCTGCCTTCACAGCTCTTTTGTAAAATAGTTGGCTATTTGGCCCGTTATGTAATATAGTAAGGGCTTGCACTAATTCATACCGAGCACTGTGCGTATTGAAATTTGAATGCAAGTGTATCACTCTCAACCAGGACCTCCTTGGAAACCTCTTTAGGACCTCTCCCCCGACCTCTTCAGGAACACTCACGTGGACTCATCCGAACCGTTCAGGACCTCCTTGATACTATCTGAGCCGTTCAGGACCTCCCTTGATATCATCTGAATCGTTCAGAACCTCCCTTAATTTCATTTGGGCCGTTCAGGACCTCCCTGATACCGTCTGAACTGTCCAGGATCCACCCTGAGTTCATCTAGATCGTCCCTGACTTCCCTGGGCCTCCTTAGGACCTCCCCTCAGGATGTCCTCAGGACCTCTCTTGGCTCCCCAGAACCCCTTCGAAACCTCCTTAGGACCTCCCCAAGACACATAGTACCTCTCCAGGACCTCCAGGATCTCTCCAAGACCTCCTCAGATTTACTTTTGACCATGTGGGGTTGTAACTATGGACCCGATCGGGGTCAGCACTGAGTTCCCACGGTTATGCGAATGAACCAAATATGTATCTGTATGTGCTATCTACTAATCCAGGGAATAGCACCGCTTGACACAGGAGACTCCAAAGTACAAATTTGGGGTCCGACACACCGCCACCTAGGAGATCGAGCCCCGTCCCGTGCACAGCTGGTTGGAGACAAGGTATCCAACCTTACCCCTTCTCCCTCAATGACAGGTGGGCCACCTTCCTTTTTCTTTTCTATATTCTTCTTTCTCTAATTGAGAAATTACAAGAAGGCCCCTGTATACAACAATAGTAACGTACTTTCACGTGTGTGTTACTGTCGCAATGAAAGATTTCAAGTAGCGGATTCATTTTATTCCATTGAGACGTGCATGATTTGCCAAATCGTCACATCAGATTCGTGCGGCACACATGCAGCATTGCAGTGGATGAACCATGCATACATAATCTTAAATAACTGTTATTTTATTGCACCTCATTTTGCTGTTTTTGTCAGCGCACGGTGTGCCGTATGTCATAACTACAAACTAGGTAGAGAAAAGGAATCTCGGGTTCCCTGTTGATGCGAAAGGGAGGAACCCCCAGGGTCCTCAAAGGTGGGAAATGGTATTTAAGTGTGTTAAAGATGCGTATTTATTGCTAAAAAAAGTCATCTCTTTATTACATGGGAAAAATAATATATTTATAGTGTTATATCTAGGGTACGGGAGATTACAATTCTACCTCTAAAAAGATCCTTTATTTGTTGGGACTGCAGAGCCTTTTCACCTCCCTAGACGTAGCTTCCGGTGCACGGTAGACCCTCATAGGCTTGATCCATCACACCTATACTCCTGGCCCGTAAGTGTCCTTGACTCCCTTCGCTCCATATGAGGTGACCCCGAAGCGGAGGCTCCTTGGACCCCCTTCGCTCCCTATGAGATGGTATGGGGACCTCAGGACCTCTTCGCTCTGAGGTGTGTTGTATTTTTCTGTTGAAGTTGCCTTCGGCGACTTTCTTGTACCCTTTGTTATGTGCGAAGGGGTACACAATACCCTTCAACTATATCGAGGAATACTCCTGACTTAGTGCCTTCGCCAAGTCGTTGAGGGCCGGTGGACCGCTGCTACGACACTGTACACTAGTAGTTCTGGTGGGTGTCGGGATGGCTGCTTGGACCAACTATAAGCATGATGATGATCTATACACGCGGGCGGATTAATGTTAAATCATTCTCTCAAGGAATATATATATATATATATATATATAGGAAAAATACTTTCTACTCCTGGGAGTAGTTACTCCCACCTTTGATATACCACCTAAAAGAACTTGACATACTCCATTATCACTTTGGGTATACTCATATACTAATTATAAGATACTCCAATGTGAACTACGCGAAAAATTTGCAAGAGAGTCCAAGTTTTTAGCATATTTTGTAAATACCTTCATATTCACACATAAAAAGGAGTATGTCTAAAAATTATACATACCACCTCTGAAAATGTGTAAATACCACCTAAAAAGTCTTATATACTCGTATACTACACATACATACTCTCGGTTGCGCAAGATACTTTCTACGTTGTGAGATATGTGAGATACGGAGTAGGGAGTAACTACTCCCGGGAGTAGGAAAAAGGCTTCATATATATATATATATATATATATATATATATATATATATATATATATAGAAAAATAGTATGGTACTCCTGGGAGTACATACTCCCGCTTCTCATATACCACTTAAATCGTATGGTGATACCTCTTTATCTATTTGAGTATACTCCAATAATGATTATAAGATACCCCAAAGTGAGTTCTATGAAAAAATTCATTAAAGTCTGTTAAGTATATCAAGGCCCAGCCCATGTGGGCCCATGTGGTTATCTATATATTGGCATCTCTACTATTGGAGTTATTGTCTTCTAAAATCCCTAAAGTAAGTCACATGGTATCAGAGCTATGGATTAGGGTTAGGTTAGGATTATTTTAATCCTCCTCTCCCACGATCCAAACTTTTATCGCGATTGGCGATCGGCCTCGATGGCGATCGGCCGCGTTCGCCGTCGCCGCCGTCTCGTTGCGCGCCGCGCGCCGCCGTCGCCCGTCGCCCGCCTCCCGCCGCGGCGCGCCTGCGGCACCGCCGTCGCGCTTCTTCCTGGGCCGTCCTGCCGTTGTCGGTTGCGCCGTCTCGCCGTGGCGGATTCACCGCCGCCGCTTCTCCGTCGCGGCGCCTGCAGCCACCCAACGCGGCTTCTTCCTCGGGGCCGTCCCTGCCGTCGTCGGTTGGCCGCCGTCTCCGCCCATGGCGGATTCGTCGAGCCGCTCGTTGCGATCGCCGTCGCCTCTGCGCCGCCGCGCGCTTCTTGGCCGCCGCGATCGCGGCGTTTTCTTGGCCGCCCGCCTTGCCTCGAATCCGCGCCGCCGCCGCCCCGACTTCGCCTCGTCGCTGAGGTGCCGCCGCCCGACTCATCGATCGGCGCCGCTTAGGGAGCACGCGCCTCTGCCGCTGCTTCCCTCGTCAGATCCGGCCGCGCCGCCGCTTCCTCGTCGAATCCGGCCGGCGTCGCCTGCCTGGGGAAGGCTCACCTCGACATATCCAGTCTGCTCCGATCTGTCCTCAGCCCGTGGCTTGTTGGGTTTTTCGTCGACCGTCTGCTGCTGCTGTGACATCACAGTCGTGGTAACTGCTATCTTTGCCTGCTGTTGGTCAACATGTCTCAGATAAATGCAATAGTAATCAATCTCACCCTAGATGGTCAGAATTATCCAGAGTGGGCTTTTTGTGTAGAGACTGCATTGAGGGGTTATGGTTTACTTTTTCACTTAACTGAACCTCCACCTGTGCTTAAGGATGATGGTAGTAATGCTGCTGCAGTAAAAGAATGGCATATTAATGATGGAAAAGTAATGGCTGCCATGGTGAATAGTACTAAGCAATCCATGATTATGAGTCTTTCTAAGTTCAAAACAGCCAAAGGCATATGGGATAACTTGAAGAAGCGTTATGTTCAGGATAGTGGTGCTCTTTTGCATACTCTTATGCAACAAACTCATGAAATTGAGCAGAATGATATGTCTATTGATGAGTACTACTCTGCTTTTGATCGACTGATGGGATCATTGACTTCCATGATACCTGAGTGTACAGCTGTTCCCTGTCCAGCACATCAGTTTATTGAAAAGTTTTTTACATACAGATTTGTCATGGGAGTCCGGGCTGAGTATGATTCCATTCGTACACGATTGCTTCACAATTCTTCTGCTCTCACCATGGCACGCATTGTCGATTTACTTACGTAAGAAACACGCCTTAAGTCTATGTCTTCTTCGCATCAGACTGCCTCATAGTGTGTTGGCGCTTCTCGGAGGATCGCACCCAAAAGTACCTCTTTAGCGCTCTGTAAGCATTGTGGCAAGTCTGGTCATCTTCCGAGAACTGTTTCTCTCATTATCCAGAAAAGTTGGCTGACTATCGTGCACGTCGTGCTACTCGTGGTCGTGGTACTGGTTCCACTTCTAGAGGTTTAATGTCTATTCTTTGCCGCCGCTTAGCTGTTAATGCTCCTTCGCCGTCTTGGGTGCTTGATTCGTGGGCTTCTTTTCATGTTACATCCGATCGGTCCCAGCTGGTTGCTTGCAAGCGATTCGATGGTGCTTCGCTCGAGCGGTGATGGTACATCTTGTCATATCACTCATCGTGGTTCACTTTGCAATCCTCATTTTTCTGCACTGATGTTTCTTTTGTACCTCGATTGTCCATGAATCTTCTTCGGTTGGTCAAGTTACCGACCAACATTGTTTTGTTGGATTTGATGACTCATCTTGTTTTATTCAGACCGTCAAGCGGAAAGTGATTGGGACCGCCATCGCCGTAAAGGTGCTCCTAGCCTCTACATCCTCGACACCTTGCGTCTTCCTTCTTCCATTGCTTCGCCCATTGAGTCTCCACTCGTGTGTCATCCGCCGCTTGCCTTCCGCCTCTTCCTTCGCCTGGCATCATCGTCTTGGTCATCTTTGTGGGTCCCGTTGTCCACATTAATAAATAAAGGTTGTTTAGGTCATACATGTATTGAGTCTAGTTTTCATTGTAAGGGTTGCAAACTTGGAAAACAAATACAACTACCATATTCATCTAGACCTTTTGATCTTATTCATTCGGATGTATGGGGTCCTGCACCTTTTGCTACAAAGGGTGGTCATAAACATTATGTCATTTTTATTGATGATCATTCTCGATATACATGGATTTATTTCATGAAACATCTGTCAACCCGGAACGAAGGATCCGAATTCTCGTGTTCAAACACGGTCCAGATTTCAGGTACACGAGTCTCACAAAAATGAATATCACATTCATATCACGAAACGTAAATGGCATTAAATAAATAACTGTTTAATACAAATGAGTCTGAATAATAATATCAAATGTCAAATGATAAACACAGCGGAAATAACATAATAGTGGGAGCCACACGATGCGCCACAGGCAATCGTCTGGGTCAGAAGGCCTACTCGTCCGGGTCCTCACCGTCAATATAGCGAGCTCTTCTCCGAATAAGATTTATTCAAAGAAGAGTGAGCACTACTACCGTGCTCGCAAGCCACACCCAATATTGAATTTAAATGCATGCATAAGGAAACAAGTGAGTATGGCAGGAGTTGTTTTGCATAAACAGCATTTTCAGTTTGAATAAGCATAGTAGTTTCTAAGGCAATTTTTATACTATAGATAAAATCATATTTTGAAATAGCAATGATATAATGTGGATAACCTCCAATGATAAAGTGAAGGATCCCCTCCTAACACTTGGCTTCCCGCCCAAATTCTCATAAGGATTAACCATCCTCAACATTTATTAAAGCATTTTAAAACCAAAAACAATACTAACTTTAAGTGGCCCCGCTAGCATGTCCATGATCATGACGCGCTATTCGAATAGTTTCTACTCTGCAGAGTTGGTACAACTTTACCCACACGAGGTGACATGCTCGTTATGTCGGCCAATTCACGCTTTCGAAGGCGTGTGACTGAGCAATTACCATGAGGCCTTTACAATGTTTTATCCTAGTACATTCATGCCCGCTAAGGTTTCGCCTTTGGGTCGACCGTCCTCCTAAGCCCCTCTTGCGCCAAGTGGGAATAAAGCGCCTAACCGACACCCACAAAATCACATGACATAAATATACTAGGACATCACAAATTAGTTAGCCAAATCCTGCCCATACAGGACATGTGGTGGTACGTTATGGCATAGCAATAAGCGGCTCAAAGACCGGTCCTCAATTGACTTGGACGTCATTCCTACAATCCATGGGCCTTGATCTTAACCAGATCAAACCCGTGCATAAACCTGCACCCACCATTCCGACCATTTCGCCCAAGTCCAAACCCAGTTTGGTTTTATTTTGAATAAAAACTTCATTTATAAACTCATGTGGTAAAACAATACCACAATATCAAGTGTGAAAACAATTTGTAGAGATCCGTGTAAACCTCCCAAATTCGTAAATGTGGACTAAGCTTGGCTAAGCATATATTTGAATTTTGGTAATATCTTGCCTATGGTATCGAGGTAGTCAGATACAACATTCAAACTTGGCCATACAATAACATATGGAATTAACTATATGTAAAACAGGATATTAAAATATTTATAACAACATATGCATGCAATAAGGAATTTAAAAACTGAAAATAACTTAAAATAATAGGGGCAATATGGTCAATGGTATAACTTGCCTTGGTCGATGTCTTGAAATTCTAAATCTTCAGATTGATCGAACTCTCCGGAGTCGTCGAAGTCTATACGCGAAAATACGACAAATTCAATATTCAAATTCAAATAAATTCAAAAACATAGTTCAAATCAACTCCAAACTGAAATATTTTGGTTTAGTTATCTAGATTATAATTTTATATAAATTTTGCAATTTGAATCACCCAATTTGGAGTTCATATGCAAAAGTTATGAATTTTTGAAGTTTATAACTAAATCTGAAATTTCATTGAATTTCTAGAATTATTTTCCTACTGAAAATCCATTTATTGCGCAATGATTACATCAGCTACAGTATTTTGGGATTAAAAGATTTAAAATTGAATTCTGACAGGTGGGCCCCATGAGTCAGTGACTCGGCCCATGTGGACCAAGTCCACCGAGCTTGGGGAAGGATGGTGCGGTGGACTGGCCACGTGTGTGTGTGTGTGGCGCTGACTGGAACGCCGCGTGTGCGCCACGCAAGCAGAAAGGTGATGTGGCGCCTAAGTGGCAAAGCCACGTCGGCGTGCACGGCGGCGACGTTTTCGGACGCGGCCGACAACGACGATCGGCGGCTCTCCGGCGAGGGTGAGTGGTCGCAACTTGTAGAGGGGGATAAGGCGAACACGATGGTACCGTTTTGGACGCGAATGGTCGCCGGAGTTGACCGGCGGCGAGCTTTTGGCGGCGGAGAGGTTCGGGTGTTGGCGACAACGGAGTTCGGTGGCGCCCGGCGATGAAGGGTCCCGAGGTGGCTCCGGTGCCGGTGAAGACGATGGTGCAGACCACGGCGGCTTGGCGACGTTGACGGCGGCGAAACTCGTAGTTTTTCCGCGGCGGCGAAAAACCCTAAACTCACGATTACGGTGGCGGTAGAGCTCAAGCGGAAATGAGAATTGAGGAGATGAGATGAGAGCGTAAGTGCGCTCCCGGTGGTGCCTTTTATAGGGGCTAGGTGGCTCTGTGGCGGCATGGGGGAGGTGGGGGTCGTGCGGCGGCGGTTGCGGCGTTGAGGGCGAACCGTCCGAGAAGAGGGAGATCATGGGGAAATGCGGCGGTGGTGGATGCGGTCTCGCACGCACACGCGAATATCGGAGCGGTTGGGATTGAGCCGTTAGCGGCTTCGGACGTGGTGTCCATGGCGGCGGTTGCGCGGCGACGCGAGAAGAAGAAGGCGAGGAAGACGACGACTGTGGTCGTCCGATTTTCAACGTCACGGCCGAGATTAGATTCGCGGCGTAAGTGACTTTCGGCGCGGCCGCTGGATTAAGATCCAATGGTTGAGATTAGACCGAGCGAAGCGGTAAGTGCGTTTAGCGCGCCGTTGGATTAAAATCGTGCGGCTCATGTTGATGATGGCATTCGGACCGTGCGGTTCTTTGGACAGATCTTGACCGCGGTGCATGATCCAACGGTGGAGAAAAGAAAAGATACGCGAAGAAATGGTAGCCGTTCGATTTTGATCGGACGGTGGGAGAGGGCGAGGCGGCTGCGGCGATTGCGGGCGGTGGGCTGCTGCGTTTGTGAGATTTGGGCCGGAGCCGGTGGGTTTCGGCCCAAAGTCATTTTTGATTTTCTTTTGCGTTTCTCAATTGTTTTAATTCTGTTAATTCATTTAGGCTTTAGAAAATAGCAAAATACTTCCAAAAATTATGGAAAAATTCACAGAAATTCCCATATTCATTCTGGACTTAATAAAATTATTTCCAACTATTTGTTGGCTTTTAATTTTGCAAATAAATTTGTTTTAGCTTTAAAATATTTATAAAAAGCTTTTGTAAATTCAGGAAAATCCACAAACATAAGTAAACTTTTAAATTTTACTGAAATTTGAAAATTGGGCTGTTACAAACCTACCCCCCTTAAGGGAATGTCGACCCGAGATTCAGGATTGGTTAGCAAAGAGATCGGGATAGTTGGTCTTGAGGTCTTCTTCTTTTTCCCAAGTGGCTTCACTTTCCGGGTGATGACTCCACTGCACCTTGTATGATCTGATGATTCTGCTTCTGGTGACTCGCTCTGCGACATCTAGAATCTTGATTGGTCGCTCCACGTAAGTGAGATCGTCTCGAAGATCGAAGCTTTCCAAGAAGGTATGGTCTTCGCGCTTGCAAGCATTTCCTTAACTGGGATACATGGAAGACATCGTGCACAGCTGACAAGGCTTCTGGTAGCTCAAGCTGATATGCCACTTCACCTCTTTTGGCTAGAATTTTGTATGGCCCCACAAATTTGGGTGCGAGTTTTCCTTTGTTCTAATCTTCTTACTCCTCCGAGTGGAGTGACCACGAGATAGACCAGTCTCCTACCTCAAAGTTTAGATCCCTCCGACAGTTATCGGCATAACTCTTTTGTCGGGTTTGTGCCACTTTCGAGATGTTCCCTTATAGCTTTGACCTTACTTTCGCCTCTTTGATTATCTCAGACCAAAGAGTTGATGCTCTCTACTTCATCCCACGTAGTGGAGTTCGCATTTTCGCCATACAATGCTTCAAAAGGAGCCATTTGCAAACTAGCTTGATGGCTATTGTTATACGAGAATTCGCATACGGCAAATTCTTGTCCCAACTTTGTCCAAATTCCAAGGCACGGGCTCGGAGCATATCTTCGAGGACTTGATTGGTGCGTTCCGTCGACCATCTGTTTGAGGATGATAGGTCTTGAAGTTGAGTCCGTGCCTAAGGCTTCATGCGGACTCGCGAGAATCTTGACGTGGCGAGAACCTCATCGGACACAATCTTCTTGGGTACCTGTGTAGACAAACGATCCGGCCACATATAACTCGCCAACTGGCCGCTACGTAAGTAGTCTTGACGGAATAAAGTGAGCTACTTTGGTCAACCGATCAACTATCACCCGATCGAATCATATCACGATTGGGTCCTCGGAAGTCGATGATGAAGTCCATGCCAATCTCTTCCCACTTCCATTCGGAATTGGTAGTGGCTGCGACAATCCACCGTCTTTGATGTTCTCGCCTTAACTCGTGACACACATCACAATGAGCGGCGAACTCGGCAATTTCTCGCTTCATCTCGACCCACCAATATTTCTCCTTGGATCTGGTACATCTTAGTGCTTCCGGTGAATGGGTAAGGCGTTTCATGAGCCTCCTTGAATTGATTGCTTTAACTCCTGCTGGTTAGGTACACAAATGCGGTTCCCAAACCACACGCCTTGTTCATCTTGGCAAATCACTCGAGCCTTGCCTCTTCGCATATTCTTCTTGATCTCCTTGATGTCATCATCTTCTAGTTGTTTTTCTCGATCGACTTTGAAGAGTCGGTTGTACTTCCAAAGCATTCACACAACCTTGACCGACAATCTCCAAGTTTAGACGCTTCAATTCTTCATGTAGTTAATTTGTTCCTTCTACACCATCATGGTATTGCAATAGGCCTTTCGCTCGGGCATCCTGCAACTACATTTGCTTTGCACAGGTGATAATGGATTCCAAGATCGTAATCTTTTATCAATTCTAACCATCTTCTCTGCCAAGGTTTAATTCACTGTGTGAATATATACTTCAAACTCTTGTGATCCGTGAAAATCTCACAATGTTTACCAATGAGATAATGCCGCGGATCTTCAAGGCATGCACAATCGCCGCTAACTCGGATCGTGGGTTGGATAATTCCCTTCATGTGGCCTCAAGCGCCTCGATGCATAAGCTACTACCTTGCCCTCCCGCATCAATCGCATCCGAGACCTTGACGGGATGCGTCGCGAAGATCTCGAAATCTTTATGGATATCGGGTAAAACTAACACAGTCTTGAGACCAATCTCCTCTTCGTGTCTTGAAAACTTTCTTCACGAGCATCTGTCCAATCAAATTTCTTCTCCTTCTTGAAGTTGAGTCATGGGTCTTGCAATCTTAGAGAAATTTTCAATGAACTGCGGTAATAACCCGCTAGTCCAAGGAAACTTCTCACTTGGTGACCGCCCCGGTTGCTTCCAACGTCACGGCTTCAACCTTGGCAGATCTATGCAATTCCTCCGTGACACAATATGTCCAAGGAATGCCACTTGACTTAGCCAAAATTCACTTTTGCTGAATTTAGCATAAAGTCGATGTTCTCGGAGCTTGTCGAAGATCATCCCGATATGCTTCTCGTGTTCTTCTTCATCCTTCGAGTAGATGAGAATGTCATCGATGAAAACAACCACAAACTTATCCAGAATTCCATGAACACTTTGTTCATCATATTCATGAAATAAGCGGCGTTCACAAACCAAATGACATCACTTTGTAAACTCGCATACCCATATCCGTGGTGAAAGTCGTCTTGAATATCTTCCGGTCGATCTTGGTTGGTGATAGCGGATCTCAAATCAATCTTCGAGAAGACACTTGCTCCTTTCACCGATCGAGCGGATCATCTATCCTCGGTAAAGGATATTTGTTCTTGATCGTCACCTCATTGAGTGATCTCGTAATCAACACACATTCTCATGCTATTGTCCTTTTTCTTGACGAACAAAGACCGGTGCTCCTAAGGTGATGAACTGGTCGGATGTGACCTCGCTTCGCGATTCTTCAATCTGTTTCTTCAATTCCGCTAACTCATTAGCCGGCATTCTATAGGGTCGCCGATATTGGAGCCGTCCCCGACTAAGTCAATTAAGAACATGACGTCCGATCCGGTGGCATGCCGTAATTCATCGGAAAGACATCGGCATATTCTCGGACTACGGTATGTCTTCAAGTTTCACTTCCTTCATCTTTGGTGAGGATAGAACTTCCATTGGTGCAGTCTTGGGTTTGAACTCAACGAAATTCCTTCCCATTTGTGAGAGTGATAGACCTATTGGCACGATCTATTTGTCCATGATTCTTGGCTAACGGTCCATTCCAAGAATAACGTCTAGACCTTGGGAATGCAAGACTATCAAGTCTGCTAGGAAGGATACTCCGGATATTTCAAGGGTGAGGTTCGGGCATAGAGAACTAGTTCTCATTTCTGAACCCGGGGAATGGATTATCATGGGATTTGTTAAGGAAGATATTGGTAACCCATTTTTGCCCACAAATTTATTTGACACGAATGAATGCGAAGCTCCGGAATCAAATAGTACTGAAGCTGGTATTGAATTGACAAGAAACATACCAAGCACAACATCCGTCTTTGCTCGGGCTTCCTCGGCCGTGACGTGGTTCACACGCCCCTTGACGAACTGGCCTGACGGCTTTGCAGTGCCGCTAGTGGCTGTGGCTCCTGGTGCTGGCTTGGAAGACGCCGCTGCTTGTTGCTTCTTGGGGCATCTGTTGGCATAATGGCCTGTCTCGTTGCAGTGGAAACAGGTCACTCCTGCAGCTGAGGGGGCGGAGCTCTTCTGCTGAAATTGTCCTCCGGTTGGTGCGCTGCGGAAGTTGGAGGTGTTGGGGCGCTGATTCTGCACCGGGGCTCTGGATGTGGAAGATTGGAACTTCCCACGCTGCGGTGGCTGCGGCTGAATGAAACGAGGCTTGGGAAAGCCTCCTGCGTTGATCTTCTGGGCGGCCATCCTCCGCTTGCGGTTCTCCATCTCGTGATGTTTGGCTTCCTGGCGGATCGCCTTGTCCACCAACTGTTGGAAGTCGGTGAAGTTCTGGGAGATGAGTTGGACGGAGATATCGTCGTTGAGTCCTCCGGAACCTTTCTTGCCGTTCTTCATCTCTCGCCACATCACCGGGCATAGCGAGCTAGTTGGTTGAAACGGTGGAGATACTCGCCACCGAGAGATTGCCTTGGCGGAGTGCATGAAACTCCTTCTTCTTGATGTCATCATGCCGGCGAGGATGTGGGCATGACGGAAGGCTCACAAACTCGTCCCACGAGATGGCACGGCATTGGCGTGGGAGATGCGGTGTCCCACCATTCGAGGTCGGTCCGTTGAGTGATGAGTGGCGAGCAGGACCTCTCGCGATCGTGCATTGTGCGATGTCCAATTTCTTTCCGATGGCACGAAGCCAATCGTCGGCATCCATTGGCTCGGTGCTCTTGGAGAAGGTCGGAGGACGCATACGCATGAACTCCGACATGGTCACCGTTGAGGAGGGTGTGCGGTGCTGCGTTGCGGCGATAGCCGCCGCGTTACTGGTTGTTCGGCGTTGTTGAGCGGCCGAGCCAACAATTCAATAAGGTGAGTTTGATTGGCCATCATCATTGCCAATCCGGTCCGTCGTCGGCGGCGGGAGGCCGGCTTGAACATCTTGTTCATGGTTGTCAGTATTCCATTATTCGACCACGATCTTGCCATTTCTGTGCGGTGTTCACCATCCGCTTGAAATTTCCAAAGACTTAGGAAAGGGAAGAAAAGGTTGCACTAAGGGAGTAAATTTATATTAGCCCAAAAGCACACAAAAACAAGGCAAAGAAACAAATTTTTCTTTTGCAAGTAATTCTTTATTTTATCCATCGATTATGGCTACCACAAAGGTTAGTAGCTCATAATTCGCAGCTAATTGAACAACTAAAGGAAAGCAAATATCTAAAATGGTGGAGGTAAACATCTATGGGGTGGATGGGGTGTAGTCAGGGAGTTACTGTGTCTTGCCTTGGCCCTTCTTGTACAGAGCCAATTCGACTTCACCGCCTTCAATCTCTCCTCTGCGACTTCTAGCCTCCCGAGCGAGATCTGACTCGTCCGGGGTGTTGCCATAGGCGTAATCCATCGCCTTGGCTAACTCCACCTGGTGGGTGATCTCTGGCATATCCTCAGTCTCGGCTGAGCTGAAGGCACTGCCTAGCCGAGTGGGGATGTGCATGGGATAGTACTGGAATGCAGTATCCCGAAAATGGGCGTCGTAGGTGTAGAGAAGTCGGCGTACGGCTTCTCTTGCCGCATCTTGGATGCCGTCCTCGAAAGTCTCCCGACGCATTGGGGCGTCGAAGATGTGGAAGGATGTATCCGCCGCCCCGCCTTGCCTCAGATCCGGCGCCGGCCGCCTGCCCCGACTCGCCTCGTCGCCTGGGGGTGCCGCCGCCCCGACTCATCAGATCCAGCGCCGCCTAGGGGAGCACGCGCCTCTGCCGCTGCTTCCCTCGTCAGATCCGGCCGGCGTCGCTGCTTCCCTCGTCAGATCCGGCCGGCGTCGCCTGCCTGGGGAAGGCTCACCTCGACATATCCAGTCTGCTCCGATCTGTCCTCAGCCCGTGGCTTGTTGGGTTTTTCGTCGACCGTCTGCTGCTGCTGCTGTGACATCACAGTCGTGGTAACTGCTATCTTTGCCTGCTGTTGGTCAACATGTCTCAGATAAATGCAATAGTAATCAATCTCACCCTAGATGGTCAGAATTATCCAGAGTGGGCTTTTTGTGTAGAGACTGCATTGAGGGGTTATGGTTTACTTTTTCACTTAACGAACCTCCACCGTGCTTAAGGATGATGGTAGTAATCTTTGCTGCGATAAAAGAATGGCATATTAATGATGGAAAAGTAATGGCTGCCATGGTGAATAGTACTAAGCAATCCATGATTATGAGTCTTTCTAAGTTCAAAACAGCCAAAGGCATATGGGATAACTTGAAGAAGCGTTATGTTCAGGATAGTGGTGCTCTTTTGCATACTCTTATGCAACAAACTCATGAAATTGAGCAGAATGATATGTCTATTGATGAGTACTACTCTGCTTTTGATCGCCTGATGGGATCATTGACTTCCATGATACCTGAGTGTACAGCTGTTCCCTGTCCAGCACATCAGTTTATTGAAAAGTTTTTTACTTACAGATTTGTCATGGGAGTCCGGGCTGAGTATGATTCCATTCGTACACGATTGCTTCACAATTCTTCTGCTCTCACCATGGCACAGGCATTGTCTGATTTACTTACAGAAGAAACACGTCTTAAGTCTATGTCTTCTTCTGCATCTGTTCCTCATAGTGTGTTGGCAGCTTCTCAGAGGATCAGTGCACCCAAAAGTACCTCTTTAGCGCTCTGTAAGCATTGTGGCAAGTCTGGTCATCTTCCAGAGAACTGTTTCTCTCATTATCCAGAAAAGTTGGCTGACTATCGTGCACGTCGTGCTACTCGTGGTCGTGGTACTGGTTCCACTTCTAGAGGTTTAATGTCTATTGCTGCCGCTTCGCCTGTTAATGCTCCTTCGTCGTCTTGGGTGCTTGATTCAGGGGCTTCTTTTCATGTTACATCTGATCAGTCCCAGTTGGTTGCTTGCAAGCCGGTTACTGATGGTGCTTCTGTTCAGGCAGCTGATGGTACATCTTGTCATATCACTCATCAGGGTTCACTTTGCAATCCTCATTTTTCTGTACCTGATGTTTCTTTTGTACCTCAGTTGTCCATGAATCTTCTTTCGGTTGGTCAAGTTACCGACCAACATTGTTTTGTTGGATTTGATGACTCATCTTGTTTTATTCAGGACCGTCGAAGCGGGAAAGTGATTGGGACTGGCCATCGCCGTAAAGGTGCTCCTAGCCTCTACATCCTCGACACCTTGCGTCTTCCTTCTTCCATTGCTTCGTCCATTGAGTCTCCAGCTCGTGTGTCATCCGCTGCTTCGTCTTCCGCCTCTTCCTTCGCCCAGTGGCATCATCGTCTTGGTCATCTTTGTGGGTCCCGGTTGTCCACATTAATAAATAAAGGTTGTTTAGGTCATACATGTATTGAGTCTAGTTTTCATTGTAAGGGTTGCAAACTTGGAAAACAAATACAACTACCATATTCATCTAGACCTTTTGATCTTATTCATTCAGATGTATGGGGTCCTGCACCTTTTGCTACAAAGGGTGGTCATAAACATTATGTCATTTTTATTGATGATCATTCTCGATATACATGGATTTATTTCATGAAACATCTGTCGAACCCGGGAACGAAGGATCCCGAATTCTCTGTGTTCAAACACCAGTCCAGGATTTCCAGTGTACACAGTCTCACAAAAATGAATATCACATTCATATCACGAAAACGTAAATGGCATTAAATAAATAACTGTTTAATACAAATGAGTCTGAATAATAATATCAAATGTCAAATGATAAACACAGCGGAAATAACATAATAGTGGGAGCCACACGATGCGCCACAGGCAATCGTCTGGGTCAGAAGGCCTACTCGTCCGGGTCCTCACCGTCAATATAGCAGTCTTTTCCTGAATAAGATTTATTCAGCAAGAGTGAGCACTACTACCGTGCTCGCAAGCCACACCCAATATTGAATTTAAATGCATGCATAAGGAAACAAGTGAGTATGGCAGGAGTTGTTTTGCATAAACAAAGACATTTTCGCTTTGAATAAGCATAGTAGTTTCTAAGGCAATTTTTATACTATAGATAAAATCATATTTTGAAATAGCAATGATATAATGTGGATAACCTCCAATGATAAAGTGAAGGATCCCCTCCTAACACTTGGCTTCCCGCCCAAATTCTCATAAGGATTAACCATCCTCAACATTTATTAAAGCATTTTAAAACCAAAAACAATACTAACTTTAAGTGGCCCTGCTAGCATGTCCATGACCGCGGACGCGCTATTCGAATAGTTTCTACTCTGAGTTGGTACAACTTTACCCACACGAGGTGACATGCTCGTTATGTCGCCAATTCACGCTTTCAAGGCGTGTGGTGAGCAATTACCATGAGGCCTTTACAATGTTTTATCCTAGTACATTCATGCCCGCTAAGGTTTCGCCCCTTTGGGTGACTCCTCGGAAGCCCCTCTTGCGCCAAGTGGGAATAAAGCGTCTAGCCGACACCCACAAAATCACATGACATAAATATACTAGGACATCACAAATTAGTTAGCCAAATCCTGCCCATACAGGACATGTGGTGATACGTTATGGCATAGCAATAAGCGGCTCAAAGACCGGTCCTCAATTGACTTGGGCGTCATTCCTACAATCCATGGGCCTTGATCTTAACGGATCAAACCGGTGCATAAACTGCACCCACCATTCCGACCATTTCGCCAAGTCCAAACCAGCTTTGGTTTTATTTTGAATAAAAACTTCATTTATAAACTCATGTGGTAAAACAATACCACAATATCAAGTGTGAAAACAATTTGTAGAGATCAGTGTAAACCCTCCCAAATTCGTAAATGTGGACTAAGCTTGGCTAAGCATATATTTGAATTTTGGTAATATCTTGCCTATGGTATCGAGGTAGTCAGATACAACATTCAAACTTGGCCATACAATAACATATGGAATTAACTATATGTAAAACAGGATATTAAAATATTTATAACAACATATGCATGCAATAAGGAATTTAAAACTGAAAATAACTTAAAATAATAGGGCAATATGGTCAATGGTATAACTTGCCTTGGTCGATGTCTTGAAATTCTAAATCTTGATTGATCGAACTCTCCGAGTCGTCGAAGTCTATCTGTAAAATCGACAAATTCAATATTCAAATTCAAATAAATTCAAAAACATAGTTCAAATCAACTCCAAACTGAAATATTTTGGTTTAGTTAGCTAGATTATAATTTTATATAAATTTTGCAATTTGAATCACCCAATTTGGAGTTCATATGCAAAAGTTATGAATTTTTGAAGTTTATAACTAAATCTGAAATTTCATTGAATTTCTAGAATTATTTTCCTACTGAAAATCCATTTATTGCGCAATGATTACATCAGCTACAGTATTTTGGGATTAAAAGATTTAAAATTGAATTCTGACAGGTGGGCCCCATGAGTCAGTGACTCGGCCCATGTGGACCAAGTCCACCGAGCCTGGGGAAGGATGGTGCGGTGGACTGGCCACGTGTGTGTGTGTGTGGCGCTGACTGGAACGCCGCGTGTGCGCCGCGCAAGCAGAAAGGTGATGTGGCGCCTAAGTGGCAAAGCCACGTCGGCGTGCACGGCGGCGACGTTTTCGGACGCGGCCGACAACGACGATCGCGCTCTCGGCGAGGGTGAGTGGTCGCAACTTGTAGAGGGGGATAAGGCGAACACGATGGTACCGTTTTGGACGCGAATGGTCGCCGGAGTTGACCGGCGGCGAGCTTTTGGCGGCGGAGAGGTTCGGGTGTTGACGACAACGGAGTTCCGGTGGCGCCCGGTGATGAAGGGTCCCGAGGTGGCTCGGTGCGGTGAAGACGATGGTGCAGACCACGGCGGCTTGGCGACGTTGACGGCGGCGAAACTCGGAGTTTTTCCGCGGCGGCGAAAAACCCTAAACTCACGATTACGGTGGCGGTAGAGCTCAAGCGGAAATGAGAATTGAGGAGATGAGATGAGAGCGTAAGTGCGCTCCCGGTGGTGCCTTTTATAGGGGCTAGGTGGCTCTGTGGCGGCGTGGGGGAGGTGGGGGTCGTGCGGCGGCGGTTGCGGCGTTGAGGGCGAAACCGTCCCGGAGAAGAGGGGAGATCATGGGGGAAATGCGGCGGTGGTGGATGCGGTCTCGTGCACGTACACGCGAATATCGGAGCGGTTGGGATTGAGCCGTTAGCGAAGCTCGGACGTGGGTGTCCATGGCGGCGGTTGCGCGAGCGACGCGGAGAAGAAGAAGGCGAGGAAGACGACGACTCAGGGTCGTCCGATTTTCAACGTACGGTCGAGATTAGATTCGCGAAGCGGTAAGTGACTTTCGGGCGCAGCCGTTGGATTAAGATCCAATGGTTGAGATTAGACCGAGCGAAGCGGTAAGTGCGTTTTGGCGCGGCCGTTGGATTAAAATCGTGCGGCTCACGTTGATGATGGCATTCGGATCGTGCGGTTGCTGTGACAGATCTTGACCGTCGGTGCATGATCCAACGGTGGAGAAAAGAAAAGATACGCGAAGAAATGGTAGCCGTTCGATTTTGATCGGACGGTGGGAGAGGGCGAGAGGCGGGTGCGGCGATTGCGGGCCGGTGGGCTGCGCGCGTTTGTGAGATTTGGGCCGGAGCCGGTGGGTTTCGGCCCAAAGTCATTTTTGATTTTCTTTTGGGTTTCTCAATTGTTTTAATTCTGTTAATTCATTTAGGTTTTAGAAAATAGCAAAATACTTCCAAAAATTATGGAAAAATTCACAGAAATTCCCATATTCATTCTGGACTTAATAAAATTATTTCCAACTATTTGTTGGCTTTTAATTTTGCAAATAAATTTGTTTTAGCTTTAAAATATTTATAAAAAGCTTTTGTAAATTCAGGAAAATCCACAAACATAAGTAAACTTTTAAATTTTACTGAAATTTGAAAATTGGGCTGTTACAACATCGCTCTCAGTTGTGTTCCATTTACCAGTCTTTTGTTCGCATGGTTCACACACAGTTTTCTACTCCTATTAGAGTTTTTCGTTCTGACTCTGGTGGTGAGTATTTGTCCGATGCTTTTAAATCGCTTTTGTCCTCTGAGGGTACTCTTGCTCAGCTTTCTTGTCCTGGCGCTCATGCTCAAAATGGTGTTGCTGAACGCAAACATCGCCATCTTATAGAGACTGCTCGCACACTTTTGATTTCATCTTTTGTTCCTTCTCATTTTTGGGGTGAAGTTGTTTCTACTGCTGTCTATCTCATCAATAGACAGTCCTCATCCAAACTGTCTAGAAAATGTCCTGGTGAAGTTCTTTTTGGTACCTCTCCTAGCTATGATCATCTCCGAGTTTTTGGATGTACTTGCTATGTTTTGCTTGCACCTCGTGAGCGAACTAAATTGACTGCACAATCTGTTGAGTGTGTTTTTCTGGGGTATAGTCCTGAGCATAAAGGTTATCGGTGTTATGATCCTTCTTCTCGTCGCATACGTATCTCTCGTGATGTGACCTTTGCTGAGGACCGTCCTTTCTTTTATAACCCCTCTACTCAGACCTCATATTCTCCCACAGAACCCACCTCGTTCCTGTGTCTTCCTCCTATTCTACCCAATACTGATGTCACTACACCTTCTCCATATATTACGCCCATTCCTGCTCCTTCTATTTCCATCATGCCACCTTCACAGGAGACTACACCTCCTCCTGCACCACCTCCTTTTTATTCTAAACCACCTATCACACGTGTTTTCCATCGTCGCCCTACAAACCCCACAGCACCTCCACCCAGTTCTACCACCACGGCCAGTCCTGATACGATCGCTGTTGATGCTTCTAATAATATTGATGAGTCTCATACTATTCCTGATGAGTTACAGGTTGGTCCAAGATATAATCTACGAGATCGTACTGCTATTGGTCCGGCTGACAAGTATGGTTTTCCACGTGTAAATGCTGTTGTTGATGAGCCATCCACTTACCAGGAAGCCTCTAATATTCCGGAATGGCAGCTTGCTATGTCTGAGGAGCTTGCTGCCCTTGATCGTACAGGAACTTGGGATATTGTTCCATTACCGTCACATGCAGTGCCTATTACATCTAAATGGGTATTCAAAATTAAGACCAAGTCTGATGGTTCTATCGAGAGATATAAAGCCCGTCTTGTGGCTAGAGGCTTTCAAAGAAACTCAAGGGAGAGATTATGATGAGACCTTTGCACCGCTTGCTCATATGACTCTTTGTTCAGACTCTTATTGCCGTGGCTGCTACTTCTTCTTGGACCATCTCTCAAATGGATGTTAAGAATGCTTTTCTTCATGGTGATTTGCATGAAGAAGTTTATATGCAACCACCTCCAGGTGTTGATACTCCTCCTGGTCATGTTTGTCGCCTTCGCCGTGCTTTATATGGTCTTAAACAGGCTCCTCGTGCTTGGTTTGAGCGTTTTGTTTCGGTGATACGGGCTGCTGGGTTTTCATCTAGTGATCATGACCCTGCTCTATTTATTCATCTCTCTCCACGTGGGCGTACTTTGCTTCTTCTATATGTTGATGATATGTTGATTACGGGAGATGATGTGGAACACATTTCTCATGTGAAGAAGCAACTTGGTGAGCAATTTCAGATGTCTGATTTGGGTCCTCTCAGTTATTTCTTAGGAATTGAGGTGTTGCATTCTGCAAAGGGCTACTATCTCTCTCAGTCCAAATACATACAAGACCTTATTGCTCGTTCTGGCATTACAGATAGTCGAACGGCTGCGACACCTATGGATCTTCATTTACAACTTCGTTCTACCGATGGTACACCTCTTGAGGATCCCTCTCGATATCGACATATTGTGGGCAGCCTTGTTTATCTCACTGTTACTAGACCTGATATTGCTCATGCAGTTCATATTGTGAGTCAGTTTGTGAGTGCTCCTACTTCCATTCATTTTGGACATTTGCTTCGTGTACTACGGTACTTAAGGGGGACATCTTCTCAGTGTTTGTTCTATGCTCGTGAAAGTCCGCTTCAGCTTCATGCTTACTCGGACTCCACCTGGGCGAGTGATCCAACAGATCGTCGTTCTATCACAGGATATTGTATTTTTCTTGGTTCTTCTCCCCTTGCATGGAAGTCTAAGAAGCAGGCAGCTGTATCTCGTTCTAGTACAGAGGCAGAACTTCGAGCACTTGCCACTACCACTTCAGAGATTGTATGGCTTCGATGGTTGTTAGCAGATTTTGGTATTTCTTGTGATGCTCCTACACCTCTTCTATGTGATAATACTGGAGCCATACAAATTGCCAATGATCCTGTGAAGCATGAACTTACAAAGCATATTGGTGTTGATGCTTTCTTTACTCGGTCTCATTGTCAGCAGAAAACAATTGCTCTTCAGTATGTGCCCTCAGAACTGCAAGTGGCAGATTTTTTCACTAAAGCACAAACTCGAGAGCAACATCGGTTTCACTTGCTCAAACTCAATGCTTCAAAACCTCCGTTTCCACCTTGAGTTTGAAGGGGGGTGTTAAGTATATCAAGGCCCAGCCCATGTGGGCCCATGTGGTTATCTATATATTGGCATCTCTACTATTGGAGTTATTGTCTTCTAAAATCCCTAAAGTAAGTCACAAAGTCCACCTTTTATTGCAATATTTGTGTATATACTTCTTTTTATATATATGAAAAGGGTATATAGCAAAAATAAAGGTCTCCAATAAAATTTTTTTCAATCAAGTCGTGTTGGAGTATATTATAATTGGTATTTAAGTGTACTGAGAGTATATATATATATGAATATATATATATATATATATATAACCCGTTTCGTACTCCCAAGCGTATGTATTCCCACTTTGAATATACCACTTAAACAAATATGTTATACTTCTTTATCACTTTCAGTATACTTAAATACCAATTATAATATACTCCAACTCGACTTGATTGAAAAAATTTCATTGGAGCCCTTTATTTTTGCTATATACCCTTTTTCATATATAAAAAGAAGCATGTACACAAATATTGTAATAAAAGGTGGACTTTAATAAAAATTTTCATGGAACTCACTTTGAGGTATCTTATAATCATTATTAGAGTATACTCAAATAGATAAAGAGATATCACCATACGATTTAAGTAGTATATGAGAAGCGGGAGTACGTACTTCCAGGAGTACCATACCATATATATATATAAAGTCTTTTTCCTACTCCCGGGAGTAGTTACTCCCTATTTCGTATCTCACATATCTCACAATGTAGGGAGTATCTTGCGCAACCGAGAGTACGTATGTGTAGTATACGATTTCAGAGGTGGTATGTACAATTTTTAGACATACTCCTTTTTATGTGCGAATATGAAGATATTTACAAAATATGCTAAAAACTATGGACTCTCTTGCAAATTTTTCGTGTGGTTCACATTGGAATATCTTATAATTAGTATATGAGTATACCCAAAGTGATAATGGAGTATTTCAAGTTCTTTTAGGTGGTATATCAAAGGTGGGAGTAACTACTCCCGGGAGTAGAAAGTATTATATATATATATATATATATGCCAATTGTTTTGAGCTGATTAAAAAAAGAGCAATATGAGATCATCCAGTGAGTACAAGATTAACATTTTGCTTTTGTATTTGCTTGGTCCCCACGGGAAGTTCTCTTGATGAAGATGGAGTGGAAGTTTCTAATCGTATAAACAACAAAATGAGTTGACCAATTCCCTTTCATTCTCTTCTCTACAGACAACTAAGCTTATCTTGGATTCGCATCGTCTCACAATACATACTAATATCACCTTGTGCTATTCTCTCAATCCAGTCCATCCATTCCAAAATCAAGGGTTGTTAGTTTAAACCTCAAACTCTAGAACAGATGGTGTGATGGTGTTGCTGTTTCGACAAAACCTCCATGTTTCAAAGTTTGCATGGAAATTACCTTGAATCGAGTATCGGGAAAATATGAGATAAATGATGTGGTCCTTCAACATAATCATTGACTTCAAATCCCGGAAACCCGTCACTTAATGCCTTCACAACGAAGCATATCAGAAGTGCAAGCGTTATGATAGTGTGCTTCTCCAAATTTTCATAATTGTTCTTTGCTAGTTTAATCAAGGTTCTACATAAATGATTTCTTTTGGAGATTTCGGCAGTCTGCTAGTTCACCAAGATCAATGTTTCCTTTGTGAACTAGAAAAATAATTTCTTTTTACTAGCTAGAGAACACAAGTAGCAACATCATTCAGAGATATCATATATCTGCACAAGTACTAGCTGAGCATTGTTAGAGTGATCTTAGGCATTTGACCCAACGGCCAAATGCCACCCCTTGCTCGCGCTTCGATCGGGCGCCACCAATAGATCAGGTGGGCCCACATCGCGCCGCCACATATAAGAGGTGGGGGTCGGGGCGGCACGCGACGCGAGGTTCACCGTGCTGCCGCCAGACCCACCGACAAAACCCTAATCCGATCTAGAGGGGGCGCTCAAGCGACGGGATCGATCCACCACGCTGTCACCGTCACCGGATCCGGAGTCGCCACCACCTCCTTCGTCTTCCCCGACCGCCGCTACTGCCATGGTCGGCTCCTCCAGTAACCCCGACGGTCTGTACACCATCCCTCTCCCTCTCTCCCTTCCCTCTCATCTAGAACCCAATGCAGAAAAGTAGCACCAACAATGGTATCAGAGCTTACCGGGTCGCAGTCGCCGGCGCCGTTCTCGTGACGTCGTCGCCGCCGGTCGCACCGGTTTTGGGCCACCGTGCGCGCGCGCCGCCGGGGCCGCTGTGCCGGCTCCACCGATGGCGCCGCCGCTCCGCGGGAGCCGTCGCCGATGCGCCGAGGTCCCGCAAGGGAGAAAGAGGCTTTGGGCCGGCCCGACGTGGGCCGTGGGCGCGTGAATGGGCCAAATTGGCTATTTTGAACAGTAAAAACAGAAAAGAGATTTTATTGTTTTTCAGAAGCAATTATGTTTGATTTTGATTGAAAATTGATCCAAATTTCTGGAATTTTTTTTTGCACCAACGTGTTAATTTTTCCATAGATTAAATGAGTACAGTAAGAATGCTTCTGAGTATGAATTATTTTAGAATAATTACAGTTTCCGCTGCAAAAGTTAATGTTGATTAATTTTCATTATTAAATTCGAACCAACGGGAGAATTTAATTTTGGACAAATAGAGATAATTTTCAGGTAATTATGGTATTGTTATTTTCTGACCAACGTTGATAATAACAGTATTGTAATTTTTAATTGATGTTTTTATGCATTATTTCTATTTCTGTCCAACGGTGATGTAGATTTAATGTATAGATAAAATTGATTTAAATTGTATGTCGTATTTTTGACCAACGTTGGAAATAAGACATATGATTTTAATGTTACGTTCTCACTTTATTTGAAACTTTTCAGGCGGATACAACTTGATGAGTTGTATCAGAGAGATCCCCACTCTCAAAGGAGATAATTATGGAGAGTGGAAGAAAAAGATAGACTTAGCGTTTATCTTGACTGAGGTGGACTGGGTCCTCACTACAGCACGTCCCACTGAGCCTATGGCACCAGTGAGGGATCAAAATGAGGATGATACTGCTTGGCAGAAAAGACAGAGGGACCATGCTCCCTTACAGATGTCTTATGACCTTGAGCATAAGAATGGACCACGACCAACAAGAAATGTTTGGCTGTGATAAAGAACACGATTGAGCCTGCAATTGTGGGCTCAATCGCAGAGTGTGACACTGTCACAGAGTACCTTGAGAAAATAAAGAGTCAGTTTACTGGCTCTTCAAAGACATACGCTACACAGCTGATTAAGCAGCTTGTGACAGAAAGGTACTCTGGCGGTGGCATAAGAGAGCACATACTAAGGATGAACAACTTGGCATCCAAGCTTAAACCAATGGATTTGGCTCTCAAGGATGAGTTCCTAATTCATTTGATTTTTGCTTCCTTGCCAGAAAAGTTTGACACCTTTGTTGTCAACTACAATATGCAACCCGAGAAATGGGACTTAGAAAAATGTATAGTTATGTGTGTGCAAGAGGAGGAAAGATTTAAATCCTCACATGGTGGTTCTATCAACTATGTGAAGGACAACAAGAAAAAGAACTTCAACAGTAACTTCTCCTCAAAGAACAAGGGAAAAGCCTCATCCATCATCACAATGAATAAGTTTTGAGAGACAAAGATCGGTGTCTTCATTGCAAGAAAAAGGACATTACAAGAAAGATTGTCCCGATTTCTTGAAAATGATTATGTCAAAGAAAGGTGAGAACATTATTACCTTCATAAATGAGTCCCTGTATGTACAATATTCAAAATCTACTTGGTGGATTGATTCAGTGCAACTGCTCATGTTGCCAATAATATGTGGATTCCGTTCGACGAGGAATACGCAAAGAAAAGAAAGATGCATTAAAGTCGCAAATGGAGTCCAAGCTGAAGTTGAAGTGTTGGCGATCTTTCATTAGAGCTAGTGATGGCTTCACTCTTTTACTTAGAGATGTTCTTTATGTTCCTCTTCTGAGAGGAATTTGATTAGTGTTTCATGTTTGGACAATGATGGTTATGATTGTCATTTTGGAAATGGCAAGTGTGAAATAATGTTTAATAAAGAATGTGTTGGCCTTGCCATCTTACAAAATGAGCTTTATTTGTTATCATTATGTGATGATGTGAATGTCGTATGCGATAATGGGAACGTCGCGTGCGAAAGTGAATGAATCTCGTCACGAATGTAAACAGAAACGAAAGAGAACTCTAGATGCGTCGTCGAAATTATGGCACTGTCGTTTAGGCCATATTTCGAGGGGGAGAATAGAAAGACTAGTTAAGAATGATATTCTTCCTCCATTAGAGTTCTCAGACTTAGAACAATGCAGAGAATGCATTAAAGGAAAATATGTAAAGAAAATTAAGAAAGACGCCAAAAGAAGCACAGGAATTTTACAAATTATTCACACAGACATTTGTGGACCTTTTCCTGTGAAAAGTGTGGATGGATATGACTCGTTCATAACATTCACAGATGATTACTCCTGTTATGGATATATTTATCCAATCAAAGAAAGAAATGAAGCCTTGGATAAATTCAAGATATTTAAGGCTGAAGTTGAAAACCAACACGATTTAAAGATTAAGATAGTCCGATCTGACCGTGGGGGGGAGTACTACGGTGGACATACCCCATATGGACAAGTTCCTGGACCTTTTGCAAGGTTCTTACAGGAAAATGGTATAGTGGCCCAGTATTCTACACCGGGCGAACCTCAGCAAAATGGAGTAGCTGAAAGACGCAACCGTACCCTGATAGATATGGTGCGAAGCATGATGAGCTATTCCACACTGCCATTGAGTTTATGGATGGAGGCGTTGAAAACTGCCATTCATATTCTCAACAGAGTGCCTAGTAAGTCGGTGCCCAAAACACCGCGAGTTGTGGACAGAAGAGTTCCTCACTAAACCACTTACGTGTGTGGGGAGTCTGCTTTGAGGCTAAAGTATTTAACCCAAACCTTGGGAAACTTGATCCCAAAGCAGAAGTTGCCATTTCATTGGCTACCTGAAAAGTCAAAAGGTTTTCGTTTCTCTTGTCGCATGATATACAAAGTTTGTAGAAACGAGACACGCTGTCTTCTTAGAGGATGAAATGATGAGAGGAAGTATGGTAGCTCGTGAGATTGACCTTGAAGAGAAGCGGTGTATGCGCCACTCCGATGATTCAAGAGCCATTCTTCATACTACTCATTGTCATTTGCCACCGACCGATGCAAGACAACGTGGTGCCAAGACTGTTATTGTTCCTCCCGTGGCAACAATGAATGAGAATGAGGAACACATTCTTCAGATCCTATAGAACCCATTGCTACGAGATGAGGGGAGCAACAAAGACCTCAAACAGAAAATGTACCGATGAGGAGGCCCAGGAGGTCTCAAAGAGTAAGAAGATCGACTATTTCGATGATTATCGATTTATCATACTGAAGAATTTCAAATGGAGGATGATCCCACCTCATTTGAAGAAGCCATGAGAAGCGAAAATTCCTCAAAATGGCTTGAGGCCATGGAAGAGGAGATGAGGTCCATGAAGACTAATAAAGTGCTGGGACTTGGAAAATATTCCTAAAGGAGCCAAAGCAAGAGGTCAGTAAATGGGTCTACAAGACAAAGCTTGACTCCCAAGGGAATGTAGAAAGATACAAAGCGCGACTTGTGGCAAAAGGCTTTACGCAAAGAGAAGGGATTGATTACAATGAGACCTTTTCTCCGCCTCATGTAAAGATTCTTCGAATCATAATGGCATTAGTCGCACATTATGATTTGGAGTTACATCAGATGGATGTAAAGACGGCATTTCTTAATGGGGATTTGGAGGAAAATGTTTACATGGCACAACCGAATGGTTTTGTCATGGAAGGAAATGAAAGAATGGGATGCCGCTAAAGAAATCGATTTATGGGTTAAAGCAAGCTTCAAGACAGTGGTACTTGAAGTTTGACAAGACAATAAGAAAATTTGGGTTTAAAGAAAATATAGAGGACAAGCGTGTTTATGCAAAGTTTAAAGATGGGAAGTTTATCTTCCTAATCACGTATGTGGATGATATTCTACTAGCTAGTAGTGATGTCGATCACTCTCGGAGACAAAGAAGTTTTGTCCTCAAACTTTGATATGAAAGATTTTGGTGAAGCTTGTTCGTTCTAGGGATCAAATTCACCGGATAGAAACAAGGGGATATTAGGATGTCACAAAAGGCATACATAGAGAAAGTCTTAAAGAAATTTTGTATGCATAAATGTAGTCCTTCACTGCACCTATAGTCAAGGGCGGCGATATGGGGATTTTCAATGCCCCAGAACCAAGACTGAGCTCGATCAAATGAAATCGGTTCCATATGCTTCACTGTCGGAAGCTTGCGGTATGCTCAAGTGTGTACGCGCATACGACTTAGCGTTTGTTACCGGTTTACTTGGCGATTCCGAGCAATCTCGGAATAGAACATTGAAATTGATAAAGAAAGTCTTGCGTTATTTGCAAGGAACAAAAGGCCTCATGATGACATACGGAGATCGATTCACTCCATATAGTGGGGTATCTGATTCGATTTTGCGGAGATGATAGAAAGTCTACATCCGGATATGTGTTCACTCTCATTGGAGGAGCTATATCGTGGAAAAGCTCAAAGCAAACCGTCACTACATCGTCCACAATGTATGCCGAGTTTGTAGCATGTTATGAGGCTACGGGGCAGGTGAACTGGCTAAAGAAATTAATACCCGGTTTAAAAGTGGTTGACAACATCAATAGACCACTTAAGTTGTACTGCGATAATGAACCCGCAGTAACGTATGCCCACAATAATAGTCAAGTGGTGCTGCCAAACACATTGACATAAAGTACTATGTTGTGAAAGATAAAGTTCGGGATCAAATTATAAGTCTTGAGCATATAAGTACCGCAAAGATGTTAGCGGATCCGCTTACTAAAGGCTTACCACCCAACGTGTTCAGAGAACATGTAGCCGGAATGGGTTTAAGGGAAAGCCTATGATTCCTGAACTAAAAGATGGCCCAAAAGGATTAAAGTAACTATTTCAAAACAGAGAGGTGTATTGTAACTGTCAAATCTATCGGCGATTGACCGTGACGATGAGACATGTTCTATGCACTAATCTGTGATGGAATGTGTAAAGTTAAAAGTAATTAAAGATAAAGTATAGATTGAGATCAAGGGGGAGAATGTTAGAGTGATCTCAGGCATTTGGCCCAACGGCCAAATGCCACCTGCTCGCGCATACGATCGGGCGCCCGGTAATAGGTCGGTGGGTCCTCGCGCGCCGCCACATATAAGAGGTGGGGTCGGGCGACGCGACGCGAGGTTCACCGTCTTTGCCGCCGCACCCACCGACAAAACCCTAATCCGATCTAGAGGGGCGCTCAGCGACGGATCGATCCACCACGCCACACGCCACCGGATCCGAGTCGCCACCACCTCCTTCGTCTTCCCGACCGCCGCTCATCGCCATGGCGGCTCCTCCAGTAACCCCGACGGTCTGTACACCATCCCTCTCTCTCTCCCTTCCCTCTCATCTAGAACCCAATGCAGAAAAGTAGCACCAACAAGCATTTGACACTGCTCAAGTGCAGAACATATTGACCTGGAGCGACTAGCTGGTCACGGTGGAGACGGAGAGAAACTAGGCTGTGCGGTAGTCTCCGGCGACGGCATGTGAGGCGGTAGTGGCGATTCGTGGCAGCGGCGCCACAAGGCCCGACGCTTGGGCGGCTTGGCGCAGCAAAAAAAGAACAGCCCGCGACGGCGCTTGGATGGCTTGGCTCAGCGAAAAAGGAATAGCTTGCGGGGACAGCTGGATTGGCGAGGCCGGCGGCATCGGTGGGCGTCGGAGTGGGCGGAGCCGGCAAAGCGAATCGAGAGGGAGAGCCGGAGCACACAGGATTGGGAAATTTTCCCTTGTGGAGGTTGGCTATATGGTAGGGTTGTAGGGTCTAGACTGACAACCCTTGATTTTAGAATAGATGGACTGGATTAAGGGAATGTCACAAGGTGACATTACTATGTAATGTCAGACAACACGAATCCAGGTAAAACATTCTCGGCGGCAACGGTGGGTAAGATGCCCGCTGAACTCAAACTATTACTTGAAACAACCAAAAAAAACCGTTACAAAGGCTAGTACCGCAGAGCTAGGGGTAGAAACGAGCCGAGCCGAGCCGGCTCAAGCTAGGCTCGTTTTGGCTCGGATGAAGTAAGCTCGGCTCGTTTTGAAAGCGAGTCAGGAGGGAGGCTTGGCTCAGCTCGGAACCAAGCTCGAGCTGGCTCGATTGGGCTCGCGAGCCAAGCTCAAGGACTTAGGTGTTCCTCTGGTTCTTCCACGAGACAAGAAAAACAATCAAAATTGCATCACACATTCACAGCAAAGCATCATAGATTCATAGGAATCACACATTCACAGCAAAACATCACAGATTCACCCGCGGAGGAACACGGGGCGGCGGCGGGCGTCGGGGCAGCTCCGGCACCGGGAGCGGAGTAGAGGGCGTCGGGGACGGCATGGTCGGAGCTAGGTGGCGGCGAGGGCGTCGGGGACGGTGTGGTCGGAGGCGGGAGGCGGCGGCCGTCGGGGATGCTCTGGGAGGCGACGGCGTGGTCGGAGACTCGGAGGCCACCAGCACCAGCACGACAGAGGAGGGCGGCGCCACCAGCTCGGAGGCTACATCGGCCGTGAGGGAGAGGACTCAGAGGAGGGAGGCGGCGCGGAGGAACACGAGGTGGTGGCGCGGAGTACCACGGGGTCGGGGGCTGGGGCGGGTGAGGAGGACCGGGCGGCGGCGCGGAGGAACACGGGCTCAGGGGCTCGGGGCAGGGTGGAGAGGACGGGGAGAAAAGGGGATGGGAAGAACCGAAGAGCAAGAGTTTGGGCGGCTGTAGGGTGAGGGGAAGGGAGACTTAGGGTTGGGGTGGGGGAGTTAGGTCTTAGGGATGGTCTGCTGGGCCATTGTGGGCCGAGCTCACGAGCGGTTTGCGAGCCAGCTCGGGCTCAGCTCGTTTTGCTTGCGAGCTGAAACCCAGGCTCGGCTCGGCCACGAGCCCGAGCCGAGCCAGGACGAGCCTCGAGTAGCTTGTGAGTCTCGAGCTATTTTTCCAACCCTACACAGAGCGGTTACAAGGTAGAAGAAATCAGGGAGAGCAGAGTTAGCTATTTTAGGTAACTAGTTAATTGTCGTGCGATGCTACAAAATATATCTCATAAATATAGTTTATCAAATTAAGTAGATATAATATATATCAAATCGTTAAAGCGCGCAGAGCGAAGCAGAAGAGCGGGGCGAAGAGAAGAAAGTGAGGCCCGTCCAGATTCGGCCGATGGAAGCGGCGGCGAGGGAGGGGCGGAGGCGCGTGGAGCAGAGCAGAAGAGTGGGTGTGGAGGTGAGGGCAAAGAGAAGGAAGCGCAGCGTCGTCGCAGGTGATGCTGGGAGAGGAGGAATAGGGAGCGCATGATGTGAGGAGATAGTTTGCTGATAACGTAGCCCACATGTAAGTAGAGAAAGACACGAGTGGGAGGGTGAGAAGAACAGACGACACCAACTCTAATTTTTAAGTAGTAGAGATTACACCAACTTGATTATTACAATGACCTTTTTTAGTTCTTTGTACTAAGAATCTATAGCTAAATCCTTATTTGTCCAGTACGTTAACAGCTTAAAATGTCAAATTAAGAAGAAAATGTTGAGGATCCAGCTTAATTAGCGCGACTATTTGTATTGATCACAAAGCAACCAAGGTAATTTCATAAAAGCCAGCAAAGTCAATGGATTGTGTAGATCGTAACGAACAAATGATGAAAATATACCGATTAGTCGAAGTAAATGGAGTAACAAGGAACATATGTTGCCAGCTACTTAATGATTGATCAGGTGGTGTCGGGGGAATTCATTCTACAAACTCTGTAGTCTCCAATTTTCCTTGTTTTCTCTTTCTAGGATTTTTGTTTCAAAACGCTAGAAGTTGCGCAAACTATCTAATTCTTTAGGAGAAAAACAGAGGGGAAAAAATGTACCAATGTACATGTTCTGTGCTTCTTTCTTTAGAACACACGTTTCGCGGTTGAAAGCATCTAGGCCCCTAAAAATTGGTTTTGGTAATTAATGATAATATGTGATAATTGGACTTATGTGTTTGTTGAGTATTTGCAAGGTTAAGTCCAAATGGTAAGTACGATCGTGAAGCTGCATGCTAAAAGATATCGTGAAGATCAAATTAGATCAAAGTCAAGGTACAAGTAGATTATAAATCTTTTACCTTTTACCGGTCTTAGGAGGTATGGTTGGAAGACCGGATTATAGGATAAATGTCATACTATTAAGAGGGATCATGTCCAAGTAACTTGATAGCATATTCATGTGCCTTGAGGATCAATTTAGGATCATGCATGAAATTGTTTTTCCTTTGAAAAGCATCTGTTGCACTGTCTAGATGATCGGTAGTACCGGCGTGATCACGCGGTACTACCGGAGAACGGTACAACCGGGATTGTAGTGCGGTACTACCGCACCCCGGTCGTTCCGCATAAAATGCGGTATATTTTTTCCAAAGAACATGTTTTTGGGGGTCTCGGTGCAAACCCTCTTAACGGTAGTACCGTTGTTCTAAAGCGGAACTACCGCACACCTCCGGTAGTACCAACTTAGTGACGGTACGTTTTTTCTAGAGAACATGTTTTCTGGGTGTCTCGGTGCAAACCCTCTGAACGGTAGTACCGCTGTTCAAAAGCGGAACTACCGCACACCTCCGGTAGTACCGATTATTCGACGGTACATTTTTTCCAGTAGCAATGCAGTTTGGGATTTCTCGTGGAACGGTAGTACCGCTGCCTTCGGGCGGTATGACTGGGAAAGCAGTAGTACCGCATGTTCGTGGCGGTAGTACCGCTCTGCAATTCTAACGGCTATGTCAGTGCATTTATTACCTTCCTTTGTAGCTGTTACTGTGCTGGTGGTAAAGTGCGGTAGTACCGTATTTACTTGGCGGTAGTACCGCAATTCGCGGTTTTTCTGGGGATTTCCTCCCCAACGGTTATATTTGTTGGTGGATGGTATTTATACCCCCTCCAACTGCTCAAGGGCAGGTGCTAGAGTTCATTTAACATCTATAGAGCCTTGAGAGCTTTGAGAATTCACTCAACACCAAAATTCTCTTGTGCATTCATTGTGAGGTGGTTGAGTTCTTTCAAGTGCATTCATTCATCCATTCTAGATTGATCCCATTGCACTTGTGAGTTGTCAAGCGAAGGTCATCGATTTGTTACTCTTGGAGTTTTGCCGAACTCCTAGACGGCTTGGAGGTGATTGCACGGTGATCTATTCAAGAAGATTGTGAAGAGGCCCGGTGCCAAGATTGTGATTGATTTGGTGTTCACCATCTCCGGAGCGGAGGAAGAACAACCAATAGTGATCGAGGAAAGGCTTAATTCGTGGAGCCGGCTTGAGTGGTCAAGTTTCCTCAACGTGGACTAGTGAAGACCGGCAAGTCTTCGATATCACAGGAAAACATCGTTGTCTCTTTGTGGTTATCTCTAGTCTTTACTCTTCTGTATTTATATTCCTACCTTGATCTTTGTGCTTGTATTACTTAGCTAGAAGTATAACTTGTTTAGACTAAGTTGTTAATTGGCTTAACTCGTTAATTGTGAAAAAGTTTAAAAACATCCTATTCACCCCCCCTCTAGTTGGTTATCCTTGATCCTACAGCGGTGCCTCTGGGCCACAGTAAAATCTGCCTTATGCACATGCCGTTACAGTTACTTTCTTTTCCTACCTAGCATTGTAGATTCTCTACTACTTAAAAATCAGAGTTGGTGGTCGTCTGTCCTCTCCACCCTTTTCGACATCCGTTGGATCGGCGATCGGAGCACCGACGGCCCGGATCACGTCGCGCGGATAGCAGTAACCCTAGCACCTCATGTGCACACGCCCTACCCGTGCCGCCCGGCTCCCACTCTCTTCTCTGTCCCCGCCTCCGCCCCCGCACTTCTCTTCTCCACCCGTCTCTGCCCCCTTCCCAGCCACCACCGCCCCCTCTCCTCCTATCATCTCGCGCTGTTGCGCCCTGGATTCACGTCGCCACTCCCTTGCACATCCGATGCTAGAATCAAACCATGGATGCTGTCGCCCTCCTCCCCTCCCCTCTCTCTCTCACGCTCCCCACCCATGCCGCCTGCCTCCCACTCTCCTCTCCACCCATGTCTCTGCCCCTCCCCCGCCACCGCCGCTCCCTCTCCTCCTCTCATCTACACCATCGTTGGATCCCGTGGCACCAAGCCCGGGGATGGCGGGAGAGGAAGACGACGGTGACAGGGCACCCGAGGAAAGGCCAGATCCGGCGGCGGTGCTCCTGGGGATGACTGGATCCCATGGCACCAAGCTGGCATGCCCTTGCCAATTGTTTCGCCTCCCCCGCTTTGGCCCCGGTTGCGATCTACAGCCGTGTCCACCTGCTCTTCTCCTTTGGCGGCGGCTTCCATGGCACCGCCATGCCACGGTGCTGGCACCCTTAGCATCACGGTGACGGCAACCATTGTAAGCTTCTCAACTCCAAACACAAGCACCAGCTGAAAGGTTTTCCCATTCCCATGCTCCGTCAACTCCCTCGGCAACCGTCCAACTCGACTAGAGAGCTCTTCTCCCACAAGACTCCTACTTGCACTCCCCCTTCCTCCCCCACACAAAAGAACAGGTAAATACTTCCCTCTGCTCCCCCTATCTCTTTCCCTCTGTTTCTTGTAATTTCATGCTCAATACTTAGTTCTTTCCGTATGTTTCTTGTAATTTGCTAGCGACGTCCGTTGGTTGCTCCCACAAGACTCCTGCTTGCACTTGTCCTTCCTCCCTACACAAAAGAACATGTAAATACTTCCCTCTGCTCCCCTATCTCTTCCCCTCCGTTTCTTGTAATTTTTTTGCTCAATACTTAATGGTATGGTTGGTCCATGCTCAATACTTAGTTCTTTCTCTCTGTTTCTTGTAATTTGCTAGCGATGTTCGTTCGTTGCTCCCTATCTACGATTTCTTGTAAATACTTAATGCTTTGGTTATTGGTTCTATGTGCCATTTGTATATTGTAACTAACGGTTAGGTTTGAAGTACTTCATAATTTGAAGTAATCTAATTCTTGAGGAAATGATCGCATGATTCAAAGAACATCTAAGGGACTCAGTTGTCATTAAGCATATGTACTGTATTTTTGCAGTCCATGTTTGTTTCTTTGTTTACCTAATTGATTTGTTTTGTGGGGCTTCTCTTGGTCCGTGGTCATGAGTGGGTTTGGGTTCCTATGCTCTTGAAAGGTGAAGCAAAAGGCTTAATGGTTCCTCTCGTTAGCAGGGGCAGAATTTCTTTTGATGCCACTGGACGTCGAGAAACTACATTCCTACCAATTTATCTCAAGATGGTATATTTGCTGCTATTTGCTAGCGACGTTCGTTGGTTTCTCCCCTATCTACGGTTTCTTGTAAATACTTAATGCTTTGGTTATTGGTTCGGTGTGTCGTTTGTAGATTGTAACTGATGGTTAGGTTTGAAGTACTTCATAATTTGAAGTAATCTGATTATTGAGGAAGTGATCGCATGATTCAAAGAATATATAAGGGGTTGTGTTGTCATTAAGCATATGTACTGTATTTTTGTGGTCCATGTTTGTTTCTTTGTTTGCCCAATAGATATTTTCTTTTTTGGGGGCTTCTCTTGGTTCATGCTCATGAGATGGTTTTAGTTCTTGAGCTCTGGAAAGGTGAAGCAAAAGCACCTTCTTTCAAATCTGCCTGTGATTCCCAAGAAATATTTTCAGTTGATAATCATATAGGAATTGCTGGTGTGATTTTATAATGATCCCTCTATTAGCGCTATGTATTTCCCTATATTGGTTGTACCACCTTATTTAGTTTGGATATTCACTGCTGTGTCTTGAGTAATTCAACTCCCCTTGGGTCTATTAATATGTTTTAGTTTGTATAGAGCTCGGTGGATTTGGTTCCTTTTGGAAAAAAATTGTACATGTGTGTGTGCCTTTTAGTTTGGTATGAAACAATGTTATTTTTTGACGTAGAAGGTAGAAAAGCTCTACCTTATGCCCATTGTATTAAAATGGTTGACAAAGTATTACAGGAAAAAAAAAGTAGCTGACACCTCGCTATTTACAAATGTAGCTGACACCACTGTCAAAGGGAAACCTGGCGGTCGGACTTGGACCTGCATGACCAGATATCAATGTACTCTCGGATCTGACGTTGAATTGCATTGTTTCCACATTCCGTATTTTGGAATATCCTTTTATTCCTCATGGTCCATAAAGTATGAGTGCAGGCAGCAAAGCAAATAGGCCAAACTTCATTGTGGCTCGATGATTGTGCCGAAACTGTTTCCACAAATTCTAGTATGTCCTTGGAACAGGTAGCCTGTGTCAACAGTCCTAACTTTGTCCATATATAGTCTGCAGCTTTGCATCTGAGAATGATGCGGTCAATTGTTTCCAAAGCGGGGCAAATGTCACAGTGTGGGTTTGTTGTCCATTTCTTAGCTGTCATATTATCCTTGGTATTAAGCTTTCCTCGAAAAGCTAGCCATAAGAATATTCTGTATCGATGAGGTATTGATTTGAGCTAGGTAAAATCAGTCGCCCTCCATTTGAGGCCATGGAAGGATAGTACTTGGTATATTTCAGATGTGGTTACGTTCGCCATGGTCGAAGCTATAACCCGTCGGTCCATGGTCCCCTGTGTGAGATGTTGCGTCGACAGGACTTGCAATAGGGTCTGACGCTCAAATGCCTCTTGCTGTGACAGGACCGGATGAAGTTCAATCACCCAGTTGTTATCAACTGACTGTGAGCTAGCTGTGCAATTCGGATTAATGGCAAATGTGTAAAGGGTAGGAAAGCATATATAGAATCTTCCTTCGTTCGTCCAACTGTCCTTCCAGAAATATGTGGTTCGTCCATCTCCAATTATAACCTTCGTCATTTGTATAGTTGTCTCAATGGCTGTAGATAAAGTTTCCCATACTGCTGTGTCTCCCTGTCGAGGCTGTGTCCACACTTGGTTCTGAACATATTGTCTGCGCAACCAAGTGAAGCAAGGTTCAGTTGAGTCTGAGAGTAATTTAGCTGCACACTTCATGATTAAAGCTTTGTTGTGGATCCGGAGATCCCATATCCCTAACCCTACTTGCTCTTTGGGTAGGATAACTGTGTTCCAAGCAACTAGACAATGTCCACTGTGAATCTCCTTAACTCCTTTCCAAAGGAAGGCTCTCCTGATTTTGTCAATTGCCTCTATGCTACGTTCCGGCCACCGGATGCAACTCATATAATAAGTAGGTATTGCTGACAGAACTCCATTGATCATTGTCACTCTTCCTCCCCAAGAGAGCAACCCAGGCATCCAACCTGCCAATTTTTTGTCTATCCTGTCGATGATAGGTTGCAGCAGACTGTGAGGTATCTTGCTAGTGGATAAAGGCAGTCCTAAGTAGTTACATGGAAGTGAGCTGAGTGAGCATTGCAGGGCAGTGGCTGCTAAGGTGGCTTCTTGTTGAGACATGTGGATGGGTACTAGAGTACTCTTATGGTAGTTGATCTTCAAGCCTGAAAAAGATGCAAATGAGTCTAAAAGCTCTTTGAGAACCGAGGCTTGTTGGGCTGTTCCCTTTAGTAAGATTAAGGTGTCATCTGCATATTGTAAAATTGGTACCATTTCTTGTATATCCAATGGGTGTAGGATCAGCCCAGTAGAATGGGCATGCTGTAATGTTTTTTGAAGGACATCTGCTACCAATATGAAAAGAAAAGGAGAGAGCGGGTCTCCTTGTCGTACCCCGCGTCGGTAATTAATTTGTTCCCCTACAATCCCATTGACAAGAATCTGCGCTGTCCCGGAAGAAAGAATAGCATGTATCCAGCTAACCCATTTTCTGTCAAACCCTCTGTTTTGTAGTGTCAGTCGAATACATTCCCAACTTATTGTGTCAAAAGCTTTATGGAAGGCTAATTTGAGAACTAGCATAGGCCTTTTCCTCTTCATTGCACATTGGACCAGTTCTGAAGCTAGCGCGAAGTTCTCTGTAATTGATCTTCTTGAGATAAACCCGGACTGCATATGACTGACAAGGTCCGCGATTCTCGGTTGTAGTCTATTTGCCAAGACTTTGCTAATGAGCTTAGGTATGCTGTGTAACAACGAGATGGGCCTGAAGTCCTTGATTTGCATTGGTGTGTCAATCTTTGGGACCAAAGTGATATAAGATTTGTTTACCCCTGACAAGTCTATATTATTGGAATGTAAATCTGCAAAGACATATATTAGATCAGGCTTTAGAACGTTCAAGAACTTCTTGTAAAACTCATTTGTAAATCCATCCGGCCCTGGGCTTTTGTTGTTCGGGGATCGTACAATTGCATTTGCTATCTCTTCCCAAGTAAAGTTGTCTGAGAGAGTCTGAAGACTTTGATCTTGCTGATATAGATGCGTAAGGTCTAATGTTGGTGACCAAATAGAGTTTGAACTAAAGAGATCCCTAAAGTAAGCAGTCGCAATTTGCAATTTGGAGGCATTGTCATAGTATTCAATTCCATCCTTAATGAGCACTTTGATGTTATTCCGATTGTTTCTAATGGATGATGTGACATGAAAGAAATGTGTATTTTCATCTTCCAGTTTGCACCATTTAATCTTTGCTCGACGCTTCCACTTGAGGGCCCAGAACCAGTTAAGCTCTTGCAAATGTGTTCTGACATTTTTCCTGAAGGTAAATTCAAGGTTTGTTAATTGCCTCCACTCCTCTGTATTGTCCAAGTATTCTAAAGTGATTCTGGTATTTTCCATTTGAGATGGTAGGCTACGGTTCCTCTTCGACCAAGATCTGATTTTTGCCCGAAGTCTTCTTAGCTTGAAATTGGCAGTAGAGATACTAGCCAGATGCGTGGTTCCTTGTGTCCAGTTTTGTATCACTAGGTTTTCAAAATCTGTTGAATGAAGCCAGAAATTTTCTAGCCTGAAGATCTTTGACGCATGTAATTCTGTTTTGACGTCTGCCACAATTGGACTGTGGTCTGAAGTTGCTGCTACATGTGATCTTGCCGAGATGCTTAAGAATGTTTGAGTCCAGTCTGTATCAACTAGAATCCTATCTAGCTTAGCCATTGTTGGATGTCTCCTTTTGTTCGTCCATGTAAATCTCTTGTTTGGAATGTCCACATCCAACAAGCCTTGGTTTTGAATCCAGGTATTAAACATGGACATACCCGCCCAGTTTATATTATCGTTGCTTTTCTCATATGCAAATCTATAAATGTTAAAGTCCCCCAGGACCATCCAAGGTCCAACCAAGCTCTGTCGAACACTAGCAAGGCTGTCAAAGAAAGGTTGACGGGAATTGTCTTCGAAAGGTGCATACACATTTGGTACACTGAATCGGATTCTGTTTGTCTTTGATTGGAAGGCTATTGTTAATGACGAAATATCGGCCTGAATCAGAGATGTCTCTAAATTGGTGTTGCACCAAGCCGTTAGTATGCCCCCTGAAGCCTGAATAGATGGATGAAAGTGATAATTCCTCAATTTCGGGGGCAGGAAACTTATCGCTTTGAAAACATCAATGTTAACCAACTTAGTTTGTTGAAGGCAAATGATATCTGGTTTTAGGGCTACCAAAGTCTGATAAACTAACGCCCTTTTCTGAGCATCTCCTAGCCCTCTCACATTCCAAGAAAGAATTTTCATTTCTGTCTCTGGCTAACCCTCTGAGCTAACCTATCCCAGCCTGCAAGCCTCTGTATTATTGCACCCCCTTCCCACACCCCAACATGATAAAATCCAGCAAGATTAACAGGTTGCCAACCTACACTCGATCGGACCAAAACACAGTGAAAAAACAGCAGAAGAAAAGAAGCTAAGTACATGCTGCCCCCTGCCGAAGACAGGATCCACGTCCGTGCCTGGAGACAACCGTGAGCAGAAGCCCGGGGGCCAAAGGAACAGAGCCAAACTAAGACGATAAAGATTGACGAAAGGAACCAACTGAAACAAACTAACAGAGGAACTAACAGGACCACAAAGAGCAGTTCCGCTACCGATACAACGATGAACATAAAACAACAAACAGAAAGAGAAACAACATGGTTCGGAAGGAAGCAGTTGTGCTTGCAGACGAAGTGCAATACAAAAGCTGAGTTACAAAAGGATGCAGATACATGGGAGGGTGTCTGAAGCTTCTTCTCCCGCCAAGAAGGCAATGACAGCGGTTTAGGCATTGCTGGGGGGCTGCCCACTTGCCATAGCCTTCTCTAATTCGGCCGCTTCTCTGATTGTGTCCTTTGCCTTCATACCACAGAGGTCCGCTAACTCTTTGATCATCTTCTTTGATGTTGCTTTTGGCTTTGCTTTGAGTGGCAACCTTATGATGTCTCCAGTTTTTCTTGTTCTGGACCGGCTCCTGCGACTATCCTCTGCCTTTGACGGCGAATCCGACAGGAAAGTTGGAGTTGCCACCGCGATTCGCCGACTAGCTCGATCGACCGGGGCAACCCGATCTCCATCATAAACCTTCTGCAATCTCGGGCTCCGACGGACATAAACCTGTATGTCTGCCTCGCTGCTGCGGCACCCCTCCAACAAAGGCGTGATATTGAGGTCCGGGAGAGCTTCGTTGAGGTCTGGAATGGTATCAACATATCCTGGCTTTGGCGGCAAGAGCTGCAACAACTTTGGAGCCACAGCACTCAGTGAGGCCCGCTCACTATCACTGCTCTTGTCCGCATCCTGGCTGTCTCCTTCGTCTGTAAACTGCAGTTGTGGTGATACTGAATCTCCCATCCGCACACACTGCCCTGTTCCCATAGGTACCAGCGCCACCGGGCTTCGGTGAAGAGGAAAAGGCAGGCGTTTTGCAGCCGGTGGCATCAAGAAAGGTGGCATGGTGCACACGGGGGACGACGGCAAAACAGTGCATGCTTGCTGGCTAACTACCATTTGGAATGAGCTTTGTGGCAAAATGGCTGGCTGCTGGGATAAAGGAATCAGTGACAAAGGAGTGACTTCAGCAGTGGTGGACTTGGATTGTGCAACTGGTTTGACCTTGAAGCGACAATCAACTGTCGGCAGCAAGGCTAGAACTGGCCCGTCCTCACGATTTGGTAACAAGCTAAACAAGATTGACCGATAGCCTTCCCTTGAGATGGAGCCTGTTTGAATGTTGTAGCAAGGGAAAGTGGGTTCATCTAAACGATCTACTTAGGCTACTAGGATCCAAGCTTCCACAATCCTACAAGGGTTAAGTTCCAGCCTAAAATGGTAAGCACCCCTCTTGAAAGTGACAGAGGCGTGCAGAGTATGGGTGGGACAGCCATCTAGCTCTAGCTTAGCAGTTTGGCTAAGAAAAGCTAGTAGATCATAGAGGTTGGGGTTGGCATTTTGTTGTAAAGAGCGTCTAGCCCGGTTGCCCATGAAAAAAAGAGATGTTGTGGAATCAGCGATTGTTCTGGAGGTGTTTGAATTTGTGGATTGGTTGTGGTTGTTGTTTGTTTGTCTAGAGTCATTGCTGCTGATGTCAAAGCCAGGTGGGAAGGCTGGTCGGTTGAAGTTTCAGCCGTTGAATCGGGTTGGTGGGTGATTGGGGCGAGGAGGTGGTGGTGGCGGGGTAGGAGACTGGCTGTGAATGTCCCAGATTTCATTGATGTAGACGTCTGCATAGGATCCGGTTTCATCCGGCCTATGGAAGGCTAGATGATGGGGGATGTGGTCCAGCGACTCAACTTTAACCATGGCAAAGATCGCAGCGAAGTCATGGCCTCGGAGACAGGCGTGATCGATGTTAACTAGACTTGCAAAACCAGATACACTGGCTACTACTCCACGCCTGTCCCACAGCTCAAGAGGGATCTTTTCCAGCGTGATACAGACAATGTAACGATAGAAGAAGCTGAAAGAGTTTTCCCCCTGGTCATGTGGGAACAAATAAATCCTACGGCCTTCTACAAGGAGAGGACTGTTACGAAGGGCTCGCTCTTGGTCTTCAGGCCTGAGAAATACAGCAAGCACATGTCCTACCCCTCCGGCAGCGAAACGAACTTGCGGGCTTCCTAGGCGTGTATGGAAAACTCGCCGCAGCCATGGCACAAAGGCGGGGGTGGCGGGCTCAATTGTGACTGCCGTAACAAGGGAATTGAGATCATCAGCTGGCAGGCAGTGGATGTCAATGGAAGTTGGACGACCTAGGATGGTAGGCTCCATGGGGGTGACGGGTTCTGGTGGTGTCTGGAAAGGCCTTTTGAGTTTGGCGGCAAAAGGACAAGAGCTTTTGTAGTGTCCACTAACTCTACAATACCAGCAAACCACCGAGTCCCTACAGGAAGCTAAGAAATGTGAGAAGGACAGGCATCGAAAGCACCTGAGATGCAAGTCTTTGGGCTTTAACGGGAAAACACGGTGCGAGAGTTTAGAGTGTGAAGGGTTCGCTGCCTTAGCCTTAGATATAAGGGCTATTTTATAGGGGGTCGGATCCAACTGTAAGGTCTCACTAGAAGAGGAGAGGGTATCATGAGTGTTTCCAAGTTCCCGATGAAAGGCTGTGTCGGGACAGGATTCTGAAATCTGGTAGAAGTTTGGTGAGGAGCAGGCTGATTGCGGGAATATTGCTGTCGCAATCTGCTTTACAGGCCAAGTGCGATCTACCGGCTCTCGTCGGTTGGCTCCATATCCGGATGCAGCCGCTGCAGATACGGATTGATGCTTTTTAGGTAACATGCAGGCCTGAGCCTCCTGTCTATTGGTTCCGAATCCGCAAGAGGTTTTTGCCGAAATGGGAAGGCAATGGGGCAAAGTTGTCAGATGTGGTGCCTCTCTAGGCATATGACGACATGAGATGTCTTTAGCCTGAGTCGTCGAGATGACAGATCTTTGTTGTCGTATCTGTTTGGGGCTTCCCCTTGGACCCAATGCCTCGAACGCAGTTCTTGCCGAAGAGGTTTCCCCGTCATTTAGCTTTACTCTGAGTAAGATCCGAATGCAACCTGACTTTATCCAACCACGCAAAGCAATCTCTGCTGCCACCTCAGCGGAGGCAACTTTGAATTCGAAAGAACCCACATCTAGCTGCCTGACCGTGAATCCAGATGGCGAGCCCCCGAACCGGGAGGTGAGGAGAGAAGCCAGTCTCTCCGGCGAGATGAAGATGCCAGGAGAGATGACCGATGCAAGAAGGTAAGCTGGAAGGTGTCCAAGAGGGTTAATAGGGTCACAGGTTGCAGAGTGGTATTTGGTGAGCATCAACGATTCGAAAGAGATGCCACGAGACGTGGGTTTCTCCTAAAGAAGGGAAATTTCCGGCGAAGACTTGAGTGGAGAGACGGAAAGAAAGCAGGGAGACATGATCAAGGATTAAAAGCAGCATGCAGAACAGAAAGAGGAGTTAAAACGAGGATAGACAAGAAACCGCATAAACATCTTGGAAAAAGATCCAGAAACCAAACGAAAAAACCTGAAAAAAAGACTCTAAAGGCAACCTGAGAAAATCACTGCACCATTACATGAAAGAAGGGGGGGGGGTGGGGGGGATAACTTAGCTGGTCGCCGTCGCCAGCCACAGCTGTGTGGAGAAACACGTTCCTCAAAGCAAGGTTGGCCCTTTGAAACCTGTGCTTCCCCCAGCAAGATTCACTTCCGAAAGCTAGCCGTCGTCCGGCCCCGGCATCTTGATCTAACGTCTTTGCGACTTTTGGTAGATTTGTGTCAGGATCGAACTATGACCTCGGCGGCAGCAGCCGACGACCGATGCCCCCGTCAGTCGCCTACGGCGTCCCGCCGGGAGAGATTTGCCATGTGAAGTGGTGATTCTTTGGATCTCACGTTGTCGGAAACGTAACAGTAGCCAGCCGGAAACCAGCTTCCCCTTCGCGCACTGCAGATGTGTACCGAACTTCGGGAGATGCCGCTAGCAATTTAGGTGGTCGCCGGAGCTGGGTCAGACACCGGCAAAGAGAGTGGTCACCGTGGCCGGAGTCGCCGCCGGCGAAAAGGGAGGAAGCCTCGAGCCTCGCTTTCCTCTCCCCGAGTCGCTGTTGTTGTACTGATTAGTCCTGGCTGGGCAGCCGCCGGCGAGCGGCGGGCGGCGAGAAGGAGGCGACGGCGGCGAGGGAGTGCGCCATGGATTGGGTGGCCGAGCTGGTCGGAGGCTGTCGGAGGTGGCTGGTCTGAGAGGTTTAGAACACTTGGCAATTGTGTTTACTTGGACTAGCTGCCTCGTGTGTGGAGATTTATGAAACAATGTGATCTAGGCGTGTTTATGGTTGTGATCTTGAATGGATGGAAGTTTGCACATAAATGTTTGTAATATGGACCCTGAAAAAATACAGGTGTAGTAGGACTCATGAGCTTGAGTTTAGTTGAAATGGTGCTAGGTTATCCACTCACCATGAGATTGTCAATGATGATGGTACCGAACTGCTGCAACTTGTACAATTGTAGGTTGTCGATATTGTTAACAAAAACATCTCGATGAAGTATTATTGAGCAAAAGCAAAGTAAATTCCCTCTGCGAGAGTTTGTTCAATAGAATTTTTATGTGGATGAACAAGCATTATTTAATGTGTTCTTTAAAAAAACTAAATAGATTTTTTTGGGAAAGTTGATATATGCAATGATTACAAGCTATTTGGCTGGATATGATATCACTATTCACTCTACAGCTAAATTGAAGTACACGAATGCCTACAACGCCGACAATGGTTGTACAGACACATGTTTGTCTACTTGAGTCATCATTTGTAATATTAACTCTGAATTTAGACCCAACGGCTAAAATTACTATTCCTTGGTTTGGATGTCTAAGATTGTTGCCTCAACTCCGTTGTCTCTCTTACGGGTAAATAGTTTTCTCCCAATAACCATTAAGGTGCAAATGTTGTAGATCAACTAGATAATAGTTTACGGTACTTACGAATTTTTTTTAGGAAAATATATTGATTGGCTTGCTTCTTTTTTATTGATGATTTATGATTATGTGAATTGTTAGTGGTTTACTATTCGTTCGAGAAGAGAGAGGGGGAGGGGTATTTTTACTATTCCATTGCGAAACATTGGCATTTAAGCCAAAAACTCAACTCTCTCCGGCCAAGATTCGAAAGTACTGCACAATTTACAAGTAGTAGCTATAATTCATTTTTCTTAAATAAACAACGTTTTCTTCTGCACGATTTCCCAACAAATTAATTTAATTCAATTATTCTATTTTAAACATTTTATTTGCAAGCTTGCTGATTGCTAGCAGCTTAGCTTATATCCCTTACTGGCACCAGTGTTTGCCGTGGTCGCTACAAAGCATTTTTTTCAGGTCGCTACAAAGCGTTTTTTAGATTTTATTAGCTAGTCGGCCCTTTTTTCCTCATAGGCGACCATGACTTAAAAAAAAATAAAGGAATTGATACAGTGTGTGTCCGACGCACGGGATGCCAAGCCACACTCCACTTCGCTTCATCCACTTCACCTTTTCCCACGCACGAGCATTCCAGCCACTCATTCCTTATCTTTTCGCTTCACTTTCCCCCATCCCCCAGCTCGCACATCCCTACCCCATTCGGCCTCCATCCCCCTCCCCGTCCCTCGGCCACTCCTGAGCTCCGCCTTGCGGAGCTCCCCTCGTGGCGCCGACGACATGGATCCGCGATGCCTTGGCCTGGATTCGCCTCCATAGCCGTCGCCTCGCCTGGATTTGCCTCCATATAGCCACCTGGATTCGCAGTGAGACCTTGGCCGACGACGAGCTCGTGGGCGTTGCGGACCTTGCGGTGCCCCCGAACTTCTCTGCCCTCTCCCGAGTCTAGCAATAGGAGGTGCTATGGCGGTAGGCACTCGCCGGATCTGGAGTAGGGGCGACGGATCCAACCTTCCCCGACCTAGCTCCGTGCAACCTTCCTCGACCTGGCTCCGCGCAACCTTCCCCGACCTGGCTCCGCCACATTCCGCCATCCTCTCCAACACTTGCGCCCACGTGGCCGCATCCTCCCTGCCCTATGCGTCATAGCCTCGCGTGGATCTACGCCTTCTCTACACCAAGGATGAGCAACTAGGCGATGACCAGCTCTGTGTTTGTTGATTTTTGGTGTGTTTGTTGATGTTGCGCCCCTTGTAAAAGAATGTTGTAACCGTGGAAAAAATATTGCACACGGGGAAAAAAATGTTGCATATGATTTTCTGAGATGTTGCATCTTTTTTTTGATATATTGACGTCCTTCAGATGTTGTGCGTATTTGATTCTGAGAATGTTTTGCGTCGTTTTGATTTTGATGATTTTTGTTTGTTTGATCCTGAGATTTTTAGGTAACATTGCATACAAATATTTGATATGTTGCAACAAAAGGAAAAAAAATGTTGCAGTGCTCTTTCTGAGGTGAGGTGTTGCATTGGACCCTGACCGTACGGTGTGTCCAAACCGTAGTTGCTCCAAAAAAAATTCTCGTCTTAGCTTTTGCAAACTGCTATAGCTCTACATGCCAAGGCTGTTCCATGAGTTGCAATCATGATGCCTAAAGCAAGACCGCGTACTGTGCCCCTTAATTTAAATCCTTTCATATACCCTTCTCTGCCGAATCCTCATACACATACCCTAAAAACTTCTCTTGATCAAACCTCCAAGAATCCAAGCTCTTCCTAGCACAGATTTCTCGTTTTCCGTACGTGGGGAAACATGTTGTCGCGGCGCCGGCTGTCGTCGTCCCCGCCTCATCGCCACGTCCTGCGCTAGCGACCGGCCGGCCGGATCATGCCTGCCGACGAGAATTGTGCCTCCGTCGACGTCGTTGCAGGCGGCCACGACGGCCAGGCAGCTGGCTGCTCGTGCCTGCCGTTCTGCTTGTGAGGCTCCAGGGGGGCGGTGATCCCGCCGGAGCGGCAGAGGCGACGGCGTAGGCTCAGGCTCAGGCTGTCGTGGTTCTCCTGGCCGTGGCTCCGGAAGAGCGACAAGGGGGACAGCAAGAAGAAGGCCGTGAAGAGGAGGATGCTGTTCACGTCGGTGAACGCCAAGAAGGCGTTCGCGTCCGTCTCGTCAGGAAGCAGCTTGCTACCCAAGGTCGGTACATGAACATCGCCATGGCCATGATCTTGAGCAGTGTCATTGCACTGTTATCACAGTATATTACTCCTCGTGTGGTTAATTTGGTCGTTAATTTCATCTGCATCGCTTCCTTTCCTTGGCACGTTAATGGCGTAGTTAGTGGTAATTGCTTGGTACGGTAGTACTTAATAGCTTAACGGGGTAGAGACTGGCACGAGGTTGCGTGATTGACCCACCAAAGCCGGCCCGTCGAAGAAGGAAATGGATATCTCTCAACGCGATTTTTATACTAGAAGGCGTCAAGGCGATCTTTATTGTCTGATCAAAAAACATATATTCTGATTAATAGCTATAATATATTTATTATGGTTAATATTTATCGAGATACTTTTTATCAGAGGATTCGAATCCGTGAATGAAATCCGTGAATGAAGAGAAGGGCCGGGGCTGGGTCTTCTCTTGCGTGTCACTGTTGCGAGGTTTTGGTCTCGCGACTTCAGCGGGTCACGTGTGTTTACTGGTAAAACTTCCACGACGTGTTCGCAGAAGTAGCTTAATTAAGGCCCCTTTTGGAAATTAGATTGTAATTAAAGCAATCGCGAAGGGTCTTAATTGTTTTCTATGAAGTTTGTGTGGCATCAATACGAGATTCCTGCATCGGTGCGTTATATTTGGGGCAGGTTTAGTCATCGGAGAGGTTAATCAATCATAGTTACGAGGGCAACACTAAATGGATTTTGCCGTGCTAGTGATTTTGTTAGTTTGTTTATGCTATGGCGCCAGCTAGTTCAATCTTGCTTCGTCGCTAAGCAACTCAGCACCCAGCGGTGATCCGATACGTGTTGTCTATTCTTTTTTATCCAATAGTTTAAATTGGTTAGAATTTAATTATCCTATATCTGATAGTACGAGTAGTAGAATCTCAAAAGATGTAGAATTGTAATTGCCTGTGTGGGGATTACATGACAAAGAGTAATATTTTCAACATGTTGGAAAAGTTCATAATACCCTCATGAAAAATATAAATACAAAAAAAGTCTATTATGTCATTAATAAATCAATTATCATATTTGATTTATACTACCACCATATACTTACTAGTAGAATGCACCATAAAATTTTTATTTTATTATGGATTTTTCGTGAGCAATAACAGTGATACTAAATTGTTCTTATTGCTTTCTCCGGGCCCGTGCGATAGGAACGCTTAACTTCCTGTCACTGTGCTCTTGGTTAATACGCTGAATACATGCCATTCATGCAGCATTGCAGCTTCTGTGTGCAGCATTATCATTCCATGTTGCCATGGTCTTAACATTTATTGCAAATTACAAGAGCAAACTTTCTCTTGCAAAATTATGGGGTCAATAACCAAATCACGCATCGATATCTAGAATTGTAGCTGGGTCCTATGCTGTGGAGAATTCAATAGAGTCCTTTTACGATTGCCTACATTTCATTGGCTTCTTTAAAGAAAAGTCGGCTAAAATTTAAGTTCTTGTAACACCATCACGCCACTAGGCACTAACCAAACCAACCAGATCGGTAGGGTAGCTCAACCCCCGGCCGGTCTAGTGCTTTACATGTCATCACACAATCCACAAGTAGCAGTTTCACTGCTTCAGTATTCTCTTGCAGTCCTAGTCATCGCCCATTGCCATGATCTGCAGGTGAGCAGCATCGGCGACGCCAAGAAGCAAAGCCGAAGCAAGACACGGCAAGCGGCCGATGACACCGCGCCGACCACGAGCGCCGAAGAGACGGCTTTCGCACGGCTGGAGACGAGCAGCAGCCAGCCGTACCCGAGGCCCGCCGGCGGCGTCTGGCGAGCCCCGTCGAGGCGGCTGCACTCGCTTCAGCCCGACCGCGGCGCCGAGCCGGGCGCCGGCCTGTGGACGATGGCCACGACGCTGGGCGTGATCGTCTTCTTCGGCCGCGTCACCGCGGTGATCTTCCTGTGCTCGTGCCTGTACGGAGCGCGGTTCGTCCGGGCGCAGGCCGGCGGCGCGGCCAAGGCCAAGAGCGCCGGCATTGCCGGTGGTGGCAGCAGGCGGTTCGGCCACCGGGTGGCGGAGAGGGTGGTGGTGGACCTGTGCACGGACGAGCACAAGAAGAAGGTGGTCATGGAGGGGTTGCTGGACAGAGCCGGCACGAGGCCGTCGTCGCGCTTTTGTAAATAATCAGCGGCAGCTGATGATGTAAATGATTCGTTTCATTGGGATTGGAATGGTTTTGGGAGATGGCATGATGTGTTGATTGCATAGTTGTCAATTCCATTCCAGAGCCTATTCTGGTTTTGCCTCTGGGTATAGAATGCGCTGATATAAGTCCATTCCAGCATACTGTTCTGAACTTTAATATAACAATATATATTTATTCATAAATATATATGTAATTATATCCACACACAATTTCACTTGGAATCTCACTTCAAATAAATAACCATAGAATAAAAATGACACTAGTTCAATGAGGTCATTACACAAAGGTCGTGAGTAGTTAAATAATATAACACAAGGTCATAACTTCATATATTTTGTAATAGTCTAGCATACTGGTCTAGCATAATTTCACTTACCAAAGAAGTAGTATCTGGATGGACCTTTGGTCCTGATTCAAAGGAGGAATCACTTCAATTATACCCGGTACTGGAATTACCGGAATGTACCGGTATTGTCCGGTACAGGATTGAGCCTACTGTGTGCTAATATAGTATATTCCGGCTATTCCGGTAGGTACCGGAATTGAATTGATAAGTTTGGTTACTAATGATATCAGTTTTGTTTTTTGTTTTCCCTTCTTTGGTTAAATTGGTACGGAAGAGAACTGTATACGATTGAGTTCATTTTTTTTGGCTATGTTCAATGACAGACATGGCAATCAATGGGGGCATTTGTGATAGGAGTCCAGGATCTTCAGGGGTTTATCTATGCTAGAACGATGGTGGCTAGCTTCAAGCGCTGTAATTTTAGTGAGATGACACAGACAAAAACGTTCTTGTTAGGAAAAAAAAACGTAACATTCTGTTGGATGAACCAAGGTGAACTCCGGAGAGGAGCTAACAGGATGGCACTCAAATACTCATTCCACTAGAAACCCGAAAGAAATCAGAGCTTAAAGCCCTATGGTACTGTAATAGACTAATAGCTCTCGAAGCTAGGAGGCCTGGGAATGGATAATTTTGTCCCAAATGTGGACTAAAATCCTAACAATACGAATTCTTGGAAAAAAAAAACATTTTTCCTTTATCCATTAAGTGAACTGTATATTGTAATTTTGAGAAGACATAACGTAGCTTCAAATCCCTCCATCCAAACATCTGCAGAGCCCCAGCTAGCTCGTACATACACCATGCCACCATGGAGAGTTTGGAAACTAGAGAACCCAAGTGGACAGGCAACCCCCAGCACCGGCACGTCGCCTCTGCACCCCTGCCGTCCGGAAAGAGCACGAACACCTGGGAGACTCAGGGTATCTGTACAAGCTCGGTTCTGCAACGGGAGGAGTGGTCGGGGCAACCACTCGACAAAGCAGCTTATGAAGGTACCTATCCGAGGACCACCTGGGGGGAAATCCAGGCCGGAAAGCAGAAATTTTCTGGGCCTCAAGCAGACAACACTGAGACAGCACAGCACCACTGGAATGGAAAAGGAGCTGGGCGGCCCCGTGCGAAGGAACTTCGCAAGGACAGAGAGCTAGTTTCTGGCTAGAACTGCTGCTTGCTGTTCTCAAGAGCTACAGCACTATCAGGCTATTGTGGGATTTTCCCAGTTCATGCTTACGCTAGCTAGGGTGTTTTTTTTTCTTCTTTTGGTTTGTTGCTTGGCAAAGCTGGACAGACTACTACTCTTTTGTTTTTGCTTTTATTTGTTTTTGATACTACCCCTTCTTTAATGCAATAATGGCAACAGCCATCTCAAAAAAAAAAAAAGTGGGCAGGCAATGCGAGGTGATATATACCATACCAGTAGCACTGTAGCATTCGAAACATAAAGTTTTCAGAAATATTTTCAACATAATTCACTTCGGGAGGGAAGATGCCCACGTTAGTTAGTAGTAGCCGTTAGCTGCCATATTGGTCCATAATGCTTTGCTAAGTCTTGCATATACAGACCTTGAGTTCTTGAAGCTTGTGAAGCATTTTCAATGATGCTGAATCCTGAGAACTCTTTTTGTCAGTTCGCCGCTCGCCTTGAAGTGTAAGGACAGCTACATCGGGTATGTGCAAGGTGATGGTTGAAACGAAGCTATTAAAGTTCGTTGTTGTTACCCCATCCAGAAAAATAGGAGTCCTGTTGCAGCAACCAAATACAAGAAATTAGCACATTTACAGTTTAATTCATTGATGACAAATATAGCTGCTTTATTATGTAACAATACAGAAAATTTTTGACATCGCTGCTTCTAAAAGCACTTGTGTCTTATAAACAAAACCTGCCATGCCTTCTGATTTGTCGTCAGATGGTAGACCTTTTTTCGTTTAACAAACTAATGGCAGAGCTATAGGACTAAGTTGTGAGCATAGCACACAAGTAGTCGTGCATGATTCTTAAAAAGGAAAAGGAAAAGACAAAAGAAAAAAAAACATATAATTTCCAGAAGACCAACATAAACACTCGAGTGCAATAAAGTTTCGCATTCCTTTACTGGAAAGGAATATCTTTGTACTCCTGTACATACCTGAACCTTTGTTCCACAAATTCGAATTCTGGCATTGGCCACTGCAACCTCTTGCATAGCTTAAAAAGAGCACATCGCGGTCCACCTTTATCCATTTTGAGTGGAAGAACAACTGAAAACATATGAAATGACATTGTTTTTTAGTAGTATTTTGCTCGAAGAAGGTGGAAGTGGAACTATGTAGATTGTAGAGAGAGCATATATACATTTTAGTACTTCCTATTTGACAGTCTGCAAGTCAGCAAGCAACAATTAAACCAAAGGACAATCAAAACATAACAGGACATACCTGCTTCTTTCACTGAGGAAAGACCTTCTAGGCTAGTAGGATTGCCATTCACATCAGAATAATCATGCTGTGATTCTGACTGCATAAAATAAATAATATTCATTACTCAGAATTAAGCTCAAAACTTTGATAAAGCATTTGGTGGATAACTATCTAGAAGCTTACACTTACCAAGTGAAACCGAAGGCCCGAAGAGAGAATATCAAACTGATTTGCCTTAGAGAAACATTGTTTAATTGAAAGGCCACGTTTCTGCTTAAAAATTGAACATCAGTGTCTAGCATAGATAACCAATACACACAAAGCATCTATTTTCCAATCAGCAAAACACAGCGACTTTATTTGTTATGACACTTGAACACCCCAGGGAGGAGTATGCAGAAGACCTGCATGCTTCCATTGCAATAGGACAAGAATGTACACTCAAGGTGTGGTTAGGCTGCCCATTAACTGGACCACCACTGACCATGAGGCACCGCCTTGAACCACACACTTCCACACTACTATTATTTCTGTATATAAAAAAAAAACTACCTTCAGATCTTCCAAAATACGAGCTGCTGCCTTTGCCTTTGCACTCTTCTTATTTCTGTCATGTCCTTGGGCTATCAGCAGCTCATCTCGCAATTGCACTGACATCTCTATAATTACTTCTTCTCCTTTCCTGGTGCATTTTAAATTTATGAAGCAACCAAGGTGACTACATAGCTCCAGCAACTCACGGTAAGGCGGCAATGCAAGCTTATCAGGGGTAATCATTGGAGAAAGCAATGGTTCGACAATCTCCCAAACCAGATCGACATTAAAATCTGTGTCTATAAATATTGCACCAGCAATGCTTTCCATAATGTCTCCGAGAACCTGTAAAAGAAAGAGCAAAATTAGCTTGATAACTTGTATGCATAATGTTGACTGGAGAAAAGCTCTGCCTTGCTGAGTACAGAGAGAGACATTGCAGAATCAACAAAGGCACGTAACTGAAAACTAGGCTGTCCACACCAAGAAAATAAGCAGAACTGTATATTCTAACCTTAGGTACTTTACAAGTAGCATGTTGAAGGAATTCATTCTCCTTCCCTTGGCACTCCAAATTGGACCTGACATATTCGGTAATTTGCTCCAAAAGTATTCCAGATCCATGTTGTAGATGATTGTGAATGTTGTTTCTTACAACTGCTTGTGCGAAATTCTCGTTACTAACCAAAGCGGAACGTAAGTCTGTTAATTCGCCAGGATCAACATCAGTATGGGTAACATAGAGATGCCGTGTAATTAGTAGATCCAGCACAGAATCACCAAGAAATTCCAGACGCTGAATAGAAAGCAGAAGTTAGAACAAAGATTTAAGAACAAAACTTGGGATTCAAAAGCAGTAAACTAATGTTACTAAACCAACTCCACCAACCAATACAGAATTACTCTGTTGCACTGACCTGGTAACAGTAGTCAACCCCTAATTCCTGCAGAGATGGATGAGTTATGGCTTCCAGAATAAGGCCTTTGACTGAGAAGTTGTACTTCAGCTTTGCTTCCAGCTCCACAATATCATTTATTTTTGATAAGTAGAATAACTGAGATGCATTAAACTTCACTTCCTGCACTAACTTCATATCACATCTGATATCAATTCCAAACCATCTCATAACCCAAAGTGCAGCAGTAATTCCACCACCAACATAATATGCTCCAACTAGTGCTTCAACACAATCAGATATTGTTTTCGAGCACATCCATCTGTGACCTCTGTCGCATGGTTTTCCCACAATAAAAGATGGGTCGTCTCTGATATACCTTCTATTAGTAGGAACAAATGCAGTCTCGATTCCGCAATTGCAAGGAAAAGGGCGCAAAGATATCTGTCCAGGAGCAACCCAACGCCGTGGATCAAATGCACTATCCCGTACATAACCCTGAAAAGCATGATAATAAACAGGCTGAAACATAAGGAAAAGTCACAAATAGTGCAACAACAACAACAAAGCCTTTAGTCCCAAACAAGTTTGGGTAGGTTAGGAATGAAACCTCCTCAAGGTCAAAGAGACGAGAGCCTTCGCTGTTAACCTTCAACTTCTCCAAGAGAGAGAGTGCGGCACCGGAAACCATAGTGGGTGACTCTGATACCAAATGTTGAGATAGTGCGGCATTGGAAGCCATGGTGAGTAGCTCTGATACCAAATGTTGTGGTCGTTGGTTGGGTACGGGTCCAAAGACCGAGGGTAGGGTACTTGCCCTCATCTAACCGCCAGCAGTGCTCTTCCCTGTCGAGGTAGCGAGACTCTGAGGCCTGATTAGCCAGGGAGGTGAGGGATCGCCCTCCAAGCTCGGTAGGGACTTCCCAACGAACAAGAAGGCTCTAATCTTTAGCCAACCGGTTAGGGACTAACTTTGTTTATTTCTTTGCTTCCTTGATAATGGATACATGTTATCTCTTTTATAGGGACGACCCGACTTGACCCTTAAGAAATAATCTAGAAGAAAACTTATCTCTAAAAATTCAATCTAATAATAACTTGTCTAACTAATAGATAATGCCAAACATCTAATAGATATATTCCAAAATAACAAATCCTGCCTAGTACTTGTGGCACTATAGTAACATGCTACAGTACACGTGATGCTTCAGTACACACACTACCGTCTGCCTGATATTTGAGTGTAACATAACCCTTTAGTGAAACAGCCAGTCACCTGGTCACCAGACTTAACATACTCCAACTTCAATATCCTGCCATCGAGCTTTTACTTGATGAAAAACTTATCAATCGCAACGTGTTTGGTACGATCATGTTGAACTAGACTGTTAGCAATGTTGATTGCAGATTTATTGTCACAATGCAACACCACGAGATTATTCATCTATACTCGAAGCTCGGACAATAAACACTTCATCCATATCATTTCATTCACCTTCAACACCAGTACTCTGCACTCTGCCTCTGCAATAGATCGAACCGCAACCTCCTGTTTCTTGCTCCTCCACGACACAAGGTTACCTCCACAAAGATGCAATATCCAGAGGTAGAGTTCCTGTCATCCACACTGCTCGCCCAATCAGCATCGCAATACCCTTCCATATTCAGGTGTTGATTCTTCCTGAACCAAATGCCTTTCCTAGGGCTACTCTTCAAATACCGCAGGATTCGATAGACAACATCCATGTGTCCTGTTCTGAGATCATGCATATATCGACTAACCACACTCACTGCATATGAAATATCAGGTCTTGTATGATACAAATAGATGAGACGCCAACAAGCCTTTAATAAGCTTCCTTGTCAACTTGATCTCCCGACCCAGCACATAGTTTGTGATTCCTATCAATAGGTGAAGCAATAGGGCGACACCCAAGCATATCTATTTCTGCCAGCAGATCAAGGACATACTTCCTCTGAGAGAGAACTATACCCTTCAAAGAACGGGCAATCTTGATCCCAAGAAAGTATCGAAGAGCTCCAAGATCTTTCACCTCAAATGCCTCTCCCAGTCTTTTCTTCAAGGACTAGATTTCCTCGGTATCATCTCCAGTGATCACAATATCATCAACATAGACTGCCAATATAGTGATATGTGATATTCCATGCCTATAAAACACAGTATAATCTCTATGGCATTGAGAATAGCCCATACTACAGACTGCACGTCTGAATCTTTCAAACCACGCCCTTGGAGACTGCTTCAGACCGTATAAAGACTTCTTGAGTTTACACACCTTCCCATCAGTATGTCTGTTCTCAAAGCCTAGAGGGGTCTCCATGTATACCTCCTCTTGTAAATTACCATGTAGAAAAGCATTCTTCACATCCAACTGATGTATGGACCATCCAAAATTAGTTGCACAGGAGATCAACGTTCTTACCGTGCTCATCTTCGCTACTGGTGCAAATGTCTCATCATAGTCTATCCCATATGTTTGACTTTTGACTATTACCTTTTGCAACTAACCATACTTTATATCTCTCTATCTTACCTTCAGGAGTTTGTTTAATCGTAAACACTCATTTGCATCCTACTGCCCTTTTTTCTACTGGAAGTAGAACAAGATCCCATGTCTTGTTCTTCTCCATTTGCATCCTACTGCACTAAGCTCCTCCTCCATAGCATGCTTCCACTTAGGATCTTACTTAGTAGTTCGCCAATCCTTTAGAACATGCACTGTCTGAAGAGATGCAATGAATGCTTTGTATGCAGGTGAGATATTAGGAGATGAAATTTGCAATGTCATGCTCAAAACCATACCAAACTGGAGGCTTCCCAGCATTAGCTCTAGTTTTCCTACGTTGTGCAAATGGTAACTCTAGATGGGAGTGATTAGAAAGAACATTACCACTCGCCCCAAGGGGATGCAAGGAACTTGATAGAGAGAGACTCAGGGAGGGATTTGGGACAAGATCAATAGGCAAGGTCGGTTGTTTAGGCTGTGGCTGTCCTGGTTGCGCGCCTGCCAACTCCTGTCAGGAGCCGGAGTACTCAAGACTGGATGTGATCGAAGGCCGTAGCTATCTTTGTGTAGGGCGAGGACCGGGCCTCGGCGGCAGCGGACGAGGCGCGTGGTCGCGACGACCATGCGGCCGAGTTCAAGAAATAGCGAACCGAGAAGAACGAGCAGGTGTTAGTCATTTGGACTCTTGCTCTTAGTAATAGCAAGATCCTTACTCTCATGGAGGATGACACTTGGAGATGGGACAAATTTTTCTTGGTTTATTTCTCACACATACCATGCCAACCTAAGGGGTTGGGTATACATATTATAAGTGCTACTCACCAAGCATATGCCAAGATGCTAGTCTAAGATGCTAACAACCCGTCCTAGATCTTTGTCCTCTAAGATGCTAACAACTTTGTCCTAGATCTTTGGTCAAGATCTTTGTCCTAGAGATGCTAACAACCGATCAAGGATCTTTGTCCTTTACAAAAGCAAAAGCCGACACAAAAAGCCAACACAGAGACTTATCCATCATTCTCCCTAAGTCTTGTGTGTCTCCTTGTGAGAATCGAGCCATCCGATCTGGCGCGAAACTCCACAGAACTTGATCCGCCCAAGAGACTTGGTCGGGAAGTCGTGGTGGTCTTGGGTGTTGATGTAGTTGGCGGATACTCCTTCATCAAGCGGCCGATGAAGTGATACCTCGCCGGATGTGCTTCTGCGCTCATGGAAGACGGGGTTCTTCGCCAAGGCCAAGGCGGACTTGCTGTCCACCCTGAGCTCCACTGCCTCCGCGTCTCTGTCAAGGAGATCGCCAAGCAGCCGTGCCAGCCACAGAGCCTGAGTAGAAGCGGTAGTGGCTGCAATGTACTCGCCGCGGCTAGACAAAGCCACTACTGCTGCTTGACCGATCGCCGGTGATCGGACACTTGCCGAGGAAAAACGGCGTCCGCTAGTGCTCTTGCTCGTGTCGATGTCGCCGGCGTGGTCGCTGTCGCTGTACCCGATGAAGTGCGCCGCGCCGGGGCACCTTGGGTAGTGCAAGCCGTAGTCGGAGGTGCCCGCGACGTAGCGAAGGATCCTTTTCATGGCCTGCTGGTGTTGTTAGTCGTCCGTCGCCGCATGAACCGGTGGCGTGCCGACAATGAACGCCAAGTCGATCGGCGTGTGGACAAGATAGCGAAGGTGCCCATAATCGCGCCGATCTGCGTTGCGTCCGCCTCCTCCGCCGTACTCTCACGACTCGGCCGCCCTTCCTCCTCCAGGAGTGTGGTGGGTTGCGATCGGTGAGCCCGCCACTTCGGCGATGTGCTTGGCGTGGCGGTCTGGCGAAGGAGATCGGGCGTCACGGTGGACCTCGATCCCGGTAGAAGGAGAGGAGCCCAAGTCGCTCATCTAGAAGGCGGTCTTCATCTCCGCCTTGAACGCCGACCTCGGCCTCCTTGGAGCGGTGATCACCAAGTCGTCGGCGTGACGCCCGCGCCAGGCGTTGCCGCCTTGCCCGCCGCAGAGCCGCGACCTCGTGTGCGCTCTGCTGGAACCCCATTTGCGAAGGGTGGAGTCGGCTTAGCGTTCGGGCTCGTGGTGCTGACGCATGCCGTGAGGGCCTTGCGCGAGCGGAGGACCTGCCCTCCTGCCGGGATGACGAATCCGGCGGTGACGAACGTGACCTCCTCCTTCAAGTCGCCGTTGAGGAAGGCGGACTTGGCGTCCATGTGATGGGCGCGCCAACCCTCTGGGGCGCAAGTGCGAGGAGAAGGCGAGCGGACTCCATGCGCGCGGCGGAGTGCGGCGTCGTCGAAGTCGTCCCCTCTGCCGCATGAATCCTCGTGCCTGCCAAGCGAGCCTTGTGCTTGCGATGGCGCCGGCTTCATCCGCCGGCGAACACCCACTTAAGGGTGATCGCGCGGTGGCCGGCGGAAGATCCGCCGGCTCCACGTCCGGTTCCGCTCGGCGGCGTCCATCTCTGCTTCATCGCGACACGCCACGCGCGTCTCCTCTCGCCTCGGCGAAGGCGGGGCTCGCCGTCGTCGCCGCCAAATGCGGCTCGCCTCGAAATCGTCTTGCGCCGATCCGAGGACGGCGGCTCGCCGAGATGTTGTCCATGGTGCGGTAGCGCGAGGCTCGCCGTCGTGGTAGCGTCGGCGCGTCCTCTTCGTGGGGCGGCGAGTAGCGAACTCCACCGTCTGGCGCTCGTCGTGGACCGGCTGTTGGGGCGATCCGGTGGTGTGGCGGCGGTGCGGGAAGTGGTGGCCGGTGCGGGAGCGTGGAGTGGCGGTGGTGAAGAGTGGGGCGTAGCCTCGCGGGGCTGGTGGCGAGCAAGGTGTCGAGGTGGGCGAGCTCGGTGAAGGCGAGCCGCTAGCTCCGGCTCTCTCGAAGAAGGCGTGTCGACAACGAAGTCCCGAGTCGGTCGAACCGTCGTCCACCGCCTTGTCCCGCGTCGGCCTCGCCGCCGTCGAACACAACGTCACGCGAGATGCGGGCGCGTTGTGTGACAGGTCGAGGATGCGGTAGGCCTTGAGCCTCGCGCGTGGCCGATGAACACTCGGTGCTCTGTCCGTCGAGCTTGCCGATGTGGCCAAGCTCCTTGCGCGAGCGAGGAGCGAAAACCCGCAAGTGAGACCGCCGGCTTGCGCCCATGCCAAGCCTCGTCGGCATCCTGCCGTCGGCGCCTGGTAAGCGGCGGTTGAGGATGTAGACGGCCGTCACCACCGCCTCTCCCGAAGAGGCGGCGGCATCCCCTGCGGAGGGCGAGCCATCCCACAACCGCGGTTGCGCTGCTCGGCGACGCCGTTCTGCTGCGGGCATGCATGCGCGCGGAGAAGTGGCGTGAATGCCCTCATCGGCGCGATGACGACGAATCGGCCGCCGTGGTTCGCCGCCGTTGTGCTGTGCGCGGCTGCGCGCGGCTGCGGCGCGCTCGCCTCCGCGGCGACTGCGTGCGCTGATGGCGTCCGCGGCCTCTCCTTGCTGCCGAGGACCATCACCCACATGTAGCGGGAGAGGTCGTCGACGGCGGCGAGAAGTAGCGTCGTCCTCTGGTGTGGCGGTGTCGCCGGCCACACAGTCCCGTGCGAGCTCGAGCCTCTCCTTGGCTCGGAAACTCGCTCTTTGGGAAAGGAGTCGCCTACGCCGTCAACACGCGAGCGTCGCGAGCGCTCCACATGGTCAAGGCACGGCGGCCTCGCACCATCTCGTGGCAATGAGCCGCCGGGGCCTCGAAGTGAAGGTGCCCAAGCGCTCGTGCCGCGCCCGCGCCTCGTCGTCCGACGAGCGGCGAGACAGAGGGTTGTGCCACCGCGCGTGAAGGATGTAGAGTCGATTTCGCCTCGGTTACCTTGGCAAGAAGGCGGTGGCGAAGATCCCAAATCCGCGGCACCGTGCTCGATCTCGACACGCGAGCCGTTCTCATCCGGTGACCCAAGGCGATGATGGAGTTCGCAGATCCGGGATGTAGTAGACGCGGTGGCGGCTGTGCTCACGAACCGGCGGTGAAGATGACGGAGCCGGCGCCCTTGATTTCCACGCGGGCGTCCCAAACAGCGAGCGCGGGCGCTATAGTCAAGCTCGGAGAAGAACTCCGCCGCCGGTCATGTGGTGGGTGGCGCGGTGTCGAGCACCACCCGTCGGTCTTGTTGTTGCCGGGCCGTCGCCGGAGGGCGTGTGCTTTGGCTCGTCAAGGTGGAGAGAGCCGTTGCGGCGGTGCGGCTGGAGGTGGTCGATGCTCGCATGAGCAATGAACGAGCCGGCCTCCTCCTCGCTGCGCGGCGTGGGCTGGCGCGTCGTGGTATCGACAATCCACGCCCAATGACCAAGTTTGCGCGCGATTGTGGCAAGAGTCGTCTCGTGCCGGCTTTTGCTTGCCAGCGGCGCCGCCTTGGGCGCCTCTGCGAGCATCACCCTCGGCACGTCCTCGCGTCCCGGCCTGGGCGCCTTTGCGCACCTTGCGCGGCTTGCCGTGCTTGCGGCGCTTTGTCGGGAAGAGGACTCCCTTCTCCTGTCACCTTGGCAAGCATCCCACCTGCTCCCGAGTGAGAAGGAGCTTCCGCCAATGGTGACGGGTCCCGAGACAGCGTGGCTCATCGCCGTCAACGACCTTGAGGCGACCGCGCCTCCTCGATCGACATCGTGGAGAGGTCCAGCGAGATCGGATCGGCGAGCCATCCGCTTGTACTTCTCGGGGCCGCAGCGAAAGAGCTTCTCAGCGACTCTCTCCTCACGCTGTAGGTGTCGTCGCCAAATCGCACCGGCCGGCGCAGCGAGTGTTGAGGCGGAGAGCAAAGTCATCGGCGTCCTCACCGCGAAGGCGGGTTCTCCCACTCCGTGCGAAGTGCCTACAGTGTGGACTTGCGGGCGCAGTCGCTGCCGATGCGTGCCGCAGCGATGGTGTCCCAAGCCTCCTTGGCAGTCCGTTTGTTGGTAAGCGAGAACTGCATCTCAGGCGGGATTGCAGCGATGAGAGCATCCAGCGCCCGTCGATCCTGGTTGTAGTCGATGTCGCCGTACCGGACTGCATCCCACATATGCCGCACCTGGAGCTTTACCCTCATCACCGCAGCCCACTCGACGTAGTTGGACTTGGTGAGGGTAGGCCACCCGCCGCCGGGCCGGCGTCCACGGCGGCGGCATACGGTACTCGTGGTGACCACGGTGCGAACCGGGAGAGAGCGCGTTACTGTGAAGGCGCGCTCTCCGTCGACCCGTCACGCCGCCGCCGTCGTGCCTCTCTCGAGGCGCCCGCCGCGCGTCGTCTGTCTGAGCTGCCGCCGCGCGCCGTGGCGTCTTGCGGCCGCCTGCGCCGCTTCGCCCTCGTCTTTGCCTCCCTCTCCAGGCCGCTCAAAGTCGCGTCGTCGTATTTGTCATCGCGAGATGGAGCTCTTTATTCTTGCCGCGCGAGAACCTCGACCTCTGCTGCGGCGCCGCGCGCGCATCTGCGCGCGCCGCTTCCGCCTCCGCCAGGCTGCTGCCCGGCTCGCCGCTACCCGACCTCGCGCCCTTCGCGCTGCGGCCGTCTCTGCCGCCGCTTCGCTCGTCTTTGCTCTGCGCGGCGAAGCTCGGCCGTCTGCGCGCCGCATGCTCGAGCGGCCGAAGGCCGAGATCGCCTGCGGACATGGCGCGCTCTGAGAGGTGTTGCGTGTAGAGAGCCGCCGCGACGCCGTGTTGCCGTCTCGGAGAGGAGTGAGCTCGGACGGCGGGGCTAACTTCTTTGCTACGGCTAGGGCTGCTGCGAGTCGGAGAAGGAGATGGCGGAGATGCTCGAGGCTACGAGGATAGTATAGCTCGATACCACTTGTTAGTCATTTGGACTCTTGCTCTTGGTGATAGCAAGATCCTTACTCTCATGGAGAGGATGACACTTGGAGATGGGGCAAATTTTTCTTGGTTTATTTCTCACACAATGCCATGCCAACCTAAGGGGTTGGGTATACATATTATAGGTCGCTACTCACCAAGCATATGCCAAGATGCTAGTCTAAGATGCTAACAACTTTGTCCTAGATGTTGTCCTCTAAGATGCTAACAACTTTGTCCTAGATCTTTGGTCAAGATCTTTGTCCTAGAGATGCTAACAACCGATCAAGAATCTTTGTCCTTTACAAAGCAAAAAGCCGACACAAAAAGCGACACAGAGACTTATCCATCACAGGGAGACAGACTTGAGACGATTTTCTATTTTCTTATTCCTCAATCATAAAGTGTATCCTCTTTAATAGAGATCCTAACAATTGTAATCCTAAGCGAATTAAACGAAGCGTAAGCGCAATGAAGTAATTCCTATCGATTCTATGAGACGAAAAGGAAAAGCGAAAAGCAACGTAGCTAATCTGAAACTACGGTGAAACAGAAGTCCGATGGAGCTTGGTCGTTGTCTTTGGCTTCGACGGCGATCTTGGATGCCCCACATGACATCTCTCCCCGCCTTTTCAAACAGCTCGTCCTCGAGCTTGAACGAAGGATATAATTTTTGAAATTGCTCTAAATCTTCCCAAGAAGCACTTGTGTCGGGTGCATTTTCCCATTGAACCAAAACCTGAAGACGGTCGCGAGCCCTTCGAGATTTCAAAACTTTAGTTGGTAGCGGACAAACTCTGCCATGCAAAAGGGTCGGCAATGGGGGTGGTGATTGAGGAAATTGACCAATAAACGGCTTCAATAAGCTCACATGAAACACGTCATGAATCTTGGCTCTAACCGGCAGTTGTAAACGATATGCGACCAAGCCAATTTTCTGCAAAATTTGATAAGGCCCAAAATAACGAGGACTCAATTTCCCTTTTGGTAATAAAGACAAAGACGCGATCGGCGATTATGCAAACGGCCAAACCCATCGACCTTGAGTAAATGTGAGCTCACGATGACCTTTGTCATAATGCGTTTATAGGTTTGTTGGCGAGAATTAAGCGATCATGGATTTGGCCAAAAATTCATCCGATCTGTAGCAATTGTTCCACACCGGCGATTGCGTGCTCCACGAGTATAAACGCAAAGTCGGAGGATCCGTCCATAAACCACTTTAAATGGTGTAGTGCGAAGCGATGTCTGGAAGGAAGTGTTATAACAATATTCGGCCCAAGGTAACCAACGAAGCCATTGTTTAGGGCGATCTCCAGTAAGGCAATGGAGATACATGACAATAATCTTATTAACCACTTCTGATTGTCCATCCGATTGGGGGTGAAAAGCAGAGCTCAGATGAAGCTTAACACCGACCAGACGAAACAGCTCAGACCAAAAATTGCTTGTAAAAACTGGATCGCGATCACTAAAAATGGATGTCGGTATGCCATGAAGACGAACAATCTCATGAAAGAATAACTAAGCCACCGAATAAGCCGTGTATGGATGAGCCATTGGTATAAAATGAGCAAATTTGGAAAAACGATCGACCACCGTGAGAATTACCGTTTTTCCATGAATACAGGGAAGTCCTTCGACGAAATCCATTGATATATCTGACCAAACTGTAGAAGGTAATGCTCTGATACCAAGTTGTCAGGAGCCGAAGTACTCAAGACTGGATGTGATCGAAGGCCGTAGCTATGCTGTGTAACCGGGCGAGGACCCGGGCCTCGGCGACGCGGACGAGGCGCCGTGGCCGCGACGACCGCGCAACCGAGTTCAAGGAAATAGCGAGCCGAAAGAGCGAGCAGGAGACAGACTTGAGACGATTTTCTATTTTCTTATTCCTCAATCATAAAGTGTATCCTCTTTAATAGAGATCCTAACAATTGTAATCCTAAGCGAGTTCAAACGAAGCGGAAGCGCAATGAAGTAATTCCTATCGATTCTACGAGACGAAAAGGAAAAGCGAAAAGCACGTAGCTAATCTGAAACTACGGTGAAGCAAATCGAAGTCGATGGAGCTTGATCGTTGTCTTTAACTTCGACGGTGCATCTTGGATGCCCCACATGACAACTCCGTTGGTGGCTCAGGTGCTGACTGCTTGTCCCTCTGCTTCCCCCTATGTTTCCCAAAATGTCTTCGCTGATAAACCTTCAATTCTTTTGGGGCTATCACATCTTAGCACATATTCCGTTAGGCTTGGGCACGGAATTGTCCCCACAATGACTCCTTCTCATTGATTATCATTCTCCCCCTCTCGACTGTCACCCTCAATGATAGGTGAGAACTCCAAAAACTCCCTAAGAGTACCTCTACTTGTGTAGTACGGTTCAAACTCCTTGAATGTCACATCCATAGTTACAAACAACCTTCGTTCAACTGGGTTCTAGCATCTATAGCCCTTCTGACTTGATAAATAACCTATAAAGATGCATCTCAATGCCTGCGGATCCAGCTTGCCAACCGCTGGTCGGTGATCCCGTACAAAGCACACAGCCAAATACCTTGGGAGGCACTTTGAACTTCCGCTGACCTAAAAAAAGTTCAACTGGAGACTTCATCCTAAGTATTCGAGATGGCATGCGATTGATGAGATACACTGTCGTTATCACTGCCTCGCTCCACAATCTCTTTGGCACGTTCATCTAAATGTTGATTCTTCCTTTCAGTCACTCCATTCTGAGGTAGGGTTCCTAGACAAGTAGTTTGATGAAGTATCCCCTTCTCTGAGAGATATGCTACAAACTCCTTGTTAACATACTCAGTTCCATTGTCTGTTCAAAGAATCCGAACCTTTGCATCAAACTGAGTAGCAACCATTCTATGGAAGTCTTGAAAACACCTAAGGACCTCACTCTTGTGCTTCATCATATAAATCCAAGTCATACGAATATTGCAATCAATAAATATGACAAACTACTTAAAACTACTCACAGAAATAACTGAGCACGGACCCCAAACATCAGAATGTATCAATATAAAAGGTTCATAACTCCGAAGAACAATGCTACTGTATGTAGACCGTGTATGCTTTCCAAACTCACAAGCATCACATACAAGTTTACTCTTGTCTACTTTATAGAACAAATCAGGTATAGCTAACTTAAACTCTCAAATGACGGATGTCCCAAGCGACGATGATGTAATAAAACTTCTCTTTCAACTCCTACAGCCACAGCCAATGCTGTATCAACCTGATCAACGTAACACAACCCATTACGCCTTATTCCAGTCCCAATCCTCTTCCCGGTTCTCTTCTCCTAGAACAGACACGAACCCTCATCAAATGTGATAGTGCATTTGAATTGGTTAATGATAGAACTAACTGAAAGAAGATTGACTGAAAAGGAGGGAACATGCAAAACTAAGGATAAAGCAATAGATGGTGTACACTACAGATCCTACACCCTGAATAAGTTGGGATGTTCCATAAGCTGTTTGGATAGTTTCAGAATGAGTATATGGAGTATAACATGCAAATGCACAAAGTGAACCCGTGACATGCTTGGATGCCCATGAATCTGTGATCCAATCAATATGAGAGTGATTATGTGGATGCCAGTGCATGTGTCTGAGTACCTTCGCCCACGTGGGCGTAGTTGGCAAAGTTACCAAATGAGGTGGAATCATAAGAAGTCTCTAATGCCTTTTCCTGCTACCACTTCTCCCACTGCATAACTTGCTCGCCTGTCAGAGTAACAAATGTGATCTCTGTCAGGGCCATATTAGCCCTGGGCCAACTCGACCTCTACCTCCACGACCACCACGATGTCCACCTCGGCCTTGATAATATCCAACTCGGCCTCCACAACCACCACCTCCATACTGTGGAGAAGGACAAGCACGGCTCAGATGTCCTCTCATCCCACATTTGTAGCACTCCTCATCATCTGGTATGGCGTATGCAGATCTGATCACGTTGTTGTCCCCCAATACTCGTAGTCGAATCTCCTTCTACATCATAGCCGAAATAGCCTCCTCCATAGTAGGCAAGTTTGCCAAGTGAAATATGGCAACCCTTCTGCTCTGAAACTTTGGGTTCAGTCCCTTCAGAAAATGTGTAACCCGTCTGCATTGCAGCCACACCCTACCAACCTCAATATCACTATCACATGTTAACTGCAGTGGATCATAGTGATCTAAATCTGCCCACAGCTGCTGTAATTCACTAGCATACTCCTGGACGGTCTTCTCCTGTTTCAGAGCCTCTACCTTGCCCTGGACCTCCACCACCATCATCACATTTTCTGCCCCAGAATACATGTTACTCAGCGTCTTCCACATCGTCGATGCATTCTGCATCATCTCCACCATTAGAGTAATAGATGGAGACATCGAAGTTTGCAACCAAGCCACCGCCATAGAGTAGGTGGTATTCCACAGCCTCCAATCTATGCTCGCCTTGTCTGCAGGCTCAACACAAGTCTCCTGCAGGTGGTGCTCCATTCCCTTTGTCCTCAGAATCAACTGAACCCTTCTAGACCAACTCAGATAATTCTTACTCCCTTCCAACTTTACATCATTTAGCATCAGTTGCAGCTTTAATTCAGATGACCCTACAGCAGCCCCCGGACCTATCATGCTCGTTGCTAAGAGGTCCTATATCATACTTCTTATGTCACCTTGCGTGGCCAGCGAGGAAGTAGTCTTAACAACTGTCTTCGTCCTCTCTTCTACTGCCCTCATTGTGGCTTCCACCTCCTTCCTCACAGCCTCAATCTATTTAGGGGTCATCTTCTCAAACAAATGGAGCAATGTCAGTCACTACCTGTTAGTCGCTGGACTCTTACTATTGGTGATAGCAAGATCCTTACTCTCATGGAGAGGATGACACTTGGAGATGGGGCAATTTTTCTTGTATATTTCTCTTCTCAATGCCATACCAACCTGAGGGGTTGGGGATACATATTTATAGGGCTAACCAGCCAAGCATATGCCAAGCATATGCTAGTCTAAGATGCTCTGTCCTAGATGCTGTGTCCTAGATGCTCTGTCCTAGATGCTCTGTCCTCTAAAGCTAGTCCTAAAGCTAGTCCAAGATGCTCTGTCCAAAAGAGATGCTAATCGCTACCAAGGATCTTTGTCCTTGAAGGGCGGCAAAAGCCAACACAGAGACTTATCCATCAATCTCCCCCTAAGTCTTGTGTGTCTCCTTGGAGGAATCTGAGCCATCCCGATCCTAGAGCAGAGCGTCGTCCTTGATTTCAACGCCGGAGGTGTCCCCAAACTTGACAGAGCCTCGAACGCCTGAGTCACGCTCGGAGAAGAACTCCCGCCGCCCGGTCATGTGGTGGGTGTCGCCGGTGTTGAGGCACCACCCGTCGGTCTTGCTTGTTGCTGAACTTTCGCCGAAGAGGCGTGTGCTTTTGGCTCGTCAAGGTGGAGGAGAGCGTGCCGTAGTGCCGCCGGAGGTAGTTCGATGCTCGCTGAGCAATGAACGAGCGGATGCTCCTCCTCCTCCGCTGCGCGACGTGGGCCCGGCGCGTCGTGGTGCCGACAATCCTTGGCCCGGTGACTGTGCTTGCCGCGGCTTGTAGCAAGAGTCGCCTCGTCGGCTCTTGTTTGCCGGCAGCGCCGCCTGGCGCCTCACGGTCATCACCCTCGGACGTCCTCGCGCCCATGCTCGGCGTCTTTGCGCGCTTGCCGCGCTTATCACGCATGCGGTCACAGCCGTGGAAGAAGGCTCCTTCTTCTGTCACCTGGCCGACGACCCACTCCTCCCGAGCGAGGAGGAGCTTCCGCCAATGGTGACGGGTCCCGAGAGGCGTGGCTCATCATCGTTGACGACCTTGAGGCGACCTATCGCCTCCTCGATCGACATCGTGGAGAGGTCCAGCAGAGACCGGATCGACCGAGCCATCCGCTTGTACTTCGGGGGCGCAGCGGCGAAGAGCTTCTCGACGCCTCTCTCCGGCATTGTAGGTGTCGTCGCGAACTTTACCAACTTCTGCAGCAGAGTGTTGAGACGGAGAGCAAAGTCATCAACGTCCTCACCTGGCTTGAAGGCCAGGGTCTCCCACTTCGTGCGAAGTGCCTGCAGTGTGGACTTGCGGGCGCGGTCGCTGCCGATGCGTGCCGCAGCGATGGCGTCCCAAGCCTCCTTGGCAGTCTGCTTGTTGGAGAGCGAGAACTGCATCTCGGGCGGGACTGCAGCGATGAGGGCATCCAGCGCCCGTCGATCCTGGTCGTAGTCGACGTCGCCGTACCGGACTGCCTCCCACATGTGCCGTACCTGGAGCCTCACCTTCATCACCGCGGCCCACTCGACGTAGTTGGCCTTGGTGAGGGTAGGCCACCCACCGCCGGGCGGCGTCCTCGACAACGACACGGAACCCGTGGTAACCACGGCACGGTCGGGAGAAAGCCACGCCGCTGTGAAGACCGCGCTCTATCGACCCGCTCTGCGCCGTTGTCGTGCGCGCTTCTTCCGTGGGCGCCACCGCCGCGCGCGCTCCTCAGAGCGCCACCGCCGAGCGCGCTCCTCAGAGCGCCACCGCCGTCGCGCCTCCTCCAGAGCGCCACCGCCGTCGCGCGCTCCTCGAGCGCCATCGCGCGACCGCGCTGTCTGATTGCCGCCAAGCTCGTGGCGCGCGCGCCGCCCATCGCGCTGCGCCCTCGCGTTGCCTCCTCTCCGCTCAAGGTCGCGTCGGCTGCTGTCATCAGCGAGAGATGGAGCTGCTGCTGCGCCGCGCAGACCTTGACCTCTGCTGCGCGCCGCGACGCGCATCTGCCGCCGCCGCCGCTTCCGCCTCCGCCTGCTGCTGCCCGCTCGCCATTGCCGCCTCGGCGCCCTTTGCGCGGCTGCAGCGGTCTCTGCGCCGCTTCGCTTCGCGCTTTGCTGCGCGGCGAAGCTTCGGCCGTCACGACGCCGCGTGCTCGAGGCGGCCGAACGCGAGATCGCTCTGCGGACATGGCGCGCTCGGGTGTTGCGTGGAGAGAGGGTCGCTTCGACGAGCCGCCGCCGTCTCGGAGAGAGCGGCGTGGGCGGCCGAGCTGCTGCCGCACGTGAGGCTGCTGCGGGTCGGAGAAGGAGATGAGCGAGAGATGCTCAGGCTACAGGATACACAAGCTCGATACCACTTGTTAGTCATTTGGACTCTTACTATTGGTGATAGCAAGATCCTTACTCTCATGGAGAGGATGACACTTGGAGATGGGGCAATTTTTCTTGTATATTTCTCTTCACAATGCCATACCAACCTGAGGGGTTGGGGATACATATTTATAGGGCTAACCAGCCAAGCATATGCCAAGCATATGCTAGTCTAAGATGCTCTGTCCTAGATGCTGTGTCCTAGATGCTCTGTCCTAGATGCTCTGTCCTCTAAAGCTAGTCCTAAAGCTAGTCCAAGATGCTCTGTCCAAAAGAGATGCTAACTGCCAGTCAAGGATGCTGTCCTTGAAGGGCGGCAAAAGCCAACACAGAGACTTATCCATCACTACCAAGATATGTCGCGTGTATCTCCCACGATCACGGTAATCCTTCACGCATCAACATTTGTCACCGCCTTGATTACCTCTGATCATCACAGTGTGCATCACTAATATCAACAAAATCACGCAATAGAAAATCACACACCAGTATGCAACAGTACTCGCTGATTTCTTTTCTTCTCTCTCTGTACCCACTGATTTATTTTCTTCTTTTCTTCTCACGCTCTTCTCTGTCCTCTTGCTCCACTAGCGACTGAGGCGGCGGCTACTGAATCTGTGAGCGAGACGGTGGCGTAGCGGCTACGGCGATTGGATCCGCGAGCGAGGCGGCTACCGCGATTGGATTCGTGGCAGAGGCGGTGACTTCTTCCTCTCCCCCGAGCGACGGATCTGAACCCCTCCTCCACCGCCAGCAGCCTAGCGGCGCACCCGCAGCCCAGGCTCGCCCGCAGGGTGAAGCAGTGGCACTCGCCCTGGTGATCTGAGGCAGCACACCTGAGCCCCGAGGTCGCATGCGAGGCAACGATGCGAAGGGGGCCGATGGCTGCTGAGGTGGCGATGCGAAGGGACGAATGACGGTGGCGGCGGTTGAGGTATGTGAGGGCTAGGGTTAAGGTTCGGTCGGAGATGGGCACGGGGATGGCTCTGATACCATATAGAGTTAGGGGGAAATGTGTGTATCCGTAGGATCCCCACACCTTTTATTTATAGTCTAAAAGTTGAATCCGACTCTAATATAAGGTTAGATCCGATTCTAACACGACTCGTTATTTGGATCCTAATACTAACTCACCAACAAGTTACTATTGAGCTTTGTCAAGATCCCAGCTACCACAAGTGTTGCTCTTTCCTTTGGAAAGAGGTAAAGGACAAAAAGCTATCTCAGGTGGTCATTGCTTGGCGGCCTGGGACTAAGTTGGCTTAGGAAAAAGAAGGCTCTGAGCACATCATCAATATCGGTATTCAAACTATCCATTTTGGACTGAAGTTTATCCATAGGTTACTATTCAATGAGGACAATCAATTGAACTCAGATGATCAAGGGCCTACCATAATAATGACTTTCGAAGTTGTACCGGTACTGTTATTACAATTTACAACTATATGTCACAGACATCTCCAAGATCACAGAATATTCATGGCAAATTACTAAGTAACTATAGACAATGAAGCCACTATTTCCTTCAGGTTTTGTAATTGGATTACTCTTTCCCTATAGCATGAATACTTCCATGCATCTTTTTCCTAAATAAACTTTGGGGAAATGTCAGCTCTGATTATATAATGACCAGCATTGGATTGTATACCCTGCTGATAACATATTCAACAGAACTCAATGGGAGCTTGATCTACTAAAGCAAGGAAAAAATTAATCAAGAACACGAACTTGGAGTTGGGGCAGCCATCCTTGTTTTAGAACAAAAAGAGGCAAACAGCATTATTATAGGTTATCTTGTTAATAGTTCCTTTTCTACATTGTTTGGGATCAACGAGCTCTAATGAAAGCACATTTTCCAGTTTTCCATCTGAATTTTAGCTATAGACAGGTTGCACGTCGAGGAATAACTAATGCAGAAAGGGACAGTGAATGATAACTTATGCTCTAAATGTACCTTGGTCCCCGAACCAACAACACGTGTTCTTTGACTGCCTGATATGTACTGAGATCTGGACTCTGGAACCGTATTCTCAACCTTGCAGCTCTTGACAGCAAAGCAATACCTAATCATATGAAATCATGTTGGGTACACTCTCTAGAATCTACATTCTTTCACTCTCTAGAATCTACATTCTTTCTCCTATGTGACTACGTGCGAACTTGACTCCACTTGTATACAAGTTGTCTTTCTGTAGGATTACCAGTCAAAAGTGTTTTTATCGAAAAGAATGACATGAAAGGAGCATTTCTGGCAAAAATCTGACCACTTGGGCTCTCATGCTCAAACAAAACTGGTTCAACTGCCCATTCCAAATGAAGTAACTAAAAAATCTTTGTCTAACAGAACCCATTATAAATTTTGGAAGTTGAAACCATGCAAATGGACTTAGGGGTTTAAACCATCTACCTGCAAGGATCGCCATATTCCATGTTTATGAAGTGTAGCATTGCAGACGGCCTTGGACCTCATATCAGAGAGATGACCTTCATGTTTCATAGGATACCTTAGGAACAGGTCACATCCTACCACATACTTTAGTACTGAATCTCCTAATAGCTCTAAACGCTCCAGGGAAAATGTCTCACAGCACCTTAAAGTTGTGATAGCTTCCAAAATCTAACATGAAGACAGATAAAATTATTGAGGTATGCATAACCATCATTAGCAAAAAAAATTGTATTGTTCTGAAAGAGAACAAACCAGACAGCTTGGTATGTGTTGAGTGTAACCAATATCTCTGCGAAGCTGGCTGGCTAGCATGAGAGACTGAAGCCGATTCATTACAGAAGGGAGTAAATAAAATGATTTGAGAATATCAGTTGTTACATCAATGTGAATTAGTAGTTCAGGTGGGACCCGAGCATGAATTTGCTCTTTTTCCATGAGCAGAGGATTGCCGGTAGAACCATCTGCCATAGGTAATGTGAAACTTCATGTAAAATCAGACCCCAAGCATTTGCGCTTACAGATCATTATGATAGAGAAAGCTAAAGGTTACTAGACTAGGATTTATTTTCATTACCTAGGTACTTGAATTTTGAAAAAAGAAGATTGTGTGCATTGTGGCTTTGTTTTAACAGCAATAGAGGTTGTTTTGGATGTTGAATAATAATACCATACCTACAAAGAAGTGAAAAACAGAGAAGTTCGTCAGGAAGCATGTCAGGATAAATAGCACTTGGAATTAAGACATGTGAAAGAGCAGGTACTTTTGATGGTAATAGTCCACGAAAGAAGCAAATGGTGAGGCTTTCCCATTATACATCTCATCAAATGAGTCCTCTGCACTTGTGTCAAAGATCAAGTCAAGGACAGAGTATATCCTCCCAGTATGAAGAGAGAGCACAACTGAATCTTTGATGCTGGAAAAATGAAGAGATTTATTGGCCAGATGAATAGTGTCTTCTCCCTTGGTTCTTTTATGTGTAACAAAATTTCCAGGAATCAGATTTCCATCTTCTAGATACAAACTTCTCAACTGCTCCACTGCACAAGCGCAGGATTCAACTGCTTCCCAGTGTATGCTTAAATCATGCTGGATATGTGAAGAATGCCTCAAAGGTAAAAGTAAGTACATGTTCTCTGAGCTCCATTGTATTTCATGTCCTTTTCTGAAAATAAATTCCCTTTGCACTGAACCATGAAATAATCTACCAAATATTCCATTGAAGAAGAATTCTTGAAATAACTTCCCTTTACCTAGCTGAAGCAAACAGGGAAAAACAAGCCACAGCCATATAAACTTTACAGAATTGTAGCAATGAGAATGTCAGTAGGTTAATTATTTCTTTAACAACCTGCTTTTTGTTCAGTTGAATTTTTCCACAAGGAGTTACAGTGGTGTAGACCATTTTATTACGGATCAGAAAGAGATCCATTTTTGAACGTGCCACATCATCATCAAGTACTGATTCCATTAAGAGCGCAAACCCAGAATAGTTTTCACCCTCTTGGTCACAAAGAAAATCAAATCTATAAGTATTCAGTGTGACATTTTCACTTTCATGAATCCAAGTTCCTGAAAGAGCTAGAACGTTTGTTATTCCATGAAGCTCCTTTCTTTTAGTCGTTCCTGCCAAAATGGGGAAAGGCCAATGGAAAATTCATAATCATCTACAGAAAGAAGTAGAAGCACTCATATCTGTTGGGAAACTTTAATTTATGGGAAGGAGGGGTTTTCTATTGCAAACTTTCACTTGCAGACTACAGTTTACTGTTCAAATCAAATGATAAAGTAACAAATTGGGGAAAGTAGCTACGTAAGGTCAGCAGAGCTCAACAGTCAGGAGATATGTGCTTCAAAAACATGTCCAAAAAGACAACCCCCATACACGCATAGAGTTTGTGTATAAGTAATTATTATGAAAAACAAACAAACAGAGTATACCATCATTAGTTCCACAAGTTCCAGTGTATGTGTATGACAGCCCCAGTCATGTTCTGAGGCACCATCACATTGAACAGCGCATAAAATGGATTGGTTCTATAATATAGCAAAATAGACCAAGAGATATTCCTATCTAAGAAATTTAATATAAGAAAGTGCAAGACATTACGCACATACCTGGTCCGGAAAGGCATTTCTCATCTGTTATAGCGATACCAATATCCATAGGCTCTTCAATCAAGGGTACAAGATGATCACTGAGTTCTCCCAGCTGATGCAATTTCTTGCACGCCTCTAGGGATACAAGCTGCTTGGCTAAATTACACGTACTGCTTAAAGGGCCAACTATCCTTTGAAACGCCGCATTTGGAGGTAGTGTTAAGGTACATTGATACAATCCATCTTCGATAACCACCTCAAAGGAAGGCTTTGGCATGTAATACCTGCAGAAGAATACTATAATGAACAACCACTTTTATGTAATGAAAGACAGTACGATCATGTCTTGGAAAGTAGGAGGAATATCTTTTGTGCTATGTGTCATTTGAATTTAACCAACTTTTCTGCGCACATGCTATCCATGGAACTGGTATCCATAACAACAACATATCCACAAATCTCAAGCATCCGACCATGCTCAATGATTACACATAAGTTGCAATACAATTAAGTGAGAAGAAGAGACTCTGTGAGGCACACGCAGACTTATAGAACAACAAAAGTTATAAATAGTAGAGCACAAGTGTACCTATCATTAGGAAGCTTCTCACAGTACTTATGAATTAGATTGACACAGCAATCTGCGGTTATAGTTGCTCCTGTTGAGTCAACATGGTATGTGTACTTCTCTTGGAGAGGCAAATCATATGATGGAGCATTGGGGTGTCTATACAGAGCAAAGTATTTAACATAGTACTCAGTCCGTATTATACGAAATATGCGCTCCTGCTGCTCTAAGTTTCCCCTGAAAATTCCATATGAAGTATCAAAAGGTGAAAAAATCTAGACATAAAAATTATGACAATGTTTAACATGGGTGTAACATTATTTTAATTGACAAGATCAGGATTCAGCAATTTCCGGACTAGATGCTCGATTTCTGCTTGACAAATACATAACTGCACCATTCATGTCAAACCAAATTATCCAAAGCACGTATCTTTTCCTATTCCAGAAAACATATAATTTTTTGCATAGCTTGTACCTAACCCATGCAGTATGCACGTAATATGTGGAAAATGAACTTAGCATAGGAATAAACAGTGAATAAATAGCATAGGAATAAACAGTGAATAAATAAAAAAATTCTAAAGATAAATAAGCTCTATCAAAGTGTAACTTATGAAGTGTGACGATCTCTGTACCTCTCAATCATAAGAAGATAATTTGACCTGCTCCTTCTGGCACGACCACGAGATTGGACGTAGCTACAAACAGTTCTAGGTAGGTCGAAGCGTATCACACAAGAACAGTTAGGTACATCAATGCCCTCTTCAGTCACATCTGTTGTGAAAAGCAAGTTTACCTAGAAATTGACCTGGAAATTAATAAATCATTTGAAATCATGTTTAAATTAAAATTTACAAATAAAATATTATACCTTCCCAGCTCGGAACAAATCCAAAGTAAATCTCTGCACTGCTGGGCTCAAAGCATCTTTTGATGTGCTCCCTCCAGTCAAGTAAGAAATTGAAAAACGAGAGAAGTTAACAATTCCTCTCATAAACCTTTCAACAGCTTTAGCTGTCATAATTCTATCCACAAAAATTAGGCAAAGCACTTCGTTTGATGACCTGTGGAGAAAACATGCATGGATATTGTGGTTTTTTCTTTCCAGCAAAAGACCAAAAATAGGCAACTAAACATCTTGAGTAGAAGATGGTATTACCCAAACGATTTAAAGATGTTGATTAATGTATCCACTTTTGAAGAAATATATCCCCTTTTAGTTAATTCGGCAGAACCAGATTCCGATTTCATTAGTTCATCATAACCTATTATGCAATAACATCAGCGGAATTAGAAAAAGCAATTACCAATGCACAAACATTGTAGTTTCCTAGCTGGCAACAGTATAGTTAGATATCAGTAAAGCAATGCCTCAAAAGAAGAATCAGAACACATGCAAATAAACAACAGCTGCATTATGAAAACTACCAAGTTCAGTCCAAGAGTCTATAGATTCACACAACGTGGAGTGTTTCCATATCCCACCAAAAGAAAACTGTGCAGATTCTACAGCACGTGTGGGGCTAATAAATGGTTGATGCTCAGCCACCGAACTCCCTTTTTTCTTTAGAATCTGTGCAGAAACTTCTTCATAGATCGCCTCTATAGAGCATGCAAATTAAGACAGTGTGTAGAAGCATGCTTTTGTCTTCTTTTTATTTTGAGATATAACATGCAAATTGCAAAAATAAAGGCTGCCAATCTAGATTAGATTCAGATTATCTTTTACATGAGGGCATAAACTAAATATAAGGAATGAAATAATGCAATCCTAATTGGCCTTGCAAATTATCTTATTACCCTATCCTGTTCAAACAGGCAATATATTGCAGATTCTCACTGTATACTGTGTAGTTGCAACTGAAAACAGTAAGATATAACATATAATTTTGAAATGTAACATGTGCATGTTTGCTAATGCAGTTATTTGTAAGAATATTATGAATGGCACCTTACATTCTCTATTGATTGTGAGGGGTTATATACACACCCATACATAGGCTACATGGGCCTGATATATACAATAGACTAGTAACTCTATATTATAAGGAAATATACTTTAACACCCCCTTCAAACTCAAGGTGGGTCAGGCACATGGAGTTTGAGTAGATGAAAACAATGATGCTCGCGAATCTGTGCTTTGGTGAAGAAATCTGCCACCCGAATTTCTGAAGACACATACTGAAGGAGAACGGTGTTGCCATGAAATGTGAGTGTGTGAATGAGGCATCAACACTAATATGTTTAGTCAGCTCATGCTTCACAGGATCATTGGCTATCTGAATGGCTCCAGTGTTGTCACGCAAGAGAGGCGTAGAGTGGAAGAAAGGTCGATCCTCGACAGACGTGACATCACAAGAGATGCGAATACGGCGAGCAAAGGGATCATATCACCGATATCCCTCATGCTCAAGACTGTATCCAAGGAAGACACTCAACTGATTGAGAAGTCAGCTTGCTGCGCTCACGTGGTGGAAAAAGAACATAGCAGGTGCAACCAAAACCACAGAGATGATCATAACTAGGGGAAAACCAAACAAGACCTCTACAAGACACTTCCCCTCAAGACGAGAGGAAGGCTGAAGGTTGATGAGATATACAATAACAGACACAGCCTCAGCCCAGAAATGGGAAGGAACAAAGGAAGCAATAGAGAGGGTACGAGCAGTCTCAATGAGATGACAGTGCTTGCGCTCAACTACACCGTTCTGAGCATGAGCACCAGGGCAAGAGACATGGGGAAGGGTACCCTCAGAATCGAGAAACTGACGAAAAGTTGTGGAGATGTACTCCCCTTGAGTCAGAATAGAAAACACAAATAGCAATGGAGAACTGAGTATGAACCATGCGAGCGAAGGACTAATAAATAGACAATAGCTGAGAACGATGCCTCATGAAATAGATCCATGTATAACGAGAATGATCACCAATGAAAATGACATAGTAATGACCCTTAGAAGCAAAAGGAACTGATCCCTAGACATCAGAATGAATCAGATCAGAAGGACGACTCGACCTGGATGTACTGGAAGCGTAGAGGGGTTGTACTTGCTTGCCAAGCTTACAACTCGTACAGTGCATATCAGTGTCTATAGAGACCCTACCAAGGTCACCCTGACGGCCTGACCTACTAAAGTATATAAATGCTGTTAAGAGTGTTGTATATATTCTACATTCTATCTCTCTCTTTCTCTCTCTCTCGGCCCATATGGCCCATGAGGCCCATGTAAATGTCTACATATACCTTCTCAATTGATGAATAATATGCAGAGTTGTGAATAGCAAACCCTAGCCTCCATTGTTCTAACATGGTATCAAAGCTATCTCCAACCCTACCTCTATCTCCATAGTAGCCATCGTTCCGTCGTGTGCTTGCACTCCCTCCGCCGTGGGCCGACGGGCCCGAGACGCCGCCTCATCCCCGATCTCAATCTCCCCCACGGCACCTCCAGATCCTGTAGTCCCGATCTTGCAAGTCTATCGCCTGGAGGCTGCCGCACCGACTGGAGCATCCCGCGGTCTCGATCCCCCACGACACCTCCGGATCTCGATCTCCCTCACAGTACCGAGCCATCATCGCACCTCTCTGGATCTGCGCCGCCTGGACCTCTCCGGATCTACGCTACCTGGAGCATCTCCCCCGCGCCGCCTGGAACACCTCCATCGCATCGCTTGGGGTCTTCCACCTCTCCGGATCCATGCGCCTCCTCTGCTCGGGCTCGGGAAACTCATCTTCATCGCGTCGAGTCGTCCACCTCTCCGGATCCGTGCTACCCGACTGCCGAGACGTCGCGTCACCTGGAGACCATCGCATATTGCTCTCTCGCTGGTACTGCTCTGCTCTGCTCGTTGGTACTGCTCTGCCTCTAGTGATAGCTCTGCTCGCTGGTACTGCTAGCTTGCAGCCTTTGGTATCTACTATTGATTGCTTGTTGTCGTGATGGCAAAATCTGATTCATTGTTTGGAGGTAGTTCATCTCTTGTGTTTACGGACATCAAGCTTGATAGGTTGAACTACCGAGCATGGGCTTTCTCAGTCAAGACTACTCTTAGGGGTTATGGTTAGGCCTCTCATTTGACTGACGATCCTCCTAATCCGAAGAAGGTTGATGTTGAGGCAGTAAAGGCTTGGCAGAAAGAGGATGATCGTGTCATGACTAGACTTGTTCTGAGTGTTGATGTTTTTCTGAGGATGAGTCTTGAGTATCATACTTCAGCTAAGCAGATGTAGACATACTTTGAGAAGAGATATGTCCAGTCAAGTGGTGCTCTTCGCTTCACATTACTCAAGAACCTCTATAGTATTCAGCAGTAGCCAGATCAGTCAGTTGAGGAGTATTACAGTGCTTTCACTCATATCACTGGTCCTCTAGAGTCTATGAAACCGAAGGCTACTACTGCTTGCCAGTCTTGTGTTGCCAAGGATGAGTATGCTCAGCAGATGCTCATGTATCAGTTTGTGATGGGACTTCGATCAGAGTTTGAGCCTGTCCGTACTCAGTTACTCAACTATCTCACTCCACCGACTTTGACTGAGGTGCTTTCTAGTTTGATTGCAGATGAGACTCGTCTTCATTTGCTTATGCCTACTTCAGGATCCTCACCATACGCTATCCTAGGTCTCTCACAGCGGTCTGGATCTACCAAAGCGACACCCACAAGGGTGCTGGTATGTTCTCACTACAAGAGGACTGGCCATCTTGTTGACAAGTATTTCAAGTTACATCCAGATCAGCTTATTGATTATCGAGCCAGATATCCATCTGATCGTCGTCGTGGAGCACCTACTAGGCCTCCGAGAGCACTTACTGGAGCAGCCACTGCTACCACACCCACACCTACTGTGACTTCTGGAACAGTGTCTGCTATGACCTCAGTTGCACCTTCTGCTCCTAGCATTGCTCATCCTTGGGTTCTGGACTCGGGTGCCTCTTTCCATGTCACATCTGACAGCTCTCAGCTTGTTGCTCGTAGGCCTATGACTGATACCACATATGTTCACACTACTGATGGTACACCTTGCTCTATTACCCATCAGGACATTCTCTCTACATCTCGCTTCTCTGTTCCTGATGTGTCATTTGTTCCTCAGTTATCTATGAACCTTCTTTCTGTTGGTCAACCCACTGATATGAACTGTTTCATTGGATTTGATTATTCTTCTTGTTTTATGCAGGATCGTCAGAGCAGAAGAGTAATTGGTTCTGGCCATCGCCGTAGAGGCTCTACTAGTCTCTATATCTTGGGCACCTTACATCTTCCTTCCACCAGTATGTTGAAGGCCTCAGTGTCTTCTGCTATGTCATCATCTCAGTCTCCTGTTAGTTCTTCCTTCAGCAAGTGGCATCATAGACTTGGTCATCTTTGTGGAGCTCGCCTCACCACTCTAGTTCACAAGGGCTCTAAGGTCATGACCTAATAGTGACATGTTGCTATCGTCACTCTGGTAGACTGGTAGTGGAGAGAACTGCAGCAGCAGTCGTGTGAGCACCAATAGAAAGAGGACCAGAGGTACGACGAGCTCTTCCAGCAGCACGCTTGGCTCGATAGGCAGCTAGTAACTCAGGATGGAGTCTGAAACATAGATCAGTACTATGTCCAATCCTCAAGCAGTGAGGGCAAACTGTAGCTGTGGGAGTTGGAGCAACCAATGGACCATACTGATGGGGAGCTGCCTGTGACTTACTTTATGATTTCAGAAGATGATTACTCCAATAGTTGAGATGCCAATATATAGATGACTATATGGGCCACATGGGCCTATAGTATATGGGCCTTGATATACTTAACACCCCCCTTCAAACTCAAGGTGGAAGCGGAGGTTCTGAAGCATTGAGTTTGAGCAAGTGAAGCCGATGTTGCTCTCGAGTTTGTGCTTTAGTGAAAAAATCTGCCACTTGCAGTTCTGAGGGCACATACTGAAGAGCAATTGTTTTCTGATGACAATGAGACCGAGTAAAGAAGGCATCAACACCAATATGCTTTGTAAGTTCATGCTTCACAGATCATTAGCAACTGTATGGCTCCAGATTGTCACATAGAAGAGGTGTAGGAGCATCACAGAAATACCAAAATCGCTAACAACCATCGGCCATACAATCTCGAAGTGGTAGTGGCAAGTGCTCAAGTTCTCGCCTCAGACTAGACCGAGATACACCGCCGCTTCTTAGACTTCCATGCAATCGGAGAAGATCCAAGAAGAATGCAATAACTCGTGATGTAACGCCGATCTGTTGCATCACTCGCCAGTGGAGTCCGAGTAAGCATGAAGTCGCGAACTCTCACGAGCATAGAACAAACACCGAGAAGATGTCCCCTAAGTACCGTAGTACACGAAGCAAATGTCCAAAATGAATGGAAGTAGGAGCATTCACAAACCGACTAATATGAACCGCATGAGCAATATCGTGTCTAGTAATAAAGATAAACAAGGTGCCGACAATATGCCGATATCGAGAGGATCCTCAAGAGGTGTACCATCGGTAGGCGGTTGTAAATGAAGATCCATAGGCGCCGCACTGCTCGACTATCCGTAATGCCGAACGAGCAATGAGGTCTTGTATGTATTTGGACCGAGAGAGATAATAGCCTTTGCGTAATGCAACACCTCAATTCCTAAGAAATAACGAGAGGACCCAAATCGGACATCCAAATTGCTCACCAAGTTGCTTCTTCGGATGAGAAATGTGTTCCATATCATCGCGTAATCAACATATCATCAACATACGTAAGAAGCAAAGTACGCCCACGTGTAGAGATGAATAAACAGAGCAGGTCATGATCACTAGGTGAAAACCCAAGAGCCCGTATCACGGATACAAAGCGCTCAAACCAAGCACGAGGAGCCCGTTTAAGACCATATAGAGCACGACGAAGACGACAAACATGACCAGGAGGAGCATCAACACCCGGGGGTGGTTGCATATAAACTTCTTCATGCAAATCACCATGAAGAAAAGCATTTTTAACATCCATTTGAGAGATGGTCCAGGAAGAAGTAGCAGCCACTGCAATAAGAGTACGAACAGTAGTCATATGAGCAACTGGTGCAAAGGTCTCATCATAATCTCGACCATGAGTTTGCTGAAAACCTCTAGCAACAAGACGAGCTTTATATCTCTCGACAGAACCATCAGACTTGGTCTTAATTTTGAAAACCCATTTAGATGTAATAGGCACTGCATGTGACGGTAATGGAACAAGATCCCAAGTACCTGTATGATCAAGGGCAGCAAGCTCCTCAGACATAGCAAGCTGCCATTCCGGAATATTAGAAGCTTCCTGGTAAGTGGATGGCTCATCAACAACAGCATTCACACGTGGAAAACCATACTTGTCAGCCGGACCAATAGCAGTACGATCTCGTAGATTATACCGAGGACCAACTCAGAACTCATCAGAATAAGCAGATGAGACTCATCATTAGAAGCATCAACAATGATTGTATCGGATCGCCGTGGTGGTAGAGCTAGATAGAGGAGTGGGGGTTTGTGGGACGACGATGGAAAACACGTGTGATAGGTGGTTTAGAATGAAATAGAGGTGGTGCAGGAGGAGTAGTCTCTTGTGAAGGTGGCGTGATGGAAATAGAAGGAGCAGGAATGGGTGTAGTGACATCATTAATGGGTGAAATAGGAGGAAGAAACAGGAACGATGTGGGTTCTGTGGGAGAATATGTGGACTGAGTAGAGGGATTATAAAAGAAAGGACGGTCCTCAACAAAGGTCACATCACGAGAAATACGTATGCGACGAGAAGAAGGATCATAACACCGATATCCTTTATGCTCAGGACTATACCCCAAAAAAACACACTCAACAGATTGTGCAGTCAACTTAGTTCGCTCACGAGGTGCAAGTAAAACATAGCAAGTACATCCAAAAACTCGAAGATGATCATAGCGAGGAGAGTTACCAAAAAGAACTTCACGGGGCATTGACTGCATGTACTTGGATGAGGGTTGTCTATTGATGAGATAAACAGCAGTAGAAACAGCTTCACCCCAAAAATGAGAAGGAACAAAAGAAGAAATCAAAAGTGTGCGAGCAGTCTCTATAAGATGGCGATGTTTGCGTTCAGCAACACCATTTTGAGCATGAGCGCCAGGACATGAGAGCTGAGCAAGTGTGCCCTCAGAGGACAAAAACTGGCGGAAAGCATCAGACAAATACTCACCACCAGAGTCAGAGCGAAAAACTCTAATAGGAGTAGAAAACTGTGTGTGAACCATGCGAACAAAAGACTGGTAAATGGAACACAACTGAGAGCGATGTTTCATGAAATAAATCCATGTATATCGAGAATGATCATCAATAAAAATGACATAATGTTTATGACCACCCTTTGTAGCAAAAGGTGCAGGACCCCATACATCTGAATGAATAAGATCAAAAGGTCTAGCTGAATGAGAAACACTGGATGAATATGGTAGTTGTATTTGTTTTCCAAGTTTGCAACCCTTACAATGAAAACTAGACTCAATAGGTGTATGACCTAAACAACCTTTATTTATTAATGTGGACAACCGGGACCCACAAAGATGACCAAGACGATGATGCCACTGGGCGAAGGAAGAGGCGGAAGACGAAGCAGCGGATGACACACGAGCTGGAGACTCAATGGAAGAAGGAAGACGCAAGGTGTCGAGGATGTAGAGGCTAGGAGCACCTTTACGGCGATGGCCAGTCCCAATCACTTTCCCGCTTCGACGGTCCTGAATAAAACATGATGAGTCATCAAATCCAACAAAACAATGTTGGTCGGTAACTTGACCAACCGAAAGAAGATTCATGGACAACTGAGGTACAAAAGAAACATCAGATACAGAAAAATGAGGATTGCAAAGAGAACCCTGGTGAGTGATATGACAAGATGTACCATCACCGTGCGAATGAAGCACCATCGATGAATCGCTTGCAAGCAACCAACTGGGACTGATCAGATGTCACATGAAAAGAAGCACCTGAATCAAGCACCCAAGACGACGAAGAAGCATTAACAGGCGAAGCAGCAGCAACAGACACTGAACCTCTAGGAGTGGAACCAGTACCACGACCACGAGCAGCACGACGTGCACGATAGTCAGCCAACTTTTCTGGATAATGAGAGAAACAATTCTCTGGAAGATGACCAGACTTGCCACAATGCTTACAGGGCGCTGCAGAGGAACTTTTTGGTGCACTGATCCTCTGAGAAGCTGCCAACACACTATGAACAGATGCAGAAGAAGACATAGACTTAAGACGTGTTTCTTCTGCAAGTAAATCAGACAATGCCTGTGCCATGGTGAGAGCAGAAGAATTGTGAAGCAATCGTGTACGAATAGAATCATACTCAGCCTGGACTCCCATGACAAATTTGTAAGTAAAAAACTTTTCAATGAACGTATGTGCTGGGCACGGAACAGCTGTACACTCAGGTATCATGGAAGTCAATGATCCCATCGATTTATCAAAAGCGAGTAGTACTCATCAATAGACATATCATTCTGCTCAATTTCATGAGTTTGTTGCATAAGAGTATGCAAAAGAGCACCACTTTCCTGAACATAACGCTTCTTCAAGTTGTCCCATATGCCTTTGGCTGTTTTGAACTTAGAAAGACTCATAATCATTGATTGCTTAGTACTATTCACCATGGCAGCCATTACTTTCCCATCATTAATATGCCATTCTTTTACTGCAGCAGCATTACTACCATCATCCTTAAGCACAGGTGGAGTTTCAGTTAAGTGAAAAAGAAAACCATAGCCCCTCAATGCAGTCTCTACACAGAAAGCCCACTCTGGATAATTCTGACCATCTAGGGTGAGATTGATAACTATTGCATTGATATGAGACATGTTGAGACGTGCTAGGGCTTGACCAACAGTAGGCAAAACAGCAGAACAGAGGACAGATAGCAATTACCACAGTGGTCCACGGGCAGTGAAGAATCCACGGCGTCGGCTCCCAGGCGAGCGGGATAAGAATCCACGGCGTCGGCTCCCAGGCGAGCGGGCCCCAGGCGAGCGGACGGCGGACGGCTCCCAGGCGACTCCAAGCGGAGCGGACGCTCACAGGCGAGCGGGCTCCCAGGCGAGCGGACGGCGGACGGCGATCGGCGACGGCGCGACGGAGACGGCGGACAGATCGAGGAAGAAGCGCGGCGGGCGGCTGCAGGGGCGGCCGACTGCAGGAGACGGGAGACGCCGGGACGCGACGACCGCGACGGGCAGCTGCCCAACGCCAGCGAAGACGGAGAATATGGATCGTGGGAGGAGGATTAGAATAATCCTGACCTAACCCTAATCCATTAGCTCTGATACCATGTGACTTACTTTATGATTTCAGAAGATGATTACTCCAATAGTTGAGATGCCAATATATAGATGACTATATGGGCCACATGGGCCTATAGTATATGGGCCTTGATATACTTAACACTGCCAAGATAGTGTGGGTAAGACTTGTAGATGAAGCAACCAGTGAGCGAAGTCGAGTCTCCTTGGCAAGCAGTGCAGTAAACGCCTCCGTCATGTTGTAGGCGGAGGCACGGGGCACCACCGAGCGGCGGGCGACGGGCTCGAAGCGAGCACCAAATCGTGAGCACCGTGGCAAAATTGAAATAGAGCACTGTGCAATGGTGACGAGCATCAGCAAAGCAGAGCACCGAGCCGAAGAAGAGGAAGCGCAGCGAGAGCACCAAGTCAAAGCAGAGGAGGCGCAGCGAGAGCACCAGGCGGCAGGAAGTGTAATATCCCGAAACGCATTAGGAGAATTTAAGGAAGTAGAGAAGGAATTAAAAGAATTAAGCGGGGGTTTTCGCAAAAAGTGGAAAACCTAGGTCATGGGCTTCCGCGGTTCCGCCCCACGGCACCTTGGCCCAAGGTGGGCCGACTCTACAAAAGAGCCAAGGGGGGCAGCAGCCCCAAGCCCTTAGCCGCCCCCATCCATCCCTCTGCCGAGTTGCCCCTGCGCTCTGCCCTCTACAACGCAGCACGCCAGCGCCTCTGCTGCCTGCTGCATGCATGGCCGCATGCAGATGCACTGCTAACTAGTTACAAGCTGCCGCTTGCTTCCTGCATGCATTGCTTGCGTGCCTGCTGCTGCATACACCACCAAGGCAAGGGGAAAACAAGGAAACTAGCAAGGAGAAGGCCAGGAAGAGAAGGGAGCAAGGAGAAGGAAGGAAAGGAGAAGAAGGGAAGGAAGGAAAAGAAGAGGATTTTCGCGGGTTCTCGTGATCTTTCGTGTTCGTCAACGGTAACCCCTATTAATCCCTAGAATTTACCTTGGATTAGTCATTGTACATTCTGTAGATCGTTTTTCCATAGGAAAGGGTAGGTTTAAGCGTGCCCTAGTTCGTCGAGGTTCGACACAGAACCTTGCAGGGGCAATTCAAGGTGCTTAGGCTCAGATTCAGGGTTTCGTCCAATTAGAAAAGTTGTAGATAATTTCGTTAGTTTTTCAGGAAGGTCTAGATCACTAGATTAGGATTAGCGAGCGAAAATTTACGGCCTTGGGAAGGTCGCTGTCCAGATTTCGGGCGTCATTGGCAAAGATCGTGTTGACGGTCTGTTTTCACCTAGTAAATAAAAGAATTATAAATCTGTAATAAATTGAATAAGCTAGGAAATTTTGAGTAGTTTCCAGAACTTGCATCTTTCATATATTTTCAAATTTTAGAATTAAAGATATAAAATTGTGAAGTGGACTGTCCTAACGGATTCTGGGACGGTCTTCAAGGAAGGAAACGGGAAACAAAACGGTAGAATCAGAAGTTCGTCATAACTAGGAAGTTGTAGGCTTTTTCATGAGGGTTCCAGAAAGTATTTGTTGTCAAGATTTGAAGTTCAGATGAATATGTTAAGAGCCGTTTTACTCCTGGGACAGCTGGTAGTGCGTCCAGTTGATTTGGGTTAATTGGGAAAGTTTGGTGTAGACATGCAATGGCGATTAGTGTAAAGTGTTGGTGTTGTGATGTCATGATTTTGAGATGTGTTTTGAATTGTTTGTCCAGGGAGTGTGGCCTCTAGTGCCTTACAGCCACCTCGCTATCCAACTCCAAGGGGATAAAGAGGCACGTGCATTGTAGATAGTGATCGATGGTTGATTGTTGTATTCTTTATCACTCATTACCATTATATTGTTTATGCTTTTATCTTATTTAATTGCAAGCAATGTAAATGGTCATGATATTAATCATATTGATGAATTCATGGATGTTGGATAATGGAATTATTAATTAACCTATGTTAAATTGTGTATTCATAAACATCATTGCATCAAGAGAAGGTGATCATAGTGATCACACATCTACCATGTTGGCAGAGACTCCACGGGAGTGGAGGAGGTCACCGATCCTTTGAGGACGGGCTTGATGAAAGGGTGAACATTGTCGCAAGTGTTCACCCAATGTATACCGGTATACGTGAAGAAAAGTACATTTGGACATGTAGTGTAGAGTCACCTTGCATTTAATGAGAAGAGAGATTGAGATTTGAGTATGAGTATAAAGATGAGTAAATAATGATGTTGGTGATGATATTGTTTATGATTGAATTGAACATTGATCATTGTTTATTATTGTGCTTGCTGAGTCGTGGACTCACTCTTGCTCTTTTGTTATTTTTAGGTGATCATTGACGACGTTTCACTTGGGAAGGGCTAGCGCCTAGCGCACTTGGAACCACAACCTACACTCAATATTTGATTCATTGGACATGAGAATTCTTATTATAGCGTGATGATTTATAATTAGGACACGATAGTGTTGCTTAGTCTTGCATGATAGGTTGGAGTTGATTATTCATTCAATGGATTTTATTCGATTGGTCTTGCGTCAATCTTGTTTTATTATCTTGCTATACTTCCTAGGAAATAATTATCTTTGATTGCCATATAGCCCATATCGTTATGCTTGCGTTAATGTGACTCGTGGGCGGTTTTTATCAGTGAGATGCTTATTGTAGTTTACTATTAATTGAAGTTAAAATTGATAGTTAGTATAGTTTAGTGGTATTCTGTGCTCAGTGTTGGGCTGGGGTGTTACACGAAGAGAGGTAGCATGACGGTGGTGGCGAGGATGACGGTGGCCAGACCAGATCTAGTCCTTAACCCTAACCTGAGGCTCTGATACCATATAAGAATATTATGAATGGCACCTTACATTCTCTATTGATTGTGCGGGTTATATACACACCCATACATGGGCCAGCCATATACAATAGATTAGTGACTCTATATTACAAGGAAATATACTTTAACATTATTAACTGAAATATTAAATTGAACATAACATGTAAAGTGTGCACCATACCTTGTGGCAAAACTTCCTCTATCAAACCTAGAGCTTCTTTAAAATAAGACACATGTAAGTTCAAGCTAGCTTTAGAAAAGAGGCAATCTTCAGAATCATCTAGGGTTTTGATGCTTTCATTATTTATTTTCACTACCTGTTATGAAAACAATATAGAGTTAGCATATAAACATTTTACAATGTACCTGAAGTTATTTTTTATAACAAGGCTGCTAGTATCAATACGCAGTTTCTTTTTCCAAAAAACAACAAATGCTCTTTCATAACCAAAACAAACAATTGAAAGAAATGGAATGTTATGAAAGAATAATGGCAAAGATATCATAACCAAGGATCAAAATCTTGGAACTGGAGGAAAAACCGCTCGGCGATCGAAAACGGTAGCCGGCCAGTAATCGGAAAAAAACTGACCAAAATTTGAAAACTGAAATTTGAATTTGCTTAAAACCGCCAAATTAAAATCGAAATTTGAATTTGCTAAAGCGGGAAAAACCGCCGGTTTTAAATCACGAACCCCATCGGGTTTTTCGAATCGCGCATCTTGTCGTGAATCGCTGGGATTTTGAACCTTGCTCATAACTGTCACAGACAAGGGAAAATGATTGGACCACAGCCTTTTTAATACAGAAACTGGACCTGCAAGTGGTGGCGCACAATAAGACTGGCAGGGAAGGAACCAGAAAATTTTCATCATGGGGACCATATAGCAAATAGTACACATTGAGGGGAGCCAAAATGCAAATGCTACGATTATTCTCAACACCCCTCCATGTATGGCTTCTTCCTGTTGCTTCCTACAATGTTCCAAGAGCAAACTCTACCATGAAATAGGTAAACTTTAGTTGTTGCTCAGACAGTTCAGCAACTACCTCAACTAAATTATTCTGTCCAACTTCTAACCAAGTTATTTTGTCTCATCTGACACATCGATCCTTCATAATAATTTACCACATTAACTAACAATTAAATAAGTAACAATTTGATATAACCATCCAACAAGGATGGTTACTATTTACTACAAAAATAACATCATGGATATCTGCATGAGCATCTTAATTCACAACAACAACAACAACAACAAAGCCTTTGATCCCAAACAAGTTGGGGTAGGCTAGGAATGAAACATCCTCAAGGTAAAATAGACGACAGCCTTACAAATATAATAATAATAATAATAAACCTACAAGGCTAAAACCCTAAGCCGTACATCCTGCCATCTGAGCCGAGAGCCTAAACACCGCCTCTAAACCTTCTTATGGTTCCAGTTGAGCATCTTAATTCACAGTTTTAATGTATTTACAAACTAATTTTTAGAGCCTTCTCACCTGTGACCTGTGTTTCATACAAACATGTTGCATATTCAAGATAAAATGATTTTGTTAACCAACAATACTTTTTTTCAAGTTAGTGCAAAAGCTTTGCACATCATTTCATTTAGACGAAAAGGATACATAAAGTAGTAAAAGGTTTTGGGAAAAAAAAGAACATAGGAAAACACAGCCCATAGGCGTGCGACCCTCCAAAGACAACAACACAAGGAATAGTACTACTACTTCTCAGCAGCCGTCTCTAGATTCGTTGCCGACCCCATGCACCAAAAGCAGTGCTCGCTAAGAATGCATAAAAGAAGTTGGTCAATGGACATCGCTGCATTATTGAAAATCCTCTGGTTGCGCACCTTCCAGATCATCCAACAGACGAGAATGATGCAGGAATCCAAGTCTTTCCTGCCTTGTTTAGGAACGTAGTCTCTACTGCAATCCAATGATCTTGAAGTGAGGGTTGACCCACCGGAACTGCACAAAGCAATCCGACCTGTCTAAAGAAACGTGCCCAAACTTGTGCCGTCACCGCACAACCAACTAGAAGGTGATCGATGGTTTCCCGCCCGTGCCCGCAGAAGACGCATACTCCTTGGTTGGGCAATCCTCGGCGTTGGAATCGATCAGCCGTCCAACAACGTCGACGGATCGCTAGCCAAATGAAGATTTTGCATCTTAGGGTAGTCCTGGCTCTCCAAATGGCCTCTGCGCAAGGGAACCTAATGGAGCCTATGAAGAAGGCTCGGTAAGCCGACTTAGAGGAGCAGCAGCCCGAGCTTTCCCAACGCCAAAGAACCGAGTCGACCTCTCCCTTATTAACTGTATCCGTTGCAGGATATCCCATAGCTGCAGGAATTCCACCACGATCCCCGGCTGTGGCTACCCCGAAATGTCCAAAATCCAGGCATCGTTTGCAAGAGCCTGAGCTACCATTCGGCATCTCTTAATTGGTAGATTCACCAACTTGGCAATGGAGGGTGCAAGGCAAGGAATGGATCGACTGTCCAGCCATCGGTCCTCCCAAAACAAGCAATTCTCGTCGTTCCCTACTCTGACCGAAATTGAAGCATGGAACATATTTTTCTCCAATCGGCTGTATTGGGTGTGAGGTCTCCCCCAAGGCCTTGCCAACCAGCTTCGCTGCAGCCATTGCCACCGCAAGCGCAGAGCCCGACCAAGGATGATCAAGTTGGGCAGGCCTAATCCCCCCAGATGACAAGGACGACAAACTGAAGACCATGCTACTAAACAGTGGCCACCCGCTACATTCTGAGATCTTTTCCAAAGAAAAGCTCGACATCTCTTATCAATTTCTTTGATGACCGAAAGCGGTGGGTCGAGAGCCAAGAAAGTGTACACCGGCATTGCAGACAACACTGCACCATCACAAGCCGCCCCCCTTGAGAAAGGAAACGACCTTGCCAAGTTTGAAGATGGTTAGCAACCTTGTCAATGAGCGGTTGGAAGTCTGCACGGGGCAGTTTTCGCAAAGTGAGGGGCAGACCAAGGTATTTGTAAGGAAAAGCAGCGGTGTTACACTGAAGACTGTCAGTGATAAGCTGAAGTTCTTGATGGTTGCACCGAATTGGCACGTGTTAGAATAGGACTCTTGTATATGGTTTCCTTATCTGTATATGGCAAACCCCCTTTGTACTCCCTATATATATTGCCCATTGGGCCTCTTGAATAGATGAACACATTATTCATAACATGGTATCAGAGCTAGGCTCTAACCTAGCTCTCCTTTCGCTTCCGCTTCCTCTGCCGCCGCCGCCACCCCGTGTTCCTGGTCGTCCGACGCCGAGCACCACCGCCGAGCCAAGGCCTTCCCACCGCAGGATCCGTCGCGTCGCCACTGGATCTGCCGCCGGAGCCTCCCGCGCCTCTGCCGTGAGCCCGAGCCCGAACCTGGCCACCCCGAGCCCGTCGTCGTCGCCTGTCTCGCTGGAGGCCGCGTGGTTGCCGCCGCCGCCGCTTGATCAGGAATCCGACGCGAGGCCGCCGCCACCTGTAGCCCGACGCCGCCTGCCGGGAACCCGACGTGAGGCCGCCGCAGCCGCTTGTTGGTGGACCGATGCCGCCGCCGCTCGTTGGTGGACCGACGCCGCCGCCACTCGTTGGTCGCCCGACGCGAGGCCGCCGCCTCCGCTCGTTGGTGGACCAACGCCACCGCCACTCGTTGGTCGGCGCGCAAGCGAGGAACCTAGTTCCTTGCTTCGTTTCCGCCGCGGCCGTGAAGGCCTTTTGTTTGCGTCGCGAACACGCGAGCCAGCAACAAACCCGCCACCCAAAAAATTAAAAACAAAAAAAAGCGACGCGTCGATCTAACCGTCACGCCGTCCAGCGCCGCCTGTTAGACTTCGTTGTCTTGGTCGCCGCACCGTCCAGCGCCGCCTACCAATGACTTCCGTTCCATCAGCTGCGATCCCATTCTCGGGAACAAAGCTTAATGGGACAAACTACAGGTTGTGGTCTTCACTCATGCAGATCACGCTAGATGGTCTCCGCCTCTGGGGACATGTTACTGATGCCTGACCTTGTCCGCCACCACCGGTTCAGCCTTCTCCCAGACAGCCTACTTCTGCACCTCCTGCCGCAGATGAGGCCACCAAGAAGGAGGCAGAGGCCGCTATTGCTGCTGCTAATGCTGTTGATGAGGCCTTTCAGTATGCCATAGACGCTTTTGAGCGCTGGTGTGCTGATGAGGCCCGTGTTTTAGCCATCCTAGTGGTCAGCGTCGACGACTCCATCCAGCCAGATATTGTTGGTCTACGTGCCACTCGTCAGATCTGGGAGTACTTGCGTAAGCGATACCAGCAGAGCAGCGATGCTCAGTTCTTTTCGCTTCAGCGTGAGTTGGAGACGCTTCGCCAGGAGGACTCCTCCGTCGACGACTTCTTCCGAGCCTTGGCCAGTCACTAGCGCCAGCTAGACGAGCTGGCTTCTCCGCTCTGCCAGGAGTGTCATAAAGTGCAGAAGGCGGATCATGATCGTCTTCGCCTTTATGATTTCGTCTATCGTCTTCGCCGAGTTTGAGCTCGCTGGGCTCAATCTGCCGAGCCGCCACCACGACCGACGATCCATCGAGGCTCTTCGACGCCAGGCCTTTGAGGAGCTTGCGCGTGTTAGCGGCACGCTTTGTTCGGTGTGCTTGCTACTACCTTCTTCTTCGACTACACCGACGGTTTCTACATCGACTACAGTCCCCCCTCAGGTGTCTGTCTCTGCTCCTGTTTTTGCACCAACTGGGGTTCTGTGCAATTATTGCAAGAACTTCGGGCACGACTATCAGCGTTGTGCGGTGCGGAAAAGGCAGAACAAGACGCGTGTGGCTGGACGATCTAAGAAGCGAGAGGCCCTTCCTCGGCGGGAGGATGCACAAAGACGTCAGACCTTCTCGCCGAGGTGACTCGCTCGCCAGCTCGCGGGCTCAACTTCAGCAGCTCTCTCACACCTCGGCGAGTTCGCGACCTAGCTTAGACGTCTCCTCCAGGTACTTATTGGGTTCTGGATTCTGGTGCCTCTTTCCACATGACACCGGACTCCACATCTCTCACTTCAGTCGGACCTCCTGTTTTTCCTATCTCTGTTCAAACAGCTGACGGTACTCCTTTCTCTGTCCGCTGTCAGGGTACTCTTTTGTCCACTGACTTTTCTGTTCCAGCTGTTTCCCATGTTCCCCAGCTTACCATGCAGCTTCTCTCGGTGGGACAGCTCACTGATCTTGACTGTAGGGTTGGTTTTGACTCACACCTGTTTCATCCAGATCGATGAGATCGACGGTATTGGGACCGCCGCGCCGTAGGGATCGTCAGGGTCTCTACATCCTTGATCGCCTCCACCTCCCGTCCACTTCAGTTGCTCCTGTCACCTCTACGTCTACTTCCACCGCCACTGCTACCACCACCTCTGGCGTTTTTGCGCAGTGGCATCACCGTTTAGGTCACTTCTGTGGGTCCTGTCTTTCTTCATTAGTTCATTAGTTGACACGGTCATGTTTTGTCAGGGTTGTAAGCTGGGCAAGCAGCTACAGCTTCCTTATCATTCTAGTGAGTCCTTGTCTTCTCATCCTTTTGATTTAGTTCATTCAGATGTATGGGGACCTGCGCCTATTATCTCTAAAGGCGGGCATAAACTTTATGTGATCTTCATTGATGATTATTCCCGTTTTACATGGCTTTTCCCTATGTCTAATCGTGGTCATTTTCTTGCGATCTATCGTAGCTTTGCAACGATGGTTCATACTCAGTTTGATTCTCCCATCCGTACTTTTCGGGGTGATTCTGCTGGCGAGTACTGTTATGGCGCTTTTAGACAGTTTCTTTCTGAGCAGGGCACTCTTTACCAGTCTTCTTGTCCTGGTGCCCATACTCAGAATGGGGTTGCTGAGCGCAAACATCGTCATCTGATTGAGACTGCCCACACTCTTCTCCTTGCCTCTCACGTTCCACCACAGTTCTGGGCTAAGGTTGTTTCTACGGCTGCATATCTCATCAATATGCAGCCTTCCACTGCTCTTAAGGGTGTCAGTCCTATAGAGCGTCTCTACTCTCGAGCCCCCCAATACACTCACCTTCGTGTTTTTGGTTGTACTTGTTTTGTTCTGCTGCAGCCTTGTGAACGTACTAAACTATCGGCCCAGTCAGTTGAGTGCGTGTTTCTTGGTTATAGTTCTGAGCATAAGGGTTATCGCTGCTGGGATCCTTCTGCTCGATGGATCAGGGTTTCACGAGACGTTGTCTTTGACGAATCTCGACCTTTCTTCTATCGAGATTCGGCTCCTCCTGTTTCCACCGTTGGGTCGATTTCGTGGTTGTCTCTTTCTGACTTTTCACCCATTTCTCCACTATCACAGTCTTCCCCTAGTCTATCCCCAGTGGTTCCTTCTGTAGCTCCGCCTCCGGTGCTACCTCCTGCAGCACCGCCTCTTGTTCCTGCACCACCAACGTCTCACTTTTCTGGTATTCACTACTCCAGGCGTTCTTGTCCTTCACCAATCTCCTCTCCTGGTATCTTGCGGACACCCACATCTGATCCTCCTGATGATGCTCTTCGTTACGTCCTTCGTGACCGGACATCCCTTCGACCTCCTGATCGTCTTGGATTTGCTCTGATAGCTCATGCTCTCTCTGTCACTGAGCCTAGTTCTTATCTGAGGCTGCTCCTCATTCTGAGTGGCAGCTCGCTATGGCAGAGGAGCTTGATGCTCTTCGACGTACGGAGACTTGGGATATTGTACCGACCCCTGTGCATGCTCATTCGATCACGTGCAAGTGGGTATACAAGATTAAGACCCGGTCTGATAGTACTATCGAGCGCTACAAGGCTCGTCTTGTGGCTCGCGGCTTTCAGCGGGAGTACGGACGTGACTACAACGAGACTTTTGCCGCTGTTGCCCATATGACCATTGTTCGCACTCTTGTTGCGGTTGCTTCTGTTCGCCGGTGGTCTATCTCTCAGCTCGATGTTAAGAATGTCTTTCTTAATGGTGTTTTGCATGAGGAGGTCTACATGCAGCCACCACCTGGGTATTCTGTTCCTGATGGGTATGTCTGTCGTCTTCGTTGTGCTCTTTATGGCCTCAAACAGACTCCTCGTGCCTGGTTTACGCGTTTTACCTCAGTGATTACTGCTGTCGGTTTCACTGTCAGTTCCCACGATCTTGCTCTTTTTGTCCATGTCATATTTCGGGGTAGGACACTGCTTCTTCTATATGTTGATGACATGCTCATCACTGGTGATGATTCCTCCTTCATCACATATGTGAAGAAGCACCTCAGTGAGCAGTTTTTGATGACTGATCTTGGTTCTCTTACATACTTCCTTGGGATTGAGGTCTCTTCCATGCCTGAGGGCTACTACCTCTCCCAACAGAAGTATATCCAGGATCTTCTTGACCGGTCTGGTCTGACTGACATTCGCACCGCTGAGACTCCCATGGAGTTATCCCTCCAGCTTCATGCCACTGATGGCGATCCTCTTGAGGATCCTACTCGATATCGTCATCTTGTTGGGAGTTTGGTGTATCTTGTGAGCACTCGTCCTGATATTACTTATGTTGTTCATATCTTGAGTCAGTTCATGGCTCGTCCTACCCATCTTCACTACAGTCACCTTCTTCGTGTTCTTCGCTACTTGCGCGGGACCATCTCTCGTCGTTTGTTTTTCCCTAGCTCCACCTCACTACAACTTCAGGCGTACTCCGATGCGACCTGGGCTAGTGATCCTTCTGATCGTCGTTCTCTTTCTGCTTACTGTGTTTTTCTTGGTTCCTCCCTGATTGCCTGGAAGACTAAGAAGCAGACTGCAGTTTTCCGTTCGAGTGCAAAGGTTGAGTTGAGAGCTATGGCAGCAGTGACAGCAGAGGTTACTTGGTTGAGGTGGTTACTTGTCAATTTTGGAGTGCCTGTGATGGGACCCACGATTTTTTTGTCTAACAGTACAGGTGCTATTAGTATTGCCTGGGACCCAGTGAAGCATGAGCTCACCAAGCACATTGGTGTGGATGCTTCATACACTCGCTCACAGGTGCAGGAGTGAGTACTTGCTTTACAGTTTGTGCCATCAAAGTTACAGGTTGCTGACTTCTTCACGAAGCCACAGACTAGAGCACAACATTTGTATTCTCTCTCCAAACTCAGTGTGTGTGATCCACCATGAGTTTGAGGGGGGTGTTAGAATAGGACTCTTGTTTATGGTTTCCTTATCTGTATATGGCAAACCCCCTTTGTACTCTCTATATATATTGCCCATTGGGCCTCTTGAATAGATGAACACATTATTCATAACAGCACGAAGGAGCTCTTTACCAAATTTGTTCGCAGACCTGACGCCTCGCCAAAAAGTTGAAGGATTTCATTGATGGCAAGCAGATCTAAACTGACTGGAGTTAGGAACAAGACCGCATCGTTTGCGTATAGAGATAAGCAGTGTGGAAGACCTCGAAGCCCGCTGATCGGTTACAGTAGGGCAACATTATCCGCAACAAGAATGAGACTGTTGAGAACATCCATTACAATGATGAACATCCAAGGAGATAAATGGTCTCCTTGACGAAGGCCGCGACTGTGCCTCACCAATTGACCCGGTTGCCCGTTAACTAGCACTCTGAGCATAATGCTTAACCAGACACACCACCTTGGGCCAAAGCCTCTGTGTCGTAGAATCTCCAACAGAAAGGGCCAGGACACTAAGTCAAAAGCTTGGGCGATGTCTAGCTTCAAAAGTGGCGATTTGTTTTGTTGATGTAGTCGAGCAGATTGCCTGACCAGTAGAAAATTGTCCTGTATAGAGCGAGCTTTAGTGAATGTGGATTGATTTGGAGCTACAAGTTTTGCTAGCTCCGATGCAAGCCTTCGGGCCAAAACTTTTGAGAAAATTTTGGCGAAGCTGTGAATCAGACTGATAGGCCTGTAATCGCTTGGCTCCTGCGCTGCTTGCTTCTTCGGCAGCAGTGTTAGTAGAGCCCTGTTTAGCAATTGGAAATTTGCTCCTGCTAGACGACCAAGGGCGTGAAAGGCTGCCATGATGTCTGGTTTGATGATTTCCCAACAAAGTTGATAGAAAAGGCTAGTGAAGCCGACAAGTCCCGGCGCCTTTTCAGTTGGCAAGCTCATGATGGCCTCCCGGACTTCTTGTTCCGAGAAATTAGATTCTAGGTTCCGCAGCTCATGGGCCGGCAAGTTGACGAAGTCCAGGTCGAGGGTGTGTGCACGATGTACCGGCTTTCTGAATACGTTTACAAAATGCTCATGGAAAGCCTCCTCCACCCCTTTCTGTGTGGTAACCAACGAGTCTGCGACCTTCAAGCATGAAATGTAGTTTCTACGCCTTCTGTGATTTGCATGCAGATGGAAGAAACATGTGTTTGCATCCCCTTCCTTCAACCACCTGATGTGCGACCTTGGACGTGCGGTTGTTCGTTCAAAAAAGCATAGACCGAGAAGCTTCCTTTTGAGTTCCATCCTAAGCCATCGCTCCCAGCAAGAATGCATTCTTTTTTCCTCGGCCTATGCCGGGTACAAATAGTGGTTAGTCCTTAATAAAAGGACACCTAATTGTACTCAATTCTTTAAGCAATAACAGATTTAGTCCTCCCCCTACCAAGTTCCCAGAGAGGTTCTTAAAAGACTAGATTTATATCGATCTAGATTTTACTAGCTAAGTGATAGTCATAAATGAAAATATAAGCTTGCTAAATGGAGTTTAATGTGTACACCCAAAGAGCAAGGTGGTTTAGGCATTCAGAACTTAGACACAAAAAACAAAAGTTTATTAGGGAAATGGTTGTTTAAGTTGCTTAATGAAGAAGGGATATGGCAATCTTTGCTAACAAGGAAATATTTGAGTGATAAGAGTCTCTCGCGGGTGGTTAATAAACCTGGGACTTCTCATTTTTTGTCGGGTCTTATGAAAATTAAAAACCAATTTCTTCGATTCGGTTCATTCCAGGTTAAAAATGGAATGCAAACCAGGTTTTGAGAAGATATATGGTTAGGAGAAAATCCTCTGAAAAATCAATATCTAATTCTCTATAATGTGGTGAGGAGAAAGAATGATATAGTGGGAAATGTACTGAGATCGGATCCTCTACATATTTCTTTTCGAAGACCTATTATTGGACCTAAGTTACATGCTTAGAATGAGTTAATTCTGAGAATTGCTAATTTAACGTTAAGCTCTCAAAAAGATATTTTCAGGTAGAATCTGAATAAGCCTGGACTTTTCTCGGTACCTTCTTTCTATGGGGCCCTAATCGGAACCAATCAAGCTCCCATTAGGGATTTTTTTTTTTGTTCATTAAAATTCCGTTAAAAGTGAAAAATATTTCTATGGTATCTCAAAAGAGGGGTGGTATTAACTAAAGATAACTTGTTTAAAAGAAATTGGAGGGGAAGCAACAATTGTTGTTTTTGTATTAAAGAGGAAACAATTCAGCATCTTTTTATTGATTACCCTTTTACACGTCTTGAATTGTAGGCTACTCAATGTGCGTTTAATTTATCCCCTCATGTGAGTATAGCACACTTGTTTGGGAATTGGCTAGCCGGTATTCCAAAAATTTTAAAGTCATAACTCCTAGTGGGAGCTAGTGCCTTATGTTGGTCTATTTGGTTATGTCGGAATGATGTTGTTTTTGATAAAAAAAAGACTATCACTAATCTCTTGCAGATTATCTTTTTGAGTGGACACTAACTGAGTGCTTGGGCAAATTTATAGAAATCGTCTCAGGAGGAGGCAATGATAGCTGACAGCGCCAGATTGGAGTTTGTGGCGAAGCAAATCTTAAACCTTCATGGGTGGCAGTTTAGTCATAGAATTTGTAATGATTAAGTTCCATTTCCAATCATATTTTGGTTGTAAGGCTTTCAGCCACTTTTTAGCTATCTTTGGTCATTGTGGTACATGTCTTCTTAATAAAATAGGTTGTGTGCATCCTTGATGCAGAAGTCAGAAGAGATTTTTCTCTTCCATTATCTAACAAACTTCACTCAAACCCTAATTCCCGTTCCCATCTTCTTCCACCTCTCGATCAGCATCTCAAGCTAGGTCGTATCACCATGCAAAGCAGCTTATGTTCTTAAAATTAGGTAGAACTTATGCCAACCCTTGTTAACTCAAGTTATCAGCAATTCCTATAAAAAAAGAACTCGCATAATATTTTCTTAGTCTATCAGCTGGATATACGTCAATAACAATACTCCCTCCGTTTTTATTTAAATGATGTGCTACAGTACAATACAGTACAATTTTGTACTGTAGCACGTCATTTAAATAAAAACGGAGGGAGTAATTTACACATTCACAGAAAGGTTTGAATCACTTCAATAGGACACTGGAACTTATGTGGCTAGTAGTCAACAAACAAGAACAGATATAGCACAATGACAATTATACAACTCCTCATAAAGTTTTTCAGACAGAACTAATCAATGATTAGATACTACAATACCTCAGAGGTAATAATTGGACCAAGATTGTTTAGGCCGTAGAATATCTTCCCATGGTATTTGGACAAGCTCTTTCTTGATGTCTCTAAGATGGTATTGGTGTCTTCAAATTTATTAGGTGATGATTCTTGCAGACTAACCAACAAAGCATCAAACTGCCCAATCATACAAGGTTTAAACAAATAGTCAAAAATATACATGCAAAGGGAAAAAAAATACATGGTATTCTAGGTGTTGCTACTCCAAATTATATATGTTTCTTATAATGAGTTGAAATATAGCCAAGTTAAATCACCTCTTCAAACAATATCTGTAGCTTTGATTTCAGATCTTCAAAATCAACCAAGTAAGCATCATAATATTTATTCACAATTGTTGCAGGGGGGGAAAAGCTCTCAAGTTCATTTCGATCTTCTATGATATATACCTGGAATAGAATGTAAGATATGGAAGGCTATTTGTTACTGCAAAATGGGTTTCCTAAAACTCAATAAAATACAAAGCTTTGGCTGCTGGATACCTTGGCATCCAAGGTTAGTTCAAGTTGAGCAATGTGTGCTTCACAATCTTGTATTGTAGAAGCGCCTGAAAAAATTGGAAGTTTTTAGAAATACTAGGTTGCAACAAAAAATGAGTGAGCAAATTAGAACAGTATTAGAAAATTGGATGTCTAATGAAACAATCCTAGATCAGGAAGACAATTTTGATTTAATAAATTGGATGCATGTGCCATCCAGTAGGATGAATAGCAGCATCAAAAATAATTGTTGAAACTAAATAAATGTTCAATAGACACCTGACCTAAGTCAAATGCACAAACTGTGTTGCCCAACCATCAAAATTCGAAGCAGGAAGCAATTATGTACACGTGGTTGACTCAGAGATTTATAGTGCAGAGCAGTAGAGCATTGTTGGCACAGGCAGAGCATCATACTTAAAAATGTGTTATCTTGTGATGCAGAAGATGAGCACTAAATGTCACCACACGAGTTTTCCATGGTACATAATGGTAAGGGCATTATACACAAGGAAGATAATAACAGTCATACGACAAGATGATTTATAGAACTAAAATAAAACATACTTGCTGAAACTATTGATGAAAGAGAAATTTAGCAGGGTAGAAAGCACATGGCCGTCGTGAGTAGAAATCTTGCCTTTAGTGGCAACGGGAGAAGCTGTCATTCCAAATACAGCTGGCCTCCACTGAGAACCAAGGTAAAATTCCTTCAAACTCAAGAGAGGCATAAAACATTAGCAAATTTGGTATGCAAGATTATTTAAGAAATACTGTTATCTTAAGCAACTTCTATACTCACCAAAAACTGCATGGGGTACAAACCAAAGCTTATCTACCAATGTTGTCAAAACAAGAAAAGATCTTCAAATTCCAGTTACCTTCATTATTCTTGTATATGGATGGTTTCCACAAGCACGATGGCATTCATCAAATATTAGCAAGCTCATTGCACTCATCGTTAGAAAAGCATGCCTCAGAGCATCCAACAATATCTGTGGCGTCATAACAACAATCTGAAACACAAAGGAGATGCATCGCTCAAGGAAAATACATACTTCCGATCAAGATAGCAACAGGATACATAAGCACAATATTGTACTTATAAATTCAGACTGATAGGTAAAAAACATAGAAATAACTACGGCATCCAATAAACTGAACTAGAAAGCAGCATTTCAGATAATTTACCAAAGTGGCATATCTACAAGGATTGCAAGATCTCATGGACTCATACCACTATCCAAAAGGACCAAAACTAGCAGTGGCAAGTTAGCAACACTGAAAGGAAAAATCACCTAGAACTTCAATCCTGAACCAGCTATTTCACAGGCTCGGACCTTCAGCGAAGATCCAAGAATAGCTTTAGTCGACGACTCTCACATTTATGAATAATAACCTCAATCTACATCCGATTCAAAGCACAATGTTGCCAAGTGGCAGGATGGATTGCTGTCCACAAGTCATTTTGAGATGCATTTGTCAAGCACTTGGTGGGCACGGTAAATGTACCCATTCACAATACATCCCAAGTGGACAATTACCGCCTCCAGCATACCGCAGGCTTTAGTAAACCCCTGCGCTTACCTCCTTAGTCCCAACTTCCTTCTTCCAACGCTCGGCGCTCCACTCACCGACTCCCGACGCTCCGTAGCACTCTGTCGCGTCAAGGTCCGTGTACTCGCGAATCACCTCAAATTGCTACGACACAAGCACAAACACAGAGAAAATCAACCGGCTCAACGATCAGAACAGCACGTCCACTCCACATGTTCAAAAAAAATAAAAAGTGGCCGTTACAAATCGTCGCTCCAAATGCGTACCTGGTGGACGAGGTGCACGGTGGGCGCGAGGAACACCACAAGCCGGCGCGGCGCCTCCCCGGAGCGCACGCGTCGCGTGTGCTCGCGCGCGAGCATGACGGCGACCATGGTCTTCCCCGACCCGGTGTCGAGCACCGCGATGATGTTCCCCCACAGCGCCGCCTCGAACACCTCCACCTGGTACCTGCGCGGCACGAGCACCCGTCAGCTCAAACTCTGCCACTACCAGTAGTGACTAGTGAGAAATCGGAACGAGAGTTGTGGGCTAAGTGCGAGCCTATCGCGACCTCCTCGGCTGGAGCTGCTTGTGGGGGCGGCGAGGGGGCGGCGACGGAGGCAGGGGCGGGGAGACGGGATCCTCGTCGGCCATGGCGGACATGGGGGAGGCGGGGTAGGGTTCGGTGCGGGCGAAGCGGTGGTGGGGAAGCGCATGTCGGATGTATATATCGGCGGGTAGGAAGGTGACAGACGAGGCGGAGAGGAGAGGACGGGAGGGGAGAAGGCGAAGTGCGTGAGGTGGGTGTGGGACTGTGGGTTGCGGTGTGTTCGTTGGCGCGGAGGTTTTGGGGGAAGTGGGCAGCCGTTGTGGAGGTCTGGACGACTGGAACCCCTAGGAGGGTTCGCTGGGTGGCTGACACGTGGGGCCGTCCTGTCAGAAGGCATGTGCTTGCTGATGCTTCGCGATGGAGTGGTTTTTGGTCAGTTATATCATGCTTATCGGATGAATATCTGGGTAACATCTCAAGCATTTACATTTCGTAAAAAAAAATTACATTTCGTTTAAAAAAAATTGGGCATTTCATTCTTTGAACTTCACTCGCCAAATTATACAGTTTAGTATTATCACTTTTAAACATGTGAGAAAAAAAAGGGGCAAGTACTAACTAACAAGGAGGTTTATACATGTGGAGTTGCGAATTTTTCTTCTAAATAAATTTTTTTTAATCATTTTACAAAAATAACACTCAGTTGCCGGCCCACCAGACAACTAGTCCCAATCGCGCAACGGAACCGTGACTAATGCTTTACTATACCACGTGTCTCAGTCGCGAGCTGGTAGAGCGACTGAAGTTATTGGCTAAAAGTACACTATTGCGCAATGAAATAGCAAAAATAGTCTCGCAAAAACGAATTGACAAAAATAGCATCGCAGGCGTGCTGGCAGGCAACACGTGTCCCCAGCCACGCCCCACACACACACACACATGGATTTGGCCTGTCATGCCTCGTTGCGCAGTAGCAGGTCTGCCGCGCGCCCTCCTGTCGTCCCTAGGCTCCTCTGGCACGATTAGGAGATCGTGGATCGGTAGCCCATTGAGCATGCTCACATCCTGTAGAGTGGGCACTATCTCACCGCACGACAGGTGGAAAGTGTGTGTCTTCGGCCACCAACGAATGGTCCACGAGAGCGGTGAGGAGTGAGCGGTCGAAAGGGAAGCACCGGGACCACTCAATGGCCGGCCCCGCGGCAACATCCTGCTCGGCATCCTCCTCCTAAGTGGCCTGCAACATCCAAGTGAGAGGAAGGAGCCCGGCGGCTGGCAACCTGCAATGCAACATTGAATAGAAAGATGTAAGCACGTGAACATTAGTAAATGTTAGATGGAACAATTAACAAGTGTCATACCTGGAGAACCAATGTCGGTCCAGCCTCCAAGACTTTGATGGTGTGCGAGTCGACAATACTACTAGCTCATCAAGAGCATGTCCCGCTAACGGAAGTGAAGTATGTAGCCGGTTGCGATACCGACCATCTGCGGTCCAAAAGATCGTATGGCCAAGAGGCGCTACCACCCTGGCCAGTCGTGCCTAAACCCTAAGCATTATTAAATTAAAATATATAGATAACCTAAAATCGGTATCCCTAGGTCTTGTGGATCAAAACCTAAGCATCCTAGATCTTCTAATAATCGATCTACTAATGAAGGTACAATAACGTTTTTACGCTATAATAAATATTTAAATATCATACATTGTAACACTATACTCGACATTAACCTTAACCTAACATTAATGATCTACAACTACAAACCCTAGTTCTACCACTAAGTTGTGTTTATCGTTGTTAACCTAACATTTTTTTATTGAAGTGACCACCAAATTGCATGAGAAGGACTAACTTCCCGTAAAAGGACGATTACATGGAGGCGCACCAAGCCGAGGGCAAAGTCTCCTCCTCCCTTCCCCTCCCCCTCTCCTCTCCCTTCTTCTCCTCTCCTTAACTCCCCTCTCCCTTCTTCTCCTCTCCTCTCCCTTCTCCTCTCCCCTCCTCCCTCCTCTTCTTCTCTGCCGCCGGTGCTCTCCTCCCCTCTCTTCTTCCACCAGTGCTTCCTCTCCTCCTCCCTCTGTTTGTCTGTCGCATGAGTTAGAAGCAACTGGACAGATATTAACAGTGTGATGTGACTGAGGTCACACGCCTGCTAGTCACGCGACGGAAAGCACGACTAGCGTCACGCACCTACTAGTCGCGCAAGGGACTAACCGAACCCTAGTCTGAAGGGGCAAACTGCACAGTAACGCCGGAATAGTATCAGAAGTTGGAAAATAACATTGGTGCGAGGATGACGAGTGGGCCATGGGCCCACATGTCATCCTCACATGCGATGTCATTTTCCAATTTGCACATGAATGAGATGTCACTAAGCAAATTAATCCTAGTCTGAATGGTGTTCTTTACTGCACTGACCGGCACAGTCATCTTTTTCTATAATAATGTTTTTAGAGCTAGGTTTTCAAACCTTGCTTCGCATACTGACCACCGTTGCTTGAGCGGTCTGACCTGACCCTAGTCTGACTGCATCGGACAATCTTTTCTAGAACCATTTTTCTAGAGGTCACTTCTGGTACTTTGCATTCTGGACTGACCGCAGTTGTTCGTGTGGACTGACCGAACCCTGGTTTGATCTCCATGGTCAATCTTTTCCAGTAGCATTTTTCGTCGTTGTTTCTATATGTTTTTGCCTCCCAGTCTGACCGCTATGTGTTGGCCAGTCTGATAGTAGATGCAGCCTGACCGATCCCTATGTGGGCGGTCTGACTAGTGGGGTTTGTAACGGCTAGTTTTCTAGATGTTGTAGTGCCGGCCGGTTTGACTGGCCATGTGTTGACGGTCAAATCGGATTTCCCTGTTTATGCTTGAATCTTGCTCCAACGGTTAGTTTCTTTGTGTGGGGTATAAATACCCCCTTGTGGCTAGTTTGTCAAGACAGCTAGTGCTCCATTCTTCTTCCTTGATCTAAGAGCAAGCCCACTCACTTGGTATGTGCATGTGTTATACTTAGTGAGCTTGGACAGTCAAATCCCTGTGCATGTGTTGCACTTGGTGGTGGATTGTATATCCATCGAGCTTTGGTACTTGATTCTTTCAAGTGAGTGTCTCCGACTTGTTACTTTTGGAGGTTGTCACCTCCTAGACGGCTTGTAGGAGTTGTGCTGGTGATCTTCTCAAACAAGGTTGTGAGAAGGCCTGGGTGTTGCGAGTAGTTGGGTGCTCACCATCTTCGGAGTGGATGAAGAGCAGCCCTAATGGAATCGAAGCGTTGGCTTAATTCATGGAGCTAGTCCAATTCATTTGGGCTTACCTCAACGTGGATTAGGGAAGACCGATAAGTCTCCGAACACCATGGTAAAAAGATCGCGTGTCATTGTGGTTTGCTCTCTTATGTTTTATACTCCTGCAATTTACATTCATAGAATTGAACTGCTTGCTTGTCACCCTTGGATCGCAAACCTTTACATAGACTTAGGTTGTCAGTGCACTTAGTTGAGACTAGTTTATTCAGGCTTTAATTGTGCAAAACCGTTTTGATTTACGCTTCCGCATATAAAGCCGATTTTTTGGCCAAAGAGAATTTTAAAACTGCCTAGTCACCTCCCCCCTCTCTAGTCGGTCTCCTCAACCTTACAAGTGGTATCAAAGTTTGGTCTCTCATTTGTTAAGTTTCACTACCTAAAGAGTAAATGATGGCGATTATAGAGGTTGTGCACCCCGGTAGAGTTTCTCAATTCAATTGCATAAATTAATGCTATTGGAAGGTTAGAATGTCTACATATCTTAAGGCCATGAGTTCTCACATATGAAGAATTGTTGATGAGGCTTTTGCTACACCTATTGATCCACTAAATCCCATTTAAAGGGAAGAGCAAAACTTGTAACTCGATGCTCAAGGTATGAATGCTATTTTTATTGACTTGAACGTGGATGAGTTCAATCGAGTGAGTCGTCTTACATCCTGTCATGAGATTTGGAACACCCTCAAAGAGATTTAAGAGGGAATATCCACGGTCAAGGAAGCTAAATTGTATATGTTGAAGATCAAATATGAGTCATTTACTATGTTACCTCATGAGAGCATCAATGATATGTATTCTAGGTTGAACAATATAGTAAATGAGCTCAAAAGTCTATCTTATAATATAACCGATTTTAATATTGTGCGAAAGCTTCTTAGGACTATATCAAGTAAGTTTGAGACTTTGGTCACCTTACAACTCAACTCCAACTCATGAAGAACAACTCCCAGCATGCTCTTGGGTATCATCAACACTCATGAGATGTACAAGAAATAGAAAGAGGTGATCAAAGAGATGGCCTCCTCATCAAGCAAAATAATTCATGCATTTAAATTCAAGCATGATTCAAGTGAAGAGAATGATGAAGAATGATGAAGGGTGTGAAGATGAAGATGATAAGACCAAGTCATCGTTAAGAACGAAGAAGGATGACAAAAGAAGACACTTTGTCGGGCTTGCCATCAAGGATGATCCATCTACAACTTCAAATGACAATGTGGTTCCATCATTCTATTCCATGTGTACATGCTTTATGGCAAAAGGTAATGAGAAATAAATAATGATGATCAGCCCTCTTATGATGAATTGGTGGATATGCTTGAGGGGCTTAATGAGTACCTTGGGAAGGAGAAAACAAAATTAAAGATTTTGAACAAAAAGTATGTCTCTCTTCAAAATACTTATAATGCGCTAAATGATGAGTATGAGTCTCTTCTCCTCAAGGATATAGGCGTAACATATGATTTACTAGATGGCATGCCTTGTGTAGTTGTCAGCCCTTGTGTTGCATCTAAGGTTAGCATATCCACCTCTTGTGATGATTTGCTAGATATGTCTTGTAGTTCCAATGCGGATTATTTTATTTCCTCTATGCTTGTTGAGACTAATCTTGTAGAGAAAAATAAAAAATTCAAGGCCAAATCATTAAATTGAATAATGACTTGGAAAAATGCTACAAAGGGATTGTCTCTCTTGATGATATATTAAGCAAGCAACGAAGCTTAAATAGCAAGAGATGGATTGGCTTTGTCTCCAAGAAAGAGAATAGCAAGGCAAACTACAATGCGAGACACACAAAAAATTTCAAGTTTTTTGATTGCCATGAGAAGAGACACTTTGTCTCGGTGTGCTGTAACAAGGTGGATGACAAGCAAATGTCATCAAGGAAGAGGCAAACTAGCAAGGGGTAAGAAAAGAAGATGAGACGTGAAAGTGAAAACCCAACTTGCTACAATTGCGGGGAGAATGGACTATTTGTTCGGGCTTACCTTAGCGTGGATTAGAAAAAACTGGCAAATCTCCGAATAAGACAGTAAAACGATCTTGTGTGCTATTGTGATTTGCTCTCTTGTGCTTTATATTCTTGCAATTTACATTTCTAGAATTGAACTACTTGCTTATCACCCTATGATTGCAAACCTTGATATAGACTTAGTTGTTGGTGCACTTATTTGAAATTAGTTAATTTAGGTTTTAATTGTACAAAATCATTTTGATTTATGCTTCTACATATAAAGTCAATTTTGGCCAAGGAGATTTTAAAACTGCGTATTCACGCCCCCCCCCCCCCCCACCACCACTCCCAATCAGCCTCCTCGAGTCGATCTTACACCTAGTTGCCTGGCGGGCCGACAACTGAGGGTTATTTTGTAAAATAAAATAAAATATGGGTTGTTTTTGTAAAACAATTAAAAGAATGGTTTATTTAGAAGGATAAAAATCTGGAATTGCACACGACGACTAAACCAACACATTTACATGTGCTAGCAAGCAACCATAGGAAAAGAATTTTTTTTGAAATAATCTATTTTTTATTCAAAATTACAGAAATAATATTGCTTAATTTTTTTACATAAATAATCATAAGTCGTCGTACCGTTGGGCGACTTATATTTAATCGTCCAATGGTTGGGCGACTGTTCATAATCGCCCAACGACAGAGCGCCAAGCGTTAGAGTCGCTCAGTAGTTCAGCGACTTAACTAAGTCGCCCATTGGTTGAGCGACTTAGCCAAGTCGCCCAATAACTGGGCGATTTCATGTGACAGCTGTACTGTTTGATAAATCCGATTGGAATAATTGTGTGAGAATAAATATTACATTTTGTAAGTATTACATTTAGCAAATCTTGTGATAGGATGTTATTTTTTTGGAAATAAAAGGGTGGTGACAAGGTTGGTTGGTGCATTTGTGAATTATGTAGAATCTTAAGGGTACGAAATTTATCAAACTTGCAATAACATTTTTGTGCTCGATGTATGTTTTTGTAGTGCGCTAAATTTCTGAAGAATTTTGTGAGGACGATAGAGCTAGCAATGATTCGTAAGTACAAAGATAAGTGATATTGTGATGCACCAGAAAATTCATACACGGTGAAGAACTTTGGAGAAATGACGCAACGATAACAACACTTAATTTGATCCGACAAGGGGTTAAGCAGGCTAACGAACCAAAGATGATACAGGCGTACCTTTAGAGAATTGAAAATACATCACACATATGGGCGAAGAGGGTCGGACTACTGCGAAGACCGGGGCCATTTGTCATTCCTTGCGAGCTCGGCATTGTACTCCTCGGCGGCCGCCTTGGTCTCGGCCGCTATTTCCCTCTTTTTCTCGCGCTCCCTCTCGCGAGCCTCGCGCTCCCTACGCCTGCACGCCTCGAGATGGGCCATGCCGTTGTCACTCCGAGAAGTCGAAGTACGGTGGCGCGACCTCCGGCGCAAGAACCCCCTGAAACCTGCTCAGTAGGGCGTTGCGCCAGTTGACAAGCGCGTCCGACGGGAATGTAGGGGCTCCCGCGATAGGAAACATGAGCATCATCGCGACATCCTGTAGAGTAGGGGCCATCTCCCCGAATGGGAGGTGGACTTGCCACCAGTCCACCAGGGCTGTCAGGAGCGATTGGTCGAACAGGAACCGTTGTGACCGCTCTGGACCGGCCTGGACCTCCCCATCATCCTCGACCGGAGCGTCGTCCTCTTCGGTGGCCTCCACCATACGTGCGAGAGGTAGAAGACCGGCACGGCTCAGCCTGCAAAGCACGAAGAAGTAACTACATAGCAGACATATGACACAAAACAAAATGGCACAGCTTGCGGACAAACCTCTCTACCCAGCGTGGGTCCAGTCTCCAAGCCCGTCGGGGTGTCCGCGTACGAACCACCCCCCCCCAAGTCAGGCGTGTCGTCCCCGCAAACCGAATGCGAGACACGACGGCTCGCGCGGTGCTGCGCGTCGACCAACCGATCGAGCAGACCGAAATGCCAGTCCGAACCAACCATACCTGTAAATCAAGAAATTAAAAAGCATTAATGTTAATTGAGCATATCAATTATATTTTAATGGCAAATAAATCATACAATTTCATGAAACCCAAGTGGTAAACATGCAATTTTTTCTACAAAAAGCTATATTACGTTAACGCCTGTAACGCCTAATATGGATTGCGAAATACTTAAAACATCATCATTACTATGCATATTTATAATGGGTGAAGCTTTCAGAAGAAAAAAAATCAAAATTTCACATGTTTTGGAATCCTATGGGTTTAGAACCATATATTTATGATTTTTGTCGTAGTATTTTATAATTCCTTAATCCAACCCAAACTATAAATAAAATGTTAGGAATTCTTTATTGTGCAAATAAAAACATATATTTAACATTCTATAAACTAGCATTTGTGAAAGCCCGGATGCAATTATCGCAGCACGCGAAAAAGTACAACTGAATTAATCCTCACCGACAAATTTTTCCTCCATATGAACTTCCAAACTAATTGTATTAACCATGCTTTTTTCTCCAAACTAAGATTTTCTAAATTAACCTACTATTATTTCATTTGCTAACAATATGTTAATACACATCATGTTACTTGCTAACCTACCATGATTTCAAAAATACACAAATACAAAATAATCATAGAAACTCATCGTTGTCGTCGTCGCTACGAAGAAACTTTTTCACACCTCTCTATCTCCCTCTCCTCTCTTTCCCTCACCCTCTCCTCTCTTTCTCTTCTTTCTCTCGGTCTCACTCAATGAAATGACGACGATTCACGTGGCCACGCGCACGCAGTATAAAACCACCCGAAGTCGTCCAACCGTTGGGCAACTAGGGTCTAGCGCTCGAGCAACACGTGCCCTAGTCGCACCACCGTACGGCAAGTAGGACCAAATCGCCCTTCCATTTGGCGAACGGTTTGGTCGTATCACTGTTAAGCGATTTGGACCAATGTGGTGCACTGTTGGGCGACTATACCAAGTCGCCGAACCGTAGAACGACACGTGATTATTTCTGACAAAAAAAAAATAGTGGTATTATTTCTGTAATTCCGAATAAAAAATTGATTATTAAAAAAATCATAGGAAAATGACCGGATTATCGTAATTGAGCAGCTAACATAAAAACACAAGTCATCTGCAAGTTAAATAATGCCAGTTTTCTATATTAGCGTATGGGATCACACATACAACATATAGCCTCCCTTTGATCCTACATTATCTGCATTGTGTACAAAAGAATATCCTCAAATGCCCAAGGCTGTGTCATCTATAATTTATGTGAAGAAACAATATGCTTCTACTCGGTGCAACATCTCCAATATAACATGAGAACCATGAAAATCGGACGCTGATCTCAACACCATCTCTGCATCATAGAAGATGATCTTCTGTATGTTCCAGCTGCCTGGAACTGATCAAGGTCCTGCTCTGCTTCCATCGCCGGGAAGACTTGTGTCAGCTCCTCCACGGGCTTACAGGGCCTCACCAGAGATCAGGGGAAATCATGTGCATAACCAAGAGATGAAAAACTACTAATCTCGAGCCGCCTTGTTTCTCCAAGCAGCGATTGGCTTCGGAATGTTATCAAATAGAGGGAGGGGGAGGGGGAGGGTAAAGGCATCTGGTTTTAAGCTCCACTTGCTTGTTGACCATATGGAGGAACTTCTGTTGCTCTCTGGCTCTTGGAACTCCGGAGTGCTCGATGATTTCCTTACAGTTTGCAGTCCATCACCAAATGAAGGCTCTGCCATTGCCATAAGATTCTGCTGACTCTTGTTCATATCTGGTCGACCGCCTGACTTTGGCCTCAACGCCAGGCCTTTCCCAGCCCTTGCCAGCATGGCACTACCGTTTTCCTCTCTAGGTAACAACTCACCATCAGCTTTCTGGCGCCGCCTTATCGATCTTTCACTGTCGCCATTCTCAGCTTCACCATTCACAAGAGAAGAACCTACTGTCAAGCTTCTGGTTTTCCTATGCTGAAATGGGAATGGGTCGGAATTTAGCGGCTCTGCAAACCGCGGCTCATCATCCAGGCAAACAGATTTTCCTTTTCCATACACTGCCATTTCGGTGCCTTCATGTGTCGGATCCCTCTTTGGAGGTGGTGTGAGACCATAGTATCCCTGCAAAAGGCTCATGGCTGGCGAAACTTTGTGTCTTGGAGTTTTCAAAATTGAATCCAATAGATCATCATGAAGGCGCCGTGGAGTACATTCCCTGAAATAATATTGCATTGTTATAGCTGGTAACGCATAAAGTAGAGAGCAAAAATGTCTACTGGTCTGCAGAGAAACTATATTAAGTGATTAGTTTGTAAAGTGCTGTAACATCTGCCAAATAGAAACAAGAATCATTTGCAATGCCAACTAGAGGGGGAGACTAAAATGTATGATAGATTATTAATGAAACACTAATATAGTCAAATTTATCCACACACAAAAAAAAAAAAAAACAGCTCACACTCAGCAGGAAGTAAATGCTATTTTGGTGAGTTTTTATCCACAAAAAAAGAAGAAAAGGAAACAGCTCACACTCAGTAGGAAGTAAATGCTATTGACTGACTTTATTTTAGAGTGTCCGGATTCTACACGCTTTGGTGGAAGGGAAAAGTGAGGCCAGTAAGTGTAAGCACAAGATGATTGAGACCTATTCGCAGGTTGGACAAAATGTGCTTTCCCTTTTTCCCACCCTTTCAATGCTCTTCGTGTGTCAGCTTAACTTATGTTCAGAAGTACAATTATGGTCACTTGATGAACCATAGGAAATAACAGCACAGGCAAAAAAAACTGCCAAAATAAACATGCTACTCCCTCCAATCACAAAAAGAGGTCGATTTGGACATTGACACGATCTCCAAAATACAACTTTGACCACTTATTTCTATTGTAATAGATTTATAAAACATAATAATATTATAATATTATGAAAGTACTTTTCAAGACAAATATACACGTATCATTTTCATGTGACTATTCTAAATATTTAAATAGGTATTGATAGCCAAAGTTTCTAATGTTTGACTGCACGTAACCCAAAACAACTTCCTTTTGTGGCTGGAGGGAGTAATAGGCTAATAGCCATGCATTCATACAGTCCGAATCCAAAATCCCAAGTTATGTAACCACCTAATTGATTAACAGCACATCATAAAGAGAAACTGGCTAAAGATGAATTCATAACTCCTTCGGTTACGACTTACAGGAGCATGCATGCATTCAATTAAAAAAGCAAGCTTTAAATAAACAAAATATATCAAAAAAAATCCTGAGTGCGTGAAGTAAAAGCTTCATTTGAAAGAAAAATTAGTTTGATGAAAAAGCTTGTTAGTACAAAAGGCCAAAACAACTCAATACTCCAGAGGGAAAAACACTGGGCTGTTCAGCAGAAGCACTTATAAAATACCAAAGGCAGAAAAGACTAGCAAAGGGTAATTTTCTGTCGGCATTGAACAGAGAAACATGGTTCAAAAAAGGTCATAGTTCTGGCTGCATTTCTAAATTCTAAGTTTCTAACAAAGGTGGTGTTGAAACAATAAGAAAACGTGGCATGAGACTACAAGATGATCCCATTTCAGTTAAGTTTACAATACGATTTCACATGACATGATGACAGCAGTTCGTAGCCATCCTCAACTACCTTGCACCAGTGCTCAAATCAAAACCAATATTGTATTACCCATCTGACCCTGCTACACATCTGAGCAAACTCATAGTGATGTTTGTAAATAATTCTTGACTATCAATGAGCATAACACTAAGCTAAACACTTGCTCAACAGCACTGCGACGTGTCAATCACTAAAGGCAAGGTTTTAAGTAATATGCCGATGCAAAGTTTAGCATTCTAGGTACCTGTCATCACCCTCGTATGAACCATTCTGCTGGTAAGATGATGGCGGATGCCTTCCGGGGAGTGGAATCCGCAGCGTCTTGTGAGCAAACATCTGGAGGTCAGTCGAGAGGCCATTCAACCTCTTAATGTCCGCTACCTACATCATCGAAATACGCAGATAGTTCCAAAATCATTTCATCATCAATATACAACAGAATGGTATTCCACCTAAGACAGCTAGAAGTTAAAGTCTGTTATTTTATATCCTCTCTGATACTCCAATGTAATATAAAAACCAGAGGCTCTGGGGCGGAGGAGGTACTCCCGTCCCATTACCTCGACGCCGTACTTGATGGCGACGCCCGCGAGGGTGTCAAGTTTGCCCACCCGGTGCAGCATGTACTGCCCGCACGACGACATCGGCGGTGACGACACCGACGACGGGGACGTGGACTGCGATGGCGACCCCAACTGCTCGACGGCTATGGTGGCCGCGGCGTCGTCCGCCTCCTCGATCTCGCCGAGGCGGCGGGCCCCGCCGTCCAAGAACCCATTGGCGCGCGGAAAGGCGTGGTCTTTGGGCAAATGGGGGCGGCTCATGACATCCGGAGGCGCCGCGGGGGGAGATCTTAGCGCGGGCAGCGAGGATTCGGGACGGAGCACCGCGGATTCGCCGTCGGCGGCGGCGGATTTCGGTGGCCGCGAGGGGGGGAATGGCGAAGGAATTGGCGAACGGAGAGGGAGGGAGGGGGGAGAGAGGAGGCCAGGAGGAGGGGAGGGGGGAGAGACCGAGAGAGGAGAGAGCTCGCACGAGGTTTGTTTGACGCGGCTCGGGGAAGAAGGGGACGCGAGAAACGTGGCGGTGGCGCAAGGAAAACTCTCCTCTTCTTTTCCCCTCTTTGAATCTTTGAAGCGTTCGACAGTTTTTTTTATCATCATAAATGTTCGCGAGTTACCCAAATAGTTTTCCTAAATTTATTTTTTTTCTGATGTTGTATGTTCATGTTTTTTAACTGCAAACTACATCATGGAAATACAGCCAGCATGTAAAATCAAAGCAAAACTAATGTTTTTTGGTACGGAATCGGACTATCAACACTGCTACAATTTCGCCTAAAAAATTAGAAATCGCATAAGATTCATTGGTTCTATTTTAAAAACATTGTTTGATCACTGTGCTACGAGGGGAATAGCAATGGCCGAGTGGTAGAGCTACTCATTGAGTAGCTAGCTATCCTCGAGGGTTTGAACCATGGTTCGGCATTCGCGTCTGTTATTCTTTAGTGAATTGGCAGGGTGACAACTTATTACTGGAATCATCAAACTCTTCACAACCGCCAGGATATGTAGTTGCGAAGCAAGAAATAGTACATCAAGTTTGCTTATGATTACACAATGAGAACCAAACTTTTATTACAAGAGATTAAGGCTTAATAGCCAGTTTTGACACTACCACGGACATCCAAACCCAAAGCTAATATATTACAAGACAAAAGAGCTTCCCAACCACAGGTATGCTAGAGCACGGTTGATACCTAATATCAATAATCATCACCATCCAGCGATCCCTCAAATCCATCCTCACAATGATAAGTATCCTCCCAAGTTTCTTCTGTCGATAGTTTAGCGAGTATGAGCAAAACAGTACTCAGCAAGTTACATGTGAAGCTATTTAACTACCTACCAGTGTTTCAATTGGTTAATGAAGGTTGAGTATGAGCAGAACAGTACTCAGCAAGTTACATGTGAAGCTATTTAACTACCTGCTAGTGTTTCAATTAACTAATGAAGGTTTACCGTATTAGGTGTATGTGGATGCATCCTTTGAGTTAAAGCAAATTGACTTTAAAACAGTAAAATCATACTAAATAATATCAGGGGGTTTTCTCAACATATGTAATTATCATCTTAACATCCCAAAATCTCTACTTATGCCTCATTTACTCAAATCACTCATGAACACAACTCCATTAACCAGAAGTACGGCGTATTCGAATATCATTTATTATACTCTGCAGAGTTGCCCATTTTTACCCACAAAATATCTCATACTCGTAATGTCAAGCTATAGACACACAACCAGATAGCGTGCAACTGAGTTGAGATAACAAAGTATTTTCACTGCTCCTCCTTTCCAGTCTCTACCCGGTATGTTCTTGGCCAAACAGTCATCGGGAGACCACCGGCCAATGGTGAAATACACGATCCGATGCTGAGTGAATCTACCATTGTGTAGACCAACGAGTGACCCACCAGACCCACTCCTATCCCAGCCCCAAATCTACGACTGCTCTATACCACAAAACATGTGCCACCTGTAGATATTCAATTGGAAGAGTAATGTACTGAACTAGGTTGGATATACCAAACTTGTGGTTGAGCGAATTCTGTGTCTGTTACTTAGCACAAGGTTCTGGTCCTTCAACCATTGACCATCCAATGAATGTCCACCATCTTGGCCTCACTTTCAACTTAATTTTCATAGCCTATTGGGTGAGATGGACTCCTAAGTAACTTGTAGTTGTCCACTCTCTTGGCCTCAACCCTCAACTCACTTTCAAAAGTCTATTGGCGAGCAGTCAATCATCCTTATGAGTATTTATGGAAACATTGTGTGACAATATCGAACATTAATTAATATCTTATATTTATTAAATTTGTCAATATGAATATGACCTACAAAAGAACAGGTGACGTTTATGTGGTAGGAACTAACTATTCATCATGACATTCCAAACTATTATTTCATTAAAGAAATAAATGATGTAAATATTGAATGAAAGTAACAATAATAATTATGATTTGGGCTCAATATGATCAAAGAATGCAACTTGCCTCCTGGTTCAAAGTCTTCAACTGGTTCTGCTTCTCCTGCGTCTTGACCAATGTCTTTCGGAGCTTGGTCTTTGAAGTCGGAGCCTAACGTAAAAGAAAGATAAAATAAATAAATCTGGGCTCAATAAGGGGCGAGTTGGGAACAAAATAAAATAAAATAAATCAAAAAGAATTATAAAGAATAGTTGTGTGGGTGGGTGGTTGGGGGTTTGTTTGATGCTTGGTTTGGTCGAACAGAGTAAAAAATGGGATTCACAGGATTGAAACGGTCGAAATGAACATATTATGACTTACGGGTGTGGTATGAACAGTATTGGGTCATGTTGTATAGTACTGGTTGGGTACTATTCGCTATCGGTTTGGGTTGAATAATAACGAGTCTGGTAAATAGTAATGGGTTTGGACCTATGGTTAATAGGTTGCACAGTGTTGGGCTTTGGATGAATAGTGTTGGGCTGAGTCGGGTTGGGCTTTGAACAGTGTCGAGCTGGAGGCAATGACAACGATGGCGACTGTGGTGGTGAACGGCGGTGCCAGGTGGTGCGGCGAGCACCACTAAGGCTCGCGCAATCCATTTTGGGTCTTTGTGTGGGTGGAGGTGGTCCAGAGAGGGGTCGGTGGCGGCGGTAGCTCACAGCCGAGGCAGGGAGCGGGGCGGCGACGCTACGGCCTTACTCTGGCCAAATTGGGCGAGGCTTGAGCTTCAGTGGACCGAGGGGATCTCGGGGGTGGTGGCGGTGGTTCTTGGGGTGGTTTGTGGTGGCATGGCGTCATGAGTTGTGGGTGGTGCTATGATGGAGCACGACGGCGGCAAGCTGGCGGCGGGGATAGTGAACGTGGTGGTAGGGGTTGGCTTCATGGTGTCAAGGCGGTGCCCGTGACGGGGTTGAGTGGGTGAGGATGTGGACGGTGCGGTGGATCAAGTTGGGGCTCACCAGTGAGCTTTCAGGCGCAGCACGATTAGCAGCGATTGTCGGGGTTAGGGACGAAGAGGGGATGATGTGGGGTTGCAGTGAGGCTAAAGAGGGTGATGGAGTCGCGGGAGCAGGCTTTATAGCCAATAGAGGCGGTGGCGATAGTGGCCAAGCAGGACGAGCGCTACGTGTGGTGGCGGCGTGGACTGTGGGGCGGTTTTGGCACTGCGGAAGGGCAAGGTGGCAGCGGATTAGCGACACGGGTGTGGTCGTGTCTCACTGGAGCAGGCAGCACGCGCTGGCGCGGGTGGCAGGGATGAGGCGACGCGTCAAGCAGTTGGAGGCGACGACGCTGGCGCGGCGTGGATGGACGACAGGGGCGATGCTTGCTGGCGCGGCAGCGTAAATGCCTAGGGGGCGAGGTGGCATGGGAGGTAGTGAGGTCCTGTCACTGTTTTGCGCGGGCACTGGCGACGATGAAGTGTGGCGTTGCACGACGCGGCGAACAAGAGCGTGACGCTACGAGGACGGGAAGAGGGGTGAAGGCGGAATGGTGTGGGGTGTTTTCGGGCTGAGAAAATGGAAAGCCGAGAAAGGAAAGCGGAAAACGAAGGAGACTTTCTGAATTTGGCAAAAACTCAAATTCAAAAGGAAAAAGCCAAATGGACTCCAAATTTTGAAATTTTTTGTTATTTCAGTCAGAGCTTCTTCCCTCGTTATAATATATATATAGTCATGTTACTCTAATAAAATTATTTTTGGAAACATTTCAATCGCCTCCTTTTTTTATGACGCATATAGGGCATCGGTACGAAGAGCGACAACAAATTAGTCAATCGTCGTTAGTTAAAAGACAAAACTGGGTAAAATTGTTTTAAGAGGGTATCCACATGGTTTACGAATTTGGAGAACAAATTAAGGAGAGGTGTACGTGGTTTGTACTGATGCCTCGTACTCGTACTTTATCCGAACTTCTGAAAATACATGAAAGGAGCTGCCTCCTCTTCCATAGTTGCTGTACATGGTGTGTTTTTCCACTGTTGCGTGTGTGGGTACTCATCACTGCTCCATTGTGTCATCGTTGTCATTTGCCAAGTCAGGCACGTCTTTTCCAGGCTGGTCGGTCTTGATTAGGCCACCGAGGCAGCCGAGGAGGCAAAGGATCACTGAAGTTTCTCGAAGAAACAGAAGTATGAACGGTTCGCCTTCTGAATTGTTCAGCTTCTTTCATGCGAGTCATTTACTTGATTTGAACTTGGTAACCAGAGCGTTTACAATGGTGTGACATTATCTATTTGTAAGATTTCGAGGGAGGGAGTATAAAGAACTGGGTCGTCTCTCATGCAGTATTCAAAACACAAGAAATAAAAATATATTGTACATGAAGTAACTATTTATAAAGATATATAAAAAGATAATCCATTATAGAAGCTGTTTTTAAATAACATAGAGAAATATTATAGACAACAGTTATATATAATGTTTGTTGTACCTGCCCTAAACGCTAGCAAGTTCCCAATAGCTTCTCAGATACTCTCATATCATCTATACGTTCCTCCCTGTGTTAGTGTGTTCTAAATATGCGTTGCCACTGAACCACAGAACCGAACCACCCTCCCGTCGGCGCGCGCGGTTGCAGCACTGGCAAGCGGTCCAACCCCGTACAACACATCACTGAAACGTGCTTGCACTTGTTGGCGTTGGTCCACCGCTTCCAATATTCTTCAGGAACACACAGCTAGCCTTCGCTTGCTTGATTCTTCAAAAATAATAATAATAAATATTTCACTGGTTTAATTGTTTCACCATACTCCCCTCCGGTCACAAATACATGTCATTTTGAGATGCGTGCAGCCAAAATTTTGAAATTTTAACTATCGATGTCTTTTTTAAAGTATTTAGATTGGATGTATGAAAATCATATGTATATATTTGTCTCAAAAAGTATTTTCATAATATTATAATTTTATTGAGTTTTATAAATATACTGTAATATAAATTAGTAGTCAAAATTGTATTTTAAAGACCGTATCAATGTCCAAAATAACATGTATTTGTGATCGGAGTGAGTACTTGCCACTTGTGTGTCGCGCCCTGTAGTTTACTAGGAATATTTGACCACGTGGTAAAGGACTCTTTGTTTAGGCTCAGACATTTTGATTTATAACTTAAAGTCAGCTTTTTGGTTTAAGCAGCTTATAAGCAGTATGCTTTTAAACCAAACAAGAGTGTTTGGTAATATGGCTTTTTCGGTCTCTTGGTCTATAGCTTAAAGTTGAGAAGTCTATAATACTCTCATACAAGTTACCACTTGTTCATTCACTGGTAAAGTCACCTTTTATTTCAAACTTTTGATAAACAACTTGTTTCTCAGAAATCTTGATCAAGCAAGAATCTACAACTTAGGCCCCGTTTGGACGACTTCAGCTTCCGGCTTTTGGTTAGAAAAGCTGAAAGCTGTCCCAAACGGTCGACTTTTCATAGCCGCTTTCGGTCTCAACACGCGGAAGCCGGAAGCCACCCGCGGGGAGCTTTCGTAGCTTCCTGCAAACTCTGTTCCCAAATTACCCCTGAAGTTCGGGGGTAATTACCCGCCAAATGCCATTGCATAAAAGCCCCCTCCTCCGGCCCGTCCGCCTGCTCGCTCGGCTCCCTCCTCCCCCGCTCGCCTGCCTGCCTCCTCCCCCACCCGCCTCCTCCTCCTTCCCCGGCGCCCTCCTCCCCGGCGCTCTCCTCCATGGCTCCCTCCTCCCACGCCGTCGTGCCACCGCCCGCACCTCCCTCCTCCCTCGCGCTCGCGTGGCCCAGATCTAGATCTGGATCTTGCCCGCCGCCGCCCTCCTCCTCCTCCGGCAACCGCCCACCTCCCTCTTCCCCACGCTGGCCTGGCCGCCCGCTCTCCTCCTCCTCCCGATTTCTTGGTTCCAATAGAGTTAGGTTATCCAATTGAGTTCTTGGTTCGTAGATACTTGGTGTCTTGGTTAGCAGTGTTATTACAATGTTCATTGTTTGTCTATGTAAAAATTGTCTATAATTGCCTTCACTGATTGTCTATAATTGCCTTCACTGATTATTCTTTGAACCCTCCATGGCTGAATTCTGGTTGCTAGTTATTGTACTCGGAAGAACTGATTGTTCTTTGGTTAGTAGTGTTATTGTGCTAGTTGCTTGAAGTTCAATCAGACAAGAACATTAGTGTCTTTCTATTGTTCATTGGTCATAGTATGTTAGTTCCATGGCTGAATTTTAGAATATGTTAGTTCCATGACTGAATTCTGGTTGCTAGTTCCAAAGCAGTGTTTAGTTGAATCCAGGTATGTGAGCATGGGTGCTGAGAAATGGCTTGATATTGAGCAATGGACTCGCCTGCATAATGTTATCATGCTTTGAAAAAGCGTGGTTATTGCATTTCAACAACTTGTTTGGGAACTGATTCGGTAGTTGATGCAGCACCAAGTAGCATGATTACTTTGAGTAGTGTTTCAGCATTGCAAACTGAAGTTACTTCATAAAGTAGTGTTGTTTTGTGTAATATAAAAGAGAAACTATGTGTGGTCGAGAGGGATATTCGGGCAGAAGGTCTACGACCAGACTCACAAGGGTTACGACCAGTTCCTGGATGTCTACGACCAGGTCCCCAAGATCTACGACTAGGTTCCCAAGGTCCACGACCAGTTCCTGAGGGTCCACGACCAGATCCACAAGGTCTACGACCAGTTTTGGAGGATCTACGACCACTACCGCAACGTTTACAACCACTTCCATAGGATCTACGACCAGTTCTCGGTGGAAAGAGTACTCGCCGTAAACAGTACTCGACGGGAACAATACTCGTAAAGAAGATCACTCGGAAGGAACAGTACTCATCAACTACAGTACTCGGTGGAAATAGTCTACAACCACGACCAGGTGGCCTACGACCACGTTCAGGAGGCCTACGATCACGTCCAGATGGTCTACGACCACGTTCAGGAGGCCTGTGACCACAACTAGATGGATCACGACTACGATCAAGCCTGCACTCACGTTTTCGACCAGGTTAGTGACCAGGTCCCCGACCAGGTGGTCGTACTAGGAAGCGAGCAAGAGAACCAGACTTTGGTTGGTTTGGATTGCATGCGACAAGATCAACCCTAAAAGGAAAGAATATCTATTCGGATATTTTTGGAGATGGAGTCCAGGTGATTCGTGAGTTCCTTTCTCTACGTGCAGCGGGGTAGGGTCCACCTGGTAGTCCGAATTTACAAGGAGAGATGGCGCATCTTTTCTATTTAAGCCTGTGTGATTTCCTTTCTCTTTGTGCATGCGGGTGGGGTCCACCATAAGCCGTGATAACTAACTGATGAGGGCATCCCTACTACTACTACTATATCGTCCACTCCAAGTGTGCATGACGATGTTTATGAAGCACCAAAAGGTCCAATAACAAGAGCACGAGCCAAGAAACTACAACAACAGGTGAATTTGTTTCTTAATGCCATGCCTTCTATTGATGAGAATAATATACTATCTTATTCTAGTTTCTTGTGCATTCTTAGGTGTGAAGACGAGACAACCAAGCACTAAAAGGAAAGCATGTACGTGAGGTGCTGCCATGTTCAAAGAAAGGAAGACCAACACTAAAAGGGTAGCATGTACGTGACTTGGAGTTGTTTCCTGTTCACGTATCCAGCCATACGTGAATTGCTCTAAGCCATGTTGATTTGGTTGTACACATTAGGCATGTTTTTATTTTAGCAAGTCTTAGCTAAGGAATTGGAAACACAACCGGCTCTATCCATCGGCCGTAGGACTTGCCTTGTTCGGACCTGACAATCGGGAGCTAGGAACGGCCTTGGTGGATTAAAAATAGCGAGCGCATGTACAAGCGGAGGGGACAGATATTTTGAGATTGAATAAAAACAACAGATTGCTTTCTTCTTGATAGCCGATGGCATCAATGGGGAAAATTGAGAGTTCTTGCTAATTGAGATCGTTCAACCTTTCCGCTGAGAATTGGGAGCGCGATAGGGCTTCGCTTGGTGGTCGTGAAGTTCGGCGTGTGTGTTCTTGCGAATTAAAGAGTGTTCGTTCTTGCATTGGCAACGGAGGATCACTACGATTCGAGAGGCCACACGTGAGTATCTTGATCCTACGTCGAGAAGATCGGGCGACCCCGTATCACTAACAAACTCAATCCGGTTGGTTTCCGAGATGTAAAAGGAAACCGCCTGTTTTAGTTTTGCATTAGTAGTTTGAGTCGTGTGCGTTAAGGAGATTGAGTAGTTTTAGATATTGTGCTTGCGTGGAAGGCTATTTAAACCCCCCATGGCGGCACATTGTAGGGAGTAGAGTTTTGAGTTATGAATTAAAACGCGTGTGCGTGTTGGCCTTCGGCCATTAGGGTTCGTCCCTGTTCTATAAGTGATTTGTGAATTCCAATCTTAGATTTCATCTTTGGCGTGAGGTTTCTAGCTGTGGTGCTAGGAGTTTCTCGTTGGATCTTTGATCTCTACTCCTCGTTCGTGTATTGTGGTGTGCGTGAGTGTGAGATTTATCTATCCTAGTGCGAATTGCATCTTGTAATTCGTGCTCCACATATTTGTTCGGAAGTTTCCATTGTGAAAGATCGGGTAACCCAACGATTCAATCTCGTCTAGAGGTTGATACGCATCAGTAGTCTTTCATTCTTATGCATCTTATCTTTTCAGTTTTCTTCCAACATGAATGCACTTTATGAAATCTATAAATTGCATTTTGAATGACTTACATATACAAGATGCATTTATTGTGAAAAACATTGCTGTCGAACTTTGAATTGTGCATATAGTGTAGAAGCCTTGAATTTGTAGTAGATCCCTGGTGCGTGGTCCAACCATCCATAGCAACCAATTTTGTTGACAGTCGATTGCGGAATGGTTGTCATCATTATCTATATGAAGTTATGCAGTATATAAATTGGAGTAGATTGCTGGTGAATCGAAATTGATGATATATTTTACTGTCTCAACTAAACATTCTAGAAGACATTAGTAACTTCTGCCTTTTGTAGGGTCGTAAAATTACATTTTTCATGTTCTTAAGCAGAACTATCTTGCTGTCAAGGAGCAATATTCAGATTGTATTTCATACAAACTTGTTGTTCTTGTACTCGGCATTTGGACATGTCACTTTTCTTCTAAAACTGAGATCATGTATTTGCTTGTTTTTGGGGTACGTGTGAGGGTGAGGGCGCCTAACACTACCGATGTTAGTCCCAAGCCTGAAAAAAACTAGAGGGGGCATATATTATTCAAAGTTTGTAATAAACAAACAACATATCATATCCTATTGTAATAATTATTTGTTGTAATAATTATTTAATGTAATAGTTACTATTGTATTTATTTATGTAATAATTGTTTACTGCAATAATTACAGTCACTTGCAGTTTATTGCGTTATTTGCGGTAATTGTAGTCAATTGTGGTGGACGTTGTTAATTGTAGTTACTATTGTATTTATTTATGTATTAATTCTATATTGTAATATTATCGTTAATTGTGTTAATTGTTGTTAATCGCGGTAGTTGTTGTTAATTGCGGTAGTTGTACAGGTTAATTGTGGTTTATTGCACTAATTATGCTAAATTGTGGTATATTATGTTAATTGTTATCAAATACGATCAATTACGATAGTTGTTGTCAAATGCGACCAATTGCGCTAATTGCGGTAGTCGTTATTAATTATCGTTAAATGTCGAAAATTACGGTATTTAATGTCAATTGTGTTATTTGTTTATTGTCTTTAAATGTCGTTAATTGTGTTTAGTATCGTTAATTATCGTCAACTGTCGTTAGTTTCGTTACATGTTGTTAATTGCGTTAAACGGCATCAAATAAGCCGCTACTGTCCTCATGGGCATTTCAGACATTTCTTATCTTGGAAGCTGCAACTAGCCTACCTAAAAGTGAGACAACCAAACACCAAATTTCTTCAGTCCAGCCATTCAGCCCTACAGCCCAACCGGAAGCCACTTTTCAGGAAAGCACAGCCGTTCCAAACAGGGCCTTAGCTTTGTACAATGAAATATTTGATAGAATAGTTGAGAACATGATGATTGGTGCGAAATCGATGCCCGAAGGAGGCGGCTAGGAGGTCGATTCGAGCCTCCAGATCTAGACGAGAGAGGGAGTGTATCCGCCGTCCGCGATTAGGGTTACCGATAGAGGAGGGGGCAGCAGGCGAGTGGCCGGACAGAGCTTGTGGGCGGCAGTGGGGCTCCGGCGGGCGACGAGGAGGTCGATTCAAGCCTCTAGATCTGGACAGAGAGGGAGCGGATCGGCCGACCGCGAATGGGGTTGCCAGTGGAGGAGGGGAAGGCGATGGGCGGGTAGCCGAAGAGAGCTCGTGGGCTACGGTGGGGATCCAGCAGGCGACGGCAATGAGCAGACGAAGCTCGCGTGGGATGGGAGTGCATTGGGGAAGGGAGGAGAGAGAATGCAGGTTGTGAAGCTATGAAAAAACATTTTATACCCTGGTATGTGCTGGTAATTTCTTTAAAGTTTAGTGTCAAAAGGTAATTCCATTCCGTAAAAGGCAAAAAGAAAACATCTCTCCAAAAAACATCCCTCCCACGGCTTTTGCCTTACAGGCTTTAAGTAACTTAAGTTTTTCGTAAGCCAATTGAAAAAGGCACCATTTTGTTTGGCTTTAGCTTTTAGCTTTTAAACAAAAGAAAAGGCCCAAAGAAACTTGGCCGAGTAGATGGCTGCTAGTTTCAACAACAGCATTGTTTTTCTATCCTTTGCTTGTGGGAGACGGTAAAAAATGCACATGCTTGCTTACGATCAGTATATAGTTAAACATACTTCAATACATTGACGTTGAGCTGTATGTACACTGTACACATCAGTTTATTGCTCTGCTGCTGGTTTAAGCTGAAATTTAAATCACACTGCAGAAAATTGTTACTTATATTTCACATACAAATGTTCGTATGAAGGCCACAAAGAAAACACCACTCAACCCCGAAATATTTGTGGCTACATAGCTACCCTTTTTAAGTGCTTTGATTCTACTTGTCCTGAAAATAAACTATCTGATGTTTTTTTTATGCAGCAAGTTGGGCGAAAAGCCTTGGCCTCAAATTGTAAAACGGGTGGATGAGCAGAGCAGAAGTGGAATGAAATGCTCACCCTTCATGTTGGCAACCAGATATATCTCTAATTGTGAATTCTTTCTTCACCCTTCAATTATTCTTCAATATGACAGATTTCCATGGGAATAGCACTCTCAATCTCTCATGCAACATATAGTGGGGTTCTCTACAACGAACCCCATATTTGGGAAATGTGATGCTTGGCAAGAGTCCAGTTGGCGCCAAAGGCAACTATGTACATCATCATCTGTGGACTGTACATCATCATGCGAGATTGTGGAATGACCTGCTAACAAATGCAACAAATCCAACGTTCAGTTTCCTGATCTATGAAGATGTTAACGAACCACAATTTTAAAGAAGATAGAAGGGCCCCTCAGTACAGAAGAAGACGGAGACGAAGAACCTACACTGAACTAAAAATCTATAGCCCCAGACATGTCTTCTTTTCACGGGTGATGTAAGCGCATTACTAAATTGCAGATATGACACTAAAACATGACAAATTAGGCACAAAATAGGGGTGGAACAGAAGCAGTTGCTGATCAATAGTATCAACAAGTATAAGAAACAGTAGTCAGTCTTCACTGCAGGAGACACTTCTTTCCTGTATTTCATTGATTTGAATGACAATAAATCACAACCCAGAATCATGCATGATAATACCAACCAACAGGGCGCTCTACTGAGTCTGACACTAAGTGCATACATCCTAAATGCTTAGCAGTTAGCCCTTAGTAGACTTTGGACATATCAACATCTACCGATCTACCAATGCTCATCCAAACCTAGAATTGACCAAATACTTCGTTCTTACAGCAAGTAGGCTAAAAGACTCAAAACATAACCTTGATCAAAAGCACACAGACCATAGTAAAACCATGATGACTACCCCCATCTGCCTTCCCAAAGGGCATTCAGCCGATGAGCTCATACACAGACTATAACCATTTAGGATGAACAGCATTTCCACACATACAGACTATAACCATTTAGGATGAACAGCATTTCCACACATACAGACTATAACCATTTAGGATGAACAGCATTTCCACACATAAAATAAACCATCAACATTTGGATCAGTGATGGCCTGCAACAGCCAACAAGCATCACTCATGCATGAATAATTGAACAAATATTGACAAGTGCAACAAAACGCAACAGTAAAGCATATGACAGTTAACCATATTTACCAGATTCGCTATAAAACCCTGCAAATCACGAACTAAATTCATCGAACCCGAACCGGTTTAGGGTACGGGTTTGCCTTCGCAGTGGAAATTAGAAGAAAAAGTGGCAAACTACGAACCCGAATCCCGTACCGCGACTCGGACGAACCGCGTTTCTGGTAACTATGCAGTTAACACTACTTTAGTACAATGATAGCTGAATGGTAAACCACAATAGGTGAAATGCACATTACCTTGAACTGATTCGCTTAAAGTGAAACTAGTCAGGAAGCCTCAACCGTCTAAAGAACTCAAAAAGATGATAATTTGATGTCCAGTAGAAAAAAGCTATCACAGGACCATCTCTGATGAACTGCAAATTGCACAAAGAAAATCTGCTTAAAAAATATAATTAACAAGTATACAAACAAAGATGTGCTTCATATAAAAATTTTCACCTTTCCATCTAGTATCAAAAGCTCGCCATCAACCCACCGAGGGTTTTGGAAACCAGGATCTGCAATTCTCCTTTGCCCCTTGTACCTAGCAACCTATATTATATTGCAGTGTAAGATGTGCAGTTTGGTGGTGAAAAGACAAAATGACTAATCCTGTCAGGGAAAATACCACTCCAAGTTCTCTAGGGATGATTCCTTTATGAGGAAGTTGACAGTGTTTGCCAACTTTTGCACGGAAGACAACCTGGTATGGAAATAATCAGATAAATTTAAATTACTGTGTTTATCAGCCAAACATTACATAACTATGTAGACAGCATTGATTAATCACCAACTGTAAAATTGAAATAACCATCTCAGAAACAAACAAAAAAAATCTGAGCAAGGATGACATTCTGCAGAAACTGCGAGGTGAATAAAGGCATCTTAATGAGCTCAGTAATCACAATCTCTCAGTAAGTGATTGGTTCGACAATGCAACTTAAAAGATTGAGAGTATGGGCAGTCTAAGGAAGGCTGTCCAAGAATGTGCAAGATATGACAACCACACTTAGTGCAAAGTTAACATGAAAGTACCCAAAAAGGGATGTATTTCCCTTCCAAATGGGAAGGGCATAACCCAAAGCATACATATTACTTACAATGCTTTAATATTTCTGTATGACAATAAGAATTAAAGTGATAGAGAAAGCATAATACCTGACCGGCTGGCACAAGGTTGTCACCAGTCAATTTCACAGCTTCAACGTACTCATAAAACTGTAGATCCCTGTGCTCCTCAGAAGAATAATCCTCCCGCCATTGACCAAATTTCCGTTGTAAACTAAGAATTTCTGAGTCAAATCCTGATGCAGTCACATATAAGCCTGCCAAAAAGATGCCTTTTCAGCCAATACCAGCAAAAGGGAGAAGACAGATAATGATATCATGAAAAAGGTCAAGTGGAAGGTATGATTTGGAACGTACCGCTAAGAGGATCTGAAGAGATAGGCATCTGAATACGGCTGAAGTGGGTAACTCCATATATTTTTTGCTGAACCTTGTTATTATGTTGTTTAATGCCAAGTTGTAGTATCTGCATAAGATAAATTGAGGTGATATCACAAACCAGTCTAAAACTCCTCTTTCTTTATGCAAGTCCATAATGCTATGTGAAAATACATGCCCTTTCTTAGTCTATAAATATATATTCAAAGCTTGCTGAATTAGTCCATATGTTAGCATTTATATACACGAGAAAAGAGGCATAAAAGAGATGTGAAAGGGATTCGCACTATCTTCATGTTCGAAGGTACTGGATACATATAACTATTTGACAATCAACAGATATTATACATCTTCTGCAGAAAAAATTATTGATAGATCCATGCTCTTTATCAAAAAGACAAAAGATGGTTCAGTTTACAAAATATGGATCACCAAATTCACTGAAAATTCAGGCGTAAAAAGATTAGCTTGCTGTTTTACCAGTTCGTACAGACTGGCAACGTCTAAAGAGAAACTGAACCAGCAGATAAAGTTCATAATCAATAAGTGATCTTTCATTTCAATTAGCAGAATGCAGGATATCAAAAGCTAATGCAATTAAGCAAAACAGTACAGCATAACAGCAATTACAATATTTACCGATAGTTTCCTGTTGCTGCCAACCAACTTTACACGATCAAACTGGAGAAAATTGTCACGCCGCTGAGTGGTACCGAAACCAACTCTTTTATTAGAAGCCTGCTGAGCACTTTCTGCATCTTGTTTCTTACTGTATTGTTCAGTATAGAAGGAAAATGAAAAGCGGTCTCTTTTTTCTAATCTAGCTGGCATGCGCTCGAAGGCTTTAGGTGATGACTGAGAAGCAAAATCCTTGTTATTCTCAATTTCAATTTCAATTGAAATTAAGGCTTCAATATCACTTTCATCACCAGATTCATCACTATTCTCTTCTGCAGAAACTGTTTCTGCTTCTTCGCTGTTATCTTCATCACCAATATCTTGTGAAGATTCGTTTTCAATCTCGGCGTCATCATTGTCATCATCTTCCTCCGAAATCTGATCGAAAATTTTGATTATATAGTCTTGGTTGACATTTTCCATGGGCACCACTTTCAATATTTTGACCCTGGGAACTGGAGTCGAATCGTTTGACAAGTCTTTCAAACCAGCTGGTCCAGCAGCAACATCGCTATCGTCGCTATTTTGATCATCCATGTTTATGCCTTCATCGTGTTCCTCGTGTTTAGCTCCTAAGGAACTGCTAGATATGTTTATACTGTTGATGTCTAGTTTTGCCCTCAATATATTGGGAAACTGTTCAGAATCACTGTCATCTGGTTTCAGATGCACTGCCTGAAAACAAGAGCCCATTTTTGTCAGAAGATGAACAGAACTAAAAAGCTTAAGTTGGCAAGAGAGCAATCCTCATAACCTTGCCCAGGGCTCTTACAAGCTTATAGTTTTTTTCAAAAAAACAATATCAGCTATTTATATTGAAATTAGGTCAAAACACTGAAACAGTTATAGCAAATCATGTCAAATACATTTGCCAGATATAATATAAATTTTAAAGCTCAATGTGCATGGTATTTTTGCTACTTCAACAAAAAGAAAAGGACTTGTGCGAATCTCTGCTTATTTGTGACCATGAGAAAGCTAATGAGCAGCTATGTTGGGAATGTTGGGAAGGCTACTAACTCAAACTCTATGAAGAATGCATATAACAAGCCTGCCAAACACCACAACAGTAACTGTGAAAGTGAAGAAACATGTGAAATAGGAAAGTCAGGGACCAGTGCCTGGGTGGACCTACGACTATATAACCCAAACACGTGTAGAATTCTTAACCAAGATATATAAAAATGCAACGCTGATCAAGTGATCAGTATGACACATTCATTCTAGAATGATATTTTTCATATCAAAAGAAAGAAAATATGTCATGGTGAGTTTACAGGAGCACATGCAAAAAACCATAACTTGTTATTCTAGTTATGCAATTGGTAACGAGTGGAAACTATTTCTATGACTTGGAAGAAGATTTTCAGCTCAGGATCAATGTACTTTTCATTAAAGTGTAAGTCAGTGTACCTGCAGATTGTATCCTCCATTTGCCTCTGCAAAATAAATTTCAAATATAGGGAAACCAGGGCCGTCTGAAGCCAGCTGCCTGAACATGTAAGAGAGAGTTAAGACTTAAGAGCCATCTATTTTAGCAAACAAAACAAATATTTGATACAATTCATGCCATGGAAAGCCCATCCCAATATAATTTGATGAATGTTGTACTTTTAAAAAGCTTAGTTTTGAGCCACTGAATTAGTAGTTTCAAGGAACTCCACTTAAAAACATAAGCTCAAAGCTCTAAAATTAGATTAAAAATATATATAGGAATTTAAAAATCTAACGAAATTAGAGAAAAGACCAATTCTTCCATTATCATCTGTACAAGCATATGGGCCCACCAGAGTATATATTGAAGAAAGCTAGCATGGGTGCTGGTTATATTAATTGATACAAGTCATATATAGTTTTGCTACTATTCAAGAAGCCTTGCTACACTATCTTACCAACTATAATAGCTAAAAGGAAATAATTTCTTCCTGCATTTCTCCTTCTCCATACAACATTGTTATGATCAAAGTGGATACTGAGATCTCCTTCATGTGATAAAATAACTTAAATTGTTAACAAAATCCACGTTCCATTTCGTCGATGGAGTATCATGATTCCACCCAATTTCTTCACAAATAAATTTCAATCGACGATTCCACCATCTCACTCAACCATAAACATGTCTACTGCCCTGCCATACCCCTCATTTGGTCTTATTTCTCTAGTAGTAGCACTCTGATGCCTAAAAAATCACTACTAGTATGCACCCATGTCCATAACGGAAACATTCTGCAGTAGCTAACCCACCTTATCATACGGATTTTCTAGCCATCACCAAAACATAATGATAATCAAATAAAACAAGTCAAGTCATGCGTAAACATGATGCATGAACAGAAAGTGCACCCACAAAACAATTGACTAAGGAAAAAAAATGCCCTCAATACAGTAAAAAGCCCAAACTGCCCTTGAGGTACTATCCACATATCAGACATGTAATTGTGCATGTAAATAGCAAATAATCGGCAAAAACTAATACCTGATATCATAACTTTTTGCCACGTATCGACCATGCTCAGCACTTATATGAATTATAAAACCATATGGATCAGACAAATTTCCAGAAATCCCAGACCACCATCCCAACTGTGTATGCTCTAAAGGATCAGGTAATGGCATTCTTTTGCACAGATGGAAATAAACAAAAAGTAGAAATGGATAATCATAAAATTAGAGTACAATAATTACCCACAAAAATAGAAATACTAATTATTTACAAGGCTATATCTCTATACCAACACGCCCAGATATTTTCTTTTTCTTCTTGTCATCGTGTGTATTCCAATTTCCAAGGCCTCCAAGAGCCTGTGGCCCGTCGGATGACCTTATCCTGCCTGAATCTCATAGCTGCTAGGCTATAGGATATAGGCATCATACAAAAACCACAGTGCTAACAGTGACACTCACCAGACAAGCCACAGGCTACAAGAGATCAAACTAGAAAATACAGTGTGTGCACAATAATATTTGCTGAAACTCATTTCTCCTAGATATTGAATATGTATGCAAACCTTAATGCTATCGAGACCAGTGACTAAGATGGATAACATTTTTTACTTGAAATACAAAATTTCACTACCATGCTTCCTAAAATTACTTTTCATCTTTTCCCAACAAATAATGGATTATTTGGTTCTGAAAACGACTACGTAGCTAGATTAAAAGAAAAAGAAAAAAAAAGCAATAATATAAATAGTGATCTTGCTGTAAGTCTGTAACAACAGGGCTATGTAAGTTTACTAGTTTAATATATGTTGAGTGTGTCTAATTTGCTACCAGCACATCAAAATAATCGAAAGTACTAAGATGCAATGAACAAGAACCTCTTCACCCTGATACTAGGGCTAAGTCAAACAGGGTTCCTGTTGTGGTTCATTTTCCTTCAATGTACAAGCTTAATCCAGATTTATTAACTTAAATGGCAAGTGGTAAATATTAAGCAGTTCGTAGTTGCAACCATATAATGTACCAACAGAAAAATAACAGATTGTAGAGTCTTTGCAATACTAACCAGTCCTGCACCAGCATGATCTCTAATATGAGCTGCATCCCTGTAGCGCTCCTCTTCTATGGCCCTCTGTAACCGTAAAAACATTATATAAATGGTCAATTATCTAATAAACATCAATTTTGATCCCTCTACTTCTGTCATGGATAAAATCAATTCCTCTACTTGAAAATCATTCAGATAGATTCCTCTTAGTCTTATCTACCGAACTGGTGTACTGTCAGTCAGTCATTCTGTTATCACTTACCATTGTCATTTAGACATCTGACATGGTCTAACATTGCTGATTAAGATGGGGCATGTAAATACAATTGCTAAGAGAACATTTTGGTTAAAAAAAAAGCAGGTTATTTTAGTTATTAGAAAACTTATTAGGTACTGTTTATTACTATCCAACCAAATCAGCGACCATGCCAAGCATTCATCACCTTGTAGCACAGGACTGATTGTGCACCATTTTAGCAAGTAGAGTGATGACTACTAGGTTATTAAGTCGTAAAGTCCGAGTCGCAAGGGGGGCGACTTGTGGACTTGGTTGACTAGTCGACCGACTAGTTGCCAAACTAGGAAGTACATGAACAGGTACTACTACTACTCCTCTTACTACTAGTAGTATTACTACTACTAATGCTGCTGCTACTACTAGTACTACTGCTACTACTGCTACCACAGAGGAAAACAGAGCAAGCAAGGAGCAGAGGCAGAGCGCAGCGCAAAAACAAAGCAAGCAAGGAGCAGAGGAAGGCGAGGAGTGCTCACCGCGGCTGGGGTCGATGGTGAATGGAGAGGGCCGAGGAGGTGGTGGCGGGTTAGGGTTCCCCTCGCGTAACTAGCGGCGACGGCGGCGGTGGCGGCGGACTAGGGTTCCCCTCGCGCAGCGACGTCGTGGGGAGTAGGGACTGACGAGACAGGGGAGGCCGGAAGGCTGAGGAGGAGGTGGAGGCGGTGGCGGCAGGCTAGGGTTCCCCTCGCGCCGTGGCGTCATAGGGAGTGGGGGGAGGGGACGGGGGAGACAGGGGAGGCCAGAGGGTCGAGGAGGCGGCGGCGGCGGGGTAGGGTTCCCCTCGCGCGGCGGCGGCGTGGGTAGTGGGGGGAGCCTCTGGAGTCCGGTCTAGCCAGCATTCGCTGAATTTCCAGATATTTTGCTAGTATCAAGACGAATCCAATTTGTATTTGTATACTTAAGCTATCTAGCCGTAATTTAAACAGTAGCAGACGACATTTATACTGCAGCATGTCGGGTACTGTAGCAGCCGACCTAAATAGCCTATGAAAGGAGGGGTTCCTCCCATGTAATAGAAAAGATGGTTGTGTATTGATATTATGAATGAAGGTTTTAGGGTTGTATCCCTTAATATCATTGTGAAGGTTTTGAGAGTTTGAGTGACTCTTCTTTGTCTTTGCAAATTGCAAGTTCTTTGAGTTTGCTTAAAGTGATCTGTCGTGATCAACCAGTTCGTGTTTTTACTGATAGCAAGTTGTGTGGATTGGAGCCTTGTGAAGTTGGTGGTGTGATTGTGGTGTTGGTGTTCTTGTTCTTGACACAAGGTTACCTACTTTATCAAATCGTGTTGCTTCTTCGAGTTATCTTTGTTGTTGATCATCATCACCGTAAGATCGGGACCCCCCCCCCCCCTCAGAGGGGCAGGAAACTACTTGGGTATTTTAAATTAGAGGGGCCAATTCGATATTGCAAGCAAAGTAAAAGGATCAAAAGTGTCATTTACCATTAACTATACATGGAGAAAAAAGCAGATAATTCTTACATTTAAGTCAGATATTGCTCTGCCAACAGTGTCATTTCTTGACGTAGCGGCAATAGCCAACTTCAGTTTGTGAGCACTCCTATAGTCTTCCCTATAAACAGCAGCCCGGAGTTGCAGCTGAAATGCAATATACAGCTATCAGTAAATTTGCAATTTGACACATAGGTTAGGGGGGAAATATGTCTGGACAAAAACACAATACACGCATGGGTAAATCAGCCATGCGCACAGAACTAAGTTTTGTCCGCATATCTTTGAAATGTTCTACCCAGCTATCACACAACCCGCACGCACAATAGTTTCAAAACATTCCAGATATCAAATAAATGGCACTCAATTACAAACCATTTGAGAAAACAATTATTAAGCATTATTAAAAAATGGTGGATAAGCTCCAGACTCTTTGTAACATTGCCGCGAACTGAGGACCTTTTTGACAATAATAGATGGTGAATCATAAGCTTAGTAGTGTGGTTTCAAAAAGGTAGGCAAAGTAACTCGTGTGATCATGGCTTGAACGGTAACTGTTGTAGTTCCAGCTCTACATAAAAGCATCAGGGTTCTACTTCTATCTACATACAGAATCTAACCCATGGTACGGGTGTGTTGCATGTGCTTCGTGAACCTATTAGACCATTGGGCCTATCAACAAAAGGGGGTTGGAGCTTAAGCATTGCAAACCTTTAAATGCATATATTGATACTGTATTTTCCACAAGTTATTGGCATGGTGACAGATAACATAGGCAACAAATGGAATATGTCGGTGGTGTTATGTGTTAGGTGCAACACGTATCCTCCCATCGCTATGTCCAACATAACATCAGTAGTTTCGAGATGATCAGTCATCCGTCAGCATATGAACATAAAATTGCTCCAGGATGGTAATACATAAAACAACCTTGGGGACTTATTCACGTTGCTAGTTCACAAAATGCTTAGCTTGAAAGCAGCCTGTTCAAATTTGAGCAAGGCTTCGATAGTATTTCCTAAGAGTAAGTTTCCTCGCAAATAGTTAGCTAACACAATGCAGTGTATGCAGTATATTCAGACTTATGCCACTCAAGTCACAACTCATAACACACAAGGTAAATCACAAATGGCAAGATATTACATACATCTTATCCATCCAATGGTCCAACTGCACTGTGTTCCAAGTATCATAGTTGGCCGCCCATTTTCCAAAAACCTAACTTGTTCGTGTTACTAGTTACTATAAGGCAACTATAAACAGATTGGCTGAAGAAAAGGGAAATGTGGAATTTGGGCATGGCTCTCAGAGGCATTTCTACTAAAAAGCGTTCCATGTTCGATATCACTTAGAAACGAAAATTTTCATCTGCATTCAACAACGTTTGCAAAATTATGATAGACAGTAAGTAACTAATAAATGCCACAAATCCAACATTGCGTTCAGCGCAAGCCCCATCCATATTCACAGTTAAGTAATTTTAGTGCGAAAATCAACCTGTAGTTCATCAACAAGGCGCTCGCTCTCCTCAATGAGAGCGAAGTGCCGCTTCCACCTCTCCCAGCTCCACTTCCCCTCTTCCTCCTCCACCTCCCTCTCCTCCTCATCTTCCTCCACCTCCTCCCCTCTCACCTCCCCCTCATGAGAACTCTCCGCCCTCCTCCCCATACCCGCCTCCCTCGCTGTGGGCGGCAAGGGCCAGTAGCTGCTGACGTACTCTCTGCACCGCCGCACGGCGCCCTGGAAGGCGTCGTGGAAGAGCGCGTCCCAGCCGCGGCGCCGCTCGCCGCCGGCGTCGGCGTCGGGGCTGCGTGCGCTGCACCGGACGACGACGGAGGCATCGGAAGCTCGGCGCGGCGGGCCGGCGCCCGCCAGGCGGCAGACGCGGAGGCGCTGGCCGCGGCGCGCGGCGAGGAATCTGCTAGGGTTCGGATCCAACTGCCGCGAGGACGAGGAGGAGGACACTGCAGCGGGGAGCGGTACACGAGGCGCCGTAGAGACGGACGCCATGGAGGAGGAGGCGGCGGCGGCAGAGGCGAAGGTGGACGACGCGACACTGGAAGAGTCGTGTTCGTGTGCTGGGTTGCTCGCGTTGTGTTTCCTGTGGATTAGGACGAGGTGGGGAGGGAGAGGGGGGATAGCTGATAAGACCCGCGGGGAGCAGACGGCCTCTGTGGCGAGACAATGACGGGTGGGCCCAGCGCGCTCGTGGTTCCGAGTTTTTGCGGCTCGCGTTTTACGTCTTTTTTTATACCTTGCTTGTTCCTTGGGTCCTCGGAAATGCGGGGCCACGGGAAATGCTTGGCGCCCACGGTGTCGGTACACAGGACGATGATTTGTGGGGTCCGCTCACGTTCTTATGCGAGTGGGGTACACGTGTCAATGGGACAAGGGAACTTGTTTTGGGTTCCGCTTCGATGATCAGGACCCACCGGCAACAGACGGTTTCAGGATCTCTACTACTTATGTTCTGTTTGGTACTACTCTTGTGTCGTGGTCTCACTGCTAGACTGCCAGCACTCTAGCAGTGGAAATGGACTGGGCCTCAAGTCTCAAGTAAAGAGAAGGGGATATATCTCTATCTCTATCTCTACTACTTAAAAGAAGGAGTTTCCCGTGGTCTGTCCTCTCACTATCATTCGTGTCCGTCCGACCGATAATCAACCAACGACTCAGATCATTTTGCACCGGATCACCGGTTTACTCCACGCCAGCGGTTGATGATCCCCTCCCCACCCACTCATGGGCGACACCTACCCACTCACAAGCGTGCCCCCACCCACGTCTTCTGCGTAACCACCACTGATTTGCGCCTCACTCGCCGTCTCTCACCCCTCACCGCCTCTCCTCTCCCCTACTCCACCTCGCTGCCTCCACCACCAGCCGTCGACCGGTCCCCGCCGTCCCTCTCCTCCCAGGCCCCTGTTTTGGGCCGTCGCTACACCGCCCCTGCGATGCCCTCATCCCACCTCGCTTCGCCTCCTCACCCGTCGCAGCCTCCTTCAAGGAGTAAACACCATGGAAGAAGTAACCATCTCTGAGGCGATGGCGGTGGCGCGCTTTGCTCGGCGCGGCTCAACCGGCGCGGCTGCGCGCGAGGTGGTGGCTCGGGACGACGCGGCGAGGCCGAGGTCGCGAGTGGGGCCGTGGGAGCCGATGGGGCGCGCGTGAGCACTACAACTCTGGAAGGCCATCCTCGTGGGCGCCGCCGCACCTCCTCGCCCCACCGAACCCATAACCAGTCGGCCACGCCTCTCTCCCATCGCCGATTCCGTGAGTGAGGCGCGTGCGTGTGTAGTGAAATGGCGGAGGAGGCGGGGAGCTACGGCGGCGGGGCACGAGGAGGTGAAGAAGCGGTCGCGAGGCGTGGTGTTCCACGACTGTTAGGCTTTGCGTACCATTGGATCGCCTCTCATGGCGCGCGCGGCCGGCCGCCGTCGTGTCGTGCGCGTGCCGCTATGTCGGTATTCTTCCTCCTCTTGGTATGCTTAGTGGTTACTTGCACCGTATGCTTATTAACCATTTAAACCTTAGCCCATGGTCGATCTTGATATAGACAGCATGTGAATAATACTGTTATATAAGCATGACCACCACAAAGCACGCTTGTCTCTCTTTGTAAGAAATTAACGTGCTAATATTCAAAGAATGGTGAAAAACACTGTTATAACACCTTGCAGATATGATATGAAAATCATAGAATGGTGGGTATGTTTGTTCATGTTCTCACCATCACTAGGCAAACCTTCACTTCACCTTAGTCTGGAGCTTTGCCTTCCCTTAAAAATATTTGCCCTTTCGAATTTGTTAAAAAAAATTCCCGCTTGATTTCGTGTTTTAGCCTCTCTAGGCATGCAGGGCACAAGGCTCAAAATTTTGGTGCCTTGCATAAGATAATTTTTAGGTGAGGCAAAATTGTAAGGACACTAAAAAAATACCTTCCTATTCAGAAGGCACAGCAGAGACCATGAATTTTTTTGCGAGAACATGAACCAAACAACCTACCTAATAAGTCTTATTTGATATTATGTGTATCTGTTGATTGGTGAGGACAAGTTCAAGAATTCTAACACACTGTTGGAATTTCTTATTAGCTTCTAGGGGAGCCTGGAACTGGAAGGGTCATCTACTCCATCAATGGTTGGATCTGTGAAACAGTGGCAGAAGTTTGACCCTCAAAAATCCAAAGATACATGGAGTAAGTTGGCAATTGCCAATTCAGTGCTGGAGAACCAACTGAGAAACAAACTTGCTGAAGATCATTGGGAGGTCTATGAATCTATAGTGTGGTCATGTATTCATATCACGTGCAGGAAGGTAACTACTTGGTAACTTCTCATTAGTTTTACTAGAGAACTGTATTACATATTTCACTTATATATTTGTTAGATTATGTTGTCAATTTTCTGAAAGACAACCAACGTCTGTTCAATGTAATAGATCAATGATCAAGGAAAAAGCAATGGTAGTATGAATTTTGTGGAACTTAAGTTTCTTCTTGTTACAGATACATTTTACAACTCCTCGATATTGCAGTTCCTGTCCTATCTACACCAGCCCTTCATGTATCCAGCTTTGGGGTAAGATCCAATCAGTGCCCTTAATCTATTATTGCAAGCCTGCCCTTGAAGTTAGCATGCCACATCAGCAGATTCAATTAGCTAATCCTGACAGTTAAATAGTATGAGCCTCTAACTGTAGTTTAAACTGTAAGTTTAATTCTTCTCCTGTAAATATGGTTATTTTTTTTTAAAATCACTCTGTTGTTGGATTCTGGAGTATCTCTAACCTGTCTGAGCATAGCAAGGTAGGTATAGCACCTTGCACTTGACACGATCTATCCTTCACATGCCATTTTTATGCAAACTATGTGCAAATATATTCTACATGTTATGCTTGTTTAGATTCGTGATAACATGAGTAGCGACATGAGCTTTCTATTGGTTATCGGTTTGGTTGCATGGCTAATATATTTACATATGTGATGTATTAGGCTTCATGTTCACGTATATGGCGTGAGTTCCTCTGGAACACAAGATAGTCCCAGGTACTATGTCCAGGAAAAGCGACATCTCTATATCTCATCAACATATAAAATCCTTGCCGACGTGAGATTGTTTTCCTCTTTTAGCAAGGCTTGCCCACTTTTTATACCTAGGCAAAATAATTGCTCACAGGTGAGGAAAATTCATGGACGAGAAAGTGGTTCGGGTAACTTTGGTTTTGACTCCGTCGACTCTGACAAGAAACCGTTTTTTGACTCCCAAGAGAAGCAATAGCTCTAACTTTTCTGCTGCATCTTCTCACTCCATGGAGAGGCATCCAGACATGCAAAGAGGAATATCACTACTAAAGACAAGTGTTTCCGCCATTACTGCCTACTACTATAACTCATTGGGCTTGGATGTGCCATCCGATCTTTCTACTTTTGAGGCATTTGCTAAGTTGCTCCACATGTTATCATCATCAAAGGCCCTTCGAGTTGCTCTTGAATCGAACATTGCTTCAAGGTACAACATACATCGTTTTTAGGATGACAAGACATATTTACGAGTATGTGTGCTCTTATATTCCTGATTCTCAAAAAGAAAAGGTTGATCCCACATTCGCTTGCTTGCTTGAAGATCGAAAAGCAAGCACACCGCTAAACAGATCAATATGGAAGGCGAGTTCTAGTCTCATCTAACATCATCTTTATGGACAGCATGCACACGGCTATCATGGTAAACTACTACTTTGTTTTTTGTGGCATTGCATCTACTTTCGATCGTCACATAGTAATATCGTATTTGGTGGAAATAAACATAATAGTATATTTTTACATGATGTTCAAACATATCTCTTTTGCCATTTATGTAGCCTTTCAAGTCATGCATACCCTATATCGGAGAGTAGTTACATGTCTGCGTCTGAATCGCAAGATGCCATATAACCGATAGTTTAAGCGATGAGTGTTTGTGCTCAATGAGGATGAAGCTGCGCAGGTTGTGTTTCGAGGAGAATCATACAAGAAGACATTAGTGAGTTCTTGCGTTGTACCGACTTTTCTTGGTGGTAAATGCACGCCGCGATGTGAGAAGCCTTGTGATAGTTCGATAATTTACGGGGAGGAGCAAGAGCCAACCTCACCAAATCAAGATTGACGATGGATCACCTATCACAAACATGGACTTTGATGAGATGGCGCTTCCATCCCCTTATAGGCTGCGAAACGCCATAAGGGCGCGATAATTGGTCTGGCGATGGTGTGGATCTTCGTTGCATTCCTCGCCGGATGAACGACCCACAAGCCCCGAATCGCGGCATATTTAGCCATGTATGTCGGGAGTTCTGAATCGCCGCTCACTTGAAGCGAAGACTTGGGAGAGGTTGTCGATGAGCGTAGCATTAGCATATATGTTGTTGCTAGGAGTTGTTTTTCTTGGCAGTTTTTTGGGGTGTCCTACAAGTCGGCACATAGTGCTCTGTCGCCAAGATTTTAGTGCAGATGAATAAATTTGTGTGTGTTTAGCAATATAATGTTTCACAGTGCAATCGAGGCAAGTCTGTTTGTACTACACATGTTCATCTAATGCAGTTTATATGATGTTATTAATATTATTGGCTACTGTTTTTTCTTGTCAGCCTACTTCGACCGTGAGACTTCGTACTGCCAAGATCGTTTTTATTGTGGGTAAAAATCACGTGCTTCTGGCAATTGTAACGTTTCACGGTTCACAAATTCCAGCAATTTAGTGGTCTGTTCGATTTGTGCTCAGATCCGCTCCATGGCGGCGACAATGTCCCCACCGTCGTTCGTGCTCGACGATGGCGGCGGGGTCGCCAAAGCTTCACATCGAAACGAATGGAAGCAAAGCGCCGTGACGATCAGCCGCCCAAAATGAAGCAAGAAGCGTATATAGTGGGCTTGAGCGATGTCGCCCTACCATGTGGTGAGTAGATGCACGCGTGGTGAAATGTGAAAGCATTATCGCACACGCTTGTATCCAGTGTTTACTTGCAGATTATATATATATATATATATATATATATATATATATATATATATATATATATATATATATATATATATATATGCCATATTTGGTGCAGCTCCGAATTCTTTTTTTTTAGATTTTGCTCCTGATTCTTCAAGAATCTACTCCTCTGAGAATCTGGAGCTGTCAGAGGAAAGTTGGCTCTAAATTCAAAAATGAGAGGATTGTATATAAAATGTCTATACTACCCATGGTTTTGACATATGTATATTGTTTTGTACATATTACTAGCCTATTTATGTGGTTCCTTTGTATGTTGTTTGTCGGACGAATAATTTTACCTTTTCACTTGTGTTCGGTTTTTACACCTGCAACATTGTTATTTTGGTTATTATTTTGTTAAGCATTTCCACTAATAGCAGTCCAACTTCATGTTTTACCAAACTTGATTCATATACAGAGAGAGCACAATTAAGTAAAAATATAATTGTTAAGGTATTTGTCCATGTTTTCTAATTGCTAATAGCTTTTAAAAACATGGTTATGTTCTTGATCATGGTTAGAGTTTAAAATGTGATGTCCGTATGTATTACCATCTTTTAATTGCTTGATTCGCTTTATGTGTTAAACGAAAATATTATTTCTATAAGGTTTAGGGTTCCGTTGCAACGCACAGACATCCTACTAGCGTTTGAGTTGGAGTAAGTTTTATAGCGAAGGAAAATTGTAATGACTTTGAAGTGAGTTATATTTGTGCTAACTATGTCAGGAAGTGAGATATATTTGGAAGTGAGCTAATCAAAATTTTCTACTTCGTTTGCAATTAAATTTGTGAGTGAGATATATTTGGAAGTGAGCTAATCAATTTTTTCTACTTCGTTTGCAATTAAATTTGTGAGGGCATGTATCAAACACTATCAATGTGATATATTGTATGCTAAGTCGGTGCTTTTTTGTTTGTTCAACTCATTGGTTGCCATGAGGCGGCAGAGGCACACAGCATTTCAATGGAACACTTGACTGCCAGCTTCTTTGGTTGTTTGCATGTGATGTTGATATGAATGAGTGCAAGGCAAAGAATGAGTGCAAGGCAAAGGGATCTAAAGTTGCACAAGTTGTAAAGGTTTGTAAACTTCGGTTGCAATTAGTTGGATGTACAAAACTTGGTTGTAATAGAATGTATAAAGTTTATAGCATGTACCAGCTCCTTGGATTTGTTGTATTGAATAGATAATTTTGTTGTTGCTGAATGAGACAATTATTTTGCAAGTAGAGATGTCATGACTCATGCTGACCGAAAGAATCAATACATCTGCATATTCTTTCGTGACTAATTGTCTGTTTTCGCCATCTGAATATGTTTGGCATACTAAATTTATCCTGCATGGTTGTTTAGTCAATCCTGCAGCAAGGAAACCGTCTTGGCTCTGCTGCAAGACATGGAGGTTTTAACTTATGAATAACAATATGAAGATTAGTAAGCTGCAACAACATATTCTATGCAAAAATCGATTTTCCGTTGCAACGCACGGGCACATGACTAGTATAGAAAATATGGCTCTTGCCTCGTTCTTTCTTCCTCCATGCTGCTTCACAGGCCCCCTTCTTTATCCCCAATCAATTCCCTTCCTCTCAATCCCTACTTCTATTCTCTCCCAATTAGAATCCCCAAGTGTTTGTATCTTGAGTGAATTAGAGACACTGTATACTGTGTTTGGCAAGTAATCAAAGTTGATTTGAGTTCATTAGTCAAGGGTACGTAACAATATGGTATCAGAGCAGACGGTCCTCGAGGTTTCTCGCACCGAGGCGGCCATGACTGAGGAAGAGAAGAAGTGATGCATGGCAATGATGAATAATTTGCTCGCAATTACGAAGAAGCAATTAGTTGATCTGACGGGCTTGGCACACCAGATGACGGAGTTGGAGGCCACCCTCCAGGCACTAGTCATGTTCGTTCGAGCCTCACCGCCGTCCGTGACTGCACCAACATCTACCTCTGTCACCGCTATGGGCCACGCCATGGTTGCTGCTACCCCGTCTGCAGAGGCCAATCCCACCACCAAGATGTCCGCCAAGTGTTCGACGGTATGTCTCCACTACGACATCAGCGTGCATACTTCAGCGTTCACTCCGGCTACGACCCTAAGTGCTCCTCCGACCATCATCGAGCTTGACACCGCCTCAAGTCGTGTTGTCGCTGCTCAGCTCGTTGTCGATGCCTTCACCACGGACAGTGTCCCGGTGACGCCCACCAAGTGTTCGACGGTAGATTCAGGCCATGTCGCCGTCATTGATGATTGCGTTCTTGCTCATCCTAGTGTCGACAAACCCCCATCAGTTCCCTCACTGAGGTCAGTCGTTGTCATCAAGCTCGACCCCGAGGTGCCCACCAACTGTTTGATGAAAGGTCCTCGCCTTGACATTGATGACATCGGCACCACCAACCTCGCCATCGTGCTGTCGGTTGGCCCCGAAGGCATGCTATTTGGCTTTGCCATCAACGATGGCCACGCATCCGTCCTTGACAATGCATGCTTAAGGGCGTGCTCATGTGGTGCTATAGAGTTTAGGCAACCGTGGCTGCCGCCTGCGCAAGTGGGCGTCATGGGCTGTGGAGTGGAACTACGTCCGACGTCACAGTCGTCATTCAAGGGCTATCGAGGCAGAGTGAAAGGGATGCCCACATGGTCCCCACCCGTGCCAGGAAGAATGTTGATTCTCGGAGAAGGATTTTGCCCTACTATAAACTCTACTGATGGTGAGAAGCCACTCTATCTACATATCTCTACCGGATATCAACTGAAAGACATTTCTGAGTGCATTAAAGCAGTTGATCGTGCGGCTTCAATGATTGAGGAAATCTTGAAACAAGGCCAAATCCCAAAAGCCACATCAGTCCATTTCCCTCCTATCCAGAGCTACGGACAGAGGATTCGGGTGGAGAGTGCCTACTGGAGGTTGGGCCTGGTCTCGTTGGGGTTCTTGTGGAAGCAGGATCACACTTTGCTCCTTGAAGAAATGGTAAGAAGGGGCATTGTGGCTATAACTGTTAAGGTTGCTGCAATGGGGCTGAAACCTTCTGCTCATTTAGGGAAGGAACTGATTGAACTTAAGTGTCATCTGCTCCAAATGTATAAGAGTTATGGAATCAATGTCTGTGGTGAAGGTGGAGAATATGAAACACTAACTCTTGACTGCCCTCTATTCCGTAATGCAAGAATTGTTCTTGATGATTTTGAAGTGACACTCCACTCACCTGATTCCATCGCTCTAGTTGGAATTCTTCATCCGTTAGCATTTCATCTTGAACACAAGCCAGATTCATCTGGCAACATTTGCGATAGCACTGTTGCTCAAGAGGGTTCAAGTTGTTTGTATGCGGTAGATGGAGATATTGTGAACATCGATGTGGAAGACAAACAGACCTTGAATCCAATAACAACTACTGATGCTTACACAAATACAAACCTATGCATCTCGAAGACAGGGAAGAATATTGCTGAGTTGTTGGAAATTTGTCACTGCAGAGGTTTCAGTTAATGAATGAGATTTATTATGCGAAGGTTATGGCTGCTGCTGGTAAGCATCAAGTGCTTATTGTTGTGCACTCGAGGAAGGAGACAGCGAAAACTTCTCGTGCCATCAGAGACACTGCATTGGCTAATAACACATTGACTTGCTTTATAAAGGATGAGAGTGCAAGCTAAGAGATTATTGGCACTCATGTAGATCTTGTCAAAAGCAGTGATCTTAGAGACCTTTCGCTATATGGGTTTGCAATTCATCATGCTGGGTTGGCAAAGGTAGATCGTAAACTCGTTGAGGAACTTTTTGCTGATCCACATATACAGGTCCTCGTTTCGACAGCCACCCTTGCATGGAGTGTCAATTTGCCTGTGCACACTGTTATTATAAAGGGAACCCAGATTTACAATCCTGAAAATGGTGCTTGGACAGAATTAAGTCCACTAGATGTCATGCAGATGCTTGGTCGTGCAAGCAAGCCTCAGTATGGCACACATGGAGAGGGAATAATCTTAACTGGCCACAGTGAATTGCAATACTACATGTCTCTTATGAATCAACAACTGCCTATTGAGAGCCAGTTCATATCCATATTGGCTGATCAATTAAATGCAGAGATTGTTCTGGGAACTATTCAGAATGCTCAGGAGGCATGCTCGTGGCTTGGCTACACTAACCTCTACACCCAGATGCTCTGGAATCCAGCATTGTATGGTTTACTAGTAGATATCATGGACATGAGAGCTGTTTATGGAGGTTTTGTTGTAACTCTTAGAGACCAACAAATCCTTCACCTTCCATTATCAGAGCAGCGGAAGCGTGGAGGAGTTCATATTTGGCATGCAAGTTAAGGTGAAGCAGGATCAATGAGGCGAGCAAATTGTGGGAAACCACATACCCAGTAAGTCAGGTTGTCGGCCAGATTTCTTCCTGCTCTGCACCCATTCATGACAAACATTTACAAGTGTCGTAGGACCCTGGTGGCAATGGTGATGATTCTTTTGCATCGGCTTGGGGCAAGCCGAAATTCAAGGAGGGAAGAATGTCATGGTCTCGCTACTGGGCTGCCGATGCTCTAGCAGTGGAAATGGGCTAGGCCCCAAGTCTCAAGCAAAGAGGAGGGAGATGTATAAATACACACGCACTAGAAAGAAAATAGCATCGATAAAATATAGAACATATGGCTCTTGCCTCATTCCTTCTTCCTCCGTGCTGCTTCCCAGTCCCCCTTCTCCATCCCCAATCTATTCCCTTCCTCTCAATCCCTACTTCTATTCTCTCCCAATTAGAATCCCCAAGTGTTTATATCTAGAGTGAATTAGAGACACTGCATACTGTGTTTGGCAAGTAATCAGAGTTGATTTGAGTTCATTAGTCAATGTACGTAACATCCTGTTCCTAGCTTCTCATTCGAATTTTATGGATTTGTGTCAAATACCTAGATTCTCAAAACAACCAGCTTCTGCTCTCGCGAGGAGCTAGCAACGAGGAGCTAACCTTCCCGTAGATTCTCGTAGGGAGCTAACCTTCAACAAGGAAAAATACCCCTTGAAGTTGGATGAAATTACCCGCAAATGCCACTGAGTTACCGCCTCCCATCCCACCGCGTGCCCCCGACCCTGACCGTACCCCTTCGGCTCCCCTCTCCTCTCCTCAGTTCTTCTCGCTCCTGTGCGAATGGATCTAGCGTCGCCCCTCATGCGCGCCGCCGCAAGCCCTGGAGTGCGCCGTCGCCCGCCCACAAGAGCCTCCGAACCTGGAAATCCTAGAGACTGTCGTTCCCCGTCTTCTTTGCCACTGTCGTTCTTGTGAAGGTTAGCCCACATTACCCTCCCTATGTCACTGTTTGCCTCCCTCCTCTTTGTGCGGTGGTAGATGAATCTGGAACAGGTCCAACATCTTGGACGGTGGTGTAAGGGACTGGCATCGGCTGGAGGCTAGGCCACACGCCAGTAGCCGGTGGTGGGCCGAGCCCACACTCCCCCTCCTCCGATCCTCACTCTGTTGTCCCTGTCCATCACTAGACACTAATCCATAATGGGGTCGCAACACTGTGTGGCGACTCCCTCAGGAACGCAAGGTCAAGCCTTCTGGTCGTCGAGCCGAGGCCAAGGTTGCTTTCTATGCCTATCGAATGATAGTGAGGTGTAAGGTCATTTGTAGCAGAAACCATCGGTAGGGTAGCTATTAGCTCGAGAACTATTGCAATGAAAAATTCTCAAGCTCAAGAGCAGAGGTGTGATTCCTATTTTGTTGTTTTTACTTAAATTATTCCATAACCCATATTGTAATCAAGCGTTGTAATTAGCATGGTTATGGCTCCATAAATAATGCAATGTCGAAGAAGAAAAAATTGTGTGAGGGTTATTGATTGCATTCCAAATATGTCAAGTATTCAACAATTTTTTTTGGTTTTTACTGTTGGCGTTAATTTCCTGTTAAATGATCCTCTCAATACTTTGTACCAAATGTTTTTCACTTATGCATTTGGTTCTAGTTTTTGCTTGACCTAAATTTCATATTTTTTTGTTGTAATTATAGGTTGATTCATTGGCAAAAGAAAACATGTCGCGTTGAGCAGCGTGCATGGAGGTGTGATAGAGCAGAGTGCGTGGAGACATGACACGGGTAGGGGGGAGCTTGGCCGGACACCGCGGCAGAGCCGAGGGTGTATTGTAGGCCAAACACAGTGGTGGAGGCATGATGTGGGCTGTGGCGGGGATCAGTCGGGCACTGCGGCAACTCGGCGTTAGGGGGTAATACAATTTTTTTTGTCTGTAGCAACGCACAAGCATTGAAGTAGTAAAGATAATAAATGGGACCCACTCTATGGTTTTATTGTTGGCATTTGCTTCATTTTTTCTTCTGAAAGGAAAATTGCAGACATTATTTCAACATTGTGTTTGGTCTACAAAATTTTCGTGGTTGTATAATTGCCGCCTCATATTCATGTTTTCTCCATTTTGAATTAAAAATAACAAGTACGATAGAATCTGCAGCGATGCATATAACAACACTCGTGTTAATAGATATTCCTGCCAGCAAAATCAAACTGTTAAGAGGTCATAGCATGAAATGATCTTGTGATTGCTTGAGTCCATTAGAGTTATTTGTGTGTCTTATAAGTCCATAGAACTAAATACTTGACCTTAACTTCTGTACACGATGCATCATATGTGGGATAATAGTTAGGAATCTTCTTTACTTTTTCAAAGAAGAAACTTCTTTACTTTAAGTACTAAAAAAGTGTTTCCTCTTGGAGGAGTGTTTTTAAAAGAAAAAAGATACATAAAACCACTTACAATCTCTACTACTTAAATATTAGAGTTGGTGGTCGTCCGTCCTCTCACCATCTTTCGTGTCCTTGGATCAACGAGCCGGAGGACCGAGGGCACAAATCGCTTCACGGCTCCTACCACATCGCTTGGGGTAGTAGCAACCCTAGCAAGTGCTAGCGTTGCGCCGCCCTCCCTTTCCCCTCTCTCTCTTTCACTTCCCACGATCTCGCCCCCTCTCCTCTCTCTCTCTCACACGCTCCGCTCTCACGTCGCCGCCCACCTCCCGCTCTTGCACCGCCCTCCCTCCCTCTCCTCTCTCTCTCTCTCTCACGCTCCCCACCCGAGTCGCCCGCCTCTCCCCAACCGCGCCGCCCTCCTCTCCCCACCCGCGTCGGATCACTTAGGCCTCGACCTCGCCGACACCGCAACACCGTGCCACGCACCAAATAAACCCGTGTTGCTCACCTGTCCCCACCCGTGTCGGATCTCTTCGCCTTCGTCCTCGTTGATGCTGCAACACCGCGCCTAGCACGAGATCAACACGCATCGCCCGCCTCTCCCCACCCGCATCGAATCTGGTCCCGCACTGCCCACCTCCCTGTAGGATCAAGGATAACCGACAAGAGGGGGTGAATAGGAGGTTTCTAAAATTAATCGATTATTTCAAACTTTAAGCAAGATAATTTCTAACAAGGCTACCTAGCACAACAAGGCAATAGAACAACTATACTACTCAATACTAAAAGAAGCTAATGTCAATACTAGATACAATTCTAGCTAAGCAAATCAAGCACAATAGAATTGCTAGAATTGTAAATGCGAAAAATTACATACAAGAATTAACCACAATGAAGACAATGAAGTTTTTCCCGTGGTATCGAAGACTTGTCAGTCTTCACTAGTCCATGTTGAGGAAGCTTGAACCAATCAAGCCGGCTCCACGAATTAAGCCTTCCCTTGATTCCACTAGTGGTTGTTCTTCCTCCGCTCCGGAGATGGTGAATACCAAACCACTCACAATACGACACCGGACCTCTTCACGATCTTCTTGAAGAGATTACCGTGCAAACTCCCGCGAAGCTGTCTAGGTGTTGGCAACACCAAGAGTAATGAATTGTAATCTTCACTTGATGGTAATCAAGTGCAATGGATTAAACTAGAATGAATGCACTTGAATTCGGCTCAACAACCTCATAATGAATGCAATTGAGTGTATGAGGTGGGGAGTGAATGCTCTTAGCTCAATAATATAAATGTACAAGCTCTAACTCTATCCAAGAGCAGGTGGCAGGGTATTTATAGCCCCCACACAAAATACGACCGTTGGGAACAAGTTACATAAATTTTCAGCAAATACGGTAGTACCGTCGTTCAATAGCCGGTACTATCACACCTTCCTAAAACGTCCTATAATGGCTAGTGCAGATGCATTAACTGCTCTGAAATAGCCGTTGAAAATTCGGTGTGGTACTACCGCCAACTATCATGCGATTGTTCCATTTTTGGGTTGTTTCGATTATAAAAGCGGTACAACCGCTTAGCTTTGAGGTCCAAAAACAACACATTCTGGAAAAAAAACGTACCGCTACACAAACTTCGGATGTACCAGGTCGCGGTAGTTCCATGAAAAACATTGTGGTACTACCGCTCTTCAAGAAAGCAGACAACTTCCGAAAAACATCGTTATGTAAAAAAACGTACCACGCTTTACGCGGTGCTACCGCGATGCGGTAGTTTCGCAGAAACAATGCTGGTACTACCATAAGCACAAGAACGATGATATCAACATAGTCCAATTGTATCGAAATGTGGACGACTTAGATTAGATTGAACGTTTGGACCACAGGTCTTAGCCGCACGATTGGATCATGCGTTCGGATGGTCCGAACGTCCACCGGTAGTACCACCAAGGAAACATCGGTACTACCGTTGAACTAAGAACATCCAGATTAGCTCTTTAAACGGAGTGTCCACGTAGACGGCCCAGATCTAAAAGAACTTTTGGACCATCGCTTTTGACCGCACGATTTGAGTAACTATCGGACGGTCCGAACATTTCATGGTAGTTCCGCCAAAGAAGCTCCGGTAAGAAAACCAGAAATTGCTTTCAACAAACACTCCAAATGCATGCATGATCCTAGATTGATCCAATATGCATAAAACACACTATCATGCTACTAGTTGTGATCCCTCTTAATAGTTACAGCATTTAACCTATAATCCGGTCTTCCAACCTTTTCTCCTAAGACGAGTAAACCAAAAAGGATCCTAAACTACTTGTACCTTGTCTTTGAACCATATTGATCTTTATGTTGACTTTTAGCATGCATCTCCAGGTTGTCATATTCATCAATGGAACTAAAACTTGTAAATACTTATCAAACACATTAGTCCCATATGACATATAGTCATTAATTACCCAAATAAACTTTAGGGGCCTAGATGCTTTCACTCCCACGCTCCCCACCAGTGTACCCGAGTAGCGGACGACCCACCGACCGGCAACCGACGACCGTGCCAGATCTGGCCGCCCACATCATTGCCCCGACGCTCAACCCCCTGCCATGATGTTGCATGCTCGCCATTACTGTCAGCTCCCTCAGCAATCACCCAGCTCTACACAACACTTTCCTTACAAAGCGGGTAAATACTTCGCTCTACATCCCTATATCTTTCCCTTTGTTTGTAATCTTCATGCTTGCATCTTATTTTGCTTCTTTCGGTCACTGTATGAGCTAGGTGGATAAAGGCATCCTGGTTGGGCTAGAAGTCAGGTCACAGGTGGCCAAGACACAGAAGGGCTATGACCCAGCACGCCAGCAGCAAGGTTAGTCATCTATTGATCATGGTTGGGATTTTGTGGCAATGACGCTTTCTATATTTGTGTACAGTAGAGGTCTTCAATCTACTTGAATGATTTGAAAAATACCTAATAGATATGTTGTTTTTGTTGTCTTGATCTCCAGTGATAAATAATTTCAGTTATCTCTGTAGGCTTGGAGGCAAACCGAGACAAGAGCAAGTACCAGCAACAATTTGACGATTACAAGGAGTGCAAAAAGAAAGAGGTTTACTATTGTTTTCCACATTGCTTTGCAATATTTAGTGATGATAATGATGGATGGCTTCAATTGATTACACGATTCATCTTTCGAGGCTCTTTGTTTTTGTTTTATGTATTTGTCGTTAGTTGATCAATAGAACCTAAAGCTTATTGTTATGAAAAAAGTATGAAACTTGAGTTTATTTGTAGCCCCAAAGTCACCTTTTAAAAAAATAATTGACTCAAAAGAAATTACCTCCTCATCAAACTTTTGTTTGGGCAAATGCAAATGTTTTAAGAACTTTTGGTAAATCCTAAACTAAAGCTTCTGGTGTAGCTTGACCATAGATATTCATGATTACCACATAGGTTGCCTTGCTTTCTCACACTGCCATCATCTTCTTTTGTACACCACACATAATTCTCCCCAGGATTGGTATATCTCCCTATTGCTTGGAGATTCCTGTGGTACCATGCTTGCCAAAGATTGATATCAGCGATCATGTGCTCTTCACGTTCCTTCCATGATAATGGGCAAACCGATTTTTGAGGAAATTATAGATTTGCAAGATGTTAGGTCTATATTTCCAATGTTCAAGAAGATGCTAGATCGATTTCATCAACACTGTGTATTTCTCTAAGGATGTATGATTTAGAGTAAGTAATGAACGCATGAACAGTAACTTCAACATCTAAATATAGAAAGGATGTCATGGCATGTTGTGCCAATAGCGCTCCTTTATCGAGTTCATTATTTTGAGTGGAGCATTTTGACAAGCTCAAGAAAATCAATTTTCGTATGTATTGCTTCCATGGATTGGTAGGACGCTAACCTTGCTGTTAAAGTTTTAGCTTGTACTCCCTAGCCATTTGGTAAGCTTTCTAAATGCAGAAGTACATTGTTGTGAGTCCATGAGATTAGTCTGGTTCTTTCTTGAAGTCAACATAAATAATAGCTCTTGCTTTATCAGAACAAAGTAGCTTCCAATACTTCCTTTCTTGGTCGGTGAGTTAGATGCAGTGTCAATAAAGAGTCTGGCCTTGAAGAATAGGCTTAAATTATGTTGTTCACCCCCATTTTGTCTTCTTCATGACATCTTCATTTTAGTTCAGTTATGCACGCATAAGATGATTTCTTCTGGATTTCATAAACTAGCCTCCAGGCTAAACAAACTATTAGTCGTTGAGTTTTCTTTTGAATCCTCCTGCTTTGCCTTCCCCCACATTCTTATGCCATAGTTCCAATGTTGTTCCACTCTGTTAATTTTGCTTTTTCCCTGATTCCATCAATAATTTCTCTGTAGGCTTGGAGCGAACTAAGACAAAAGCAAGTGTCAGCAGCAGTTTAACGATTACAAGGACTGCAAAAAAGAAAGAGGTTTGCTTTTATTTCCCCCCATTGTCTACAGTATTTAGTGATGATAATGATGGATGGCTTCAATTCATTACACGCTTTGTCTTTCGAGGCTATTTGTTTTTGTTTTATGTATTTTTCGTTAGTTCATTAATAGGACCTAAAGCTTATTGTTAGGAAGGAAGTATGAAACCTGAGCTTATATGTATTTGTTGCTGCTTCCTAAGTAATTCACCTTCCCTGGGGCCTGGTGGATTTTGTTCTTTTTGGGAAAATTTGTACATGTGTGTGTTTCTTTTAGATTGTATGAAACAATGTGACCTAGGTGTATTTATGGTTGTGTATTCCTTGTCATCATGATGTTTCATGCTTGCTTCTTCATAAACAATATTAGGCATGTCTACAGGCATGTTGATTCTATTGGAAAAGTTCTTGATATTCTAGACAAGTTGGTGATACATTTCTTCATTTTTATTATGTACAGCTTTGAAAGGGAAGAAAAAGATAAGAAGTCAGCGAGGAGGGAGATCACAGCAAGCTCCAAACGCAGGAGGTATGCTTCACAAAAATTCAAGATCCCAATCGTGCTTGTATCTTCTGCATGAAAATTGGTTAATATCTTATAGCTGGTTTCGTGCCTGCCTTTCATTTTATTACTATTTTACACTGGTTTGGTCGCTTAGTATGAGGTGTGATTCAGAGTTGTAACATTAATTTCTTCTCACAAAAATGCAAACATGTTGACCAATAGCAAATATGTATCGGAATTACATAATTTCATGAATCTACAACTGTGAAAATTTCTTTATGTTGTATGCTATTATGTTTCTAGGCTTTTTGCCCTTTCTCTTTTCTTGTCCGTGTGCATGTTTGTGCTGATATGCACATTTGTATGTACAAGCTGGTAGATTGGTTCATTAAATTCGGACCTTGAAATGGACTATTCGTCTGTTCCTAAATGAAATGAAATTATGAAATGATATAAAACATAATTATTCATGAAAGGTGGACATAGTCTCTCCTATGTTCTAGAAACAACTAAAGAAAGTATGTGTAGGCCACAAACAATATTTAAACGGCAATGTGCATATTTATTTGGTAAGAGGCTTGGTGATTATCAAATAACCCTATAAGACTTTTATGAGATTGTTTGGTTGAATGAAGCAAAAAGAAGTTATGTACTCAACAAATTAACGAGACAATGATTTCTAGCTTGTGTTGGGTATAGTTGCTTTTTATTTTATTTTATAGCAATTGTCAGACTAGCTTTGAAATCACATGGCAAGATATAGGGTGAAAACTGCTCTCTTCATTGTCACAAGATTTGTCTTTGCTTCTACTAAAACTAATGCGCACCAGCCTGTGAGAGCCAATGCACCGACTTGCCCGATCTCACAGCGTAGGATCAAGAACGGTACTTTGGGGAATTTGTAACCCAACGACGAGGAAGCCAACCGTAGCCTGCGTTCCGAGACAATCGCTAGTCCACAAATTTGAATACTAACTCACACAACTACGCTCGATGGCGTAGAGGCACAAGCTAGGTGCAATTCGCGGGGAATCACAAGAACACAGGAAGCAAGAATACTCTCATTGTTCTTAATAGATCAATTTAAAAAAAGTAGTAAAAGAAGCTCCTGCAGTCCACATCTACAATGTATATATAGCACTAGGACTAAAGATGCTTGAAAATGCCATCCACGAGAGAAAAGTTTTGCATGCAAATCCTGATTTTGTGGGCATGCCAAAAGAGATCCACGGGAGAAATTTTGCATGCAAATCCTGATTTTGTGGGCATGCCAAAAGAGATAGCAGCACAGAATCATGCTCTGTGTGCATGCGTGGCCTTCCTTATTTCTGTCCATTTATTTTGCATGCATACATGGTTTCTGAAATTGTCTTCCCCAAACACCATGCACATGCACACAAGTGAAGAGCTCCTCCTCTCCATGGTCAGCAGCTCCTCTCCGATGCACCTAAGTACAATCAAAGAAGAACACATAGGTAGCACTGCTAAATCATTTAAATCCGAAATTAAACTCAAGTTAGCTTTAACCTGTGATTGGATTTGTTTAGCGCGACTGCGAGTAATTGGACCATCGTATACTTTATCCTTTGGTTCAGCCAAACTAGAATCACCATGTGTATGCGGAGGTGTTGTTTGTGTAGGTGTATATATGCATGGGATGTCCTCATCAAAAACCTATGTTGTGATTTGTACCTATGTCTAATGAGACCCACTATATCAATCATATATCTTTTGCTTTACCCTTGGCCTTGGTTATGCACCTTCATTCAGCATCTTTATGTTGAGTAAATTTGTAGTTCGACTATGAGTTTAATATTCAGATATCAGATATTTAGTTCATAAATACATGTTTTTAAAATTTTAATTTATAGAAAATTGCATTGCTGCTTATTTACCAAGTGGCCACGGTTGCATTGTTTGTCAATAGAGCATGTTTTCCCAGGTTTTACTTCATGCATGACAAATCTACCATAGTTGGAACCTATAGCTTAATTATATTATGCCCCTCTATTTTTCGGTGAATGCATTTCTTATTATTTAATTTTGCTTTGTTGCAAGTATTATGACTTTATTTTATAGCAAAGTTTGTTTTCCTCCTTGACGTCAAGTGATAATACCTCTCCCAATTTCGGTAGGCTCAATTCTGCTATGAGCAGCGTGACATGAGGACAACGATGCAGGGCGGGCATGGTGGTAGGGCCGCGGGTGCAAAACGTAGACTGGGCTTGGTGGTGGAGATGGGATTGTAGGCTAAGCATGACGACGATTGACGATTCGACATGCCGGGACTATGATTTTTTAATCCATTGCAACACACATGCATTGAACTAGTACCTCTAATATTATAATGTGTGATTAATGCACTAGCCTTCTACCGCTCAACAAATGCCACAATGGAAACAACCAACTTCTTCCCGAACTTCCCTCATAATATATAAATCTTCTCTTTCATCGTATTATGTAACGCTCACTTGTGTTAGTGCCTTTGTGGCATTCGTGGCGAAGCACGAAAATTTAAGAAATGCAATACATATAAGCTAACCTCCGCTATTTTTTTAGACCTGGTGTCCTGTGAAGCTGATCTCCACTATTTTTTTAGACCCGGTGTCCTGTGACACCGGGTGGACCTCTTGGGCTCCACCCCTGAATGCAATGGCATATAAGTATGACCACATGGTGTACTTATCACTAGGCAATGATGTGGTTCAACTTGAATTTGAACACTACATAGTAATGAGACGATCCACTAGGTATATCAACATCCTAAATCATCATAATCTACAACCCTATTTATTTAGCTTTAGGACTTTTAGCTTATAGTTTAAAGTCATTTTTTTTGCTTAAGCAGCTTAAAAGCATTGCACTTTTAAGCAAAATCAAGCTGTTTGGCAATTTTTTTTGCTTTTGAGCTATGAATTATTGTTGAAATGTCTCAAATACCCTTGATTCTAACATCTGAAATGATTCCATTACAATCCACAATTTCGTAGTTCGTCATGGACTCATGAGATTTGGCAAACAATGACATGAATAATTCAAAGAAAAATCCGTTGAATCACAACAATAATTGGTAGAACACACAATTAGTGGTAATTTAATTCATGACCATGAACTTGATAATCACAATTCAATTAAAAAAAGAAACAAAAAAGAACAAAAATACAAAAATACACGCCTTCACACTGGTTGCTACCGTGGTGTCTCCGCTGCCATTGAGCCACCGTTGGCCCCTCGGTGGGTTGTTGCTATGCCGGGACACCATCACTCTCATCCTCGGGATCTAGAGATGATCCACCGTTGTCGTTGTGTAACCTCCCTTCCTCCAGATCTGAATGGAGCGAAGCATATCCGTTAGGGCGGCAAGCGAGGTCGACAGAGGGAGGGTTGAAGGAGGCCGACGGCGGCGGAGGGAGCTGATCTGTCGGGCCAGAGGTCGAGGCTGATGATGGCGTCTAGGGAGGCTAGGAGGAGGACGACGGCTGCAGAGGGATGAGGCTGGCGGCGATGCCCACATGACCCGCACAGGGAGGGAGGGAGAGCATGGGGTGCCTAGGGATCCGACGGCGGCAGTGAGGATCTGGACGGCGGTGCGGGGGAGCACCGCGGGCGGGGGGATGATGACAACGACCTGGTGGGGATGAAGGACGATGGTGACGATGGAGGACGGAGTCGCCGATGCCGACCGCCAGTGATGAGGTGGAGTGCGCCACCGCCAAACCCTAGGGCGCGTGAGAGAGGATGGCCTCCGATTCGGGTGAGGATTGGGGTTGAGGAGAAATAAGGGGAGAGGCGGAAGAGACGGTGAATTTTATGCAGTGACATTGATGGGTAATTTACTACCAACTTCATGGGCAATCCAATAAACTCAACCCGCAAAAAGCCAAAAAAACATATATGAACTGACTTTTGGCCCCAATTGTTAAGTGGCTTAGGCTTTTCCAAAAGCTCAGTTAAAAAACCACACGTTTGTTTGGACTTTAACTTTTTTGCTTTTAAACAGAAATTTAAGCCCAAACAAGCAGGCCTTATATATGCAGCTAACTTATATCTCGGTGTCAAACAAGATGAAAATAGTAGGGCATCTCACATTCTTTTTATTGGCTATATTAACTATTGAATTTACGGCTTGTTCATGATCTTTTATATTTGAATGAAAATCGTAAAAACAAAAGGAATACTCTAAGGAACTAAATTAATCTATCCACATCATCTAAACATGTCCTAATTTGGATCGTGATCAAGTCGATTGGCCAAAAGGTTCATTAGCAATGAATCTTCATCGGTGCTCGACGACGCATCAAACCAGAGTACTAGACCGACCGGACCCCAAACGGCCCAAGCCCCAAGCCCCAAGCTCGAGCCTTGTGTCGAGTCACAGAGAAGTCATGCGCTCTGGTGGTGCCACTAAACCAAATTTTTGGCATTTCTGGCTCCCTGCTCTTCTTTTTTTTACAAAACTAGCCCTCTTTCGCCCCCCATACAGTGCCCCTGCCCTGGCCCCGGGAGCGGTAGGGACCTGCCCCCGGCCCTGGGAACGGCAGGCCTCCTAGCCCCTATGGTGAGAGCGGCAAGAGAACCTGCCCCATATGGTGAACGCGGCAAGAGAAGGTGCAGGAGAGAGAGAGGAAAGAAAAGAAAAGAAAAGAAAAGAAAAGAAAAGAAAAATAATCCAGAAAATTTTGCAAAAAAATATAAAATTTCTAGAAAATTACATAAAAATCCTTGGAACATGAATAAAATATTTTTGAATTCAATCAAAGGTTATTTTATTCATTTAAATTAATTTTCTAGACGGTCCTAAAAATTCAAATTCCTCAAAATGCATGAATTTTCTACAGTAGCTAGATGATAATTTTAGATGAATTTAGGTGAAAGAATTATCCCATTTGGAATTAGCAAGTGAAAGTTATAGTAGTTTGAAAATCAGGTTTTGCAAAAAGGCTCGAAAGTACACTTTGGTTATTATTCTTCCGATTTTAATTATTTAGTAAAATTTTGTAGAACAGTGGTGGACATAAGGATTACATAGATAAATAGAAAATAAAATTATAATACCAAAATAACTTGGTTCACCTCAATTGTAATTCACATGAATTAGTTATGAATTTCCAAAGTTAAAAGCATTTTCTAGTGTAAAAAAATTCGATTTTGGATTAATTTCTAAAAACTATAATTTCTGGGACAAAGATAAGTTTGAAACCTATTACAAATTAAAGTTCACTTAAAAAGAAAATTATCAAAATTGGTTTCACTTAATTCGAAGTTACTTTGAATTAGTTATGCACTTTTGAAGTTATTCTATTGTTCGAAATGTCCGATCAGAATTGGACCGTTCGGATCGGAGGAGACGTTCGGACCGTCTGAACAGGTCGGTCTGTTCGAACCATCCGATCGAAATCGGACCGTCCGGATCGAGGAAGACGTTCGAACCGTCCCAGCAGCCCATCCGATCGGACCGTCCAACTCCGATCAGACACTCCGAATAATAGAATAACTTCAAAAAAACATAACTAATTCAAAGCAACTCCAAATCAAGTGAAACCAATTTTGTTAAAAAAAATTTAAGTGAACTTTAATTTGGAATAGGTTTCAAACTTTTCTCTATCACGGAAATTATAGTTTTTGGAAATCAACCCAAAATCGATTTTTTACACTAGAAAATTCTTTTAACTTTGAAAATTCATAACTAATTCATGTGAACTCCAATTGAGGTGAACCAAGTTATTTTGGTCTTATAATTTTATTCTCTATTTATCTATTTAATCCTTATATCCACCACTATTCTACAAAATTTCACTAAATAATTAAAATCAGATGAATAATAACCGAAATGTATTTTCGAGCCTTTTTACAAAAGCTGATTTTCAAACTACTATAACTTTCACTTGCCAAGTCCAAATAGGATAATTCTTTCACCTAAATTCATCTAAAATCATCATCTAGCTACTGTAGAAAATTCATGCATTTTTTAGTACTCTTAATTTTTAGGTTTTTCCCGGTGTTGATTCGAGAGAAAGAGAGAGAAGAAAAAAATGGTAAATATTTCGGTTTTTTTAATCCAAATTTTTAATAAAATTACATAAAATATTAATAAAATATTTTTGAATTTAATTGAAGTTTATTTTATTCATTTAAAATGTTTATCATTTTCTAGAATCTTTCAATTAAGCTTTAATCAATCCAATAAAATAGATTTTTTTTTGTACTTATACCAACCCAAATGATGCTATCGAAGGTCGGTGCTTGTGTTTGATTTATTTTTTTCATTCACGTGCTTGTGTTTGATCATTTGGCTATGCTGACATGGACGACTCGATGTCGGTGCGAATGATTCTTTCTGAGATTCCACTAGAAGAGGCATAGTTGCAATATAGGCTTGCTTTGTTGGCTCAGCAGAGGCATGAAACCATAACTACATTAGAGTCCATAGACAGAAGCACGTTACACGTGGTCATATGCATGATGGTTCGACTATTTGCTTTAGTCATCATCGCTACTACTACGATACACTACAACATAAGCATCCAGACCATGTAAGTATACATGCCTTTAGAGGATAGTAAAAAACATGGCGGGTAGGACTGGGCATTAGTACGGAATGGCCCAACCTACTGTGTGGACCGAGTCCATTTGCCCTTCCTTTCGAGCTCGGCATTGTATTCCTCGCCGGTCGCCTTGGCCTCGATCGCCATTTCCCTCTTTTTCTCACGCTCCCTCTCGTGAGCCTCGCGCTCCCTATGCCTACACGCCTCGAGATAAGCTTTCTCCTCCCGATGGATACGCTCATTGTGCTCGTCGTTGCGGTGCTCCTCCTCCCGGATCTCGTGTGCCCTTTTGACATCCCACTCCTCGTAGTCGATTTGCCACTGGTTGCATGGGTGGATCTCTAGGTCGATCCACTTGCGATAGCTACATAGCGGATCCGAGGACTACGGGTAGACAGGAGAGGTTGTTAGTGCGTACTCTGAAAGAGAAAAGGTAGGGAAACATACTGTAATTGGTCCTTACCGGCTGCCAATAGCTGCTCATGTCCCAACGGCAGTCGGGATAGTCACAAGAGTAGTTCGCGCAACCACAATAACGCATGCCCAGGCTGAGCCGCTGCTTGGACTTGAAGAACTTGCATGTGTCTCTACACCAGTAGAGGGGCGGCGTCTCCCCCTCGGGCGGGTGTTGCGACGAAGGCTCGGTTGGAACGTTTTGGTAGGGGTTGCTGCTACGGAGGGCGTCATTGTGAAGAGCTGCCATCCTGGCACGCTCCTCTTGCCGGACCTAGGCCATAGCAGCCCTTGCTTGTTCGTCTCGCGCCCCCAGCAACCCTTGCTTATTCACGGATCTCGTCCCATTGCCTCTTCATGTTGTCCCATTGCTTCTTCTGCATCTTATCCATCCTGGCGTGGTGAAGCAAGCTCTAGTGTAGCATTGGGATTGGTTATGTAGTGTTCTTTTGCATATCTCTTCCACCTCCTTTTATAAGCCACAGGATTGGCATGATGTGGTTAAATTCATGTGAGTAGCCTACGAGGTAGAGTGTTGTCACGTCGCTGTGTAAAGTTGCCTCGTCATGTCCTGCTTTGCAGCGTGCAGTATGTTCGGTCTGAAAAGATGAGGAGAAAGAGTGTTGTCACATCTTACTTTGTAGAGAGTGGTCACGTTCTACCTTACAGAGAGAAGTCATGTCCTACTTTGCAAAGTGTTGTCTTTTCGGTCTGAAAAGCTGGCGAGATAAAGTGTTGTCACGTCTTACTTTGCAGAGAGTAGTCATGTCCTACTTTGCAGAGCCATGTCTTGTCTTTCTGAAAAGCTGCTGGCGAGGCAGAGTGTTGTCACGTTTTACCTTGCAGAGAGTGGCCACGTCCTGCTTTGCAGAGTCATGTCTTTTCGGTCAACTCCTACGGCGTGCTCATGCATGCGTGCTCATCGAAAGGTTTGTTGTCTTCTTCCTGTTTTTTTTTATTTTGTCTCCTTTACGTCACGTCGTCATCATATTGTGTCTCCTCGAGTCACTCACTGTCTGTGTAGGACGAATCTTGGAGCAGTGTAGCGTCGTTTCTGCGTAAGGCTGCGAACGACGTGCTTAACATCGTCAATAAGAGTCTTCATGGCCGCATGAAGGCGTTCAACTATGTTGTTTGTACCCCGCTCGATTTTCCAGTGGCTACGCTGCACAACGCTCTGCAAACGGTCCAGCTGCATGGTTACCGAAAAAACAAAATTTTGTTAGTTAACTCTATCTCAGAGGGTGTTTTATCTACTACGTGCTCAACGTATCGAATCGTCACGGTGTGCTGTACGGTGGGCATCCAGCCCCAAGCCCAAGTGTTCAGCCTGGTTAGGATCTGCATGTCGGGCTGGGGGGGCACCTGTCAATCTCGCCTATGTGTGTCGTATGTACCACTCCAAGTACGTGCCGTAGGTCCCTACATCGTAAGGCCGTGCCTCGTGGAAAATGCAATCAGTGGCAGATTGCCATGCATCTATCCACGGCTACTGCGTCGGAAGCCACTCATCGCTATTGTGGCCCTTCTTCGTCTGTCTGATGGTGGAATAAAATAAATAAATTATGGTACTGACATAACATACGAGTAACGGACATACAATATTAACCAATGTAACATACTTACAAGTGGCTACGCCTCGCAAGCGGTCGTCCTAGAGCTAGGGGGATCTCCTAGTGTAGCTAGAACTGCCTCATCACTCGTTGCGGGTGGTAGGGCTCAACCATGTGGGAGAACACCAGATGACAAGTTGTCCTCCAGTACGACGCATCCTGGTGGCATAGCAAGCTCAAGCCATTGGGCGCTGTGTCCTGCACGAAGGCATCCGTTCAAGGAGCCCATATTATGTCATCCTCGTGCAGGGCCTCAAATTTGTTGCGGAACTCGAGGTATATGTGACGCGCTCTCTCCCTAGCCCACCCTAGTACTACCACAGTCCATCGGGATCCCATAGTCGGGCCTTCCACAATCCTCGTCATCCGCCCCACCGTAGAAATGCTCTGTGCGCGAGTAAGGGTGGATTGCAGAGCAGAAGTATGGTCGTCCGACTGCGAAATGCTCCCACGACCACAACTGTAACAACATGTGGCAACTCGAGAGCACGGGCTCTATTCCTATGCACAAGCCGCGGTATGTAGCGCATAGTACAACTGAACCCCAACTGTACTGCGACACATCCTCATCGTCAGAGTCCACGATGGACTCCGCAAGGTGAATGTAACTAGGATACATCGTGTCCCCCTGCGTGCTAGGGAATATGACACACCCGAATAGAAACAACAAATATACAATTAGGTAGCATCGAACCACCTCCTCCGTTGCATCATTTGTGCAATGCATGTATCGTCGCAACCAGACATGTGGCACGCCCTTACACCTCTCGGGGATAGGCTGCCCGAAGCGATGGCCGAGACGCGCCTTCCAGTCTGGCGACCTCGGAGGGGGAACAACTGCAAGGCCTCCCAATGGTAGGCTGGTCAAGAAGCTGACGTCCTGTAGTGTCACTGTCACCTCCCCCACCTGAAGTGCAACGTGTGGGTCTCTGGCCGCCAATGATCAACCAGGGCGGAAAGAAGGGAGGTGTTAATCAGGAGGTTCTGCCCCATGTTCAGCATGCGGGCGAACGCAATCAGCCCAGACTGACAAAGCCTCCCAACATACTAGTCGTTCAACGGCCAGGTCTCCCTCGGTCCCATGTCACCAGGGTTGGCGGCCCATCGTCACCAATCCAAGCGCGATGCTCGACGTCCCATGCCTCCTCAAGTAGGGGTGGTAGATTACATGCCATTGCTGCAAATAGAGAACAACTCATAATTAGCGAATTCATTTAGGTGGTAGATTACATGCCATTGCTACAAATAGATTACATGACAGATTGATAGTAATTCTGCATGTAACAGTTGCAACTGTTATAATGTACGCGCATTATTAAGTAAGAACTTAACGCTAAAAATTGCAATAACAAAAGTATTAAATACCGCGAGCGAGCGAATGAACGATCAGAATTTGTTTAGCTAATCTAATCGGAATGAGAGCTTAGCTCATGAAAAAATCGTCGACCGCGCGTTCCCTTAAATAGATAGGAAACGTAGACAGCAAATGACTTGACGAGACGCGATGCGACACGAGGACGACGTGACATAAAGGAGGGAAAAACCGAAAACGCAAGAAGCCAAAACGGCTTTCGGCATGCACAACAACAACCTGCCGCGCACAAAAAAAATTTTGGATTTTCTTCTTCTCTCTCTCTCTCTCATCAACACCGGGAAAACCCTAAAAATAATAATAAAAGTGCTAAAAATGCATGAATTTCCTACAGTAGATAGATGATGATTTTAGATGAATTTAAATGAAAGAATTATCCCATTTGGAGTTAGCAAGTGAAAGTTATAGTAGTTTGAAAATCGGGTTTTGCAAAAAGGCTGAAAAATACACTTCGGCTACTATTCATTCGATTTTAATTATTTAGTGGAATTTTGTTGAAGAGTGGTGGAGATAAGGATTAAATAGATAAATAGAAAATAAAATTATAAGACCAAAACAACTTGGTTCACCTCAATTGGAGTTCACATGAATTAGTTATGAATTTCAAAAGTTAAAAGCATTTTCTAGTGTAAAAAATCGGTTTTGGATTGATTTCCAAAAACTATAATTTCTGGGACAGAGATAAGTTTGAAACCTATTCAAATTAAAGTTCACTTAATAAGAAAATTAACAAAATTGGTTTCATTTGATTTGTAGTTATTTTGAATTAGTTATACATTTTTTAAGTTATTCTATTTTCGGCCCGTCTGAACGGAATCGGATGGTCCGATCGGATGGGCTATTCGGACGGTCCGAACATCCAATCGGAATCGAACCGTCCGATCAGATGGGCTGTTGGGACGGTCCGAACATCTCCTCTGATCCGAACGGTCTGATTTCGATCGGACGGCCCGAACAGATCAACCTGTTCGGACGGTCTGAACGTCTCCTCCGATCCGGACGGTCCGATTCCGATTGAACGGTCCGAATAATATAATAACTTAAAAAATACATAACTAATTCAAAACAACTCCAAATTAAGTGAAACCAATTTTGATAATTTTCTTTTTAAGTGAAATTTAATTTTGAATAGGTTTCAAACTTATCTCTCTCCCAGAAATGATAGTTTTTGGAAATTAATCCAAAACTGTTTTTTTACACTAGAAAATGCTTTTAATTTTGGAAATTCTTAACTAATTCATGTGAACTCCAATTGAGGTGAACCAAGTTATTTTGGTTTTATAATTTTATTCTCTATTTATATATGCAATCTTTATGTCCACCACTGTTCTACAAAATTTCACTAAATAATTAAAATCGAATGAATAGTATGTGAAGTGTACTTTTTAGTCTTTTTGTAAAACCTGATTTTTAAACTACTACAACTTTCACTTGCTAACTCCAAATAGGATAATTCTTTCACTTAAATTCATCTAAAATTATCATCTAGCTATTGTAGAAAATTCATACATTTTTAAGCACTTTTGAATTTTTAGGGCCATTCGAAAAATTATTTTAAATGAATAAAATAACCCTCGATTAAATTCAAAAATATTTTATTCATGTTCCAAGATTTTTTTATGTAATTTTCTAAAAATTTTAGATTTTTTTCAATTTTTTTAGATTTTTTCTTCTTTTCTTTCTTTTCTCTCCCGTGCTCACCATATGGGCAGGTTCTCTTGCTGTGCTCACCATATGGCCCAGGTTCTCTTGCCGTGCTCACCATAGGGGTAGGAGGCTTGCCGCGCCCACCGCCGGGGGCAGGTTCCCTGTCGCGCCTGGGGCCGAGGGCAGGACATTGTATGGGGGCTAAATCTGCAAATTATGATCGGAGCGGGCTAGTTTTGAAAAAAAAGAAGAAGAGCAGGGTCAGAAATGCCAAAAATTCCACTAAACCTCTTCCCGGTCGCGAGGACGGCGGCCGCCATGCACCTCCTCCATGCGGCATGGCCATGCCTCCTCACCCCCCTCCTCGTCGTCGCGCTACAATCGCCGGCGGCATCGAGCTCCGGTGCCACCGCCGGCCTCACGGAATGGCAGGTCCTGACCAGGGCCAACTTCTCCTCCCAGATCCGGCTCCACCCCCACGTCATCATCGTCGTCACCATGCCCTGTGAGCCCTCCTATCTATGTGCAACCGAAAGCTCCGATTTATGATGAGTTGCGTAGTCGCTCAAGTCGAGTAGTTCAATTGAAAAGTTGAACTTTCTGTCTCCAGTGAATTGTAAATCTAGAAGTATATAAAAGGCCAAGTAACAAATCACTGAAATCTATTGTTCTGTCAAAGTACTTGACGCAGCCAATGTGACAAGGCAAATTGTCCAATTTCATGGTCCAAATGCTCTACAATTATACTATCCTGATGATTTTCTGTAGTCCGTTTGTTTCTTTTTTGAATTGGAGCTACTTAGTTAAACTGAGGTTAAACTAACCTAAAGTTTCTCATAATTTCGAAATTAAAAATTATAAAATGCAATGTTTGTTCCAAAGACCCGGCTGTGTTAGTGTTAGAGCGTGTTCAGTGTTCACACGCTCCAGCAAATGAAAAAGTTTGCATGAGATTTTCTTGAGACCCAACTTACTCCAACTGTTATTGCTTATGATCATCTGTAGGGTATGGTGAGTCAAGATCACTGATGACCGAAATAAAACATCTGGTTGCTGCCGATGAGCAGGATCTTGGTCGCCTCAAGTTGATGGTTGTGTATAGAAATTCTGAGAAGCTGCTGACGGATGCTATTGGTGCCACTGAAGGAATAAAGTTTATATACTACCAACACTCCATACCATTCAAGTATCAAGGGAAGCTTCATGCACGTGATATACTGTCTTCGATACACTATATCCTGTCACTTAAGCATCAGGAGGACCCTTTTGTGGTTTTGCATACGAAAGAAGATGTGGAGGCTTTTATTCAGTCAACCAATAAAGCTGTACTTCTATCTGAATTCTGTGGATGGTTTACCAGATTGGCTCATGGTGGGAGCAACAGAAGCAACGAGGCTACTTTATCAAAAAATCACACAGAGAATGGTTCGGCAACTCTGCATCGTCTCTTGATGATTAATTCAAATTATATGTATTTGTGATGAGGTGCCTTGTTAAAATTGAGCTCGATAGCTACAATCATGGATCAGCAAACCGGTACCGGACCACTTCCCGTTGGCTGGCCGGGAATGGTAACCGGCTGGTTACCGTTCAAACCGGAAAAATCCCGGATAAAAATCGCTTGAATTTGATTAAAAACCAGCCGAATTTCAAAAATTGAAGTTTGAACTTGCAAAACCCGAGAAAACCGGCCGGGATTTTGGATCCCAGACCCCGGCCAGTAACTGGTAACCGGCTGGGATTTTTTTCCCTGGCTACAATAGTATGAATAGTTCTTTTTATTTTTCAAACATGAACGAACAATTTTATTTTTTCTGTTGACAGAACTAAACGGTTTATTTTGGGGCTTCCATTTTGACTAAGGTTAATAATTAATAAATGATTTAAGATCCCACATGCACACATTTGTGTGTGCACTCACAGGTAGGGTTCAACTTCAAACTTCAAATAAGCTTTTAATTCACCAAAATTGGGAGTTCAGGGGTGCAAATATGGTAAAAGATGATAAAACATCCGCAATTGGGACTCCAGGATGAAATGATTTTTGCTTTCTGTTTTTATTCTTTCAAACTGATCTACCTTAGTCCTTGCCCATTTCATGCACCATTTGCTCCATGATATCTCTGTCATAAAACTTCTGAAGGATGATAATGTATTTCAACTCCATTCTGATATTTGGATGCTATACTCCTTGAAATCATACAGTTGACATTTCTGGGAAGACACTAACCAGAGAATCAGATGGGCCACTAGAGCTTGTAAGTGTAGCAAAGAAGGTCGCATTTATCTCTGATTAATTAGTCGTGCTATTTTTCTTTGAGAAGAACTATCTGTCTATCTAAACTATGAAGATTCAGCAAACATCAGGACAAAGATCCCTGAAAATATACTTCTTTGAGATGACAAGCAGGTTATAGAGGATGAAGAACTGACCTTTGGAGGTGGGGGTCAGCTTACTGGTTCTCCTTGGAAAGGTGGATTTACCTTAGCAAATGAAAGTGTCTCAGACCAAATTGAAATTACAACTGATGAAAATAGAAAGTTGTGTACAGTGCAAAAGTTCCAACAGTTTGAAAGCCTCTATGCAAAGCTTACTGCTCTATCAAGAGATTATTTTCTTCCTCCAGAAAAAGTGAGATTTGGTCTTATAACTGAAAGATCATCATTACCTTCATTGGATGTTGTCTGTGAAGGCAATCCGGAGCCATGGTTCCTCAGTATTCATTATCTGGGATGCACAACTTGTTCAGTAATTGCCAAAGAAGGGGATGACCTAAGAAGCCTATTGCAATCCCATCATAATGTCGACATTAAGGAGGTAGTTGAAAAACTGTTTCATGAACTTTACAAACAGAATCTGATGTGTTAAATATAATTCCAAGATGAAGATAGCATCTTTCCATACATTTTCAATGTGGCTGTGAGGCTGCCAACTATTAAGTAATTGAGAAGAATATATGTCAGACAAATATAATGCTGCATCAACTACTTTCTTGTTACTTTGCTTATTGTTCCTTTGTCTATCCATTACTATGCAGATAGATACTTGCATTTATTTTCTATTCTAAGCTTGCCAATTCAAATCCTTTGAATCATGTTCTTCTAATTCTTTGCAAATACGTGTTTCTTTTTTGAAAAATTGTTCTTATGCTGTAGATGAAGAGAACAGTCCAGTTTGTGCTTAATCTGTACATAGTAATATGTTGACCCTGATGACACAATCTCTTATTTTATATAGCAAAGGATTTTTCTTGGATGCATTATATGAGTTTCTGCTATCTTATTTGTTTGTATATTGTGACCTATCCAATGCTGTTAATTATTACATGCATCAGTCCATGACTTTTGGAGTTACATGTTATATGTGTAGATTGATGTTGACGAAAATGGTGTTGAGGCTACCTTTCCTGCAAATAGGCCCTCAGCTATTCTATTTATTGATAGATTATCCGATGCTACAAAAGTCAGAGATGAAAGCAAATTATCCCTCAAGATACTAAGGGAGTATGTGCAGAAAAATTATCCATCTCATGCCAGTACTGGCGGTCTAAGCAGTGGTAATTCTAGAATGCGCTCAAAAGTGGTTCGGTCTGTAATGAGCACAGGTATCTCAGATGCCCACTCTGAAACAGCTAGGCTGAATGCTTGGGCCACCAAGTTTATGGAACTAGGGGAGAAAACGTCAGTAATGGTGGTTAATGACGGAGAGAGTACCAATAATCCTTTATACGATATTCTGACAAAACTGCTACACAAAACAAGACAAGGACATAGATCAAAGAAAACAAGGATAAATTTCGTTGCAAAAGATGTTGGCCTAAAGCTGCTGTCTGATGGTTCTAAAATCCAAGTGATGGAGTCTCTGTCAATACGAGAGAGTCAACATGGAAGTACTGATGATTCATTTGCCTGTTCAGACAGTGTTAGTGATAATATCGCTGAAGTTTCCGTGCATGAAAACAAGGCACCACAAGCTGAATATATTGATGATGGACAAGCACCAAGTATAAATTACTGTGATATCAGCAATAATGATCTTGAATCTAGTGATACAGAAATTGCGAAAGAACACAAAACTGAGGCCTCAGATGTAAGCCCTGATCTTCAGGAAGAAGTCTCCATTGATGTGCATAGCAGCAATGAAGTTGGTGGTGTATTACACAAACACAAAGATGAGAAAATAGTTACAGAAGCTTTGGACGTTTTGGAACCTGATGGGAGATTTGTTCAATCTAACCAAGAGAAATCAGGATCACCAAGTCAGCGAGATGATGAATTTTCAGTCCTGGGTCAAGAATCCAGAAGGATTGAAGATGACATTTACAAGGATAATGTATTTAATCTAGATGAAGGATCAGGAGAAAGTGACAGCAAATATTATCCACATGCAACATTTAGCTCTTCCAGCAGCCTTGTAAGTGATAACACAGATCATACAGAGCAGGTAACTTCAAGCATATCCGATGACCATTTTGGTGGTTCGTTTTTCTTCTCTGATGGTGGTTATAGACTTCTGAGAGCTTTAACTGGTGGATCAAAAATTCCATCTCTGGTAATAATTGATCCAGTTCGACAAAAACATTATGTCTTTCCTGAGGAAAGTGAATTTAGCTATCCTTCTTTAGCAAATTATTTTGACAGTTTTGTGAATCAAAGTCTTTCTTCATATTACCATTCAGCCTCATCTGTCTTAAATTCAAAGGAGCTTCCAAGACCACCTTTTGTTAATCACGATTTCCATGAGGCAAATTCCATCCCACAGTTGACAACAAGTAGTTTTTGTCCGTTGGTCTTTGGATTCGAATGTTGTGATTCAAAAAATGAAATGACATTTTTGAACGCTGAAAATATTCTGCCTGCTTGGAAGAAGGATGTGTTGGTGCTTTTCAGCAACTCTTGGTGTGGGTTTTGCCAGCGAACAGAACTTGTTGTCCGTGAGGTGTACCGATCATTCAAGAGCTTTATGAGTTCAAATTCCCAATTTGCAAACCCCCAAGATTTGCAGATCGAAGGTACTAACCTGAAGAACTCATCAACTGCAAGCTGAGAGAGCTTAGAATGGTGCAAAATTTTCCTGCTTGATGGTAGTTAATTGCTTTTAGATTGGATTATAGGATCACCCTATCAATAAAATTAGATTAGATCTACATGTAATGCAAGTCACATTGTTGTACATATATCCCATTTATGCTGGTGAACATAGAAAATTGTGTCTTATTCTACTAGACTCCTACGTGTCATGAATCATGGCTGATGAGTCAAATGCAAGAAAAGTCTGGAAGTGCAAGTTTTGCATTTTCAATAACAAAAGTAATGCCTTACCCAGTAAACTGTGGCATTTTTATGACATGTTTTCCATTGAATTCTAATACAAGTGAGTCAGTGACAGTTTAGAAACATAGGCTAGCACATTATATGCAACACAATGCAATGTCATTGTAGTATATGTATGTTACATCATAACGTCAGAGAACCTGCTACTATAGTCTGTTCCTCAAGAGTTCAGAATGTTGGATAAGCATTCTGTATGTTACTTGCACTTCAAATGTCAATTATTTATCGTGAGTCGTGACACTTACGAATAATCCTTTTGGTGGCAGAGAAAAATGAAGAATCTACCATGAAAGGATTTCCAGCTATTTACTTGATGGACTGCACATCAAATGAATGCTACCATTTACTAAAATCAGCAGGCAAGGTAATTAATATTCAGCCTATTGAAGTTTGCCCTCTCCTATGACAAAACCAAAGTTGTGGCTTGAATTGAGAAGGAATTCTACAAATTCGGTTATCATTCTTTGGCTTGAAATGTGTTAAATTTGGGCATAATGCTTAGTATAGCACTGTTGTGCATGGACCATGGAGTAGAGGTGTCCACAAGATATGCACCCTAAATTGAAAAGAAAAGATGGACTCTTGTCATAACTTGCAATAACATTACTGGTACTGGCAACAGTCATACAAGAAGTACATTATTTTTTGGTTTATCTGGGTAGATTTTGTTAGAAGGAGAGGGAGAGTGCAAATGTGAATCGTCAGTTGTATTGCAATAGCCTAAAGGACAATATATAGTACAAAGACACATAAAAGAGTAAACCCTAGACTATGAGTGGAATACCACAAATACCTGTAACACCCCCCTCAAATGCAAGGCATATGCAATAGTATTGCATTTGAAAGGGTTGACAATAAAATAGGGAAAATTCAAAGTCCGAGTTTTGATAATGTTGTCGTAGCGTGCAACTCTTGGAAAATATATCAAGTATCAAAAGATCTCCCATCTAGGGTCGTGCGACAGCCCATAAAGCACAAGGTGCAGGGGTTGTGAAGGTAGAGGCAAGCGGGAGTAAAGTCGACCACGACAACACGACGAAGAAGAAGAAGAAGCCGACAAAAATAGAGAGAGCTGTTAAATCAAGCTGAAGAGGAATGGATAGAAGCTTGGTGGCGCAGATTGAAACCCGAAACGGCAGCGGCGCAGTGCACAAAAAGCGCGGTGGAGGCGTAGGTTGGAAGAAGCGCGATCACCTTAGAACCTCGGGGTGGCGGCTCAGAGAGAAGTGGCAGTATCATAACAACTTCTACGATCTGCAACGTCTCAGAACGAAGAGTGGCGGCTGCTGCCATGCGAAAAGGAGACGAAGAGGGCCAAACTCGATCCAAGAGGATGGACCGTGGCTAGCAAAGCAATCAACTGACTGACAGGGAATTTGTGGACTCTCATAGCTTAACGAACTCAAAGATAGAGTGTTACGGACTTAGATGGACTCAAAAGGGAAAAAGGACACAAAGGAGCAGGAGATACTAGCAACAACACTTTAACAGCGGAAGATGCTGCAAGAAGTCGGAGCCAGAGAAGCCGAAGCCGAAGCTGAAGCCGATAGAAAATCCGGAGCCGGTGAAGCCAGAGCGGCTCCGGCTAGATCTGGTTATAAACCAGATCTCCTCCGCTGCCTCCTCATCCTCTCTCGCCGTCTGATTTGCTTGTACGTGGGCACCTCGGACAACAGCTTGTCGTAGGTGGCCTGGTCGAATAGCACCGCGTTGTTCACCTTCTCCTTTTGCTTCCCCTTGCCCCACTTCTTCTTCTGCTTCCCACTGCCGGACTTGGCGGGCTTCGAAGACGGCGACACCGCCTTGTCCTTCTTCGGGGCCATGCCGAGGTGGTGCGGTGGCGCGACATAGGCAAAGTGACGAAGAGGATGTAGAGGCGGCGACGGCGAGGATCGGATCCGAGGGTGGCAATGAAGAGGATGCAGAGGCGACAACAGCGAGGACCAGATCCAACGGGATCCGAGGGTGGCAACAAAGAGGAAGCCCGGATCCGCGACGCAGCATCTAGGGGATGCCCTCGATTTGGTGTCGTTGTTGTTGTTGCTTGAAGACGAGGCAAGAAGATGACGATGCTACTGCTCAAACAAGACTACAACTAAAAGGAGGCCGCCCTCGAGAGTGGAGATTGCTCCTCCCAGCGGCAGCGGATGACAAGTGGGAGTGGCTAGAGTGTTACCAGAAACGCGGTTCGTCCGAGTCACGGTACGGGATTTGGGTTCGTAGTTCGCAACTTTTTCTTCCAATTTCCACTGCAAACACAAACTCCATACCCTAAACCGGTTTGGTTTCGACGAATCCGGCTCGCGATTCGCAGGGTTTTATAGTGAATCCAGTAACTACACTAACCTTACTCTAATACTATGTTAGAAGGAGAGGGAGAGTACAAATGTGAATCGTTAGTTGTATTGTAATAGCCTAAAAGGCAATATATAGTACAAGCCTACAAGGACACACAAAAGAGTAAACCTTAGACTATGAGTGCAATACCACAAATACCCTTAACAGATTTAACTATGTAAGACCTCATCATTCAACCATTGGAACAACTGTAATGTCTACAAGTCTGTTCAGGAGATCTATCTAATCGAATATACTTGTGAAACTTTATAAGAGAGGGCCTAGCATTTGATTAGTGCTATGTTCAGGCATTCCTTACGAAAATTCGAAGAACAGGGAGGGCTAGGCCCACTTTGGCCTCAACTAACCTCCACCAGTGCTGTTCAGTTTGTTGAACAATCATTTATCTGGTATTAACATAACCTTGCTAGCGGATTGCTGCTCAGGAAGTTCAAATCATTGAATTCAAGACAAGCTGTCTGTATGAAAAATGTTTTCAGACACAATCATCTCTACAGTCCAAGTTTCATTGGATTCCATGATGTTTTTCATGACATATTTGTTCTCAAGCCCTCCTTAGATTGTTGCCTTGCCTTATATGACCATTTTTTTGTACTGAAGTGCTTACATTGACTAATGCTAATGTCTAATGTAACCTTCATGTACACACAGGAGGAGCTTTATCCTACGTTGTTGCTTTTTCCAGCGGAGAACAAAAGTGCAATATCTTATGAAGGAGGAATGTCAGTGGCTAACTTAATTGAATTTTTGGAGTCCCATGTGAGCAATTCTCGCCATCTTTTGGAATATAAGGGTTGGTGCAAAAACATCTTGTGACTCATCTATTCCTACTTAAAAAATTTAGACGTGCCTAGTACCGTAATCTTTGTGTTGGTTACTATATTAGTGCCTCTTCTTATAAAATGCATCGTTCTTCCCACATACAGAAGTCTCCACCGTGCCCATGAGCTGTCCAGCATACAACTGTAGATTACTACTCTCTTATCTGGGCAGTTGCTTGATGGTAGAATACCTTGTTCTAAGTTCTCAAAATCTCAGGGGATGCCACATGAAGAGGCATGATGTGACCAAAAGCTTTGCTATTGCGCCTCGTCGTTTTTCCTATTTCTCAAATCCTTGAGATTGTTTGCCTATAATCTATCAGTCAAAAGGTTCACTACTGACTCGTGCATTCCCAAACGTCACACTGGAGATAATAAGATAGTTTTTTTTGGTGAATCCTCTGTTTAGTATTATTGTTGTAAAGAACAGTTTTTTTGGTGAATCCTCTGTTTAGTATTATTGTCGTAAAGAAATCTTCTAAATCCTATGCTCTTCTTGGCACGCAGGATTCCTGTGGAAGAAAACGGTAATGCAACATGATGCACCCCAGGCATTTCAGTTTCACATCAGTGATAAAAGCAGCAGCCGTGTTGGTTACCATTCACCAAGTCTTTCAGAGAGGAACAAGGCGCAGATCGTGACAGGGTCCACCCTCACTGCCACTGAAAAGCTCGGGGCCGCAGTTCCATTTGATAATGCCCTAGTGCTCATCGTATCGGCTGATTCTCATGAGGGCTTTCATGGCTTGATCATCAACAAACGGTTAAGCTGGGATGCCTTCAAGAATCTGGACAGCTCCATGGAGCCTATCAAGCACGCCCCACTTTTCTACGGTGGACCTGTTGTGGTGCAGGGTTATCACCTTGTGAGTATGTCCAGAGTAGCCTTGGAGGGGTACGCTCAAGTCATACCCGGTCTCTATTATGGAAACATTATCGCCACAAGCCGGGTAGTCACACGAATCAAATCAGGCGAGCAGTCTGCTGAGGACCTGTGGTTTTTCCTCGGCTACTCAGGTTGGGGATATAGCCAACTATTTGAGGAACTATCTGAAGGAGCATGGCATGTTAGTGGAAAACCGATCGAGCATTTGGACTGGCCGGAGAGTTAAGAGGATTCCTCTGCTGTTTCTCCAAGGGAAAAAGTTCAGTCCATCTTGCACATATATGCTGAGTTGCTGACACTGCAATACAACATTGTACTTCACTTTTCTGGATTAGAGATATGACGTTGTGTCTTCATAGTATTTTAACTCTGTACTAAGGTTACACAGATTTTTATATTTATGGTATTTAAGGGGCTCTATGGTGAATGCTGATGTTCGCTTTGCATCCTCTTCTCAGACTGGTAACGTACAAACTGGCACTGAGTAGTACTTATCGTCGGCTTAGTGACAGCCCATTCATGATCAAACGAAGCCCAAGCCTGGCCCGTTTTGGTCACATCCACTTGCTAGTTACGATTAAGCCCAGGCAACTACGAATCAGCCTATAAAAAACCGGGCCACGGGCCAATTCAAAGTTTCCGACCCGTATCAGCGAGAGCTCTCCCTAACTTTCCACTCCACCGCTTCTGTTGGTTGCTTGCTCCTCCTCTATCGCGTCGCGACGCCCGCCCATCCGTTTCCTCTCGCCTCACAAAACCCTAGGTCACAAGTCACAATCCTCTCCCATGGCGACGCCGGCGCCGGTCGCCTCCGAAGCGGCCAATCCGCAGCCCGATGAGCCTCCTCAGGCCGCCCGGGCTGCGGAATCAGAAGGGGCATCCGATTCCGGCGCTATCCTGGCGGCAGGGGCAGTGGAAAGGACGGCAGCTGGAGACGCCCCGTCCACTCCCGCTCCCACATCCACCTCCAATGCTTCAGCGCCGCCGCCGCTGGATTCTCCTGCCTCGCCTGCCACTCCAGGGCCGCCGCGGCCACAGTTCGCCGGCTCGCCGGCCTACGTGACGCCCCCGGCACCGTCGCCGTCGCCCGCGTTCTCTTACAGCGTTCTGCCGAGGGCACCACCCCCGCCGCAGGTGGGCAGCGGTGCGGCCCAGCAGCAGCTAGCTTCTTCTCCGGTAGGGTATCCTATCCTGTGCTTCAGCCTATATGCTTCACCTAGCTATTATATGCTCATGTAGGAGATTTTTATCCTTTTGTGTATGACCTACATGAGTAGTGTTGTAATTTTGTCTGGAATTATATATTATGCTAACATTGTTGGGACCAAAGGCTCTGATGACGAGCGTTGACTGGTTGTGCTAATTGATGATGTTGTTTGTACACGAACTGCAGAAACTGAATCTTTTCTGTTGTATAGAACCACTGAACTCTAGGGAACTTCAAACTCATAATTTGACATGTGCTTTAGTTCGCTTGCCAAAAGGGTATTATGGTTCAAGTTCTATGTGATGCTGAAGAAGTGAAGATTACAGTGGTCTAATCTGGTGGACTTTGTTAATTTCTGGTTAGCTTTAATGACAGATGGCTAGCTCATGCTTTTGCTGAAGAAATTGCTTGTTTAGGTGTATGTTGCATAAATTGTGCTGTAACTTTGTTGTTATGATTTGTACACTGTTTTCATCTTGATTTGATGCTAAATATTCTTTGGTTAGATTTTATTCTGATGCAAAGGATAGTGAGAACCTTTTGTTTTATCACTTATGTGGAACCTCATTAGCTCGAGGAGTTCTTACATACATAATTATGGAATTTTCTATTGACTGCCTAGAAACCTACTCAACCAGTGATAATTTTGATTTTTGATTTATGTCTTATTGCTAATTGGCTATAACCTATCGGTTCTTCAGAATTGATCAACTGAAAGCTGTTAATGCAGCTGCGCATACATGGCTTTTGCATCTTGCAGCAAATTTAAGGTGCGAGTGTATTCATTTAGAAGAGCAAAAGAAATACGTAAACATAGGACTATTGATGACCCAATTTTTCAATCGTTGCAAACAACTCAACAATGTCAAGTTGGATTACCACACCTATTGTTGCGTAACTTGCGTTCCCACATACGAAAGTCTCATCATTTTTTCCTTCCAGGCTCTGATGGCTCCTCCGATGCCTGCAGCAGCTCTTCAGCCACCAGCCCTGGGGCAGTATTTTGGGAACAGGCCTTCTTTCTCATATAATGTAGTCTCGCATGCTAATGCTAGCTTGCCTACTGGTCAGCAGTTTCAACTTGACACTGTAATTTCTCATGGCTTTATTGTTCTTGCTAGCATTACTATTGTTCTTTTTACCAGTTTTTATCTTAAGTTAATGACCCGATCCTCTTCTCTGATGCACTAACACTTTGTCACCTTTTTCTCCAGGGCAGAAACCATGTTGTTCAAGTTTCTAGGTTTGTTCCGCCAGCATCCTTGCAGCCTCCAGCTCCTGGGCAATTACCTCGCCCGAGTGCAGCATTCCCAGGAGCTATGACACCAAACCCCCCTGGATCTATTCGCTTTCCATTTCCAGTGCCACCCAGACCGTCCAATATTCCTTTCGGTGCAAACCCACAACAGGCACAGTCCCAAGCCTCTCAGTTGCCTTTAAACACTGTATGCTTTGATTAGCTTGCTTGTATATGCTTGAATCTTATGAGTAGAGCACTAATAACTTTTGGAATTGTTACAGGGTAACCTGGATGTTAGTGCTTCCTTGTCAGATGCTCCAAGTGCCCCAGAGGCTAGTCCCCGTACCATGCAGTTGCCAACAGGCCTGCCACCGAGTTCTCGTTCAACAATCGCAAGCTCCTCTGGAAGTCCTTCAATCCCTATTCAGATGCCAACAAATCCGTCACTGCCACCTCGCCCTGAGGTATTTGGGGCTGTTGGAGCTTCACCAAGCCTCCTTGGGAGGCCTACAGTCCCATCTTCTTCTCCTTTGCCCCAAACATCACCATCAGTTGTAGCTCCTGGTTCTATTCCACAGACTGCTCAGCAACAGTTTTACCCATCGTATCCTTCAGCACCTGGTATTGTTCCACCTCAACCTTTATGGGGATATCCTCCACAACCTACTGCTTTTCAGCAGGCCCCCTTCCAATCATATCCACCTGGCTCTCTCGGGCCTCGTGGTAGGCCAATCGTTGGAACTGCTGCTGTGAATACTTCCTTGACCAACGTCCAACCACCCAGTGTCTCAACTGTTGGGGATCCCAAGGAATCACCATTAACAAATCCAGGATCTGAGCAGCCCACTCATACTTCAGCTGAAACACCTTCAACAGGCAAATATTTTTACTGGATTTGATGTTCAATCTTAGTGTTCCTGTTAATTCTTCTTATGGTTATGTGTAATGCTGCAGGACATGGAGGCCAAGTCAGTGATCAGCTGGAGGACAGAAGAACTACCGAAGTTCAGAATTCGGACGCGTGGTCTGTGCACAAAACAGAAGCTGGTGTTGTGTATTATTACAATGCCTTGACAGGAGAATCGACTTATCAAAGACCACCAGGTTATAAGGGGGAGGTAGTTGCACAGAGGAATAGCTTTATCAAGTAATATGACCTCATTCTAGTCTGTGGCATGGCAATTTAGCATCACGATTAAAGTAATTCATTTTTTGTTTTGTTTTGCTGCAGCTTGAGAAGGTTGCAACCCAACCAGTTCCAGTTTCTTGGTATGTCTGTGCAGCTACTCGTTTATCCTGAGCTATGTTTGACTAATTTTACAACAGGAATTATATCTTGGCATGTGAGGGTTGTAAACAATTTCCTGAATTTGATTTGTCCCACTTCTACACTATTAAGAGTTCTACAACTTAATTTAAAAATAATAAAAGACTTCTACAACTTATTTAGTGCAACCAATTTAGAAGAACATCTCACACCCTGGCTCCATTCTTTTATAGGACATCCAATTTGTAGTGGAATTGTTTTGATAATTTCTGATAATCTGCACAACAATTGAAAAGTTACCGAAGTGCATGTTAACATGGATAGGAAGTCTCCAAAGCTTAACTTCAATAAAAAAATGTTTTAATATCCGCTCTCGCATTAATCTTGCATTTTGGAAACTATTAGAAGGTCTCGTTCCATTATTGGTAAATGGTATAGACTGCAAGAGTATTTAACAATTAACATACTTCCAAATGTCGCTCATGTTGAGTAGTAGCTGACTAGCTGTTTATAGTGCAAGCCTAACGGCTATTTCAAAACCAAGACCACTCAGAATCTCATGCTGCTTATGCACCCGCATAAGAATAGCAGCAGGTCAGCCGCTCTGCTATGCTGCTCAACCACATATGTTTTGATTTTGTTGGAAATAAAGCCCTTGCATTATGAAAAATGACACAATACATGCTCCCTTAGTCATTTTTGTCATTTGGAGCATGTATAGGTAATATTTTAGTGCTCAGAGCCTTCTTGTGGTTCTTTCAATACTACTCATCTGTTTCAAAATATAAGGCATATAGTTTTTTCAGTTTCGTTTCAAAATATAAGGTGTGGATGCGAATTTAATGACATTTTCTCTCTTTTGCCCTCATTTATCCTCCCTTTCTCTTTAACATTTATGAGTAAACAACTACCCACACTATTCTCTTTCTTATTCCCAAGAAATTAACACTTGGGACATCATGATTATTTCCCTCCACCATGCTCTGTGTGTGACCAAAATACGCCTTATAAAATGAAAAAGAGGGAGTAACATTTAGCATATATGCCATCACATTGTATGTATAAAATATAAATTGGTCTGTTTTCTTAAATAGCTTAAGATAAAGAAAATCCTAGAAGTGCTAAAACAATTATGTTCTATTCAGTGCATTTAGGACCAATCTTATGTTACTCATGTAGGCCCCGTTTGGAACTCGGGAATTTTTCCTGATTCCTTTGAGAATTGAACTGTTTCCTATGAAATTCCTGCGTTCCAAACAGTCCCATAAACTGTTACACAAAAAATTAGAAGCTGCAATCTTTATGGATGTCTCTATCCTCTTTTGGTTTTTGCTCTTTACCTGAACAATATATGCCGATCTGTTTTTCTGTGCATGCTCACAAATTTAATGCCGCATGAAACTTAAATGTTTCACTTTGCCAGGGATAAATTGGCTGGGACCGACTGGAGCATAGTAACGACAAGTGATGGAAAGAAATATTACTATGATAATAAACAGAAGGTCAGCTCTAGATTATGGCTTAAAGCTCAGCATATCGACTATACTGGAGTTGTGTTGTTGGTCTTTCAGTATCACTATCACTTGCATTTATGTATAGCTTATTTTTAAATGCTGAGCAGATTAGCAGCTGGCAACTTCCACCAGAGGTGGCTGAGCTCATCAAGGATGCGGAGTCTGGTAACTTGAAAGGAAGTTCGATTTCACTGCAAGATGCTGGCGCAGTAGGGAATAAGGGAGAAACAACTGTAGATATAAGTACTCCTGCCATACAGACAGGTGGCCGTGGTTCGTTGCCACTTCGACAAACAGTTGCCCCTGCATCGTCTTCTGCATTGGATTTAATAAAGAAGAAATTGCAGGATGCTAGTGCTTCCAGTGTGCCTTCACCTCTTTCTACTCCTTCATCTACTGCATCCGAGTTGAATGGATCTAATTCTAAACCAGCTGATGCTGCACCTAAGGGAGAGCAAGTCTCAAATAACGGTGAAAAAATAAAAGACAACAATGGCGACGGAAATATGTCAGATTCCTCTTCAGATTCAGATGATGAGGAACATGGCCCAAGTAAAGAGGACTGTATTCGTCAGTTTAAGGTGATTCTTGTGACATTTGTCTGGATTGTGGAGTAGATGCTAAGAGAGCTCTTTGCTTCTCCATGACTTTTTCTATGTTACGACTTAACTTTGTTAACTTATTTATTTTCATTTCCACAATAGCGATGCCAGTTCAAGATACTGAAATTCGATATTTGTTTAGCACTGTTGGATCTTTTGTAACCATATGCTATTTCGAGTTTGCTTTCTGAGACAGCCTTTTGTTTTCTGTTGTATGTAGTTGGATAATTAGATAGCTGGCTAGAAGTTGCTTATTAATTAAACTAAATGATTTTTTGGTGAATTAGCATGACATGAATGCATTTTTAATTTCACAGGAGATGCTAAAGGAACGAGGAGTGGCACCATTTTCAAAGTGGGAGAAGGAACTCCCCAGAATAGTGTTTGATCCACGTTTTAAGGTTTGTGATCTTAGTATTTCATGCAATTTTTTATGGTTTGTTAAGTTTGTGATCTTAGTCATGAAGGCAACTGCCCTACTATCATTTATTCTGATGTAAATTTATGTTGTTGCCAACATGTTGCTGGAAACACTTCTTCCATGTAATGCATAATGTCATGGGGTTTCTGGTAGTTGATTGCCACTTGTATGGGATGCATTATCTTGTTTCTGAATAATTCATACATAGAGTACTGGCTACTTAGTGTTATAGTTGTATTTAAGAGGACAGCTCTTGTTTAGAACACGAAGAGAAATTTTGATTTATATGGTTTTCCGCTGGAATAATAGTTTATGGATTCCTATATTTTGTTAGCTAGTGGTAAAAATGTTGCTCAGAGAGGTACTTTATATATATATATATATATATATATATATATATATATATATATATATATAAGCTTATAAGTAGATCTACTGAATCTTTCTGCATGACTAAAAACTTCTAAATAGATATACTAAATCTGCAGCTAACTGGTGGTCTGCTTTTTATTTATTTTTGATCGAGGGCCAGAACTTGAACACATCATGACTTATCACAAGACTAACTGAGTAACCACTAACTATAGATCTTAAGGATTTTTTGTGTTTCTTTTTTTCGTGTGTGTCTGTGGTAAAGTAAGTTCGATTTGATTTTCAAGGTAGTGATAGTTTTCCTTCACAAAAGAAATGAATGTAGCTATTTATTTGGTTCAAGTTCTAATGGTGCAATGTTAGTTCCTTCTTTTTGTAATTTATATTACAAATGATTATGTCCGTAAATTTACTATGATTGCAGCTGAAGGAAAAGTCTAAAATGTCCGTATATGACCCTCTAGATGCTGTTAAAGGTTAACTCCTGTTGGGAAAATTTGAAAAAAACTAACAAACCAAGTTCATTGTGATTTGTGGTCAGTCTTCAAAATTCCAGTGATTAGAAAAGCTGGACTCCGGGTGTGTTTGGCATTCTGGTGGCTTTTTTAAAAGCACTTCTATTTTAAAAGCCATAACATAAATAGTTTACTAGAATTAGGAAAGATCCCGCATAACTAAATTCTGCAGCTCAACACCGCACAGCACAGCAATGCCAAACTGGCCCTTTGTGCACTGTTTTCACCCAATCCCATTGGTTTAGCTCGAAATAGGGGTTTACAATCCTAATCCAGCTATCCAAACAAACCCTCATATAGTAGTACATGCAAGGATCAAAAACCCGTTTCCGGGGTAAATCCCGATCATCGGCTAGAAAAAAAAAACGGCCGGTTACCGGATTTCCCGGGAAAAAACCGGATGAAAATCGCTTGAATTTGATTAAAAATCATTTAAAATTCAAAAATTAGAATTTGAACTTGCAAAACCCGGAAAAACCGGCCGGGATTCAAAATCCCGGACCCCCGCCGGTAAGCGGTTACCGGCCGGTAACCGGCAGTTACCGGCCGGGTTTTCCCCCCCTGAGTACATGTATTCTAATTGCTATGTTGTATGTTCCGAACGGATTGAGCTAAATCTGCCCTTTCCAAAGGATGCCCTAAAAGGTTCCTCCCACATAAGTAGAATTACTAAATGCTCATACAGAAGCACTTCTTTTATAGTGCTTAGTATTTTTTCTCCTCTATCTGTTAGCCTCCTGCTGCTACTGGTACCTTTACAGTGCTAATTCTATAATCAAGTGATGCTAATGATAGATTGCCCATTACAGGCTATTCCAAGTCACTCGACAAGACGGGCTATATTTGACCATTATGTTCGGACACGTGCTGACGAGGAACGGAAAGAGAAGAGAGCTGCTCAGAAGGCTGCAGTGGAGGCATATAAACAGTTACTAGAAGAAGCATCTGAGGTTCGTTATGATGCTTTGTTACATGTTGTTTGATGTTTTCCATAATTGACTTGGGCATGTAATGCTGGTCAATTTGTTTATGTTGTGGCCTATTTTTGTGATGATAGCTTTCTTAAATGTCATGCCATTTTAATGCATAAATTGCAGGACATCAACCCCAAAACAGACTACCAGGAATTTAAAAGAAAATGGGGTACTGATCCAAGATTTGAAGCCTTGGATCGAAAGGAAAGGGAGGCTCTTTTCAATGAGAAGTATGCATCTTGAATGAAGGATTTTCTGTTTCAACTTTCAAATAATGGGTTATGTACTTTTACATAATACATTTTAAAATTTTGAGCAGGGTGAAGGCTATTGAAGTGAAAGTTCAGTCAATGCGCAATGCTGTCATAACTGACTTCAAATCAATGCTTCGAGAATGTAAAGATGTAACCTCAACTAGCCGTTGGACCAAAGTAAGTTCCCTGTACTCATTCCACATTTTCACTAAACGTGTTGCATCAAGATTAAAAGATAAATGGGGCACATCTGATTTATGTAAATATTGTTAGATATGTATATAGCCTAGGATGTTCTTTGCATATTAGCAACCCTGTACATATTATATATTGGCCCTTTGGCCCATTGGAATAGAAATGAAGCCTCATTCCAACATGATATCAGAGTAAGGTTAGGGTTAGGGTTTGCCATCCGCCGCCGCCGCCGCCGCCGCCGCCGCCGCCGCTGCCGCCACCCTCCCCATCTTCTTTCTCTGTTTTTTCTATCACTGCGGCTCATCCTCCGGTTCCTCTGCTCCCACCGCAAGCCTCCCGCGCTGGATCCTAGGCGCCGCCGCCGGATCCTGCGCCAGGCTTCCCGCCGCCGGATCCGGGCCGCCTGTCAATATGATGTAACAAACCGCATTGTGATGATGATCTCCTGTTATCTACGCCTGCATATTATACTAGATAAGTAGCTTCGTGATACTTCCAAGATGTTGTGCTTATCAGCTTTGATTTCTGTGATCTTCTAATCATGATAGCAGGAATGAGTTCAACTTCTAATTGTGAGATTTGAATTATTGTCTAAACATGATATTTTGTAATATGATTTGCATAACTTGTCGATTAACCGCGTTCTTCTGTAAACTGACCAATAGACCCAGTCAACAGCTGCCTCTAACCTAGGGAGGTGTGCTGTACTGCTGTCTAGTAAGTCTGATAGCATTTTAAAACTAGCATAATGATCTAATGGTACTGTTCTGATACCTGTTTTCAAGTTCCTGATAGCATCTTAATTGGTTTTACTGACGTATGATGGTCTGTTTTGGCATGATAGCTGGCCATCTAGCTTGCATGTGGTCAGATCTCATCTTCTTGATGTTTAGATTGACGAGTCATGTGCTTTGTATATCTTTGTATAAGCCCTAAAACAGCCCCTCCCCTTTCTGGACTTCATATATAATCTACCTGTTGAATGTAGTAGGACCATATAGTATAAGTTTTGAGCTGTTTTTTATTCACCAATGAGTCTACTCATTATACAGGTGAAAGAAAATTTCCGGAGCGATCCAAGGTACAAAGTCGTGAAGCATGAAGAAAGAGAAAATATTTTTAATGAATACATAGTGGAACTAAAATCTGCTGAACAGGAAGCGGAGCAAGCTGCCAAGGCCAAAATGGATGAACAAGTTAGTCAACTTAACTGATGAATTTTGTGATGCTTTATTTACTGAATGTAGCTTGACATCTACTGTGGTGTGTATTCTCAGGCCAAGTTAAGGGAGAGGGAACGCGAAATGCGCAAAAGGAAAGAAAGGGAAGAACAGGAAATGGAGAGAGTAAAATTAAAGATTCAAAGAAAAGAGGCTGCATCTTCATATCATGCTTTACTCGTTGAAATGATAAAAGATCCCAAGGTGATTTGAGTTACTAAGTTATGCTACATTGAACCGAACATGCTTCCAATTCTTAGTACTTGGCATGTCATGTGGGGTAAGTTCTATAGTCGATGATCACGTGCAGCAAACCCAACCGGTGGCCCATCCGGTCCAACCGGTGCGCCCGATACACTGGCCAGTCTGACCGGTGGGATGATCGGTCAGACCGATCCGGATCATGGATTGAAATCCCGGCCGGTAACCGCCGGTTACCGCTTACCGGAGGGGGGCCGGGATACGGGATCCCGGCCGGTAATCCCAGGCTGTTCAAATTCAAATTCAAATTCGAATGGTTTTTAATCAAATTTGAACGAATTTCATCCGAAAAAAATCGATTTGACCGGTAACCGGACCGGTAACCGGCCGGTTACCGGTACCGGCGGCTGGCCGGGATCCACCCCGGGACCGGTTACTGGAACCATGATCCGGATTCACCTGATGAAACCAAACAGCACGAGGATGCTTAAGAATCCCTTCCAGATTGCTTTTAGAGATAAGGTAGGAATCCCTTCCGGATTTAGCAAGTAATTAGGTAAGTCCCTTCAGGACACTTAAGAATTAGGGAGAGATTGGTTTCGGAAAAGGATTGTATTAGAGTTCTTGTTAGGGGGCAGCATCGACTATATAAGGGTGCTAGGATTATCAATGAAAGGCATCATAAAAGCTATCTCAAATCTCCCTCTCTCAATTCTTCTACCTCGCCGAATCTCTCTCTGCGCCCTTACCCCTTGCACTTGCTGTTCGCCATGCCCTAGCTATCTAACCACGTCACGGCGCCTCGCCGGAAACCAGGCCCAAAGCCTCCCAGTACTCACGACTATCCGATACGATCGTTAGGTCGTGACATGGCAATGCAGCACTTCCATCTTATTTGTTTGTATTTTTTCATTTGGTTGATCTGTTTGTTTTGGTTCTTAACTGATGTCTTTTCGGTATATTAGGCATCATGGACAGAATCTAAACCAAAACTTGAAAAGGATCCACAAGGTCGTGCCCTAAATCCTGACTTAGGCCAAGGTGATGCAGAAAAGTTATTTCGTGACCATGTCAAGGACTTGTATGAGGTAAATTCCTAATATTGTGATTGTCTGTACCCTGTAGCTACTTATAAGAATATTAATTGCTCTAATATCACGGCTCCTTGCTTATCGAGTTGCTTGCTGGGCTCTGAGCCTCTGACCTGTTCCAATCGAATTCCTTTATCCACAAAGGAACTTACTAAAATATTCAACAAATTTGTATAAACCATCATAGCGAATTCTGGATGGGTGTTATTGCATATATATGTGAGTTTGGATGCTTGAGTCACTGCTACTTAAATAAAGCCGCTTCGTTTAAGCAGATATTGTAGGATTTCCATTGCAATTTATCCCACATGAGCTTTGGATGCTCGAGTTATTGCATGCTTTTGACCTGATCTGATGTTGCTATAATTTTCACCCAGCGGCGTGTCCGTGATTTCCGTGCACTTCTGTCCGAGGCCATTACTCTAGAGATAGCAAGACGGACAACAGATGAAGGAAGGACTGCGATTAACTCTTGGAGCGAAGCAAAAGGCCTTATAAGATCTGATGCAAGGTACAACAAGCTGGCAAGTAAAGACCGAGAGTCTATTTGGCGGCGCCATGCGGATGATATGGCGAGGAAACTGAAACAGTCAGACACAAAGGAGAAATCGGATACAGATGGGAGACAACGTAGGTCCTCTGATCCGCCGAGGCGGAGGTAGCCTGTAGAAATATCCACTTGTACTTCCCTAGTTGCTATTCGTGTTGTCGTTCTGCTTACACTTCCCTTTGTAACAAAACGGTATTAAATTATCACAGCCAGTTTTGATGCTAAGAGCTTCCATGTTTTAGAGATTTCGGCCATGGAATTATATTACCCTTTATGGAGCCATCTTACTGTCATGTACTAGATAAATATAGCTCTTTAGGGGGCCAAGTTTGTAATTATCAATGCTTACATGTGGAGCCAAGGAGAGGTGAGAGGGATGGCGTTCATATAAGCCAAGTCTGTAGGTGCGAGAAGGCTGAACAGAAATGAAAATTGCCTCCTAGGCTTTGCCTCTCCCCTCTCCCTGTTCTTCCTCAAATTCCTCTGACCCCACCCTAATTTCTATCTAATTCCTCCCCCAATTCTCTACTCCTTGCCCCTTGTATTAGGTTCGTAACACTTATGCTATCAAATTACAAATTGTTGCGACTGGAGATATAAATTTCCCTGGAGTACAGTACAGTACAGTTGATGAGGCTAGGAGTGCAATTGAAGCGAATACAGACGGATATCGCTTATCTATATCCTATTTTATATTTTTTCCGTAGTCCGATACGAATAGTATCGGATACCCATTTCTTCCTCTTGTTTTCGTCTTGCAAGCTTTCGGTCTTTTGTACCTTTACACAGGACATTAGATAGTAATGGTGTAATCAGAGTGAACATAGAGAGACTAATCGCTAAGATATCGAAGAAAAAAAACACTTAGTATCCCATGCATGCTCAGATACAACAATCCATCTATTTGTTATCCTGTTTCTAAGTGAAGTCATAATATGTTTTTCTCGTATCACCTGATATACAAATACATACGGATAAATATTGCTTATTCCGTATTTTTTCCTCGGAGTAAGAGTTGGGATCCGGATAGTGCTAGATACCTATTTATCTCTTCTGTATTCGCTCCATAAATCTTCGATCGGTCGGTCGGTCGGTTGAAATTATATGCTATGTTTGCATCTCTAGGCGACACATCTTGTTGTCTTCACTACACATTAAGTAGGCTAACTAAAGGTATCTCATATCTAGTTGCCGTTCACCACGGGTTTATGTGTAGTTTTTTCACCTGCACCTGTACGTCTTATCTTCTGCATCAAATGACACATCTGGCTTTGTTCTTGCATCTTCAATACACCTTGTTTCAAGGACTACGAATCCTACTACCGGTTAAATCGTGGGAGCCTTGGGGGCGATTCTAGGCACGCTACGTCGCTCTTTTTTCCTGTGCCGTCCGATTCCCCGTTGCTGTCCTTCGCGATCGTGCGATTTTATTTTCGTTTCGCGTGCCCACGGTTCCTACGCGTCGACGCTGATGCTTCGGTTCGCTCTCATCCTCATCCCCTCCGGATTCGGATTCAGTGACTTTGCAGAGCAAAGTTACACCGTGACTTTACAGATCTGGACCCTTCAGATGACATCTGACGGCTAGATCTAGATTGAGTGATTAGAGGGAGAAAAAAAAAAGATGAACAGATTGATCCAACCGTCAGATGTCATCTGGAGGATCCAGATCTGCAAAGTCACTGTGTAACTTTGCTATGCAAAGTCACTGAATCCGAATCCATCCCCTCCGTCTCTCCATCCGTTCCCTCCACGCTTTCTCTGCCGCCGCTCCTCCCCTTCCCCTCCCCCGCCCCCGCCTCAGTCCCCTCCACCTTCCTCTTCCCCGGCCCTTGGCCCCATCCCCTCCCCTCGCCTGAATCTCCACCGGGGTCGGCGACCTCCACGAGTCCGCCGAGGGACGGTCCGTGCTGATCGGCGGCGCGGCGCAGGCGATCCGCCCAGTCAGCGAGAAGATGACCTTTGTCGTGCTGCGGCAGAGCATGAGCACCGTGCAGTGCGTGCTCGTCACCAGCGCCGACGCCGGCGTCAGCACGCAGATGGTGCGCTTCGCGACCTCCCTCAGCAAGGAGAGCACCGTCGACGTCGAGGGCGTCGTCTCCCTCCCCAAGGAGCCCCTCAAGGCCACCACACAGCAGGTCCGTATCTTTGGAATTCTTTCTTGTAACTTTGTAAGGCAATATGATTATGTCTTTTTATCAGTAGCAGCCATCAGACGGCAATCTTTCCGATTACACGTTCTTATAGTCTTCGTGTAACCATCTGGTAGCTCTAGGATGCCGAATAATCATGTGAGATGGTGATTTCGTAGGGTTTTAAAGTTCCAACTACCTTGAATTATTTTCACAATAAGCTAGGTTTACTGCTGTCGCCTAATTCATACTGCATAAGCACACACATGATGCAAGTCTGGTTTGCTTGAGCTATTATCCTGTCTGTATCTGATGAATTGTTTATGTGTTCGTTTTGACTGGCAGGTGGAGATTCAGGTTTGGAAGATCTATTGCATCGATAGGCCGATCCCAACCCTTCCTATTAATCTTGAGGATGCAGCAAGGAGTGAAGCATAATTTCAAAAGGCTGAACAAGTACGCCCTGTGCAAATACTGTTTTCTGCTTGCTTTCCCTTTTCAGGAAGCACAAGTACGCCCTGTGCAAATACTGTTTTCTGCTTGCTTTCCCTTTTCAGGAAGCACTCAATTTTGTGCTCCAGCTTTCCTGCCTACGATTCTTAGAATCTTATTGTGGTTTAAGGGATTGATCTTGCCATGCTTGCAGGCTGGAGAGAAACTTGTTCGTGTTGGCCAAGATACCTGCTTTAATTATAGAGCTATTGATCTGCGGACTCCCTCGAATCAAGCAATATTCTGAATCCAATGTCAGGTTGAAAACGTGAGTCTTTGACCTCGTTTTTATTGACTGCTATCATTTATGCATTAATGGATAGTGCTATTCCAAATAGTGTGCTACGTGATCTATGATTCTATGGTTCAGCTAGCACCTTGTAATCTGTCATTCAATAAAAGCTGAGTCTGTAGAACCTTAATAATTTCATCACAGAATCATTATATTCCAGCAAAAGGCCCCCGTGTCTTGGGCACCAAGCTTAAATTGCATAAGCTGTTGCTGTTGTTTACAGACTCTGATCCAGTGATCCTTACATTTTTACCCTATAAATTGTGCCATGCAATTCTGTCTGGTTGCACTATTGCACAAATTGAGTTTAACATTCACTGTGAGTTGTGGATTTCTCAAGACCATGCATATATAGTTTAGATTCATGTCTCCATCTTACGTAATATACTAATATGTATACTGCTATGTGGATGCTCCAAGAAATGAATTTTTATTATGTATATTCCTATAGAATGTAATGTTTTTTTATTGGTTAAAAAATGTAGACCATTGTTGCATATTATCATATGCAGAAATTCAGGGAATTTCTGTTGTCAAATAGTTTTGTTGAGATCCACAGCCCAAAGCTGATTGCTGTATCGAGTGAAGGTAGTGCATCTGTATTCAAGCTACAGTACAATAGACAGCCTGCTTGTTTAGCACAATCTCCTCAATTATACAAGCAGATGGCTATCTGTAGTGGGTTTGAACGTGTATTCGAGGTCGGTCCTGTATTCAGAGCTGAGAATTCAAACACACACAGGCATCTGTGTGAGTTTGTTGGGTTGGATGCTGAAATGGAGATTAACGAGCACTATTTCGAGGTAAGGAAGATTGTAGGAAAAATGCTTTAGTTCATTTACTGAAATGATGATGACTAAGCACTGGTTTGCTTACACAGGTTTGCGATATTATAGATGGCTTATTCATAGCAATATTTAAACACTTGAATGAGAGTTGCAAGAAGGAACCCGAGACAATAAATAGGCAGTATCCATTTGAACCTCTAAAGGTACACATTCTTCTTGTTTTATGGTTTATATTATGTTATTATCTAGGTGCTTTAGCTCAAGCACAGTATGAGTGAAGCTGTGTACGTTTATTACTCCTGTGTGCGCTTGCTTCATCTATTGATTGAGATTGCATATTGAAGTTTCTTAATTGAGAAATCTGCAGTCCGTTTAGATTGCATAAGTATGGTTTGGAGTATTTGCGAAGGACAATATTTATTCAGAGCAAGTAATGAATCACGTTTGAATATTATTTAAGGGTTATGATTTGTATTTCCCAACTCACATGACATGTATTCTGTCTCTACGGCCCTATCCAGTAGCCATGGAAAATCCAGAGCTTCTTTTCTGCATGTTCCAGGCTGCTGATTCTTGGTAAATAGTAGACTCCGATATATATGGCTACTTGTGACCTATCTTGCTTGGTTGTTGTGTGAGCATGATTAATGCAAGGAGCCAAGGAGGTTTCCATCTCCAATTACATGAGTAATGCTATAGCGTGATAAGAAAATAGTTCTTTACTTTTCGTTTTCTTTCCTTTTGCAATCTGTCGTTACATGTTGCAAGAGATATTAGAGTGCAGGGTTATAGTCATAGCCAGAATCTCCAGAATTTTATCAGATAAACTTCTACAATTATTATTTGGAGTTTTGACATGTCAAAAAAAGTATGGTTGCTCTTATTTTTTTTACCAGTATATGAGAGAATCTCTAGATTTTAGAGCGAACGCGTTCTCTCTAATTTTCACTGTTTTAATTATATAATAGATCGCATGACCTAGGTAACATCTATTAACATATTGAAAAGATACGCTTTGTTGCTACTTTTCGATAGCAGGTTGTGACTTTGGAAATAACTATCAACAACTGTAGTACATTGTCAGCTTTGCTCCGGTCTATTGTAAGCTTTCATAGGTATTGTGAAGACCGGAGAACATCTTTAGGTGTCTAGGAACTTTTAACTTTTGTTTTTATAATTTAAGCGAACTATGTGATATAAATAAATGACAAAGATATTTATATGCTTTCTAGGTCACGCCATTATTGGAAGGGACATATCTCATTCAGAGACCCATTGATGAATGTGAGGCTGTGCATCAGAAAGCAAACTTGGTGAGAAACTGTTCTCCTGGAGACGGATATCAAATTCAAAATTTAAATTCTTATTCTGAGGTTCACAGACTTAGTTAAGTGCTTTCCATCAGAATGATATATATTTGTCTCTTCCACACATTCTGAATTTTTCAGGATTGATACCTATTTCTGTGCTTTTATAGTATACCTACTAATGTTAGATGCTTTGCGTTTTGTTACCTTCTGTGCTTTTGAAACATATGAGCCCTTTTATTGTAGTGCACAATAGTATACTAGACTATTGTTTTCTATTACACATTACACATAGCGCCGTACATTCTGCCATATTGAAAAGTATCTAAATATTCTTACACCGTTTGTCCATGCTGCTTTGGTGTGTCTTCGCATGTGATGCACACAATCTACTGGTCTAGCTAAATATCTGTTTTTGCTGACCAACTGTGAACAAAAAAATATCTTACCGTAATTCTCAGAGCATTGCTTATGAGGGCTTGTGCCACAGCATGCACACATCGAGATTTTATTCAGCTTGGCTGGGCGGGTTAATACTCATTCATGCTCTGGCAACACATATTCATAGATGTTGGTGGTATTGGAGAATGCTGATTATTTGTTTGTGTTTCTTTGGGCATGGTGTTGTTTCTTTCATAAGTTTTTTCCCCCACTACTGTGTAGCTGTCAATACTTAAGATTGTCGCGATGTACACCACTGCTAACAATACAACTTTAGGATTTGTGCTTTTCACTTTTTTGGAGAGCATAGAAGCACAACTTGGCTCGATATCGTCTTGTTTTCTTTAGGCATGTTTGTACCATCCAGACGAGCATGATGTCAAATTATACTAGCTATGTCACTACTCACCAGGGAAAATGCTATAGGTATAACATAAACTATATCCAAGTCTGAATTTCTATTTTTGACAAATAAGCAGGATGGGCAATACCTCCGGCCATCTGATCCAAGTTATGAGCAAGTATGGGATTCAGTAGCCATGGTCACTAGGCACACACCTTTGCCTCTTTTGGACGCTCTTCTTCAGTGGAGAGAAAGGTATGCTGATTGACCTTGAGTCCTGTGAACCCCACCCTGGTAGTCTTAGATTTCCATTATGTCGCATTGAGCTTTCAGATTTTTTGCTTACTGCTTCCTAAAAATTGTTGTTGAACAACTCTACAAATTCTCTGCAGTTTACCTTTTACTTAAGTATTGTTCTTCACTGTTCTGCAGTGAATCACCAAAAGGTGCCCAGGATGCCTCGACATACCAAAAGAAGGTTTGTTACTGGTCGACCATGTCCTTATCCTTAAAAGGAACCACTTTGTTTTCCACTGTAGTTTGTATACTCAGTAAACATCATGAGACGCATTCTGTATATTTTCGCTTAGTTGCAAATAGTCAATAGCAAGTTTTTTCATCCCAGATATCTCAGCTTCTACTTCACCTATATTTTCAATTGCATTGTCGTGTCTAAAATCTTTAATGTCTTTCTTTTTGCCCTTACTCGGCTTGCTGTTGAGTGCATATTCTGTTCAGCCTGCATTCGATTTGCCGAGTATTGCATTACAATCTGATTAACATACAGACTTTCGGATTTATGATACAAATTGGTTATGTTGTCCACTACGTTGTTTGCTTATACCAGAGATTCATACAAACTACAGCTTATGTTGTGCAACGTATTATTAGCTCTCACGTGCGCCAAGGCGCGCGACAGGCTACTAGTGTAAACACAAAGGCCGAACTACCGCGAGTCCTAGAAAAAAAAGTTAAAACAAATGGTACATCTTGAACCAAAGGAAATTATGGTTAACCCTTACACAATTCCAGATGTAGAACATTACCTATCGAGTTAGTGCTGTTGTTACCTGGCTCGATCTTCCGCATCTCTCTTCAACCTTGACTAAGCATTACGTCCCTGGGCCGGACACTGTGGGCCGGAAGTTCGTGGTATTGCGTCCCTGGTATGGGCCGGACGTTAATGGGTTTTACGTAACTGGGCCTGACGTTCGTGGGTATTGCGTCCCTGGGCCAGACGTTTCGTGGGTATTGCGTCCCTGGGCTGGGCCGGACGTTAGTGGACATTGCGTCCCTGGGCTTACACTGCACACACTCCACAACAACACACCGAAAGTAAAGAAAAGGGAGAAGGCCCCAAAACCAAACCCTCCCAAACCCTGCACTTCCCCACCATGGCGTCCGTCCTCCTCCGCCGCCGCCACCCGCCCACCTCCTCCGCCGTCTCCGCCCGCCTCCTCCGCCGCTTCTCCGCACTCCCCGACGTCGATCCCTCGCCGACCTCCGCCCCCACCGCACCTCCCTCTACCCGCACCTCCGTCCTCGACCTCCAGCTCGCCGTCCGCGCGGAGACCGACCCGGCCCGCATCCACTCGCTCGTCGCCTCGGCTCTCTCCGACCCCGCCCTCCCGCGGCTGCACACCTCGCGGCCCCTCTTCTCCCTCGCCGCCTCCCGCCTCGCGCGCCTCCGCCGCCCCGACCTCGCCGCCGCCCTCCTCCACCACCTCCTCGCCTCCGCCCCGGCCTCTCCTGGCCTCCTCGCCCGCGCCGTCTCCCTCTTTACAGGCCCTGATGACGCCCTCCGTGCCTTCTCCTCGTCCGCGTCCTCCGCCCGCTCCGATGTCTCCCTGTCCGCTCTCCTGTCCGCGCTCCTCCGCGCTGGCCGCCTCGACGACCTCAAGTCCACCTTCCAGTCCGCCGAGTCCTCACTCGGTGTCGCCCCCGGCCGCGCCACCCACAATGTCCTCCTCCACGCTCTGGTCAAGAACTCCGAGCTCGCCGCTGCCCGCCGGATGCTCGACGAAATGACCAACAAGAAGTTCAAGCACCGCCCGGCCCCAGACATCATATCGTACAATACTGTCCTTGCCGGGTACTCCACGCAGGACGATGAGGAGGGGTTTGAGAAGCTGCTGAAGGAGATCAATGCGAGCAAGCTGGAGCCGAACGTCGTCACGTACAACTGCCGGATACAGTGGTTTGCCAAGAAGGGCGAAACCTTCAAGGGGGAGGAGCTGCTTGATGTGATGGAGTCAAAGGAGGTGGTGTTGAATTACCTTACCTACAATGCGCTTGTTCAGGGGTACTGCAAGGAGGGGAATGTTGGAGCAGCAATGCGGGTGTTCAAGAGGATGAAGGTGATGAAGAGGCGGGAGGGGAGGAGTGACTTGGGTGTATCGGCACATTCCCAGACGTATGTGGTGCTGTTTAGGAGCTTGGTGGAGAAAGAGAGGCTTGACGATGCACTGTGGATTTGTAAGAGCTGCTTTGCGATGAAGGCAGCCCCATCGTTTGAGGCTGTCAAGGGTTTGGTTGAGGGGTTAGTGAAGGGAGAGAGGTCTGCAGAGGCGAAGGATGTTGTTGCCAAGATGAATTTTCTTGTGAAAGCAGATGCTAAAGTTGCTTGGGAGAAGATTGTTGGTGAATTGTCTCTTGAAGAGGGAGCACCAAGTTCAAATCCGTGATTTGCTGGAGGCATGCGTGTTACTTCTGATTGATTCACATGTTTTGGCCTTTGCAATTTGCATAATGATGAAGAAGAAGACGGGCTTTCACATGTGATCTAATGTTGTCTTCGTTTTGTCATGGGGCTATTTTTTCAAGGTCCAAAGGTTAGATCAGAATGTAATGGATGTCTATAAAGCAGAATGGTAAGAAGTGTGCCATTTCATAATCCCTTCACTGTAAGAGCTTCTTCTGTTTGTCTTTTAATAATATTTAAAAGGATGTTAAACATTTGTTGAAGTGCTAAGGGGATCATGATGGCATCTAGTATCTGTAACTGTAACATGTTCATGATGTCATCCACTATCTGTAACTGTAACATGTTTGTTTAGTGCACTTCAGAATAGTTGAAGGGTAGTGGTGTGTTTGAAGTCCCAACATGAAGTTCTTATGCTTACTTTTCCTTTGAGAGGAAGGTAGTTGGACTGTTATTAGTTTGCTCATGCATTTTGTCCATGGTACAACCAGTACAGATTAAAATAAATATCCGCAGAAATAATCTTGTAAATTAATAGATAATATAGATGGGTGGAACAAAATGCAGTATTAGTGCCTGATTTCTACAAATGTCTTGGGTACAAACTCGAGTACCTGACATTGTTTGATAGATAAAGCATAAAATTACAGTAAAATAGTGACTATGTGCACAGAGGCCGTCAAGGCATCTATGCTCCTTATGAGATGTTTAGACTATATAATTAATCTTGAAATGGTATATGTGCACAGAGGCCGTGAAGCTTGTCTGTGATCCTTTCGTGTATCTGATAGGAGTCTTCTTGGACCTCTTTCATTTTCAGTTAAGGCCTCGAACTAGCATTCCTTCAAATGTGATGCCTGGGCCAAAAGCCAAGATCAAACCCCACTCTTCCCTTATCGCCCCTTTCTTTAACTCATCCCTCAAATACTCCAACACATAGAAGACTGTATTGCTGCTCACATTCCCATAGTTCATCAAGGCCTTTCTACTAATCTTGAGTTTCTCTGGGTGAAGTTCAAGGCAAAACTCTAGCCTGTTCAATATTGCTGGTCCACCAGGATGCACAGCCCAAAATACATCATTGAACTCCTTTATCCCAACCCGATCCATGAGTGCCCTGCAAAACCCTTCTATGCGGCTTTCAATCTTTTCAGGCAAATCACGCCCCAGTTTGAAATTAATCCCTTCCTCTGAGATCTTGCCATCAATTACCTTCTCAGTCCCTGGTAGGAACTCTTGTGTTGAGAATTCAAGCTCCAAGAAGGGATTCTCCTCTGCAGTGATGGGGCCTGCTCCAATAATTGCAGCTGATGCACCATCACCAAACAGGGCAGCACCAACAAGGTCATAAGGACGTTCAGGACTTGGTGGCCTGAAGCCTAGCACGGTTGTCTCCGCAGCTATTACAAGGACACGGCTCCCTGAGTTGTTCTCAGCAATGTCCTTGGCAGTACGGAGGGCAGCGGCACCACCAGAGCAGCCAAGGAAGAGAAGGGAAGTACGCACGGTGTTTGGATGGAGGCCAAGACGAGCTGCCAGGAAAAGATCACCACCTGGGAGGCGAAGCTCACTGGATGAGATGTAGACAAGGTGGGTAATATCAGCTGCAGCACGACCCCATTCATCAAGGGCAGCACGAGCTGCAGCAGCACCAAGTTCAAGCACTGCAGCGTTGCAGATGTCAAGACGTGGTGTCAATGTTGGAACGCCCTCTGTCTTTAGCTCTGGGTGCTCATCCAGGAGCCCCTTTGACATGACAGTGTACCTTGTCTTCACTGTGGTGGTCTTGCCTGTAAAACTCAAATCATAGGGGAATGATTATCTGTACGTTAGAGGGACTGGTGCAAATCACTACATAACAAATGCATGCTATACATTGTGATTCTATACTATAATTCTTGTTTGCTCAGTGCTCACCAGAAACAGAAAAAAAAAATGATAACTAAATTGATGTCCTAGTGATTTTCTTAGAGCAAAAGTACAACTGAAGTGTAGTATTACTTATCTGTGCAATGCTGTTCGCCAAATCGAAATTTAATGTCTTTATCATTGTACTAATTCCATTTTCTACCTATGATACACAAAAATAGGCTAGGTAATTAGACTGGTGTCGTACTTATTTTCTTAAGCAAAAGTGCAACTGAAATTTAGTAATACTCATCGTTTGCATATTTTGCTCACTAAATGCAAGTTTATTGTCCTTCTCATTGTACTAGTTCCATTTTCCACCTATGATAATCGATAGGTAAACTAAAACTGGCTATATTTGTACACTGCGATGCCACAAACAAATGGCAATCTTGTGACAACTCAATTGTGCCCTTGGATATTTTTTAGGAGAGCTAACAAACTATGCTGTCAACTCAAAATTCTCAACCTAAAAATTTATTATGTAAAATAACAAATGACATGGAGGAAGACTCACAGAGGCGTTCGAGCTTTGCCCTGGTGGCGGGATCATCACAGCTGGTGTCCTGAAGGTAGGTCTCGACAAGCTTCTCTTGGGGTAGAACTTGCTCGGGGAGACCCTTGGCCACGGCGAGCATCATGGCCTTGCCCCTGCAGGAGCTATGGCTTTTGCCATTGCCACCCCTGCTGATGTTGCTGTGTCCAAGGCCAGACATTGTTACCTCACAGGCACTCTTTGATATCACTCTATGTTGATAAGTATTCTACTCCTGTGATTTCGTTGTGTGATGAAGCCATCACAACATGCTTAGGTGCTTTAATAGGGGATGGTTGTGTAGGGGGTTGTTTGGTTTCAGGCTTTCAGGCTTGCAATTGCAGGGGACGACGGCATGAGTAAAAACTAAAAAGTATGGCAGGTTCCTGACTGGTCATCTCGTTTTCTCCCTTTCTTGCGGGGAATAAGGTTCATTGTTTCCACCGTTCTTCGGTTTGCCCAGTATTTTTGCTCATCTATCTGGTGTGATCTTTGTGTAATCGTATGTATGATGCGAAAAGTAATGCTTACTAATGCTAAATTCTACGGGCAGATTTTGTTTACAAGAAATATAGTGGACGCTGAAGTCTGGGCTAATACACTCGTTAACAAGAAATGCAGTTGCAGCATGCCAAACTGCTGCACGATAATACTTGGGTGGCAATACCGACGTCTTAGTTAGAAATTCGTTGTACAAGCGAACGTTCATGTCGTCTCAGTGTTCTGTTGTTTAAAATTTGCCAAGTCGTTTACCGGATTATGCAGAAATGAACGGCACATCGTTCTGACTGAGACCCTGGAGCTGAAACTTTGACGTTTTGCTACTGCTTGCTGCAAGCCTGCACTAGTCTTTAAGCCGGCGCTGCTGTCGTCTGTCAGCTCTGTTCGTGACATGGATTGTGGCCGAGTGAGTCCAATTCAACGAAGAGGAGTGTCGGAGGCTGTGTTTCCCTGTGGTCTCTCGAGTCTCAACCCCTCCCACCGTGTCCGGATGGATGTGCTCAAGCTCATGCACACGGCACGGCGCCGGTGGCACGCCCCACTTGAGCCCGCGGCCGCGGCCCTCGCGCACCGCGCCATCCCATCCTTGCCAACGCCGCGGGCTCCGGATCGAGCCGGGCAGTAGGTAGGTCGCGGACCAGGCGGCGGCACAGGCAGCATTGGCTGCAAAAACTGCGAACAAGTGGGAGGATTGCTCGGCGGTTCGTGCCGTGGCCGAGTGTCATCGATCAACCGACTGCGGGTTCAGTAAGGAGGAACTGAACATCGTCGCTGTACTGATAGGTTCGTTTGCGAACGGAAGAGAATGCCACGCGACATGTGTGGTTAATATTTCACAAAACGGGTTCTAAACTTGTAATCGTTTTGGCTTTCTTTCCTGAGAATTGTCAGCGCTTGCTTCCTTTCGCTGCCTTTCCGAACTCACCGTCTCCAAGATGGTGCGCAGGCGTAGCACGTAGTAACCTTACCTTATCCGATCGTTGGGAGCCAGCAGCTGTCCCACCTGGCGCAGCGTGTCGGCGTCGTCAACCTTTTTTTTTTTTTTTTTTAAAAAGGGAAACCTGCTTTTATAGAAAGCATATAAGACGGCGTCGTCAACCTCGCCGAGGGGTTCCCCGACTTCCCCGCGCCCGCCCATGTCAAGGCCGCCGCCGACCTCAACCAGTACAGGTCCGTCTCCCGCCACTCAACGCGTAGTTAGCGCGAAATGCTTCTACCCCAGTAATGGCTACTACTCCACTGCCTGTGATTTTACCAACCTATTGACGCACATTCGGCTCAAGACATGTGCAGGGGATCTGCGACATCCTCTCGGAGACGATGAAACGGGACCATGGCCTCGATGTCGATCCCCTCACGGACTTCTTGATTTGCCGTGGGCAATCTGAAGCGTTCGCTAGTAGTACAGATAATGGGCATTCTGTATGAGCTACTGAATTATGATAGTTTAAGAGAAATGCTACTTAGTGAATCTTGTTAATGGATCCACGATTTTTTTTTCTTGCAGTAATAGACCAAGGGGGTGAAGTTTTACTTTTCGATCCTGCTTATGAAACTATCAATCAAACATGCATTGAACTAGCCGGAGGTGCCGGCAGCATATCTCGTGGACATGCTGTGCTTCGTGACATGGCCGATCCGGGTGCTCCATCGTGAATGCAGCAGTTAGGATTGAGCCTCCCTCCCATTTCTGCCCACTTTGCGGTAACACCCCCCCCCCCTGCGGTCCGACAGAACTTCCGTGCGAACCTCTCCCCCGGATCCCCAAATACACTAACCTTGGCAGAGTTTTATCATATTTTTTTCCTAAACTTACTTAAGGTTAGGTCATCAAAATCGGTGCCACACATCGGCCAGTAAAAATGAATCTTGCCACACTTTTTTGAGTCAATTACGCGTTGGACCCAGCTGATAGAAAATAAATCTTACCACAAATATGACTATGAACCAAACAGACGGCTTCTGCGACACTGACCGTGCCGGCAAGCACTTGAGGATGTCCGGCCAAGCTTTAGTCGTCGGAGACGAGAAGACCATCTGCTCAAATGCTCAATGGTGCGGCCGACTGGCACTCGGCGTCCAACGGGCGGACGTGTGGAGGACGTCCACCTCGCACCTCGCGGCCAGTCTTTTAGTTGGCTATCCGCGTGTTTGGATCCCTTGGGTCCTGACAGTAACCTCGTTTCGTTTACTGGAATATGGAGATGCCTCTGGCGTCATGTCATGGCATCTACAAATACTGACATGCACATTGGAAGAGTTCTGTACAAATTAGGTACAATCGCACGAAGGACTCCATATCACCTACAACTAAGGCTGATCTAAGTTCGCCAAATTGAGACAATAGTCACTCAACGGTCCAACTGAGAAGGAATCCACAAGTAATCACTTCCTACGTCGACAAAAAAAAGACCAGATAGATAACTAAGGCTCGGCAATTGCCTGAAATTACTGGAAGTAAATGCCAAACGAGTCGTATCACAACCTTGGCCTCTAAATAGAAATGCTAAGTTAGCAGTGAGAATTATGATGACACTGTGAAGGGTCAAAGACATTGCAATTCTAATAGAAACTGTCGGATCTGACCAAGCGTTCAACAAGATAATTATTACTAAAACTCAACTAGAATCGCTGGGAACTTAATTACAAGTTTTTGCATGAGACAGAGAAAGGATGAATGGTATCAAAAGGAGACATAAGAGGCACCCATGTTTCACGTCGATTTAAGCTACACATAGCGTGGCATCCCTTAGTCCCTTTCTGCACCATACAAAAAAGAGGGTGTTGGGAAATTGGAATTTGACAAAACACATGGTAGGATGAAAGGCAGCATGACATGTTTATACTTTTTATAAATACCGCTGACTTAAGAATCTGCTACATAAACTGATGGAAATTTTACTTACAGGTACGCCACGAAAGCTGGATCCTCAAGCTGTAGCTCCACCTACAGATAGACAGATGTGGCGTGCCATATAAGTCACAGAATCGGGACAGGACAAGGACAAATATATTAAAAATCAAAGTGAAATTAGAATCAAAAGAAGGAAATAGTTGGTGAAACAAGCATGGGCAGTATGAATTAATGATACTAATAACCAGCTAGATAACACTTCCAGTTTTGCTAATGGAGCCGTTTGACGAATTCTTTCTAGCAAGAGTTTATTGAACGTGACAATTTTATATGCTCAGGACTTTCAATGAACTGCTTTGAAGACTATCAAAGGTTCAGTTTAGTTCTTTGGGTGTTATAAAGTTCATCTAGTGTATTTGCCGGGATAGAGTTAATAGATGTGCATATCATGTTGCATCCGTATTCTTAAGACAGAAGATTGAGTTTCTACATGATCATTTCAAACAAGAAAGCGCAAATGCTCACCAAAGCTGCTTAGAGAACTACAACCAAGGCTCCATAACTATTTTACAAATTTACAATAAACATCAATACAAAAATGAAACATATTTTCATGTAGAAACGACATAGTCACAAAACTTGATAATGACTCTGCTAAACTCGTTAAGGATTCCTTCCAACAAAAGTAAGTCAATTAAGGACAACGTAAAAACTACTCCCTCCATTCCAGATTAGAGGGCATATAACTTTTTCAGTTTTGTTTAAAAATATAAGGTGTACATGCGACTTTAATGATATTTTCTCTTTTTTGTCTTCATTTATCTCCCCTCTCTCTTCAACATTTATGAGTAAACACCCTCCCACACTATTCTCTCTTATTCCCAAGACATTAACACTAGGGACATCATGATCATTTCCCTCTACTATCCTCTTGATTTTACAACTTTCTTAATCTCCGTGTATGACCATAAGGGTATGTACAATGGTACAGACAGCTGCTGTCTATAATAACTCTCCATGTCACCTATAGACAGCACTAAAGACAGCTCATACAATGGGTCGTGGTGATACAGTCGGCTATATGATTGTAGACAACACACAATCTTTAATGCTTTTCTTAATTCTGGTGCTATAGTCGGCTGCAGGATTGTAGACAGCAATATTCTCTCTCTTCATTCTCTTTCATCCATCTCAGCAAAAATCCTATGTGGCAGATGCTATAGACGGTTGACATAAGCCCATTGTACATGCCCTAATACGTCTTATAATCTGGAATGGGGGAGTACATTATATGGGAGGGCACCTACCGTAGATCAGAACGGCCCAAGCGGGCAGACTAAACTTTCATCGCAGATATTAGGACAGAACTTATAGTTATGCTCCGGCATCCCCACAGTGTAGATGGTCTCCAATGCTGCTGTCTTGGGGTCGTAGTAGCCCAATGACCAACCGGTGTTGAGCAAAATCCGCCCATCCTTTGGATCAACAGCCAATGGTGTAGTCTTCTCTGACAAATACTCTGGCGAGAACTCTTTGAGCTCTATATGATATTCCATAAACCAGGTACCAATGCCTTTCATCATCCATATGTCAATGACATTCATGCTCTGGTCAGAACAAGGCACACAAAGTGCACCTTGAAGTTGGAGGATGGACATACGCCCTCTGTCACGGCTGCATGGAGGACCTTGCAGAACCTCAAATTCATCTGTCACAACATCGAATGCCACGATTTCACATCTTAAGAGAAATTGGTCCAAGATTAGGCTCTACTAACCAGTATATTTTGCCATTGACGTTGGTGGGTGTCATGTCGGCTACTGGTCTAGAAGGAGGGTATATTGAGTGCCATTCCAGGTCTTTCACATACCGCATTTTGCACTGCAGTTCATAATCTCTTGTTTCCAAGTTCTTCTGTAGGTAATATGCACCAGCATATGCTTGTTAATCTCTGAGTCGTAACCCAACCCGAGGCGGCCAGCAAAGAAAGTGCCATCGCGATCATCAAACTCTACATGCTTACAATAACCCATGGCAGGATTGCATACAAAATCCGAGAAACCGCAGCTCCCCACGTTGAGACCGTGACAAGGCTGGGAACATACAAGATCATGGATCAAGCCTGGCCCAAGTGCAACAGACGGCGAGAAATACGGCGGGTAATTGTTCTGTACTTCTGATACCTAGGACTGCGATTGGGCCGGTCCAGACCTGGCCCGCAATGCCCATACAACATGTTGACTGGCGTATACAACAGCAGCTCAACGTGTTTACGTCAAATCTTTCTAAAAAGACATGTTTACTATCATATTTGCTCATGTTCATTTCGAACTGAAATTAGAACGATCATAAATAATTATTCATTTGCAATGCAAGGTTAAAAGTATTCTCAAACGGCTTGAGGTGAAGTCCACAAATAGCTAGGAGTGTTAAGACTTCGTGTCAAGAAAAAAAAAAGAGTGTTAAAGACTTCCCTGACAATAAAGAAAAGAGGGATTTGATGATTTGCCACGATAAAAAGATGTGCATTTGATGATTTGTCACTCTATGTTTTACTGACATGTGGTCTCGAGACCCACATACCAGTTAGAATCATCAATAATTCCTAAAGGAAAAGAGTTCTCTGCTTCCATTTAACTGATATTTGAACAGACAGTGCGTTGCCTTTGCAAAGCCGCCCACTTGACTGTGAAAATCGTCACACTGAACAATGAGTGTCTAACATCGCTCCTTTTTTTTTTTACCCAATCACATGAGACGACCACGGGAGCTAATGCTCAAGTCGTGACGGATTGGGAGCCTATAACTCCCCTTGTCAGCTGAGTCCCAGTTCAATCCTCAATCGAATAAATCTACAGACACACTGTACTGTTTTTTCCACCTCTTTAATGCAGTGTGGCAATCCTCCTGTCATGCCTTTCAAAAAAAAAATATCCATCCACTTTGCTACTTTGTTACTTGAGATATTATTAGGGGGCATTTTTGTTATATCTTATCACAAGTACATTTTTCCTTAATATGTGTGCACTAGTCTAAAGTACTATCGAGTAAACGAAAACGGAGGGAGTAGAATCAACAGCAGGTATGCCAGGAGCACTCCATCTAGTCTTCTCAATTCCCAGGCCCAGGATACAAAGACCATTCAGCAATATACAATAGCTTTCACAGAATAAATTCAAGCCATACTTCTTGCTAGGAAAACCAACTTGATGAGCACTGCCTGCCTCTGTGTATCCATAAGCATCAGCGTATCCCCTTAATGCCGCTTGACCACTTCTTGTAATTTGTCCCATTCTTTATCTCTTGTTTGATCCTCGAAGAAAAAAAAAGCATAGACCATAGCAGCGGTGGACCTAGGAATTCTAGATAGGTGTTCGAACTTCGGAGCTAGATTGTCCGTCTACACCGATGAACTGCAGTAATCTTGAATAGGGATCCTACAACGATAAAAAGAATCCCCATAAAAATACCACTAGATCGAGCACCAGTGATTTCGTATCCAGTCAAAATCTTGGCTAATTGATCAAAGTGGGATTGCGACACATCATTTCTCCAAAACACCGATACGACGATACACGTGTGTGTATATATATATATATATATATATATATATATATATATATAATAAATAGAAATAAAACATATAGAAATTAATGACTTCTTATGAGGAAATGGGCAACATAAGGCGAGCATAATGCATGAATTAAAAAACAAATTATATACATCAATCACACTTGCATACCTTGCCGATCTTGCATCTTTTTGCTCTTTTCCGTCAAGAAGAAACCCCCGGTCTAAGAGGAAGCTGAATGTTTCTTCTATGGAGCAAAAATTAGCATATAAACATATGTAAGGACCCAAGTAACTGCCCATTGCCCAAGGCAAATATTGTATTTTTGTACAACATCCATTAGAAAGAACGAAGAAAGTAGAGGCTAGACTCCAGAAATAACCAGAGCTAGAGCAGAGAAGAGCTAGGGAGAAGAAGTGGAGTGGGCATAGCACCTAGATCTGGAGAGAGGAGGTAGGGCAAATGAATGGTCGAAAGGAGTCGGATGACGATGAGGAGATGTTGTTCCAAGGTCCGCAGAACACCATCAATCACATATATGGGGATCGTCGGCATACGAGTCAAGGCGACAGGTTAAGGCTGTCGAACGCGAGGTAAACTCTATTGACTCTCCTCTTGTCAATAAGATGCCGAAATGGTCGGAAGTCACCATCTCTTTCGAGAAGGGTGACTGCCCAATCCCTTCGACTCGACCAGGTTGATTTTCGATCGTGGTCAAACCCACCATCAACAACTGTCGAGTAAATCGAGTGTTAGTTGATGGTGGTAGCTCGTTAAACATTCTGTTTATGAGTGCCCTAGGTGAGATGCAGGTACCCAGGACTAAGGTAAGACCGGTATGATACTCTTTTCATAGAATCGTACCGGGGTCTTCGGCCAAACCTATTGGTCAAGTTTCTCTTCCTTTAACATTTGGTTCACCAAGTAATTTCAGGACAAAGAAGATCTCTTTTGATGTGGTCGATTTCGATACAGCATATAACGCCATACTCGAACGACCAACTTTGGCAAAATTCTTAATAGCTACTCATTATGGGTATCAATGTCTTAATATGCCAGGTCCCAAAGGAGTGATCACAATTCATTGTGATAAGAAGATGGCGCATACCTGAGATTGTCGATCCCTTGATATGGTTGGTGAGATACCAGCTCGAGAAGAAAGTTAGCCTTCGACTAGCAAGTGAAGCCTAAAGCTGCACCAAGCTGAACGACCAAGTGAAAGAGGTTCCTCTGGATGCAGAGGTGCCCTCAAAGACTGTTCGCATCGGGGATACTTCCGACCCCAAATAGGAAGACATGCCCAGAGTCCCCAGGGAAGTGATCGAGTACAGGCTAGCTTTATGGCCTGACAAAGTACCCGTAAAACAAAAATTACGGAGATTTGCCCCTGATCGACGAGATGCTATTAGGTCAGAATTGGACAAGCTACTTAAAGCAGACTTTATAAGAGAAGTCGACCACCCAGAGTGGTTGACCAATCCTGTAATGGTTAGGAAGTTAAACGACAAATGGCGTATGTGCGTAGACTTCACTGATCTTAATAAAGCTTGTCCAAAATATGATTTCCATTTACCTCGTATCGATTAGTTGGTTGATTCTACTGCTGGTTGTGAAGTGTTAAGTTTTCTAGATGCATATTTTGTTTACCACCAGATCAATATGTGTCTAGAAGATGAAGAAAAGACTGCATTTATTACACCATTTGGTATATTTTGCTACGTCAAAATGCCATTTGGTCTAAACAAATGATGGTGCTTCTTTTCAGCACTTGATGCAAGTGACTTTTCACCTCAACTAGGCCGAAATTTGGAAGCCTGTGTTGATGATCTAGTCGTAAAAAGCATCAAACGACTTAATCACATCATCGACTTGCAAGAAACATTCGACAACCTCAGAAAGCATCGCTTGACACTCAATCCTGAGAAGTGTGTGTTCAGAGTCTTTTCAGGAAAATTGCTCAGATTCCTAGTCTTTGGACAAGGAATCGAAGTAAATCGTGAAAAGATAAAGACCATCGTGCAAATACGCCCTCCGACCATGAAGAAAGAAGTCCAGAAACTCACAAGATGCATGACTGCTTTAATTCGTTTCATCGCACGCCTGGGAGAAAAAGGACTACCTTTGTTCAAACTTCTAAGGAAGCACGAGGGTTTCGAGTGGTCGAAAGAGGCAAACGCTGCCTATGAGGATGTTACGAGGTATCTTACGAGTGCTCCAATTCTAGTTTCTCCGAAACCAGGAGAGACGCTCTTAATTTATCTAGCTGTCATGCCATAGGCAGTGAGCGCAGTACTGGTCGTAGAACGTGAGAACGTACAATGATCGGTTTACTATGTAAGTGAAGTTTTACACGGGCCTAAGGAGCGTTACCCTCAGGTCTAAAAACTTCTATATGCCCTCCTCATGTCTTTGAGGAAACTGCGATATTATTTTCAAGTGCACAAACTAGCTGTGTCGTCTGAGTTTTCCTTGGGTGCAATCCTCCAGAATAGGCAAACAGCGGGACACATGGCAAATAGTCAGTCGAACTTGGTGAGTTCGACATCCATTTTGTGTCTCGAACGACCATTAAATCCTAAATCTTGGCAGGCTTTGTTGTCGAATGGACAAATCCTGAACCTGTTCAGGATCCCTAGCATGATTCCCACCACCAGTGAACGATGTACTTTGACGGGTCACTTACTTTAAGTAGCTCAGGGGCTGGGGTGGTCCTGGAATCTCCTACCGGAGAGACGTTAAAGTACGTCATACAATTAAACTTTCAGGCCACTAACAAAATGGATGACCATGAGAGGAGACTCTCAACTAGTCGTGAATCGGGGCGGAAAAGAGTACCAGTGCTGTAACCCGACTATGTCTCGGTACTCATCGGAAGTCTGTAAAGTTGAAAAGCATTTTTTTGGTTTTAAGGTACAATTCATCCCTTGAAAGGATAATTTCCTCGCAGACCAGCTTGCCCGTATAGCTTCTTCCCGATCGGAAGTACCAAAAGGAGTCTCTTGGAATAGCTCCGGAAGCCGTCTTTGATGGAAGAACCAGAGACACCTCCTATTGAGACGGTCTCTCTAGAATACGAGGATACCTGGATAACTCTCATCTACGAGTATCTTCAGAAGGGTTCCGTACCCGAAGACGATCTCGAGGCGGATCGCTTATCTCGTAAGGGCAAAATGTATACTTTGGTCGAAGGAGTCCTCTATAAACGAGGTACTCAAGGGGTGCTCATGCGATGCATTCCATAGAGTGAAGGATTAAAACTCCTTCACGACATACACAGAGGCATATGTGGAACTCATGCTTCCTGCAGAACACTGGTCGGTAAGGCCTTTCGACAAGGTTTCTACTGGCCAACGGCCCTGTACGATGCCAAAGAGCTAGTTAAGAAGTGTGTACAATGCCAGTTTTATAGCAGACAGATACACCAACCGGCTCAGGCATTACAAACAATCCCTCTATCTTGTCCTTTTGCGACCTGGGGTCTCAATATCCTAGAACTGTTCCCCAAAGCTCCAGGCAGTTTCAAGTTTCTTTTTGTGGCTATTGATACGTTCACAAAATGGATAGAAGCCGAGCCTGTGACTGTGATAACAACGAATGCAACAAAATGGTTCATGATGAGATGTGTAATTACTCGGTTAGGAGTCCCAAGTCGAATAAACATAGATAATGGAAGACAATTTTTTAGCGCAAAATTTTAGGAATTTTGCGACGAGTTGGGTACTAAGCTGTGTTACGCTTCCGTTGCCCACCCCCAAAGCAATGAGGCGATCGAAAGAGCAAACGACCAAATAATGCTGGGAATCAAAACTCAAGTTTTCGACCAGCTTGTCAAGCACTCGAAGGCTTGGGTACGAGAATTACCCTCAGTATTATAAGCAGTTCATACGACTGCTAGTCGGGCTACAGGTGAAACACCATTTTTCCTAGTTTTCGGTGCCGAAGCCATGCTTCCGTCAGATTTAAAGATCAGGTCGGCACGAGTCAAAAACTTTAACGACTCCGCCTAGGAACAACTTCGAGCGGACGACATCAACCTGCTCGAAGAGAAGAGAAACCAAGCCTTAATCCGTTCAGCGGTCTACCAACAAGCCCTGCGCAGATACTACAATCATGACGCCCAACCTCGCAGCCTTGCTATAGGTGACTTGGTATTGAAGCTCATACAATCCCAGTCTAATCGGAACAAACTTCCCCCAAGTGGGAAGGTCCTTACACTGTGATCGAAGTTACGCGTCCAGGTTCGGTACGATTAGCAATGGAAGATGGTCGAGTTCTCTCAAACTCTTGGAACATCGACCAGTTACGTAAGTTTTATGTGTAACAAATCACCACAACAATAAAGCATCAGGTTCCTTCTATCTTTATTGTCTTATATTGAGTAGTATTTCTATAAACTTTCGATCATTTTTTCTACACTCAGTTTTTTCTTTACACTGGTCGAAGGAAGGTAACAATAACTAGTCGAAACGTTTCCTCTTTTTATGTGGTCCAGTCCGCTAGAAGGAACTTTCTAGTGTCACATTGTTCCTAACTTTTGCTGCCAATACAAAGATGGTCGAAAGATTTTAAGCCAACTCTTTTCACCTTAGTTTTTTTCTTCATTTATTTTGAAAAATACTCTAAGCAGAGTGCACTTTTGAGATTTATTCGACTGCTTTTGGTAAGCTCGATCAATTATAACTAGTCGAAGGAAGAAACACACCTAGTCGAAGTCTCTCCTCTCTACACATGGTCCTGCCCACTAGAAGGAACTTCCTAGCGTCGTCCTGTTTCCTACTGTTGCTACCAAGGCAAGCTTATCGAGTCTACTGAAAAAGGTTGAATGAATTTATAAGGTCCTATAGACGTTTGTCTAACTCAAGTTGTTGTTCTTGATTTGATTAATCTGGTCAGAGATGGTAACATCACCTAGTCGAAGTCTTTCCTCTCTACACGTGGTCCTACCCACTAGAAGGAACTTCCTAGCGTCGATTCGTTTCTACTCTTTCGACCAGTGTAGGATAATCGTGATCGAAAACTATAAGTTAACCAAATCTCTCTGTTTTCATAAACTATTTTTTACTATTTACTTAGTTTATTCACACAAACTAAGCAAATAGTCGGGGCTAGAATAAAGTTATAAATATGACTTCAATTCTTAGTCTTGGTTTCTTTTTTCATTCATTATCTTATGAGTTACTGACTACTCGACAAGATGATTTGCAGAAAAAAGGAGGGGAAAAGGAAGGATTACTGGTCTTAACCTCTTTTTCATTTATTATCTTATGAGTTACTAATTACTCTACGAGATGATTTGCAGGAAAAAGGGAAGCTTATATATATCAATAAAAAACTTGTCTTTACAGGTCCCTTTTACAGGCTAATCCGACGAAGGAGATCCCATCTACATCTCCTCTGAGAATTTCTTACTGACCGCCTGTATTTCTTCAATCAACTGTATCACTTCTGCTTTAGGGTAGTCGAAGTCAGTTTCGATTGGTTGCACGCTAAGGTTGGGGTCACAAGCTTTAAGTTTTGCCAAAGCATAACTTACTGCATCTTTGACCGTCTCCTTTATCGAGTCAGCTTGATTGGCATTCAGAGTGGTCACCAGCTCTTTTAAAGTCCCGACTTGTTCTCCAATGACACTCATGTGAGCAGATATCGCGTCTTCATGAGAAGCAATCCTCTCAGCACGTAGCTCACCGAGTACATTGTTTAAGAGAGAAATTTTGTCATGAAGGTTGACCTTCATCGACTTCATCTCCTCCTGGTTACGAGTTGAAGCCTCACGGATTCGTTTTATTTCGACCGCTTGCTCTAAAAAGAGAAAGTTTGGTCAGGCAAAATAAATCTTAGAGGACTTAAAAACCAAACTGGTCACAGGTAAAGAGTTGCTTTGTGAGGACCCCAGTTTATTTGGTTTGTAATGCTTAACCAACCACCTGGCCCTAGCATCACAAATCAAATAAACTGATCCTCGAGATATGTATACTTCCTGCGCAAGATACACACCCTGTACCAAATTAGACATCAACTCCATTCCACACATAGAGTCCAAACACAACACTACCAAACGGAAGATAAACAAAAGTATAGGTTATTACGGACAGTGGACCGCCCAAAAGATACTCAAATAACAACGAAAGACAATGAAGCAAAATGCCATAAGATGGCTATAAACAAAGCCAATCGGTGTGCCTTCAACCCACAAGGCATCCGACCGGACCGCCAAGCCTAGTCGTCACCCACGAAGCGACAGCACAACTCACAGAAGTGAGGCCCCTGAGGCTCACCTTCTTCCTCTGCAACAAAAACATTAAGCAAAGCACCTGAGTACAAAGATTGTCTTTGTACCCGCAAGACTGACGTGTAAACTAGCAGACCTGTTCATATGCTACATGCAGGCTTATTTGGTGGAAGTCATATGTTTCATTTGCATAAAGCCAACTTTATTTGCAATAATGTAATGTAATTTAAAGGCAAGTTTGCAATTCATTTTTACTGTTGAAATAATCATAAATAAAGATAGGTACAAGCAACCACCTAGAAGTGATCTGTCCCAATAGTCACCACAACATAGCACTAATCCCAGTTCGTACCACCCATCAAGTTTTAATTTAAATGTTGTAGTCTAACTCTCGATAAGCTTACCCAAGCGTGTCCATCACCTAGGGCGAGGCTATTCGAATAGTTTTTAACCTGCAGGTGTACCATCGCACCCACACCTCGGATCGCCTTTAAGCCAAGCACACTTCAAGGTATGCAAGCACACTAAGTCCTACGAGACTGTTTCCAATATTGTGTATCAACCCCGAGCCGCTCGTATGGGTAGAAACACCATACGCTTACATGGTAAAGCCGAAAAGACAACTACCCACTCAGGATAAAGCTTTTCGGACAACTACCATGCTCCCACCTCCATCCCTCCTGCGACCTCCTGCGACCCGGGACCAATACACTCCAAAGTACTAGGTCAAGAGAGGTCCCATACCCTCTAGTGTGGTTAGCACGCTGAAATGCCTGGATAACAGAAACTCACAAGATGTTCGGTCCTTAATTGACCCGGGCACCTTTCTAGTCACACCCAACAGATCACACCAATCTTACCATTGTGCCCGCGTCTAAATCATTTTTGTTTTTGGTTTTAGTTTTGCAAGTAAGCATAGCAAAATGCTGAAACATAAAGTTGTAGTAAATTTTGTGTGATCAAGGTTACCGACTAAAGTCGATAACCGCCAGATTCTACCGATAGCTAAGCATGTCTAAGCAAGTTGAAATCGTATCTACTAAGTGACAAGAGATCATCCAATGACCTCTAATCACAAAGAAATAACCTAGGCTCGGTAGTAGAGATCAATATTTTGGCTACAGGATATGCAACACGGATTTAACTAATCAATTTAACACAAATTAAGCAATGCATACATACAATTTGAAACAAAATATTAATCTTTAAAATACTGGGATTAAACATGATCAAATCGCTTGCACGGCGCTTGTTGCTCAATATGTTATGGAGGATCGTTCTCGTGGTTGCCGCAAATATCGGCTTCAACGATCGAACAACGAAGAAATAAGAACGAATAACACCGACAAAACTCAAACATACAACAACATCAAATCATGCCAAAACTCACACAACAGCCTAAACAAGATATAACAAAATTTTACAAACAGGGAACAAATCATTTTAAGTTATTAGCAATTTTCTATGAATTTTCTAAGCTAAAAACACAACAAGTTACTAATTAATCACTTAACAAATTTTCATGAACAGAACCAGTGTATAAAACCTATCCTAATAGTTAGTATATGAAAATGAAATTCTACTGAATTGGGTTAGTTTAATTTGGACAATTACTGGAAAAGATATGCATTTTCTAATTTAGAAGATACATAAGACACCATTTTATTAGATAATAGATTTTTGCTATAGAGGCATGGATGAAACTAATTTTAGTAAATAATACATTTAAAATGAAAATTAACAAAGACTGGTTTCATGCAATTTGGACAAAAATTGAATTAGATATACATTTTACAAGTTTGATTGAATTAATGACTCAACAGAAAACATAAACCGTAAATACTAAAGCAATGAATACTTTTTCTACCGCAACAAGAAGCCCCACCATCGACAATGGGCCGCGCGAACGCTCGACCAGACAACGCACTCGCTAAAGTGACGTCGGCGTATTCAAAGAATACGCCTTGACTTACTAAAGTGCAAACCTAAAACACTCTCACAGAAGCACGTTTCCCATCGAGAAAACGATTACGAGCTACACAACCCTAATCGACAAAGATGGGCCCACATGGCAGTGACTCAGAGAATAAATAACGGGCTGGATTAAAGGATTTCTAAACGCGATTAACCTAAGAGGGCCCACAAATCAGTGACTCAAAGAAGACATGATTAAAGTCAAACAAATCATCACCGGCGGTTCACCGCGAGCACGGCACGGTATGCGCGCGGCGCGAACGGATCTTGCAAACCAGGAGGTTTCTGGGCGAAAGAGTGGTACCTTCGGGTTCGCAAGGACCTAGCGAACTCAATGACGGTGACGCGGACCCACGAAGATGCCGGCGGCGAGCTGGCGGCGAACGGAGGCGGAGAAGAAGGTGCGGTGCGCGCGGAGATGACGCTACAGACGACGAGAAGCTTCGAGAAGGTGCGCCACGAGATCGCGGAGACACCAGGAACGATAAGCCCACGATCTTGATGATGGAGGAGGACGGTGGCGCCCGGAATCGACACGGCGGCGCTTTACCGAGTTTGAGAAGAAAGCGACGCACACCCTCTGATGCACCAAAGAGCGAAACAAGGTCACGGTTAGACTCAGCACAGTGATGCGATCCTAAGGGACCAAGTGTCGAAGCTAGAAACTCACCAGAGCACTAGTAAGCTTGCAGAGCCGAGATCACCGGAGGCGGAGACGATGAAGTGGCTCCGGATGATTCACTGGGTGCTACGAGCTCGGAACGGGCAAAATGGATGCGCGAGAGAGCGGATCACGCGCGCGATCGCGGGCTCGAGGGCGGCGCTAACACGGCGGCATTGCTTCGGTTCTTCTCCCACGGAAGGAAATTTGGGCGGAGAAAACACAAGAATGGACGCCAAGGGTAGTGGATGGGCTCGGTGGGTAGATGAGATCCCGCGATGCTTCACGGTGACACGAGGACAAAAAGGTGGCGGCGACGAGGACGTGGCAAGCATGCGCGCCGCCGCGTGAGCTCCGGTGAGTGCGAGAAGACGAGGTTGATGCCGACAGGTGGGACCCACATGTCGCGATGGAGCAAAGCGGTGCGAACCGGAGGTTTGATTTGATCAGATCGCACCGACCGCTGGATCCAAATGGACTACCGAGATTGGTGTATGCATTCGGACAGGTCGGTTGCGCACGCGACGTGGATCGTTCGATTTGCATCGGACGGTCACGATCGATTGGTCTCGCGCGCGGTGCAACTAGTTGACGCGACCGAGTCAATTGGCGCGGTCGGATTTGAGTCGGGCTCGGGTTCGAGCCCGACAAACAGTGTTTTCTGATTTTTTTATTTTAAAAGCTGAGAGAGTTTAGGGAATTTTTAGAGATAGATCCCGAGCTCCAAAAATTCCGAAATTTTTATGGTAGCTACTTGAGACAGAGATCAACATTGCATAAATTTTCCAGAACTTTTTATGCACTGAAAAATTCTGCAGAAAATTCACAAGCACGCTGACCAAGGGTTTGACCAGGTTTCCAACTAGTTTGACTTGGCCATTTGAAATAGCAAATAAAATCTAAAAATTGTGAAATAATTCAGGGAGGTAGATAGGATGATCAAGATGATAGGAAAAATAATTTCAGAGGATGATCACAAGTTTGAAGGCTAAGAATTTGCTGACAACAATTTCCATTCACAAGAATTTAATTCTAGAAAATGGAAATTGCTAGGGAAAAATGTAGGAACTTTCAAATGATTTGAAGAGACAACAAAAGTTTTTATTCCTCCTCAAAATTTTACATTTGAAATACAAACCCTAAGTTAGGGCTGTTACAAATCTCCCCCTTACAGAATCTCGCCCGAGATTCTCGATCACCGAGAAGAAGGATGGGTAATCTGCTCAAGACGGTCTTCCTGCTCCCAAGTGGCTTCATCCTCGGAGTGGTTCGACCACTGAACTTTAAGGAACTTGATCGCACGGTTCCTTGTTCTGCGCTCGACTTCTTCGAGGATACGAACGGGCGCCACGATAAGACAGATCTTCCCGCACATCGATATTTTCCAATGGGGTTTCCTCCACAGAACACGAAGGCACTTCTTTAATCGTGACACATGGAAAACATCATGCACCCTTCGAGTGTAGCCGCAACTCCAACTTGTATGCAACAGCTCCACTCTCTTGATGATGCGATATGGCCCGACATATCGAGGAGCCGCTTGCCCTTGACAAAAACGACGATGTCCTTCAGAGGCGAGACTTTGAGATACACAAAGTCATTGGGCCGAAACTCACCACGGCGACGCCGACCGCATAGCTCTTCCGCTCGATCGAGCACGCGCAAGTGCTCACGAATCAAATGCACTTGACTTTCGGCCTCATTGATGGAATCTGGACCAAAGAACTGCCTTTCACCAGTTTCTGACCAGTTCAACGGTGTTCTGCATCGCCTCCCATACAATGCCTCGAACGGTGCCATGCCGAGACTAGCCTGGAAGCCGTTGTTGTAAGAGAACTCGGCAAGCGGCAAACTCTTCTCCCAATTCTTCCCATAGGAAAGAACACATGCACGGAGCATATCTTCAAGGACTTGGTTGACTCGCTCCGTCTGACCATCAGTCTGAGGATGATAGGCTGAGCTGAACGAAAGACGGGTACCCATGGCCTCCACGTAGATCAAAGCAAAGTCGGGAAGTGAAAAGAGAACCACGATTCGACACCATCGCTCGTGGCACACCATGCAAACTCACAATGCGGGATATGTAGAGGTCCGCCAATTTATCGACGCCGAGGCGGTACATACCGCGTAAAATGTGCTACTTTCGTCAATCAAATAACCACCGGATAACATCCTTCCCCAAGAAGAACGCAGGCGGACCGGTGATAAAATCCATGCCTACCGAATCCCACTTCCATTCTGGTATAGGCAAGGGCTGAAGAAGACCTGCTGGACGCTGATGCTCGGCCTTGACGCGACAACATATGTCACATCCGCAACGAACACGCAATCTCGCGTTTCATGCGAGTCCACCAGAATCTCTGACGCAGATCTTGGTACATTTTAGTGGCCCCGGGATGGATGGACAAAGGTGAATCATGGGCCTCCTGAAGAATCAAATCCCGCAACTCTGGGATCTTTGGGACCACGAGACGCTGCCCAAACCATACAACACCGTGCTCATCCTCTGTGAAACACTTGGTGAACCATCCTCGATGTTACGCTGATTTTACCCACGCCATCATCTGATCGCTGTGCTGCCTTGATCTGATCCACCAAGGTTGGTTGCACAACCAAGGCAGCAAGGGAACCATGCTCAACCAAACCCAAGTTGAGGCGCTGAAATTCTGCGAGAAGCGCAGGTTGCTGCTCTTGGATCATCAGAGTATTGCAATACACCTTTCGGCTAAGTGCATCAAGAACCACATTGGCCTTGCTCGGATGATACCAATACCCATGTCATAATCTTTGATCAATTCCAACCATCTCCTCTGCTCGAGGTTCAGATCCGCCGAGTGAACAAGTATTTCAAACTCTTGTGATCGGAATACACCTCACAGCGGTTTCCGATCAAATAATGCCGCCAAATCTTGAGTGCATGAACCATCGCAGCAAGCTCTAGATCATGGGTGGGATAGTTGAGCTCATGAGGCCTCAATGCCTAGATGCATAGGCAATCGCTTTGCCTTCCCGCATAAGAACACACCCAAGTCCTCGACGAGAGGCATCGCAATAAATATCGAAGCTCTTGTGGACATCGGAAGAGTGAGGATCAGTGAAGTCAACCGCCGCTTGAGCTCCCAAAACTCTCATCGCAAGCGAGAGGACCACACAAACTTCTTATCCTTCTTGAGCAATTCACCATCGGCTGCGACCTTGGAGAAGTTCTCGATAAAGCGGCGATAGTAGCCCGCTAAACCAAGAAAACTCCGCACATCGCTGGATCGACTTGGCCGCCCCAAGATAGAACATCGCGACCTTGCTTTGGGATCCACGCCTATGTCTCCAACTGAAAGAACGTGGCCCAAGAATGCCACTTCCTTCAACCGTAACTCACATTTGCTTTGAACTTTGCATAAAGTCGATGCTCCATAATTTGCCCAAAACAATCTTCGATGCTCAAGATGCTCGCTTCATCTTGGAATAGATAAGAATATCGCCAATGAAGACCACCACAAATTTATCCAAAACTCCATGAATACTGAATTCATAAGGTTCATGAACAACGCCGGAGCATTGGTTAAACCGAAGACATGACGGTGTACTCGCATGCACCATAACGAGTAGTGAAAGCCGTCTTGAATATCCTCACCGATCCGACTTGATGATAGCCCGATCTCGATCAATCTTGAGAACACCGAGCTCCGCATAACCGTCAAAAGATCATCAATGCGGGCGAGGATATTTGTTCTTCACCGCCACCTCATTGAGAGGACGGTAATCCACGCACATGCGCAAAGTCTTGTCCTTCTTCTTCACAAAGATCACCGGACAACCCCAAGGAGATGAACTGACGGATGAAACCCTTCGCTTGGAGCTCACCAAGCCGCTTCTTCAATTCTTCTAGCTCATTGGGAGGCATTCGATCACGGCGCCTTCAAATCGGGTGGTACCGGGCGAACTCGATGACAAACTCTGTGTCTCGAACCGAGGCATCCTGAGCAAATCTTCGGAAAGACATCCTCAAAGTCGATACTATGGGGACATCCCGACTGCAAGGTCAAGGTCGCTTCTAATGCACAAAGATGCGGACCACAGCCGCGCGAAACCCGACCGCCGCTTTGAAGGGTGGTAAGGTAGACAATCTTCCCGCACAATCGATTTGCCCCAAGTGTTGGGACAACCAATCCATGCCAAGAATCACATCCAGACTTGCTGAATCGAGCGAATAAGGTCGCGCAAAAATCCCACTCCTTTGACTATGATAGGAACATCTCGACATCAGAATCACCCTCATTTCCGACCCCGAGAGCGGATGAGCAAAGGAACTCCCAAAGGAACACAAGAAAGACCACTAGCAGCAGCAAATGATCTTGAAATAAAGAATGCGATGCTCGTAATCAAATAATACCGCAGCAGGGCGAATTAACGAAGTGTACCAATCACAACATCCGCGCCTCCGAGCCTCCTCACCGAAGGTGGTTGACCCGACCACGCCCGCACTCGGGTCTTCAATAATCTTACGTCGCGGTGACCACTCCCGCCCGCGTCCTCCATTAGGACGAGGGGTCGCTGCAACACTCGAGGCGTGCATTCGCATAATGGCCCTTGTTGTGGCAAATAAAACAAATCACCTCGGCGCCGGATTGCGGAGGCCGCTCTGCTGCTGATCGCAGCGCACGTGGTCAAACACGCCCGCGGTGGGCGAGGAGCTGGTGCGAGATGGTCTCGCGCGGTGGAGCAAAAGAACGGGCCATCGGTGCCGCCCACCGAGGACGAACGAGGCCGGTGTGAGCGATCGATGCGCCCCACTTGCGCTATGGACTCACCAGCGCCTTCGCCTTATGCTCGAACAATGGCCTTATCTACCAAGGCACGAAAGTCCGAGAAGTCCACAATAGATAGCTTGTCCCGCAGCTCCTCGGACAAGCCATCCATAAACTTCTCTGCGCTAGCCTCATCCGAGGCCACCTCTCCGGAGCATAACGAGCGGATGATTAAACTCGCATAAGTACTCAGTCACGCATTTGCGCCCTTGCTTGAGCGCGAGGAATTCTCTCTTCTTCACTTCATCGGGCCATCCGGGATGTGGGCCCGACGAAAGGTCGACTGAACTCCTCCCACGCGACCACATGGCTCGCGGGTGCATGGCGAGATAGTTCTCCCACCATGAGTGCCGCGCCCCAAGCCGGTGGGGCGCGAAAAGTGCCTTGTCCCGCGCTCGCATCGAGCTATGTTGAGCTTCCGCTCAACCATGCGCAGCCAATCATCCGCATCGAGAGGGTCCTCGAGCGGAGAAAGTCGGCCGCCGTGTACGGAGGAACTCGCAAGTCCCCGCGAGTCCGTGGCCGCCACCACCGGCAGGAGTGGAGGTATTCCTAGCAATAACCTCCGTGATGCGCGTCTCGTCCATGCGGTTTCGCTCGATCGAGCGAGCACCTCACCATGGTCGGAGGAGGGGAAGCTCCTCATCATGACCACTGGCCGATCGCCACGCTGCTCTCCCGCCATCCTGCTTTACTAAGACAAGTTAGCAACAAATTTAAGAGCAAGAGAGCCCAAAATTCATGAAAGCAAACCAAAACAAACACAAGGCGGATAAAGTTCGACCAAAGAAAATCGGACACATAACTACTCCCTTTACATCTTACCCTATTATCCCCACAAGTTTTAGTTGGATTAAACTTCATGGTTCTCCCCAAACTAATTCCACCGGTAGTAACTATCTTTTGAAAGGTGAAGAGAGAAACCAAGTTTCAAAACTTAAATTAGAGTAAGATGAGAGTAGAAAGCTAAGATAGGTAAGGAATAAAATCGAGAATCGCCTAGGTTTTCATAAACCTTTTATGATTTGAAAATAAGACTTTCAAAATATCCTAAGGACGACTATGCTTGTTATTACGGTCGAATGGCTCGATACCAACTTTGAGGACCCAGTTTATTTGGTTTGTAATGCTTAACCAACCACCGCCCTAGCATCACAAATCAAATAAATCGATCCTCGAGATATGTATACTTCCTGCAAAGCAAAGATACACACCCCTACCAAATTAGACATCAACTCCATTCCACACATAGAGTCCAAACACAACACTACCAAACGGAAGATAAACAAAAGTATAGGTTATTACGGACACCACTGACCGCCCAAAAGATACTCAAATAACAACGAAAAGACAATGAAGCAAAAGTGCCATAAGATGGCTATAAACAAAGCCAATCGCAGTGCCTTCAACCCACAAGGCATCCGACCGACCGCCAAGCCTAGTCGTCACCCACGGCGACAAAGACAACTCACGTAGTGAGGCCCCGAGGCTCACCTTCTTCCTCTCGCAACAAAAACATTAAGCAAAGCACCGAGTACAAAGATTGTCTTTGTACCCGCAAGACCGACGTGTAAACTAGCGCACTGCTCATATGCTACATGCAGCTTATTTGGTGGAAGTCATATGTTTCATTTGCATAAAGCCAACTTTATTTGCAATAATGTAATGTAATTTAAAGGCAAGTTTGCAATTCATTTTTATCGTTGAAATAATCACGAAATAAAGATAGGTACAAGCAACCACCTAGAAGTGATCTGTCCCAATAGTCACCATTAACATAGCACTAATCCCATTCGTACTCACCCATCAAGTTTTAATTTAAATGTTGTAGTCTAACTCTCGATAAGCTTACCCAAGCGTGTCCATCACCTAGGGCGAGGCTATTCGAATAGTTTTTAACCTGCAGGTGTACCATCAGCACCCACACCTCGCATCGCCTTTAAGCCAAGCACACTTCCAAGGTATGCAGCACACTAAGTCCTACGAGATCTGTTTCCAATATTGTGTATCAACCTCGAGCCGCTCGTATGGGTAGAAACACCATACACTTACATGGTAAAGCCGAAAAGACAACTACCCACTCAGATAAAGCTTTTGACAACTACCATGCTCCCACCTCCATCCCTCCCGCGACCTCCTGCGACCGGGACCAATACACTCCAAAGTACTAGGTCAAGAGAGGTCCCATACCCTCTAGTGTGGTTAGCACGAAATGCTGGATAATGTAAACTCACAAGATGTTCGGTCCTTAATTGACCCGGCACCTTTCTAGTCACACCCAAATGATCACACCAATCTTACCATTGTGCCCGTCTAAATCATTTTTGTTTTTGGTTTTAGTTTTGCAAGTAAGCATAGCAAAATGTCAAACATAAAGTTGTAGTAAATTTTGTGTGATCAAGGTTACCGACTAAAGTCGATAACCGCCAGCTTCTACCGATAGCTAAGCATGTCTAAGCAAGTTGAAATCGATCTACTAAGTGACAAGAGATCATCCAACACCTCTAATCACAAAGAAATAACCTAGGCTCGTAGTAGAGATCAATATTTTGGCCACAGGATATGCAACACTGATTTAACTAATCAATTTAACACAAATTAAGCAATGCATACATACAAATTAAACAAAATATTAATCTTTAAAATACTCGATTAAACATGATCAAATCGCTTGCACAGTCATTGTTGCTCAATATGTTGCGAGGATCGTTCTCGTGGTTGCCGCAAATATCGCCTAACGATCGAACAACAAAGAAATAAGAACGAATAACACCGACAAAACTCAAACATACAACAACATCAAATCATGCCAAAACTCACACAACAGCCTAAACAAGATATAACAAAATTTTACAAACAGGAACAAATCATTTTAAGTTATTAGCAATTTTCTATGAATTTTCTAAGCTAAAAACACAACAAGTTACTAATTAATCACTTAACAAATTTTCATGAACAGAACCAGTGTATAAAACCTATCCTAATAGTTAGTATATGAAAATGAAATTCTACTGCACTGGGTTCTTTAATTTGGACAATTATCGAAAAGATATGCATTTTCTAATTTAGAAGATACATAAGACACCATTTTATTAGATAATAGATTTTTGCTATAGAGGCATGGATGAAACTAATTTTAGTAAATAATACATTTAAAATGAAAATTAATAAAGACTGGTTTCATGCAATTTGGACAAAAATTGAATTAGATATACATTTTACAAGTTTGATTGAATTAATACTCAACGAAAACATAAACCGTAAATACTAAAGCAATGAATACTTTTTCTACCGCTATCAAGAAGCCCCACCATCGACAATGGGCGCGCGAACGCGACAGATAACAAGACTCGCTTAAAGTGACGCCGGCGTATTCAAAGAATACGCCTTCGCTTACTAAAGTGCAAACCTAAAACACTCACAGAAAGCACGCTTCCCATCGAGAAAACGACACGAGCTACACAACCCTAATCGACAAATGGGCCCACATGGCGTTGACTCGGAGAATAAATAACGGGCCGGATTAAAGGATTTCTAAACGCGATTAACCTAAGAGGGCCTACAAATCGCTGACTCAAAGAAGACATGATTAAAGTCAAACAAATCATCACCGGCGGTTCACCGGCGAGCACGGGCACGGTGGCGCGGCCGCGCAACGGATCTTGCAAACCAGGAGGTTTCTGGGCGAAAGAGTGGTACCTTCGGGTTCGCATGACCTAGCGAACTCAATGACGGTGGCGCTGACCCACGAAGATGCCGCGGCGGCGGCGCGAACGAGAGGCGGAGAAGAAGGTGCGGTGCGCGCGAGATGACGCTGAGCACGGCGAAAGCTTCGAGAAGGTGCGCCACGAGATCGCGGAGACACCAGGAACGATAAGCCCACGATCTTGATGATGGAGGAGGACGGTGGCGCCCGGAATCGACACGGCGGCGCTTTACCGAGTTTGGAGAAGAAAGCGACGCACAGCCTCTGTGATGCACCAAAGAGCGAAACAAGGTCACAGTTGACTCAAAGCCGGTGATGCGATCCTAAGGGACCAAGTGTCGAAGCTAGAAACTCACCAGAGCACTAGTAAGCTTGCAGAGCCGAGATCACCGGAGGCGGAGACGATGAAGTGGCTCCGGATGATTCACTGGGTGCTACGAGCTCGGAACGGGCAAAATGGATGCGGCGAGGAGAGTGGATCACGGCGCAAGCGATCGCGGCTCGAGGGCGGCGCTAACACGCGCGGCATTGCTTCGGTTCTTCTCCCGGGAAGGAAATTTGGGCGAGAAAACACAAGAATGGACGCGAAGGGTAGTGGATGGGCTCAGTGGGTAGATGAGATCCCGGCGATGCTTCACGGGCTGACACGAGGACAAAAAGGTGGCAGCGACGAGGGACGTGGCAAGCATGCGCGCACGGCCGTGAGCTCCGGTGAGGTGCGGAGAAGACGAGGTTGATGCTGACAGGTGGGACCCACATGTCAGCGACAGGAGCAAAGCGGTGCGAACCGGAGGTTTGATTTGATCAGGATCGCACCGACCGCTGGATCCGAAATGGACGGTGAGATTGGTGTATGCATTCGACAGTCGGTTGCGACGCGACGTGGATCGCTCGATTTGCATCGGACGGTCACGATCGATTGGTCTCGCGCACGTGCAACTAGTTGACGCGACCGAGTCAATTGGCGCGGTCGGATTGAGTCGGGCTCGGGTCGAGCCCGACAAACGTTGTTTTCGATTTTTTTATTTTAAAAGCTGAGAGAGTTTAGGAATTTTTAGAGATAGATCCTGAGCTCCAAAATTCCGAAATTTTTATGGTAGCTACTTGAGACAGATATCAACATTGCATAAATTTTCCAGAACTTTTTATGCACTGAAAAATTCTGCAGAAAATTCACAAGCACGCTGACCAAGGGTTTGACCAGGTTTCCAACTAGTTTGACTTGGCCATTTGAAATAGCAAATAAAATCTAAAAATTGTGAAATAATTCAGGGAGGTAGATAGGATGATCAAGATGATAGGAAAAATAATTTCAGAGGATGATCACAAGTTTGAAGGCTAAGAATTTGCTGACAACAATTTCCATTCACAAGAATTTAATTCTAGAAAATGAAAATTGCTAGGGAAAAATGTAGGAACTTTCAAATGATTTGAAGAGACAACAAAAGTTTTTATTCCTCCTCAAAATTTTACATTTGAAATACAAACCCTAAGTTAGGGCTGTTACATGCTTACCTGCTAGTCGAGAGTCCATTTTCTCGATCTCATGATCTTTGTCTTTAGCGACGCGAGAAATCTCGTGAATGACCAAGGTTTTTTCATGGATCTCAGTTTGGAGCATTCTCACTTCGACCTTTTTTTTTTGAAAAGGAATAAGAGTTAAAGAGATAAAGATCAATGACATAAGCAGTCTTAAGTTCAGAACTTATTGTTTATTTGTTCTTGCAGCTTTTGAATTGTAGAGTTGGCCTCCTAAAGCTTCTTTAGAAGGTCCTCCTTTTCTGTCCTTAACTTTTTTGTTTCGACTTTCTCGTAGTCGAGCGAATCAGGCAAGATCTTTTTGTCACTTTTAAACCTGCAAAGGTTAAGAGTAGACATGGGCACTAAACAGGTAGTCATAAGTCCTACTACGACCAATACCTAGTTGTAAGTTTTTCTACGACATTTTTCTGGCCGTAAGTACTTCTATGACCAGTACCAAGTCGTAAGATTTCTTACGACAACCCCCACGAGTACTGTACAAGTGGTCGAAACATAGAACGACTACTAGTATCAGTGGTTTACCATCTCTTTGCCTGCTCGCAGAGTTCCGCTTTATCTCGTCGTAATTTGACAAGTTGCTGGTTGTATTCACAGACAGTGGTGATTTGTTCCAAAGTTTTCTGCAAAGAAGGAAGACAGTGAGAAGCAAGAAAGAAAACCACACATAAGGGTATCGTCAGATACTTACAATCATACTTGTTTGAGCAAACATGGAGACTACTGTTGTTGGATTCTTCAGCCCATCCATCATTTCGACACGGTCCCACCAAACCTTTTCGAGACATTCGTCATTGAAAATCTCCCCACCATCGGGAATATCCTTAGGGTGAGGGATTCGACCATGGGATCTAATGGCAGCAGACCCCACAATGGAAGCATGGCTAAAGAAATCAGAGCAGAAGTTGAAGTACTCTTCTTCTTCTGATTTGGTGACAGCAGCTTCTCCTCAGGAAACGGGAGGAACATCTACAACAACTTTCTTCCCGGCGCGGTGATCAGATGATCCACCACTTTGGCCAGAGCTTTCTACTGCTACCTCCACCATCTCTATTTCCACTACCACCTCAGTGGTTGTACTAACTTCAGCGGCAATATCTTCTTCCACCAAAAGAATAGTGGCTGATCCTTCGGCCACTACCGCTGTTGTCCCTTCAGTTGCTGAAGAAGTAGCAGCGAGCTTCTCGACAGAAGCATCCTTAAGGGCTGGAGGAGTTGGACTAAGATCACAAAAGAGAGAGCACGTTAAATTGTGAAAAACAAAAGGTAAATACTGTTATTACACTTTTTTCTTTTTACATACCTCTGGATCCTGGACTTAACCAGGAATTTGGAAGCAACTTTCCCAACGGAAGATTTCTTCGACTTCTTCTCTACGACCGCGTCTGATCGTAGTTCGAGTTGAAGGATGGGATCAACCACGACCACACCTGGTCGTGGGTCTTGAGCAGGAGTTACCTCCTGACTTTTCGGATGACCGAGACCAGTCTCGACCACCCTAAGAACGACACTTCTCTCGACCATGGGTTCCGCTGGCGCAGTATTTTCCTTCACAAAAGACATAAAGTCTTTCCAGTTCTTCTGTTCTAGTTGCTTGATAAAGCCACAAGAGGCAGAAACTGCGAAAGTTTTCTTGTCATAATAGAAGAGTACCTTGGCTTTGGGGGCTTCACGCTTAAGAGCTTCGATTGCCTCGACCATCCTTTCTTTCTCCGCGGCAGCCATCTTTGTAGCGAATCTCGTGAAGGGCTTGGTCGGATCAGCAGTGCTTGAGCCCGTGCCGTCCTTGTCGGTGACTTTTGTGAGCCGTCGCCTTTTAGCTGGAGGAGTATGGCTCTCCTGAGCTACTGACCCAACTACAAACAATACAACTTCTTCGTTGTCTTGACGGTCCTCCATGCCTACTTTCTGCAGAAGTCAGAAAAAGGAATAATAACTAAGCAGTCGTAAGTTCTTCTACGACCAGCACCTACTCGTAAGTCTTTCTACAACTGCCTCATGATTGTAAGTTCTTCTACGATCATCTCCTGGTCATAAGATCTTCTACGACCAATACTTAGTCGTAAGTTTTCTTACGACAACCTTCTAGTCATAAGATTTTCTACGACTATCAAGTCCTAAAGATGAAATCAGTCTTTGATTACCTTTAGACGTTCCATCCTTTCCTCTGCGGATACCACCGCAAGGATTTGAGGAGCCACCACATTGGGTGGCGGGGATTTCTCGCAAACGAGTTTGAATCGGGTGTCAATCTCCGCTTGTAGAAGATCTGTGTAAGCGGATAAAACATTCAGTAGACCAACTGGAGAACAACCAAAACAAGAGCTAAGTCAAAAATTCACTTACCCAGCTCATAATGTCTTGTTGGGCCTTGTGGCCCCGAGTACCTCCACATAGGAGGCACTCGCTTCTTCAAAGGGCTGATTCGGCGTGTGATGAAATCGTTCACCACGTGCCACCCGGTGAGTCCCCCTTCCTTCAAGTCTTTTATGGCTTGAATATAAGGGGCAATTCGATCAAGATCCCTAGGAGTTGAATCCCAGGAAGAAATCTTCTCGGCAGCCTTCCCCACGAAAGAAAGGTTGTCCTCGCTGGTGGTCTTCCAGTAAAACCACCTCTTCTTCCACCCCGGCCACGATGACCGGGTGAATATCTGAATATACTCACTCAACTTGCCATCGTGGAGCTTCAGATCGCAACTTCCGGCGATCCCAGCTTGTCGGGCCATTCCATAATAATACTAGAAGAGCTCGAGCTCTGCTGAAATCCCCAGGTATGCCTCACACAAGTACACAAACACACTTAACATGGTGATGAAAATGGGACCTAGGTTCACTAATTCCACCCCAAAGTGCTCCAGTATGAGCGTGAGGAAAGGATGAGCTGGCAATCGGAGGCCGCACTCGCAGTACGCTTGGAAGATGGGGATTTGCCCAATCTCCCCTAACAGCCAATGTTGCCCAGCAACCGAAATCCACTTCACAAGTACCTTTTTCGGAATCTTCCTAGCGGCGACCAGAGCTTTCATCTTCGCCTTATCCATCTTTGATTCGGCCCACTGAGAAACGGTTCCGGCCATCTTTCTCAAGAGAGGGGGATTTGGACTCGAGAAGATTTTTGAGGAAGAGTACGAGTCGAGCGGCGGCGAAAAATACGAGAACCCGATGAACAGTCGAAGCGATTTGAGGAAAAGTAAGAACCCTAAAGACACCCCCTGCGGTAAGTTTTTATAACCAAACGTTGTGGAAACTCAACGGTTCTCACCGCTTCAGGAATTGCTCCAATGGACAGATTTTCTTAGATTTGCCTGTTCGAGAAAATCGAGGCTATCTTCACACGTCAAGCAAAATTACCTCCTTGACCAAATGTTTTTTTGGTCCAATGAAATACCAGTCGAAAAGGTTTTACTTTCGATTACCATATTACGACCACTTCGTAGTCATAAGATTTTCTACGACTACATTGTAGTCGTAAGATTTTCAACAACCTTCTTGACCAAGTATATTTCTGGTCAAATGAAATACACGTCGAAGAGTTTTTCCTTCGACCCTCACTTTACAACCACCTCGTGGTCGTAAGAACATCTACAACTCCTTTCCCAAGTAAGTTATTTTCACTTGAAGCTGGAGGGCTAGATGATGAAGATATAATAATCCTCATTTTACTTTTTATCTGTAATTAATATTATGGGTAAATATGACGTCATACAGCTATTAGGTATACCCCTTATAGTCTTAAGGGAGAAGCCAACCAGGTGGTCGTAAGTCCTTCTACTACCACCCCTATAGTCGTAAGTCATGCAACTACCTTATGATCGTAAGTTTTCTACGATCACCTCTGTTCGTAAGTTCTTCTACGACTAGTACCCAGTCGTAAGGTTTTCTACGACTACCCCTTGGTCGTAAGTTCTTCTATGACCAGCTCTGCTACGACCACCCCGTAATCAATTGGGCCAACTTGTCTGTAGGCTCTATTAATTAAAGAATCCAAGCAGTTAATATACACTGTTATTCTCTAGAGTAACTGCACGTAACGCGCTATTATCTCTGACAAGTAACTGTTAGGCGACGTGGAGGGGTTACTACTCTGGTGATTACTACCATTATTACGTTCATTATATGGAATAATGAGACGCCTCTTGACCTAGAATGACTACCTCTCCATGTACTATAAAAAGGGCTGTAGTCAGAGATAATAGAAGAAGAAGGAGAGGCAGAGGCAGAGGCAGAGACAATCAGGAGCACAAGTATTAGACTTTACCTTGGTTATAACCAGCATACTCAATACAATACAATACACACAGGAGCAGGGTTGTTATTCTCTCCGAAGAAGGCCTGAACCTGTATAAAAATCCTCGTGTCTTTCTGTCCGCGTGATCAATTGTAGAGACCCCCCGAATCAAACAATCTTTATGTAAGATCGGTTCTAAAACACTGACACTATGTAATCAATTCGGTTAAAAACACTACTTGACAGGTGGGCGACCGGACGGACAGCGCTTCACTAGCTTTTCTCCTCCCCTTTCCTGCTCTCTTTCACTTTTTTTTTGAATAAAAGTGAGTTTCCCCAAATTTTAGGGTTTTAAAGGTCTTTTATAGGAGAGATTATGTCACCATTTGGAATGGCGATAGGGACTTACAGGATCCCTATCGCATTTGAAATGACGGTTTTCCAAATTTTGAAATTAAAAAAATTAAGGATCCTTGTCGTCATTTGAATTGGCGACAAGGACCTGTCGCCAATTCAACTAGCGACAGGGAAATATCTGTACTATTGAGCGCCCTATCGCTAGGGGCTAGGCCTCTGTCACCAATTGGAATGACGACAAGAGCTTGTCGCCATTGCAATTAGCGACAAACGCCTAGTTTTGTAAAAAAAATCGACTATTTATTTTGTTACTTATCTTTTAAATTAATATTATTTTAAAAAATATTCGATTCTTCTTTGTCGGTCGGGCGATTATGTTCACGGACAGGCAGTGTGAACGCCCCATTTTGTGTTCTGCACATGCAAACCTGGGTGTTTTCCGCATCTAGTCGTGTCCAAATGGGCCATGCCGCTTCGGCATGGCCCGATCGAGCGTGTCGTGCTTCGGTCGGCACTCCGGTTCACCATCTTGGTCCATCACGCACTGTACCAGGTCAGGCACGACACGGCTCGGGTCACGGGATGACACGTGTGACACGGCCGATGACCGACTTGCGAAGAAGGCCGGGCTTCCCGGGCCCGTCGGATTTTATCGTGCCTGAACTGGCCTGGCACGGCCTGAGAAGCCAGTGTGTGAAGAATCTAGATCCGCCATTATGAGTTAATGAAGTATTTTTGGTGATTAATGACAAATCTATTTATGAGACTAACTCCCTTGTTTGATATACCTATTGTTTAGTCTTAGTTGGATATAAAGGTGAAAATAAAAAATGTATGCACTCGACATCATTTTTTCATATCTTGTTGCATTCCTCGGATCCAAAATATAGGTTGAACTCCACCAAAAGGTTAACTTGGATATGTGCATGTGTTCTTATTACATATTCGTGTATGCACACATTTAGGGGGAGTTCACTCTATGTTTTGAGATTTCATTTGTATTGATCCATATTCCTTTTTCCACATATGTTAAGGATCTTTACTTTGAAACACATCCTTAAGTATATAAAACTTGTGTAGTTCATATATATACTCATTCTTTATATTCAATTATTTGTAATTGAGATGGTTGTCATCAATTATCAAAGAGGAAAAGATTGAAGTATCTTGTCCCATCATTATGAGTTAATGGTATGTCATGGTAATTAATGACAATCACATTGTGGGACTAACATTTTTCTATGAGTTGGATGAATAGGTTATGTTCCAGGATCATTGAGACTTTGGATGACATCATGAGTTGATCGTCATCAAGTCAAGATTCGGGATGAAGAAAATCATCATGTGTTGATGATGTTTGAGTCAAGATCCCGAAGTAAAGAAGGTCATCATGTGTTGATGATGTTTGAGAAGAGGAGATGATTATAAGTTGATCATCAAGTCAAGAGAAGGCCCATCATGTGTTGTTGGAGGGCCAGTGAAGGATGTATCATGTGTTGATACATATCAAGACTCGGGATGAAGAATATCATCATGTGTTGATGAGCATCAAGTTAAGATCCTGAAGTGAAGAAAATCATCATGTGTTGATGATTATCAAGTTAATGACCCAATCTTGAAGTGGAGATGTGCATTATAAAGCTTCAAGTGAATGTGCAAGGCAAATGTATGACTAGCTAGGGCTAAGGATGTGTTCCTAGTCTTTTACTGGTCTTGGTGTTTGGTTGGAGACTGGATTGCTAGTATATGTTGTCGTACTATTAAGAGAGGTCTTGACTAGTAGCTTGAGTTAGTCATGTGTTGATAGCTCGTTGTGCTTGTTGTAGTTCTCGTTAGCATGTTGCCAATATTTGCGAATGTGTTTTGCAAATAGTCGATGCTCATGTTTAATCCTTGCGAATATGTTTTGCAAATGGTCTTAGTCCATGTACCCTATTTCTTGTGGTGTGATTCTAAAAGTTGGCAAATATGTTTTGTAACTTGTTGAGAATCTCGCCTTTAACCCTTGTTTGCATCGCGCATCAATTGACAAATGTGTTTTGCAAATTGAGTTGAAGCAGAATGCAAAATCCTTGTTTTTCAGTCTCTAGCGGTACGACCGCAGGTTGTTGGCGGTATTACCGCAACTTGTCGAAGACCTTGTCGTGAACAGTGGTCGTATACCGTGTTGTGAACAGTGGTCGTGGACACTGGTCAAAGATATTGGTCGAACAAAGGTCGAGACACCGATCGTAAAATGGTCGAAGACCGCTCGTGGACGATGGTCGAGATGTCGGGACCCGAATTACGATTCGAACCCTCGTATACCGCACTAGTCCAGATCACGCTAGTGCACACAGGGTTAACATAGGTAAATATCGATCCACACAAACGATAAATAAAGTAAACGATTAATTTGAATAACAAATAAGGGTTTTGACCTTATGGTCAAGTTTACACTTATTAAGCCACGCAGGCTAACAGAAATAAAGCAAAGAATGAACGGAAAAACTCCAACAGATCCCACCAATTCACCACAGCAACCAACCGATCCGCACCTTAACGAACGATCGACCTTCAACGCACTCCTCCTCAAAAGCAGCGTGACTCCTCCTCTTACAGAGGTTTGGGCGCAAGTTTTACAACAAGCGTGAGTACACAACCGCATTCGCAAATCATACCACGAATGCAATGTATAGATGCAGCTTATTCCAAAGAAAAGGCTTCGTGGTTCTTTTGCATAAAAGCAACATTTGCAATTGAATACGAATAATAGATTGAAAGCATAATTCAAAACAAATAGACAATATTAATTTAATGTTGTTTTCACAAAGACACACACTAAACGGATTATTTTACATAGCCATATGATTGGGATCACACAGCTCCCATTCCCACATTTTATGAAAACTACCCTTATGTGAAATCACCGAGCATGTCCATGATCATGACGCGCTATTCGAATAGATTGTTTAACACTCTGCAGAGGTTGTACACTTTACCCACACGATATAACCAAAGGTAGCTAGCACCAATCATAATGAGCAGTTCGAAACTTCATCTCCAACATTGACATTCCCGGTGTGCTTACAAACCGTTATACATATCACATAGCCCATGCATAACACACACCGCTGGACGTGGACGACGAATCCTCCGTGATGCAACCACCAAGTAGTCACACCTCCACCCTATCACAAAGCCTAACCTACCACCGAACATCAATGCCGAGAATCCATAACTTACTAAGTTAGGCCCGTCCCATACTGCATGTGGTCGCATGCAGAAGGCTCAGTTCAATGGCGCACAAAGTTAAGTCCTTAATTGACCAAGGCAAGACTTCCATGTTCTAACTAGGCCACACAGATTATCATACCCATCACATAGTCCACCATATCACACCGCTTCCACCACTTGCCTCAGTCCAAATCCTTTACCACCCATTTGGTTTTAGTGCAACACATGCCATCACGAAGTAATAACACATAGCACACAGTTTTGCACAAAGTTCCATAGTCACTTAGTCATAATTAATATTTGCAACTTACATGTGATGATGACCCGTGGCATGGCTAAGCAATTGTACTCGCATCTAACCAACCCACGTTGGTGCTATAATATTACCAACTCAACCAATCTAGGGTGACGAGGAATTATGACATACAAGGCCAAGGTGTGATAATAAATTGGATAATAACTATGCCCAAAGCATTTAAATAAATAATTAAAATAGAATGCAGTACTTTGAAACAAGTAATTGTAAAATTTGGGTTCAAGATGATCAAAGGTATGACTTGCCTTGGAAAAGGTCTATGTACTGGTCTTGAACTTGGTTGAAGCCTTCTTCGACGAAAACTCCCGAAGTAACGACGTCTACGCACAAACGAAGCAAAACCAACCAAAACAAATAAATAACAGAGGCAAAACAAACTCCAAAAATTAAATAAAAATCTCAGATAGCTAGATCTTGAATTTAGACAAATTTAGAAATTTGAATGGGCTCAATCGGAGTTAGGATGCAAAAGTTATGAGCTTTGGAATATTGAAATTACATAAAATGCCAAAATCAGATTTTATGAATTTATCAATTATTTTCCTAAAGGAAAAATCAGATTTATTGCGCAACGCCGACGCCGTGAACGTTCGGACGGGGTGATCGTGGATCCGCAGTGGGTCCCACTGCCGCTGCCTCGGCTCACGGTGGACAAAGTCCACCGAGCCTTGGGTTCGGGGGTCCGGTGGACTGGCCACCCGTGCACCCACGTAGGTGCTGACTGGGCTCCACGCGGCGACACGAGGGCGACAGGACTGACGCGGCAGCTGAGCTGGCGGAACACGGTGGCATCGCCGGCGAGTTCTTGTCGGCCGCGTACGACAACGGCGACTCCGACCACGGCGGCGGCAACGGAGGGTAGCATCGGGCTCCTCACACCGCGACCGGCGACACGGCCGGACGCTACGGCGGTGATCAAATCGCGCGCGCGCCGAGATTGGCGCGAGCGGCTTTCGGTTGAACGGCGACGAGGCGACGCGGGCTCTCGAGGATGATGAGGCGCGCGATCGTGAAGGCCATGCGCGCGACCTCGGGATCGTGACGGTGGGCGGCGCTCACCGCGGCTCTCGACGCCGAAAGGCTTCGCGGCGGTGGACTTCTCGCCAAATCCTTCCGGTGGCGCGCGATCTACGAGGGGTTCTAGGGTTTTGGAGGAGAGGGCGGTGCGGAGATTCCGACGCAGCGCGGCGTTAAATAGTGCCCGAGCGACGAGTCCGCGGCGCACGGCGGCACCACCCGGCCGGACACGGACTCGAGTCCGAGAGGTAGACGACGAGGACGTGGCGTGTGGGACCCACAAGGCGCGGAGGGTGGCTCGGGCGCACCGCGCACACCGCATGGTCATGGGCGGTGACGGGTGGGGCAGACGCCGCGCGAGAGAGAGGCGGTGCGGTCTGCGCGGGAAGTGGGTCGAGGCGAAAGGAAATGGGCCACTGAGTGGATTTCGCCCAAGCACTAATCGAGGTTTTAAATAGGTTTTTCATTTTAGAAAATACCGAAATTCAAATAGGCAATAGAAAATAGCAAATGAACTCGTAAAAATTCTAGAAAAATCTAGAAAATATATCTCGAGCACATAGAACCCAAATAAAATAGTTTTGACTAATGTTCATGTTGGGATTATTCACATTAAATGTTTTTGATTGTAAAGTCCAATATTAAGCTTTTGAAATTAAATTCAAATAAAATTCAAATGGTGAATTTTCTCCTACTAACTATTTAAAAGATTTTAAGGCTCAAAATTGGGATGTTACAAACCTCCCCTTAAAGGAATCTCGACCCTAGATTCAAAGCTAGCTAGAGAAAAGGCTAGGGAACTCGGCTTTTAGCTCTTCTTCACGCTCCCACGTTGCTTCTCCTTCCGAGTGGTTGCTCCACCAACCTTGCAAAACGCAGCCTTGCTTCGGTGAGGCGCTCGCGACATCCAAAATCTCGACCGTTTGCTCCTTGTAGGTAAGATCCTCCTTCGATCAATTGATTCCAACGGGCTTGCTCTTCCGCACACGAAGACACTTCTTCAATCGCGAGACATGAAAGACATCATGCACTCGCTAACGCATCGCGCGGCTCAAACGTAAGCAACTTCTCCACGGCGCTCCACAATCTTGAACGGACCAACATACCTAGCAAGCTTCCTTTGGCATGAAACCTTTGACACCTCTAAGTGGTGTAACTCAAGATAAACGAAATCCTCGGGTTCAAAACTGAGATCACGACGACGATTATCGCGATAGCTCTTCTACCGGATCGAGCTATCTTTAATCTTTCTCTTATCATGGCCACTTGCTCTTCCGCTTCTGAATAATGTCCGACCGAAACCGATCGCTCATTGCTTCACCAATTCAACGGGTTCTACAGTATCGACCATACGATGGCTTCAAATGGTGACATTTGTAGACGGCTTGATAATCGTTGTTGTATGAAAATTCGCATACGGCGGACTTTTATCCCAATGGGTAGCATTAGCTAGAGCACAAGCTCTCAGCATATCCTCCAATATCTGATTAACCCTTTCACCTGTCCATCCATCTCGTGGATGATACGCAGATCAAATTCGATGGGTACCCAATGCTTCATGCCGCTTTGCCAAAACGAGAGTGAACGAGATCCTCGACCGACACTATCTTCTTGGGCACACCATGCAAACCGACAATTCTAGCTATGTACAATTCCGCAAGGCGATCTCCTGAGTACGTGGTTTTGACTGGCAAGAAATGGGCGACCTTGGTCAAACGATCGACTATTACCCAGATTGAATCGTAACCCGATTGGGTCTTGGGTAAACCGGTGATGAAATCCATCCCGATTTCTTCCCACTTCCATTCGGAATCTTCACGGCTGCGATAATCCTGCTGCCTCGTGTTCTCGCCTTCACTTTCGGCAGATGTCGATAAGGCAACGAACTCGCGACTTCGCTTCAAATTGGGCCACCAAAATTTATTCTTAACATCCCGTACATCTTGGTACTTCGGGGTGAATCGAATACTTTGAGTCATGGGCTTCCTTTAAGATTAATCGCCTCGCACCATCGATATCCGGTACACAGATTCACCATTAACCAGTATGTCTTGATCATCCTCGTGAAATCTTTGAATTTCCTTCGCCATTTTGACCTTGATGTCCGACAACACGGATCCTTCTTGTGCTTCACGAATACCTTTTCGAGGTAGACTGTACCTCCAAATTGGCTACAAATCCTTCGGGCACAACTTCTAGTTTTAGCTTCCAAATTCTTCATACGATTCGGCAATTTTCCTTTACTTCCAAAGCATTACAAGAACTCTTGCGACTCAAGGCATCTGCAACTACATTGGCTTTTCCGGATGGTAATGGATCCCAAGATTATAATCCTTGATCAATTCTAACCATCTTCTCTGCCTCATATTCAAATGATTGGTGAAGATGTACTTGGACTCTTATGATCCGTATAAACTTCACAATGATTTCGATGAGGTATCGACGCTAAATCTTTAAAGCATGCACTACGCACTAATTCCGCATCATGAGTAGGGTAATTCTCTTCGTGAGGTCTCAATTGCCTTGATGCATAGCGACGCTCTTCCTTCTTGCATCGGACACATCCTAATCCGTGACGCAGCATCACAATAGATATCGAAATCCTTGCGAATATCCGCGAGAATCAAGATCGGGTCAAGTCAATCGCTTCTTCAACTCTTGAAAAGTTCCTCACAGTGGAGTCCAGTGAACTTTTTCTCCTTTTTCAACAATTGCGTAAGAGGCTTAGCAATTGATGAGAATCCTTCGATGAAACGCGTAATAACCCACCATTCCCAAGAAACTACGAACTGAAGTTACGCCTGGTCGCTCCCAATGTAGCATCGCTTAACTTTACCGGTCAATCGCTACTCCTACTGTCATCACATGACCAAGGAAATCCACTTCCTTCTTCCAAAAATCACACTTACCGAACTTGGCATACAACCGATGCTCTCGAGTTTCTCCAATATTGTTCTTAAATGTTCTGCGTGTTCTTCCTCCGACTTGGAGTACACGTAATATCATCAATGAACACAACTACGAACTTATCCAAATATTCCATGAATACTTTATTCATCATGTTCATGAAATAGGCAGGGCATTAGTCGCACTAAAAGACATGACTAAGAACTCATAATGTCCGCATCGCTGAGAAGGCGGTCTTGGTATATCCTTAGGACAAATCTTTAGTTGGTGGTAACCCGATCGCAAGTCGATCTTCGAGAATAATCCGGCTCCTTTCATCCGATCAAACGATCATCTATCCGGGTAGTGGGTACTTGTTTTTGATAGTAACCTCGTTGAGAGAACGGTAGTCAATACACATCCTCATACTTCCATCCTTCTTCTTGACAAACAACACCGACGCTCCCCATGGCGCATTTAACTAGGTCTCACGAAACCTTTCTCAAGAAGTTCTTTTATCCGCTTCTTCATCTCTACCAATTCATCTACCGGCATCCGATAAGGTCTCTTTGAAATTGGTGCTTTGTCCCCGGCACTAGGTCGATGACAAACTCAATGTCACGATCCGGTGGCATTCCCGTAATTCTTCCGAAACACATCCGATATTCACCGACCACCGTACTTCTTCTAAGGCAAGGGTCTTCGATCGCTTACTAGCAAATGTCCATCACGAATCGAGGTGGCTAGAAACTCTACCTTGTTTCCTTTGGCGTCCTCTCATCATACGGCTCTTCGCCACAATCTAGCACCGCTTTATGCTTGGATAACCAATCCATGCCGAGAATGACATCTAGGGTTTGGGTATCTAGGACTATTAGGTTGGCTAGAAACTCAACTCCGACTATGAGTAACTTAGCTCCTAAACATCCCACTCTAGTACTTAGCTCGCTCCAGCGATCGACTAACAGAGTATGCTTAAGTTGCATAACTTCCAATTTATTTTTGGTTGCAAACACTCCGAAACAAATGAATGCGAAGCTCGTAATCAAACAAAATCGATGCAGTATCGAGTTAACGAAACTTACCCAAGACGACGCCCGTGATTCCCGGCTCCTTCCAAGGTGACGTGGTTGACACGGCCTCGATCACGATCGTGGTGTTCCTCCCGCTTGACCGCAACTTGTGACGCTCCTTGATTGATGCACGCGCCGTGTCTTGGATGGCGAGCTCCAAGGTTGAAGCGCATCGAGTGATTGTTCCCCTTTGCGACACCGGTTGGCAAAATGTCCCGGCCGACGACAGCGTAATGCACCTTTGGTGCGCTTTGCCGGTTGCTTCTGAATTGGGGTTGGCGATGCGTGGTTGCGGAAGTTCGGCACCGGGCGGGTGTTGAAGTTGGTGCAGTGCTCAACGAAGTCCGGGTGGAAACTCGCTGAACTGCGGCCGCACCGTTCTTGCCCTCTCGTGATTGATGGTTCCCTTCTTTGAGCCATCCGGCGTTCTGCTTATCCTCCGGTTCCTTGCGCTTGTCCTCCAAAACAAAGGCTTTGTTGACCAGCTCTTGGAAATCGTGAAAAGTATGGGCGATCAAACCGACTTGTAGTACGTTGTTTAGTCCTTCAAAAGCGACTCGCGAGCCTTGTCCGTGGCTACATCTTCCGCCGCATAGCGAGCTAGCCGAGAAAACTTGTTGAGGTAGTCGACACCGACATAGCTCCTTGCTTGAGAGCGCGAACTCATCCTTCTTCGATCGATAATGCCTTCGCACGTGATAACGCGAATGCCGCAGAAAATTCCTCCCATGTGATATCCTGTGGCGCCTCATGGGCGGCACGAAGTTCTCCCACCATTCAAAGAATGGTGCCTTCCATCCGTGAGTGGCATACGTAACCTTTTCACGATCGCCGACCGAGTGATCGCAGCCTTCCTTTCAATAACTCGAGCCAATCATCCGCTTCCACCGAGAGACGTGTCCGTAAAAGGTTGGTGGACGAGTCCTCATAAATTCGCAAGTTTGGATGGTCCATGGTGACCATGAGCAGCTGGGGCTCCATACTGTTGATTGTTGTTGTTGTTGTTCTGGTTGTTCATAGCTTGCATCTGAGTCATCATAGTGTTCATCAGCTGAGTCTGTGCTGCCATGAAAGCTCCAAAGTTCTCGCAAGTCAATTGGAGGTGCTTGTGGAGGAACCGCTCCGCGGTGGTTGCTCATTGCTTCTGGTCTTTGGTACCGTAACCACTAGCAGCGATCGGACGAGTTTGAACCATCTGGCGAAGCTCCATAGGTTAGATAAGGTAGCAAGCACAAGATAAGTTGAGAACTAAGCAGGGGGGTAGGTTAAACCCAACAAAACACAGCTCCAGAAACTCAAATGAAATACCTTTATTAATTAGGGTCTTAGCATGGTCGCAACAAATGCCTAAGGGCCTTTGCACTCATACTGCACACAAAAAGAAACAACGACCTAAGCACACAAAACTACCGCCTAAAGGGCGACTCACTAAACCAAATCGCTAAGCTCAAAATTGGAACTAAGACCAACTACTCGAGAAAGCCTCCACAACCGCGCGACGCTCCCGACGGCCGACTCGGAAGTGAGCGGCATCTTGGCAACCGATCCCGATGCCACAGAACTGTGCAAAGAGAACAGCGTTCTCGGTGCAACCGCTCCACTGCTCCTCCGCTCGCACCTTCTTCGGGCTCAATGGGCCTTCCTCCGATCTTCTTCAGATCTTCCTCGGGTCTTCCTCTTCTTCGGAACTTGGTCGTAGAGATCTCTTGCAGTGACGACCTTCTCTTGACTCTCTCGCAAGGCTTCATAGACATGATCCAACTCCGTGATAGTCCTCTCCAAAGCTTCCTCCCGGGCGGCCACGAATCGGGCGAGGTGTACGATCAGAAGCGTTGCTCTCTCCTTCGTGGACGGGTAGCGTCTTTGGCAAGTCCACACCGCACTTCGGGGTGGTAACGGAAGACGGTGTCTCAAGCTCCTGGGCGTAGATGTTGCGAATCGTAGCATGGCCAAGCGCGACGACTCGGATACCTTCCACCAAGTGATCTTCCTCACCGAGACGCGCGAAGGTTGGCTTGCCTTGTCGCTCCTCCCGGCGTATCGTCGGGTGACAAATCACTCCACGGTTCTCGTCCATTCACCGCCCGGCTTGTTGCCGACGCACAATGGACGCGATCAAAACCTCCCGAACTCAGAGCGCCTTCCACACTCGGCGGCATAACCTCCTCAGACGCCACCATAGCTCAAGGCGAGGCATCTGTCAAGACAGACGAGCCGGGTAAGAGCAACTTTAAAACAATGGGAGAGAAGAGATTATAGCAAAAGTTGAGGCGAGAGATATGAGAAAAGTTAAGCAATCAATTACCCTTGCAAGTTAATTTTTCCTTTAGAAAATAGTTTGGACACTCTAAAGACGGCCAATCTAACTAAGGTCAAGACCTACGATCAAGATGGCTCGATACCACCTCTGCCGGGACCTGCATCATTACGATTACGAACCCTTCGTATATCGCACTAGTCCAGATCACGCTAGTGCACACAGGGTTAACATAGGTAAATATCGATCCACACAAACGATAAATAAAGTAAACGATTAATTTGAATAACAAATAAGGGTTTTGACCTTATGGTCGAAGTTTACACTTATTAAGCCACGCAGGCTAACAGAAATAAAGCAAAGAATGAACGAAAAACTCCAACGTAGATCCCACCAATTCACCACAGCAACCAATCGGGATCCGCACTTAACTGACGATCAACCTTCAACGCACTCCTCCTCAAAAGCAAAGTGACTCCTCCTCTTCAGAGGTTTGGGCGCAAGTTTTACAACAAGCGTGAGTACACAACCGCATCTCGCAAATCATACCACGTAATGCAATGTATAGATGCAGCTTATTCCAAAGAAAAGGCTTCGTGGTTCTTTTGCATAAAAGCAACATTTGCAATTGAATACTAATAATAGATTGAAAGCATAATTCAAAACAAATAGACAATATTAATTTAACAGCTTGTTTTCACAAAGACACACAGCTAAACGGATTATTTTACATAGCCATATGATTGGGATCACACAGCTCCCATTCCCACATTTTATGAAAACTACCCTTATGTGAAATCACCGAGCATGTCCATGACCATGACGCGCTATTCGAATAGATTGTTTAACACTCGCAGAGGTTGTACACTTTACCCACACGATATAACCAGTGTAGCTAGCACCAATCATAACGTAACAGCTCGAAACTTCATCTCCAACATTGACATTCCCGGTGTGCTTACAAACCGTTATACATATCACATAGCCCATGCATAACACACACCGTTGGACAGGGACGACGAATCCTCCCGTGATGCAACCACCAAGTAGTCACACCTCCACCCTATCACAAAGCCTAACCTACCACCGAACATCAATGCCGAATCCATAACTTACTAAGTTAGGCCCGTCCCATACCGCATGTGGTCGCATGCTGAAGGCTCGCTTCAATGGCGCACAAAGTTAAGTCCTTAATTGACCAAGGCAAGACTTCCATGTTCTAACTAGGCCACACAGATTATCATACCCATCACATAGTCCACCATATCACACCGCTTCCACCACTTGCCTCAGTCCAAATCCTTTACCACCCATTTGGTTTTAGTGCAACACATGCCATCACGAAGTAATAACACATAGCACACAGTTTTGCACAAAGTTCCATAGTCACTTAGTCATAATTAATATTTGCAACTTACATGTGATGATGACCCGTGGCATGGCTAAGCAATTGTACTCGCATCTAACCAACCCACGTTGGTGCTATAATATTACCAACTCAACCAATCTAGGGTGACGAGGAATTATGACATACAAGGCCAAGGTGTGATAATAAATTGGATAATAACTATGCCCAAAGCATTTAAATAAATAATTAAAATAGAATGCAGTACTTTGAAACAAGTAATTGTAAAATTTGGGTTCAAGATGATCAAAGGTATGACTTGCCTTGGAAAAGGTCTATGTACTGGTCTTGAACTTGGTTGAAGCCTTCTTCGACTAAAACTCCCGGTAACGACGCTCACGCACAAACGAAGCAAAACCAACCAAAACAAATAAATAACAGAGGCAAAACAAACTCCAAAAATTAAATAAAAATCTCAGATAGCTAGATCTTGAATTTAGACAAATTTAGAAATTTGAATGGGCTCAATCGGAGTTAGGATGCAAAAGTTATGAGCTTTGGAATATTGAAATTACATAAAATGTGAAAATCGATTTTATGAATTTATCAATTATTTTCCTAAAGGAAAAATCAGATTTATTGCGCAACGCCGACGCCGAAACGTTCGGACGGGTGATCGTGGATCGGCAGTGGGTCCCACTGCCGCTGCCTCGGCTCACGGTGGACAAAGTCCACCGAGCCTTGGTTCGGGTCCGGTGGATCGCCACCCGCACCCACGTAGGTGCCGATCGGGCTCCACGCGCGACACGAGGGCGACAGGATCGACGCGCCGCCGAGCGGGGCGAACACGGTGGCATCGCCGGCGAGTTCTTGTCGGCCACAGACGACAACGGCGACTCCGACCACGGCGGCGGCAACGAGGGTAGCATCGCCTCACACGCGACCGAATCTGGCGACACGGCCGACGCTACGGCGGTGATCAAATCGCGCGGCGCGAGATTGGCGGCGGGCGCTCGGTTGAACGGCGACGAGGCGATGCGGGCTCTCGAGGATGATGAGGCGCGATCGTGAAAGCCCGCGCGCGCGACCAGGATCGTGACGGTGAGGCGAAGGCTCACCACCGCGGCTCGACGCCGAAAAAGCTTCGGCGGTGGACTTCCTCGGCCAAATCCTTCCCGGTGGCGGCGCGATCTACGAGGGGGTTCTAGGGTTTTGGAGGAGAGGGGCGGTGCGGAGATTCTGACGCAGGCGCGGCGTTAAATAGTGCCCGGAAGCGACGAGTCCGCGGGCGGCACGGCGGCACCACCCGGCTCGGACACGGACTCTCGAGTCCGAGAGGTAGACGACGAGGACGTGGCGTGTGGGACCCACAAGGCAGCGGGAGTGGCTCGGGCGACCGCGCTGCGCACACCCGCATGGTCGCGGATGACGGTGGGGCCGGCACGCCGCCGCGGGAGAGAGGCGGTGCGGCTGTATGAAGTGGTCCGAGGGAAAGGAAATGGGCCACTGAGTGGATTTCGGCCCAAGCACTAATCTGAGGTTTTAAATAGGTTTTTCATTTTAGAAAATACCAGAAATTCAAATAGGCAATAGAAAATAGCAAATGAACTCAGAAAAATTCTAGAAAAATCTAGAAAATATATCTGAGCACATAGAACCCAAATAAAATAGTTTTGACTAATGTTCATGTTGGGATTATTCACATTAAATGTTTTTTTGATTGTAAAGTCCAATATTAAGCTTTTGAAATTAAATTCAAATAAAATTCAAATGGTGAATTTTCTCCTACTAACTATTTAAAAGATTTTTAAGGCTCTGAAAATTGGGATGTTACAGTAAACCTGCATGGTCGAAAACACTGGTCGTAGAACAATGGTTATAGACCTGTTCGTGGACAGTGGTCGTAGACCTGCGGGGTCGTAGACACTGGTCGTAGAACAGTGGTCGTAGACCTGTTCGTGAACAGTAGTCATAGACCTGTGTGGTCGAGGATCAATCGGTATGACCATATTTGTTCAGCGGTATTATCATATGGCGGTAGTACCGATTCTTTTGGCGGTATATATTTTTTTTTCCAAAGAATGTGTTTTTCTGGATTGGCTTGCTCCTCTGTGGAGCGGTCTGACCGCAGTTGTTAGTCCGGACTGACCGGACCCCCGAGTCTTGGACCCAATCAGCTTTTTCTAGAGAATGTGTTTTTCTGGTTTTGTTGTGCGATCTGACCACCAGGTGTTGGGCGGTCTGACCAGGTTGGCGCGGTCTGACCGGACATTAGTTGGCGGTCAGTTTAGTTGTGGTCCAACAGCTAGTTTTATAGCCGTTGGAGCCTAACCGGTCTGACTGGCCCTGTGCCTGCGGTCTGACCGGGCCTTCCTGATTTTCGGCAGATTCTTCTCTAACAGTTAGTTTTTGTGTGTGGGCTATAAATACCCACCTTGGTCGGTTGGGAGGCAACTCTTGGTATCCTATTTCATTCTCTTGAGCTACTGTGAGCTTCTCATCTCAATTATGTATGTGTTACACCTTGTGAGCAAAGGGAGATGGTCTAGTTGCATATGTTGCAACTAAAATTGGATTGAGCATCCAATTGTGTATGTGTTGCACTTGATGAGAGTCAAGCGAGAGGCTTTGGCTTATTACTCTTGGTGTTTGCCGACACCTAAACGGCGTGGAGGTGTCGTGGTCCGGTGATCTTTTCAAGAAGTTTGTGAGAAGACTCGGCATGTTGTGAGTGGTTTGGTGCTCGTCATCTCTGGAGTGGAGGAAGAGCAACCCCGAGTGGACCGAGGTGTTAGTTCAGTTTGGAACCGGTCCAAGTGGTTGGACTTACCTCGGAGGTGTTGGCTCAAGTTGTAGAGCCGGTCCAACGTGGTTGGACTTACCTCAAAGTGAATTAGGGGAGATCGGCAAGTCTCCGAATACCATGGTAAAACATCATTGTGTCATTGTGGTTTGCATTCTTGTGCCCTACTCTATTGCAATTTACATTCGTAGAATTAAATTGCTTACTTGTATTTGCATGATTGTTATCATTTCAATAGTCTTAATTGTGTTAGTGCACTTAGTCGAAACTAGTTGATTTAGGCTTTAATTGTGTAAAAACTGTTTTGTTATTAGCTTCCGCATTAAAACTTGATTTTAGCAAGAAAAAAAAGTTTTTAGAAACCGTCTATTCACCCCCTCTAGTCGTCCTCCTCATCCTTCAGCGTGCCATGCTTGGGTCGACACCCTAACCCGTGGACCGGCATGACACGACCCGATTAGTTAGTTGGCTGGCCGTACTAGGCCTAGTCATGGCCGAATGGGCGGCCCAGCCTGACAAGGCCGGACAGCTAATCGGGTTGTGCCGTGTCGGCCTGTGAGCCGAGTTGCCAACCTAGGTATGATACACAGGTCGGGTTACTGTTTGATCTACTTGGGCTGTGATAAAACACAGTAGGCAATAGCGCATGCCGCACAATCGCCATTTCCTCCCGATCGACCCGCCTTCGCGCTCGGCTGGCCGGCTTCCCAGCCTCCCCACGCCTGGCTCCCCGACCTCCCCACACCTGGCCATCTCCGTTGCGCCCCGGCCTCCTCCTCCTCTCCTCCGCGCCAGTATCCTCCTTCTCTCCTTCGCGTCGGCGTCATCCTCCGTCGGTCGTGGCCATCGTGCTGGTGCGCAAACCCAAACACAATACGACCGCTCAGGCCATACCGATCCGGACCAACCATATCATACTTTAGACCGGCCCAATTGACACGGCCCATTTGGACATCACTACACCCATCTATCCGTCTAAACTCGCCGCACGCCGAGTCGCCGACGGCCGAGCCACCCCGCGTCTCCATGCTGACTAGTGTCCGCCTCCCCACCGTGGGGAGGCCGTGGAAGTGAGCAAATCCAACACCCCACCCCCCACCCAAAAAAAAATTCCCCATGCCGCTGCCCACGCTGCTCGCCCACCTCGCGGCCGGCCGCTTCGCTCGCGTGCACGCGCTCACGGGCGCGGCCACCGCCACGGCCGCGCACCGCGTCCTCCACCTACTCCTCCGCACCGCGCCGCTCCCTCCGCTCCCCAACCTCGTCTCCCTCGCGCGCTGGTCGCGAGCCCACTTCCGCGCGCCGCTCCCGCTCCCGCTCCACGCGCTCCTCCTCGCCCGCCTCGCCTCCCACGGGCTCCACCCCCTCCTGCGCTCCGAGCTCCACGCCCTCGCCGCCGCCCGCCTCCACTCCCCTGCATCCATCCTCCGCTCCCTCCCCTTCTCCTCCCCAGCGGCCCCGCTCATCGCCGACATGTTCGTCCTCGCGCTCGTCAGAACCTCCCAGCCCCTCGCGGCGTACGACGCCTTTCTCCTCGCTGGCGATGACCACCCGCGCCACCGTCCATCTGTCTTCTCCGTGAACGCTCTGCTAGCCGCCCTCGTTGGCGCCGAGCGGGTCGACCTCGCCGAGAGGGCTTTCAGGACGGCGCTGCGGCGGCGCGTGTCGCCGGACCTTTTCACCTTCAACACCGTCATCACCGGGCTCTGCAAGGTCGGGCAACTCCGCAAGGCCGGTGATGTCGCCAAGGACATCAGGGCGTGGGGGTTGGCTCCCTCGGTGGCCACTTACAATGCTCTCATCGATGGGTACTGCAAGAGGGTTCGAGCTGGGAAGATGTATTATGTCGATATGCTCTTGAAGGAGATGGTCGAAGCCGGGATCTCTCCGGATGCGGTTACATTTAACGTGTTGATTAATGGGTATTGCAAGGACTCGAACACTGCTGCTGCGGTTAGAGTCTTTGAGGAGATGAAGCAGCAGGGGATTGCCGCGAGCGTGGTGACGTACAATTCACTTGTTTCAGGTCTCTGTAGGGAGGAGAAGGTAGAGGAAGGGGTGAAGCTGGTGGAGGAGATGGACGATTTGGGGTTGGCACCCAATGTGGCCACCCTGAACAGTGTGCTGAATGGGTTTTGCAAGAAGGGCATGATGGCAGATGCTGAGGGTTGGATTGATGGTATGGCGCAGAGGAATGTGGAACCTGATGTGGTTACTTACACTATCTTGATCAATGGGTATCGCCGTCTCGGAAAGATGAAGGATGCAATGGCGGTGAAGGAGGTGATAGCAGGGAAGGGCATTAGTCCAAATGTCAGAACATACAATTGCTTGATAACAGGGTTTAGCCGTAATGGGGATTGGAGGGATGCTTCTGGCCTTCTCGATGAGATGAGGGAGAAAGGTGTTAGAGCAGATGTTGTCACTTACAATGTACTTATTGGTGCACTATGCTGCAAAGGGGAGGTACGGAAAGCAGTAAAGCTCTTGGATGAGATGTTGAAGTTTGGCTTGGAGCCAAACCATCTGACCTACAACACCATAATAAATGGGTATTGTGAGAAGGGAAACATTAAGTCTGCCCATGAAATTAGGACTAGGATGGAGAAAGGTCGGAAACGAGCGAATGTGGTCACATACAATGTGTTGATCAAGTACTTCTGCAGGATGGGGAAGATGGAGGAGGCTAATGAGCTCCTGAATGAGATGTTGGAGAAAGGTTTAGTTCCAAATGGGGTCACATATGATACAATCAAGGAGGGGATGATGGAAAAAGGTTATGTTCCTGATGTAAGAGGATTCACTTGCTCAGAAGCCTCTCAAAGACTACCATCTTCCTGAAAGGTATGGTATGTTCTTGTAATGCACTAACATAGCTTGTTAATACCTGCTTATACCCAGCAGATAAAGCAAAACAATGGAAAGTTGGATTGTTGTAGAAGTGAGAAATTGGTGGTCCTTACTTCTGCTAGGTCATATTATACCCTCCTCTAGGTTCGGATGTGATCATGTGGTTCGTCTGTGGCATAATGTAAGAGTTACTTTGTCCTTTTTGGTATAGCTCAGTCATAATCGTGCATTCGATCCAACTACCTTATAATCAGTTAACAGTTGTAGGTATAAGTGGTTGGTACTTTCTAGGACATTGTCTTTTTGGGGTGCACATCGTATTAGCATTGAAGGAAGTAAATGAACTTGAGTATCTGATTATGCTTATTAGTGGAAAAATGTTCTACTAGGTCTAGCATTGATTGCGGCCTTTCATAATATTTAGCATGATACGTCCCTGTGCTTCTTTTTTTTAGCATTAGGCAGGAAGTTGAGGACTGGAGGCAAACACTTGTCCAACTCCATCTAATAGATCTATGGATCTGAAAGTGCTAACCCGGTATTGTGTCTCCTGGTCACTTTACTCATTAGTTACCAAAAAATATATTTTTTGGCTTCTTTAGATAATGGGAATTTACTAGTATTGTATTTAGGTTACTGACCATTTTATTTGGTTCACAGGGGCCAGAAATAATCTGATGAAAGTACTTCACAAGCCCTTTGGTAGAAGATTGACCATGTTTTGGGCCCTGGAAGTCGTGTTCATGGCCGGCTGGCGATTCTCTCCAATAGAATACCACACGGCTTTTTGTTTAGTGGCTTTCCATCGCCACTGCACGAATCCTATGGGGTGCAACATATCATCATGTTAGCAGCCCACATAAAATTAATCAGAAGACAACACTTCCACACTTTGCCTGTCATGATAGCGAGGCTTGTCCACACCTTTCTCCAACAATGTGGGTTTGTCTTGATGGTTCTAACCTGACAAATGGGGTATTGGAGTGTTGTTTTGGTAAATGTTTGTGAGCCCCAACCCTGATGTTAGTTCTAATATTAGATTTCAAATCATTTCAAGATTGACATAACAATCTTCATGAAAAATGGGTTTCATTGATACTTCCTTCGGGAAACACTGCCACTGGCTTCCCAGTATCTATCTTGTAAATTTGGCTGTACTCCCAGCAACTCTTGTACAATTTATGCTGAAGTGACAAATCACGTGAAAAAATCTCTGATTATTATGATTTGAGTGTACAAAACATAGTACTCACAGTAAAGTTTGACACTTCGCTGCTGTTTGTTTATTATCCGTTTTGCGTGCTGACTGACTGTTTGTATGCGGCTGGGGAAACGACCATTCGGCCGAGTGACCTGGCTAGCAAGTATAGTGGTAACAGTAACCGGGTTCTCTGCCGCACGACTTCAAATCTGTTTGTTTAGGCTTGGGCTTATAGCTTAATGCCAGTTTTTTTGGTTTAAGCAGCTTGTAAGCACCTAGCTTTTAAGCCAAGTCAAGGTGTTTGACAATCTGGTTTTTTATGGACTGGTTGCCTTTTTTGTTTGAAACATCTAAAATATCCTTGATCATGTCTTGATAAGAACACTTCTTGATAAGAACACTTGCTTGATCATGTCTTGGTAAGAACACTTGCAATAAAAAAATCCAAACATATTTTTGCAACCAATAATACCAAATTCTGATATCAGAGTTCAAGAACGTTTATTCGGATATCAAATTCACACATCACAATTCGTTGATATGAATATTTTTTTATACATTTTTAATCAAAATTGAAAATGGCAACATATATGTAATTTTTTACTACAGAATTTCAATTATTTTGACCTGGCTGATTGATAAGCAACAATTAGAAAGTTACAAAACTGCACGATTGTTTTGACTGATTGTTTATGAGGATACAAAACTACACACATATTTTGTTCACCAGGCACACAAAGAAATCTACATACAAATCATCTTTCCAAGTTCTTGTCAATCATTCTGTAAGGCAAGATACTGCAATACAGATGGACCTATTGTACAAACTTATGAATCAAATTGGGCAAAATTACACAGCCAAGATTTCAGAACAAGTTGTCTGCATATTTCCAATCAACTCTGCTATTTGCCTTAACGGAATGAAAATCTTGCCACAAATGGGACAACTCTCCAGGCCAAACCCTTGTCAATCAAAGCACCTAAAAAATGTACATATACATCAGTTAGCATGAACCTAATTCCATCTCTAAAAAATGCAGACAAACTGATGCTAGTTCAGGACTACATGACCATGTGCTAGTTCATAACAAATTCACCTCAAGGAATCAAAGGAGCTTAACCAGATTGACAGTCAGGATACCCTTATTGCCCACCAAGACACATTGGATTAGTGTGACTTACATATTGGATTTGTTTCTAGTGTACCTTGATTGCAGTGATATTGGTCATTGATATTAGGAATAAATCCATTTTACATTCTTGAACTATGGTTCGAGTTCAAAAAACACCATGGACTACAAAACTGTTCACTTTACACCCCTTAATTGTCAAAACCGGAGCAAATTACACCATAAATTGGTTTCATTGGTGGCGTTAGCCATGTTGGCAGCCACGTCATTAGTTTTCGCTTACGTGGCAGTCACCTCCTCCTGCAGGCTGGCCATGGGAGGACCGGTCGGGTGGGGCAGCGGGTCGGCGGTGGGGAGCCGCGCGGGCGGGCGAGAGGGAGGAGTCACGAGTGCAGGAGGGGGCAGGCTGGCCATGGGAGGACCGGGTCGGGTGGGCTGTGCGGGTTGGCGGCAGGGAGCCAGCGGCAGCGGGGCGGGGAGAGGGAGGAGTCAAAGGCGCAGGAGGGGGCACACACGGGCGACGGCGCTAGGCGTCGAGACGGCCGGAGGGGAGCGCGTGGGGCCGGTGGCGCCGACGGCTGCTCCATTTGGAGGCAGCACCAGGGGACCGAATCGACGGCTCCCTTCTTCTCCTCCCCCTTCTTCCTCAAATGCAAAGCTGGAGTCGAGCTCCCGTCTCCACCGCACTGCCTCTCCACCGTTCGCCGCCTCCGATGAGTTCCTCACCACACCGGCCGCGTCACCCCGTGCCTCCTAGGCCCTCCACTTTCCCCCCACCTCCCCTTTTCTTCTTCGCCGTCGAGCAAGCCGCCGGAGCTGAAGCCCCCATCTCTGCCTGGTTTCGGCCACCACCACCCCACCGCCGTTCGACCGCACCAGTGAGTGTTTCACTGAACCCGCCATGTCACCCCGCGCCCCCAATCCCCCTCTACTCTTCCCCCACCTCCACCCTTCTTCTTCGCCGCCGAGAAGCTCCTCCGCCGCCACTCCTTCTCCTCCGCCCACGGTCGTCGCCACCCCGCCACCACGGCCACCCCCAGGCTTCCCCGACCCCACCGCTGGCCTCTCGACCCCCGGGCGCAGCCCATGTGCACCCCTTCCTCCTCCCCGCGCCACCCCACCGCCGGCGCCACACAAGGCCCGAACACCCGCACAAGAGGAGACGGGCCGAGGCTGAGCGCACGGGGAAGCCGGGGAGGCACGCGTGGACACGGGAGGGAGCCGGAATCGGCAAGCAGCACGAGCTGAACCCGGAGGCGGCTGGGCAAAGTGGCGGCGGCGCTAGGAGAGAGTGGAGAGGAGAGGAGATATTTGGGGAGGAATGAGCGGCGCCAGCACTCTCTCTCTCTCTCTCTTTGTTTGCATTTGGCGTCTAACAAGTGGGCCCGAATGCCACGTAGGCAATAAACCGGGTGGTTTCGGTCCGAGGGGTGTAAACCAAACGGCATTGGTAGTTCGAGGGTGTAAACCAAAGAGTATTAGAGTTCAGGGGGTTTTTTGGACCGGGGGTATTTAACTTGTAATACTTAACCTCCACATGGTTCTAGTATTACCAATCAAATATCCTAAGCCTCGGTGGACATGTACTTCCCAAAAATGCAGTACACATACACCTTTATAAAATCATGCATCATTTTCATACAAACTTACAGTACCAAGTCTAACAAAAGACATACATAATATAGAGTTATTACAAAAGGGGCCGACCGACCAAATGACATCAAAATAACAGAATAAACAGCGAAAGCAAAAGTGCTATAAGATGGTGATAACAAAAGCCAACCGGTTTGCCAACTTCCCACAAGGCAACCGACCGGCCCGCCAAGCTAGTCGTCCACACCGCAGCAAAACTCACAAAAGTCAATTCCTTGGGGATCAACCTCCTCTGCAACAATTAAGCAATGCAAATGAGTACAAAATGTACTCGCAAGACTTACGAGTAACAAGCCTATTCATAGCTACATGCAAGCTGAAACAAACGAGATGGTTATATAGTTTATTGGACGCATAAAGCAATTTTTTTTGCAATAATGTAATAGATTGAAGGCAATTTGTCAAATCTGTTTTTAATTGGTGAAATAACAGCGAGACAACAATAAATAGCATAAATAACAACCTAAAGGTGACTAACCCAATAGCCACCACAACATAGCACGAATTCTCCATTCATACCACCCAAGTTAAAGTTTTAGTGAAAAGGTTGTAGTCTAACTCTCGAAATACCTCCCCAAGCGTGTCCATAACCAAGGACTTGGCTATTCGAATAGATTTAACCCTGTAGGTGTGTACCAATGTACCCACATGTCAGACCGCCTTTTTGCCACAAGATTTAGCACACTTTCATAGGTATGCCGGCACGACTAAGTCCTACGAGACGTTTTTCAATATTGTGTATCAACTACGAGTCGCCTGTATGGATAGACACCCATACGTTGCATCGGAGTCATTGTAAAGCCAGGAGTCAACGACCCATATAGGGTAAAGCAACTTGGACAACTACAATACCCCTTGGTGTGAAGAACCTAGAAAGGATTCTACTCCCGTGCACCCAACACATAAACACCATCCTTATTTTACCACAACACAACACACACATTCTCCTGCGACTTGGAGCTAACACACGCCAAAATACTAAGTCAAGAAAGGTCTCATATCCCTCCCATGTGGTTAGCACGCAAAAATGCTTAGTTTAGTGTAACAAGATGTTCGGTGCTTGTTGACTCGGGCACCATCCATTCACACCCAAAAGCACACCATCTTACCATTGTGCCCAAGTATAAAATATTTTATTTTTAGTTTTCTCAAATTAACATAGCACAAGGTGCTGAACATAAAGTCATAATAAATTTTTGTGTGATCAAGGTCATCGACTAAGTCGACAACCGCCCAATTCTACCGTTCTAAGTATTTCTAAGCAACAACTCGTAGACTACAAGCTAAGTGATAAGGGCTCATCCAACGAACCCTAAATCACAGAGGACATAATCCTAGGCTCAGTAGTAGAGAATGAACATTTACCTACAGATTATGCATCTAAAGGATCAACTAACCGATAATAGTTTAACAGCAAAATAGCACATGCATACATAAACTTTGCAAACAACATATTAGACTTTGAAAATAATAGAAGCAATATGATCAAATGAATGCTACATCTGCTTGCCTTACTGGATATCACAATCTTGCTACAGAGGATCACTCTCGCACTCAACAATTTCTTCGGAACCTATCGCAAGAACGAGAAAATCCAATAAAAACGACGAACACCGGAAAAGACTCAAAATCCAAAGTCAACCAAAATCCATGAAATTTACACAGCAGGTAGAGCAAGATTTTAAATGAATTTAGCAACAAGAATCAATTGATTTGGATAAAGCATGCAAAAGTTATAGCCTAAACAATTTCAATCGGCTCGAAATTCCAATCTAATAGCTTTTTGTTACTGTTCATCGTACAAATTTTCAGAAGTTTTTGAACATGAAAATTTTAGGGTAGGCAGAGCATGACATTCTAAGCACATCAAAAATTAGTTCACTTCATTTGGAGTTAAAATGATTTTCTTATAATTTTTCTAAGTTATGAAAGTAAAGCACAAGATTTTCATAGGTAAAGACATATTTAAAACATATTCTATACTATAGCATAGTAACAGAGGAATCTAACAATTTTTAGTTTACTCGAATTGGAGTTGCAGAGAATAACTTATGCATTTTACAAGTTTTAAACAATTTTTAAAGTAACAATTAATGCTAAACAAGGTAATACAACTAACACAAATTTTCTCATACCGAAATACGATTCAAACCACTTTTAGATTAAAGTTCAGACAAAACAAGAACTAACAAAACTTGAATCACCCAGAACAGAGTTAAAATGAATTAGTTAAGCCATTTTAAAGTTTAACACAATTAACAATTTACAAATAAAAGGTTTCAGGATTTCTTTATTACTAACTCAATGCGGAAAAACGTGGGTCGTTGATCTTGAATCGGACGGCCCAAATGAACGGACGCACAGCGCGCGCTGAGGCCCACGAGAAACTCAACGGTTGGATTAGATCCAACGGTCCAAAATGAATGAAACATTCGGAGGTCCGAACGTTCCAACCATTCTCGTCCGTCGATCTAAAGATGGAGGCTCAGATCAAAGTGACGTTCGGACGGTCCGAACGTTCACGCGATTTGAGCCACAGATCAAGAAATGAATGGTCCACAACGATTTGGGAACTCGGTGGTCCGAACGTTCCCACAGATCTGGGCCGTTGAAACAAGATCGAACGGTCCAGAGTTGATCTCAACGCTGCGCATGCAAAACACCGAGGTTTAAATGCGCGGGGCCCACACGACAGTGCCACAAGAGCTAACTTAGGATAGTCATTAAGTGCTTAAGCAATGATTGAATATTTAATTATCGAATCTGTCCTAAACCGACAGCGCTACAGTGCCTGCCCGAGTACAACATGGCAAAGAGCCCGAGCTCAAGGAATGGCTCACCGCCGGCGACTCCGGTCGCGGCGGCGCAAACCAAGGGCAAGTATGGGTTCACAATAGCATTGTGCACCCATAGAGAGCACTCTCAAGAGTGGAGCCGGCCTAGAACGGCGGCAAGCCAGAGAGGAGCGACGGTGACAAGCACGGCCAAAAACGAAAACAGCTAAAGAGCTCCGCAGTGGTTCAGAGAAGCAGGTGCCCAAGCCTCTATGGACTACAAGCAAACTACCTGAGGGCGGCGGAGGCAAGGAGATGGCCGGAGTAGTTCCGGCGACGAAGCACAGCACCAGCGCTGAGGAAGATGAAGTGGAGAAGATGACATGAGCAAAAAGAACAAGACCGAGTCATCAAGATGGCTTCAATAGGGCTCAAGGATGGTCCATGAGCAAGCAATTGAAGGGAGGAGTTTCTTACCGGAGTTGAGGACGAAGGGGGTGTTCTTCGGCCGCAACGAATCAATTCCAAAATTTGGCACATCCTGTGCATGCCAAATAAAATTGGATTAGGGGATTTGATGAAGGTGATGAGAGGCATGTAATGACGCGTAAGGAATTGAAAAAGAACCCTCGGAGCACTGGCGGTGACGAAGGAGAGCTTGCTCTGGCTGACAATGGCGATTTGGGTGTTCTTCGAGTTTTGAGCTCAAAGAACAGAGAGGGAGCTAGGGGTGTTGTAAAGGAACACAAGGAGGAGCTCTAGGGTTCTACAAATAGCCTAATGTCAAAGGTGAGCAAGGACAAGCCTTAATGGCGGACATGGCCTAAAGCTTGTCCAGGACAAAATGGAGGCGATGGGAGCAGTTGCGATCACGACTTTGATGGCGAAAGCACAGACGGTGAAGAAAACGAGGGCTAAGAGCCGTTGAGAGTGACGTACTGAGGTTGACAAAGCACTGCCTCTCCTCCTATGCCCTGTTATGTCACACGCACACGAGGAAGAAGAAGGTGACCAGGACCTTGAGGGCCCACATGTCAGCGAAAGAAACAAAGGGCTCAGGTCAAAAAGAACGAGTGGGTTAGGTTAAGCCGAGTCGAAAGATTTGGACGGTTGGATTAGAAATGGACTGCCACGATTGAAAGAAACGTTCGGACGGTCCGAACGTTCAAAGGAATCTTGGCGGTCCGATTGGATTTGAATGGCTGAGATTGATTATGGCTCTCGGGCGGTCCGAAAGTTCCATCAAACCTGGACCGTTGAAAAGAAATCCAATGGTTGAAAACATGCGCGCCCTTTAGAACGGCCCGGTACACTTAGTTGGTTGGACTCAACCAAGTGACTCGAGCCTGACTTGGACTTAGCGCAAAAGGGTGACGCCCACAGCCGTTAGATCAAGATCTAACAGCTGAAATGAAACGCGGAACTCGGAGGTCCGAACGTTCCAGATGATCTCGAGCACTGATCAAGAAATGGACGGCCCACAAGCCACGTGCCATCTCGGACTGGCTCACACGCGCGTTAACTGACTGGGTTGAACCAGGAGACTCAAGCCTGACTCGAGTCCGACTCAGACCCAAGAGAGCAAAGACTAGGGTTTGAATTAGTAGCTGAAACTTTGAGGAATTTTTAAATGGAGCTACACAACTCCAAAAATTCCAAATTTTTTACAGGAGGTTCTCAACTCCAGGTTTGACCTTGTATAAAATTTTCAGAGGTTTTTATGCAAAATATTTTTCTCCAAAAATCTCTTAAGGTACTGATCTAAGGTTTGACCTAAAGTCAAACTGGTTTGACTGGCCTCTTAAAATATCCAAACAATTTCTAAAAATTGTGAAATTTTTCAGAGGAGTCACACAACATCTCTAAAACCAAGGAAAAATATTTTCAGAGGATGATCACAAGATTATGCAGAAAAGTTCCAAAGGTTCAAGACTTAGGTTAAAAGATGCTTGTGATTTTGAATTTTTCATAATTCCTTTACAAGAGTTCTCAGAAAATTCACACACAACAAAATACAAGAAAAGTTTTAATTTTTTCACATTTTCTTACATTTGAAACACAAGCCAAGATTTGAGATGTTACAGGAGACGAGGAAGGGGAGCAGGGTCGGGCAGAGGTTAAGGGAGGCCGACGGAGGTCGAGGGAGGATGGCAGCCGACGGAGGTCGAGGGAGAACGGCAAAAGCGGACACGAGGTTGAGGGAGGCCGACAGAGGTCGACGGAGAACAGCGGTGTTGGGCGGAGGTCGGGGGCCGACACAGAGGTCGCAGGAGGCTGGCGGAGTTGGGGGAGGAGGACGACGAGTGGGGAGGAGAAAAAAATTAAAGGATTTGAACTTATATACAAATGACATTTGGTGAGTAATTTCGCCGAGCGCCGCCCTGGACCAGCTTTGACCACCTAGCCGGTCCTAGGTGGCCAGCCCACCTAGCACACCGACTTCGTCGAATTCGCGGCGGAAGAGCACCGCCGAGCGCCTAGGTGGCGCCTAGGCCTGATTTCTTGAACCTTGGTTTTAAACCAATGACATCAGATAACCTTGTATGATTAAAAGCAAGGAATACTAATTATACTACATAACACATTGTACATTCATAACCACCAACAGTTTGGACAATCTGAAGATTAAGGCATGCACATGAATATGCTCAAGAAAGTAAAGAAATGGAAAGGGTTGACACTTTTTTTAGAACATGAAGTATTGGCACTAGGCAGTACTTATATCAACATCACCCGATTAAGACAACCAAAGATTCAAAAATCACAATGCAGGAAAACACCCAAACCCTTAACAGATGAATGTTGCTGTCATTTAAAAAAAAAACAAATGGATAATCAATGTATATAAAGGATATAAAACCCATTAGGTCTTAGAGAACCACTGATCCATATTTTTTTTTAGAACATGAAGTATTGGCACTAGGCAGTACTTATGTCAGCTTCACCCTATTAAGACAACCAAAGATTCAAGCATCACAATGCAGAAAAACACCCAAACCCTTAACAGATAAATGTTGCTGAAATTTTAACAAAACAAATGGATAATCAATGTATATAAAGGCTATAAAACCCATTAAGCCTTAAAGAACCACTGATCCATATTTTTTAGAACATGAAGTATTGGCACTAGGCAGTACTTATGTCAGCATCACCCCATTAAGACAACCAAAGATTTAAGCATCACAATGCAGAAAAAACACCCAAACCCTTAACAGATAAATGTTGCTGTCATTTTAACAAAAACAAATGGATATCAATGTATATAAAGGCTATAAAACCCATTAAGCCTTAGAGAACCACTGATACATCGATAAGCAAACAAGAGACCACTACAGGCCTGAGATTCCCAAAGCGTGAACCACTTACGCCTTCAAGCACATTGGAAAAGCCCTGGAACTAAAATGCCCAGAATTGAGATGTACAACTGCATATAAAGAAACAATCACTATTGATCATTATGATCTCGAAGTCGAACCACATTACCAAGTGACAACAGAACAAACATCATGATCTTACTAGACTCCTAACATTTCACAACATCGCTAAACATGTGACCAATAAGTTTATCATAATTCATAAGAAAAGCACATTCCACAGCGTAAGCGCGCATCATGAGCGTATTCACATGGAGGGCACACCACCACCACTACTCCTCAACCACACATTACAGAGACATTACGAATTACACGACACATAAACAGCAACACATGGGTATGTCATAAAATCTTTCCACCCCTATGAACACGCCCCTCCTGGGAGCACCGCCAAACCCTAGCCTAGATCTTACCACCGTCGTGGGCCTCGACGCCGGGGATGATGACGTAGCCGACCTTCTTGGGACTCTCGGAGTCGGACGCCTCGTCGTCCTCGTCGCCGTAGAGCTCGTCGTAGTGGGAGGACGCGGCGGCGCCGGCGAGGACGGACCAGACGAGGTACATGGAAGCGGCGGTGAGCGCACCGCAGCCGACGCCGAAGAGGACCCCGACGACCACCACGAGGATGTCCTTGGCGCGCTCCTGGAGGCCGGCCGCGGCGTCGGCGGCTGGGTGGGGGAGCTCTGGGAGCTCGGAGCGGCGGATCTGGATGGCAGCAGGGATGGAGTGGAGGTGGTGGTGGTTGGGAAGGGCGTGGGTGTGGCCGTGGTAGCGGGGGAGGTGGGGGCTGAGGCGGCGGACGCGGAAGACGGTGATGACCGTCGCGGTGAGGGGGGCGCGGTGGTCGGGGTCGTTGCTGGGGTTGGGATGGGCCGAGAAGGAGAAGTGGAAGGTGTGGCACGGGCGCGCGGCGGCAACTGGGGAGGCGACGAGGAGGGACGCGGCGACGACGGCGAGGAGCAGGAGTAGGCGGTGGGCCATGGCGGCGACGGCCAGGGCCGAGGAGCAGCCGGGGGAGGCGGCGGCTTTGGATTTCCGGAAAGGGAAGGGTGGTGTTGGCAAAAATGGAGACCGGTGGTCTGGTAGTACGCTTTCGGTTCGAAGCCTAGGAGGCTAGGAAGATCGCAAGGACATGTACAATAGTACAGACAGCTGTTGTCTATAACAACTCTTTATGTTATCTATAGATATCACTAAAGAGAGTTCATACAATGGGTCGTGGTGATACAGTCGGCTATATGATTGTAGACAACACACAATCTTTAATGCATTTCTTGATTCTGGTGCTATAGTCGGCTGTAGGATTGTAGACAACAATATTCTCTCTCTTCATTCTTTTTCATCCACGTCAGTAAAAATCCTATGTGACAGATGCTATAGACGGTTGACATATACCCATTGTACATGCTCTAAGGAGGAGAGTTGTCTTTTTGGAACCGTCGTAGCTTTTGTGAAAAACGATTTTTGGTTGTGATGTATGGTTAAATGGTTGCAGGGTTGAATGGTTAGATTAAATTGATTTGGTATTTGGGTGTTTGAATTTTAAATAGGTTGGTTGTAGCTTTTGAGATGAAAAATGTCTGATGAATGGCTAGATTAAATCGATTTGGTATTTAGCTGTTTAGCTTTTTAAATAGGCTGGTTGCAGCTTTCGATATGAGAAATGTCTGAAATGCCTCTAAGGAGAGTAATAGCTTAAAATTCTCATTGTTTAGGTGAGCCTATAACCACTGATAGTGTCCATTGATTCAACATTTTTAGAAGGAAACATCTACCAAAAGCATACTCGATGCTTCAACTTTGGAATTTCACAATTTTATCGTCAGATTGTTCCATTCAGAGTCAAATCATCCTAAAGTACAAGCTATTGCTACTCTTATTCTTATCATAACAATTGCACCAAACCAGTCTGAACTCTGAACCGCACCAACGGTTAGATACGGACATACATATAAAACGCCAACAACAACAAACAACACTTTCTTTATGAACCAGCTCCGAGGGGAGAAATTGGATGGTTATAATTTACAAAGGAAACCAACTTTGTTTGATTAAACAATTCTGATACACATTATTCATCCAATGTTCGGAATTTGTTAACAAAAACATAAGCCATGATTCCCATGATACAAGGAAACTAAACAGCAGCAATTCAGGGCTTGTGAAAGAGCTTTGTCAACATCTAAGAAAGATCAATGTTGATCAATATCTTACAAAAGAAAGAAAGAAAACATGCTGATGCATAACAAAGAGAAACAAAGGTGCTCAATTTTCATAGTTAAGTACTAACCATCGATAAGTTACTGCAAAACAACAAGCCACACATCATGGATTCTGTTTCCAGATAATTCAAATGGCCAATTTTCCTTAATACACATTTCTTCTACTCTACTAAATTAGAATATATCCCAACAAATTTTGCCAATTTTACACTAGCCCTACAAGGTTAATCATATAATGCAATAACCCTAGCTGTAGCATCACTTCTACATAGATGTAGCAACTCCCACTGGATAACAACCAACCAGACCAAAATCTACCGCATTACAATCTAATTTAATCAAGCATCATAGTGGTCCAACAGCATCACAAGGTCTCCAGGAAGCTGCAATATACTAATAATTAACCATGACAACCCCTGTAACAACCCCAAAATCAGAGTTTGTATTTTAAGTGTATAAAATTTTTAAAGATTAAAAACTTTTGTTGTATCTCTTGGTCATGCTCTTGGTTTTCTACAAACTTGTGCACAATTTTAAACTTTTGATGTTTGTATTAAAGTTTGTGTTGAGATTTCAAATTTTTAAACTTAAATTCCATTGCTATTTGAATTCCAGAAAAATATGTGAATGAAAGTTTCCAAAAATAATTTATTAAAATACTAGATTATTTATCCTGATTTATAGTTATTTTTACCAAATTTTTAGAAGTCATTTTGCCTTCACCAAAATTCAAATGAAATCACTAATGCAGAGTTGAAAATAATTTAAATTCTAACAAATTTTCGTATATAAAATGTCTGAAATTATTTTTCCTAAGTCCCTTGTGAACCTCAGAATGCCCACAAAAATTTTCAGAATTTTTTTGAATTTTATTTCTGTTTCAAATGGCTAGGTCAAACTCAATTGTTTTCGGTCAAAATTTAATCCAAATCTTAAAACCTGTTACTGTTCCTCCGACCTGAACCCAGGTCCAACCGCACCAGTTCGCCGAGCCACCCTTCCCCTCTCACTTACCTGTGGGCTCCCGTCGTCAGCACTTCTTCTCCACGCGGCGCCTGCGCCAGTTCGCCCGCGTGACAGCTCGCCCAACCCCATCGCCCTGCATGTGCGCCAGCTCGTCACTGTCGTGTGCGTGTCCGTGATGTTCCGAGCGCAGCACTACTAGATCCCTTCCTAGTCTTGGCCATTTCTTCTCAGCCTCCTTTCTTTCTCCATGGACAGCCAAGCCAGTAGTCCTTTCCTCCTTTTCTCCACCGAGCGTCGTCGGCCCTCCTCTGCTGCAGCGCCGGCCGCCTTCCAGCTCCTCCCTCCGTCGCCGGCCTCAGCAGCCCACCTCCTTCCTCTGCTTGCCACCGTCATCTCCCCGTCCATGGCCGCTTCTCCTTCCCCCAGATCCGACCGCCTCCCCTGGTCCATGGCGCCGCTGCCACCTCCCGGCCCGGCCGCCTTCAGCGTCGCTGCTCGCCGTCGACTCGCCTCCACCACCGAGCCCGCCTCCCACCACGGTCTGGAGAATGTCGCCACCGCCCCCTGGTGCCTCTACGCCGAGCAGTTCTCCCTCCCCTTGGTGCCTCTCCTCCTCGTCCCGCCTTGCGCCGGCCCCTTCCACCACGGCCTCGGCCGGCTGCCCGCCTGCCACACCCTCCTCCTCCACCGACCCGCCACCGCTCGCCGCACCGCCGCCTTCCGGCCGCCGAGCCGTGCATGCCTCCACCGACGCTGCTGCCGCTCCAATCGCCGTGTCTCCCACCGGCCGGCCAGCCTCGCACCGAAGGCCGCCACCGGTGTCACCCCCTCTGCTGCCGGTGCTACTCCAGCCCCTCCACGCCCCGGTTGCTGCATGCACAGCCTCCCTACCATCGCCAAGCCCCGGAGCTGCCCCGGCTCGGTTGCCCCACCGCCGCCGACCTTCCGACCGCCGGCGACAAGCCATTGCTGAGCTGCCCTTTGTCCATTCTCCTTGCGCTCTATGTGTTTGTGAATATGCCTCAAAGAATGTGTTGGTATGTCTGCAGGTGGAGCTCGCCTCGGCCGTCCCTCAGCGCCGCTTCAGTGCGTCTCGTCGTCTCCTACCGCTGTGTGCCGCCCACGACCGCGTCGACACCGCCTCCCTCTCTGCAACTCGTTCTGGGCATCCCCGCCGGCTCACCGCTGCCTCCTAGCTGCCGGCATAGCACGCCGCCTTCGGTTTTCCCCTATTTCCCCTCGATATGTCTGGAGATGTCTCTCTGTGTATGCATGTCTAGGTGAGTGTTTGTGTGATTAGCAAGATTCATTTGGTGATGATTGATCAGTATGTTTATTGTGGATGATGCAAATTAGTATGAATGGATGATCTTATACCTAGCGAAGGTTACAGAGGATAGTTAGCTTTTCAGAGTGTGATAATAAGTTACTTAGCTAATAGATGATTCAGGTAGTAGCTGGAGTGTTGTTGGGTTGTGCTTGGTGGTAGTACTGATGATAGTGGTTTGCTTAAAAGAGATTTGTACAAAATTTGGTTTGTCTTTGGCACACATGCAAAACCTCATGTCTTTTGCTATCAATCGTTGAATGCCAATTAGGCCATTTCAGTAAGATAGCAAACTGGAAGATTGATGAAGTTTAGTTAAAACTTTGTAGTTCAGAAAACTTGTTGCTGTAGGTTCCTTGAGTAGTCACCTGAAAATGCTCTTTTTGTCCATAAGCTTTTTGCATGGTTAAAACAATAGATAGAGATGTTTTCACTTCGTTTAGTCTTTAGGCAACTAGTTAGCCATTATCTAGCAACAATTTCTAAATATGAAAATCCATAAGAATGTGAAGTTCTGAATTCAGCTTAGAGCAATTATCTATGTTTGTTGAAGTGTTAGTCCTAAAAGAAAAGATGTTTAGAAAGAAATTTTGGATTGTCTTTGTAACCCGCATTCCAAAGATCATCTTATGATAGCAATTTTTGTGTTTCTCATCTAAGTCATGCAATGGAAATAGATAATCTGAAAGTGGAACTATGTTTGTAGTAGCACTTTAGTTCATATAGCCGTGTTGTTGTAAGTTGTCTAAATATTTTCTTGAGGCTTCTCAGTTTGGTCAGATAGGCTTTTATCTGTGTAGGTGGTATTGTCAATAATTCATTTAATGGTTAGGCTAGAATAGTTAGTTAATTAAAATATGGTAATTTGCTGCTTAGATAATAGATGTGCACACAATCACCATCAAAGTCTGCCGAAAGAGGAGAGCATATAAGAGGATTGATTTTGACTGTATGATTATCGTGGAAATAAGTGAGTTTGGAAAGATCAATCAGAAGAAATCCTAACTAATTTAAATAAACCCCAAATCAACTATTGTTGTTCATGATCTATCTTCTGTGTTATTGATTTTTGAAAACCGCATGCGTTACGTGTTTATTCATTTTTTTCAGCGTTGGCGCTTTTATCGCTAGATGACGTTGATATCGAGAGTGATCCTCTGCAGCAAGTCGAATATCTCAAACAAAGCAAAGGCAAGCAGTTTGATCATATCCACTCAATCCCATTACTTTTAAAATCTAATACCTTGTTTTACTCGTACGTATGCATGCTTTTGTGTCAATGATTAATTTTGTCAATTAGAGGTAGTTAATCCCATTGCATTGTTGCCCTGAAAATTGTTCACCCCTGCCACTACCTTAGGAATATTATTCTCACTGGTGAATTAGAGCCCGGTGAATGATTTAGGGCCTTTTATTTGTCTTTACGATATGATGCTTAGCAATGCTTAGATACCGGTAGAATTGAGCGGTTATCGACTTAGTCGATGACCTTGATCACACAAAACTTATTATTGGTTATATTTCAGCCTCTGTGCTATGATTATTTGTGAAAACATAAAAACTAAAAACAAAATGATTTCGACTTGGGCACAATGGTAAGTTGGTGTGTTTTTGGGTGTGACTGGAATGGTGCCCGAGTCAATTAAGGACCGAATATCTTGTGAGTGAATTTTTATCCAGGCATTTTTGCGTGCTAACCACACTAGAGTATATGGGACCTCTCTTGACTTAGTACTTTGGCGTGTATTGACTCCGGGTCGCAGAAGGTCGCAGGAGGGATGGTGTTGGGAGCATGGTAGTTGTCCGAAAAGCTTTATCCTGAGTGGGTAGTTGTCTTTTCGGCTTTACCATGTAAGCGTATGGATTTCTATCCATACGAGCGGCTCGAAGTTAATACACAATATTGGAAAACGTCTCGTAGGACTTAGCCGTACAAAGATACCTTCTAAGTGTGTTTTGGCTTAAAGGCGATCAAGTGTGGGTACGATGGTACACCCCGCAGGGTTTAAAACTATTCGAATAGCCTCGTCTTAGGTTATGGACACGCTTGGGTAAGCTTTTCAAGAGTTAGACTACAACCTTTTAATTAAAACTTGACATGGTTGGTATGAACGGGTGTTCATACTATTGTTGTGATGGCCATTGGGTTGGTCATCTCCAGGATATCTTTATGTTACTACTTCATCAGTATCGTTGTTATTTCGCAAATAAAATTTGAATTGTTAAAACTGCCTTCAAACTATTACATTATTGCAAAAGAAAACTTGCTTTCTGCTAAAAGTAAGTCCAGAGCCCCCCTCCACTTAAATAAAGCTTGCATGTAGTTAATTATAGTTCTGTTACCCTTACACGTCAGTCTTGCGAGTACAAAAATAATTTTTGTACTCAGTTGCTTTGCTTAATGTTTTTGTTGCAGAGGAAGAAGGTGAGCCCCAAGGGTTTCCCTTTTTTGAGCTGTGCTGCGGGTTTGACGACTAGCTTGGCGGCCCGGTTGGTTGCCTTGTGGGTAAGGCACACTAATTGGCTCTTTTATTTATCGCCATCTTATGGCTTTTGCTTCCGCTGTGTAGTTTGTTATTTTTACCTTGTAAGTTCAATATGTTGTATATTATGAAGTTTTGTCGTTGTAACCTCTCGTGTATGGAATTGATGCATAATTTTATGAAGAGGTGTGTATACTGCAGTTCTGGGAAGTATACATATCTCGAGGCTTGGTTTATTTGATTTGTGATACTAGGGCCAGGTGGTTGGTTAAGCATTACAAGCCAAATAAACCGGAGTCCTCACAACCCCCCTGTGGAAATCCCCACGAGGAATTTGCAAATTTCCACCAGAAGCGCCGGCAAATGTCCATGATGCAGAGCATGCCGCCGATGATGCCCAGCGGTAGGTTGGTCTCCAGCCAGTGCAGCCAGGCCATCGAAAGCCGGACGGGGAGACGACAACGAACGGGCCAAGGCAGCGATGGCGACGAGATTGTCGAGCCTTCGCGAGCTATCTAGCGGCAGTGGGGGCCTGGGTCGCGGAGGAGGGAGGCGGGCAGAGGAGGGAGTTGGGGAGGAGGGAGGAGGAGGGTGGCGGACGGAGGAGGGAGCCGGGGAGGAGGGAGGAGAGAGCTCAGCGGCTCCGCTCGGGAGGTGGAAGGAGGAGGAGGAGAAGAGGAGCGAGGCGGCTCCGCCGGGGGAGAGACGGGGAGGAATCTAGGCCAGCGGGGTTGGAACGCCGTCGCCGCCGCTTGCCAACTTCAGGGGCTAGGGTTAGGGGCAGGGGAATGAACTCGGGCTGCCAGATCTGGCAAGGGAGAAAGGAGGAGGAGAAGGAGGGCGGAGGAGGAGGGCGGCCGAACGGCGATAGGGTTGGGGGAGTCGTGAGCGGCGCTCGGTCGGGGTGGGGAACGGGAGAGGCGCTGGGGGAGGGGGCGTGCGGGGATGCGAGAGGAGTCGTCGAGTTGGGTTTTATAGAGTGGCATTTGACGGGTAATTACCCCCAAACTTTAGGGGTAATTTCAGAACGGGGGGTGCGGAAAGCCGCGGAAGATCGCCGCGGGCGGCTTCCGACTTCCGCTCGTTGTAACACGAAGCCGCTTCAGAGAAAAGCGACTGTGAAAAGCTGACCGTTTGGGATAGCTTCTGGCTTTTCCGAGCGAAAGTCGGAAGCTGAAGCCGTCCCAAACACCCCTTTAGGGCATATCTTGCCGCCGCATTTTTGAAAAGCAGCTTCTGACTGAGCTGTAGAGCTGAACGGTTGAGTTGAAGATGTTCGACGTTTGACTGTTTGACTTTTAGATAGGTTGGTTGTAGCTTCTGAGATGAAAAATATCTGAAATACCCCTAAAGCAAATGATGGTTTGTTTGATGCCGTTTAACGACAATTAACGCAATTGACGATAATTAACAACACTTAACGACAACTAACAACAAGTGACGACAATCAACGCAAATAGCGGCAATTAACACAACAACCACTGCAATTAACGACCATTAACACAATAGATCGCAATTAATGACTATTAACTTTGTGTGGATTTGATTTATTTATTTTTTGCACATGACATACAGAACTTTGGATGGAATTAAAATTTGTCGGCAATGCATGCTCTCTAAAACATCAAGCCTAACTACATGTGGTAGGACTTCACTTACATTATCACATTTTTCTTTTTTCTACTGCAGATGTAATTTGTGTGACAAAACAAAGTCAGACAAATAGCCATTCTGAAACAAACATACAGAAAGGATCATTTGATTATCCAAAAACAGGTCTGTTTGGCCACCCAAGTCATACATCAAGAGTGATGAGTGGTGTATAGGGATGCATTGCCAATAGATTGCAACCAGCGTTAAACACAATGCATTCATTGCTGTTAACTGGCTGTAACCCCTTTTCTCAAGCGCTTGCGCTATTCCTCTGAAGCTCCTTACAAAATTTATTTGCGTGTTCTCTATGTGCTCTGTGCTACTAGATTCTGGAGTGTCCATTGTGATCAAAGGGTCCACTATGTCATCGGCAACAAGAACTGCTGCAGCTCCAGCATTTTGCACATTCCATCCCTTTGTTGTGTTTAGTAGCAGTCTGCACATTACAAAGCATTAAAGCACCCTTTTTTGGTAATGATTATAAACATTGCCAGTGATATTGTCACCTAAGTAGGAGAAAGAAGACAACCAAACATCCAAATGACGTGATTATATGTTTTCACAGAACATAACAATACTAGCGTTGTTTCTTTCCTAACAAATGACAAATAATGAACAGTTATACATATTTTTTATAACCCTTTTTAACTTAAATTCTGGATTGATTCCTACTAAACTTGTTCATATATTTTATAGTCATTGCTTTCCACATACACACCGTCCTATTTTATAGTTTTTCTACCAGTTGCTTCTTTGTTGAACAAATATGGCTGAATAGTATTAAAACACATCTAATTAAAACCCTTCTATGATGATGGTACTGTAGTAGAGATTCCCTTCTTTGGGGCATTACAATTGTGGATTTTCACGAAACAGCTCAGTCAAGACTTTTCTGGTTGCAAGATAGGGAAAAGCATCTTCTGGAGAGAGGTATGTGATACCAAATACAGCAGAAATCTAAACAATTGAGACAATCAAAGTACCAAGTTCTATCCCCTGCCTCACTCAAAGCACAAGAACTGAATACAAGCATACGTACACATCTTTTTCCAAACAGGGATAGGACAAGCCACCAAGGCACCAAATTACTTACCCAAAATTTCAACAATCCCCGCAGTGAAGTAACAAGCAGACACAAAACTGTGCTAAGTACCAAATTACACACAGCTGCACAAATATGTCTGACAAAAACTCTCCACCCAATGACATTATGCAACAATGCATCTAACTATCCATGGGGTAAGATGTTAGTGTCGCAACAAGACTGGTTTGTAACTAGGATAAAAATTGTAAGCTTGCAAGATAGGTTACTGGCCATGTCTAACCTTACAACAACAAATTGATACATTTCAGTATATCATATACATTTGTTGCATATTGTACAGGTATAAAGAAATGCTCAACACATTTATTTGCTAATTCACACCACAACAAATTGATACTAATTGGACATTGTCACATGCCATTCCGGCATTAGTAAATAAATTTGCATCTACACTTGTTGCATCATGCTCTTTGTTTCCGAGAACAAAAAAAAAAGGATTGTATTTCATCACATGTATACTGGCATTAGTAAATAAATTTGCATTGCCTTTGGAGACATTAAAGCTACTGTCAGCAAAATTTATATTCGTTTGTAAATAAACTTGGTTGCATGCCAATTGAAATCTGCAGTGAATTGCTCCAGATCTGTCTCACAAACCTATCATCAACTCCATGGACAATAAACGTCGCAACTAAGTAGCCAGCCATGCATGGACATCACTTTGGTCAAAAAGGGCTATCTAGCTAGTACATAAACATCAGGCATTGAAACAATCGAAGTGCCACTTTCATACACACTATCGGAAAAGGTTCTCCATTTCCGGGCAAACCTTCCAGCTCGGCCATCCCAACAGAGGGAGGAAGGAAGGAGGAAATCCGGTCGGTGGGGGGCGGGCAGTCGGTCGGGCGCGGCGATACGGGCGCAGCGCGTGGAGGCGGGGGCAGGCGTGATGGCGGCTCGCCGGCCGGGGCGGGCCAAGGCGGTGCTGGGCACAGGCGCCGCGGGGCGCTAGGGTTGGGGACGACGCGCGGGCCTGAGCAAATGGAGTGGGAAATGGGTTGATTGGGATGACCTTTCGGATTTTATAGTTGGTACTAGGCGGCTAATAAACACCAACTTTAGAGGCAATTTTGGAAGTGAAACCCGCGGAAGCCGCAGGAGGCTTTCGGCTTCCGCATGTTATAACAGCTTTCGACTTCAGAAAAAGTTGGGGGGAAAATGTTGTCCGTTTGGAACGACTTCCGGCTTTTTCAAACGAAAAACCGAAGCCGAAGTTGTTCCAAACACGTCTTAGCTTTAATGGTTGTTTGGGACTGCTTCGACTTCAGCTTTTCATCTGAAAAAATCGAAAGCCGTCCCAAACGGGAGTTTTTTGCATCCCCTTTTCCTCGAAGCCGCTTCGTGTTACAACGTGCGGAAACCGAAAACCACCCGCGAAGAGCTTCCGCGGCTTCCCACAGTCTCCATTCCGAAATTACCCCCGAAGTTTGGGGGTAATTAACCACCGAATGCCACTCCATAAAACCCTCGCTCAGCTCCCTCCTCCCACGCCCACCCGCCTGCCTCTTGCTCCCCCAGTACCCTCCTCTACCGGCGCCCACCTCCTCCTCCTCGGCTCCCTCTTCCCCCAGCCTCCTCCTCCCCCGGTGCCCTCCTTCCGACTCCCTCCTCCCCGGCGCACACCTCCTCCCCGGACACCGTCCTTCCCGGCTCCCTCCTCCCCAACGTCCTCCCCCCGGTGCTCGTGTGGCCCAGATCCAGATCTGGACCTCGCCCGCGCCGCCCTCCCTCCCCCTCCACCCACGGTCATCGCTCGCCTCCTCCCTCTCTGTAACACCCCAACTCACAACGAGCCTGGAATGCTACTGGAACCAGACTAACCTAGCACAAATTACAAATTTTCGGCAGAGCCTCCTTTGTTTAATCAGCTATATCGAGGGTTCAATATCAAATCATGGCATATAACAAAATCTCATAAACAAGCTTACTCAATCTTGCATGATAATTCAAAAGCAAACCAGGACTGGCCATCTCATTATTACAAATAAACTGAAACTCAAACCAAACCATTTATGGGTGATAATCAAACAGTCTATTTATTTCTAAATTGAAGCTAAGTGACCAACGCCTTAAGAGTGTGAAGTAGTGAGTGCATCCAATAACTACTCCCTCCCATGCGTGTTGTTCCTGCCAATGGTACCTAAAACACATTAAAGCAAGAGTGAGCCCAAAGACTCAGCAAGTATCAACAAGGCTTTAAACATGAACTCAAACATAGCATCGATAATCCACATTATCATTACACTAAACATAGCCATTTATCTCATGATATGCAACCAATGCAATGCTCCTTTGAACTTTATCTCTTTTCGCATTTTACCGGTAATGTGGGGTATACAACCGTCGCTGTATACCCTTGCTCGTGCTCCTCAGCACGAGGACCAAGAGCCTATACACCACATGTATAGGGACCTTTGCCCATCATCTTAATGATGGGGACCTCTTTGTTCATAGCCTACATTCTACGAATGTGGGGACCTCAAGCCCGTCATCTACATGACGGGGACCTCAACTGTATGTGCATGGTCACCACGTGACCAAGGCACCTCTATACTCTCAACATGCATATGCACCATGATAACATTTTCATAAGCAGGAATACAACATATTCTCATTAACATGTAAGCGATAACAACATGCGGAAGAACCTTTAACTATAACCAGCAGTCATCAAGATAAACAGTAACTCATCTCATATCAGGCATGCATGGCTATACGATCAAGATACACCACAATCACATCATGCAAGCATACATATATTATAGCCCGAATACTTGCCTCAACCGTGCGAGAACGGTGGACGCGAAGAGGGTGCTGCCCCTGGAACCACGCTCCCACCTGAATATTAAGATAACCCAATCTAAGACTAACATACTGAACCAAGAGCATAAGAACAACACAAATTAACTTGCTAAACCCCCCAAGTGTTTCCCAACTTCCAATTTCTAGCGATCGATTTGGTGCACACTGTAGACAGTCAACTTATAAAATACATAACTTTCTGCTCAGGAATCCAAATAAGATGATATTAGGCTTTATGAAAAGGTAATTAAATTACCTAAATAAACTTAGTTGGGGAGCCCTTCTGATTCATCCATTTACTTCCCCTACCAAGCCAATCTACAGAACATTAGAATTCACATCGGGTTCTCTGGACAGTACACTAAAACCACCATAACTTTTGCTACGAAAGTCCGAATCTTGCGTTCTTTATCTCTCTGAAAAGGTATGAAAATTAACTACATTTTTTGTTATATTGAGATTCCCTGATTGTCCCTTTAACTAGCAGTAATAACCAGTTTTCTACAGACTGCCCAAAACTGACAGATTAACAGAGCAGCGGTACTACAAAAATTCATAACTTCCTGACCGTTAATCGGATTTGAGTGATCTTGGCGGCCACTGAAAGCTAAGAACATAATCTACAAAACTCTAGGAGATCAAAACTCCTAATTCGGCCTCTAACCATATGGAACTGGCCGCGCAACATTCTGGACAGAATGCAACTTTAACAGATCGACAACAATCTTGCCAAAACTAAACAATTTCGGTTCTACGACTAATCGCACAACAACAAACGACGCTAGTTACCCTTGGAGCAGCTGAAGATCATGATCTCCGGATGGCGATCCGGCTTCCTCCTCTTCTCCCTTCTTCCTTTCCTTCTCTTCTCCCTTCTTCCTTCCCCTTTTTCTTCCTCCTTGGCCGGCTACAATGGAGAGCTCTTCCTCCCTTGGCCGGCAAAGAATGGGGATTCTTGGAGGGGCTTGGGAGGCGCAAGGGAGGGGCAGCCAGGAGGAGGGCGTGGGAGGGGAGGGAGGTGGCGGCCACCAAAGGAGAGGGGGGAAAGTGTGCGGCTAGGGTTTGGGGGGTGGCGCCCCCCCTTTTTGGCCGGCCACCCCCTAGGCCACATGGGCCGGGGCCCAAGCCCAGGTTGCAGAGAAAAAGCGAAAACCCCCCTCTCTTTTCCTGTTTTGAAGATTTTCTGAATTAAACTTTCCCCCGATTGATTAATCTCTCCTGATTAAATTAATTTATCCCGATTATTTGCTTCTCACACTTTCGGAGTATTACACTCTCTCCCGGTGCCACCCAAGTCCTCTCCCGGCGCCCAAGGCCTCCTCCCCCACGCCCAAGTCCTCTGCGAGCGATGGCCCAAACCCTAGCCGCCGACGATGACTCTGTTTCTTTTTTCTTTCTTTTTTGGTTGTAATGTAATGTTACGTAATAATTATTTGTTTTATTAATGATTTGTTGTGTTAATTATTCACTATAATAATTACTTATTGTAATAATTATTTACATTAATAATTATTTATTGTAATATTTATTCATTGCAATAATTGTTTTAATAGTAATTTGTTGTAATAAATATTTATTGTAATAATTATCGTTAAATATGCTAATTGCGGTTTATTGTGTTGTTTGTGGTATGTTGCGTTATTCATGGTATAGTGTGTTGTTTGCGTTATATTATCGTTTATCATTGTTGAATGCAATCAATTGCAGTCAATCATGTTAATCGTCGTTAACTGCAGTTAATTATCATCAATTGCAGTAGTTGTCGTTTATTGCGTTAATTCTCGTCAATTGTGGTAGTTGTCGTCAATTGCGTTAGCCATCGTTAATAATAGTCAATTGTCATTAGTTGTTGTTAAATGTTGTTAATTGCATTAAACGGTATCAAACAAGCCATTACTGTCCCCAGGGGGCATTTCAGATATTTTTCATGTCGAAAGTTGTAGCCAACCTACCTAAAAGCCAGACAGCCAAACACCAAATCTCTTCAACTCAATCATTCAGCCCTATAGCCGTTCGGCCTTGCAGCCCCAGCTGGAAGCCGCTTTTTAGGAAAACCACAGTCGTGCTAAACAAGCCCTTAGGAACTGGAAGGGCTTCCCTGCAAATGGATCCTCGTGTTATTCTCTATTTTGGATTTCGTTGATTAGTAGAGTTGCAGAGACCATTTGTGGTTTTAACTAGACATCGTCAGATGGGCCGTGCCAGCTGGGCTAGCCCGGGCATGATACGCCCCGTACTATTCATGGGTCGGGTCTAGGGGTGGAAACGAGCCGAGCCGGCTCGTTTAGGCTCGGATGAACAGCAAGCTCGGCTCGGCTCGTTTTGATCACGAGCCAAAAAGATGGCTTGGCTCGGCTCGTGACTAGGCTCGAGCCTGCTCGAGTGGGCTCGTGAGCCCAGTATCCAGAAACTAGATCGGGTGTGCCACAAAAATCTTTCTAGTCGCCAATGCTAATCAAGAACATCCAGTTTTGCTAATCAAGATCTACAGCTAATCAAGAACATACATCAAGAAGATCTACACCTAATTAAGAACATCCAGATCCAGTTTTGCTAATAAACATCTTTCTGGTCGCCGATGCCGCGATGCGGCCGAACGCCCTTTGAGTAGCCTGGCGGCAACGCACGGCCGCCTCGCCTCAATGGCCTCCACCTCTGTGGGGATCGAGAGGACTGGCAGGCGGCGACCTCCTCCAAGTCTCTGCCTCCCCGACGGGCGACAGCACAGCCTTCCTCCTCGGCATCGCCTCTGCCGCCGCACGAAACACACCTGTAGATGTAGATGTAGTCCTCATCGACGCCGCCCGCCGATGCCACTTCCTATCCGCAGGCAGCCTCCCCGTCCGCTTTCTCCACCCACCGCGGCAGTAGAGGCAGTGGGATGGGAGAGGAAGGGGATCACCACTCACCAGCGGGGCAAAGGCTAGAGGCAGTGGGATGCAGAGGCAGCGGCGCCACCAGTGGGGGAGAGGAAGGGGCGGGGTGGACGGGCGGCGGCGCGTTGGTGCGGAGGACGGGGTCACAGGGAGAAGAAGGGGATCAGGAGATTTGGGAAGAAGGCCAGAAGGGGATGGATTGGGGACTCGGGTGCATCGGGAGGATTGGGCGATGGAAATATGGAATGGGGCTTCAGTAGGATGCTGGGCTATTATTAGGCCATGGACCTGCCGACTGGAGCTAGGGGCGCATTGGTCCTACATGGCCGAACGAGCTGAATGAGCCGTGCGAGCGGCTCGGGCTCGGCTTGTTTTTTTAGCAAGCTGGGAATGGGGCTCGGCTTGAAAATTTACGAGCTCGAGCCGAGCCGGCTCGGCTCGTGGCGAGCTCGAGCAAGCTCGCGAGTCTCGAGCTATTTTTCCAGCCCTAGTCGGGTCAGCACAGCAGAAAGGCGATGTCCAGCCTAGGTCCGCACTCCAGCATGATGGGCCGGCCCAGCATGGCACACATAGTGTTGTGCTATGTTAGGCATGGCACGGCAACCCAGCAGCAGAGACAACGAGGAGCCGAGGAGGAGTTCAGGGCAGGCGGGGCCAGCGTAGCAGTGGAGCTGAGGAGGATGAGGCAGGGGCAGGCGCACGACCGGCGTGGCCACAGCGGGGTGAGGCTAGCGCCGAGGAGGAGGAGAAGGCCGGGGCGGGCGTGACCGGCGCGGCGGCAGAGGGGTGAGGCTGGCGCGGGACGGCCACGTCCATGCGGGAGGTAGGGGCCTGGCTGCCATGCCACTGCGGCATTGCCGCATGCTCACGGCCGCACGGGGGAGGGGAGAAAAGGGGATGAGGGGACACGGGCTGGCCCGGCATGGTACTGTGCAGTTACGTTTACGGCCGTTGGGCCCGTTCTAGATTTACTGATGTTTTTTTTAAGATATGAAAATAAGTTATAGGGAGTTCACTGGCAACGACCTCTACTACCACCCACCTTAGGTAATAAGACAAAATTGTAGGGCAGATCTGGGGTGCAGGTTCTTTCTCTAGGTCTAAGGGTTCTTCTAAAGTGGCACATTCTCAACCAAGACCAACCGCCCGCCCACCTAAGGAGTTCTGAACTATTCGGCTATCTGGACAACGATATGGAGGATTTCAACTCAGAAGGTTTCAAAATTTTGCAATGATGGCATACCCATATGTTAACATATCCCGTGCTATCCATACTTGCACGTAATGTGTTAACTGTTCCTGTCTCAACGGTTTTCTCTGAGTCTACTTTCAGTCTTTCTGGAAGAATATTAGAGAAGATAAGAACACGTCTCATGAGTGTGATGGTGAAGCTACTTCTAACTATGAAGGACCGAAAACAAGCTGATACACAAACACAACACTCTGTTGAAAATCCAGAGTTGATAGAGGTGTTCGAAAATCTGTACATACACAACGACACTTAGAACATGAATGTTTGTAGAGCTATAGTCTGTATTCTTTTTTTTGCTTTGTCAAGGTTTTTTCATGTTGAGTTTTTTCTTGGCAAAGGTTTTAACGAGATAACCATTTAATCATTAATAAATCTATTTATTACATTTTCAATATGTTTATCTTATTTTTACAATTTTCTTATATATTTCTGAATTCTACACATTTTTTCTGATTTTTTTATATTTTTTGAATTTTTGGGTCGAAACAATTTACATGGGCCAGCCACGGCCTGTCAAGCCAACCGTGTACGGGCTGACCCGAGACACCGTCATGTCATGGTTGGGTCGACACCCCGCCCGTAGGCCGGGGTGAGCCGTACCACCTGTTTGGCCATGACTAACCCGAACCCCAACCACAAACCCTCCACTCTAGCATGCCACAGAGCCCACGGAACCCTTCCATCACGGATCGGGCAGCCAGGATTCCCCAGGGGTTAAAACCCTAAAAGGCTAAAACTAAAAGAGGGCTCGCAGTTAGACCTGTTCCAATGTCGGTGTAATATTCCGAATCATCTTAAGAGAGGGAAAATGATTTAGAGAGAGAATAATTTAATTAGAGAATGGATTGGACAAGTTTTTTTTTGGGGGGGGGGTTGTGTAATTCCGAGAGCTTGGGCTGTGGGTCGGTGCTGTCGGTGAGAGAGTGAGATGGAAGTGGGAGAGCCAGTCTGAACTTTCCAAAAAATATAATCAAACTTATCATAAATAAAGTGACGTGGTCGAACGTGGGCCTTTGATGCGAAATCTAACGGCCCACGCACACGCGCGCAAACCTACAGAGGCTCACCGTTGGATTTAGATCCAACGGTCCACGTGGATTGGGCCGTTCGGGCGATGCGTATGCCATGATCAACCACAACCGCAGATCTTGAGATGGAGGGCTCAGAGCGCTGTGCCCTTCGGGTGGTCCGAACGGCCACGCGATCTGAGCCACAGATCTAGAGATGGGCGGTCCCGATCCATGTGCGGTTCGAGTGACCCGATCGGCACATTGATCCCGGCCGTTGATCGCGAGATCGACGGTCGCTAGTGACGTGGAACCCTCGGGGGCCCGAAAGTCCCAAAAGATCTGGACCGCAGATCTTGAAATCGACGGTCCATGATGCTCGTGAATAATACATGTGAGTTTAAGAGTGCGGTAGGTTTTCAAATGTGCGGGCCCACATGTCAGTGAGACAAGGGACCAATTAGGACAGCTATTAAATACTGAATCCAATGATTAGTATTAATTATGCCCTAATAATTTTGTACTGAGGAGGTTTAAGCGGCCGGGGGCCACCTGGCAGTGACACATAAGGATGGTTTAGGACACATTAATTGCTACCTATGATTAGCGATTAATTAAATCCAATCTTTGTCTTAATGACCTTGTCACTGTGGTTTTAGGCCTACGGGCCCACAAGACAGTGACTCAATGAGTCAATTCCGACAGCCATTAAATGCCCACACTAATGACAAATGATTAACAATAATTGATGTCCTAAGGGTGTTGATTAGGGCCGACGGGGGCTTTTAAGTGGCTGGCCCCACTGGTCAGTGGCACAGTGGGCTGGCTTAAGACAAATTAATTACCTCCAATGATTTACAATGATTAGGCCATTAATAATGTCCAAACCGGCAGCGACACAAAGGGGCTTCCATCCAGCAAAAACCGAGCGGCAAGGAACGGCTTGCCGCCGGCGGCTCCGGCCACGGCGACGCCCACAAAGTGCCAAAATAGGTTCGCAATAGCCTCGCGGTCCCAATGGTGATGACCTCGCCGGCGGCGATGGCCTAGAACGCCGGCTAGCCGGAAAAAGGGCACAGTGACAAAATCGGCCGAAAACGAAAAATAAGTAAAAGCTCCGTAACAGTCCAAAGAAGCGGGTTCCACAGCATCTAAGGACTAATAAGAAGCTACCTGAAGCAAGATGAGCTTCAGAGATGGTCGGAGAAGTTTGGATAGCAGAGAGATCCACCGGAGTTGAAGAAGATGATATGAAAATGATAACCTGAGCGAAATGAACACCACTAGGTCGTCAAAATAGCTTCATTAAAGCTTATAGAAACTCCACGATCAATTAATCGCAAAAAGAACCACTTACCGGAGCTGAGGAAGAAAGGGGGCAAAATCACCCGAAATGATCCAAACTCAAAATTGGTCAATTCCTGATAATGAAACCCAAAATTGAGTTAGAGGAAATGCACAGGTGGTTAAGGAGTTCAAAAAGGTACAGAGAGAATTGAAAAAGAACCACTGAAGCACCAAGACCATCAATATTCTTTTGCGTAAGAGATTCCTTCTTGATAGCCATGACTGTGTTCTCTGTGCTGGACATCACGTGGAATCCTTAAAACATCTTTTCTTCGAGTGTAATTTCAGTCAATGGTGCTGGCGTTTTATTGGGATCTCCTGGGATTTGTCGCTTCCAGTTGTGGAGCTGATTCAGAAAGGAAAGAATTCTTCAAGCAAGTTTTGTTTTTGGGAATTAGTCATTTTGACTTGTTGGTCGATCTGGCGTCTTCGGAATAAGGTTATTTTTCAGAATGAGGCGGTATCTTTGGTTGCTTGGAGAAGGGAGTTTAGAGATGTGTTTACCTTGGTTATCCATCGGGGCAAGCCATCTCTATAGAATGCTTTTGTTAGTTGGTTGAGAGATTTTGGTTAAGTTTTTATAGTGCTGTATATTCTTTCCTCTCTCTCTTTGTACTTTTTCTCCTTTTGCTTTGTTAATATATATACAGTAGGGATTTTCCCTCCTGTTTACAGTCAAAAAAAAAGAGAGGAAGAAAGAAGAAGAAAGGAAGAGGAAGAGGGATAAGTAAGAAGGGAAATCTTTGTGAGGGCTCAGCGAGGTCCAGCGAAGAATTTGTGGTAAATCCATGTTCCCCATTAGATTTTGTAAAACTTTCATATGCGATTTGTCACCAATAGTTAGATTAGTACTCTGCTGTTGCAGATTGGTGTTTTTGTAGTTCTGTTAATTTGCAAGATTGAAATAGTTTCAAGCGAATTCAGCATTTGGGGTATCCTAGAGTTATGTGGGTAATTGCGATGGCTTTCGGGAAAGTATTAATTTGCAATTTTGGTTGGATAATGATTTAGTTATGATTTTTGCAAGTCCGAGTGCCTGTTCGGTCTCTGGTTTCGGGCAGCGAGCTTAGTTCTGTGATTTAGGGTCTGGAGATGGACGAATCTAGTCGGTTGATCTCCATGAGTTATGTAGATGACTTCCTGATGGTTGCAGGGAGTCCAAGTTTATATTTTTTTGGACATGTAGAATGAAAGTTGTGAAATTTTGAAGTTGTTGTTGTAGTTCTGTCCTACGCTGGAGGACAGAAGGGAAAGATTGCTCTATTTGCAACCTTTGTTGTACAATAGAAAAAATTATAATAAATTTATTGAGGAAGCCAGTTCTCTGTAGTTTCTAGAATGACTTAGATCAATCGGTTTTGTTGTACCAATTGAAAGATACAAAATTCCTAAGTCGATAGTACCGAAGATGACAAAATTGTCTTCGGAGATAAAAACAAAGGCTTAGATGAAATAATTTGAACATCTGGTCACCTGAGAAGTTGTAGGTATGTATGTGTAGGTTCCAGAGAACTTGGGTTCATGATTTTTGGAGTTTTGAGTCAAAAGTTATGGTTTTTTTCCTTTGGTAGCTGTCAGCTCTGGACATATTGGGTTTTTTTGGAATGTATCGGTAAAGTTTCGGGTTGCGAATAGGAGGGAATGATTTTATTTTTGTTGTATTGTTTTGTTGTGCGCATTTGAATGGTGTTCTTAGTATACTTTACGAATGCCAGGTGGTGGTGAGAACCGGGGATAGAGTCCTCCTGCCATCATCGTTCGTCTCGCGGTTGAGGCAAGTACAAGCAATATAGTATGAATTGTGATGCTATATTCATGAAAGTTCCCATGGTTTACTTATGAGATTTTATCTGAATTGTGATGCTATATTCATGAAAGTTCCCATGGTTTACTTATGAGATTTTATCTATGATATTATCGCTGGATATTATCCTCTCATGTTGGATTGAGAATATGAAGTTCATTTTGCATCATGGCAATCATTCCTGGATCTTAGACTACGTGGTAGCCAAGAATTATTTCTTTTGAGGTCCCCGCCATGCATTGGACGAGCACGAGATCCCTGTCATATATTGGATGGGTATGGGTCCCCACACTTGTTGTCGAACCCGGGAACGAAGGATCCCGAATTCTCTGTGTTTATACACTAGTCCAGGATTTCTAGTGCACACAGGCAAGCAAAAATGATAGCACAATCATATCACACACTTTATTAATAATAACTCAGAGTTTATTACAAAAGGGGCCTGAGGCCAAATAGATAGATAACACAACAAAAAGCAAAAATAGCAGTAGACCACACGACTTGCCACAGGCAATCGTCTGGGGGCGTAGCCTAGTTGTCAAGATCCTCACCGTCCTGATAGAGGTCTTCTCCTGAATAAAGATTATTCAGCAAGAGTAAGCACAACTTCCGTGCTTGCAAGTTACACCCAATATTGAAAGGTAATGCATGCATAAGGTAATCAAAGGATAATGGCAGGGTTCATTTTGCATAAACAGCATTTTCAGGTTAAATACACATATTAATTTCCAAGGCCAGTTTTTACACTATAACTAAAACCAGTGTTTAAAATGACAGTTGTATAGTGGATAACCTCCAAATTGAATGGTGAAGGATACCCTCCTAACACTTGGCTAACCGCCCAATTTTACCGTAGGATTAACCATCCTAAAATCATCTGATGAAATCATTTTTTATAAATCAAAAACAAAGTCTAACTTAGAGTGGCTTTGCTAGCATGTCCATGACCGCGGAAGCGGCTATTCGAATAGTTTCTACTCTGCAGAGTTTGTACAGCTTTAGCCACACGAGATAATATGCTTTTAATGTCGGCCAAAGCACACTTCCGAAGGCGTGTGACTAAGCAATTATCATGAGGCCGTTACAATGCAATGCCTTAATGTATTTATGCCCGCTAAGGTTTCGCTACCATTGGACTAACCATCCTCCGGGAGCCCCCTCTTACGCCAGGTAGAACTAATGTCTAACCGACGCCCACACATACAACATGGCATAAATAACACCAAGACGCCGCAAATTACTTAGCCAAATCTGTCCCATTCCAGACATGTGGTGGTATGGTAAGGCGTAGCAAAATACGCTCAAAGACCGGTTCTTAACTGACTCGGGCGACTTCCAATTAAACCCTGGGTCGTAATCCTAACCAGATTAAGCCCGTGCATAAACCTGCACCCACCATTCATCCATCTCGCCCAAGTCCAAACCTATTTTATTTTATTTAGAGTAAAAATCCTCTTTATAAACCTTTCGTGGTAAAACAATACCACAGAACCAAATTTAAATCAAGTTGTAAAAGATTTGGCTAAACCTTCCCAAATTTATAAATGTGATCTAAGCATGGCTAAGCATATGACAAATTTTGCCTAAGGGTGACAAGGCATTCATATTCAATAATTAAATTGGCCATACAATGAAGATTGGAATAACTATATACAAAAACAGGACATTCAAACAATTATATAAACATATGCATGCAATAGTAATGTGAAAACAGAAATCAAATACTTTAAAATACTGGGAACAATATGATCAATGGTGTAACTTGCCTTCGTTGATGTCCTGAAAATCTAAGTCTTCGGGCTAGTCAAACTCTCCGGAGTCGTCGAAGTCTATACGCGAAAATACGATAAATTCAATTCAAATTCAAATAAATTTAAAAAGACCACTCAAATTAACACCAAATTGAAATATTTTGGTTTATTTAGCTAGATTATAATTTTATACAAATTGTGCAACTTGAATCACCCAATTTGGAGTTCATAGGCAAAAGATATGAATTTTTGAAGTTTAAAACCTAAATATGAAATTTAATTGAATTTCCCGAATTATTTTTCTACTGGAAAATCTATTTACTACGCAATGCTGACGTCAGCGAGGAATTTCGGAGTTTTAAAGGATTTAAAATAATTCCTAACATATGGGCCCCACGTGTCATAGACATAGCTCATGGTGGACTAATTCCACCGAGCCGAGGGCGAGCCGGTGCGATGGATTGGCCACGCGGGTGTTGACCTGGCAGCCACGCGGCCTTTGGTGCTGAAGTGGCGCCTACGGGGCAGTGAGGTGGCGCTGAGGTGGCCGAGCCACGTAGGACCGACGACGATGGTGCTCGGGTGCTAGGCTCGTCGGCGTTTCACGCCACAGCGAGCCGAATGGAGGTGCTCAACGAGAAGCTAGCGTGACACTGATCCTAGGGCGTTACCTTGTGGCGGAGGAGTGTGAGGGAGTCGCCGGCGACAAGCTAAAGAGCGGCGATGAGGTTCGGTCGTCGAGGAAGTCGGTGATCCCAGGGTCCTCCGTCAAAGTGGATGGTCGTCTCGGCTTCGCGACGTCGTGGCGATGTCGATGACGAGGTCGGCGGGGTCAGGGCGTCTACGGTGGTGCTGGAACTGGAGAAGATCCGTAGGGTTCTGCCGGTGAGGATCTTCGAAATTGGAGCACTACGGTGGAGGGGGCGAGCTGTGGGTGGTGGCTACGAGTTGTGGAGGTCGAGGCGATCCCGGCGGTCCTATTTATAGGGCGCGGGCGTCACTGGATTGCCATGGAGGGCACGAAGCTCCGCGCGGTGTCACTAGCGGAATCACGGGGATTTGGGGCCGGAGATGGAAAGGAGATGTCGTGTCAGAGGCGGAGAGGATCGAGGGTGTAAATGCGCGCGGGATTGCGGGGTCTTAATGAAGATTGCACCGGGTTTGGAAGGTTTCCGAATCGGCATCAATGGCGGACGTGCGGCGAAGAAAAGGAAAGAGGGGAGGAGGAAGAAGGGAAGGTAGACGACGACGCGGGCCTGTTGGATTTTGATCGTGCGGTGGACAAGGGTGGTGCGAAGGGGTAAGTGTGGTAGATGCGCAGCCGTTGGATTTTAATCCAACGATCGCTATAGATCGAGGGGATGTGGGGGAGTAGTTAAGTTACTAATGCACGTGAACCGTTGGATCTAGATCTAACGGTCCACACGCGTTGGGTTTTCGAGGTTCCGAACGTCTCACGAAAGGTGGCCGTTGGATTTTGATCCAACGGCTGATGAGGGTTGGTGCGGGTGCGAGTGAGAGAAAGAGAGAGATAGGCTGACAGCGGGCCCCGCTTGTCAGTGAGAGGGGAGGTGCGGCGCGGGATTGGGCTGCGTGGGCTGTGCGCGCGCGGGAAATGGACTGGGCCGGCTAGGTTTCGGCCCAGTGGCTGTTTGGAGATTTTCTTTTGACTTTCTAATTAATTAAATGCTGATAATTCAATTAGGCTTTAGAATATAGCAAATTAAGTCCAAAAATTTTGAGAAATTCACAGAAATTCTCTAGAGCATTTAGGACTTAAATAAAATATTTCCAACTATTATTTGGTAATATCTTTTGCAAATAAATTTGTTTAGCTTCAACTTAATTAAGTAAAAGCTTTTAAAATTTTTAGAAAAATCCACAAAAATAATTAAACTTTATTTTCAACTGAAATTTAAAATTTGGGCTGTTACACTCATGGAGTGTGGGCTTGAGGTTCCTGTGCTTGAGGGCACATGCTTGAGTATGCATCGACGGATGTATTACTCCGCATTACCGGTAATTGCAAAGAAGGAAGGAAGAGCATTCTTGACATATGCATTGCATGCAAGTATAAAAGTTTTATTTATGGCTTCCTTGCTGATCATATGATGATTGATATTTTAATTTGATGACCGTGATGTTTTGTCAATTATCACTGTTGTACTTTGCTGAGTCGTGGATTCACGCTTGTTGTTAATGTTCTTTTATGTACTTTTCGAGGCAGCGACATGCATGGGAAGGGGTAGTAATGATGCACTTTACACATGACCACCTATGGCAAATAAATCAGCTTAATTACCTAAAATCACATGTTCTTGTATTACTTTTATGTTTAGACTGTGTTCATCCTTCGAGGTGTTCGTTTTACTTGTAATCTTGGTAGTCAAGTTTTATCGTGGATGTTTCGATTCATGCTTTAAATCTTAGTTATTGATTATTTAATTCCATTTGGTAGGATAATTTGAACGACTTGATTAGTCTTGCATTCTCGTAATTTTGATGGACCTTGATGATTTAGACTTATTTAATAAAGAGCTACTCTCGTCGTGAACCATTATTAATTGTTTGATGGCAGTCCATAACCTGTTTATTTGTAGTTGGTGCCAATTCTTGTTGATTAGAACTAAATCACCCATGGTTGTATGTCTTGCTGAAATTGTGTGAATAAGTTAAGTGGTTATGTAAGATCGTTTAGTAGCATCCTGTGCTCTATGTTGGGCTGGGGTGTTACAGTTCGTATCAGAGCGGGCATTAGATTCGTGGTAATTGAATCATTAAATTGACACACTGTGCATAGTAAGATGGGAATAGGTCAAGCATTGCATTTACGTTTTCGTTAAGTCGATTTGAGCACTGCTGTTATGAATTGATTATGAATGCTTATGATTCGATTAATATGATGGTTATGTGTGATGATAGTTGTTGTTGAGATGTAGAGGTCGTAGTTGTGTCCCTGGGCTTTGCCAGGTTACACCACCGTTCGTGGTGTGAGATTAGTGAAGTGGTTACTCCAAGTACCATAGTTACAGGTGCTGAGGGTGAGTTCCTTTAGAAAAGTTGTTCTCTTCTTGAGCTTGATTTAGGCCAATTCTAGGTATAGTTGCGGATGATGAACTTTCTTGGGATATTGGTTACAAGACAGTTGTTGGGATTTAACTTAGTCTCTATTTGTGTTATGGAGTAATTATTGGCTCTTCTGACTGTTGAGTTGCTTTTGCTACTTATGAACATTGTTCATTGACGAGATTGATATCTACATGGTTATTCCATTTTTATTGGAAACATGACACGTTTATTCGTTTGATATTTTGGACAAAAAAAGTTTTCTGTTGCAAGTTCGTTAAAATGTGAGGGCTATAGCTTTATGTGTTTTTTTTGGATTATTTCGAATAATGAAGTTTAATGCATCTCTTTTCTGAAAGGAGGTGTTAAAACTTTTTAGTGATGGCTTGTCATACTTGACTAAGAGGTTTTAATTAAATGATAATGTATGAGATGTCAAGTTGGGTCAGTAGCGTGATGCATAATTAATCTTAATGGATGTTCTTGGTAGCATGGGTGGATAACTTATAGCTACCTTGTAATGATTGCATGATGAGTTGAGATTAAGAGTATATCTATTCCTAATTGGAACTGATAGAGTTATTAAGAGGTATGGATATTGGTGAACTAGTTTGATCGCTATGGGTGATAAATTTGGTAGGCTTCTTAGGTAGATTGGATTTGTGGGTCTCAACAGATTAATCTTAACCCTTTAGGATGGTTAAGTTCAAAAGGTGTTAGATTATTGTCATAGTGGATATTAATCTTGGAGTTATCTTTTATGGATATGTAGTGATCATATGTAATTGCTAGGTACAATTATTATGTATCGGAGTATGGTATTGAGCATCACTAAGAGATGAACTGATAGGGTGTAATGAGTGATCTATATTTACATGATGGTGGGGTGGTAGGATAATAGTATGTCTTTGATGAGAAGGTTGATCATTAAAATGGTTTAGTTTACTAAACCTGTTGAATTACTTGATCTTAATGGATTAATTTAACTGTGTAGGAAGGGAGAGATAAGGATGTATTTGACTGTTGTTTTAGTAGATAATAATCTATAAATTTTTCTTTAATTGGCTGCTTGATGATCTTATATTTGCTAGTGAGAATACAAATAGCGAAATGGCCATAAATTCTTCCATAACTGAATAATCGTCAAATGTCTATGATAACCGCTGGATTGGAATTGGTGTGCACTAAATTGATGTTAAGCATTGCTAATAGGTGACTGATTGGAATTTATGGGTGATCTATATATGTGTGTTTCGCGAGGATGACCTAGGTAGCAGCTCTTGTTAAAAGATGGTTTACTTCGATAGCGTGGTTGTGCATTAGATATTCTCTTGATCAAGTTGAGTATTGCAACCTTATAAAAAAAAATATGTGAAATAAGTTATTATGTTTCTCTTGAAAATATTGATGGGATAGTAAGGTATGTTGGTCATTGCCAGGAGTGCATTACATGATGTTAGAAAGGTTGACAGTATGTAGTTGTGAGAGTGATGTTGATTCCCTTAATAGGAGAATAATTTGAATTGCCTTTCGTGATATCCTGTAAATGAAAATATTTCGAGTTTTACGGTTGTGATCATTTGGACCTCATAATTTATGTGGTAGTTGAAACTGTTCCGAGCAAAATGACGTGTTGAAAGATTTTATTGGTTCTTAAGTAGTTCATGTGGTTTGGTCTTAAGAACTTATCTTGCTCGAGCTGACAAAGTGTTGTTGTAGTCAAAGAATTGTTTTATAAGTTAAAGGGAAGAGTGTAGTAGGAGTATTTAAGAATTGGAATCAAGTTTTCTAACTTGCGGTTTAATTGAAACGTGCCTAAACTTTATGTTTTTTCCGCACATGAGTTCTCGAGTTTCAATAGCAATACCTTATTCTAGTTGGTTGAGGTTTAATATTCTCTTTTTGAGGGGTATGTGCCCTCAACTGTGATCTCATCTTTTGTTTTCTAAGATCATCGCTGTTGGATTATTTCTTTTGGTCTCATGCTCACTGTGAGGGGTAACGTTTTCTTGTGTGTTGAAACTTGTCCTTATTTGTCTCTTCCTTTTGAGAAATGATCAACAGATTTGTGTTGCAAGGAATTATAAAGCATAAACTGGCAACTGTTTGGTGGTGGTCAAGTAAATGTAGTGGTGAGATTTTGGGTACAAGCTATTGGAAGAGCAGTAGAAGGTGAATTGATTTTAACCTATAACTCTTGGAGAAAATTTGATTCAAATGGAATGATTGTCGTTGAAGTAAAACTGATTGGTGTTACGATTAGTATAACCTCTAGTAAAGTGTAATCCCAGAACCTTGGTTCGTGTTGAAATGTTGAGATTATCGAATGTATGGAAATATTGATCAATTTTATAGAGCATCGCAATTGGATAGTATTGCGTCGTGGTGTAGGTGATTCATGATGATGTGGTTTAATGAGAATGGGATTACAAAGTAATCTAATCATTATGGCAATTAATGGAATAGTGAAAAATGTTGAGTTAATGTCAAGAATGATTTGGCTTTATTGAGTAACTTTTTAAGAGTTATATTCTTTGTAAAGGTAAATTGGCCAAGAAAATGTTTTTATGATGATGTTAATAAGTGAGTATGTTGGGATTATGAGAATTTTCAGGATTTGATCCGAGGATTTTTCTATCTGTTATATGGGAAGTTCGTTGTAGGGGTCTTGAAAGTTCAATTTGGGCTTTTGCATTTTTAATACTAGATCTTTGGTCGTCCAATGATTGTTTGATGGCAGTCCTTAACCTGTCTATTTGTAGTTGGTGCTAGTTCTTGTTGATTAGAACTAAATCACTAATGGTTGTATATCTTGCTAAAATTGTGTGAATAAGTTAAGTAAAGTAGTTATGTAAGATCGTTTAGTAGCATCCTATGCTCTATGTTGGGCTAGGGTATTACAGTCAGACTGGGTCGGGTTTCGGGTCGGAGCCCGACCGTAAATGGACAAGCCTAAGCTCGGCCTGGCTTGGCACGACCCGAAATTTCAAGCTTGGCCACAAACGGGCAAGCTCGAGCCTGGCCCAGTTCGGCACGACCCAAAATTTGTTTTAATTCTTTTTCTGAATAAATAATAATATTTAATTCATTTCAAAAATTAAAAAAATTTATTTATTTTTTTAATTACACTTTTTGGACCTTTGGGCCGGAAATCCAGTACTAGTCCCAAGCCTGACCCGAACAGGGTCGGGCTCGGGCCAGGCCTGCGGGCCGGGTCGCGCGGGAACCTAACCTGTCTACTCGCAGTGAGCAACCACCAGCCAGCCTCCTCCCGACTCCCGAGCCCAATCCATTTCCCTCTCCTCCAAGTCTCCCGTTCCATTAAAAAAAAAAAAGTATCCCATTCCTCACCTCTCCTCCCCGCGCCGCCGCCGCCTGCGCCCCCAAGCCAAGGTGAGAGCTAGTCCCGCACGGCAGAGCTGCTAGCACTAGTAGCATCCTTCTCGTACCGACTAGTGGTATTTTGCGCGATTTTTTGTTTGGTGTAGGAGCGATTGGATCTGTGCTTTTGCTGGTTTTGGTAGGTGCATGTGCCTTTGCAAGATTTGGCCTGTGCGATGCGTCTCAAGTAATCCTTTGAGCTGTTTTATTGGTGGATTTGTGGTCGAATCTAGAAGTAGCGCTTCCGCTGTAGCTGTTTACCACCTCTGTTGCTGAGTGCTTCCGATTTTGTTAAATATTTGGGGTAAATCATGGCCTATGGGAGATGGATTTAGCTCGGTGCCTAGTTGGTTGGTTTGGTGATGGTGAGATATTTAGGAGCAGAGTTATATGGGTGTGGTGTTCAGTATTCTTAGAAGAAATGACTGGATAGCTGTACACACAGTGAGTAATAGCATCTTTTTTTTTATCATTACTTCAGCAAGAATGGAGGGTTTTAAACAAAGGATGGGCGATTAGCTTTAGCAAAGTAGTAAGATTAGTAGTAGTGTTTTTTACCAGTGGATCAGCAGATATGAGCTACAGATGGTTACACTATGTGTCTGATACTGCCATGTCAGCAGCCTTTGTATCCGATAATTAGTCAGGAAGCATCCGATTCCTTGTTTGAACACGACGTGATTAGTATTTTTTTTCCTTTTATGTGTGCGGTTGCATCACGTCATGCCATCGAATTCCGTTACTTCTTCCACGGACCTGTACTATCTATTGTGGTTAGCGTGGTTTGTCTGCTGCGTTACTCGTTAGTGTGGCTTGTCTTTTGCGTTACTGAATGAACTGTGTAATGATTTACTTGTCTTCCATGCAGATGAATGTTGAAAAGCTCAAGAAGATGGCAGGTGCCGTGCGCACCGGGGGGAAGGGTAGCATGCGCAGGTGCTTATTCTTGTCATGTACATATGCAAGATGATCTGTTGACAGTTATGCGTAGCTGCCTTTTTTATTTAATGTGTTTACTTATGTTGGCATATACGCTTCTGTTGCAGTTAAAACCTGTGCATTTTGTCGTATGTGGAGTAAAGATGCTATGCGTAGCAGTATTATTATTTTGGTTTCATGATAAAATGGATTGTGCTAAATATTATCGCTAATGTGTGCTTGTTATTTCTTTCCATAAATTCATTTTGCCTGACCATTTCATTCTCTATGTTACTGTCAGCAAACTTGATGCAATTTAACCTAGTAATTAGCTACGAATTGAAATGTTAAGACAAATGATGTTAGATAGTGTCAGTCATGAACTTCTTAGGGGGGAAATTGGCACCTAAGCATACTCTTACTGTCGGAAAGAATATGCTACTCATGATATTTATACTAGGGGCAATGCTAGCACACTAGGAGCCTCTCAGATTATAGTTATAATGAGATTTGTGTTGGTGGCAGGAAGAAGAAGGCGGTCCACAAGACTACAACCACAGATGACAAAAGGCTCCAGAGCACTCTGAAAAGAATAGGGGTGAGCAGCATCCCTGGTATTGAGGAGGTCAACATTTTTAAAGATGATGTGGTTATTCAGTTTCTGAATCCTAAAGGTGAAATCCCTTAACACTAAACTATCAGTCATAGTTACCAGATTCACTATAAAACCTCGCGAATCGCGAACCGGATTCGTCGAACCCGAACCACTTTAGGGTATGGGGTTCGTGTTCGCAGTGTAAATTGGAAGAAAAAGTGGCGAGCTGCGAACTCGAATCCCGTACTGCGACTCGGACGAACCGCGTTTCTGGTAACTATGCTATCAGTTCTACATGATTAGTAATCCACTTCCTGCTTCTTCTTACATTGTTTTCTTGGTTTCCCCTCCAGTGCAAGCTTCAATTGGTGCTCATACATGGGTGGTCAGTGGAACACCACAGACAAAGAGTATGTTCTTCTCCACGGCCTGCATTTATCTGCTTAAACTAGCTTTCCATTAGTGTGTCCTTAATGTTGCTTCTCAGTCATTTTGTTGTGGTTTTCTACTTGAATTAGATAACGATGTATATTCTAGTATCCACTGTTGAATTTGCAGCTGGTTGTGTTACACATTACTTTTGTCCATTGGAATAGTGGAATATTAGCTCTGGAAAGTTTTGTCCCCCCCCCTTTTGCATAACACTTTTCTTACGTTAGCTTTTCTTAATTGGACAGAACTGCAAGATCTGCTGCCATCGATTATCAATCAACTTGGTATGTCTCTTTTTACACAGTTTCCATGAATACTGATCCAATTCAAAGTTTATAGTATTACTACCAACATGTCACCTATTGTTGTCTTGGTGTCTCCACCTTTCTGCTACTTACTAGACAATTACTGGAATCTTTGAAGTAAATTATAGAGAACCTTGCTCTCCCAGCCCCACTCGAAGCTGTCCACTTTGGCTTACCTCTAATTGTTCCTTCTATTCAGGTCCTGATAACTTGGACAACCTGCGGAGGATTGCAGAGCAATTCCAAAAGCAGACCCCTGGTGCTTCTGGTGCTGAGGCTGGTGGCAGTGCAGGTGCTGCTCAGGCTGACGATGATGATGTTCCTGAGCTTGTCCCTGGAGAGACATTTGAAGAGGCTGCAGAAGAGAAAAAGGAATCATGATTTTGTTGCATGTCTACTGTTGTGAAGGATTATAAGTTAAGTGGTGCCATTAGAGACATCCTCTTTTAAGAATTCTGACCTACCTTATTTGTGCCAGTGGTCCGGTTTTGTCTTGTATGGGAATTTGGTCCGATATGTTGGTGGAATTTTACATCAATTATATGCCTCTTTTGGTTACCCTCATTATCATGACTCATAGCTTCAAGTGTTTAAAATCTTAAATTCCCATCACTTTGTATTTCCATTGCAATAGCTATAGTTCCTGTGTGCGGATCTGTGATTGAAATCTTGCTAGCTGGTAAAGGTTGCTTAATCTTACTCTAGAATACATAGAGATTGCACAGGTGTTGGTACCAATGGTTGGATTATTGCCAGGGTTTCATGAAGATGAGATACCAGATAAAATCAAACCACCAGTCACTTTTTACCTTCGCTGGAGAAAAATTCTGGTGGTTTGATCTTTATCTGGTTCTCACATTCAAGGGCCCTGCTTCCGCTGGCTGATAAATTTCTTTCCCTCGTGAAACTCTGGCATCTGTGTCAGTATGTGAGAGCTTATGCCTTTGGCCTAAGCATTTTTTATTACCTTGAGATGTTTGGATGCTTATGCCCCTGGCAGCACATATGTTCATCTTTTCGGTGCTGCACCTTTTCTTGTCTTGAAAAGTTTTTTCATGAGATTGATGTTTGTGGACTGGCCGACGGTGGATAGTTATATGGAAAAAGACGGCCAAGTTATTCGCGAGCTGCATGGCATCCGAATTTTTTTTAAATAATAATATTTTTTTTAAGAAAATTACAAAAATATAGTCATCTAAAATAGTTATTCGCGAGCTGCATGGCATCCGAAATTTTTTTAAAAATAATATTATTATTTTAAAAAAATTACAAAAATATAGTCGTCTAAAATAGTTACAGAACTAGAAAGTGAACATTATTCCTATCGCCAATTGAATCGGCAACAGAGACAATTCAATTGACGACAGGGATTCTCCTTTTTTTTATTGTAAAATTTTGGGAAACTACCATTTCAAATGACGATAGGGATCCCGCAAGTGCTTGTTGTCATTCCAAATGACGATACAATCTTCGCTATAAAAGACACTTGAAACTCTAAAATTGAAGGAAAGCTCACCTTTATTCGGAAAAAAAAGAACGAGGGGAGGGAAGGGAGAGGAGCAGAGGTGAGGAGAGAAGTTAGCGAAGCGCTGTCCGTCTGGTCGCCTACCTTTCAGGTAATTTTTTTAGTCAAATGGATTACATAGTTTTGGATGTACGGTTGCGTAGTGCAGTATGTTGTACATTATACTTTTCGGTGGATAGTCTAGTTTGAGATATGTGGTTAATCGTGGAAATCTTGTTTACGGTGTAGTGCGTCAAATATGTCGGATGTCACCAATTTCAAAATTTACTATAGTCAGAGAACTATTCTTAAGGGTCCCGAGGGGATTGATTTACGTTATTTTCAATCGACGACCATGCCCCTGCCAAGAGCAGAGCGACGCCAATGGAGCGCAATGATGCGGTGGTTGTTTCACACGTTCCAATTGGACCATGCTGTGTATGATTTGAGATTGAGTTACTTTACCCCCTGAGCAACACAACACACATATTGGGAGTTAGTTCAGCTCAAGGGAACAAGGTCATGGCAGTCATATGTGCGCATGGCGAGGGAGGGAGGGTGGGATTTGGTCTTTGTAGCCTATGCATATGCCAAGTCCATTCCTGCATCCGCGGCTGCTGAGCAAGAAAGGGGTGGTGATGCCGAAGAAGAAGTCGGGGACTCCAGCCACAGTACGGCGCACACAATGGCCGAAGCTCCCAGAGTTGCTGATACTGTTGATGAAGACCCTGTGGAAGGAACTCTTTCAGTCAAACAAGCTACTGGGCTTGCTGACCAGGGTGAGGAGGTGGAAGCTATAGTGAAAAGGATGGATCTCGAAAACCGGAACTACACGACACTGTCAGAAGATGAAGGATCTGACGACGAGGATGATGTGGACCAGCAGACGGTTCCATCTGAATGGAACACATACCAGTTCGACAACCTCATCGTCAACGAAGGCTCCCGTGTGCCGTGGGAGTACGACCTGAGCGAGGTCAGGCAAGGAGCTATGTACAAATATAAGGAGGCCGTGCAAGAGGCGGTTAAATTCTGGGCCTCGTCGGTGCAGCGTACATTCACAGTCGTCAAGTCTAACCCAAGATGTTACGACGTGAAGTGCGATATAGAGGGATGCTCTTAGCGAGTGCACGCATTTCAGCCTAAGTGGGACACCTACTAGAAATACTCTATAGTGGTCCCTCCCACATGTGTCATCGCTGAGTTAGTGCAGCCCCACAAGAACTTGTAATCAAGCTTCATTGCCAACCTCATGTACAGTGAGATCGTGGATAATCTTGATTTTAAATCACGATCCATCATTCGGGTCATTGAGGCAAGATTCTAGTACACAATCAGCTATGCCAAGGCGTGGAGGGCAAAACAGAAGACATTGGAGTCAAGATTTAGTACTTTCGAGGATTCCTACCACAACCTCCCCGATCTACTCTGAGTCATCCAAGACAAGAATATCGGCACTCATGTCGACATTCAGGATTTCACGCATCCGAAGTGGGCTAATAAGAGGGTACTGCAACGGGCATTCTTCGCCTTTGGTCCATGCATCAATGTATTTCGAAACTATCGTCCAATCGTATGTGTGGATGACACATTCCTAACTAGAAAGTACAAGGGCCAGATATTGACTGCAATAGCGACAGACGGGAACAATCAAGTTCTTCCCGTGGCATTCGCTTTCGTTGAAAGCGAGAACACGGATAGCTGGTTGTGGTTCCTGAAGAATGTGAGAGTTTCTATTGTACAGGGCCGTCCAAACGTATGTGTCATTCATGAACGACATGCGGGCTGTAAGACCCGAGATTAACATCCCAGATCTTCTGTGCATAACTGAACTAGTCCCATGATCAGTGGCTAGCTCACACAGTAAACAAATGTGATAACACAACCATAAAAGCTAAAATTTCATAATAACAACAGAGTTGATTACAAGATAGCCTTACAGGGCAACATTAAATAAACACAGCGGAAGACGAAGCAGGAGTAGTAGGGTCCAGCAATCTGCCATAGGCAATCGACTGGGGTAGCGGCCTAGTCGTCATGATCCACACCTGAAGCGGAGTCCTTCTCTGAAATTTGTTTGCATTAAGCAAGTATGAGCACAACTTCCGTGCTCGCAAGTTACACCCGTCAATTAACAGGATGACATGCATACATGGATGTAACAAAGGATGGTTTATAGGGTTAATTGTGCAAAAACAGCATTTGACATTAAATACCATACTAAGTTCAAAAACTCAAGTTTTAGAAAATCTAAAATTGATGTTGAATTGATAAAAATAGTGTAGGCACCAAGCTAACACCAACATAAACACGGGCACCCACCCGGGGCTTCAACCCATAACTTTTCTCATGGACACCCATCTATGTCAAACTGTTTTACAAAAACATTTTGAAATCGAAATCTAACTTTGAGTGGCTTTGCCATCATGTCCATGACCGTGGACACGGCTATTCGAATAGTTTTACACTCTGCAGAGGTTGTACAACTTTACCCACAAGACATGAATTCTCTAGTTTGTTTGGCATCCGTCGATACCACCGCTCACTACCTTAGGTAAGCAGTCTAGAGCACGTGTCAAGGCCTTTACAATGCGCCATTCCACCATAGTCCACCCTCTCTAAGGTTTCGCCTCCCCCTTTGGATGGAAATCCGCTGGGCTTAGGGGCCCCCTCTTGAGCCAGGTGGGACAGCATAGTCATGAAAGACAACCCACCGAAACAGTTGGATCAACCACGATGGAACTTTGCAAATTAGTCAGCCAGGTCCTACTCCCCATACTGAGGACATGTGGTAGTACGATGTGGCTTAGCAAGATGCGGCTCGAAGACCGGTCCTTAACTGACCTGGGCGACAACCAACAAAACCCTGGGCCTCAACCTACTCAGTTGAGCCCGTGCATAAACCTGCACCCACTAGACAACCAATTCGCCAAGTCCAAACCATCATTTTGTTTTATTTTATAAAGTCATTTACAAAACCCCCATGACACACCAATGCCAAGGGTACAAATTAAACATCAATTGATCTTTGGCTGAAATCTCCCAAATCAAACATTTTTGGTCTATAAGCATGGCTAAGCACAATATTTTCCAAATTATCCTAGTCTGCTCCCATGTCATGGCCACATGTTCGACGGTGGCGCAATATCTCGGCCAGTACCTCTCTGACTATTTCAATAAGGAGGAGGTGATGCAAACCTGGGGTACAAATATGTATGGTTACGCCTTGGTTGGATATTTCACTGGCCATCCGACTTGGAAGCAACTCATCTGTGCTGTGAACATTGACAGACTGAAGGGAAATGTTGGTCGACGACAGGTACAACGCATCAGGAGCGACATAGATGAAGCAGAAGCCAAACGTCGCACGAAGAAGTGCTCCATTTACAGGGAGTCTAGGCACACCTTCAAGAAATTTCCTATGAGGAATCATCGAGACGAAGGAGACATCAGTACTCCGGACGTCACCGCAGGGACCTCATCCGACCGTCCAACTCGAGGCGGTCCACATGAGGGACGTTGAGGTCGCGGCCACTAGAAAGGTTCATCCACTTGAAATATGTGGTGTCCAATGTTTTGAAATATCACTTTGATTTGTAAAAAAAACTAGGTGTTATGATGTTGTGCTGAATGTTATGTAATATCAGTGTGATTTGTCTACAAAGTATGTGATGACGTTGCGCTGAATGTTATGTAATGTCATTGTGATTTATCGATAAAAGATGTTATGACATTGTGGTGAATGTTATGCAATGTCATTGCGATTGTGATTTGGGGAAATGTACCCGTGCTGATTAAATCTTTCGTCCAAAATTAAAGTGCGAGGCACGAAACCAGAAATATATTAGAGTCCACAGACAGAAGCACGTTACACATGGCCACATGGCATGATATTTCAGCTAATTGCTTTAGTCATCCTCGCTACTACTACGGTACACTGCGATACAAGCATCTGGGCCATGTAAGTATACATGCCTTCAGGAGATCGGATTAACATGGTAGGTAGGACGAGGGACTACTACGGAATGGCCTGACCTACTGCATGGACCGGGGCCATTTTCCCTTCCTTGCGAGCTCGGTGCTGTACTCCTCGCCGGTCGCCTTGGCCCTGGCCACTATTTCGTGCTCTCTCGCGCTCCTCCTCGCGAGCCTCACTTGCGTCTCCTGGCGAATACGCTTGCTGCGCTCTTTGTCGCGACGCCACTCCTCCCTCCTCTCGCGGTCCCTCTGGGCATCCCACTCCTCACAATCAAGACGCCATTGGTCATGTGGGTGGATCTCCTGGTCGATCCACTTGCGGTAGCCACATAGCGGATCCGAGGACTACGGGTAGACGAAAGAAGTTGTTAGTGCGTACTTTGAAAGAGAAATGGTGGGGAAACACTACTACAAAAGGGCTATACTGGACACCTCATCACAGACGGTTCCCCGAAACCGTTAGTATTAAATACAACCACATACGGTTTTGGTTTACCGCATGTCTTTGTTATTGGCTGTGCTAAAAACCATCTGTGTAGAGGTAATATAACAGATGGTTAATGTTTAAAATCGTCTGTGAAGTATCACAGACTGTTATTAACAAGAACCGTTTGTGATATTCATAAATATCACAAACGGTTTATAAATATAATAGTCTGTGATATTTTAAAGACGGTTCTTAACAAGAACCGTCTGTGATAATTTTGTATCACAGATGGTTTACGGTTGGAAGTGTCTGTGATATGTTTAATGCCGCTTCGTCTCCCACGCGATGCGTCTCTTCGTCTCCCGCACTGACGTTACTCCTTGTTTTATAAGAATGATCATCCACCACCGTACTCCTCACACATCGCTCTACTCTCAAGCACAAACGAAATGGCTCCCACTCTTCTCCCCTGACACCGGCATTGATGCCTTACCTGGCCATCCTGTACGAGCACCTTGCCGGCCGTACGCCAGCGGAAGCTGTGGAAGAACATTGTTTTGACAGTGTCCTCCCTCCAACGGCGGAGGCTATGTCGGGACACGTGACAGCAACGTTGCGCCGTCTAGACGACGTCCTCTGCCGTGTCTTCTGAGTGGTCTGCTGCTTCCGGCGAGCTAACCTCGTCATCAGTGTATTCCTCGAGCACAATGTTGCACATTTGCAGGAGGATTATCGTCGCTTGGAGTGCGACATCGAGGCGGCGAGCGACCTAGTCGACTAAGCCGAGACCCAGGAGAAGAGGGCCTATGGGTGCTTTTCTACTTGGCTCCTCAGGAGGATCTTCTTTGGACGACCATCGAACGATCGCGTCAACAGTTGGAAGTGTTTCAGGCTACCTACACTGATCCTCAACCCTCCGATGACGACGACATCACCTACGAAGCTGTGATAACAGAGATAGCAGGCTACCCGGGCCACTAGAAAAACTTGATCTTTTATTATTTCTACTTTTTAAAAATCTTTTGTAAGAAACGACTGACCACGCTGTTTGGCCATATGTAAATACAAATAATAATAATAATAATAAATCCAGTTTGAAGTTAAGTTACTGTCTATATATGTTGAACATGTTTACTGAATAACATGTTTATCTATAGAAAGAACTATCACAGGCGGTTTAGTGGAACAAACCGTCTGTGATATGTATGCCAGACGGTTATAAAATACAACAGTCTGTGATATATAATTATCACAGATGATTTTTAATAAGAAATGTCTGTGATAAGGAAGACTTCACAGACGGATTGTAAATATAATTGTCTGTGATATGTATCACAGACGGTTTGTGGTTGAAACCGTATGTGATATGTCAAGCCGTTTCGGCTCCCGCGCGATGCGTCTCTTCATCTCCTACGCTGACGTTACGATGTGTCTCTTCATCTCGGTTTGTGATACGTTTTAAAAGAATGATCATCATCCATCGAAGATGAATCCCACATTGCTCTACTCACTTTCACACCCTCCATCAACAACCGTCATTACGGTATTGAAAACTCCCAAACTGTCGCGTGCAATGGTGAGCGTGTGGAGCATGACGGCGAGGACCAAGGCGAGGAGGTCGGCGATCACCATTGCTCTTCCTCACGATGTCCTCGTTGACATCGTGGGCCATGTGGCCGCGAGCTCTCCTCAGCCCGTGGCTAACCTCTGCAACCTATGAGTCATGAGAAAGGCCATGTACAAGGCGTCCAAGGTGCGCGCCAAGGGGAGGCGCGTGGCGCTGGAGCGGGACGACGCGATGAAGTGGTTGGACAACGAGCGCTACCTTTCTGTCATCAACCACCTGGCCAGCGCCGACAACCCGGAGGCCTACTTCATCGTCGGCTTCACGCTCATCTTCGCACACCAGGACAAGCAGCGCGGCCTCAACAGCCTTGAACGGGCGGCCGTCACTGGCTACAAAACCGTGGCCTACGTGCTCAGCGTCCTCCTCTACACGGTTGACGAGTCGAGCGACGTTGGGAAGCACTACATTAGCCAAGTCGAGGGCGAGCCGGTTAGCGACGGGTGAGAGACTACCAAGAGGACCAACTGGGAGTACAAGAGGTGCTGGAGGCTCGCTGCGAACGCGTTTCAGGCGACGACATGGGCGAAGAAGGCCGGGCCGCAAGGCCGGGTGTTGGCGCTGCCGGAGGACGGCCACCGGTGCATGAGCACTAGATGCAGCGTGAATGTAGGGTGGGACAACTATGTTGTCTTCTGCTGTAGGATTAGGTATGAGTACGCCAAGTTCTTTGCAAAGGTGTTGAACTACTTAAAGTAAAGCATATTATCGTAAAATTAGCATTTTTAGCATACTTTTTGCAAATATTCAGATATAATTTCTCACTATTTTTGTCAATATTCTTTCCTAATTAAATATGATAACCGCAAATCAGACTTTGAGTTCAAACTAATGCTTTACTAGTATGTCAATAATTATCTCGTAAACATCGATTATACATTTAGCCAACAGAGGATAATTTGTTTAACAATGTAAAAGGAATTATAATTTCAGCACATTAGTCTTTCAGCAAACAGGATCAAAGCCACCAAGTAGAATCAGGCAAGGCACGCAAAATGCACTCTCTCAGAAAACCAATCACAGTTGTAGTAGCTTTGCTCTTCAGGCCATCGCTATTCACCGTCATGTGTTTGTTGGGTAGCAACGGCCATGCCCACCCCGTTTGTTTTCTGTCAGTCTGTTATAGTAGAAAAAACCAAGAGAGAAAACATGTTTGCTGAATATTTTTTACCCACAGAAATATCACATGCGGTTTAGTAGAAAAAACCATCTGTGATATGTATCACAGACGGTTCTAAACTAAAACCATCTGTGATATTGTCGCATATCACAGACTGTTATTAATTAGAACCGTCTGTAATACTTCACAGACTATTCTATAATATAACCGTCTGTGATAATAGGATAATTAGAGACTGTTTGTTTTTAAAACCGTCTGTGATACGTATCACAGACGATTATTAACAAGAACCGTCTGTGATATGGCACACTACTTTGAAGAAGACGGCGAGTACACCTAAGAAATCTACCAAGTCCACCACGAAGCATGATTTTTTTTGGAGGGTCGTCCACGCAGTATGAGGAGGATGAGACAGCGTCGTCCACGCAGTATGAGGAGGATGAGACAGCAGCGACAGCCTACTTCATCAAACCTGACACACTGGAGCTCTCCTGCGCAGCCATGCTTCTTGAACTTGCAGGGGCCGCTTATGCTAGATAATGCCCATGCAAGTTTGACGGGCCCAGGAGCGAAGGATCCCAGGTCCTCCGTGTATTCCACACTAGTCCTAGATCAGTAGCCAGTGTACACAGTCAAAGAAAAAATGATAACACAACCATACAACGTCTTTCATTGAAATAATTAGAGTTGATACAAAAGGGGCATAAAGCTAAGAAGCAGATTACATCGGAATCAAAAACAGCAAGTTAGACCACACAATTCGCCATAGGCAATCGTCTGCAGGACGTAGCTTAGTCATCCAAGGTCTCCGACTCCTCGTAGCATTCCTCTCCTGCTCAATAATTAAATTAAGCAAGAGTGAGCACAACAATCGTATTCGCAAGTCACACCCGTCAAGTAACATATTATAATCATGCAAGGATATCTCAACAGAAGGCTTATAGAGTTGATTTGCATAAAGCCATGTTTCTATCCAAATACTTGTATTAAGTTCCACAGCAGTTATTCTATATTAAAATTTATTTTCTAAAACTCAAGTTTTACAACTCAAGTTTTATAGTCAGATAACATTCATCAACAAGTGGTAAAGGATACTCTCCTATCACAAGGCTACTCTCCCAAAACCCATTTGGATAGAGACCCAAAATCATTTAATAAAGTCTTTTGAAAACAAAACCCAAAACTAACTTGGAGTGGCTTTGCCAGCATGTCCATGACCGTGGACATGGCTATTCGAATAGTTTTACACTCTGTAGAGGTGTACAACTTTACCCACACAACACGACTTCTCTAGTTTGTTTGGCATCCGTCGATACCACTACTCACTACCTTAGGTGAGTAGTCTAGAGTACATGACAAGGCCTTTACAAAGTGCCATTCCACCGCAGTCCCCCCTCGCTAAGGTTTCGCCCCCTTTGAATAGAAACCCGTAGGGTTCAGGCCCCCTCTTGCGCTAGGTAGGAATACATAAAAGTAGGTCATAAAGACACCTATGCAACCGGATAGCACGACCACGGTGAAACATTGCAAATTAGTTAGCCAGATACCGTCCACTCAGGATATGTGATAGTACGGAAGGGCATTGCAAAATACGCTCGAAGACCGGTCCTTAACTGACTTAGGCGACTTTCACAAAATCCTAGGATTCGACCATAGAAATGAGTCGATCCTGTGCATAGACATGCACCCATCCAAACATCTATTTCGTCCAAGTCTACACCATTTTTTGTTTTGTTTATTAAGTCAAACTATTTTATAAATCTCTATGGTAAAGACAATACCATAGTATCACTTTAAACCATAGTTAAATTTGTGGCTAAATTCTTCAAAGTAAATATTTTTGAGCTAAGCTTCTACTAAGCACAGAGTTTTTGCAACATGTTCTAGTTCATACTAATGTACTAACTAGCTTTTAACTAAGGTATCAAGGGTGATTCAAACAACATTCAAGTGTGGATGTACAAAGAAATTATGAATAACTATAAAATTAAAACAAGGATTTAAATTACTTGAATTTAAATACGCATGCAATAATAGTTTAAAACATAATTTTAATACTTTGAAATACTGGGATTCAATATGATCAAAGGCATGACTTGCCTTGTTCGAATGCTTGAGGTTCTACTTCTTCGAATTGTTCAGGTTCCCCGGAGTCATCGAAATCTACACGTGAAAACGAGCCGACTTCAAATAAACTTCAAATGAATACAAATGAAATCAAATGAACTCCAAATTAAATAATTTTAGTGTAGATAGCTAGATCTAGAAGTTAGATGAATTTAGAAATTTGAATCGCTCGAATCGGTAATTAGTAGAGTTGGAGAGACCATTTGTGGTTTTAACTAGACATGGCTAGATGGGTCGTGCCATCCGGGCTGGCCCGAAGCACGATACTGTTGGTCCAGTCCAAGCACGACATGACCCGTAATGTTTATGGGTCAGGCCGACACAGCAGAAAGGTCGTGCCGTGCCTAGGCCCGCACTCCAGCACGATGGGTTGGGTGAAGAATCTAGACCCCATTTTAGAGTTTTGGTAATTAAAGACAACCATATATTATGAATTGACCTGTTTTGTTAAGTGATTGAAAAGGTCAATCTCGGATCAAGATAAAGAGCACTAAAGGTACTCAACTCGGATCAAGATAAAGAGTAATAAAGGTACTCAACTATTGGATATCAACATCATCTAGCCCAAGGCAAAGATGTCTAGTCGAATATGATCTTTTCATAGTTTTATCGGTCTAGGAGTATGAAGGATAAATGACCGGATTGCTAGTATAGGTAGCCGTACTATGAAAATGGATCAATTACTAGTAGCTTGATAGTAAAGTGTGCCACAATGCTCAAACTCACTTGGTTTAATCATGGATTTCTTTGTGATCGTTTGGCCACAATTCTTCTATTCTTTATTGCATGGTCGGACTGACCGGAACCCTGGATCAACTCCGCGATCAGCTTTCCAGAGAGCTCCTGTTTTGCAATTCTTCTGACCGGACTGACCGCTATTGGAGGACCGGATTGACTGGGCCTCCTGGTCAGTTGACCCAATCAAGTTTGTCCAGAGAAGGGTATTTTTGGGTCTTGCTACTGATTTCTTCATGTCGGACTGACCGCAAGTGTTTCCCCGGACTGACAGGACCCCCGATCAGCTTAGCGCGGTCAGCGTTTTCTAGTAGCATGTATCATTCAATTTTAAAATTCTTTGAACCCGGTCTGACTAGATCTTAAGTGGGCGGACTAACCAGACCTAACATAATGGATAGTTTCTGTAGAATTTATTACAACAGAAGTTACTGCTATACTGTAGTCCGGACTGATTGGCCCTGTGCCTGCGGACTGACCAGACTTGCTGATTTTGCACAGACTCGAGTGCCAATGGCTAGAAAAGTGGGTGGAGGCTATAAATACCTCACCCACTGTAGCAAGGGAGACTTTAAGAATCTCATTGAATACTCTTGAGCCCTTTGATATTCCTTCTACTCTTTGAGAGCATAAATTTCATCTTGCAAAAGTTGTAGAGGTTTTTCTAAGTGCATTGAGTTGAGTTTGATTCTTGTGCCACTTGAGCATCTTCAAGCGAAGTATTATTGGTTTATTACTCTTAGAGGTTGCCGCCTCCTAGACAGCTTGAAGAAGGTGATTCGGTGGTATTCTCAAGAAGTTTGTGAGAAGATCCAAGCATTTGTGAAGGTTGGAGCTCGTCTTTCTAGAGTGGAGAAGAGCTACCTCTAGTGATCGAGGGACACGCTCGTGTGGAGCTGGCTTAATTTGTTCGAGCTTCCTCAACGTTGATTAGTGGAGACTGACAAGTCTCCGAGACCACGAGAAAACATCGGTTGTCTCTATATTGTGGTTTATCTCTTTTACTCTTTTCTTAGTGCATTTATTTATATAGCAATATTGTATCTTGATTAGGTTGTTTAGCTTAATATAGAGTAAGTTGTGCACTTAGAGAGACATAGAATATTTAGGTCTTCATTGCGAAATTGAGTTTCATAGCTTAGCTAGCTAAAAATCTATTTTTAGCCTAAAGTTTTAAAACCTGCCTATTCACCCCCTCTAGTCGGTTATCTTTGATTCTACAAGTGGTATCAGAGCTTGGTCTCTCATTTATTAGGCTTTACCGCCTACAGAGAAAAGGATGGCTAGTGAGAGATTTTCAATTGGTAGGGCACCACAATTCGATGGCACAAACTATGCTTATTGGAAGGTTCGTATGACTGTTTGTCTTAAGCCCATGAGCTCAAGCATATGAAGAATTGTAGGAGAGGGTTTTGTTATGCCCATTGATCCTAATCATCTTACCGATTTATATGAACGTAACGCTCTCCTAAATGCACAAGCAATTAATGCTCTTTATGGAACCTTGAATGTGGATGAATTCAGTAGAGTGAGTTTGCTTGAGACGACTCATGATATTTGGAGAACTCTCTCTAAAATTCATGAGGGAATATCTGCAGTCAAGGAGGCCAAATTGCATATGCTTAAAATCAAATATGAGACATTCATCATGTTGCCATATGAGAACATCAATGAGATGTACTCAAGATTTAACAACTTGGTGAATGAACTTAAGGGCCTTGGTTCAACGCTAACCGATCTTAATGTTATTCAAAAATTACTTATAGCTATACCGGACAAGTATGAGACTTTGGTGACATTGTTTCTAAACTCTTCCGAATTGCCAAGAATGACTCCTGCCGGAGTCTTGGAAAATCTCATTACCAATTAGCTATTCAATAAAAACTAGGAAGATCTCTTGGAGAAAGTTGCCTCCAAGAAAAAAATATTGCTTTCAAGGTAAAAGCAGAATCATGTGAACAAATTATCGAAAGTGAAGATGATGATTCCGATGAAGAGATGACTCTTCTTGTAAGAAGAATGAGCAAATTCATAAAGAGGCGCTCAAACCGAAGCTTCAACTTCAACAAAGGCAACAAACATCAATCCTCAAGCAAGAAGCATTACACCAACATTAGGTGTTATGAGTGTGATGAGAAGAGTCACATCGTTTCTCATTGCTCAAACAAGAAAGATGAAAAATTCAAATCATCCAATAAGGACTACAATGGTAAGAAAAAGCTTTTCAAGAAGCTTCATAAGGATGGCAAAGGTGAAGCTCATATTGGATAATGGAACTCCGATGAAGATTTTTCGGACTGACTCCGAAGATGAAGAGTCCTCAAGAAAGAGAGAGCTTACCATAATTGCTATAAAATAAGCTTCATCACTATTCTCTACACCCTATTGTCTCATAGCAAAAAGGGAACAAAATGTAACTAATGATAATGATGATGAGCCTATTTATGATGAGGTAATGGATATGCTAGAGGACTTGAATGCATATCTTGTTAAGAAATCAAAATTTAAGATCTTATGAGACTCTCCTTGTCAAGGATCATTCAAGGTCCATGGTGGATGTAGGCATTACTTGCGATATCATTGATAACATCTCTTGCTTAAATGTTGCATATAAGACAAGCATATCCACCTCATGTGATGCATTGATTGCCATGCCATATAGCTCTAAGATTGATGATATTGCTTGCACAAGGATAACAAATGATCATCCTCTTTTATTGAAAATAATGAGCTAAAGGAACAAGTAACCAAGCTAAGTAAGAACTTAGATAGATGTTTCAGGGGGAAAAGCCACCCTTGACAAAATTCTAAGTGAGCAAAGATGCTCATACAACAAGAATGGAATTGATTTCATTCCTAAGAAAGGAAAAAAGGCCAATCTAAGAAAGGAAAAAAGGCCAATCTACAATGCCACAAGGTTTGTGAAGAAAAATAATAACTTGTGTTACAAATTTCATGATATAGGGCATTTAGCAAAAGATTACCCAATTGGTAGCTCATCTAAATCCCTTGTATTTTATTCATGCTATATGCTTAAAAAATCTAGGGATGGTAGAATTGTAGCTAAGTTTATTGTCACTCCTATACTTGGTAATAAAAAGAATGCTATTTGGGTGCCCAAAACCTTGGTCTCTAACCTCGAAGGTCCCAAATAAATTTGAGTACCTAAAAGAGAATAATCTTATTTTGTATGTAAACTACAAGACCGGTGGAAGACATTGGGTACTTGATAGCAATTGTACCCAACACATGACCAGAGACCGAAAATATTCACCACATTCAAAAATGGAAAAGGAAATAATGATAAGATCACATTTGGTGACAATAGCAAAGGGGAGGTAATCGGATTGGGTAAAATCGCTATATCCAATGACCTTTCAATTTCTAATGTATCTCTAGTTGAATCACTCAATTTTAACTTGCTCTTGGTTGCTTAAATTTGTGATCTTGGTTTATCTTGCACATTCTCTCAAGAAGGTGTTTCCATTTCAAATGAAAAAGGATAACTCTTTGGTTTTCAAAGGATTTCTATTTGGCAATCTCTATTTGATAGATTTTTCTCAAGTGATTCTTGCCTTAAAACTTATTTAATTGCAAAAACTTTTTTAGGTTGGCTTTGGCATAGACGACTTGCTCATGTAGGTATAATTTAACTCAAAAATCTTTTCAAATATGATTTAGTTGTGGGCTTGAAAAATGTGAAATTTGAGAAAAATAAGCTATGTAGTGCTTGTTAAGCTGGCAAACAAGTAGCAAGTTCTCATCCATCCAAAAGTATCATATCCACCTCTAGACCATTGGAGTTTTAACATATGGATTTGTTTGGGCCAACAACCTATAAGAGCATTAGAGGAAATAGTTAATGTCTTGTCATTGTGTATGAACACTCAAGGTATACTTGGGTTTTCTTTCTACATGATAAGTCTGAAACCTCTGGTATTTTGAAAAGCATTGTAAAAAGGACCCAAAATGAATTTGAATTTAAGTTGAAGAAAATTCGAAGTGACAATGGTTCTGAGTTCAAAAACACTAGAATTGAAGATTTTTGTTATGAATTTGGAATAAAGCATGAACTCTCCGCTACCTACACTCCGGAACAAAATAGAGTTGTAGAAAGGAAAAATCAAACATTAATTAAAATAGATAGGACAATGCTTGATGAGTACAATACTTTTAATGATTATTGGACGGAAGCCATCAATACCGCTTGTCATGCCATAAATCATCTTTATTTGTATCGCCTTCTTAAAAAGACTTCTTATGAGCTTCGCATTGGAAGAAAACTAAACATCACTTATTTGTGTGTCTTTGGTTGCAAATGTTTTATTTTAATAAAATGTGTTCACCTTTCAAAATTTTAAAGTCGTTGCAATGTTGGATTTCTTCTTGGTTATTCTTCAAATAGTAAAGTATATCGTGTCTTTAACCAAACCACTGGTTTAGTTGAGGAGACACGTGATGTTCAATTTGATAAAACTAATGGCTCTCGAGAAGAGCAAAAAAAAGAGAGGATGATGTAGGTGATGAAGGCTTGAGACAAGCCATGAAGAATATGACACTTGGTTACATCAAGCCCAAGAAAGACAACGATGATCCATCCTCCTCTATTCAAGTTGAACCTCCTATTTCTGCTACGCCAAGTCAAGCTCAATTTGATGATGTGGAAAATGGACATGCACCGGTGTTCATCCAAAGATTCATAATGCTATTGCCAAAGCTCACTCCATTGATCAAATTTTGGGTGATGTTAGTAAAGGTGTTTTAACTCTATCCCGTGTTGCTTATTTTTCTGAACATTACTCGTTTGTTTCCTCTATTGAGCCAAAATATGTAGATGAAACACTAGATGATCCGGATTGGTCAAATGCTATGCACGAAGAATTAAACCACTTTGTGTGCAACGATGTGTGGACACTAGTTGAAAGGCCCAATAATCACAACATGATTGGCACAAAATGGGTATTTAGAAACAAACAAGATGAAAATGGAGTGGTGGTGAGAAATAAGGCAAGATTGGTGGCACAAGGCTACACCCAAGTTGAGGGCTTGGATTTCGGTGAAGCTTTTCACTCCTGTAGCTAGACTAGAATCTATTCGTATTTTGCTAGTATTTGCATCATGTTTTTAAATAAAACTTTTCAAATGGATGTGAAAAGTTCTTTTTCTAAATGGCAAAATTTTTGAACTTGTCTTTGTTGAGCAACCTCCCGGTTTTGAGGATCCTAAAAATCATAACCATATTTATAAACTCTCTAAAGCACTCTATGGTCTCAAGCAAGCTCCTAGAGTATGGTATGAGTGACCTAGAGATTTTCATGTTTCAAAAGGCTTCAAAATTAGAAAGGTTGACACTACCCTTTTGACAAAAATCATTGATAGTGAATTCTTTGTTTGTCAAATTTATGTTGATGATATTATTTTTGGTTCCACTAATCAAGAGTTTTATAAAGAATTTCGTGATATGATGTCTATGGAATTTGAGTTATCTATGATTGGAGAACTTAGCTTCTTCTTTGGACTTCAAATCAAGCAACTCAAGGACGAGACATTTGTGAGTTAATCCAAGTATGTGACGGACTTACTTAAGAGATTTGGCATGGAGAACGTAAAGCCCATCAAGACTCCCATGGCTACAAATGGTTATCTCGATCTCAATGAGGGAGATAAACCGATAGATTTAAAGTTTTATAGATCAATGATTGGTAACTTACTTTATCTTACCACATCTAGACCTGATATAATGTTTAGTGTTTGTATATGTGCTCGTTTTCAAGATTCTCCAAAAGCATGTCATCTTATGGCCGTTAAAAGGATTCTTAGATATTTAAAGCATTCCTCTTGCATTGATTTATGATATCCTAAAGGTGCTAAATTTAATTTAATTGAATATTCCGATTCCGATTATGTGGGTCACAAAGTGGATAGAAAAAGCACCTCCAAAAATTGTAAATTTTTAGGAAGATCCTTAGACTCTTGGTCCTCAAGAAACAAAATTTCGTAGCCCTATCAACCGCCAAAGCGGAGTATGTATCCGCAGGTAGTTGTTGTGCTCAATTGTTATGGATGAGGCAAACATTGATGGATTATAGAATTAACTTCTCTAAAATGCCTCTTTTGTGTGACAATGATAGTGCTGTGAAAATAGCAAATAATCCGGTTCAACACTCTAGAACTAAACACATAGATATTCGCCATTATTTTCTTAGAGATCATGTAAGCCAAGGTGATATTGTGATTAGCCATATAATAACCGATGATCAATTAACAGATATTTTCACCAAGCCACTAGATAAGAGCTATTTTTGCAAATTGAGTAATGAATTAAATGTCATAGATCTTTATAATGTTATTTGATGGCATGATCCTTATTTAAATTCTTATTTGGAAGTCTTTTTTTATCTTTTTGTGTTTTTTGAAAATTGTAAATGAGAAACACATTTAGGGGAAGTGTTATACAATCTTCATGTATACCACATCTCTATTCTTGTGAATATAATGAAAATCATGCTAGATATCCTTTAAAATCAACCCTGTTTGGTCAAAAGTCAAAATTTGTGTATTAAAAACAAAAAATCTTGAAAAACTAGCTATATCTATTCAAATATGTATTTCAAAAGCTTTTGGTTGTTATAACTAAAAATATATCTATCTTTGAGCGAAAAGTCGGTTTTTGCCCAAAAATGATCTTCAAGTATCTAGTTTTTGACCAAAACTTGATTTTTTTGCAAAATCTATTCCAAAAAGAATTTGATCTTGACTCCAAAAGGAAAATTCTAGAGTTGGCTATTCATAACCTTTTTCGTATTCATAGGTTTTCCAAAATACCAACCTAATAACAGTTATTTAAGTTTTAATTTCCTTGAAACACTGTCCAAAACTTGAAAAGTCACATTCTAGCATATAATGAGTATTGCTATTTGGGCCATATTTCCTCAAGTACATTGACTCAAAATAGTGTTACATTGACTCAAAATAGTGTTTCATACTCACACATTCCCAATCAAGCGAAAAATTCCCATTCTCTTGCCATTTTGGTCCCCTCAATGATGTTTTCACCAAAATTATCCTACTTTCCTACAAAACTATGTTCAAATTCGTTTTGATGATCTAATCTCGTTGAAATTGCTCCAAGAAGGTTTTATGTTGTGTTCTAAATATCTGGAGCAAGAACAACATCCAGATCTGCAATTTTTTTGGAATCATGGCCTAACCGCAGTCATCCTCTCGGTCTGACCGCACCCCTCCGGACTAACCGTGCTCCTATCACCGGTATGACCACTCCCTTATGCAGTTAATGCTCATCTTTCCAACCGTTTTTATCCTGTTATCTATCCCGTTTTTATCTCTCTCTCTCCAATAGTTTCACTTTCTCCCAAAATTCATCCTCCCTCTCTCTCCCGACCTAGCGCCGCCGCCACCGTCTCTTCCTACTCCTCTGTTGCTGATTCTTTCACTCTTTCACGCTGTCATCTTACCCCCAAAGGTTTGCCCAGTTTTCTCTTCTCTCCTCTTTTCTATCCTCCCAATGGATCTAGATCTAGGTTTCGATACTCATCTTCTTTATGCGGTTATTCTACTACATTGTTCTCTTGTCTCAATGTACATCTATTTCTTGCTTCATCTTGTTGAACTCTTTGAAGAATGGATGATTGTAGGGTTTTGATTCTGTCAGGTCCAGCCTGACCAGCACATATCATGCGGTTAGTCCACCTTTCGGTTTGACTGACATATGTTGTGCGGACTGACCAGACCTCCCAGAATGGTACATCCTTGATTCTATCTCATTCTCTCTTGCTAATCTTTGGTATCCTTCCTCTCTAGTCATCATGCCAAGGACCAAGATTATCGATCATCCCAGGGCGTCTTCATCTCGCTCTCTTCCACCCCGGCAAGCTACTCATCGACCTCCCATTGATCACAGTGACTCCGATAGTGCCGAAGACCCTCGTTAGTTGTCCCTATAACCGGTTGCTAGTGATAGTGAAGACATGGACCAATATTATCAACAGGATGATCCTACACAGCAGTTCCCACCTGAGCCTCAAGTTGACCTCCGCTCAATAAAAAATGAGGACTTTATGATGTTGCGACACAAAAACCAGTATGAGATGCCCAGGACATCCACAGATGCACGCTTTCAGACTCTTTTTCAAAAGGATGCCTACAATCATGTTTTTCTGCACAAACAATTTGCTATTCACAAGTATGTCAACTGGAACTATTTTAATGAGCAAACCATATATGAAGGACTGTACTCTAAGTTTAAACCAGCTGGTTTAGATGGAATAGTCAGTTTGAAGTGCAACTTTAATGAAGTTATCATTCGTCAGTTTTATGCTACCATCCACGTTGCCTCTAACTTATCCACTATTTCTTGGATGACTAACGCGGTGCACTATTCTACCACCAAGCGCCATTTTGAAGAAGCATTGAATTTGCCACAACGAGATTATGTCAAGCTTCATCTTGAGCCAGCCCTTCAGTCTCTAGAATAGACTCAGTATTATGATCCCAATTATGCTAGATTTGTCCCTGGAAAGGTCACCAGTCTCCTACCTCTTCCAAGGAGTGGCAATAATGATGCCTTTAGAGGACATGCATGGAGCATCATCGACTTTGTCATGAGAGGTAAAAAGTTTGATGTCATGCATTTAATCTTAACTGAGCTAGCAGCATGCAAGGGAGATTTAGGAAAAATAATGTAGTTTGCACCTTTCAACATCCACCAAGTCACTCACTTCAACTATCCTCTTCCTTTTTCCCACAAACAATACAAGCCCGAAGATGACAACCAGAGGGATTTGAGGAACATGCCTCTGGAAAGGCATCCCCCATAGCCAGCTGATGATGCCCCGGAGCATCCATCACAAGGACCACGGCCCGCTCCACCACGACAGGGTAGAATTGATCCCCTCTTCTTGGAGGTTTTTCATTCTGGGATCAAAACCATCATTTTTCGCTTCAATGCGGTGGATCGTCGCACGGAGGTCTTTGATCATCGTATGGATAATATTGATCGCCATTATGAAGCCATGGACAGTAACTTTACTACCATTGATCAAGACAATGCCGTCATGCTTCAATGCCTTGATCAGCTTACTGGATGGGTTTATGAGATGCAGACAGTTCAAGGACAGATTTTGACAAACATCTCCGATGTCAACTCCAGGGTCTCCTCAGTCGAGCAGACAGTCACCTATTCTCATCGCCACCACCTTGATCCTTCTCCTTCAGGTCCATCTACCTCGGTTGGCTCTCCTCCTTCTTCCTCTTAGGCTTTGCTTTTAGCTTTTGGTACTTGATGCCAAAGGGGGAGAAGACCTTATATTAGTTACTATCTACTATTTGATATTTGCTTATTACTGTTGATGTTGGACTTTATAGTGTGAGGATAAGCTTATTACTTTTGGCTCTATTGTTGTAAGCTTATTGAACCTCTTTATCTTTGTCGTTTGGATGATATTTATGGTTGCTTGAAATGATTTCGAAGTTCTATCAATTGTGTGATTGTATATATGAGATTGGAAGAATTGATATATCTTGATAATCTCATTGTTGTTATCTCATAAATTCAAAATTTAAGGAAAACTATGTCAAATTTTTCTCAAAATATATGTACAATTTTCACATCTTAATTTTTAGCATATATTCAGGGGGAATTTTCTCCTATATTGATGGCTTAGCTAGCATATAGTTCTTGTAGCTCTTCTCCACTTCGGAAATGCGAGCTCCAACCTTCATAAATGCCCGAGTCTTCTCACAAACTTCTTGAGAAGATCACCAAATCACCTTCTTCAAGCCGTCTAGGAGGCGGCAACCTCCAAGAGTAATAAACCAATAATACTTCGCTTGAAGATGCTCAAGTGCTACAAGAATCAAACTCAACTCAATGCACTTGGAAAAACCTTTACAACTTTTGCAAGATAAAATTTATGCTCTCAAAGAGTAGAAGGAATAGCAAAGAGCTCAAGAGTATTCAATGAGGTTCTTAAAGTCTCCCTTGCTGTAGTGGGTGAGGTATTTATAGCCTCCACCCACTTTTCTAGCCGTTGGCACTCGAGACTATGCAAAATTAGCAAGTCCGATCAGTCCACAGGCACATGGTCAGTCAGTCCGGACTACAGTATAACAGTAACTTCTACTGTAATAAATGCTACAGAAACTATCCATTATGCCAGGTTCGGTCAGTTCGCCCACTTAAGGTCCAGTCAGACCAGGTTCAAAGAATTCCAAAACTGAAGATACATGCTACAGGAAAAAGCTGACCACGCTAAGTTGACTAGGGGTCCGGTCAGTCCGGGGAAACACTTGCGGTCAGTTCGACATGAAGAAATCAGTAGCAAGACCCCAAAACACCCTTCTCTGGAAAAAGCTGACTGGGTCAGTAGATCCGGAGGCCCAGTCAGTCCGATCCTCGAGCAGTCGTAAGTCCGGATAACAAAATAGAGAGAAGGTGAAGCTAAAAGGGAGTCTTTGGAAAAAGCTGACCGCCTGACTTAGACCGATGGTCCGATCAGTCCAGACTTATACCTGCGGTCAGTCTGGTTAGAAGAATTGCAAAATAGGAGCTCTCGGGAAAAGCTAACTGCGGAGTTGATCCGAGGTTCTAGTCAGTCCGACCCTTCAACTGCGGTCAGTTCGGCCAAGCAATAAAGAACAGAAGAATTGTGGCCAAACAATCACGAAGAAATCCATGATTAAACCAAGTGAGTTTGAGCATTATGGCACACTTTACTACCAAGCAGCTACTAGTCATTGATCCCTCTTCATAGTATGACTACCTATACTAACAATTCGGTCTTTTATCCTTTATAGTCCTAGACCGGTAAAACTATGAAAAGATCCTATTCGACTAGATACCTTTGCCTTGGGCTAGATGATATTGATATCCAATACAATTTTTTTAAAAAAATTATGAGGGCACTGTTGCTTTGTCCGTTGTGTACTATCCAACATTTTCTATCATTGTGTATAGTATTTTACGGATTGCTACTCAATTAAAAATGTATGAAAATGACTTAGTTTTACATACATCCTGGTTCTATATGTCGTTGTCTAGGTATAAATTTTCAAACACCTTTGACAATTGTGAATTTTTCATAGAGTGTTGTGTTCGTGAATCGGTTTGTTTCCAGTCCTTCACAGTTAGAAGTATCTCCACCATCTCACTAATCGGCTTGTTCCTAGTTCTTCACAATTAGAAGTATCTCCACCATCTCACTTGTGAGACTTGTTATTCTCTCCTCCAATATTCTTTCCAGAAAGATTGAAAGTAGACTCAGAGGAAACCGTCGAGACAGGACCAGTTAACACATCACGTGCAAGTATGAATAGGACATGATATGTTAACTTATGGGCTTACCACCATTGCAAAATTTCAAAGTTTTCTGAGTTGAAATCCACCGTATCGCTGTCTAGATAGGTGGATAGTTCCCCACTCCTTGGGGTCTTGGTTGAGCAAGCGACGGTGTAGAAGAACAAGACCTGGACCTGTAGGAAGAGCCACCGAAGATCTTGCCCCACATATCAGTCTTACTACTTGAGGCGGGGCTACTAGAGGTCATTACGAGCGGACTCCTCAGAATTTATTTTCATACCTTTGATAAACCTTGTATAATCGAGAACGAACTTCTGCAAAATAGTTAGTATAGTCTAACCCTATAGCATCACTAAGAAGATCAAGTACACTACCAAATGCATCAATTTTACCTCTAGGATCTAAAAGAAACGCAAATGTATATATATTAGGGATTTCTCTCCAATATTTAAGGTATTTAGTTTTCATAGCAACAATAGCAATTGAGAATATTTTATTTGTAAGACTAAATTGGGCCAGATGGGCCGTGCCGTGCTGGGCACGCCCTACCGTGCCAAACGAGCCCTAACGGCCAAAAAACCACTTGTCGTGCCGAGCACGACCCGCCATACTGATAGGGGCCCAACGACCGTAAACATGCCGACACAGTGCCGTGTCGGCTCGGCTTGTGTCCCCCTCATCCCCTTTTCTCCCTTCCCCGTGCAGTCTGGGGTATAGGTTCTTCCTCTAGGTCCGGGGGTTCTTCTACAGCGGCACCTTCTCAATCAAGACCAACATCCCATCCAATGAGTTCTGAACTATCCGGCTATCTGGACAACGATATGGTGGATTTCAACTCAAAAGGCTTCGGAATTTTGCAATAGTGGTATACCCACAAGTTAACATATCACATGCTATCTGTACTTGCACGTGATGTGTTAACTGTTTTTGTCTCGACGGTTTCCTCCGAGTCTGCTTTCAGTCTTTCTAAAGGAATATTGGAGGAGAGAAGAACACATCTCACAAGTGAGATGGTGAAGATATTTCTAATTATGAAGGACCATAAACAAGCTGAAGCACGAACACAATACTCTGTAGAAACTTCAGAGTTGATGGAGGCGTTCAAAAATTTGTACCTAGACAACGACACTTAGAACATGAATATTTGTAGAGCTATAATCTGTATTCTTTTTTTCCTACGACACTTAGAACATGAATGGTCGTAGAGCTATAATCTGTATTCTTTTTTTTTTTCTATATCAAGGTTTTCTCATATTGAATTTTTTACTTATCAAATATTTTAACAAGACATCCATTAATCATTAATAAAACTATTGATTATATTTTCAATATATTTGTTTTTTTACAATATATATATATATTTATTTATAAATTCTACATATTTTTTTAATATTTTTTTACACGGACCAACATAGCCAGGCCGGACCGTACCGTCCGTTTGACCGTGACTAACCCGAACCCCAGCCACTTGACAAACCCTCCACTCCAGCACGCCACAGAGCCCGCGGCACCCTTCCATCACGGATCGGGCGGCCAGGATTCCCCAGGGGTTTAAACCCTAAAAGGCTAAAACTAAAAGAGGGCCGAGGGCTCTCACCTCGCAGTGAGCAACCAGCCAGCCTCCTCCCGAGCCCTATCCTTTTCCCCTCCCCAAGTCTCCCATTCCATTAAAAAAAAAAGTATCCCATACCTATCCTCTCCTCCCCCGCGCCGCCGCCGCCGTCCCCAAGCCAAGGTGAGCTGTCCGGCACGGCGGAGCTGCTAGCACTAGTAGCATCCTTCTCGTACCGACTACTCGACTAGTGGTATTTTGCGCGATTTTTTGTTTGGTGTAGGAGCGATTGGATCTGTGCTTTTGCTGGTTTAGGTAGGTGCATGTGCCTTTGCAAGATTTGGCCTGTGCGATGCGTCTCAAGTAATCCTTTGAGCTGTTTTATCGATTTGTGGTCGAATCTAGAAGTGGCGCTTCCGCTGTAGCTGTTTAGCACCTCTGTTGCCGAGTGCTTCCGATTTTGTTAGATATTTTGGGTAAATCATGGCCTATGGGGGATGACTGATGAGTGTAGCTCGGTGCCTAGTTGGTTGGTTTGGTGATGGTGAGATATTTAGGAGCAGAGCTGTATGGGTGTGGTATTCAGTGTTCTTAGAAGAAATGACTGGATAGCTGTACACACAGTGAGTAATAGCATCTTTTTTATCATTACCACAGCAGGAATGGAGGGTTTTACACAAAGGATGGGCGATTAGCTTTAGCAAAGTAGTAAGATTAGTAGTAGTGTTTTTGACCAGTGGCTCAGCAGATATGAGCTACAGATGGTTACACTATGTGTCTGCTACTGCCATGTCAGCAGCCTTTGTATCCGTAAATTAGTCAGGAAGCATGCGATTGCTTGTTTGAACACGACGTGATTAGTTTTTTTCCCCTTTTCTGTGTGCGGTTACATCATGTCATGCCATTGAATTTCATGTATTCCGGTATTTCTTCCGCGGACCTGTACTATCTGTTGTAGTTAGCGTGGTTTGTCTGCTGTGTTACTCGTTAGTGTGGCTTGTCTTTTGCGTTACTGAATGAACTGTGTAATGATTTATTTGTCTTCCATGCAGATGAATGTTGAAAAGCTCAAGAAGATGGCAGGTGCTGTGCGCACCGGGGGGAAGGGTAGCATGCGCAGGTGCTTATTCTTGTCATGTACATATGCAAGATGATCTGTTGACGGTTATGCGTAGCTGCCTTTTTTATTTAATGTGTTTACTTATGTTGGCATATACGCTTCTGTTGCAGTTAAAACCTGTGCATTTTGTCGTATGTGGAGTAAAGATGCTATGCATAGCAGTATTATTATTTTGGTTTCATGATAAAATGGATCGTGCTAAATATTATCGCTAATGTGTGCTTGTTATTTGTTTCCATAAATTCATTTGCCCTGACCATTTCATTCTCTATGTTACTGTCAGCAAACTTGATGCAATTTAACCTGGTAATTAGCTACGAATTAAAATGTTAAGACAAATGATGTTAGATAGTGTCAGTCATGAACTTCTTAGGGGGGGAATTGGCACCTAAGCACACTAGGAACCTCTTAGATTATAGTTATAATGAGCTTTATGTTGGTGGCAGGAAGAAGAAGGCAGTCCACAAGACTACAACCACAGATGACAAAAGGCTCCAGAGCACTCTGAAAAGAGTAGGGGTGAACAGCATCCCTGGTATTGAAGAGGTCAACATTTTTAAAGATGATGTGGTTATTCAGTTTCTGAATCCTAAAGGTGAAATCCCTTAACACTAAACTATCAGTCATAGTTACCAGATTCGCTATAAAACCCCGCGAATCGCAAAACAGATTCGTCGACCCCGAACCGGTTTAGGGTACGGGGTTCGTGTTCGCATTGGAAATTGTAAGAAAAAGTGGCGAACTACGAACCCAAATCCCGTACCGCGACTCGGACGAACCACATTTAATCCACTTCCTGCTTCTTCTTACATTGTTTTCTTGGTTTCCCCTCCAGTGCAAGCTTCAATTGGTGCTAATACATGGGTGGTCAGTGGAACACCACAGACAAAGAGTATGTTGTTCTCCACGACCTGCATTTATCTGCTTAAATTAGCTTTCCATTAGTGTGTCCTTAATGTTGCTTCTCAGTCATTTTGTTGTGGTTTTCTACTTGAATTAGATAACGATGTATATTGTAGTATCCACTGTCGAATTTGCAGCTGGTTGTGTTGCACATTTCTTTTGTCCAGCTGGTTGCCCCCAATTTTGCATAACAGTTTTCTTACGTTAGCTTTTCTTAATTTGGACAGAACTGCAAGATCTGCTGCCATCGATTATCAATCAACTTGGTATGTCTCTTTTTACACAGTTTTCATGAATACTGATCCAATTCAAAGTTTATAGAATTACTACCAACATGTCACCTATTGTTGTCTTGGCGTCTCTACCTTTCTGCTACTTACTAGACAATTACTGAAATCTTTGAAGTACATTATAGAGAACCTTGCTCTCCCAGCCCCTCTCGAAGCTGTCCACTTTGTCTTACCTCTAATTGTTCGTTCTATTCAGGTCCTGATAACTTGGACAACCTGCGGAGACTTGCAGAGCAATTCCAAAAGCAGACCGCTGGTGCTTCTGGTGCTGAGGCTGGTGGCAGTGCAGGTGCTGCTGAGGATGACGATGATGATGTTCCTGAGCTTGTCCCTGGAGAGACATTTGAAGAGGCTGCAGAAGAGAAAAAGGAATCATGATTTTGTTGCATGTCTACTGTTGTGAAGGATTATAAGTTAAGCGTTGCCATTAGAGACGTCCTCTTTTAAGAATTCTGACCTACCTTATTTGTGCCAGTGGTCCGGTTTTGTCTTGTATGGGAATTTGGTCCGATGTGTTGGTGGAATTTTACATCAATTATATGCCTCTTTTGGTTACCCTCAGTATCATGACTCATAGCTTCAAGTGTTTAAAATCTTAAATTGCCATCACTTGGTATTTCCATTGCAATAGCTATAGTTCCTGTGTGCGGATCTGTGATTGAAATCTTGCTAGCTGGTAAAGGTTGCTTAATCTTACTTCAGAATACATAGAGATTGCACAGGTGTTGGTACCAATGGTTGGATTATTGCCAGGGTTTCATGAAGATGAGATACCAGATAAAATCAAACCACCAGTCACTTTTTACCTTCGCTGGAGAAAAATTCTGGTGGTTCGATCTTTATCTGGTTCTCACATTCAAGGGCCCTGCGTCCGCTGGCTGATAAACATTTTCCCTCGAGAAACTTTGGCATCTGTGTCACTATGTGAGAGCTTTATGCCTTTGGTCTAAGCATTTTTTTTTACCTTGAGATGCTTATGCCTCTGGCAGCAAATGTGTTGATCTTTTCGGTGCTGCACCTTTTCTTATCTTCAAAAGTTTTTTTCATGAGATTGATGTTTGTGGACTGGCCGACGGTGGATAATTATATGGAAAAAGACGGCCAAGTTATTCGCCAGCTGCATGGCATCCGTGCTTGTCATGAGCAATGACGGTTTGCCGTAACTGGATTGAGAGTCGGAACCTGGTACATCTCTTCATGATCTTACAGGACATGACCCCTTTTTAATTAACAAACAGAATGGCTTTCAGCTAGGTCAAGCAGAAATACGATCTCCTACAGAAGACTCCTACACCGAGCCCACAAACACAGTTAACAGAATCAAAAATCAAACAAGGTAGGATTTGGAAGATTTTTTTTTTTATCAAACATATGATCTCTCACATAGAAATGAGCAATCCTTCACCGCTGAGCATGACATAGAAGCAGATACCAATACTCGTATGTTGTAAATTCATTATGGCTTATGGGTTCGCACTACTTGTCGTTTCCAAATACTTGCGTTTGGTGATACATTACGGCTTATAGGTTCGCATTGCTCGTTATGTCGTTTTCAGTGGTTTTGTTTTCGTAGGTGTATCCAAACATTGTTGTCTATGATATGATATGCATGTGTATGGGCCATGTCTCGAGGACTCCGTCTCTGCATATGCTTTCGAATTATATAGATCGCTTTTTTTAATGATCTAAGTTCTTTTTTATTGCGACGTGGTGATATAAGTACATGGAAATACACTACATACTAAAAAAGAGAATACATAGGAGGAAGTATGTATCTTCAATTTCGAGCAGAGTGGGGAATGGAGACGCAACCCATAACCTCAATCACCACAACCTTATGCTCTACCATCAGGCTACGTAAGTGTCTCCCACATGCACTGCAAACTTGACAGAATCACTCTGCTTTTACAAGTTACCAAGACTCTCTAATCCACAAATCGCAATAGTACTGGATAAATGGGCATTGATTTAAAGTAGTACTACTTTTCGCATGATTTAAGATCGACAACATTGTGCGGTTCATGCAATGTGAGCATGCGTTATACAAACATTTCAGTACAAATGGGCAGTGATAGTTTTCTGCCTCAGAGTTGTGGACATTGAATCCAAGGAGAATTTTAAGGTTAATGTGACTGCCAAAAACGGTCCTCGTTAGGGAGTAGCACTAAGAGTATCTCCAATAGTTAGAGATAACTTTGTCTTTAACATATGCTATATCATTTTTAGAGACAATATCTCCAATAGATAGTCTCTAGCACACTCTTCAACATTTATATTTTATAATTTTTCTTTGAAACGGACCTACATATCCACCAGAGTAGATTAATGTATTATATTTTGTTTCGTGTGCATGACAATCTCTTCAGAAAGAGACGATCTGTGCTCTCTCTCCTTCCATTCTCTCCTTTACGTAGAATTTTATTGATATCATATAGCTAAGAGACGACAATAAATACACTATTAGAGATACCCTAAACTACTTGTTCCCTATGTTTAACTACTCGGTCTTCGTGGCTCAAATATGAATTTGCATATGTCCCCTTTGATTAATGTTAGATGGATTAGTAGAGGTATTACGTGCCAACTGATCCGTCTTTAAAAAAATCAAGTGGCACGGTCCCCCACTCTCAAGCTCTAAAATAACTAGTCGATCCTAGATTTTGTATAATATAAAAAAGAAGATCCATACTTATTTTTCTGGATGATATTTTATTTTGGTTCTTAGTTCAATAGCCTTCCTGACGAAGTTGCGACGTATCATAAAGAAAATTTCTACTTAGCAATGAAACCAAATCAAAACTGCTCTCTTCAGTAAGAAAATAAATCAAGAAGCCGAGTCTTCCCAAAAAAAAAAAGTACAGGGATAACGCAATTATTTCCTTTTGGTTCCCGTTGAAACCTGCGACTATATTTGTGTCCGTCCATATACAAAAGAGGTGATTTCACCAATTGACGTCTTGATGTCGAAACCAGGTCTAAAATTGAACTGTTCTTGCACATGCGTGCCTGCCCGTGAGGCAGGTCAAGCGTGCACAAGTATCTCTCTTCCAATAGAAATGGTCTCGAATCCGCGTCTAAGTTTCAACGACTCTAGCTTACGAGCGAGGACGGTTCTGCGATGGTCTGATGGGGCTGGCTTTTACTCGGAGTATCTACAATAGTTTATTTTTTAGCTTATTACTACGAGAAGGGAGAGAGTATTCAATCTAATAAAAATAAATATGTATTTTAATGGATTGTTTTTTTGAGCTTTTATCTAAGACTTTAATTCTTACTTTAATTACTATACACAAAACATGTTTTTAGGTAACAAGCAATTCTATACAGAAAACAGGTTTTTAGGTAACAAACAAGTCTTCAGTAGCTATTTTTTTGTTTTTTTGTTTTGGTATCAATAATTTGCTTGTTTCTTCATCTAGAAATAAACTCATCTTCTCTCTTCCATATCACTTAAATACTGATGTGCTCATTCCTTAGTAATAAGTGACATGAACTATTGTAGATGCTCTCAGTGACTAGAGGCATGCGCGTGCGGCGCGCAGCGGAAGCAAAATGGTTTACTATAACATTGTATTTATGGATGTCAATTTTAACAAGATAAGCATAAAACCAGAGCAAATAAAAATAAACCAATTTTTTTAGGAGAACCTAAAAAGACAAGCACCCTAAAACAGAACAGTAATGAGAAGCATATCTACATATGTATTAGGCTACAGATATCGAACTTTTTTATTATTTAATTCTTTATTTAATTTTATTTTAAAGTTAACCCATCACAAACTTTATTTCCAATTCTGACCCCTTTGGTCACGCCACCACTCGTGGCGTGACAAAACAACACTGTCACGCCACCACCAGTGGCGTGACAAGACTATAACCAAAAATGGGCTGGCGTGACAGTGTTGTTTTGTCACGCCACGGGTGGTGGCGTGACCAAAAGGGTCAGAATTGGAAATAAAGTTCGCGATGGGTTAACTTTAAAATAAAATTAAAAAAAGAATTAAATAATAAAAAAATTCACAGATATCACACTTTTTTTAGTTAAAATTTTAAAGTATGTCTCAACATGAATATTTATGTTCCAGGAAAACACATGACTATGGTTGGGCAACACGTGCAAATAGAGAAAAACAATTCACCATACTTTTTTTTTATTTGATCAACATGTGAACTGTCGTATACACTAAATCGAAAGCTCCATCATTCACAATTTCATTATTTTGACAAAACATTAGTGGCACTTTGCGTTATGCTTAAACATATCAAAGAAAAGAACACACGTACTAACCAACTCAATGAAGACCATGACTTGTTCACGACAGTTGGTTATCTCAGTTACCAATTTCTATTCTACAAAATAAAAAAGTTCAGCTACAAATCAATAGAAATTTAAAATGAAAAGGCAATGACCAATTTTTGGAATTTAGCATCAAGGGATATTTAGTTACATTGGTAAACAACAGTTATTCAGTTACATACAAAAGGGATACTTCATGCTCATGACAAATGATAATATACATTAAGCATGAGCAGAAAAATAGGAAAAAATTGAGAGAGAAAAATACAAAACCAAGCATATGAAGGCCCAAGCCTATAATAGGTTTATACATCAGTCCTCATCATGCAAGTAATAGGTTCGATGGTCCATGCATAACAATATAGTACTGAACAAAAGAGACGACAGAGGCAATCAAGCCTAGTTGTTGCTCTTCTTTTTTGGAGTTAACTTCTTGGTTTGGGATTTTGAGACATTCCGGTGGAGGTTTGAATAGAAAAATAAAAACAATCCTCATTAAATATAACAATTCTCTAGCAGATGAGCAGGTCTTGTTTGATATGCAGACAATTTCTGTTTTAGTTTTCAAGGAAATTTGGAGGAGCAACAGGAAATGCGCAAGTTTGTTATTGGTCTAATTGTTGACACCATTTTGGTACCAATGAAAGAATAGGGAAAATAGACATCATTTCGGTACCAATGAACCCTGCAAGCTCTGAAAGGAATTTGCATCTAGTGTTGCAAGCATGCATAAAACTGGTAAAAGAGGTAGTTTAAGAGGTACCTAGATTAACTCCACAAAACCTGGTATAAAGTATGCATGACCTATCTTTTAGATATAGGAAGATGGTCTCATTAACAAGTCTAAACAATAGCCAGATGCATTGGCAGACAGTTATAATACTGGGTCGAAGTGCAATTTATAGGAAGGTAGCAAAAATCAAGAACAGCCCTGGGTCACAGTTGAATAAAGATGTAAGGAAAAGGAAAACAATAGTATGCAGTAACCTAGAGCTTAATACCAGTGAGTACTTACACCATTCATGCCTTTTTTCAGCAGGATCAGCAGAACTTTCTTTGTCGGTGGAACAGGCACTCCCTTTTGTATGATGTTCAGTCTCCATGTTCTGTAAGAAATTAATCTACATGTAAGTAGTTACATGGAAATGGGCAAATAGTGTGTTCATATGTTAGAATAACATAGGGCAGAATCTGACTTATTTGTTCAATTCTACAAATGCAATGCCTGGATGTGTTTGCAGTATCATTAGTAAGGAAAGACAGAAGGGAAAGACGATAGGACGGGCAACCTGTTTTGAAGTAGACGATGATTCAAAAAGCCTTTTCTGAGTAGAGGACAGTGTGATATGTGCTTCCTTCAATCTGTTAGCATGAAAGAGAAAAAATGGTATATGGAATGCGCTAATGCAGATGTGAGATATTAGAGCATAAAAATCAGAGTGAGGTGAAAAGGACATACTGCAACCGTTCTTCTTCTTGGTAGTATGTAAGGAATTTTTTAAAAAAATAATCATTATTTTATTCGGACATACAGTAATATGCCTACCTTTTTTATTTTACAGAAATAATACTCTATCGTTGCACCGTTGGTCGACTTGGACCTAGTCGCTCAACCGTTGGGCGATTGATCCAAGTCACCCAACTGTCGAGCGACACGTGGCGTAATCGTCCAACGGTGGAGCGATTGTCGCTTCGGCTACTGGTCGATCCTGGATAGGGTCGCCCACGGTGCAGAGGTGATGCGCAACGAGCTGCTGCAGTTTGCCCGTCGGGTCTATGTGGGGACGAGGCATGCCTTGGCCCTAACGTCGTGCAGGATGGTTGCAGAGGCAGGCACGGACGGGGAGTGGGACGTGGCGACGACCTATGCGGGGATGAGGCGTGTCGTGGCCCTAACGTCGTGCAGAATGGTTGCAGAGGCAGGCACGGACGGGGGGTGGGACGTGGTGACGACGGAGGAGATGTCGCGGGTGGTGTAGCGGGCGGCTAGTAGGGGGTCTTCGTTGTGTGGGGAGAACTCAATTATTATTATGCTAGTCTCATATTTCTATATTTCTTTTTTGTACAACTATTACTATGCAAGCCTCATGTACAACTATTATTATGCTTAGCTCGTGTTTCGATATTTCTTTTTTACGTGCACACCATGACCACAGGCAGTCTGTAATGAAATCGTATTTCAGTTCACACCACTATTTTGTTTGCCGTTACACCGTAACCACGTCTCTTAGCAAGAATCACTTACTTTCCTATGTACGACTCATTGCTACCTCAATCATCCTCACAAAATTCTTCAGAAATTATCCATAATACTACATCATACAACGGTCACAAAATGTTATTGCGAGTCTAATAGATTTTGTATCCTTGAGAATCTACGAAAATTACAAAAGGACCAACCAACAATGTCACCGCCCTTTTATTTCTAAAAAAATTAACAACCTACAAACAAGATTTTCTAAATTTATCACCTACAAAAATTGCTATTTATTCTCTCACAATTATTTTCATCAGATTATTAAAAAAAATTATTATTTTAAATCGCCCATTGGTGGAGTGACAAATAAGTCGCTCCACCGTTAAGCGACTACTCCACGTCGCTTAACCACCGGGCGACGAGTCCACGTGTCATTGGATTGTTGGGCGACTGATCCAAGTCGCTCTATGGTTGAGCGACTAGACCTAAGTTGCCCAACAGTGAAGCGACACCGTATTATTTTTGTAAAAAAAAAACAGATATATTACTATATTTCTTAATAAAATAATAATTATTTTTTTAAAAAAATCATATGTAAGCGTTGTGGAGAAGGTGGTGTTTTTGTTGATGCCTAAACATGTAGAGAAATGATTACTGCTAGAAGCAGAAATAGTGTAGGAAATAGTGAAAAGCAGGTTGTTGCAGGAGCTAAGAGTAGGCATTGCTATGGCCATAATAATAGAAGCAAGGGCACCGTTTCAGTTTGTAAACATTAGATAGAAGCACTGAAAGCTAACAAAACTGAGACCAGACTCTATGGATCGGATCGAATTATGCATAATATAGTTTATTTGATTGACATCAATGAGATATCAAACCCAGATGTGTATCTATAAAGGCGGGAACACATAATCATATAGTACTTCTCACTAATGTATTATAAATTTTCTAGCAGATGATGGCTATGATAAAAAGTACCACTAGTCACCGATTAGAATCAAACAAATCTAGAAGAACACAGAAGATTAGTCCAAAATTAGCAAACCATAATATAGAAAAGGTAGTAATCCTATTGTAGAACTATAAAACCAGAGATAAACTGAAAAATGGACCAAATATCACCTCACACTGAAGCCTACTAATGGCCCTCAAAATGAATTGGTGCTTCCTCTTTTGCAACCACCGACCTAAGTAGCACCAAACTAAAATATGGAACCAAATCTCACGTCATGCTAAAGCTTACTCACAGTCCTCTAAATGGATTTTAACATATGCAGTCCATCCCTGTGACCAACTTGATACATTTGGCTCTTACACAATACTTCACAAATAACATTGGTACTCTAGCTATCAATTGATATATGTTGCTCACAATGTGGTTGTTGCCAAGCTGCGACGACGGTGAAGAAGGAGGAGGGGAGCCAGGCCGCTGGGGAGGTGGAAGCAGCGGTTGTGTCCTAAGCAAGAGATATACTGGATTCACCTGCAAAGAGCAACATTTTAGTGAGTTAGAAGAACAACCTAGGCACTTATTGTGAGGACATGATCATTCTTTGCACACTACCAACCATGTACTATCTTCTTAACCTTTCAATAAGTGCCTAGGTTGGCCCTAAGAATTGGCAAAAACCTTTCAATTGGATCTTCAGCTCCCAGGATGCCAATTTGTTTTAGCATTTGGTGTTTTTATGCTTAATTCAACACGTACCAATTTGATAAGCATACAAACTAACTCGACTTCTGCCAGAACAAGCTCAATTTGACATTTGTTTCCCTTCAGTTTAGATCATCACTCTACCAAACAAGATCTGTGAATTTGAGCAATTCATATCCTGAAGGTTGGATACGCACAAAAAACTGCCAAGAATACTGCTAAAGCTAGGATCTTTTATCCAAGTAATCAAATTTTGGTCAAAATTAGCTCCTCTTTGACTAAAATCACATGTCCTTGCTCCTTACTTGGGATTCATAAGGTAAGCAACAAAAAAACTACTAGAATTCCAACCAATAACTAAGATCACTAAATTTACATCTAAATTAAGGGTTTTTTTAGCAATGCAGCATGTCAATTAAACAACAACAACAATAATCCACGTTGCCAGATCTTTTGGTTAAATCACATCACCAAGAAAAGTCCAACAGCTAAAATCAAGAAGGGTCCAACTCCCAAATCAACTAAAAGATCCTATCTTTCTCTTACAACATCGGAGCACGAACAAATGCCCCAAAAAAATCCCATGTTTACACCACTATGATCTCCGCGGCTACCAGTATAATCGTAGAGAATAGATAGAATCCAAACCGTACACGCAAGAAATCTCCTAGATTCCCAACCCTAACAAATTTCCCCATAAGCAAAAAAATAGCAAGAAAAAGGTATAGAAATTACCAAATCACAAGATTTCCATGGGGCAGAGCAACTCTAATATATGGAATCAGGGAAAAAAGGTCGATCCTAGTTCGTTCTGCTCCCCCCTCTCCTTGTAACATACCAATTTTTAGGCCTTTTTAAGAAATTTCAAAATTAAAATAACTATTTGATTTTTTCCAAAATTGTTAAAGCTTAATTTGAAATTTCATAAATTAAAAATAACTTAATGTGAGTAAATCAAATTCCGACTAAATAAAAATTTATTTTACTTGATTTTCTGGTTTTATCTTGGATTTCCGTTTTCCCAGACCTTGTTGTTACTTCCTTGCATTCTTTTAATTTCTTTTTAGATTTCTCAAATTCCGAAGTCCTTTTGAAGCTTTAAAAATTAAAAAATGAACAATTTGATTTATCTTCATTCGTTAGAAGCTTAATGTGAGATTATCAAAAATTAAAACTATTTAATATGAATGAATCAAACTTCAATTAAAATCAAAACGGATTTATTGGATTTTCTAGACTTTCTTGGATTTTCTCCAAATGCTTTTACTATTTCCTTGGAGTCCAATTTAAAATTATTTCCTTTTATGTTTTTCCCAAAAATTACTTTTCTCAATTGTAAAATTTAAATTAAATTAATTACTTTAAAAGCAAGGGATTTATTTTGGAGTTTTTGCAATTTATTGAAATTATTAAAGCGTGAATTGAGTTTCAAACTAAAAACATTTTAAGTAATTAAAATAAACTTCAAATAGATCTAAAATTATTTTATTTGGTCTTTTTAGGTTCCAAGGTATTTTATAAAATTTTCTTAAAATTTTTGGATTTATTTTATTTTCCATATTTTCTTTCTTTTTCTCATTTTTTCTCTGTCCTCCTTTTCCCTGGTCATCTTCTTCCTGTGACGTGATATGGCTTGGCTTTTTGCCCATGCCACATGGCCTTGCCCGCCCATCTCCTGCCCTCACCATGTCTCCCCATGCCCTGGCGCCAGCATGCCCTCCCCATGCCTCCGCCCCACGCCCTGCCCTTCCCACGCCGCCAGCTCCCTACTGCATGTTGCCTACTACGCAGCACACCCGTGCCTCCCTATTGCTGCTCCCTCCTCCTCTCCCTTTCTATAAAACCGGCAGCAGCTCCCTTCCTCTCCCCCTTCCTCCTCCTCTCCCCCTTCCCCCTCCTCTCCTCCCCTCTCTCTTCTTCTCCCCTCCCAACCGAACCGAAGCAACAGAAGCTCCATTTCTCTTCTCCAACTCTGGCCGGCCATCTCCTCCTCCGTTCTCCCTCTCCGGTCATCCATTCTCTGCGCCAACCATGTCACGACGAGCCCCTCAGCTTCCTCTTCCATCCCCGGAGTTCGCCCCTCTCTCGCTCTCTCCTCACCGGAATCCGAAGTTTACCGCCGCCGGCCGAAGCTCCTTCTTCCTCGTGCTCCGCCGTCATCGTTGATCCCCTGGTGATGTTGTTACTGTCGTTAGCTTGGCCTCATGACGTTCTACGTCGTGTCCCCTTCCTTTTCCTCGAAGCACCCCCGGCTCACCATCGCCACCATCTCCCTGCCACCGGTCGTGCGCCGCCTTCCCCGTTCTCCCTCTCTGGTCATCCATTTACTTCATCACCTGCATCACGGCATGCCCCTCAATATCCTCCACCCATCCCCCGAATTCACCCCTCTCTCTCGCTTTCTCCTAGGCGAGAACGCAATTCTCCCATCGCCGGGCGAACTGCCTTCCACCGCAGTTCCTGCCACTGTCGATCATCCCCCGGAGACATCGTCTGCTCCGTTGGGTTCACCTCGCGACGTTCTACGCAGTGCTCCCCTCGCCTTCACTGGAGCACGGTCACTTCCTTGCGCCCTGACGCTATTTTGCGAGCCATCGTCGCGCCGGACCTCCGTCGGCGACGCCACCACCACCATTGGGTCCGTCTCGCTTTCAGGATTTCATTTTTGCTAGTTCACCGGCTACCCCTCCCATTCCCTCGCCGGCGCCGCCCTGAGCCGTGAGCTCCCTGTGCTGCATGCTCTGCTGCACTATGCTTCTTCTTGCTTTGCTTCTTGCCTTACATGTGGGACCCCATGGTCATCCACCCTTTCCTTTCTCTCCTCCTCCCCTCTCTTACCAGTGGGCCCTTGAGGTCATCCTCCCAATTCCTTGTTCTCTATAGTAAAAAAAAATCAGCAGCAGCAATTCCATTCCATCTTTCTCCCCCAATTGAATTTTCTATCATTTCATGTGAGCGCAAACTTTCGGATATTCGTTCTCCTTCATATGTACTCTGATTCCATCGATTCTCATTTCTAAATTCAGCCTCTTTATTTTTATACTAATTTTGTAATTTTTGGATTTTATTTGGATTTATTGTATTTATTTGGCTCTTTTCGCACTTGTAGATTCCGATGTTTTCGAAGAAATTCCTGGAACCCTCTGCCGAAGCACTTCAAACCTTCAATGAAGGCAAGTCGTAGACCTTTGATCATATTGAACCCATTTTACAAAATTATATTGTTTGATATAAACATGCATGCATTGCTAGGTTTATAATAAATGGTTTCGGGAATAGATAATTACCTAATTGTCATTATGCCACCTTAGATATTTATGAATGACTTGTACCGTTGGACACCATAGGTTGGGTTGATTTTAGTTGGACATATTTTAGTACCAACTTGGGTATCGTATATGCTTAACCATGCTTTAGTTGTACGATGGGTTTCATGATCACATGCTCATATGATTAAATTTGACTTAAGGGAATATGGAATCGTGGCGCGGCCATTGTTATTACAATTTGTTGTGCCATGTCAAGGGTTGCCATTTGGTCGGGTTGAACCGAAAATAATTTTATACTCAGGCGAATGATCGTGCAGTAAAGGGGAGAATTTTGGGATGTGGTTGCCTCGTCTGAGTAGACACTAAGGACTTAACTTTGTGCGTCATTGATTTGGGTCATACCATACAACCACATGTCCAGGATGGGGTGGACCTGGCCAACTAATTAGCAATATTTTGGTTTGGTTTTGTTAATGGTTGATAAGCGGTGCAAGAAGGAGTCTAGAATGGCAAAACCTTAGCGAGTAGAACTGGGTCAAAACAGAGCTTTGTAAAAACCTTATGATAATCACTTAGTCGCACACCTTTGAAAGCGTGTAATGTCTGACATTATAAGATGATTATCTCTTGTGGGTTAAGTTGTACAACCTCTGCAGAGTGTTAAACTATTTGAATAGCCGTGTCTCCGGTTATGGACAATACCTAGTGATTTCACACGAGGGGTAGATTTTCATAAAAATTATTGGAATGGTGGTTTGATTGGAATGATTGAGAAGTGAACGAGTATTCACTGCTTGTTAGTTGGGAAGTGAACAGGGTTATTCAGTAGATGTTTCAAAGAAATTTGTTTACTTATGTATTAATATTTTAAATTATGTTCTTTAATTTATTTACTGTATTTACTGTCAATACTGCTTTCTGCAAAATAACCATAAAGTTATCCTTGTTCAAGCCTGGCATAAATACTATTTGCATACATTTTCATATAGCTTGCTGAGTACTTTATGTACTCACGGCTTTACGTCGTTTGTTGATCATTCACCGAAGAAGAACTAAGGAACTCAGAGTTCTATAAAGAGGAGTACTTCGAAGACTATGCGAACTAAATTGCGTTCTCCACTCGATTATTTGTGGGCATGTCAGATGACTACCATGAGATATTTTTTTCGCTATAGGTCGACTATGTTATCTTAAGCCCTGCGTGGCAAATTCTGTAAAACTTGACCATAAGATCCTTTTTCTACTACGTAATATTAATTTATCTGCTTCTTAGCTATCTTGTTGTATGGATATGATTTCATCGATGTTGCAAAATTGTGTGGACTAGCTACTGATCATGAGACTAATTCAGAATACACAGAGGTCTCGGATCCGGAGATCTGGGGTCCCGACACTCCTCCCACTCGCAGGGAACACAACATAGGAAGAGAGGAGGCGACTGAGCTATTATAAGAACCGATAGAGGGGCAAAGGTAAAAGTAGAAGAAACAGTATACATACAGCCAGAAATTGCATCCAATGGCCACTGATGGTGGAAGTGGGGGTGGGGAAGAGGGAGGGCGTGCGGAGCTCATAGAGGAAGGAAGAAGGAGGAGGCGCTTGTGGGGAAGAAGGAGGTAGCAGGGTAGCAGTGAAGAAGGAAGAGGGCTGCCAGACCGTCGGGAAGGAGGACGAAGCAAGCAACAAATGGTGGGGATGAGAGGAGGAGTATCCAGCGGCCAAGGGAAAAAAATCGACGTGACCATCCTGGGTGCTGCCCCTTTCGGGCCCCTTTTACCCGGTAGGATTAGTACCAGGTCTAACACGCGAGCATGTAACCACTGACTTGGTATGTGTTGAGTGAGCCAGGTAAGAGCAAGACACGATTATTTGCAGTTAAAAGATTTGTGGATAGCTAATTCCTGGAACTACTTGTTCATAACTAGATGAATATACATTATTTTTGTGGAACTATCTTCACTGATGGAGCGATGGTTAGATACTCTTGAAAGAGTCAGCAGCATTTCAATTGGAACCAAATGGCACAAGTAACTGGATGGTCGGACGACCATGCTGCTGCTCAGTTTGGCGCATTTGTTATATATGTTGACGTTTGAAATTGAAGGATTGATGCTTCAGATTACACCGTGCTTACACCCACTGCTTATAATAATATGGCAGCTGACGAGCTCTGACAATGGTCGAAGCTTCACCTCGCGCTATGCGTTTGTCTGCGTCCGGATTCCCGGTGAACCCGATACAGGAAGCAGAGGAGACCGTCTTGTGCCGACTTGTCCTTAACGTGAAAACGACAAGGATTCACGCCCCGAGTTCATTCGCCTCGGCAGCCAACTGTAAGGAGGCTATTCGAATTTCGACAATTGCGATGCTTTCACCGAGGGAAAATCGTCACTTCGCCGGATCCGTCACGGTACACATGTCCGACATTCTGACTCCTTTGGCAATACACTGTCTGCCGGCCAATTCCCAGCAGCTTCAGAACCGCCGATCCAGCGCCGAACGGTTCAGATGGAGGCCAAGAAGGAACGTTGATTTCTGATCAAACGCCCGCCCGAACGGTGTTGCCCGTGCCTTTTGAGTGGGACGGCGTAAACTTCTGGCTTCAAGTCCACAACCACAGCTCACTTTCTACCGTGGTAGTAGCATTTTTTCGGTCATAAATTGGAACCAGTCCCGTGCGATCTCGGAGGCGAGAAAACTCGGCTCGATCTGACCGTGCACGGCGGCAGGGCAGCAGGAACTCGTGCCCTGCCGTGCCGCTCCAAAAAAACCCCGGCCGAACGCACCAAAACGCGCCCCGGAAAACGAAAGAAACCAACCAAAATCGGGGACGCGGACGACCCCATCGCTCGCTCCCTCGCGCGCGGTTCGGCACGGCGACCGCGACACGCGGCTCCCCCCGACCTGGCTCACCACCACTGACCTCTTCTTCTCACCGTGGAGTGCGGGAAGGGCTCACGCGCCAGTGACCTTTGGCACCGTGAGCAGGGTCCACCGGTGCACGTCGTGATCCATACATGCCCCGGCCATTCTTAAATCCCCATTTCCTCCTCGTTCGCCTCGCGTCGCCCTTCAAAACGAAATCCCAAATCCCGTTGTAGAGCAGGGGAAAGGGAAATATCGTTCCGTTCCGTTTGGCTCGGCTCGGCTCGGCCCCATCCCCCTCGTAAACCCAGAGGCCCCGAGAGGCGCGAGAGCCATGGGAGAAGAGACCCTCGTGGCCATGCCGCTCGCGCCCCACCACCACCACGTCCACCTCAACGCGCTCCCCCACCTCGCCGCCCCTTCGCCAACGCCGCCATCGCCGAAGGAGGAGGCAACCGTCGTGAGACAGCAAGAAAAGGATCCGGCGGACGGCCTCGTCGAGCCGCATGTCCCGCGGCCGGGGACCCCGTCCGGACTCACCGCCGTGGTGGGTGCCGGGGAGGAAAAGGATGTGTACTACGCTCGCAAGATGCTGCAGGGCGTGGTGCTCCGGCCGCCGCCGCACCTGCCGCAGCCGGAGGCGCCGCCAGGGCTGACCAGGGCGCTCTCCACGCCCGCGCCCGACGGATACGGGGAGGAGGAGGAAGAGCAGAGGCCCATCGAGCGGTCCGCCTCCGCGAACTCCGCCGCGGCCGTCGTGGACGTGGCTTCCATAGGGCGGTTCTTCCGCCACCGCCGCGACGTTCTGTCCTCGGCCATCACTCGCCGCATCTCGTCTCTCAAAGAAACCGCGCCGCCTGCCGCGGTCGACACCTACGGCGTGCAGGAGATCCACCTTCACAACGTGAAGGTCACCGTCCGTCTCAAGGACGGCATCGACGCCGTCGACGGTGGCGGTGACGATGGCTACTCCTTCTCTTGCAGCCACATCAAGGGCAGGGTCATCTTCTTCTCCCGCTCAGGATGCCGCGACTGCGCCGCCGTGCGCGCCTTCTTCCGGCAGTCCGGCCTGCCCTACGTCGAGATCAACCTCGACGTGTTCCCAGAGCGCGAGGCCGAGCTCTCATCCCGAGCGGGCGCCGCGGCGCGCGTGCCCCAGATCTTCCTCAACGAGAAGCTCCTTGGCGGGCTCATCGTGCTCAACTCCCTGCGCAACAGCGGCGAGTTCGAGCGGCGAGTGCGGGACCTCGCCGGGAGGCGGTGCCCCGACGCGGCGCCGAGGGTGCCCTTGTACGGATTCGACGTCGAGGCCGGCAAGGAGGACGAGAGGGAGGACGCCATGGTGGGCATCGTGAGGGTGCTCCGGCACCGGCTGCCGATACAGGACCGGTTCGTCAGGGTCAAGCTCGTCAAGAACTGCTTCTCCGGCGCCGACATGGTCGACGCCATCGTGAACCACTTGGAATGCAGCAGGAAGAAGGTGAGTTGTCGTACTAGATCACTGCTTCTGCTGCTTCGTTTGACTTTTTATTCTCTTTGGGTTCTTACTTCTTAGGTTCTTCTTTGATCTTTGTTTATCTGTGCATGAATAGTTATAGTAGCTTTGCCCTCAAGGGCTTGATTGAAAATAGTTAAGGGAAGTTGGGGGAGAGTGCCATTTGTCTCTGTTAATGAGTTAATACTTTGTTTATGGGATACACTAGTGCTAGTAGCCTAGTATTATGAAGTGAGTGGGTAGTTAAAGCTAAGCACAATTTCGTTTTTAGGGAGGGGTGTTTTTTGATCGAACTGCTTCGCTAAGATCCAAATTCACATCAAGATTGAATAGAAATGCACTTCTAGATAGTTCTCCTTACATTGTATTAACTTTGATATTTTTGCAATCTACTAATATCTGTTGGACATTTTTGTCAAACATTGAGTACATTCAATTCATGCTAAATTAAGGCAAGAAATAAAATAGTACCAACCAGGATTGAGGTGAGAAAAATCTAAACTGTCATGTTTGCCAACCAAAGCAATGCTGTGTTTTTTCCTCTTAATATATATCATGGTACTTACATCCTAAGATGCACGATTCTGTCTTTAGTCATATAGACCTTAGATGGCATCGATGCAATGCAGCGATCACACAAGGTACAAGGAGCAGTACAAAATGTATGGACCAAAGATATTGTGGTGAAAGTGAGGGGGCCGGGCGCAAACTCTCCCTAGGATCGCGTGCGCCGGGCGTGTGGGGGAGCGTTATGTGCTGCCGTGCCGAACCGGTCCCCGGGCCCACCCACCCTCGTTTTCCCGCGCCTCCCGCGCCGCAACTGGTGGCGGAGCGGAGCGGAACGGAACGGGGAAATTTCCGGGCCCACATGAACGACCGATTCGGTCCGTTGCTATCGGGACCCACTCCAAACCACCTCATGCACTCGCGCGTACATTGACCGCTTCTGCCATTTGGGCCCATGCATTTATGTTTTTTTAATTATTTTTTTCATCGGTGACGATCTCCTGGGCTGGGAGTAGGGAGTAGTGACGAGTCCAGGGCAACTAATCGACGTGGAAAGCTATGTGCGTGCAAGTTAACTTGCAAGTGGGCCCCCATTTGGTACCCGTTTGACAATTTTGACTCGGATAATTGAACTGGTCGTGCTTGTATGTAGTACAAACTGTACAAGTGAGATTTTGTGCCGGCCACGTTGCTGCTGGTTGCTCAACTACTCACACCGCGATAATGCCCAGCTCAATGCAATCTTCGTGAGTTAATAGTAATGCTTCTCTGAGTGGTCTGCGTGCTGGAAGATTTTGGTCGGAGTTGAAAACGTTGGGAGAATCTTAATTTGCTGGAAAATCTGGTGTGATTAGTGGAGGAACAACCCAAAGGGGAGGCAAGGGTTCATTGGTCCCTGGTGGTTAAGCACCGCCCCAACTACGGTCTAGTGGGTTCCCCTGATTTCCTCTCACTAATTTGACTTCGATTCGTGCTGCTGTCATTGTCGTTGTCGTGGTCATGGCCGCATCTAGTAGTGGTAGATTTTTAGCCATGCATATTGTCGTCGTCGTGTTTTTGTTGACAAACAAAAATACGGATTTGGATAAGGACGGGTTAGTTCTTCAGGTTCAAGCAATTCGTCAACGGTTTGAGTTTGGTCAGCTGACCTCGGGCTTGGAGTGAAATACATGGATTATCTTCTTCTTGTTTCGGTAATTCCAATGTTTATTTGCCTCCCTTGATCTATTAACATTATCGACTGTACTTGTAGGCTGTGGAGATCGGCAAAGAACTTGCAAGAAAGCACTTCATTCACCATGTCTTCAGGTTAGCGCACATCATCCATCTTTCACCTGAGCACTCAGCTGTGTATTGCAATGCCGTTTTGTTCATGGATATTCGCCTTGTTGTGTGCAGAGAGAACGACTTCGCAGATGGCAGCCAGAACCTGTACCGGTTCTTGGAGCACGACCCTGCCGTCCCCAAGTACTACAACTTCAGGGGGTCCACCAACGACAGCGAGCCCAAGCCGGCCGCCGCCGTCGGGCAGAGGATGACCAAGATCATGATCGCCATCCTGGAGGCCTACGCCTCCGACGACCGCCGCCACCTCGACTACAGCCGCATCGCCGCCAGCGAGGAGTTCAGAAGGTACAGTACAAACTAGCAACTACCCCATTGCCCAGAATCAGATACGTGCAGACCAATCCGGCAATGTCAGTTACTAATGGACTCTTGTTGGTCTGCTGCCACGTGCAAGCAGATACGCGAACTTGGTGCAGGATCTTCAGAGGGTGGACATGTTCGCGGTTCCCGCCGAGGAGAGGCTGCCGTTCTTCCTGAACCTGCACAACGCGATGGCCATCCACGCCGTCATCAGGATCGGCCAGCCGGGGATCATCGACAGGCGGTCCTTCTTCACCGACTTCCAGTACATCGTCGGCGGGTACCCGTACTCGCTGACGACGATCAAGAACGGCATCCTCAGGGCGAACAGGAGGCAGCCGTACACCCTGATCAAGCCGTTCGGCTCGTCTGACAAGAGGCTAGAGGTGTGTAAGTCGCTCAGTTGTGTGTCACCAGCTCTGAAACGCACTGTGATCACTGATTGTTGTGCGAGAGCTAAAGATTTCCTTTCTTGTGCCGGAAATTTTTTGCAGTTGGCGCAAGGGAAGGTGAACCCACTGGTCCATTTCGCGCTCTGCAACGCAACGCGGTCGAGCCCGATCGTGCAGTTCTACTCCACGCAAGGGGTCGAGCCTGAGCTACGGCACGCGGCGAGGGAGTTCTTCCTCAACGGCGGGGTGGAAATCGACCTCGAGAGCCGGACCGTCCACCTCACCAGAATCATCAAATGGTAAGCTACCTTCTCATGTCACCCCACTGCAATGCATGTTAAAAACTTCAGGCGTTACAACTTGTTCGTTCATGAGTACAGTGCTTGTGACTGCTTCATGAAGAGTTGCTGATCATGATCGGCGTTGCTTGTGTTCAGGTACAGTGCTGATTTTGGGCAAGACAGGGACATCCTCAGGTGGATCTTGAACTACCTGGACCCGACCAAAGCTGGGCTCCTGACGCACCTGAACGACGGTGGGCCAATCAACATCTCTTACCAGAACTACGACTGGTCCTTGAACATTTGAGAACACGTCTAAAGGATCTACTTGTGCATATGGCGATGAATTGGTGATACTTGGAGCATTGCCACAACGTATTCAGAGTTGCAGTCTTGTGCTTTTTCTTTGATTGGCAAATGCCAAATGGTCAATGGAACGAATCATTGAGCGTAGAGATCATCAATACATGGAGCTTATTTACTAGATGGAAGTCTGAAGATGTATATAGTATTGTGAGCTTGTGGAGCGATTTCCTACAGGGAAAATAAAGTGTGTTTGTGTGAGGCAAAATGTATTTTGTTGGTCACATCGCGTTTTTGGCGACGAAGAGATGTATGCATTTTGGCAATGAAGTGATACAGATTTTTAATGGGGTTTTATCGAGTTATCTCTGAAGCTTACTGTATTCCAGTCTTCTATCTCTGATATCAGCAATATTTGTCAGTACTGCACGTACCTGTGATGTACTGATGTTGTCCGTGTCTTGACTTGTCCCTGGTCGCGCAAGCGCAGTTGAACTGGCTTGAACAGATTGCTGTTCCATCATACTAACCGACCTATTTTCAACACCGAATATCGTATATGAATTCGAATTGTATTACAAATACAACTCAAATTTCAAATATAAAACGCATCTACCGGTGGTGAGATTTCCGGCTACTTGTATTGTATCGTCGTTCAGGCGTTGCAAAAAGGTCAAATCATTGTAGTAGATCAGGCCAGTGAGAAGTTTCAACCTGATGGTTTACTGGTTTCTATCTTAACTACTAAAAGTAGGATTTTACCCTGCAGCGAAAAATCGTCTCACCTCTTCCTCTTCTTTTCTCAAATGCCGACACAAGGATACTTGTTGTCAGGAGTCTTCTCCCCTCATAAAACCGTCTCGATGGCCACCTCCACCGAACTCCTCAACCATGATCCCATCTCTTCCTCTGTGGCCTACACATCCCAGTCGGTTGCCATCACTGCGTCGACGGTCGATTTCATCGCAGGCAACCAGCGCAGTGGCAGGAGCAGCGATGATGACGAGGCAAAGGTCGATCCAGACTATCGTCGAGAGGACGACGACTGGACCTCCGTATTCGAGCGACGAGGGACGGCGGTGGCGGTCCTAGAATCCCAGCAGCTACTAAGGTGTGCCAAAACTACTCTCCCTGTCGTCGTCGCATCCTACTCCTCTCACACCTCCACCGCCGGCCCCTCGCCTCCACCTTCTCCTTCCCTTGTGATCACCGCCGCCAAAGATGGCCACGCGCTCGCTTCCTAAGCTATATCCGACCAAATCTGGAGATGGCGTCTCGGATCTGACTAGATCTCCATGATGATGAAGTGGTGATGGTGTCCGTGTGCAATGTCGGCTTCCTGAGCACGTGATTTTTGGATCTCCAGCTCTATTGTGGCCGTCCTCCTCCTCACTGCATGCCTCTGTCGAGACAGCGGCGAGAGCGTGCGCGTGACTAGAGCACCGAGAGCATCGGTGGTAGCAATGACGTGGAGTCCGAGGCGTCGCGGCGCGGATGGGGGAGGCGGCCACCAACGACCTTATCGCCGAGAACGTGATTGGGGAAACCGCTACAGGGTGGTTTGCAAGGGCGACTCCACCACCGTCACCACCATGAATTTGCACAACACCAGGTAAATTTTGTTTTGGGTTTCAAATTTGTCGGTCTTCTTGTGTTTTTCAATTTGAATCTTAACAGCTTTCTATTGAGTTCTTCTCTTGTTCTGGACTTCGGGTCGTGCCTTTCTGTTTTGAATTCCTTTAATTGCTGGATTCCATGCTGAAAAATCTCGCATTTGTGTTTGTTTCGTTATTTAAGCGCAATAACATAGGCAGTAGTTAGATTTGAATTTGGGGTTAGTAACTGCTTCTCATGGCCTCCTGGGACGCAAGAAGTTTCAAACCGTGTCCTTCTCTTTACTATTTGATGCCGCTTTACCCAATTCATCTGATTGTTCCTCCCTTTTTTTTAAAAAAAAACTTATTGTTCCGAGAAAGATTTCAGGGCGGAGGTCGTGACAATTGGGCATATTCTGGTCACCTTACTGGGCTATTACAGTGAGGGAGCTTGCGGGTACTAATCTCTAGCTGCTGCAGTGCGATGCTTAAGTGAAAACCTTAGTCAGAAGTATGCATGCAAACAAAAAAAAGATGGTTATTTGGTCTGTGGTAAACATATGAGGTATCAACTGATTGTGACCTCTCATTATTCTCGTTATAGGTAGTTGTTGATATAGTTGGTAAATTCTTGATTTTGTTTTTTTTGGTTTCTTATAGCTGAAAACTGCACACTACTGTCCACGTAAAAACCCGGCCTACAATGTTTTCCTTTCGTCAAATTACTTGATGTAAGTATATTTGTACCACTGTACATGGGTAAATAGATGTATGATTGTCTATCCAGTAATTGTCGACAAGGATTGTGATCCATTCAATATGATTCTTCAGTGTCAATCAGACTAGCGCAATCTTTCTAGTTGCTATTGTATTTTACAATGTTTCTGTTCAATATCAAAACCAAATTGTTTTTTAGCTCACTTCTATGCCAGTGTTGCTCTAACTGATATTACATGCCACTACTTGTGTAACTGAATTATTGGATATAGTGAAGAAAAAATAGTTGTTATCTTAGAATGTTCCCGAATTAGAGTGAAGAAAAAATTGATGTTGGAAAATAGACATAGGGGATTCTTGGAAACTCTTGTTTGACTAGTAAGCAAGACATGCACTTAATTCATGGGGAAATTTGTTTAGTAACATTGCAAAGATGTACAAATTGGAAAATAACATCCAATGTAAGGATGATTGGTGGGCCATAGGGCCATATGTTATTGACACGCCGATGTTACTTTCCAACTCGTGAGATTGTTGTAGTGTTACTAAGCAAATTGCATCTTTATTCATTTCCCTGTTAGAACATTCTATTTTTTAAAATATGCATATTGGAACTTTCGGTTGAATTCAGTAAGTAGACTTTTTCCATGTATGCATCATGTTTTCATCGTCCGAGGTTCTTGTCAATCACCCACCAGGACAAAGAAGTCAACCTCATGTTTACAACATGCCTTCTATTCATTCTCGAATAGCTAATAACAACAAAGATAGTAGCAAGATATCGCGTTGGTGGCTAATAATAACAATCATTTTGGATATTAGCTAGGTCTTGTTGCAACCTCATTGGCTCATTGCTGCTTTTGAATTGGTTGTGAATCAAAAGCTGTGTCACAAACCTATTTCATGATAGGGGATAACACATCCGTCAGAGAGAGATCGGACGATGACGACTTGAGGTAGAACGGTGCTAGATGAAAAGGAGCACCAATTGGGGAGAGGAACGGATCTAGAGTAGCTAGCCTAGGGAGAAGCCAGAGTTAGGAATTATAATGAACGACAACTTTCAATTTGGACATAGTAAGCTGGTAAAGGGAAAAAATTGGAATTATGAAAGCGTGAAGGCGATAAATGCTAACTAATACGATTTCCTTATCTTACTTGATCATGAAAAAAAATGTTTGGTTTTCTGTGTTTGCATTTTGCACTAAACCATCCTTCTGGATTGATCTAAATGGATAGTATAGATAAATGTAAGATAAATTAGTGGAACTTGTAGTTGTGGCCATGGACGCGTACTTCTTTTCTATGAATGTAAAATTGGAATTCTGAAAGCGTGAAGGCGATAAATGCTAACAAATACGATTTCCTTATCTTACTTGATCATGAAAAAAAAATGTTTGGTTTTCTGTGTTTGCACTAAACCATCCTTCTGGATGATCTAAATGGATAGTTTAGATAAATGTAAGATAAATTAGTGGAACTTGTAGTTGTGGTCATGGACGCGTACTTCTTTTCTATGCCATGTACAAAGTGCATTTTGTTTTCAGGACAGGTGATACAACTATGCACACTTTGGACAAAACAATCAGTAATATTGTGTATATGGAAGTTATATTTGAGTTCTTTGATTTGAACCTTACAAATTGTATGCAAATAATTCTAGTTAGTTTTTTTGGAAGAGGTTTCGTGTTTTATTTACGAATCATTGTAATGTACCAACACTTGAGTATGGATTATTATTTTGGTTCATTTATCAAGTTCATGTTCAACCTGTTAGTTTGTTCTAAAGTAATCATCTACTATTGTTCAAGCTATTAATATACTCTTTCAAAGAATTAGTGTGACATTTTGTTGTTGTGCATTTTTTCTAAACGAGAACTTTACTGTGCGTTAAGTATCATGTTTTACTGGAATGGTTTTGTATGTTAAGTCGGTAAACAGGCTTTAGAGTTTCAGAGTATGTGATATGTTTTTTATTTCGTAGCATGTACGGGCATTCAATAAAAAGCTCCAATCAGATGATCGGGAGAAGGAGACTCACCGCAACACTTTGCTTCTGCAGCGGAGAGGAATCCGTTCCTCTAGGCTCTAGCTTTGCTTACCCGGGCCAATTAATATTTCAGCCCGAATCCACTCTTAACGGGCGTATCTTTTTTTAAAAAAGAACACTTAACGGGCTTAAATCGATCGGAAGGAGAAAGAAAAGAATAACCTCGGCCTATACTATTTCAGACACGCAGAGCAGGCCAAGCCCAGCAAAAAGACTAATCTTGATCTCGTCCTCCCATCAAAAGCCAACGGCTGAGATCCGCACTCTACCCCGAAACCCTAGCCCTCTCATCGCCGCCTCCCTTATAAGTAGTTCCCCCTCTCCCTCCTCCACAAAACCCTGCCCTAATCCTCGCGCTGCCGCCGCACACCAGCGCCCAGCCGCCGCCGCCCACCAGCGCCCAGCCGCCGCCGCCGCCGCCGGAGAAGAGGGGGGAGCCGCCACCGATCACCAGCCATGGGCCGCGTCCGCACCAAGACCGTGAAGAAGACCTCTCGGCAGGTCATCGAGAAGTACTACTCTCGCATGACCCTGGACTTCCACATCAACAAGAAGGTGCTTGAGGAGGTCTCCATCCTCCCCTCGAAGCGGCTGCGCAACAAGGTGGCCGGCTTCACCACCCACCTGATGCGCAGGATCCAGCGCGGTCCCGTCCGCGGCATCTCGCTCAAGCTGCAGGAGGAGGAGCGCGAGCGCCGCATGGACTTCGTCCCGGAGAAGTCGGCGCTCGAGGTCGATGAGATCCGCGTCGACAAGGAGACCATCGAGATGCTCGCCGCCCTGGGCATGTCCGACCTCCCGGGCGTCGAGCGCCAGGCCGACGTCGTCTCCTCCGCCCCAGCCTACGGCCGCCCGCCGTACGGCGGCCCCCGCCGCGACCGTGTCTAGGTCCCCCCGCCCGCCCCGCGGTTATGTCTTGATCGCATCGCCTCTCGTAGTTATGCTACTAAGTTTAAGTTGTTTTAGATCTATGGTTGCTTATGTGGCGACTAAGATTTTGAACCTGATGCTTTAAATTCTCAACTGTTTTTGGTCTCCATGTGATGGACATGAGATCTGTTTATTGCACCGGTGAAATCTAAGTGATTTGATATATTTCTATGAGATGTTGCTACCTCTTGTGTTGCCCTATCTGTTTTGCTCATTAAATGTTAATATTTTTGTGATATATCATCTTCATATGGCCGTTTAGGTTTTGTGTGTTACCAAATTAGTGGATGTTTGGAATTGCATGTTATTAGATCTAGAATAGCATAGCATTATACTAATGTCAGATATGGTTATTGGTGGTATGACTTAAATGTTATTGGCTAGGGGCGGATTGAGAAAAATTAGTCACTGTGGTCATTAGGGTCACCACACACTAACCTCACTTGAGTTTATAAAATAACCTCTTGTATACATAATGTTCTACAATGTTTTGTGCATAAGGCCACCGGGGTCACGTGACTCCGGCCACTACACTTGAATCCGCCGCAGGTTATTGCCATGTAGTTTCCCTTGATTTCACCAAGGGTTAAAGCATCTCCTTATAGGTTGGCTAGACATTATAGAACAATTTTGGCAGTCATTTGACCCAGGTTGTTTCTGTAGTTTTGATGGCATTAACTGTTGTCTCTGATGTGCACTGTAATCTGGAGTTTACTTGATTGTATCAGGTAACCCTGATTTGTGCTAGAAGAGATTGCTCCTGGGTCCTGAGATGACTTTGGATTTTGTAATGCTTGGTTTCACTAAACTTATTTGCTGCAGCATGTTCCGGCAACTGCACTTCATTAGTTAAATGGAATGTGTTTTTGAAGAGTAACTGGATGTCTTGTGCTATTGTCCATGTTGTTCTAGTTTATTTCAGCAGTTGTGTTATTCCTTCAGCCTGTTTTTGCATCCATGGTATTCCTTTGTAGAATGTTTTTTTACAATGCTGTTGTGTGGGTGATCATGAAATTCATTAGGGTGTAGATTTAACAATTAGTACAATACTACAGTCCACATAATTCATAGTATTCTCCTTTCATGTGATACTGAATGTGTTGTTGCTTTTAGTGCGGTGTTTTATTCAAGGTTGTCACGGCGACCTTGGCGACCACAGGCGTCTAGTCGTCCTCTAGGCGAGGCAATGCAAGCTAAATAGCAATTACAATTATATAATTAGCAAGTAGCAACACTAGTCAACTAGCAACACTAGTCAATACACTGGGAGCAGAAAATCCGGCTGCCCGCTGCCCAACGCCTGCCCGTAGAAATGCCGGTCGGCCTCCCATTCCCCTCCCCAATCCCCATCTCCCTCCTGCGGCGACGGCAACCCCCTCCCCATCTCGATCCCGCGGTGACCAGGCTTACAATGCGTTACACATAGGGCAAATTGCCTTACAATGCGTTAGTGGTCATTCAAGGATTAAATTTCAGGTTGTTAGATCTATCAGGAACTAGGTGTAAAAGTAACGAAATACTAGTTCTGTTGCAGATCGAGTGACGGTAAAGCTTATGATCCTGTGAGCTCTCGTTTGTTTTTTTGCTGGCTTCCTGACATGGAAACCATTTTCGTCTGCAGTAACAGGTAAGGCAGCTTGTTTGTGGTTAGGGAAAGTAGAGACTGGTGAAGTGATCGTGCTGCCATTGATTTGCTTCTGCGATTTGTCATACCGTTGCCTTAAGCACTTCAATTATCCCAAATTCTTCTCTTCCTAGAAGCGCATTGCATGTAAAATCCTGCTTATTCTTTGACGAGCTTTCTTTTCGTTTGGTCTCAGCTGTACTAGGTTATACTGTTTGTGTGGTGAAGAACCTTCTTGAGCGGGCAACACAAGGTTGCGTTAAACACAATACACGATCGCAATTCACAAACCACTTCTGCCTTTGCCTGTTTGCCAAGCAGCAGCTCGCAGCTCCAGCGCGGCAGGTAGCCGGTGCCGCACAAGCTCTCTCCCTCGCGCGGTCGGGAAGGCGTCTCCTCCGTAGCGCTCGACGAGCCTTCCGTCCGCTCGTGTGCCACACGGCCCTGGGCCGAACGGCGCAGGCCAGGTTGCACGTATGTTGTTTGTCCGGCACGAGGGGCGCTCACCGTGCCTGAACACTGAGCTCTGACGAGATAGTTCGTTTGTTCTCGACTTCTTTCAAGACTTACAAAGTGCATGGATGGAAAGGGAGGGAGACTCGGTGCCCATAGCACCCACCCAACTAGCTAGTGCGTACTACTTCTTGACCAGGGATTGGCATCCTCTGCCATTGTATTGACAAAGGCTGAGGAGTACAGTGTCGTGATATTTGGCAAATTTGAGCCGTTCGATTCGGAAAGAACGGTTCAGATCAATTGTTTGTGAATAGTGTCTACCTACAGTACAAACCGTGGTCTTATCATTTCCTTCTTAATCCGACGATTGCGTAGCACTGTAACATCATGCATTACTACACAATGTCAGATGATACGTTTCCCTTGAACTCATATTTCCCTCGTACACCGCCAGTCCAATTCTAATCATAGCGGCGAGTTGCTCACGAACCAGAAAATCCAGCCCGCAAGTATTGACCTAGAAGATCAATCCCACAAAACAACAATGAAAACCCTAGATGGGAAATCACAAGAACACGATATGCCCGTCAACACATGACGATTTTCTGGTATTTGTTTCAACTCAAGAATAAACGTCGTCTTGACTTTACAGAGGAAGCCGCCGGCTTCTTAAACCCCAACAAACACGCACGCCCTGAACCTAACTCCGAACTCGACTCGACTAAGCCACACGTCATGTTTACAATTCACGTGTCGGACCCGATATGGTTTTTAATAGGAACTGGTTTTAGAAAGAAACTAAAGAAAACCCAACTCAACTGCAAACACACGAGCTATATAGAAAATACTAAGAAATATTTGGATCGGAACCATGGCCTTACTTTTTTTTACACACACGCACACGCGCACACGTGGGTGCATCCTTAACATATGCCTAATCTAGAGCGAAGGCTAGACTCTACGGAGCACGGGCACACGTTTTGGCCATTGAATGCATCCACGTGTATGTACTAAACCTAACCACCTAAACGGACAGGTAAGACGCACGAGTTCAATCCCAAGGATCGAACTCGGACAGACTACCTGCTCGACGGCAGAGCGAGCCATCCGAGCTACGCTCGGTCCTCACCATGGCCTTACTTTGCTGGTTTGTTGCAATCTTGGTCCGGCCGGCCACGGGATGGATGAGGATGCATGTTCAAGGCATTTTCGGTCGGCTACCGTGCGGACGAGGTGTCAAAATGCAATTTTGTCGCGACAGGCGCTAATTGCGTAAAAAACGATCGCAACAGTGACATTTACGCCTAAAAAAACTGAGCATGCCTCCAAAATAGTGTTGGAAGAAATCATTCTAAGCATTTATGATCAAGAGAAAAAATTGTTGGCCAACGCAAATAAGTCATGGAATCGACTGTACTTGCTTCAGCTGAGCCACACCCAGCCGGGGTTTTGTTCGGAGAGCCTCATGTCTGCAGATGAGCTGGCGAGCATAGGGGAAGCAACAAGATTAAAGGGGTGATTGATAGAAATTAATCTTGTTATATACGTGTTTTGCATGTTAATTGAATTTGCATGCATGTCTGTTGCATGGTAGAGTTAGTGGAGCTAGCGGCATGCAAATTAGTTAATAGAGTAATTAGCTAGTGCATGTAATAGTGCTAGTGCATGTAGTGGTGTTAGTGGGGAGGTTACATGTCATATTGCAGCTATAAAAAATATTGTAACCAATTTGTTTCACCCTCAAGCACCTTGTTGCACAGCTACTGTTTGGATGTGTTGGTTGAAGGAGAAGCTAGCTGTCGCCGGCGGCATGCTATTCCCGATGCTAACCACAGCATGACAATTTGCTTGTCATTTAGTTCTTAGTCTGCCTTTTGTAAGCCGATTTGTTTGTTTATAATAAATTATGGCTGTGTACATCGTATGACGCAGAGGTCAGGAGGTTTGCCTTTCTATTATCTAAAAAATCTGTTTCATTGGCATGAAAAGCAATAGAGGAGAGGAAAAAATGCTACAGTGCAGCACAAAATTCTCTACTTACGTGCTCTCTTGGCTCGACCCCAACACCTTCCTGCCTCTCTAACAAACTATTGTGAAAAAGGTGGACAAAATCGATCATAGGAGAAAATCGTGGCCAATAGTAACAAACTCTATGTTTGTATATAGATGTAAAATCAAACCTTTCCTCACATCCTCATGATCAGGGGCGGAGCCAGTGCCCTCGGGCCGGCCCAAGGTGTTTTAGCTATTGTAATGCATATTATGTTATGTGTTTCGTTGCCAAATGGCAGTTATGACATAATTTGATAGCCATTTATGGATTTTAGAAATATGTCACAAATTTTTTTTTGTATTTTCCCACACATCTAATTCTTAGAATCTAACTGTTGTAAAGAATTATCTAGAAAGTATTCTCACATTACACTTTCATATTTACTAGCCTTAATGTATATTGCGATAATAATTTACCAAACAAAATAAATTTCCTAATTTAGTTAGAAATATTATTTTTGCATTTGTCAAACTGGATAAAGATTGTGATGACAATTGTACTCAACCAACTTTGTAATCTGTAGTTTGTTTACCTTTTTCCTGAACTATGAAATAGACTCAATAGATGTACTTCAAACTTTCAATTGTCATTGTACGAAAACAGAGAGTTATAAAACATGCGGTGTTCACCTTGTTTTGTGCCTCCGTACTACTTCAACCGGTAGTGGATGGTATTTGGATTCTTTATTGATTAATGGATCTTTGTATGCTCCCCACAGAATCTAATAGGAAGGCGTTAATCATCGGGCAAGTAGTACCATGCATCCATTTCCTTTTGAGAATGAATATTGAAACTTGACTTCTCATTTGAGTTGATTGTAAACTCACATTTGGATCTGCGATTCAGCTGAGCTAACTAAACTTCTTTTAACAAGAAAACAATTATGGTTGAATTTTCTTTGCCATTTTAAATATTACTTTTAGGATTTGATGAGACTTACGATGCGCGTTGTATGTAAAACACAAGCTACTGAATTCAGTCACATTGGGTTTCTATGCACTATTCATTTGTGAACTACCTAAAGCTGTGAGAACAAAGAGCTACTTTGGGTTTAGGGTGGAAGAAGGTGGCCGTCGACGCATAGCCCTCTTCCTTGCCGGCGGTAATGGCTCGAAATGGGCAGCGCATCGGGGATGGAAGTCGACACCAACATCAATTTCCAAAGGTAAACAATCTATGGCCTCTAAATTTTAATTTTCAAGCAGTAGTAGCAGTAGGTGATGCAATAGGCGGAATTAATATTTCTGTTTAATGCATGATATCTAGTTTATGGTTGGTTTGTAGTTATTTTACATGATGGTTTGATAGTTATTTCTGTATTAAAGTATACTATGAAAAAATATTGTTGCCTACCGTTCATTCACATAATCGTTACATGGAGTGTTTGTTCTATCATGTTGTAATGTGATGCTTGTAGATATATGTATCACTATCTTTTGATTGATTGATGGGAAATATTATTTGTGTAAAGTTTGGGGTTCCGTTGCAACGTATGGATACCCTACTAGTATTATAAAACTAGGGAAAAGAAAAGGGGATTCTAGACGAGGTCATGCGCTAGTCTAGTGTGAAGAGAAAGTAGAAATTAAGAAAGAAAATATTAATCAATAAATTGTGCACATCAACAACTTAAACAAACTCAGAGCAATTGATTATTCAGAGAGATAAAAATATGTAAAAAAATCATATATATGTGGTGGCATAGCCAGCAGGGTTGCAACTGCTCAACGCGTTATGGTAATACGATTATTGTTTCTATCCATAGCAAAGCACGTGTGTTTGACTAGTACCAGAAAAAATTGGAGCATATGGAATTTTGTGTGGTTTATTAAAGAGTAAATTTGAATTTACCCTAAGTTTTATGGTCATTCGACTCGTGCAGGACGGTGCCCTTCTCCACCCACAGCGAGACCATGAGCGCTATAAACGCGCGCGGACAACCCAGAAGTAGAACGGTGCAGGCCCGATGGCATCATCGGGGCATGATAATATTGTTTTGCCAGAACGTGTTACAAGGAGCTTAGTAGGATTTTTTTTTCCGAGTTTGATTTTTGTTTCATCCGGAAGCTAGGTAATGCTGCAACCCATCTTTGTAATAAGCAAGTATCATGTAATGTAAGCAGGTGTTCGTGGCTTGTTGAGGCACCTGATTTCCTACGTGATAATTTGCATAGTGGCTATATTCCTACCCAAAGCTAAGGAACGAAGCTCCGTTTATCTAAAAAAGAATTTGTGACCCCCTATCCGTGATAGTGTTGTTTTGCCGCACAAGAAGTCACCGATGTGATTATGAGAGAGATTGGTGATAGACAATTCTCCGTGCTTATCGATGAGTCGCGTGATATATCCATGAAAGAGCAAATGACGAAAATGTTGAGGTTAGTAGTGGTTCATTATTCCATTCACCTATTATTCCATTGTTGTTCCATACTTCTATTTAACCTTATTGCAATTATTTTGTTATAGGTATGTGAACAATGAAGGGAAGGTTGTGGAACGATTTCTTGCTCTACATCATGTCTATGAGACTACATCGGAGGCACTAAAGGTAGCTCTTGTTGGTATTCTAGATCATTACAAGTTATCCATTCATAGGCTACAGGGGCAAGGATACGATGGGGCTTCAAATATGAGAGGTGAATTTAATGGCTTGCAAAGAAAGATTTTAGATGAAAACCCTTATGCTTTCTATGTCCATTGCTTTGCCCACCGTTTGCAATTGGTTGTTGTTTCCGTTGCTAGTCGTTGCTCATCTATTCATGATTTCTTTGAGTATGTCACCTTGATTGTGACTACAACAAGTGCATCTTGCAAGAGGAGGGATACATTGACGGAAGAACATCATCAAAATATTTTGGATATGCTTGAGAGGGATGAGATATTTAGTGGAAGAGGTTTGAATCAACAAACTAGTCTCACTAGACCCGGGGATACTAGATGGGGTACACATCATACAACTTTACTTCGTTTGGATCAAATGTGGAGGTCAGTGTTACATGTGCTTAGTGCGGTAGATGAGGATGGGCGTGGACCGTCTCAAGCGGCGGGTTTGATAGAAAAAATGGAGAGTTTCAGATTTGCTTTCATTTTGAAGCTTATGTTAAAGTTGTTTGCCATCACAAATGAGCTCTCACAAGTCTTGCAAAGGAAGGATCTAAATATTGTTCATGCTATGGAATTAATTTATGATGTCAAAGCTCGGTTGACCTCCATGAGAGAAAGTGGTTGGGGGGACTTATTTGATGATGTCCAACAATTTTGTGTTGTCAAAGGTATTCCGGTGCCAAATATGGATGAACAAATACCAGTTAGGGGTCGTTTGAGGCGTGATGGGAAGACTTACACTAATCTTCATTATTACCGAGTTGAGGTTTTTTATGTTGCCCTTGATAAGATATGTATTGAGATGAATCACCGCTTTAGTGAAGCATCTACAGAGATATTAGTGTGCTTCTCATGCCTTGATCCAAAGAATTCTTTCTCTAAGTTTGATGTCGACAAGCTTGCTTGCCTAACTACAATTTATCATGCGGATTTCTTTAGTGGTGATCGTGCAATCATAAGTCATCAACTAGAGACTTACATTCATCATGTGAGAAGGCATGCTTCATTTTCTACTTGTAAAGATCTTGAAAGTTTGGCTACAAAGATGGTTGAAACCGAGAAATATTTGGTTTTTCTATTGGTCTACAAACTCATTGAGTTGGCTTTGTTATTGCCGGTGTCAACGGCATCGGTTGAAAGGGCTTTTTCGGCAATGAAGATTATTAAGTCTAAATTGCGCAACAAGATCAATAATGATTGGTTCAATGACTTGATGATATGCTACACCGAACGGGACATATTTAAACAACTTGATGATGATGTTATTGCCCGACGGTTTCAAGCCATGAAGAAAAGGAAATGACATTTGCCTCGTAGGCCTAGACCTAATTAGCACATTATCGGTATGTTTCATTCTCTTCTATGTTAATATTTTAAAGTCAAAGTTATATGATTTACTAATTCATTTTATTTATCTTGTAGAGTCTCTTACTCTCTTTTGGTTGTGTGATTGGATATTTGGACTTTTGTTGTTGACTCGTCGCAACTTTGGTAGTGTCTAGTGAGTTGTTTGTTATCGTATCTCGCTCTTATTTTCATCTATGAACCTTTACATTGGTGATGTATCATATATGTTCTTTTACTTAAAAACTATTGTGGATTTGCATGATGTGTAATTGTGTATCCGAATATCCGATGCTTGCGGTACTCAATAGACCTTAGCTTGCGGCTTGCTCAGGCTTCGAAAATTTGCTGGCTCCGCCACTGCTCCCCTCCATGCAAGCCAAAATCTAATGTGTACGGCTAGAGAGTGCCCTCACGGGCCGCATACGCAATGAACTGCGTGCAGTGAGAAACCGGCGTGTGCGGTTCCAACTTCCAAACAGCAGGTCTTGTGCCAAGCAGGTGCACCACCCGAGAAGAATTAAGCATGCGAATACATGCACGCCCTCGTAACAATGTCGAGCCCGGCCATATTGGACTTGTACGTGTAGAAGTTACCTTTACGAACTTATGCCTTTAATTTCCTGGATCGATCACTGATTATCAGATTTGCGGAGTGGCATACGTACATCCAAGCTAGGGACGGATATCTAAAATCTTAATTTGGCGGTCCTAGATATTAGTAAATCTAATTTACTAACTAAACATATAATGTAGGCAATATATCTCATGGACAAGAGCTATTTCATGAACATATAGACAAACTCTGTGTCGTCCATCCGAGCCCATCTTGGCGGTCGAGATTGCGCGTCGTTGCCCCCCAATCCCACTCACGCAATTTTTCGATTTGCCCCCGCTCCCACATCGAATTCTTTTTGCGAGATCCCCCAGCAGGTCCCACCCCAACTTGTCGTTCCCGTCGATCACCTCCCACCTGCGTCTTCTCCTCATAAATCGAACGAGAGCTAGGGTTAAGCTTTGGTGAGCCATCACCGCCGCCCATGCCCATCCTGCTGATTCCTACGCCCATCCCACCATGACCCAGACGAGCACCCCAGGAGATGGACGCGGTGGTGTTGGGGTTCAAGCGAAATAGTGAGGCCGCCCGGAACATCATCGTCATATCTGGAATACATGGCAAGCAAAATCTCCTCGACATATCTCTCCCCACGTTTCTCTACTTACTGGTCGATAACGCCTCACCAACCTCCTCTGCCTCGAGCTGGCACTCTGTTGTGTGTGTAGGAATTGAAGTTGCTAACTTTGGTAGTCTCTGTGTGCGTGTCAAGGCTTTTTTTGTTTTTGTTTTCATTGTTTGTAAATTGAATCTGAGTATTTCTCAGTTCTTTTGGATGTCCAATGCAAGCGTAACAAAGGGCCTAGTCTGGCATGAATGGAACTATTTAACACTAACATGTTTCATTTGATGAATATATGACAATATAAGCTATCTCAATTGGTAAGAACTGAGTGCTGAGTCACGATTGTTGGTTGATGAATGAAACCAATTAATATGTTTGAGAACCAATTCAGTTATGGCTTTTCTTGCGCCATGTACTCTCTACTTTTGCTCTACTTGATGCAATAGCAGCTAGCAAATGGCAGCAGCAGCGTGTTCTATTCGGTTTGAATTGATTCGATTTAGTAAAGTTCATTATTATGTTACCACACATCATGGCTTGTACAACAAATGTCTCACAATTTTTGAAAGCATGCAGGTCATGACTACCAGGAAGCATAGACATGGCAATTTCTCACAAGTTTGTATCACATTTTCACTTGACAATACAACCACAACAACTGAAATGAGACATGCTTACACATTCAATTTCATTCACACAAACAAAACGAGTAGCGGTGGGAAGGGACTCCTGGGAACATAAATACCAGAGAACAAAATTTTGAGACAAATTGGAGATAAATTTTAGTACAAATTCCGGGATACAAGACCATGTCCAAGAACGCCATACGAACAAGTCCAGTCCACCATTGGATCTCAGGTAGCCGCGACCACTTCACTAGATCTGTGCTGCCTCTTCCGCCCCCCGGCGTCAAGAAAGAAGCCCAACCGCTAGGTGAAGTGGCGGCGGCCCGATCTAGACACGTCTTCTTCACACCAGCGAGACTGTGTTGGCTTTATCTGCTCTCCAGCAACGCTAGCCTCTTCCGCTCTCCGGCAACACCGGACGCCCCCTCCACTCGTCGGCGACGGGCTTGCGCGGCTCGTGTGGGGGATTTGGGGGAGACCGAATGGGTGTGGTTTGGGGTTGTTTCGTAAAACCGAGTCGGAAGCGAGGGTGAAAAATGCAAAAATACCATAATTGGGAAGGTGGGAGCGCCCCGGTTCATTCTTGCTCGCCAATTTCAGATTGGATGGCCAAGATCGTGTTTGTCCATATGTCCATAAATGGGTCTTGTGCACCGAATGAGTCTTTTCGATATGACTTGTGTTACTTGCACACTGTGTGCCATTGGATTTATTTCAAGATTTGTGCATATCTCCCTCTTATCACCTTCATCCATTTTGTAGAAAAGCCTCTCCATTTCTTCCTTCTCCTTTCTTCCCTCCCCTTCTCCCTCCCTTCCCCTCTCTTCCCTCCCGGCTTTGGCCATCGTGTCGTCGACCGCCACTTCGAGCCACCACACACCGCCCACCGCACCTGCCTCATCGCCCCACCGAGCCGAGACGAAGATGTGTCGCTTCGCCCGTCGCGACAGAAACCTTGGCCGCTGCCGGCCGGAAACACCGCCACAAGAGGTTTCTGGGTAGGGGTTCCGACAGCGGCGTGGGATTTCCAGCGTCTGACGGTGGCGAGGTCACGGCAGCGTAGCTCCAAGCTGGTGGTGAGCTCAGGGCAGCGCGAGGGCGAGCCGGGAGAGAGAGAGAGAGGGGAATAGAGGGAAATGAAGAAAAAGGGAAGGATTTTTTTAGCAAAATAGAGTGAGAGTGCACAGATCTCAAAGCCTATCCGAAGGGCATCGCATGTATGGATCTGGATCCTCTACGATAACGTAGAGGGTCACTATGTAAACATTGACTTCCAAGCGGGTAAACAGTACCCCCACGATCATATTATAACGAGCACGGTAGAAACAACAGAATATTTATTGTAGCAATAAAAGACTGTACCGATTAATCTGAACCTTTGCTTTTTTATCGAACGGTAGAGATCGGCTTCTAAAGCGTCGCTGTAAATCATCTACATTAAACCTTTCAATGCAAAGGACCCATTTTCCGCGTGTATACATGCGGTTTGGCTTTTCCGTTGTGCACATGATATTTCCCCTGTAATGTAATACCAAACACAACCGAATCGGCACTCCTCACGGTGTCTGATCTCAAGAATGATCCACGATCACGGAATTGGGCACGTCACACCGAACAAACGCGCGGTGCGGAGCTGTGGATTTGCCGGCCGCGCCGCGCGAGCGGTTACTTCATGGTGCCGCACTGCTATAGATGTCCAAACGGGCGGCCCGGGCACTACACGGCACGGGCACGCCCTAGCACGGCACTATCAGGCACGGCACTAACAGGCACGGTAACCTTGCCGTGCCGTGCCGTGTAGTGCCACCGTGCCAGCTCCTTGGCCCAGGCACGACACTAAGTCCCCCAGATAGTGTCGTGCCATGCCACTGGGCACGGCAGCCCAACGGATTAGTGTCGTGCCTGGGCACTAAAACCACAATTCTACTTCAAAGTATCAGAATTCAATGACCAATTCAAATATTTGCAAATCACAAACACAACACAAACAGAGATCACAAATATGAAATAAATGGAGTCGTGCAATGGTCGTCTCATTAAAAACCTTGTCTAGGTAAAACTCACCCTTGTGAGAAACCCTAGACAGAAAAAAGAGTGCAAATGCTCCATATAAGATTATTAATTGTTCATTACATCCGAACCAAAGGTCACAAGCATCCAAAGTCTCAATAAGATTACGTAACCATTACATAAATGACTAATCAAGATAGAGTTGTTCAAAGTGGTACACCCTGCGGGTTAAAACTATTCGAATAGCCTCGTCTAGGTTATGGACACGCTCGGATCGCCCCAAGAACTAGACTACAACATTTAAATTAAAACTTGATGGGTGATGCAATGATGCGGGATTAGTGCTATGTTGTGGTGACTATTGGGATAGTCACTTCTAGGTTGGTTATCTTTCGCTTTTGTTATTAATATCCGTCTGTTATTTCAATCTTAAAAATGAATTGCAAACTTGCTTTCAAGCGTATTAAATTATTGCGAATGAAAATTGGCTTTATGCAAATGAAACATATGGCCTCCACCAAATAAGCCCGCATGTAGCATATGAGCAGTGCGCTAGTTCACACGTCGGTCTTGCGGTACAAAGACAATCTTTGTACTCGGTGCTTTGCTTAATGTTTTTGTTGCGAGAGAAGAAGTGAGCCCCAGGGCCTCACATACGTGAGTGTGTTGCCGTTTAAGTGGGCGACTAGACTTGGCGGTCAGTCGGATGCCTTGTGGGTTGGAGGCACAGCGATTGGCTTTGTTTATAGCCATCTTATGGCACTTTTCTTCCGCTTTGTCGTTCTTGTTTATTTGTGTATTTTGGCTCATGGGCCTTTATGCATAATAACTCTACTATTTGTTTATCTTCCGTTTGGTAGTGTGGTGTTTGGACTCTATGTTAGGTATGGAGTTGATGTCTAATTTTGTATCGAGGTGTGTATCTTGCTTTAGGAAGTATACATATCTAGGATCGATTTATTTGATTTGTGAGGCTAGGACCGGTGGTTGGTTAAGCATTACAAGTCAAATAAATTGGGGTCCTCACACACACTACAAGAGGTTTACGGTAGGGGTTCAGGCACGGCGTGGGATTTCCAAATACGTCGTGCGACGGTGGCGAGTCACGGCAGGCAGTGGTGAGCTCGAGCGTGGCGAGCGGCCGAGAGAGAGAGAGAGGGGAATAGAGGAAATGAAGAAAAAGGAAGGATTTTTAGCAAAATAGAGTGAGAGTGCACAGATCTCAAAGCCTATCCGAAGGGCATCGCATGTATGGATCCGGATCCTCTACGATAACGTAGAGGGTCACTATGTAAACATTGACTTCCAAGCGGGTAAACAGTACCCCCACGATCATATTATAACGAGCACGGTAGAAACAACAGAATATTTATTGTAGCAATAAAAGACTGTACCGGTTAATCTGAACCTTTGCTTTTTGATCGAACGGTAGAGATCGGCTTCTAAAGCGTCGCTGTAAATCATCTACATTAAACCTTTCAATGCAAAGGACCCATTTTCCGCGTGTATACATGCGGTTTGGCTTTTCCGTTGTGCACATGATATTTCCCCTGTAATGTAATACCAAACACAACCGAATCGGCACTCCTCACGGTGTCTGATCTCAAGAATGATCCACGATCACGGAATTGGGCACGTCACACCGAACAAATGCGCGGTGCGGAGCTGTGGATTTGCCGGCCGCGCCGCGCGAGCGGTTACTTCATGGTGCCGCACTGCTATAGATGTCCAAACGGGCGGCCCGGGCACTACACGCAGGCGCACGCCCTAGCACGCAGCACTATCGGGCGCGGCACTAGCGAGCACGGTAACCTTGCGTGCCGTGCGTGTAGTGCCACCGTGCGGCTCCTTGGCGAGCACGACACTAAGTCCCCGAGATAGTGTCGTGCCATGCCACTGGGCACGGCAGCCCAACGGATTAGTGTCGTGCCTGGGCACTAAAACCACAATTCTACTTCAAAGTATCAGAATTCAATGACCAATTCAAATATTTGCAAATCACAAACACAACACAAACAGAGATCACAAAATATGAAATAAATGGAGCTGTGCAATGGTCGTCTCATTAAAAACCTTGTCTAGGTAAAACTCACCCTTGTGAGAAACCCTAGACAGAAAAAGAGTGCACCGGCTCCATATAAGATTATTAATTGTTCATTACATCCGAACCAAAGGTCACAAGCATCCAAAGTCTCAATAAGATTACTGAACCATTACATAAATGACTAATCAAGATAGAGTTGTTCAAAGGCCTCCTCCAGCTCCTTATCCTCCACCATATCTTGTAGCCTTGACTGCAGCGACTTCCGATCCTTGATGCATGTGAGTGCCTCCACGGTTTGAGTTCACCTCCTCGCCATTCTTCAATGATCTCGCGGTGGTGTGAAGGTAGCTTCGAAGAAATGGTAGAAACAGCTGCCAAAACATCTTTAGCAAGAGTAGAAAGAAGCTGGATAAGTTAGTTTATGCCGATGCCACCAGTTTAAGATGTTGAACTCATCATCTAATCGGCCGATCGTGTCACGATCCTGTAGGTGCAAGTTCGAGACTCTTCGTTAGAGGAAGAACTTCTTGCATGTAGCAAGGTAGTAGCGAGAATAGTCTGCACATATCAAGATTAGGAGGAAGGGCGAGATCCAAGCACATCATCATCTTCATCATCATATATTTCATCCCAAGCGCTTCTTTTCTTACGAGATAGGTTTGGAGGACAACCCTTTTCTCCCTAACGAGCCATACGATTAGGGGTGAAAACGGATCGGATAGTTTCCGACCGATCCGGACAAAAACGGATTCGAATGTCTCGGATCGGATTTTCTCGGATAATTTTGGATCGGAAAGCGAATTCGGATTTTTTGCGGAAGCGAAACGAATACGGTAGTCATACTATCCTGCGGATCTGAAACGAATACGGATTATCCGGATAAGACGAGTCCGGATATCAGATTTCGCCCAAAAGAGGATTTCAGCCCAAAAGAGAAAAGGGGGTTTTAATTAATTTTTGAATTTCAGAAAATGCAACAAATCAAATAACCTTTTAGAAAATAGCAAATAGAGTTAAAATCCTAGAAAAAATCACAAAAATTCGTTGAATTATTTTTAACTTAATAAAATTAATTTCAACTTAAAGTTGTTTTTTATTTTTGTATATAAATTGTTTTAAATTTGTAAAAATAGGGAAAACCTTTTTAAACCAGAAAATTCAATAAATTAATTAAAATTTTCTTTTTCACTTTAAATCAATAAAGTCCCGAAAACTCAATAAATTTTATTTTTACATTAAAAACTACTCCTCTCCGTCAGTGTAAGCTTGGCGTCAAGTAAGAGCAAATTAACCATTCATCTAATCGATGTTAGTGTGAACTAATTTTTATGTATATGATGAACTAAGTGTGAATGCGTGATGACTTTGTGAGTTATGACTTATGAGCTAAATATGGTAAACTAAATGTTATATTTGTGATGAACTAGTTAATGTAACTTGCTAGTGCTAATGCTATGTGTAGTTCTTGAAAATATGAACAATTCATGAATAATCAAATAAATTAGTTATATGTTTTCGTTAATTTCGTGTATACAATTTAAGGGGTTTCATGTTCGAAAATATCCTGAATTGAACTTAGCTACTATTAGATAAGCACTTTCCGGTTAAAACCTTTCATTTTAGCTCTTGGATCCAAGATAAATGCAATTTGTTAAAACCTTTCATTTTAGCTCTTGGATCCAAGATAAATGCAATACAGTAAAGTTTAGGTAATTTTTTTCCAGTATTTATTGTACTTATCAATCATAGGTTGGACAACAGCTCTAATATGTTCATCATTTTGGTACCTATGTAGGTGTATAGCAATCTTAACAATATGATGAACCATAAGTGGGGCAGTAGGATAGTAGACACTAGACAAAGCAACTGTTGAATGATAAAACAGTTCAAGGAATGCCAGTATTTTACTTGCCATAGCCCAATGATCATGAGTCAAAATAAAGGAGCCACCTCTAGCTCTAGGATAATTAGATTCAATAAAAGTATGGAAAATTTCCCTGTGTGGTAGCAAATGCCTAAGCATCAGGTATGTAGAGTTCCACCTAACATCCATGTCCAACCCAAACTTCCTAGGTCTAATACGGATGCCATGCAATAACTCTTATATGCAGCAATTCTTTGGTTAGAAGAGTTAATAAATGATATTGCAGTTCTGAAAGCATCAATCATAGGACTAACAGTAACTAAAGCCTCCTTAACTATCAGATTTATAATATGACAAGCACAGCGTTGATGCAAAAATAGATCAGCACCCAAATACTCCCTAAGTACAGGTTTCAGTTTATCCATGGCTTTTATATTAGCAGATGCATTGTCCAAAGTTCTGAAAAAACCTTTTCAAGATACCATAATCATTGATACATTACTAACACGTTCGGCAATGTTTTGACATTATGTGGTGCATCAATTAGCCTTAACCCAAACACCCTTTTTTCAAGTTGCCAATCAGAATTAATGTAATGACCCACAACACTCAAATAATCCTCTTTAGCATTTCCAGACCAAATATCAGAAGTAATAGCAACAGATGAAATTGCATTATTTTTCAAATCCTCTATCAGAGCATCACGCTTATCAGTGAAGTACTTAAGAAGATCTCTAGTTGTAGTTTGCCTAGAAACAGTTGTATACCTAGGGTTATGAGCAGTTTTTATGTATTCTTCCCAGGCCTCAGTTTCCCCAATACGGAGGGGAAGGTCTAGCCTAGCAAGCAAACGAACAAGCTGAACACGAGCTACCTCAGCAGAATAATCCCAATTACGAACAGTACCATCCTTATTGAAAGTAATATGGGACTGAGACAAGCGATTTTTCTCACGTTTTTAGGGCAACTTTCTTGATGACGGAGGAGGTGGCCAGTCCCAAATCTAGATAGAGCAGAGTACTCTTTACGGCAATGAAGACAACGAGCACCATACCTGATTACGTTACCGTTTACCTTCTTGAAGAGCTTCTCAAAATCTTCCCAACAGGCAGAGGTAGAAGGGCGGTTAGGCTGCTGGGCCGTCGATGCGATGGCGCCGGCGTCGGCATCATTGTCGGCGGAGCGCCGATCCGGGGGCTCGATCGGTCCACGGGAATGGGGTCGGCAGATGACGGCCGGCGCCTCGGCATCCCGGCAACAACATCGTCTCATCATCCGGAACCAACCCGTAGATCCGCACTCGTTGTTGATGGTCATGGGTGACCGATCTCGTCTGCTCGTCAGACATCTCATTGTCGCCGGCCTCCGGTCCTCGGCGGCTACCAAGAAAGGGGAGGAGTAGGGTTAGCAGAGATCTAGGGTTAGGGTTGAAGAAATCTAGGGTTAGGTTAGCGGTTAGGGCTTACTTCTACGGCGGAGCACGAGACGACGACGTCGTCCGTCGCCGCAGATCCGCCCCTACCTCAACGAGTTCGCGGAAACGTGACTGCGAAAAAACACAAGTTAGAAGATGGAGCACCAAAACCAAACAGATCGGGGGAAGGATGTGCTTACCGCGAATCCGGGCCCGAGATGCCGGAGTCCGGCGAGGTCGGCAGCGGAGACGAGGCAGAGACGATGAGGGCAAGATGTGGAGGACGAGACTACATCGCGGTCGGTAGGAAGAAGAGAGGTAGAGAAGGCCGTGCCGTGTGCCGTCTGCCGCCGCCCTGGCTCAACCCGACCACCGGAGGCGGGAAGAAGAGAGGAGACGAGCTAGGGTTCCAGCCTGCTGCGGAGCGCGCGAGCGGAGAGCGCAGGCAGGCGAGAGAGAGAGAGAGAGAGATGCAAATGAGCTAGGGTTCCAGAGTGGGAGCGGCGGCGCGGGCGGCTTATATACCCTCCCCACGCGCACATCCAACGGTCAGGAGCGGGGGGTGGCCGATCCAACGGCTATAAGCCGTGCCGCCCCCTGGAGCGGGCCGTGCTCGTGCCGTGCCAACGTGCCGGCATTGTGGCCCAGGCACGGGCACGGGGCCGGCCCGTGCTAGGCACGAGCACGGTGCAGGCCGGGCCGGACCATTTTTGAGCCGTGCTTTTTCGGATCGGGCCAGTGCCGGCCCAGCGGGCCAAGCCCGTTTGGACATTTATACGCACTGCTGCTTCTCCCGTGCGTACGATTCGGCCGGCCCGCGGAGGTGGGTGGGATCAGTACCGATCCATGGGGGTAAAAAAATGGGCGCAACTGCCCGTGCCATGCGGGAGGCGTGGATATCTCGGCCGGCGCCGCTCGGGCAGTGCGCGCGGGCGCGAGGAGGCCGGCGGCTGGGAGGTGGACTGGACTGATGTTGGTCACGGAGGGACGGGAGCTTGTTAAGTTGTAACAACCACTGTTGGCAACTAAAACCGCAAGCCCTATTTTGCTGCTGGTTGTTACGGTGCTTGGGAAGTGCAGTTTGAACTTGTCAATCATTCAATGTACGTAGTAGCAGTGCATGACAGTCATGCATGTTGCCTAAAGATAATAAATCTGCATGGTCTGATTAAAATCCATATCCTTGGAACAAGTTTCTGCATAGGCATGCGCACCTGTATCACAGGCAGCATCGGTTCATGCGGAATTGGCACAAGCATTGCTTTGGACATACAAACAGAAGCATGCATGCTCGTGCAGCCAAGTCGAAAAATAAGTAAAACCATATCGAGTTCAGAAGTATATAACTCGAACAGATAGAGGTAAACCAAGTCGAAAAATAAGTGTTGAACCATATGAGTTCAGAAATATATAGCTCGAACGCACAAACAACTGGTATTGCAGTTATTTAAACCAGCTGTATGTATCTAAATATAAGCGTAAATTAACAGCTCTTATGATAATCTGAAGACGCTAATTAAGCTACCAAAGCCACCTAACGAATAAATAGCTTGACACGCTACGACGAACGCACTCCACGGCGCTCAGTTGGCGGCATCGTCCTTGGGCAGCGCACCCATCCACGCCGGCGGCAGCATGCCGGTCTGCTCGTGCACCGTCGACAGCAGCGGCGGCAGCATCTTGTACACCCCGGACACCTGCTGCAGCGCGCCGGCACCGACCTCACCGGCGGTGTTCGTGGCGCCGTCTGCGCCTCCGTTGCTCCAGATACTGATCTTGGGCTGCATGCCGCTGACTGCGCCGGCGTTGATGCGCGCCATCTCCTGGTACAAGCCGCCGTCGATCATAGCATAGTCTCTTAGCGCGTGGTAGTTGCCGCCGAGAGCCTTGAGCATGGACGCCACGTACTCCGCCTTGGCCTTGCCCACCGTAGCCAGTGACTCCGCCTCCCTCTGCTTCGCGTACAGCTTCGCGTCCTCGGCCAGCTTCTGCTCGAAGAACTGCGCGTTGGCCTGCACCTTGCGCGCCTCCGCCACTTTCACCTGCTCGAACAGCGCCGCCTCCGCCGCCTTCTGCCTGCTGTACAGCGCCGCGTTCGAATCTTGCACCTAGATGAACACATTAACATTTGCACAAACTCATATAACCATATCTATCATTCTATCTACGTTCGTATGCCTGGAAATAGAACACGTTTACCCACTGATCTACATACCTGTGTATCGTACTGCACGGTGGCCTTGCTGAGTTGATCGGCTTTGAGCTTCTCAGTCTGGCGCAGCACGTTCTTGCGCTCGACCTCCATCTGGAGCTCGGCTTCGCGGATGGCGACGGCCTTGGCCGCCTCGACCTCGGCCACCTTGGCCTGCTTGTCCCACCCGGCCTTCTTCATCGCCAGCCCGGCCTTGGCCGCGGCGATGTCCGCCTCCCTCTCATTCTCGTACACCTGCACCTCCGCCTTTATCCTCGCCTCCTCCTTGAGCCCGACACCCTGCTGCTGCACCGACAACACCTTCGTCTCGGCGTCCACCTTGGCCGCGTTCTGCCGCGTCAGCCCCTCTCTCTCCTTGGCGCCGATCTCTCCCTTCATCCGCGCCTCCGCCACGTCCACCTTCGCCTGGTTCACCGCCCCCTGCTGCGTCTTCTGCCCCAGGTAGGAGAAGTACTCGTGCCCCCGCACGTCGACGAGCTGCTTGACGTTGGCATTGTAGATGTACAGGCCAAACTTGTCAAGATCCTTCTGCACTGTTTCGAACACGTCCTGCTTGAACTTTTTGGTGCCCTGGAAGATCTCCTCCATGGTCATGCCCGCGGCGAGCACGCGGGTCTCGCCCTCGATGATTCCCTTCACGAGCTCGGGGACGTGGCTGGCTGTCTGGTGGAGCGGGGCGATGAGCTTGGCGTAGAGGAGGAGCTGGTCCTTCTCATTCTCGCCGATCTTCGGGCCGATGGTGAAGACGGCGGGGAGGATGAAGGGCAGCTTCTCGGAGCTCATGGCGTGCACCTCGAACTCGTAGTTGACCGGCGAGATGTCGAACTTCTTGCACCGCTGCCCGACCCACACCCACGCCTTCTTCTCCAGCTTCACGTCGTTGATGCCCCAGCCGGTGATGGCCAGGTACTCCGACGCGTCGGCGACATGGAAACTCGCCATCTTACTCCGCGGATCTTGAATTCTAGTTGTTGGAGGCTAAAAAAATCAATCTACAGTGAAAAGCACCGAAACTTCGGAGCACAAGTAAATCTGTTGGGATCTATGTGACGAGGGAGATGCCATATATATAGGAAGGGAGAGGAAGGAGACAAGGCTGTGTGGTTTTGAACGCAAGAGCCAAGAGTCACGAATTGTCCCTGTGATCGTGTGGGGTGATCTCGAGTTCGGACGGTGGAGGTCGAGTCCTTGAAAGTTGAAACTGCTGAGGATCCGGTCAATTGGTTGTGTACATGTGAGTTATGGGGCGAAAACAGATTGAATATGGATGAATAATGATTCTGTTATATTTTTTTTTCTCAGATGCGGATACGAATACGGATTCGAATAATATCGAATACGAATATGGAGCGAATACGAATCGAAACAATACGATCACGGATATTTTCTGGAACATGAAAACCCCTTAAATTGTATGTCATAAATTAACGAAGACATATAGCTAGTTTGTTTGATGCAAACATTCATAAGTTGTTCATATTTGCAGCAACCACGCATAACATTGGCACTAGTAAGTATATTAATTAGTTCATCACAAACATGCGTGTTCATCGTGTTGTGAAGCATTACAACAAGATGAACCAGCGTATGCCACTAATATATGTGAAGCTGTATATGTACCAGGTAATATTTCGCCATATACCCTTTTTGGATATTTGTTCTTGATATTGTAACATACTTTATCGCTTGGTTACTGTCCTAGCAAGTTTTGTTGCGGAAGTAAGAAAGCAAACTGCTTTGGCTAGCTCTGAATCAAGCTGATTTTTTTCGTCATGGATCTAGGAGCTGTTTGGATTGTGACCCCAGTGAGTCATACCAAAATTTTCGTAATGCCAAAACGCAAACAATGCCAAAACCTGAGAAAAAAAATGTTGTTTGAATAGTAGTCATACCAAAATTTTGGTAAAGCTGAAATTGATGTGTTTGGATTGTAACTATATATACCAAAATTTACCAAAATATGAGTATAACACGTGGGGCGTATGACATATATTTTTTGCACCAAAATATGTCAACAGTGGTCTTGTTTTGTTAATTAAATGACAAGAAATACAACGACTCAATCCGATCGCAAATCGGATACTCGGTGCATTAATTGATGCATTAATTGCAACGAATAGCTAACCACCATGTCACCAAGCAAAGCCACAGTCATGCCAAATTTTCATGGGGGACCAAATCCGGCGCTTGGATTTTGCCCTGGCAACATGCATGAATTCTGGGGCATGGCCAAAATTTTGTTGGTAATACTAAAATTTGGCAACAAACCAAATGCTAGCCAAAATTTAAAGGTATTACCAAATTTTGAGGACATTACCATGTGCCAGTTTGGTTTACGACCCCAAGTAACCATACCAAATTTTTGACAATGCCAAAACTTAGGCAAAAAAATGGTGTTTGGATCGTAGCCATACCAATTCACAGACAATATCAAAATTGATGTGTTTGAATTGCAGTCATGCCAAAATTGTAAGTATATCACATGGGTCCCGCATGGTGTATATATATGGGTAAGTTGGTTCCATAGCATCAAAAAGTATATGTTTTAGAAAAATACTATCAAAAGATTTCCATTCATTTTTTTACCACTGAAAGTTTGCTACGTTCGAGTTTTTACCATTCCATCAATTCTGGTGTTAGTGGCACAGGTGAAATGACGAAAATGCCCTCACCCTCAGAGGAGATGCAATGCACTGAGGGTGAGGATATTTTTGTCATTTCACTTGCGCTACTAACACCGGAATAGACAGAATGGTACAAAACCGAACGGAGCAAGCTTTCAATGGTAAAAAACTGAACAGAAATATTTTGATGGTATTTTCCTAAAACGTGTACCATTTGATGCTATGGAACCAATTATTTCTATATCCCAGGTGTAGTTACTCCTATTATATCTATCGTCCATCTGTCTTAGATTTCACATAATTAACTGAATTATTGGGTCGGATACCACTCCATAACAGTCGCTAGCAACCCGCAATACATAACGGTTGCTAGCAAATAGGAAATCAAAATTAATACTCCCGTATACTGCGTAATTGCCTTTTGCATTTGGCAACCGCTCCCGTTAACGTCGGCGTTGGTTTGCTGCCCCGCTTGACTTTCTCTCTCAAGCGAGATTTGGTTTGCTGCTCCGCTCGTCATCGTCAAGCGATAAGTCGAAGAAAGGTTTGGCCGTGGAGCAAGAAATGAAGAAATGTCGAAGTAGTCCCAGCATGTGTCCTCTAGAGCATAACCGGTCAATGGATTTTGTAGTGACGAGAGGTCACATGGTAGATTTCTTGCACTTTCTCGTTCAAGTGAGTACTGGCTATGGCTACCATCATTGCATGTACCACCATGTCGGCTGGTATCTAGCAAGTTTAACCCATGAGACATTTTATGGTTTGGCCGCAAGGGAGTATCTCTGAAAAACTAGTACATACTACATACTTGTCTTTTAAAAAAGACCCAATTAGAGTATGTATACTAATCTCAAATAAAAATCCAAAAGGAGTACATATATACTGCTACCATCATTGCATTAACCACCATGTCAGTTGGTATCTAGCAAGTGTAACCCATGAGACATTTTACGGTTGGGCCGTAAGGAAGTATCTCTGAAAAAACAGTACATACTACATACTTGTCTTTTAAAAAAAGACCCAATTGAAGTATGTATACTAATCTCAAATAAAAATCCAAAAGGAGTACATATATACTGCTCTGTCAGAAAAACGTATCTCCATCTAAATGACAAAGAGCATGTAAACCGGCAAAAAATGAAGTTCTTTAGGTATGTTAACCCATGGTACGGCTTCATCCACGGAACAGCTGCTCCTTGAGCGCCCGCTCCCCCATCGTGTTCGCCCAGAAGTTCTTTAGGTAGTTCACCCACCGCAGCAGCCGGTGCCACCACACGAACACCTCGGTCAGGAGCCCCTGGTCGCCGCCATTATACGATCGGATCGTGCGTCTGTTCCGGATCAGCGCGGCGAACGTGCAATGCCTAGATGCAGAGGCGGTATGGCCAAAGGAAAAATGCCTGGAACGGGGGCGGCGAACAGGAAAGAATCAATTTCCAAAAGACATTATTAGTATGGCAAGAATCAGTTACCAAAATCTGCAGAGGTGGTACGGTGGATCGGGTCTCTCTCCTATCATATATTTTCAAGCCTGTTAGGCTTGGAAAGGCGCACGGATCTCATCGAGGATTAAAGGGTGGATGGAGAGGGAGTAACTACACGGGTCTTGTTTTGTTGATTAAATGATAAGGAACACAACGGATCACAAATCGGATATTCGGTTAAGAAAATATGATTATTTTAAATTGATTAATCAAACTTTTCTTACCATTAATGCTAACAGCTTGGCCAGCCAATTTGCGACACCTATCCGAGCTACACTTTCCAACCTTGGCAATGCTTTCGGCCGCCCGCGCCATGCCTGGAAAATGGCGAGAAAAATGCTGGCGATGCCAAAATTTCGTGGGCAAAGCCAAAAAATTGGAATGGAACCAAACGCTAGCCAAAATTTTGGTAATGATAATTGGGGTGCTAAACCAAACAGACCCTTAATCCAGTATTTGTTGGTTTTCGACAGATATGTAGGGCACTGGCTTACATTCATGGTAGCATACTAGCATTGGACTTTGCCACAGAGATATCAAGCCGCAAAATCTTTTGGTATGCTGAAAAATTATCATGTGCTGTGCACCAGGGTTGATCCATGCTGTTAGTTGTAGAAAAGAAACAACTTTCTCATAGGAGTAATAACTAACAACTACTCAAGTACTCATGGTGATAATCTGAACAGAGCTACAACTGGGAAGGATTGATCCATGCTGTCAGTTGTCACCAACATTTTCAAAACAAATTCTCTCTGTCACAGGAGTAACAACAAATTCTCATAGGAATAACACCTCTTGTGTGCTCCACTTACAAGGGAAAAAAACTAATTCTTAATTTCTCATAGGAGTAACAACTAACAACTAGGAAGGATTGATCCATGCTTTGTCAGTTGTCACCAACAGGGACAAACCACTCTCGAACAGAACATTTAATCCATGCTTTGTCACTGACAGGAATTGCAAATTGCAATTGGTAATCCTAACAATCACTCCATGCTAAATGGAGGCAGAATTAGGGAGCAAACAGACACGCTACGTCGTCTTTTTTCCCTTGGCCGTCCGATTTTAGCTCCTCTCGTCCGCAACCGTCTGATTTACTTTTTGTTTCACGCGCCTGCGTTCTGGTAGCTTCGTCTCGTCCGTCCGTCCGTCCTCTGCTCTCAGCCATTCGATGTTTTATCGTCGTTCTCCACCGTTTGATGCTTCCGGGCGGAGCGCTCCCACACACCTGCTTCGCTCCGCTCGCCACACGTTCAGCCACCACCTCCTCTCTAGTTTACAACAAAGGAGGAAAAATCTGTGCATGTATGTATGCATTGTCTGTGCATGTAAGCATCCACGTACAAAGTGTCTACGGCTAGCATGTATGTATGCATTGTCAAAAAGGAGAGAAACTTCAGTTATCTCTCAGAATCGAGTGCTGTTGCTTCTCCACGATCGTTGACAAATCAAGATACTAAACTAAACTAAAAGAGCACACCTTAATGGAGTGGGGAACAGGGCGGGCGACTGACGACTTGTCGGCGACGAGGGGGATCCGGTGGAGGCAATGGGGCCGTCAGAGCCTCAGGGCAGGGGGAGCGGGCGAAGGCGCATGGGAGCCCGTGGGGCGCGGAGGCAGGCGAGATGGCCGGCGGAGGTCGGTGAGGTGGCCCGCGGCGAGGCAAGCTGGCCACGAGGGGGATCCGGCGGAGGTGCTGGGCCGTGAGGGAGAGCCGATGAAGGCGCAGGGGAGCCGGCGAGGGACGGGCGAGATGGCCGGCGGAAGCCGATGAGGTGGCCGACGGTGAGGCGAGGGCGGCCTGAAGCCGTGACAGCGCGGCGTGGCGCTTGTGGTGACTGGAACGGAAGGAGTAGCCTGGCGGCGTGGCGCCGTGGTGATGTGGTCTGTGGAGGAAGAAGGAACCTAAGGCCTAAGTGACTAAGTCCTAATGAGTAATGACTACGATGGGCCAGGTTGGGCCCTAGCATTGGGCTGAATTCCGGATATCCGAACAATCTATATCCGTATACGACGGATAGCATGTCTACCATATTCGTTTCTGTTTTCGGCGGGGGAAAAAATCCGAATTCATTTCCGACCCGAAAAAAATCCGATCCGAGACAATCCGAATATATTTCTGTCCGAATCAGTCGGAAACTATCTGATCCGTTTTCACCCTTAAGATTAGGTTTCATTGTACATAGAATTTATTGCTGATTATCACTCATCTGCACGGGCTACATGTTTATAATAATGTTTATCTTTCTAATATTCTGGTAAAGTTAATTTCTGAATTTATGTACATCAGGATAGCAAAATTTGAGTTTTCATATTTAGACTTTAAACTTTGTATCTATAATTCTGAATTTACATATATTTGGACACAACACTTTTAATTTTAGTGAATTTGTATAGTTTTATGCCACACTATTTTTCAAATTTATGCTTATGTTTCTAATATTCTCGTAAAGTTAATTTCTGAATTTATGTACACCAAGATAGACAATTTTGAGTTCTGAGATTTAAAATTTAAGCTTTGTATTTATAATTCTTAATTTATATATTTGGACGCCACACTTTTAATTTTAGCAAGTTTGTATATTTTTTTATAAGAAAACATTCATATTTTAATAGTCCGATTTTCGACTCACAACTTTAAAACCGTTTACTTTTCACCCTCAAACTCTCAAAACCTGTGCCATGGATAGCTCGCACCGCTCCACCTCCGGCCAATCCAAGGTGAGGACCAATTCATAAGTCTTCACCGGACCACCGGCGGAAATTCGCTGCCAGCGAAATCTTCTTTCCCTAGATCCGATCTTCTTAATGGGTCGTGACGATGATGGGGAAGGGGGTGACTTGAGGTGGAGGAGGAGCCAGTGACGGCTCCGGCGGGTGCTTTGGCTGCGACTGATTGCTCAACCAGTTCGTCCCCATCGTCTACAGCTCCAATGTCGATGTGTCGTGGTACGAGTCCTTGTCGTACCTGAGGCAAAAGACACATCTCCTGACAAAGGATGAGATGAACATCAGGGAGCGCGAGGGGAGGGGAGGACACGTCACAACTGTCATTGTAAAGGCAGACACCGATGTTGCTGAGACAAAGGTGTTTGTGGTACTGTTAGAAATAATGCACGGATCAACAGGGACAAGAGACACGAATTTTACGTGGAAAACCCTTGCGGGAAAAAACCACGGGCGCCAACCGGCGATGATCACTATATGAGGAGTGTTTACAAAATGCCGGGGATTACAATGAGGTGTGAGGCGTCAACTCTCCCCGTACGGCTTACAAGAGGTATATAAAGGGACAAAAGGACTTAGAGTCCAAATAAGAAACTAATCCGCTAATATGGTAACTAATCCGGATACTTCTATATTAGAAATTCGGATCACATATATCCCATATTCAACAATCTCCACCTTGAGACGAATTTCCTCTTGCAGCATAATAAAGAATCATCAATCACCAAAAATATCTCCACAGTAAGATAAAAATCACCGTGCGTCAACTAGTCTCTAGGACTAGACTGTAATACCAACTAAGCTTGAGCAAAGCTCAAACTTAGTAACAGGAACTGGCTTTGTCATCATATCAGCTGGATTACCATGAGTACTTATCTTGCACACTTTGACATCACCTTGAGCAATAACACTTCGAATAAAGTGATATCTCACATCAATGTGCTTTGTTCTCTCATGGAACATCTGATCCTTTGTAAGGCATATAGCACTCTGACTATCACAAAATATAGTAGTGCAAGAATTATCTCCACAAAGCTCGAGATACAAACCTCTCAACCAAATAGCTTCTTTACAAGCTTGAAATAGCCATATATTACGCTTGGTGGTAGATAAGGCAACGATGATTGCAAACTTGCTTTCCAACTAACAAAGACAACCACCAATGGTGAAAACATAACCTATGAGAGACCTCCTCTTGTCCAAATCACCAAAGATAATCGAATCAACATAACCAACAAGTCCATCTCTAGAATTCCCAAACGCAAACAAGCATTAGAAGTGCCACGCAAATATCCGAATATCCATCAAATCGCTTTCAATGCTCTTTTCGGGATTAGCCATATATCTACGACAACACTCGATTGCATGAGATAAATCGGACGAGAACAAATCATGGCATACATAAGAGAACCAACTGCACTGGAATATGGAACTCTAGACATGTACTCAATATCATAACCTGACTTAGGACATAAAGCTGAAGATAGCCTAAAATGCGAAGTTAATGGAGTACTCACTGGTTTTGCATCATGCGTATTAAAACGACGAAGGACTTTCTCAATATAACCTTTTTGACTAAGGTATAACTTGACATATTTCCTCTCTCTAATAATCTCTATGCCGAGAATTTTCTTTGTTGCACCTAGATCCTTCATCTCAAATTCATTACTCAATTGTGCTTTCAGTTTTGCTATTTCTGACTTATCTTTTGCAGCAATCAACATATCATCAACATAGAGAAGCAAATAAATGGCTGAACCATTAACAGTCTTTAAATAGACACAGCTATCATAATCAGATCGCTTAAAATTATGAGAGAGCATAAAGGAGTCAAATCTCTTGTACCATTGCCTAGGAGACTGCTTCAAACCATAAAGAGATTTCTTTAATCTACAAACAAGGTGTTCTTTTTCAGGAATAACAAAACCTTCAGGTTGGTCCATATAAATGTCTTCTTCTAACTCCCCATGTAAGAATGCAGTTTTAACTACTAATTGCTCAAGCTCATAATCATGCATAGCAACAATACTGAGTAAAGTGCGAATAGAACTATGCTTCACAACAGGGGAAAAGACATCATTAAAATCAATACCTGGAATTTGACTATAACCTTTAGCAACCAATCTTGCTTTATACCTTGCTGGTTCAGTAGAAGAAATACCTTCCTTTCTTTTGAAAATCCACTTACAACGAACAGGTTTCTTCTCCTTTGGCAATTTCACTAATTCCCAAGTGACATTCTTTTCAAGTGACCCCATCTCATCATGCATAGCAGTTATCCACTTATTAGAATCTGTGGAGCTAATAGCCTCAGAGTATGATGAAGGTTCTGTATTACCTTCAATTTCTTCTGCTACACTCAAAGCATAAGCAACAATGTTAGCTTGTTCAATCAACTTCCTGGGTGGATTAATCTCCCTCCTAAGCCTATCAACTGCAATAGACCGTTGTGATGGCTGCTCAACAATGGGAGTATCCTCAACAATAGGTGCATCATGAACAATAATGTTTTCTTTATCTGATGTGTCACTTGAACCAACAGAGTGCTCCACCTGAACACTCGAATTCTGCTTACTCTCAACAGGAACATTAGTAGGCAGTTTATCAGGAAGCATAGCAGATTCATTAAAGACAACATTTCTGCTAATCACAACCTTCCTTGTTTCAGGATTCCACAACTTATATCCTTTAACACCAGATTTATAACCAAGAAAGATGCACTTAATAGCTCTAGGCTCCAATTTTCTATTATCAACATGAGCATAAGCGAGACAACAAAAACTCTCAATTCGAGTAATTTCTTTGGGAACCGACCATACCTCAATTGGAGTCTTCTTTCAATTGCAATATTGGGTGACCGATTAATAAGATAGCAAGCGATGGAAGCGGCTTCAGCCCAAAAACGTCTATGCAAACCTGCATTAGACAACATGCAACGGGCCTTGGAAATGATGGTTCTGTTCATACGCTCAGCTACACCGTTTTGTTGAGGAGTACCAGGAACGGTGTAATGCCTAACAATGCCTTCAGTCTTGCAATATGATTCAAATTCATCAGAACAGAATTCCATCCCATTATCAGTGCGAAGTTTCTTTACCTTCTTTTCAGTTTGCCTTTCAATCATAGTCTTCCACTCTTTAAATGCTGAAAATGTTTCTGACTTATGTTTCAAGAAATAAGGCAACACTCTTCTAGAATAATCATCAATAATTGTTAACATATAACGAGCACCTCCTAGAGATGTCTTGCGAGATGGCCCTCATAAATCAGAATGCACATAATCTAAAATACCTTCTGTAGTATGAACTGAGGTATTAAATCTCACCCTCTTGTGTTTGCCAAACACGCAATGCTCACAAAATTTAAGCTTGCTGATGCTATGTCCATCAAGAAGTCCTCTCTTACTCAGTTCTGCCAAACCAAGTTCACTCATATGCCCAAGACGCATATGCCAAAGATTAGTAGCATCGAAATCGATCATCGAACTTGAAATTACAGCAACATTACGATATTGTAGTACCTCGCAGGATGGTACAGTTGGCGATTTTAATATCACTTTCATCACAATAAGAGAGCCTTTTGATACCTTTAAAACTCCACCTTCACGGAATACTTGTACCTTTTACCATCAAGAGTACTCAAAGAGATGAGGTTCCTTTTCAAATGGAATGTGCCTCACATCTTAAAGTTCGACAATACCATCAAACATCTTGATCCGAATTGAACCAATTCTGCAACCTTACAAGATGAGTTATCACCCATCAACACAGTACCACCTTCAACAGGTTCATAGGTGGCAAACCAATCCTTATTATGACACATATGAAAGGTACAGGCAAAATCAAGAATCCATTCATCATTGGTCTTAGCACATCCAGCAAAGGCAACAAGGATTTCTCCATTAGGACTATCATCAGCAGCAAGAGAGGCTTTACCTTCATCATCTGATTTACCTTTTGGCTTATAATGGCCGGTTCTCTTTTCTTTATTCTGGAGCTTCTAGCATTCAGAGATGTCGTGCCCACTTTTCTTGCAATATTTGCATGACTTGTACTTGCCTCTAGATTTCGACCGGTTCTTGTAGCCATTCGAACTTTTGTCTCGAGGTCTATTATTTGAGGTCTTCTCCATTTGCCTGCCACGAATAAACAAGTCTTCTCCTTTCGAGCTTGAATTTTCAGAAGGTACCATCTGTTTCATCTTTTCCTTAGTATGCAAAGCTTCATAAACTTCATTAAGAGTGAGAGTATCTCTACTATATAATATGGTATCTGTGAAATTTGAAAATGAACTAGGCAGTGAACACAAAAGAATAAGACCCAAATCCTCATCCTCATATTTTACCTCCATCGACTCTAGGTCGGCAACAATCTCCTTAAACGCCGAAAGATGATCAAGCACAGATTCTCCTTTTTGCAATTTGTGAGAGTACAGCTTCTGCTTAAGATGTATCTTGCTGGTAAGATCCTTTATCATGCAAATTTTTTCTAGTTTCAGCCATAATGCAGTAGTTGTCTTCTCCTTCAAAATATCCTGCAAAATATTATTGGATAGATGAAGGTGAATCTGAGATAAAGCCTTACGGTCTTTACGCTTGTCATCTAGGGTCCATGCGATAGGTTCTTTCGCAAAACCTTCCAATGCATCATCTAAATCCATCTGTGCCAACACAGCTCTCATCTTGACTTGCCACAGCGAAAATCTTGTGTCACGATCCAGGAGTGGAAGATCATACTTCAAAGTCGCCATGAGGAATAAAACCTGAAAATTGCTGGTACTGAACTGTGTAAAACTAACAAAAAACACGACCTGTTTGGTACATGTTCTGTGTACGCGAATCAAAGAGCTTCGAATCTCCTGGTAAAAATCTCGTGTGCACAAAGCTTAGATGGCTAGAAATTGCTTTCTCACGTGAAGCAACAGAACCGCCGCCTTGCTTTGAGATCTGTAGTTGAAGGCTTTTGGTTTTGGACTGCTGGATCTCCACGTGACCTGTGCTGCTGCTGCTTTCGCAATTGGATTGGTCTGCTGCCTTCGCATGCACGCTCGCTGGTCTCGAACTCTCGGTTGGCGACGCTTGGACTGCTGGCGCCGAAGGACGCGCGCTGGACCGAGGGAGTTTTGCTGGCGCTGCTTCCTGCTTGAACCAAGGCGACGAAGATGACGCGTGCACGCACTTGTGGATCGAGGCGAGGCCGCGCGCGCCGAGACGAAGGTGCGGGACTCGCTGCACGACGGTGGCGACGCGCGAGACGACGGTCTTCGGATGCTCGCGCGAGACGGCGGCGCACAGACGATTGGATCTGTTATTTTTTTTTTCTTGTGTCTCTCCTCAAACCCTAATCTCCTGTGCTCTGATACCACTTGTTAGAAATAATGTACGGATCAACAGGGACAAGAGACACGAATTTTACGTGGAAAACCCTTGCGGGAAAAAACCACGGGCGCCAACCGGCGATGATCACTATATAAGGAGTGTTTACAAAACGCCGGGGATTACAATGAGGTGTGAGGCGTCAACTCTCCCCGTACGGCTTACAAGAGGTATATAAAGGGACAAAAGGACTTAGAGTCCAAGTAAGAAACTAATCCGCTAATATGGTAACTAATCCGGATATTTCCATATTAGAAATTCGGATCACATATATCACATATTCAACAGGTACAACAATGGCCAACAGAGGCTCAGTCTCAACGAGCAGGTCTCGATTGCGGTGCGCAGGCGGAGGTGAAGTTGTTCGAGAACGGGAAGGAGGCAGACTGGCGGAGATCGCCGGCTCTCTGCGGCAAAGGCCTAGTAGGACCAGCAGGTGAACGAAGGATTGACTGTGTAATTAAAATTGGTGTAGCGGTGTACGTGGGAAATATGAGTTCCTTTCCATGTAGCGAACAAAAATATTTAAAACTCCCCAAATATTTAAAATAGCGAACAAAAATAAATTAAAACTAGTAGTTGGATTTGTATACGATTCCAACCTAAAACTGAAATTCAAAATAAAAATAAAGATAATTAGCATTTTTATTTCCATACAACGCCAAAGTAAAATTCCTAAATATATAAAATTCAGAAATAAAATTACAAGAAGAAGTCGATGCCAAGTACAATAAAAGAAACTCAAATTCGAAGAAAAACGAAAACTAGCAATTTGATTTCCATGTGAATTCCAAAGTAAAATCCATAAATAGCTCAGATTTGGAATAAAAATTAAATGAAAACTAGCAGTTGCATTTGTATACAATTCCAACATAAAACTAGAATTCGAAATAAATATAAAATATTATTAGCAATTTTATTTGCATATAAAATCCAAGGTAAAATCCATAAATAGCTAAACCTCGGAATAAAAATTAAATGAACCGCCCGAGAGCCCTGGCCTGCCATGTTCTGTCCCTTTGCCCTCTGTGCACAAGTCCCTCTGTGTCTATGGCTGCAGGGCCCACCTGTAAGGCACACCAAATGCTGCTAACAAATAATGTGAATGTCATTTGGATCATTCAAATGGATCAACAAAATTGAAGATTGGAATTGGAGAGAAATAGCAGCAATTCATTTCAGGATAGTCGTGTTGTGTGACAAATATCCAGAGAAGGTCATCTGAAGAGGAATTTGAAATAACAGTAAGCTACTATCATTTCTAATCCAAGTACTTAGAGAGTCATTGTTTCAACTAGCCCTTTTTGCTTAGTGTTGTGATTAATAGATCACTCAAATGAATTAACAGATTTGAAGTTGAGATATGTAGCAAGTTTAACTAGTATCATTTCAGTTCAGAGAAGATTGCCTATTGTAGGTTGTCTGTTGTAGAATACATGAACAGAGAAGGTATCTGGATGAACACTTAAATGACAGTAGAGACTCACAAAAATCTTGGCCAAGTTGAAATTTCAGTTAACAAGAAGTTTGGTTAGGTAATACTTTAATTAAGCCAATTTCTCCTCCAAAGTTCAAAAGGTCTGAACTGAAAGGAAACCTGAAGATAACTGGGATCAATAGTAAGCGTCTTGACTGACTGGTTAAATCACTTGAACTTATTTAACAAATGGATAGCTGAACTAGTGAGAAGGAAGCTTAGCTATTAGCACCTTAATGCAGAAATCTGTCCTGTTGCAAGATATTGCACAGAGAAGGAAAACTGAAAATGTTTAGAAAAGACACTGGGCAATTAACATGTCTGGACAAGTAGTTAGAAATTTTCTTAACTCATTTAGCCATTAAACACTTATTTAACTGTAGCAAACTAATCTGAAAGCAGGTATTTACATGAATGTTTAAAACAAACAGTGAGCAATCAAGTGATTAAAAGGATAACTATATAGATAGATAGTAAAGCTGTGAGTTTAGTTTTCACAGCACGTCTGAGAAATATTCCATTTTCACAAATCTCAAGCACTGTGCATGCATGGTTGGATTAACATTAAGTTAGTAAGCATATGTCAGTGCCCTTCTAGTGACTCTCTTTATGCCTCTCTATGTAGATAAATGACTTGCAGGGCCATATCATTGAGTAATTAGTTTAAGGACATCATTAGCATTTACACCTGACTAAGTTAATCAGTAGCTGACTGAGTTAATCAGTAGGTAACCTATGCAGTTAGAGATTGGGTAGTAAGCATTGCCATCTAATGTGTAAGTCCAACATAGTTAGAGTTGACCAAATGATCAGCACTGTAGCAATCAAGGTCTGTTAAATATACTCAATGGTCTACGCAGTAGACCATTCCAGTTAGTTAGTTGATTAACTAAAACCAATTGGTAAGGTTGCTGTCAATGGGCATATCAAACTACCCTTATACTTTTAGTCGTTAATTGTAGATAATTAATTTAAATAGTTAAATGTGAGTAGTTTGTCATAGGCAGTGAGCTTGATAGAACCAAAAAGTAGATAGAGTAGCTGGTCAAGAGCCCTATCCGAGTAGATGCTCAGCTACTGTGAGTAGATTAGTTAGCTACTGAATATCTCAATTAACCATTTCGTATTGAACTAGCTGTAGTCAGATCAAGCATAGTAGTAGCTTGTTAATCTTATAATTAGAAAAGGAATGCATGTAGCTAAATCAAGTAGTTAGTAAGTACTTCCAAAGTAATGCATCATACAACAGCTAACCCTAAGCCAATATCAATTGTCTAGTTGGGAGATTAGTATATTCAACAAACCTTAGTCAGAATGCAACATGATATAGAAATTATATTTCACACATAACTAGGTTTTAATTGTAATCAGAAGTTAAGGAAAACAACATAACGTACCTAAGTTCTAGGTATCGTCCGTCGTCATCCGTTCTCAGTAGCACAACCCTTTATGATCCGAAAGCAGATCTGAGAGTATTATCTAACCAATTAATCTCTCCTATCTAGGTAACCAGTGAAGAATGTTCCTGCAAATATTCTCTCACTCCCTGTTCGAATTATCTAGTATTTCTTTTATCAACTCCTTTGGATATACTTCGTCTGAAGTATTTCCTTCATCAACTCCAGATGAGTATGTTTGGTCTCATCTGAAGTAATCCGTCTTTCAAGGTACCGTTAGATACGTTTACTTTAATTCGAAATATTTCCTTTTGTTTGAATGTATTTGGATTTATTGGATTTCATTTGGTTATTTTCAGATGTTCTTGGATTTAGTCGTATTCTGCGTAGTTAGACTCTGACACTGTGATTGGGCAGTCGAGGCTAGGAGCCTGGCTGGTAATGAAATTGGGCGGTCGAGGCTGGGGGCCTGGCTGGTATATTGGACTAAAGGCTATTTTGAAAACAAAATAAAACCTGAAAAACAGATTTCAACTTGGGCGGCTGGAAAGAGTAGCTCGTAGTAGGGGCACGAGAGGATGTTGGTATGTGGATGTACCGTCCGAGTCAATTAAGGACCGAATCTGGTAATGACCTCTTATGTAAAACAGTGCAACTACAAGTTTGTAACACTTAAGACCTGGCTAACTAATTTGTTCGCCTCGTCATTGATAGATGCGGGTGGATAGTCGGGGGAGAACGAAGCCGGCGGTAACTGCACGGCGCAAATGTGAGACCTTCCATGGGCGAGGGCATACCCTAAGGAGGTGATACCTAGCGGTGCGAGGTTGCAATGAGGTGGGACATTGTAAAAGCTTTGTGATAATCAACATTAGCCACACACCTACAAAAGTGTGTCGGAGCAGTATAAGTTGATTTATCTCTTGTGGATAAAGTGTAAGAACTCTGCAGAGTAAGAGAACTATCTAGATAGCCGTGCTCACGGTCAAGAGCGGTACTAAAGAACTTGCTTGATATAGTTTTCCTTTTCATAAAATCATTTGTGTGTGAGTGTGTGGAATGAAAAGGGTGGGTTTAAACCTAGCAGTTGGAAATGTTGAGTTGGAACCCAGAGAATTGAGAAAGTCTGGTCGAGGACCAGTGGTAAATATAGGATAACCTGAGCAATGAGTGAACAAAGTCACTCAATGGTATAGGAGATGAAATCTCCACTAATACTTTACCACAAAACTCAGTTTATGAAAACCTGTGTTAGTTAAAAACTTAAAATGCTAAGTCTCAGGTTTTACTACTACTTAACCTATTCCAACAAATATCTGTGTGCAAAATAAAAGAACCTTTGAACCTCCCTTTTGTTTAGCTTTGCATCTATAATAATTGCATTGTGTATTGGCTCGCGAGTACGGTTGTGTACTCATGCTCGCTATTTATATTATTTTAGTCAGTAAGCGCAAAAGAAGACTTCAGGGACAAAATGAGCATGCGACAAGACTGAAGATCAAGAAGACCAAGAACTAGGTCGCGAGCCCACAGTCGATAGCCGGTGGGTATATCATGAGGGTTCCACACGTTATACTTTGATGCTGCTTCCGCTACTGCTCTCTGAAAGATATTTGGCATGTTCGGCTATTATGCAAGCAAAAAGTCGTAAGGTATATTTACGCTTTGAGTAATATTATGTAATAACTAAACATTTTCGTGATATGTATTTGAACCAACAATGTAACTGTGTGTGCTATCTTACTGATCCAGAGAATAGCACAAATATACACAGTAGGTTTCAAGTTTCAAATTTGAAGTCTCACATAACAGGACATAGCCATTCATCTTGTTTGCTATCTACAGCGAGCCGGGGATCTGCTTCTATAACTGAACTGCATCATCCAAGAAGAAACAGAAAAAGGAGAAAATTAGCAAAACAAGAGAACAATACTATATATGATAAATAGGCCAAAAGATCGAGGTTCTGTCACAACAGGAACAACCCATGATGAACAAGTAAATAAAACAAGGTGGTGTCTAGGGAGTACTTGAGTACTTTGTTGCTAACAAGTACTTAAATTTTGAACTCTTATATCTAGATTCAATGCATGAGATCACTTTGACTCTTCCCCAAGTGAGATATCACCAAGCATAACATAGATAAAAAAACTTAAGTACTCATAAACCCAAAAAACACTTAGCAAACCCCGTAAAACAACGGGGAGCACATCGAAAATACCGTACGACAGAAATAGGAATGCAGGGCCAAGCAAGGATGCGATGTCGTACGCCGGCACAGGCCACGAGGACATCACAACACTAGATCTCCGCCGTTGAGGCGGCGGCGATACCCGCTACGAGGTGGAGCGAGGGGGCAGTTTAAAAACCACGTCGCATCCTCTCCACCCACACGAATCATGGCGACCGGTGGCCATATCGTGTCGCCCGCCCAATTCGACCGATGCCCTCCAGAGTCCAACACCCCCACTACGGACCTGCTACCACACCGTAGCTCCGACTGACATCCTCCTAACGACCGACGGGTAGATCGTCGGCGACGCGAAGACGACAAACGGGAGGTGCTGGCGAGCTGGAGCCAAAGTCAGCTACATCGAATCGATGATTCAGACCTTTCGCCTTTTGCGCTCACACCACCAGATATCACCAGAGCAAAAGGAGGATTGGAGGCGCATAAATCTTCAAGCACCACATCCAATTGTGAAAAAATCAATTGAAAATCGCAAATATTTGTAATGGGATTGTCTATTCATAAGTTGCTTGAAATTTTCTTAAGTTTAAGTCACTTGTTATGACCATTGGATCAATATCCAATCATATGACATCTATTAGATCAATATCCAATCATATGATATGACACACCAATCTCTATACAAATCCAATGGTCACAACAAGTGACTTAAACTTAAGAAAATTTCAGGCAACTTAAAGCTAGCAAAACCGATTTGTAATTGAGTTTTGTATAGCATTTCTGATAATACAATTAGCCTTCGCTCCATCAATTTAATTACAATGGTTGACGCACACACGCACACACAGAAAAACACAACACCAGTATACATGCTAGTGCTATATATAGTGCGTCCACCTGCACACGCCTGAATCCTGATGCAGGGTTTTTTATTCTGCTGTGTTTAAGTACAGTGAAAAATACAACCAAATCGTACTTCTTGGTACAAACATATCAACGCGCCTGGCTCTAACAAGGACATATATATCAACGAAACTGCTAAATCTCTGTCGAATGTTTTTTTCTCTGATTTCAGTCGTTTTTTCGGCCGTCTGATTCTTTTTGAGATTTGTGTTTTCTTTTCCGGATCCGCTCGTTCATTCCAGGTCTTATTCGAGCCCGTTTGCTTCCGAACGGCCCAGCGCTAGCGCTACTTTTCATGTCCGTGAAACCTTGCGTGAGTCTCGTGCGTGATGTGACCTGGGCTAGCACTGCTACCTTGCGAGTCCATTGTTTTTGAATAATTTTTGGGAACCGCGCACTGCTTTGCTTGTCCAAGCGACTGCTTTGCTTTGCTCTGTCCTGGGTGGCTTCTCGAGATGGGGTCAAGCTACAGACGGAGAGACCGAGAGAGTGGTGCTTTGCTTGTTCAGAGCGGAAGTCTCGAGACAGGGAGAGAGGCGATTTTGGAGCGATTTTCGCTGGCTATTCGGAGGTGTGGTGGAGGCGATTTTTGTGGTAGTGTTTCCGCATCGGCGTCGGCATCAGTGTCGGCGTCGATATCGTCCTCGCTGATAGAGTAGCGGCGGATGAGGCGGAGTTAAGTTGATTCGTTTTCGCCGTGATTTGTTTTGTTTTCGCCATGATTTTTGTCGGTGTTTGGCGTGGTTCCCGCTGATAGAGTCACGGAGGCCCGACGGAGTTCAGTCTCCGTCCTTTTCGGCGTCTTCTTCGCCGGGTTGGGCGTCGGTGTGTGCGTCGAGCTCGCTAATAGAGACACTCCGATGCCTTTTTCTACTTTTGTATGCGTGTGTTTCATTTTTGCTGCTGATTTATTCATTCATTGAGATGTTTTTTGTCTTGTCCATTTGGCCTATTTTTTAAGGCGCTGCAGAGAAGCTAGGGTTGCTAATTTTTGGGTATATGCTTGTATTAGTTTTCCGATGTGATTTTGTTGCTGGTAGTTTTTGTTTGAAGCATATATTTGGTTTTTTTCATTGACTTGGATGTAGTATAGATTTTGATGATTTAGGTTAGTGTGATACACGATTTTGTAGTATGGGAGCTTAGATGTGCAGTTGATTAGTGTTGATGTATTGGTGCACGTTTTGCAGTTGAAGCTTAGATCCAGTTGAGTTTTTTTGGTATTGGCTCAAAAGGAAAACAACATTCATGTAGATCTGGTGATTTCTACTTTTCCCTTTTTCGGCTCCTGCTTGTTGATTTGTTTCGGGTAGGTCCTTTTTTTGTTCGGTGATTTGTTCCAGAGAGTGTAGATCTGGTAATTTCTGTTGATTCGTATCATAGTTTCAACTGCATATTTAGTGGATCTAGTAATAAACTACCTATTACCAGATTGACAATTGAAGTAACTTGTCCGACATTCTTATGCTTTAATGGTGTGCTGTGATCTGATTCAAACTACTATGTTCTGCAGATTGACAATTTAAGTAACTTGTCCGACATTGATGATCTTGCAAGCACCTTTGCTAAGGTTTGTTACTCTAACTTGTTGCTCCAGTGTTTCAGTTTGATGTTCCAGTCTCAAAAATTCGTGGGGCTTTACTTCCATGCACCCATCTCCTATGCTTTTTGGATACACACCTTTGCAGCAGTTCCTTACTTAAGTAGCAGATTTTTGAAGGCTCATTATGCTTTATCATACTTAGCCAAGTGGTTGCTCTTATTCTTCCATGTATTCATACTATATTCTAGATAACTGAAATGACCTGAACAGAATGGGTGTAAATAATTTATTGAATCGAGTTGAGAACTTGAGATATTAATGTCGAAATCACTTTCTAAACAGTAAACACAAGCCTTTTGGTTTAAGCATGTATATTTATTCATCTAAGTTTTAGCTATCTGCCAATCGTCATAGAATGCACTTTTACTAATCTGCCTCCAGCATGTGCTGGATAATGGTGCAGTGCCGCAGCTCTGATAGACACTGGCGGAGTCTAAAGACTTTGATTTTATCTTCTTCTGGTATGACATTGACCCATTTTAAAATTTACAAAGCTTTGGCCCCATTTAAGGCCCAATTGCCTAGGGAAGGCCTAGACACTGACTTTGTGGTGATTGAATTCATTTTAGAGTAGTCAACTACAACTAGGCTGTTGTTCTTTCTCTGAGAATAATGTTTGCATTATTGAATCTTTGTTGTATTGTCTTTGCCTGACATGTTACTTCTACATGGGTCCATATTTTCATGATAGCTTTGCGATAGCCTCCACTTTGGTGCTTGCTTACTGTTATGCGTTCTTTCTATTACTTGGCACACACTGAAAAATTCACATCTTTTATTGTCAGTTGAACCGAAGCATTAGTGGAACACGGAACCCTGGTGTTATTGGTGTTGGCTTGGTTGAGTCTCTGTCCTTTTCGTCGCCTTCTTCGTCGTCGGGTGTCGCCGTGATTTTCGTCGATAGCGGCTAATGTGTCTTTTCCTCATTTTTGTATGCGTGTGTTTCGTTTTTGCAGTTGATTTTTTTTCATTCATTGACATGTTATTTGTCTTGTCGATTTGGCCTATTTTTTCAGGCGCTGCAAAGAAGCTAGGTTTTGATTTGTTAGATTCATCACCTTAGGTGTACAACTTCTACTTTCTTGGCATCAGTTTGCTCTAGTTTTCGAGGTGAGTTTTCCTTCTGGTTCTTCATGTTTGAAGCATATATTTTTGCTATCTCTGTTGATTTAGGTAGTTTACTTTCTGTGTCAATAAAAACTTTACCATTTGTAATGCCAAAACATACTGAATTGCTATGCTTCATTGTGTTGTTCTTGTTGTTTTGTTAAAGTCTGAAAACAACTTCCATTTTGTACTATTTGTGGTGTTTCATATCTAGGCATGTATATTGTACATTCATCGGTTTCAGCTGCAGGGCCTTTTGTCTTCATATTGATGTGTAGCCTAGGAGTCCTCTTTTCCCCTTATTGCCTTGTATGCCTGTTGTAGTTTAGAATAATCGATTAGACATGTAGTTTCTGTGGTGTTTCATATCTAGGCATGTATATCCAATATCTATCTGTTTCAGCCGCATGTCCTTTTGTCTTCATATTGATGTGCAGCGTTGGAGTCTCTTTTTTTCGCTGTTGCCTTGCGTGGTTATTGTTGTTTAGAAAAATAAATTTAGTAACCTACCCAATGAACCAAACTCCCAACGACCCAATGAACCAAACTCCCAACTATTTCGTTTCAATCGCGGATGTCTCGCTTTGCTGTGGCTACAAATCTTACGGAGAAGCAGCAAGTAGTATTTTTTGGTGTAATTTGTTCCTGAGGAGGACTTTTGTGGATTGTAGGATTGCGGTGATTTGTACTGGATTTTTCAGCACGGGAGTTTTGCTTTATCTAGCTGTGCCTCAAGTAGCTGATTGCATTTGCTTCATTTTTACCATCAGCTGTTTATGCTGTTAAGCAATTGACTCTTTCTTGGATTCCAAGTGCTACAACGATTCCAAGCGCTAATCTTACCGAGTTATCTAGTCCGGTCCCTTTAATTGAATTTCGTAAGTGTAGTGTGAGGTCAGATTACTCAGATAAGCCTACTTAAAAATTGGAAGTACAGAATCACCTCAAATAAAAGTACAGTGTTCTTAGATCTCAAATAATCTTTAGTTGCACATTGGATTTCTATGCAGAAAGGTACAGGGCCCGAGCATGCAAGAAAAAAATGAGGAAAGAAGAAAAGTACAGGAGCAATACCACATTCCCTTAATTGATTGTACAAACTAAGTCCGAAAGTTTCTTTCTAATTGGGCGCAAAGATGCGACCTTTATGCCACTTTTTCTTATTGCACTAGCTGTTGCCAATCTTTTTAGCTTCTACTTTATTCTCTCAAGGAGATAACTGAGACTGTTGTTCCCTCTTACATTGTGTTATTGAGGCATCTACTTTATATTCTGTTTGTGTTGTACTTTTGATGCAATGAGAATATGCCTTTTTTGCCATGTCAAATTTTTTGATGTTGTAAACACCTAACAATGGCAATCAGTTGCACCTGCTATATTAATAGCTTGCCTAATCACAAACATGAGGTAGTATACCTTTTCAATCTATATAATATGTTCAGCTTTTGCCTAATTGTTGTTTGTGATCTGCCATATTGCATAACAGAGTGAAGACCCCATTCATTTGTATTTGCTAGACTATTTTCTGGTTTTGTACACTAACAACCATAAACCACATCCAATTAGTGTGGACTGGGCTCCTCAGTCCTCACCCATCTCATTTTAAAAATGTCTCTCTACAGTTCAACACATGTATTTGAAGCCATTGGTGTGGTTGTAACTGTGTGGAAACTGAAGCACACTTTTGTCAACATCTTTTGGATAAATCAATAATTTATGTCTAACGAGTCAGTTAGCCACTTCCATAGGGATATAATTATTATTATTTTGTTTTATTTTAGAGGTTAGTTTGAGTCAGTTTCATGGGTTAGGACTTTATTTTCCAATAGTGACCATGTCAATTCATAATGAAAATTTTGGTAGGCTACTATTTTTTATTTGCTTATTGACTATGATGAAAGGAATGTCTAAATTGTTTGATCTAATACTATCTACAAATATATATTTATTTTTCGTTGATGTACATGTTGTTCGTAAATTATAACCATATTGTAGTTGCTCCTGTGGTCTCTCACTTAGATTTTAATTTGTTGCCTTCTGAAGCAAGTAGCTGCTGTTACATTGTGGTAAGAAGCGATTTTACATGGTAGTGCAATAAAATGGCATCCTTTGTCAAGCTTCACACCTAAAAAATTCATGGTCATGCAGTTTTTTTTTCATATTTCAAGTTCCTTTGCATATGGTTATCCTGAATAAACTACCATGGAAATCAACTCTGTTTATTGATCTGTGTCATGATGCACATTGCAACTGACCAATGGAAAGGGCATGTCCCTTTTATCTATGATTTAGCTACATTCTTAGAAGCATACATCGAGCCTTTCCTTCAGCATCAGGAACACTAAGAATTTATGCTTCTAGGTAAATTAATATCTCTGAATGTATTATGCATTCTGACATGAAAATCAGTAGCTCTAGGTGGATTTATTTATAAGTTTCTCATTTTAGTATACATTGTTTTGTGCTGCTCTCATTTAGGTGCCCCAATCTGTGCTAATTAATGTTGCTGAATGATTTAAGTTGGTGTTTCTGATTCCATAGCCACAAGCTCTAATTGATTAGGACGTAGATTGTTTATTTTTTGAAGCTTAGATTTGGTTATTTCCATTGACTTGGATGTAGTATAGATTTTTTTTTGTTATGTGATTTGTTCTGGAGAGTGTAGATCTACTGATTTATGTTGATTCGTATCATAGTTTCAACTGCATATTCAGTGGATCTGGTGATTTTTTTTTTTTGTTTCGGTGATTTGTTCAGGATATTTCCTTCTTATGACTACTTAGAGCATGTTCTTTTGTGGTGTTGAATATATTTAGGCGTTTTTCAGTACTTCAAAGAAAATTTTGACATATTATCACCTTCAATTTTCTGACAATCATTTCCTTAGTCGTTTTTTATGGTTACTTGGAGCCTTCTTTTTTTTATTTTGTTGGCTTTTCTCCTATCTTTTGGGTTTTCATGTCTAGTTGGGAACCCTTGTGTTGCTTCAGTGTCAAGAAACAGCTCAAAGCCAAAGCCCCCAATGTGTTGTGCACACAACATACACTAAACTGCACCTTTTCCCCCTCAATTGTACCAAGGACAATTATGCCCTTAGCTTGCAAAAAAAATATCTGGGCTTTTTTCTCCATATGATCCTTTATTTCTTCTTCTCTTCTTAGTAATAGGTACTTAGCTGGTCTAATGTTATATGATTTCTTTAGGAGTAAACTTTATTTAAGCAAGCTTTGTTGCCCAATTAATCTTTTGCCATTGATATTTCGGAACATAACGGTTCACCACATTGTTGTATTTTGTTGGTATAGAATTTCATTTTGTCTTTGTTTTTGTCTTGGTTTTTGCTCAATATCTCTAATGTATGGCTAACATCTCATTAGAGTTTGTTTGATTCATCATTACGATTATTGTATTTACATGTAAATTTACATGTGTTTACACAATTATTACTTATGTAATTTATAATTATTGATAATGTAATTTTGCTAATTTTCATGTAATTATTATTTTAAATTTTAGTTATTTATGGATGTTACTTTGGATTTTGGAAGTAGTTCCTAAGTAAATTTTAGTTTTTAATTTTAATTATAACTTACAATTGTAGCTACAGATAAATAACATAGTTGAAAAATGGGATTAAATGTTTTTCCATTTATTTTGTCTTTCTTTTCTCAATATCTCTAATGTATGGCTAACATCTCATTAGAGTTGGTTTGATTCATCATTATGATTATTGTATTTACATGTAAATTGACATGTTTTTACACAATTATTATTTATGTAATTTGTAATTATTGAGAATGTATTTTTTTTTGCTAATTTTCATGTAGTTATTATTTCAAATTTTAGTTATTAATGGATGTTACTTTGGATTTTGGAAGTAGTATGAAAATCAAATTGCTGGTATTTATATATTTTTTATTCCGAATTTATCTTAGTTTGGATTATGTTTGACATGAGTTCTTTCTCTTTTTATTTTGTTAATTTTCATGTAATTATTATTTTAAATTTTAGTTATTTATAGATGTTACTTTGGATTTTGGAAGTGGTTCATAAGTAAATTTTAGTTTTTAATTTTAATTATAACTTATAATTGTAGCTGCAATAAATAATATAGTTGAAAAAATGGGATTAAATGTTTATTTATTTATTTTTGTCTTTGTTTTTGCTCAATATATCTAATGTATGGCTAACATGTAACATCTCATTAGAGTTGGTTCGGTTCATCATTATGATTAATGTATTTACATGTAAATTTATATGTTTTTACACAATTATTATTTATGTAATTTATAATTATTGAGAATGTAATTTCTGTAATTCTTATTTATGTATTGTCATATTCATGTTCTGAGTACAAACTCATGTATACATGATCATTCTGACCTCATCAAATGTACCTCATCAAATGTCATTGTTCTGCATCCTAAGAATTGGGAGTATTAGTACATGATCATGATTGCCTTTTCTATGTCATTCTCTAATGTATGGCTAACTTCTCATTGGAGTGGGTTTGATTTATCATTATGATTCTGTATTTACCTGTAAATCTATAAGTTTTTACACAATTATTATTTATGTAATTTATAATTATTAGGAATATAATTTTTGTAATGTCATATAGTATAATTATTGGAGTTCAAACTCATGTATCTGAGCCATAAGATGTAAATCTATCGTGAGATGAGTAATTTGGTATATGCTCTTGTTGGAAGGAAGAGATTAATTGTTCCAGTGCTAAAATCTTCAAGACTCCATGTTTTTTTTTCATACATTTGAGCTCTTGCTTGTTTTTCCTGCTTTAGCTCCTTTCTTCTAGGTCTTTTTCCCTTTCTTATTTTAGAATCCAGTCACGTTCTTAATGTCAAAGTTCTTTTACTCGATCAATCCAGAATCCAGTCAAGTTCTTAATGTCAAAGTTCTCTGTTACTCCAATATTCTGGGCTTTTTTATTTTTCAATTGGGCTGCGAGAATGACGAAAGGGCCAAAGTAAAGGCTGTAAAATTGTAGCCCATTATGATTAATGAAATGTTAACTTTTTGATTTAATGGGCTTTGCGAATGACAAAATAAAATTAAAATAAAGGCCCATAGTTTGCAGCCCGTTAAGAATTCTGACCGTTCACGGGCTATGTGTCGTGCTTCATTTTTTTGGCAACGTGGAAGCAATCCAAGTAAGTTGGTTTTCATCCTACGCTTAAAATATGACCGATATGCCAAAAATCGGTCGTGAGATATATAGACACTCCCATATATCAACACACATCGACACGTACATTTAGAACGTACACACACGGTATATAGGCTTCACGTCGTCAAGCTCACCGGATGTCGAGGCCGCCGTCAGTGCCCATCCACGCCGCGGTAGCATCCCGGGTCTCGTCGTGCGCCGTCGTCGCAGAGGCGGCAGCATTCTGTACACCCCGGCCACCTCCTTCATTGCGCCGCCGCCGGCGTCACCCCCGCTGCCGCCCTCGCCAGCGCCGCCGCCGTTGCTCCTTCATTGTGACCTGGGCTAGCACTGCTACCTTGCGAGTCCATTGTTTTTAGTAATAGGTACTTAGCTGGTCTAATGTTATATGATTTCTTTAGGAGTAAACTTTATTTAAGCAAGCTTTGTTGCCCAATTAATCTTTTGCCATTGATATTTCGGAACATAACGGTTCACCACATTGTTGTATTTTGTTGGTATAGAATTTCATTTTGTCTTTGTTTTTGTCTTGGTTTTTGCTCAATATCTCTAATGTATGGCTAACATCTCATTAGAGTTTGTTTGATTCATCATTACGATTATTGTATTTACATGTAAATTTACATGTGTTTACACAATTATTACTTATGTAATTTATAATTATTGATAATGTAATTTTTGCTAATTTTCATGTAATTATTATTTTAAATTTTAGTTATTTATGGATGTTACTTTGGATTTTGGAAGTAGTTCCTAAGTAAATTTTAGTTTTTAATTTTAATTATAACTTACAATTGTAGCTACACATAAATAACATAGTTGAAAAATGGGATTAAATGTTTTTCCATTTATTTTGTCTTTCTTTTCTCAATATCTCTAATGTATGGCTAACATCTCATTAGAGTTGGTTTGATTCATCATTATGATTATTGTATTTACATGTAAATTGACATGTTTTTACACAATTATTATTTATGTAATTTGTAATTATTGAGAATGTATTTTTTTTTTGCTAATTTTCATGTAGTTATTATTTCAAATTTTAGTTATTAATGGATGTTACTTTGGATTTTGGAAGTAGTATGAAAATCAAATTGCTTTGGTATTTATATATTTTTATTCGAATTTATCTTAGTTTGGATTATGTTTGACATGAGTTCTTTCTCTTTTATTTTGTTAATTTTCATGTAATTATTATTTTAAATTTTAGTTATTTATAGATGTTACTTTGGATTTTGGAAGTGGTTCATAAGTAAATTTTAGTTTTTAATTTTAATTATAACTTATAATTGTAGTGCAATAAATAATATAGTTGAAAAAATGGGATTAAATGTTTATTTATTTATTTTTGTCTTTGTTTTTGCTCAATATATCTAATGTATGGCTAACATGTAACATCTCATTAGAGTTGGTTCGGTTCATCATTATGATTAATGTATTTACATGTAAATTTATATGTTTTTACACAATTATTATTTATGTAATTTATAATTATTGAGAATGTAATTTCTATAATTCTTATTTATGTATTGTCATATTCATGTTCTGAGTACAAACTCATGTATACATGATCATTCTGACCTCATCAAATGTACCTCATCAAATGTCATTGTTCTGCATCCTAAGAATTGGGAGTATTAGTACATGATCATGATTGCCTTTTCTATGTCATTCTCTAATGTATGGCTAACTTCTCATTGGAGTGGGTTTGATTTATCATTATGATTCTGTATTTACACAGAAATCTATAAGTTTTTACACAATTATTATTTATGTAATTTATAATTATTAGGAATATAATTTTTGTAATGTCATATAGTATAATTATTGGAGTTCAAACTCATGTATACAGAGCCATAAGATGTAAATCTATCGTGAGATGAGTAATTTGGTATATGCTCTTGTTGGAAGGAAGAGATTAATTGTTCCAGTGCTAAAATCTTCAAGACTCCATGTTTTTTTTTCATACATTTGAGCTCTTGCTTGTTTTTCCTGCTTTAGCTCCTTTCTTCTAGGTCTTTTTCCCTTTCTTATTTTAGAATCCAGTCACGTTCTTAATGTCAAAGTTCTTTTACTCGATCAATCCAGAATCCAGTCAAGTTCTTAATGTCAAAGTTCTCTGTTACTCCAATATTCTGGGCTTTTTTATTTTTCAATTGGGCTGCCAGAATGACGAAAGGGCCAAAGTAAAGGCTGTAAAATTGTAGCCCATTATGATTAATGAAATGTTAACTTTTTGATTTAATGGGCTTTGCGAATGACAAAATAAAATTAAAATAAAGGCCCATAGTTTGCAGCCCGTTAAGAATTCCTGACCCGTTACGGGCTATGTGTCGTGCTTCATTTTTTTTGGCAACGTGGAAGCAATCCAAGTAAGTTGGTTTTCATCCTACGGCTTAAAATATGACTGATATGCCAAAAAAATCCAGTCAGCAGATATATAGACACTCCCATATATCAACACACATCGACACGTACATTTAGAACGTACACACCTGGTATATAGGCTTCACGTCGTCAAGCTCAGCTGGATGTCGAGGGGCCGCCCGTCAGAGTGCCCATCCACGCCGGCGGTAGCATCCCGGTCTGCTCGTGCGCCGTCGTCAGCAGAGGCGGCAGCATTCTGTACACCCCGGCCACCTCCTTCATTGCGCCGCCGCCGGCGTCACCCCCGCTGCCGCCCTCGCCAGCGCCGCCGCCGTTGCTCCTTCATTGTGACCTGGGCTAGCACTGCTACCTTGCGAGTCCATTGTTTTTAGTAATAGGTACTTAGCTGGTCTAATGTTATATGATTTCTTTAGGAGTAAACTTTATTTAAGCAAGCTTTGTTGCCCAATTAATCTTTTGCCATTGATATTTCGGAACATAACGGTTCACCACATTGTTGTATTTTGTTGGTATAGAATTTCATTTTGTCTTTGTTTTTGTCTTGGTTTTTGCTCAATATCTCTAATGTATGGCTAACATCTCATTAGAGTTTGTTTGATTCATCATTACGATTATTGTATTTACATGTAAATTTACATGTGTTTACACAATTATTACTTATGTAATTTATAATTATTGATAATGTAATTTTTGCTAATTTTCATGTAATTATTATTTTAAATTTTAGTTATTTATGGATGTTACTTTGGATTTTGGAAGTAGTTCCTAAGTAAATTTTAGTTTTTAATTTTAATTATAACTTACAATTGTAGCTACAGTAAATAACATAGTTGAAAAATGGGATTAAATGTTTTTCCATTTATTTTGTCTTTCTTTTTCTCAATATCTCTAATGTATGGCTAACATCTCATTAGAGTTGGTTTGATTCATCATTATGATTATTGTATTTACATGTAAATTGACATGTTTTTACACAATTATTATTTATGTAATTTGTAATTATTGAGAATGTATTTTTTTTTTGCTAATTTTCATGTAGTTATTATTTCAAATTTTAGTTATTAATGGATGTTACTTTGGATTTTGGAAGTAGTATGAAAATCAAATTGCTGGTATTTATATATTTTTTATTCCGAATTTATCTTAGTTTGGATTATGTTTGACATGAGTTCTTTCTCTTTTTATTTTGTTAATTTTCATGTAATTATTATTTTAAATTTTAGTTATTTATAGATGTTACTTTGGATTTTGGAAGTGGTTCATAAGTAAATTTTAGTTTTTAATTTTAATTATAACTTATAATTGTAGTTGCAATAAATAATATAGTTGAAAAAATGGGATTAAATGTTTATTTATTTATTTTTGTCTTTGTTTTTGCTCAATATATCTAATGTATGGCTAACATGTAACATCTCATTAGAGTTGGTTCGGTTCATCATTATGATTAATGTATTTACATGTAAATTTATATGTTTTTACACAATTATTATTTATGTAATTTATAATTATTGAGAATGTAATTTCTGTAATTCTTATTTATGTATTGTCATATTCATGTTCTGAGTACAAACTCATGTATACATGATCATTCTGACCTCATCAAATGTACCTCATCAAATGTCATTGTTCTGCATCCTAAGAATTGGGAGTATTAGTACATGATCATGATTGCCTTTTCTATGTCATTCTCTAATGTATGGCTAACTTCTCATTGGAGTGGGTTTGATTTATCATTATGATTCTGTATTTACCTGTAAATCTATAAGTTTTTACACAATTATTATTTATGTAATTTATAATTATTAGGAATATAATTTTTGTAATGTCATATAGTATAATTATTGGAGTTCAAACTCATGTATACAGAGCCATAAGATGTAAATCTATCGTGAGATGAGTAATTTGGTATATGCTCTTGTTGGAAGGAAGAGATTAATTGTTCCAGTGCTAAAATCTTCAAGACTCCATGTTTTTTTTTCATACATTTGAGCTCTTGCTTGTTTTTCCTACTTTAGCTCCTTTCTTCTAGGTCTTTTTCCCTTTCTTATTTTAGAATCCAGTCACGTTCTTAATGTCAAAGTTCTTTTACTCGATCAATCCAGAATCCAGTCAAGTTCTTAATGTCAAAGTTCTCTGTTACTCCAATATTCTGGGCTTTTTTATTTTTCAATTGGGCTGCCAGAATGACGAAAGGGCCAAAGTAAAGGCTGTAAAATTGTAGCCCATTATGATTAATGAAATGTTAACTTTTTGATTTAATGGGCTTTGCGAATGACAAAATAAAATTAAAATAAAGGCCCATAGTTTGCAGCCCGTTAAGAATTCCTGACCCGTTACGGGCTATGTGTCGTGCTTCATTTTTTTTGGCAACGTGGAAGCAATCCAAGTAAGTTGGTTTTCATCCTACGGCTTAAAATATGACTGATATGCCAAAAAAATCCAGTCAGCAGATATATAGACACTCCCATATATCAACACACATCGACACGTACATTTAGAACGTACACACCTGGTATATAGGCTTCACGTCGTCAAGCTCAGCTGGATGTCGAGGGGCTGCCCGTCAGAGTGCCCATCCACGCCGGCGGTAGCATCCCGGTCTGCTCGTGCACCGTCGTCAGCAGAGGCGGCAGCATTCTGTACACCCCGGCCACCTCCTTCATTGCGCCGCCGCCGGCGTCACCCCCGCTGCCGCCCTCGCCAGCGCCGCCGCCGTTGCTCCACACGCTGATCTTGGGCTCGAGCCCCTTGATGGCGTCGGCGTTGATGCGCGCCATCTCCTGGTACACGCCGGAGCTGACCATGAGGTAGTCGCGGAGCGCGCCGTAGCTGCCGCCGAGCGAGCCGAGCATAGCGGAGAGGTAGGCGCTCTGGGCCTTGCCCATGGCAACCAGCCCCTCGGCCTCCTTGTGCTTGGCGTAGAGCTCCGCCTCGGCCTCCCGCTGCCTCGCGAAGAAGGCCGCGTCCGCCGACGCACGGCGCGCCTCCGCCTCCTTCTCCTTCTCGAACAGCAGCGCCTCCGCCGCCTTCTGCCGGTTGTACATCTCCCAGTTCGCTTGTTGCACCTACATATATATGTGCACAGAATACACGATGTCATGTACAATGTACAGATTTTCGTGTTGTAGAACCTAAGGTGAGTAAGTGACAAGTGACGTTCAGGTGGGACTAAAGCGGCACGAGTTTTGTCAAAAAAACGTTACATGCATCAAGTGACGCCATGAGTACGCGCGTGCGCCGCATAGGCTCAACACATGCATATTTGCTGCGTGCGCACCTTCATTTTGTAGTCGACGACGGCCTTGCTGAGGTGCTCGGCCTTGAGCTTCTCCGTCTGTCTCGCGGCGTTCGTGCGCTCCACCTCCACCTGCAGCTCGGCCTCCCGTATGGCCACGGCCTTGGCGGCCTCCACTTCGGACACCCTCGCCTGCCGCTCCCACCCGGCCTTCTTCATCGCCAGCTCGGCGTTGGCCTCCGCCACCTCCGCCTCCCTCTCGTTCTCGAACACCTTCACCTCCGCCTTCACCCTCGACTCCTCCTTGGCCCCATCGCCCTGCCGCTTCACCGTGTACACCTTCGTCTCGGCATCCACCTTGGCCGCGTTCTGCCGCGTCATCCCCTCCCGCTCCTTGGCGCCGACCCTCCCCTTCATCCGCGCCTCCGCCACGTCCACCTTCGCCTGGTTCACCGCCTCCTGTTGTGTCTTCTGCCCCAGGTAGGAGAAGTACTCGTGCCCCGGCACGTCGACGAGCTGCTTCACGTTGGCGTTGTAGATGACGAGGCCGAACTGGTTGAGCTCCAGCTGCACGTTCTCGAAGACGGCCTTCTTGAACGACTTGGCGCCCCTGAAGACCTCCTCCATGGTCATGGAGGCCGCGAGCACGCGGGTCTCGCCCTCGATGACGCCCTTCACGAGCTCGTTGACGTGGTGGGAGAGCTTGTCGTGCGGGGAGATGAGCTTGGCGTAGCGGAGTAGGCACTCCTCGTCGTCGGCGCGGGGCCCGATGGTGAAGACGGCGGGGAGGACGAAGGGGAGCTTCTCGGCGCTCATGGCCTGCACCTCGAAGGTGTAGTTCACCGGGGAGACGTCGAAGCGCGCGCACCGCTGCCCCGGCGCCACCCACGCCTTCTTCGCTAGCTTCACGTCCGGGATGCTGTACCCGGTGATCGCCAGGTACTCCGACGGGCCCGCGATCCGGTAAACGCACCCCATTGTAAACACCCCCTTGTCTTGCTACGTAGATAGCGCGATCTACTTGAATTGTAACAATTAATTAGCTTGTATAGTACAAAGACTTGCTCGGCTGGAACATGAATATTAGCGTACGAACATGCATGTTATATATGCGAGGGCGGCGTGTATGTTACTCTCAACTATGGAGAGACCAAAGCAGGGATGAATTTCCTCGTCATTGATGCGATGTTATCAACTTGGTTTTTTCGTATATATAGCTAGGTATAATATATGTCGACGTACGACGCATTGGTATGGCCGGGACGCAACGACATTCAAGGACAGAGCTAGGACTAAATTTTAGGTAGGCTAGAGTCACAAACGTAGACCGAAGATCCCTGATTGAATTGCTTCGCCGGCTCGCCGTGGCAACGACCCAAGCCCTTGCAGGCTGCTGCCGCGCGCCCTCGCGGCCTCGCCTCACCCCCTCGCCGCTGCGCACCCGCCATCTACGCCTCTCCTCGCCTTGCCCGTCGCCGCTTGCTACTTGGTTTGGGTTAGGGGAGGAGAATACTGAGGAGATGTGAGTGAGTGAGAAGCAGAGGAGGTTGTGAGCCTATGAAGAGAATGGGGTGCGACTGTGGACTGTGAGTAGTGCCTTCTAATGGGTCAACTGGTCGACTAGGCTATACTCAATTGAATAAAGCCCACGAGGCCACGACCACGAAGCAACCTCCTCTTCAACCTCCGCTCAGCACTCGGTGCTTCGGTAGCCTCCTCCTCGCCGGCTGCGGACTGTCTGTGCCGTGGATGCTGGGGCCTGAGGTCTAGCCATATGGGAGGGGGAGTCCGGCCAGAGGGAAGCGCGGGTGGCCGCCTGACCATGCCCGAAGGGAGGGTCCGCCCCTGACGACATTGATCTCGGGCCCACTTGCTATTAGGTGCAGACTCATGAGGATTAAGATCGAGAGAAAGGTACACGGGTGCATGCAATTAATTGGATTAATTCCTTATATGTCATGAAATTTTGCGAAATCCCTGATTGTATCACTGACATGTGAGGCCAGTGACACAATGAGTGACATATAAGGGGTGAAGCAAACTTTCGGTGGCATATAAAGAATTCACTCAATTTGTTCAAATTGTTGGAATGTTGATGTCAATGTTTTCGATCGGATCTAGACGAAGACTACGACGAGTCCTCCATAGTATAGTTCCCTGCAATTCCAACGAAATTCTAATGAGGGATGGGATAAGGACATGTACAATGGGCTTATATCAGCTATTTATAGTCTCTGCTATATAGGATTTTAGCGAATGTAGATGAAAGAGAATATAGAGAGAGAGAGAAATGATGTCTATAATGCAGTAGCCGGTGACATCACGCGAAACAAGAACCAAACGATGACTCTCGCTCCCTTTGTACGAAAGATTTGTCTACAACAAAACTTTTTTCGACCCCGTGTGCTCCCTGTTTTCTCTCTCTCTATTGATGAACTCGAAGCCGTGTTCCCTATTTCCTCCTCCGTGCACGCGAAAGGCTCCCCAGCCCCCGCTCGGCGCCTTTTTTTCCTCCGCTCGGTGCGCAATTTTCCCCAAGCCGCCCTCCCTATTTCCTCGCTTGCGCAGCCAGCAGCTCCAATTCATTCGTGTGCCCCTCCAAATCCCCTCTAATCCATTCGCGCGGAGGTTCCCTAGCCCCCTCCAGTCCATACCCATCCCCTGCTACTGCTGGTTGCGCCTCACCAACCATCACCTGGGGGAATCGGGGATGCCTCGGGGGATCAGAAAGCGTATTGTTTCGCCGCCGCCACCTCGGCCTCCGTCGGGATTGCAGCCAAACACCTTTTCGGAGGTTGGGACCGACAGCGCCCACGCCAGCACCAGGGTTTGGTGGGAGGGCGCATCCACTGGTAGCCCCGCCACGTCCTCATCTCATGCATTCCACACGGACAAGCCGCCAGACCATGTCGCGGTGGCCGAGTTCTCATCCCCGACTACAGATCCGCATAACTGGTACGGTGTTCTCTTCCTAATTCCTATTATGTACATTAGCAAGAAATTTGTTGTTGAGGACATCGATTCTTTGTGCTATAGTGACTGCAATTGTTTGAGTTTTGCCACTCAATTGGATTTGCGTTTCATTTTTACTGCTATGAATGTTCCCAAAACACATCTCTGTGCATTGTTGTCGTGACTATTTGAGTCTTCAGAATTAATTTTCATGGACTTGTTCAATATTTAAGGTAGCATAATATAAAAAGAAAAGAGACATAATGGTGAATATTCTTGTCAGTAGATCATACTACAGTTATCCTAGAAGATTAGCATGTGGCAAACATAGGAACATGTCTTGACATGGATCATGAATGGACAATGCTTTATGCATTTTGGGTTAAGCTGCTATATGAGGTCTAAAAAAATGTTTAAAACATCGAGCATCAAAGTAGAGCATATAACACTTACGGAAGAACCTTCTGTTAAGCATCACGGAAAAACTCACAGATAAAGGAGCAGAGTGGTTCTTCAGGAACACCTGAAAACAGCACGGTCAATCCAACTCTTCAAAGGGGACATTTTTGTGATAAACTTTTACCTTGTTATTAGCTGCAGCATGCTCAGCAACAAGCTGAATAGAATAAGGGGACACCGTAAGAAAAAAATCCAGCAATGTAGATATATTTTGTTTTCTCAACTGTTAGCAACAATTAATGTTACAATTGTCAGGAAAAAAGCACATCTACCAAACTAAAATGAATAGAGTGCAATTAGAAGCGATGGAATGGTCAAAATTAAACCCTTGGTAGTAAAATTTCTGTTGGCCACAAATGTCGACTATCTATCATATATTAAATTCATTCAGGGAACAAAGCATTACTTTCTGCAATGCAACTTGAGAAATCAAAAGTCGAAAAACATCTCCACAATCAATGCTAGTAGACTAGCATTGCTACAGTCAACCGAAACATGTAGAAAGTAGAAACTGATGTTACTCTGATATAATGATATAGCTGCATTTGTATTTTGTAACCAGTGAAACAATATAATTTGCATTTCCAATTTATGAAATTCATTTAGGTTACTTGATGTTTCCAATTCATTTAGGTTACTTCATGTTTGCATGTCATTCCTTTTTCAAGGGAAAGGATTATCGGTCGGCTGGTGGATTCCTAAATTATTTACAAAGTTCATCCAATTTTTTTCCACAACATGCTTCTCATCAGCTCCCCATCTCACAAAATTCATCCAATTTCCCTTTTCCACCACATGCTCCTCGTCAACCCCTCATGCCACAAAATTTTCACTACGTTGGTGGCACTTCACACTACACTCCATCCCTGACACCACGGTCACTAGAAGCCAAAGGGAGTCTATCACCATCACTCTCTAAATCGTGCAGTACACGATCCCAGTCATTCGTCCATATTGATAGTGGAGACGACGATGGAGAAGGTAGGATTGAGAAGTGCTTGAACTGGACAAAAGAGGAGGATGTAAGATTTATAAGTTTTAAATATAGTCATATTTATTAGTCCATATGAATAATTACATATGTTTTTCTTGTATGTTTTCAACATAACTAATGTTCTTTGTTAACAATGTAGATGAGTGCATGGTTGAGCAATTCAAATGATTCTATCATGGGTAATAACAATAAAAATGATAAATATTAGGGAGATGTTGCTACTGCCTACAACAGCACCACCCCAAAAAATCGGAGTCGACTAGCGAAGCAGGCCAAGGACTGTTGAACTTAACAAATGGGTTAATGAGTTCCAATGCTCTTGGTTGAAGGCTTCTCGTATATATGCTAGTGGATAGTTCGATGACCAATTGATGGACAAGGCCCACCATATCTATGGTGAAGACTACGGAGGATAGTTTTTATACATGGGTACTTGGAAGGCTGTTACAGACCAACCTAAGTGGCATGCTTACAATAAAAAGCTCAATGCGGCGGAGGCGGGGGACCACACATCATCTCCTATAAATATTGAAGATATCTCGCACCCGATAGGAACAAAAGCAGCCAAGGCTGAATGCAATGCCAAAGGCAAACCGAAGACAAAAACAGTAGAAGTTGAAGAGCTCGACAAATATCTGAATTTGCAGGCCGAAACTAAAAAAAATCGCAGCGGGGCAATGGAATTGCAAAAACATATCTCGGCTGAGAAGCTTGAAGCGGCAAGGCTTGCCCACCTTGCAACAAAGGAGAACAAGGAGGCTAAGATAATAGATAAGGAGGCAAAAATGATCGATAAGGAATCCAAAATGCGGGGAACATATACATGGCACTTATTACTCATGACACTAGTAACATGCTTGACAATGTGAAAGCTGAGCACATGAAGGCAATTAGGTGTATGCGGTTGAAGTTATTTGCCAATGATGATTGAGGTCGAGAGGTAAACCTTTTTTTAACATAGTATTACCTGAATTTTAAGTTAAGTAACATACTTGCAAGTTTAGTAAGTATGCTATTTTTAGCAGTTTTTGTCTTGCTGTTTTTCAGATCTGGAGCAGAATTTACTGGTGATACCTTTTAGTCTATCATGTGGAAAGCTTTTTTTTTACGGGACTCCACACAAGGTTTTTTTACTGACCTGTATGTATCTGCATATACATGTACAGTGCACGCAAGAGTTAAAATGCTTATAGGTCTTATTAGGTTCTTCAATCACTTGGATTGGTTCGTTCTTCAAGTGAATTATGCTTGTATGTCGCGAGATCTAGAGCTAATCTGGTTTGTGGAGTGGTGATTTGCTGTAGTGGAAATTTTAGGACAATTCTTAGCTTTTCATGGTCCATAATCATGTCGCGCTGCTGGGATAGTAATACTAGTTTATGCATTTTAGAAATTCATAATTCTTACCTTGTTTTAATTAATCATTTTGCGTTTTACCTGTTTGATTGTTGAAGTAGTGGCACAGACTATTGTAGATTTTGTTATCGTTAGCTCAGATGTTTTTTTTTTGCAAATCACCTAGTACAACACATAGACGTCCACACATACGCACACCACCACACGCATACACTCACACACACGACGCCTACTGAAGACCAGACGAGCGGAGCTTGACGAAGAAATGACAAAGTCACCACCGTCGCTTCGCTTGCGACGGGTACGTCGCCTCCCACTGAAAGAAAATCCTCCTTAATAAAACACACAAGGCCAAACCTAGAGTTTGAACCCTGGTAGACTGGGTACAGCCAACTCCACTAACCATCCAAGCAAGACTTGATTCTCTAGCTCAGATGTTAGTGGTAAAGGTGTTGGTTGTAGGGTCATGCATGTCTAGGTTTCTGTGTGCATGCCAAGTACATACTAGTACTACTACCGGAGTTAGGTACTAACAATCAGTTATAGCTATTTAATCGTAACATATATACTAACATGGCCATTGTAAAAAATTCATCTCCTTCCCCAATGTAATGTGCCAGGAGAAAATAAGTTGATAGTTGTTTTTTTTAGAGAGAGCTGATCTGGTTTGTGGGAGAGTGCGCTTTCTGTTTATTGTGACTAATAGAGTATTACTTTGGTGATCATCTTTTGAGCGACTTGAGAGGGCCTTGTCATATTTGTAAAGCCACCGCAATAGTTTCACATGTCAAATGGTAGTTGATTTTCTGCTGCCTAGTGGAGGCTGTCACATGATCTTTAGGTTCATCCGCTGCATGCATGTTGACTATGTTGATATGCTTTGGTGAACAGCAGCTGTCACGTATATCATCTCACGTCTTTTTAGTTATCTCTTAGGTGATATAATTTGGTGATCATCTATTAGGTGATATACTTTGGTGATCATCTTTTGAGCGACTAGTACTATTTGGTTTTTACATGCTTATTGTAATTTTGGATTCCTGTATGACACTGTAAGATTTGTTCATGTGATTTATGAATGAGTGAATGACATGGAAGGATTGATGTGCCAGGTGACATAATTCTAGCTTGTTACTGAACTGTTAATAGTATCAACTGTATGTTTTGAATGAATAGAATGACTATTTTGAATGAATGAATTGGTTGAATGCTCCATTGTAACTGTTCTAGAATGTAGCACTCTTTGAATGACTATTTTGAATGAATGAATTTCTGAGGAATTGCAGCAAGCAGTTGAATGAGCAGTATCAGCACGCCATAAACTTTTACGTCACCACTAGTTCACATATATGTGAACAGTGAGCACCAGTTCAAATGTATATTAGCACCAGTCACACGCTATATCATACAAATTATCATTATTTATCTATTTCAACTATATTCATTTTCTTTTAATCATGTATCCGAAATTAAAAAAATTAAGCAATACAAGTAGTCCACAAAGATGAAAATTAGAGGTGATCATCATATTTCTTAGGTCCATGAAAGTATTAAAAGATTGGATGATCTATAAAGACAAGTAAAAAGATAACTCATCGTATAAGCTGTCTTTAGTGCTGTCTACAGGTGACATAAAGAGTTACTATAGACAATAGTTGTCTGTACCATTGTACATGCCTCAAGTACTTCATAGCACGATGACTTGATATTTTTAAAATGTAATTAACAGAATTGCTATACTATAATCAAGTGGTCGCATAGGCGAGCGTAAAGTCCTCGCCTAAGTTCCATTGGAATTACGCGCCCGGCGGCCGGTGTCCTCGCCTATGCGACCACTTGACATTGGGTAAGTTCCATTTGGAATTACGCGCCCGGCGGCCGGCGGCCTCGCCTATGCGAACACTTGACGTCGAGCGATGCATGCACCAGCATGTTCATTTGTGTATGCTAGCAGTTTCGTCGTTGACACCAATGGAGACATGGGACCTAGTACATATTTATCCTGTGGTCGCAGGCTCGCAGCACCTGGTAAATCCATCCGTTGATTCCGGCCAGTTTTATCATGGCACACTGGTTCATAGTCGTTAGTAGATTAGAGCTTACCGTTACTGTCATGTATGTCCCGACCGATTAGCTTAGCCTCAAGCATGACGTCATTAACGTACATAATGCCTTTACGTACGTAGTTTGAGTGCTTGACCAATAAAACGAGCTTCCTGACGACGCTACGCGCAGAGGACTGGAGGGTACCGTTGCCAAACATTTTGGGCTCGTCAGCTGGTTTCTTTCTTTCTCGAAACTCGGGTTGATCAGTAAAAGTGGCTCTTTTTTAGTACTAGCCTAACTATGCATATGTATGAAATTTCAGCCTTTCGGGTATGATTTGCATCCAATCTACAAGACATGTAGAATCTTTTCATAAATCACATGTAGATAATTATCCATAGAAGATCAATCCTTCAAGTAACGTATGCATGTATGCACATACTTATCCACAAAAGATCCCAACAACTTAAAAAGTGGGGAGATAGGCAGATTCACCATCATCACTGAGTCTTTCTTGTATCTTTATCTTTACTTTTTAAAAGACTTTAATGGTGGTGAGTGATGCGTTCTTCGTATCCTCTCCGATCCTCACAAATCGCAACCCTCATCCCCTCGAGAAATTGTGTACCGACGTGTGGACCCAGCCTCATCACCTCGGATCCATTGCGACCCCTTCTCTTTGGAAAAATTTATATGAGCGCAGCGCGCCGCCTGAATCCCTCACGAACCTTCTATTTTGCTACTTCTGATCGCGCAACTTCCCCCGCTTTCCTCGTCGTGACGCCCCCTTCTCCCTTCTCCCTAAAACAAATCCCAACAGCTCGTCTTCCCTCCCAATCAGCGTCGCCTCTAGACCTTTCATCTACCTTCGCCACCCAGGTAGACCATCGTGATGTGGTCCCAACCCTTCACAGCCAGCACGATTGCCTAGCGCCCCATGCTGTGTGGTAGCGCCGGTGCGCAGCTTGCGAAGATGAGACAGACGCGACGCTAATACTCCAGCTCCATTGCGCCCTGCACAGTAAAGCTATCGAGTAGGTAATGCTTCAGTTAAAGTAAGCAATTCCTCTATCCAATTTTATTCTTTGATATGCATTGTTGTTTTGTGGTTATTTTTCATCAATGCACCCTGTGAATAGCACAAAATTTGTCGCTAATGAATTGTACTAATCCCGCCTACAAGATGTTTGGGAGAAAAATAAGTTCACATTGAAGCCTTAGGAGCTGCTGCTTGGGCAAAATGCCTAGGACAACAAGTAGCGGCTTTCTTCGTGCTAGAATCTCTTTCTAATCAAGACAGCAATAAAGCGGCATTCGACTTGAACTGAGGATTCGGAAGCATTTGATTTAACTAATCTTCTGCACGTAATGCAAGTGATGTTGGTCTCACTTTTTATCTTTATATATGCTTCAAAAGAGTTTATTAATCTGCTTTGGGTATATATTCTAAAAACAATGCTTTGATTCATGTATATAAAGAATTGTTTGACGGTGTTAAATGGAATGAGTTCGGTCAAGTGATTACTTACTCTTTATGCAATTTGTTGCAAACCTAGCCTATTGTTATTTCACTAATTTCTTGATTTCCCTTGTGTGGTAAACATCATATCAGGTTCAATTACAAATAAGCAATTAATTAAAGTTTTTTATTTGTTTTCCTAGCATGGAGACGTAGCCAAGGGTGTAGCATAAGACGAACACAATGTCAGAGGCGCGACACGGACCACAATGGAGCTCAGCCATGTGTCTTGATGGGTTAACAACGTGGCGCAAGCCAAGCCAGGCAGTGGTGGCGCGATGTGCCGGGGTAATATGTTTTTTACCAGCTAAGTTTGTTATGTCTTCTGTTGAAACTACTTACATTGATATCGTACCAAACAACATTCACAAAGCCGCTCCCAAATCACAACAACGACTCAACGAGTCTCTGTGGAGCTTTAGTAGTAGTTGAAAACCATATCTCAGAGGGAGACATCCCTAACATAATACAAAACAAGCAGCAGCATACTCATCTTTTCTTGCACCCTCTCTGTGTCAGAGCTCGATCAGGTCTCGTGCCGAAGCCAAGTCTGTGTTGTAGGCTGAGGCTTTGAGCACGACAATACGTGTGGAGACACGACGCGGGTTGACACGGATCTCAATAACAATGGCTCGATGTACTGTAGTAATATGTTGTTCTATCCATAGCAAATCACAGACACTCAGCTATTAATAGTAAAAATAAGTCACAATCATTAAAAAAAAGTCATATTTTTAGCTATTAATAGTAAAAATAAGTCACAATCATTAAAAAAAAGTCATATTTTTAGCTATTAATAGTAAAAATAAGTCACAATCATTAAAAAAAGTCATATTTTTATCTGTTAGATTAAATCATACTAGACACACATCTCAAAGCTAATCCGAAGGCAAAAATATTCCGTTTTTAATTAGACTTAGAATTGTGCGGGGTATGCATTGTGGTTTACTCGTGATCGAAATCACCAACACACGACTACCAAAAATGAGAATAATATCATCCCACTAAAAACATGAGATGATCTCACGGTGGACCAACCCATTCACGATAGGATGGTTCCTCAAATCAAACACACAAGTAATTGATCTGTTGGTCTAGGTTGGTCCATCTAGAAACAAAATACATGGGCCTTGGCTCTGTCCTCCCCTGGACGCACACACAAAGGGGGTCATAACTGCCGGCCTTTCAGGAATTATCAGGATTATTTTGGGTTGAGGTGCGTACATGCACAATGTGATGTGACTTAGGATGTACTTGCCAACAAAACATATAGCCAAAATTGGCTATACAACATCATAATTTGGTGTCATTAACTGTAGAACACCAAAATTTATGTCTTTGCTAGAACACACTACTAAAATATGACTCTTTGATGTAGGACAGTGAGGTTATTATAATAATATTAATAATAATTTTGGAGGGAAAACATTTCAAAATGACCTTCATGTCTTTATCCTTTTCTTCTTTCTCCTGTTTCTTCTCCATGACCTTTGCTTCATGAAGAGGACGACGATGGCGACAGCATCTGCAAGAACTACGATGGCAGACGATGTTGCACAACAAATCTCACTGGTGCAGTCGATCGTGGTGCAGCACAGTTGGTTCTGTGTTCCTGGTGAAGGGATACAGGTAGGCTATACTAGCTGGTAATTCAAAAATTCTACCACATAAACTAGGAAGCTATGCAAGCAAGAGATCATAGATCGTTACCACTAGACGCGCAATGCAGTGGAAGAAGAGTTAGAGCAGTCTAATCCAACGTCGAGCGCATCGATGTAGTGGTCGTAGTTGATCGTCCAGCATCCTCGATGCTGATCTTCTCTTCTAGCAACCAATCGTGTTCCTTGTAAAGATCGTGGACTGTCCTCGTTCAGCACAACAGCAATCGCAGCAGCACCTCTACGGTATTCACATGTCCAGGGATGGAACACCGAACGCCAGTGTGCTAGCACCACCTCGCATGGTAGGGCCCTCAAGAAGATGGTGGCTAGAGTTTTGGTGATGCAACTCACGTCATCTGTCCCAACAGCCTCATGCATCCTCTTATAAAGAGCTCATGACAGATTCTATCTGAACTCGTTTGTTCAAACCCGTTAAGTGTGTGACCTTGTAAGTTCATACGTAATCGATTGTGATTCGGAAACACCTTTCTGACCACGGGTCGTTAGAAGTTCCTAGCAGGATATAATGATTCCCGAATACACATAAATTATATCGGACAAACCTTAATGCAATATTGTCTACGACTAGGTCATTATCACTTACAACCAGCTCGTATCTCTATACGACCAGTTTATATTTAGTCATGACCAGTTCGTAACTCCTTACGACCATTTAGTGGTTATGTTCAACCAGTCTACGATCAACTTGTATCTCTATACAACCAGTCTGTATCTGGTCGAACTGAATGACCTGCTTGTGTATTCTCCTTTTGCCTCACGATATTTGGTTGAACTCTAGGTGAGATAATTTTTCATTCATAGATTGTTCAATACTTTCTCGATCAAGTGACGGATAACTTCATGTGGTCGACTCTTCGACCACTAGTGACATGGTTATGCACTTTCTTTGTCTAACCTCATCAAGGGGTCTAGAGATATCTCTCATGTTATGTTAGGATGGGCAAATCTCATATCCGACCAGTCACATCCCTCCACATATTTCATAGCATACCTAAAAGCTATATTTATAACTACCCAATTACGGAGTAGCGTTTGGTAACCCCGAAGTGTACTATTACACATATAGAAAACTATGTTGATCTCAGGTCTAAGGATTATACATCATCATTGCATCAGACCAATTGATGACATATAAAATCATAACAATTTCAATAGTGTCTCAAGGTGGATCAATCCAAAACCATGTTCTCTAACATGTGTTCACATTATTGATTCGATATCCCCATAACCATGACCGGTGAAACATGATCATCAATCAATACATATGTTGGTCAATAAGTCACTAGTATTCCGACCAGTGACATCCGACCAGGGATATATTTAGAATGACATCATATAAGTTAAATAGCTTTACCAACAAGTCACATACTTGTTAATCTTTATAACTGATAATTCATTCAAAGAATATAATAACATTTATTCAATAACTCATAAACAGACGTGGTACAATCATCTCTATGATTGCCTCTAGGGCGTATCATCAACACCCGGGCGATGCGAACACAGAGCTAGATGAGGACGTCTGGAATGAGATGTCGTGGGGTTACCGAGCGCGGACATGGCGAGCATGGCAGCGGTGAACACCAACAGCGAGGGAAGGCGGTTGCACTGCCGCCGAGGCAGGCTTGTCGCCGTTCACCGAGCGGGGTACCTCGACGCGGCCTGTGACCCATCGCCTCCAAAGCCCTCATCGTTTGCGCCAGGGTGCTCACAGGAGAAAAGGTCGTCGTCGCCACCGCCATTGATGTAGATCTGGGGCTCCTCTACCGCTGGTGAGGCTTCCCCTACCTTTTCTCTTCCTCCTACGCTACCTACAAACCGATTCCATTGATTCCCGTCGTTTCCTCGATTTGATCCGCCAACGTCGTGTTGTCCCATTCGCCTCCTTCGTTTGTCGCCGCCACGGGTCCGCGCCAGTTCTCACCATCACGCCTCAATGTGCCATCTTGGCCCCAACCGAGACCACTCCACCTTCGTCATTCACTGCAGTAGCTCGCCCTCGCGGGCCGCTGGACGCGTTCTGTTCGATCGGCCCTGTCCAAATCTGGTAGGAGTAGGAAGAAGAAGAAGAGAAGGGGCAAAATCAACAATGGATTAAGTACATTATTCGTTCCTCAACTCTCGCCCTAGTTTAATTTTCATCCCTGAATTGTAATACCGGATAAAACGCGTCCTCGAACTGTCAATACCGTGCAAAAAATGTCATTTATTCTTTTTTTAGAGCTGTTTCGTGCCACCGCTCCAAAAAAGAATAAATAACAGTTTTTGCACGGTATTGACAGTTCGAGGACGCATTTTATCCGATATTACAATTCAAAGACGAAAATTAAACTAGGACAAGAGTTGAGGGACGAACAATGTACTTAATCCACCAACAATTCATCAACCTTCTCTCTCCTAATTTCACCGTAAATGATATTATAATGGCACCAGTGTCCTACAATAAAGAGCCACATTTTAGCAGTGTATTATGGCAAATACACGAAATTTAGGTATCCTATAACCAATGACACCAAATTGTGATGTCCTGTAACCAATTTTGCCAAACATATATTGTCGCATGTAATCATTTGTTTTAGAAAAATATGCATTTAACACCTTACACATTACATGTTGTTTAATATAGTTGTTTGTGCGATAGATCGCTGCTAAAATGTCATCCTATCCGGGCAGTATCATATTATCTTTTCTGTCTAGCCGCGACTGCACAATCACCATGCTGCCCTTGCAATCGCCAGGACCACAAATCAGAGTCGGACAGCTATGGGCCGGGTCACACATGATGTAGTGCTCCATAATGATTGAAAAGGAAGGCACGAGGATCTGTCGCCCGACCCATTTTGTTTAGCTATTGACATATATCATATGTGGACCGCCTTACCACCAGTCAAAAAAAATCGAGGCACTCAAATGTTTTCTTTCTATGTAAGCATTTTTCAACCTGAGTTTCAAGATAGTGGAAGCGGCATTATCAGGACAGATTTCTGAACATTGTTTTCACTTTTCAGTCCCTTATTTCTACCTGGCAATAAGATTGAAAGATATATAATCCATCATGTGATGAGCAGAGAGACAGTTTTATTTCTGTGGGCGCGCGTGCATCAAATCGAGCTCGGAAGGACAAAATGGAAACAGAAATATGCGAGCCACCCGGGGTTAATACATAGTCCCGTAATGCAATTGCTATGCGCTAGCATGTATATGGACATTTATATGATTCTATCCGTGCTCTTTCATGCCCGAAACCGTGGGAAAAAAAGGCCTGGAAGGCTGGAACGGTCTCCTCGCAATTCATGTTTGGTCCCTGTTTGAAACATGGAATTTACATAGGATTTTCGAGGAATTGTTTTGTTTTGTAAAAACTTCCGGCGTTGTAATTGTAAGGCATGATCTTTTTCGGCAAGGGCATCCTTGAAATACACGTTTGCACAGAAAATTCATTATATTCAGAGAGAGAGCGGCTATAATTCCTCCAAGGTATTTACAAGTGCTCCCTTTCAAATGGACCGAAGGTCTTAGATATGACACATATTTTTCCATGTCATATGTAACACTGTATACCAGGACTAATCTGAAAACAAAACTGCACTGTAGCACCGTAAACTTGCACAGTTGTATGAGTTGATTCCATGAACTTGAAAATTATGTTGCAAGATCCCTAAACTTGCTAATTTTTTTCATCTAAGAATCCGAGACTATGATCAAATGTGTAAAATTTAGCAAGTTTAGGAACCTGAGGACATAATGTTCAAGTTAAGAAACCCAAGCAATATAATCGTGCAAATTTTGGGAGCTTGCAGTGTAATTTTTTTTTTCTAAACTAAACGTCGTTCAGCCAAATTCAGGCAAGTGCATTTGTACCAGGGGCGGACCAGGACTAAATGTTAGCTATTGCGGGAATCGCAAACGTGGACCAAAGAGGATTACCCAAAACCAAAAAGAATTCATAAACAAATTATATTGCAATCATAGTAATAAGAGTATACAACACTAAATGAAATCAACAACTACAATCCGCCTACGAACATGTGAAAATAAAGGTAAGACGTGAAAAATACCTTACAAATGAAGCTCACTCAACAATTTACCATCAAGTCATCGAACATAATAGTTTGAACAAAAGATAAGATATGAAAGAAACAACCTATCGATAGAAAGAATGATTAGTATTTAGTAGTGTAGCAATTAGTTGATAATAAATCCATTTCTACCTAATCAAACAAGTAAATGGTAAAGAGTAAAGACTTATCACCTAGATACTTACTATTGGAGCTTTTCCCCATCTTATTGCCGCCTTGACCTTGACTTGACACAATCTCACAATCACTGAATCACACAATGTTCAACTTAACAGTTAATACTTGAACTCACAGTATCACACAGTCGCACACCGGCACACTCGCACTGGAGTTAGTCAGAGACTTTCAGACTTACTGACTGACCAGTCTGGAGACTGGAGTGGACCGAGTGGCCGAGTCAGTGGGAGAGCCGGAGCGGAGAGGGTCAGAGGGAGACTGGGAGTCTAGCCTCTGGGAGTTGCCCGCCGGCCGGCCGCCGCGCCGCGCGCCCTAGGCCCTTTTCAGCACATGTACTTTTCAGCGCTTCACTCTTTGGCATATTCCCACTACCACAATGCACAGGCCCGTACATCCTCTACACTGGATCCGAACCTGCCGCGACTCACCAACGTACCCCTACCCGTTGCTGTCTCACTGACAACCGCGCGCCACAACCTTACACCCCACAATCGTAGGTGACACCCCGTCAGTCGCACTCTGCGGCCGCACGAACTTCCCATACTTATCCGGATTCGCACCCCGTAGGACGTGGCATCCCCCACCCGTCCCTATCTCCCCGCCGGTGTAGGCCTCCACCGCCCGTCTCTTGCCGCAGGAGTAGGTGTCGTCCCAGACTCCCCACCCATCCATTTTGTGAAAGGAAACTTCGGTGGAAAGCCGCAAAGGATCAGTAGGCAGGCAGGCAGGCAGGGAGCCCATGTCGAGCGGCGACGCTGGATCGGACCCTGGCCCAGGCCAGGGCCCGGGCGCTGCACCGCAGGAGGTGGTTGTGGCTGTTGCAGAGGCGCCGGCTCCGGGGGCGGCGGTGGTCACCATCGTGATCTCGCATCCGGGGGAGGAGGTGCCCGAGCCGAAGGGAGTCGCCCCGGCTTCTCCAGGGGCAGAACTGGAACTGAGATGCAAGATAAACGTACATAAAGTAAAGCGTTGAAAACAACTTCTGCAAGAAGAGCCAATTTTCCAATATGGATCAACATTCTAGAATATGTAATTGCACAAACGTGGAAAATTAGAGAGCCCGATCAGTCCAGAAACAATATTTGCATACCTTTCAGAAGAACAACACACAATTTTCTACGTGGAAAATGGATCAGCTGTAACACCCAAATTCCCGGATTTGCAAAGTCTTCGTGTGTTCAAGGATCAAGGAAGATCAAACTTCGAAGTTTTCCCGAAGTGTTCAAGATTCGGTTTTTCCCCGAAAGCCCTGAGTTCTTCCTCCCCCAAACCTCTCTAACCCTAACCCTAGCCCCTTCCCTAGCCCTGCCGATCGCCATGCCTGCTCGCGCCGCGCTCGGTCCTCCACCCCGCCGGCCGCGTCAACGCCCGCCGCGCCTCGACTCGCCCCATCCTCTCGCCCGCCTCATCGCCGCGCAGCCCGCGCGCGCCTCGGCTCTTGCGCCGCGTGCCGTCGTCAACGGCTCTCCCGGATCAAGGCTCCTCGGCCTTTAAAACCCGGCGCCCTTCCTCTGCTCCTCTCACCTCCACCCCTCTCTTCCCAAGCAAGACCCGAGCAAGAAGAAGATCGAGCAAAGGAGTCCGGGAGACTCACCTTCGGAAGCTGCTACGCTGCGTGGTCCCCGCTCGTCGTCGTCCACCGTGCGCCCGAGCCTCTTCATCTTCCTCGTCTTGCGCTTGCTCGCTCGCCGCCGCCGCTCGGTGAGCCTCGCGCCGTCGCCGTTTTCCTCCCTCCCACAGTGCGCGCCGCCCGAGCCCTCTTCCTCGCGCGCGCGCCGCCCGTTCTCCCTCTCCCTACGCCTAGCGCCTCTCCTCTCTGCTGTGGAGGTCGGCCCGAGCCCTCGCCTTTTTTTCCTCACCATGGCCTTGCTGCGCATGCGCGCACAGCCGCCCGAAGTCGCACGCAGGGCAGAAGGCTGGCCGCAGCCGCAAGCATGAGCTGGGCCGGCATAAAACCGGCCGTGGGCCACATTTCCTTTTCCTTTTTATTTCTTTTTCTTTCCCTTTTTCTATTTTGTTTTTAAAAGAGATGCTTTAAAATCTCTTTTCTCCCTCATTTCAACTCCAAAAATTGCGAAGTTTGTTTCTAAAAATTTCTAAAATCAAGCTCTTCCTGTTGGTGCTAGTTTGGTTTATTTTGGAGTTCATTTGTTGAAGATTGTTATTTATTTATTTTGTTTGCTCGCTTGTCTCTTTTCCGGTACGATCGATCGCGTAGAGTTCGGAGAAGCCGGAGACCCCCACTTCGATCAAGCTCAAGAGTATCAAGATCATCTAGCCCTAGACCCAGGCGAGTCAACACTTTGATCATATTGAACCTACATTTTATGCAAATTATGTTCCGTTAAAATATCAAATTGCATGCTTTAGTTTCCTTATGCAAATGTATGTTAAACACCCTAAGGTAGCTAAATGACAATTTGATGTTTAATTATTAATACACCATCCCTTGATAATTGAATTGCCTTAAACCCTTGTCACCCTAGTAAATATATGGTAACAATACTAGTTTTTAGGCTATACTTAAGCGCCATGCTAGCCTTGCTTAAGTATCGGGGTATTATCTACCCCATTCATCATCTTTTAAAAATGAACATGGTTTTTGGGCAGTCATTGGATGTAAATGACTGAGATGGTTGTGTTGATGTATTTTTCCTATCTCTCAAAAACCCTAAGAATTGCTTATCACATCTGGGCGGATGGTATGATGGATGGTATGTTGGTGGGTGCTAATGCAGCCCAAGGAATGTTGGTTTGTGGATGGTATGTGGTATGAACCGCCCAGATGGTCCCTAAGGACTTAATCCTGTGATGACCTCCCAATGTAAAACAGTGCGACCACATGTCTATAATGGTGTCGACCTGGCTAAATAATTTGTATCCGTTAGTATGAGTTGCACCAGGCAGATGACCCGCTACGCCATAAGCCTTTGTGGTTATGGGTTGGGGTGTACGACTTACGGGTCTATGTGAACGTAAGCCGTGTGGCGCAAGAGGGTCCAGGAAAGAGTTGACGGGTCTATGTGAGCGTAACTCTTCTCGGTGAAACCTTAGCGGGTGTAACAAATCTTGGTGGATGCATTGTAAAGGCCTTGTGACGATCTCCCTTGACTCACATGTCTCACGAAACATGTGTACATGTCAAGATGATTGTCTCTTGTGGGTAAAGTGTACAACCTCTGCAGAGTGTAATAAACTGATCGAATAGCCGTGCCCACGGTCATGGGCGGACATGGGAACTTACAAGAGTTAGTTCTATTTATAAAACCTTGTGGGCGGGGTAAAATGTGTTGGGTCGTTGTGACCGGTTTTGGTTTTCCACAGGTGGATGTACCCCAGTGATGTTAAGTGGTGGATGTAACCGCTATCAAAACTAAGCATGAGGTGGAGGTAACCTCTACTGTTATAAATATTGCACAAGTAATCTCTTTAACAAAATGCAATTTGGTTAAAATGCTAAGTGATAGGACTTTCTAATATTGGTACTCAAAATACGCTTATGCAAATAAATGAACCCGAGCCATCCTTGTTAAGCTTTGCATGTATATTATTGCATCGTGTGTTGGCTCGCGAGCACGGTAGTTGTGATCATCCTCGCTCTTTCCCCCCAACCCCCAGAACCCGCAGATCGTGGAGACTTCGCCTACTACGAGGACCTGGACGCCGAAGAGCAAGGAAATGAAGAGGAGTAGTATAGTTCTTGTAGTCTAGGTCTCGCCTCGATCAGTTGGCTCAGTTGGTACTTGTGTACCTCCTATATTATCCAAGCCCTTGGCTAATATCGGTCGTACACCTAGTACCCCAGTCGCTTGCCTGTGGAGAGACTTGCTCTACCCCTTTTGCTTCCGCTAGCGTACTCGAGATTTTGTAATGAACTCATTTGGCCTGATCGGCCCTATTGTAAACTCGATCCGACGTGGTCTATTTGAACTCTAATGCTTGTATTAATGAATGATTTGGTCTACGCGATGTATGAAATGATTCAGCAATGTGTACTGTGAGCGCTATCTACTGATCCAGGGAATAGCGCAACTTTATCACATAGGATTCTGGATTACGAAATCCGGGTCCGACATCAGCACACGCTTGACATCGATTATTTGGAAAACTGCTAGGCACAAAATCGTAGGTGGCAGAGGAGACAGCTGCACATCATAGAGCACATGACACACACATATACATCAACGGCCATACCAAAGCAGGAGCAATGGGGAGAAAACTGCCATGGGAACCTCCGGGGCCAGAGGGAGCTCGCCGATGGCGTCAGCATTGGCCGTGACCTCGATGGGGCATTGATCAGAGGTGCAGGCTAAAGGGCGGTGGAGTGATAGGCATCAAGTGCATTTTTAGGGAGAAAATGGGTTACCACTGTAGAGTGGAGGCAGAACACAGCCACAGGAGGTCATATGGCAGAAAGGAAAAAAGCCAACACAAGAAAGATTAGAGGCAGCGAACACCACCCCGAGTAGACGAGGGCAAAACCCAAATTAAGGAGAATGAAACAAAAAAACACAACAAGCAAAAACCTTCGCTTTCTTCTTACTAACATTGTAAATAACCTGAAGGAAATAGCTAACTGCTAACATTCTCCCCCTTCTTACTAACAACTTTGCAACAGATATTCAATTAGCGCCTGGCCTAAGGCTGCTCCCAATGGGCAGTATCTTAGTGCAGTTTTTTAGTACATGAGGAGTGTTAAGATACTATTTTCGTAATGCATTGTTTCTTATAGTTTAGTATCTTAAATTGTTTTATTTAATTACATGTATGAGCTGTTTTGCGTTGGATTTCGAGCTGAACTAGTATCTAAATTAGATACTAGACTACCATCTCTCTTCATTAACTATGGTGTCACATCATTATTTTGCCTACATGACATGCTAAGATACCAGCCAAGGTGAAGCACTGGGAGCAGCCTAACTAACAACCTCAGAATAGACATTCAATTAGTGCCTAACACCTATCTGTTAGAAATCTACGTGCAAGGAACATGTCGCTGCAATATATTGCTCTAAATTAGTCATTAAAATGTGATTCATGGAACTATAGACTTCACTCAGATTTAGAGGGAGGAAATTAACATAAATATTTGATTACCTCGAACACGACATAGCCATCCATCTTAATTGCTATCTGTAGCGAGCCGGAGATCTGCTTCTATAACTGAACTACATCATCCAAGAAGAAACAGAAAAAGGAGAAAAATGAGCAAAACAAGAGAATAGTACTATATATGATAAATAGGCCAAAAGATCGAGGTTCTATCACAACAGGAACCACCCCATGATAAACAAGTAAAGAAAACAACAGGGAGCACAACGGAAATACCATACGACAGAAAATAGGAATGCGGGGCCAAGCAAGGATGCGATGTCGTACGCCAGCACAGCCACGAGGACATCGCAGCACTAGATCTCCACCATTGAGGCGGCGGCGATGCCCGCTACGTGGTGGAGCGAGGGGGCAGTTCAAAAACCACGTCGCATCCTCTTCACCCCCCACGAATCATGGCAACCGGCGGCCATATCGCGTCGTCCTCCCTATTCGGCCGATGCCATCCAAAGTCCAACGCCCCACTACGGACCTGCTACCATGCCATAGCTCCGGCCGACGTCCTCCTGATGACCGACGGGCAGATCGTCGGCAGCGCGGAAGGCCGATGCCACGAGGTAGGAGGAGGAAACGGTGTGGAGGGAGGAGGGACCAGCGGGAGAGGAGACCAGGAGGAGGCGAGGGCGAGCTGAGAGAGGAGAGGACGACCGGTGGCGGCGGCCATGTGAAGGAAAGCGAGAGGGAGAGAGAAGGGTGCCCTCGAGTGCTCCGCGAAGGCCGATTTCTTGGCCGCGCAACCGCCAGGGTACGGGGCCACACGGATGGCCGGATTGCTTCCAGGATGCTTCGTTGTTTATGGTAAGAAACTGGGCTCGGTTCGTAAATAGGAGGTACTAGTCATTGTAAATGTTGATCGTTTTATAAAATATTAAAGAGAAGCAAAAAATCTTCATATATCTATGTGTTCAATCTCTTGTTCTATTCTTGTATTCTTACATTGTTCTTATGATTCTGAGTCTATCTACGAGGTAATCGCTCGGACTGTACTCACCAGCGACGGTTCCTCAACACGTTATCAGCACGATCGACTCTCTTCACATCGAAAAGGTAACCGTCGATGAACGACACTCGTAAATTGAATTGTTTTTTCTAGATCGCTTTCAATTTTGCAATTATTGCTTTCTAGATTATTTTATACGGTGCAAATTTGTTTTGATCAACCGCGAACCGACTTGAAGTCGCCAGCTAAGCTGATCAGTAGATCGTATGAAAAAGAGGATATTGATTGCACTATAGATCGTTGCATGAATAGCATACATTGCATGAACAATCGCATCGCATAAACAGTAATTGCATGAAAAAATTATGCGGCCTGAAGACCATCGGCCAACAGCATTGGCCCGAAGTCACGCCGGCCTGGAGCCGCCGCCGGTGCCATCGACACCGCCCCCGCACGGGTTTTTCCCCCTCTGCGCCGCCTGAAGCCGACGCCGCCCTCACATGCCCACAAGGCCCCACCGCCGGCCATGGAACTTGTCCCCGCGCTCGCGCCGCGCGCCGCCTCGCCCGGTGCCGCTGGCCGCTGAGGTGATGCGCCGCACTGCCGCGCCGCATGGGCTCCCACACGGCGTCGGAGCATTGAGCTGCGTCCGCGTCGGCCTTGCACGGCCGGCCGCACCGGCCGCCGCGCGCGCCCGCTCCGCATGGCCGCGGCTCGCCCGCCTCTGACCACGGCCCCGCATGGCCAAACCGCTCCGGCCACGAGCTCGCCTACCGCGACGCCTCGCCCCACATGGAAGCGTCGTGCTCGCCCGCCGCGCCGCGCCGCCTGGCGCCGCCGCCCCGCCGCTACCGCCCGGCGCGGCCGCTGCGTGCCACACCCCGGCCGCCCCACATGACCACCTGCGGCGTCGGCTGCCCTGCATTCTGCACCACGCGCGTGTGCCTTGCGTGCTACACCACGCGCTGCCGCTTCAGTGAAACAAGGGGCAGGAAACCCTACGGGGTGCATCCCTTTTACTCCATCCGTGTAGGGTCCAAGAAAGCCAGCCAGTGGTTATGAACCAGTCATGCAATGGGCCAAAGTAGGGTGGCCAAGCAATGGGCCAAAAGAATGCATCGGACCCAAAAGGAAAAGCACATACGGGAGTGAAAAGAAAAAGGAAGAAAAAAAAAAGGAAAATTAAGAAGAAAAAGGAGATTTTCAAAAAGGGCCTTCGAAAATCTAAAAATTACAAGAATTTTTTGCGAATAAGGGAATTGTGCAGAAAACCTCCTGGAAATTGGAAAAAAATTATGTGAATTTTCTCTCAGAACTGAGATTTCATGTTTTAACCCCCAGAAATTGCAGAATTCGCCGAAAATACTTTTTTCCAACAGAAAAGGGTCTCGGGAATTCAATTTTTGAATCAATTTTTGCATTTGAAGCATGTTTAACTTTGTTATTATTATTTCTATGCAATTTATTTATTGTATTTACTGTTTTGATTATCTGTGATTGTTATATTGCTTTTAATCACTGAAAATAGCAATAAATCATGAAAAATGCATAGAAAAATACGGGATCACGAACCGGGAGTTCGAAGAATATTATGAGAATTTTGCAACCATTTTATGCAGATTACTAGCAGTAATCTTATGAATTTTTGCATGAATATGAAGAACACTGGCATCACGAATCATGAATTCAAAGAACTGACCCAGCATGGCCAGAATTTGTACAGAATTTGTACAAGTCTTCAACTCTGTGATAATGTAATCACGGATGAGCAAAAAATCGAGAAGACTCTCTACCTTTCACCCGAACGCGGTGCAATCCGCACGCAACTATCGTCAGGATGGCTACAAGCAGTATGTCGAATTAATTGACATCATGCAAGTTGCGAAAGCTCAAGATGATGTTTTAAGAAAGAACTACATCTCGCAACCACCTAGTAGCAATGTTGGCCATAAAGCCACTACTAGCAGTTACAAGGTGATGAAGCCTCTCACGAATGAGAGGAGCAAGAAGGGTAAGGTAGTGCGTCGCACGTTATTGATGCTTTCCAGTCTAAGAAGAAAGGCAAATGACAGCATGTGTCACACCTCACCATTGCAGGCACAGAGGGTCCACAGCCATTAGTTGCACTAATGGATGTGGACAGCCTAGTAGCGGCCCCCCATCACCCCTCCTTTAGACATCGCAGCGGCCGCAGTCGTAGTTGCCCAAGAGGAGAAGATCGCCATGGAGCAGACTGAGGCAGAAGTTCCTGAATACTTCGCCGATTCGATCTAGTGCACGCATTGCACTTGGATCTTTTATAGAAACTTGCAGTTTGTAATTGAGACAAAACATTGAATTATTGAATAATGGTTACAAGCTCTAGGAGAGCAAAGCATTAAATTCTTATGATGAGTCCTGCAAGACTTATTCATGTATTTATAATAGCAAATTATGTTCTGATATTTGAAGTATTTTTATTTATTTGTTGCTTGCTTTCTGCTGTATATTAATAAAGTATATTATATTAGAACGCGTGTGACGCCCTATGAAGAAAGTGTGCTTAGCAAGTAGCGACACAACGAATACCATCCTGAGAGAAACGAAAATTTTTCCAGTCGATCAGCAAGAATGCTGGTAGTCTTACGACAATCGCAGGTAGTGATACTTGTATAATAGGCCCAGGAAGGACCACAATTATAATCACAATGGGCACAACTTTGGCCATTGAAGAAGACTTGTTGTACCCAGAATCGACTAGAACTCTCTAGGATATTTGCGCTAACAGTTTCTACATAGAGATTGAAGAAGAGTATTGTAAGCAATACCTACTCATTGAAAAGCGTGAAGAAAGTGGAATAATAGTATTAGAATATATTTCTTCATATGAAACTAGGCTATACTACACTAATATTAAGACACCTGCAGCCTATACTGCCCTGGAAACCGTATTTAGAAGCTCTGAACTTTTCTATCTCTAGCATGATAGATTATGCCGCTTAGGTCTTAGGATAATGAGAGATATAATTAACAATTCACAGGGACATGATATGAATGTAAAGAATTTTCCGAATCAAGAAGATTTTGTTTGCCCTGCATGTGCCACCGGGAAATTAATTACTAGACCTTTTGTTCCGAAAGCGAAGGATAAAGTCCCTATATTCTTGTACTCGTATCCATAGAGACCTTTTGCGGTCCTATACAGCCCCTGTAAGGGCTATTTAGGTATTTTATGGTGTTCATCAATGCTTCCTTAGAATGGTCGCACGTATGTTTATTGTCTACGAGAAACCACGCTTTTGCAAAACTAATCTTGCAGATAATTAAAATTAGAAATATTTTTCCCGATCATCATGTGAAGTTCACCTGAATGGACAACGCCGGAGAACTCACTTCGAAGGCATTTGATGATTATTGCATGAAAATGAGAATTAAAAGTAGAGCATTCTGTACCACATGACCACACCCAGAATGGACTAGCAGATCTTTGAAGAATTGTAATTTACCAACTACATGTTGGGGACTCGCAGTTCTGCTCGCAGCAGCTCTCATCAATTTTAGACCGTCGGCCTATAACATCCATCCACCTATGCAACTAGCGCAAGGGTCAGCACCGAAAACTTCTCATCTTCGCAGGTTTGGTTGCAAGGTTTTTGTACCTATACCACCACCGCAGCGAACTGCAATGGGCCTTGTCCGAAAGTCTGGGATATGCATTGGTTATGTGACAGCATCTATAACCAAGTATTTGAACCCTGTGACTGGAGATTTGCATAATGCCCGATTAACTGCTAGTATGTTAGATGAGGTTAGTTTCCCGTCATTAGGGGAGGAAATCAACTCTTGATGAAAATATCGAAAATAACGTGGCAAGCCACGAGAAGTCCAGAAGACAATTGAAGTCCAGAAAACAATTGAAATCCAGAAGATAATTAGAATCTATGAATATGACCCGCACACTAGTGAAGCAAATAGAGAAGTCCAGAAGATAATTGAATTGAAGTCCAGAAGACATTTGAAATCCAAAAGATAGTTGATTTGCAAACATTAGCGAATCAACTGCCAGACCACTTTAGTGATTTGAAGAGCGTGACCAAGTCGTATTTGCTTACAAGCAATGCACCAGAGAGGATTGAAATACCAATAAAGGTATCCCTAATCCCGTCCTAAGGCCTCTAAAAGGACGAGAACTCCGGTCCCTCGAATCCAAAGTAACCAAAGAGACCTGGTGAAAAAAAGGATAAGAAGGACTTGACACAGTCGATCACCGTAGTTCCCCAGAACCAGAAGGGGAGCTAGTTGAGACCTGGCCCCGGTATGAAACCTTCAGAAAAGACATACCAGAATTGAACATCCCCATGAAGGGAGACATCAGCATGGATGTGTGCGCGCACATCGGAGCTGAAAAACTAAAGGGACTTGCCCCGTAATTGGAAGCAGCGGTGAGCAAGTAGAAGCATTAGAAGGATCGCCCCTTGAAGAAATAGCTATAAACTTTGTGACTTCGAGAGAATCTTTGAATATGACAACAGCCAATGTCGATATTTATTTTGCAAAAAAAATTACCACAATTATCGATCTTGATCCAGAGCCTGCATCGCTCGCTGAATGTAAGAAGAGATTAGATTGAGAAGATTGAAAGAAGACAATAGAAACTGAATTATTCTCTTTGAATCAAAGAGAGGTGTTTAGGCCTGTAAGCCACACACCTCCCCATGTGCACCCCGTAGGACATAAGTGAGTATTTGTTCGAAAGAGAAATGAAAAGAAGCAAGGCTTGTTGCACAAGGTTTCACTGAATGTCCAGGAGATGATTATGAAGAAATCTATTCCCCGGCCATAGGCAGAACTCCCTTTAGATATTTATCTCAATGGTAGTGAACTTGAAGTTAGAAGTGAAATTGATGGATGGGGTACCAGCATACCTTTATGAAATATTGGATTCGGACATTTATATGAAGATACCTAAATGTATTCATGTCCCGAATCAAAACAGAGCAAATAGAAATCTGTACAGTGTGAAACTCAGAAAGTCATTGTACGGACTTAAGTAATCAGGCAGGATGTGGTATAATCGCTTGAAGCGACTTTCTATGCAAGAAAGGCTACACGAACAATGAGAATAATTCATGTGTATTTATACGACGATCTCAGAATGGATTTTGTATAATCTCAGTATAGGAAGATGATCTGAATGTCATCGGAACCCTGAAGGATATTAAGAAAGCAAGCTCTTACCTGGAGTCGGAGTTCAAAATGAAAGATTTGGGTAAAATAAAATATTGCATAGGCTTGCAGCTTGGGCATGCCCCTGAAAGGATTTTAGTACATCAGTCAACCTATACTCAGAAAGTATTAGAAAGGTTCAACTTTGAAAAAACATACTCTTCGAAAGTGCAATGGTCGGAAGATCTTTATAGCAAGACAAGGATTTGTACAAACCTAGAGAAGAGGGGGAGGAAGTCTTGGGACCGGAATTCCCATACTTAAGTGCAATAGGAGCACTCATGAATTTAACAAATTGTACTAGATCAGGCATTGTATTTACCGTAAACCTACTAGCAAGGTATAGTACAGAACCTACTAAAGGCATTGGCAGGAAATGAAGGACATCTTCTTATACCTCTAAGGAACATCTGTTCTACAGAAAGAACCAAGACCTAACTATGAATAGCAATGCAGATGACGGGTACCTGTAGGACCCGTATATAGCCAAATAGCAAACAGACTATGTCTTCCTATGTGGTGGAACTGCAATTCAATGAAAATCGTCTAAGAAATGTCTTGTATCGACTTCGACGAACCACTCGGAAATCATAGCACTGTACAAGGCCTTACGAGAATGTGTTTTGCTTCGGTGGATGATTTACCACATCCAGCAGTCGCGTGGATTGAATACCGCGTAAACTCCCACTATTATTTATGAAGATAATGTAGCTTGTGTTGCACAAGTGCAGACGAGTTATGTGAAGAATCCTCTTACAAAGCATACCAACCCCAAGTTTTTCTATACTCATGAATTACAAAAGATGGACGAAATTAAAGTACTACATACGAAGTCATGTAAAAATCTCGTAGATTTATTCACTAAGTCACTTCCAGCATCTAGCTTTGAAAAGTGCATACGTGGAATTGGAATGATGTGACTTAGAGAAGTGCAGAATTCAGGGAGAGAATCTTCACAAACTCATTATTTAAGCTTGATTATGAAGATCGAGTACCCAAAGAGTAAATCCTGGAGATTGAATGAAATTGGGTGAATTGTACTCTTTTTTCCTTGACGAGTTTTCCCTGAAGTTTCTCGGATAAGGTTTTTAACGAGGCAATTCATGTAGCACAGCAGACATGTTTCATGTACTCTTTCTCTATTTTTTTCACTGGGGTTTGTGGAGTTTTAACAAAACATGGACATAAAGGATGAGTGCCCAAGGGGGAGTGTTAAGAAATCGGGCCTAGGATCGAGAGTCCTGGCCCAAGGTGGGCTCCTCATTCCAAACTCTAGCAGGGTCGTAGCCTATAAATAGGGGGTACTAGTCATTGTAAATGTTGATCGCTTGGTGAAGGAATAAAGAGAAGCAAGAAGTCCCTCAACATCTCTGTGTTCAATCTCTTGTTCTATTCTTGTGTTCTTACATTGTTCTTTTGATTCTGAGTCTATCTACGAGGTAATCGCTCGGACTGGACTCGTCAGCGACGGTTCCTTAACAGTTTACAAGGGTGCCTACCGGCCCACGCACGAGCACTGATTGGATCGGAGCGGTAGGACGAAACGGCAACGCGTAACTGCCTAGGGACGGGGCACGAGGCATTGGTCCATTGGAAGACCTAACGTACGCCACACGTTCCTGAGCTCACCACCCCATTTGTGTAGTTACCCTCATGTGCGTGCATGTCCACTCGAGCTCGTGCTTCCACACGCTGCTATCCGCCTAGCCCCTTACTGGAGTCCACATCCTCTCGTGCCTCCTCCGCAGTCCACACCAGCACTACTACAGAAAAGGTCATTACAAACGATTAAAAATCATCATCACAGACGATTTTCTAAACCGCCTGACTTTATGGGTCTGTGTTAATATGAGGTTATCACAGACGACTTTTGAACCGTCTGTGAAAAAAGCTATCACAGACGGTTTTGAACAATAACCGTCTGTGATAGTCAATTATCATAGACGGTTCTTATTCAGAACCATCTGTGAAAATAGACTATCATAGATGGTTTTTTTTAATAAAACACATATGTGATAGTTTTTTCTATTGCAAAAAAAAAATCGAATTTTAAGTCAAACCAATCAATTGCTAGATAGTAGTTTCCATATGCTCTTTCAATAGTTTGCAAGAAGGTAATTAAAAGATACTCTCTCTCAATCAATGACTCTCTCTCTAACGTGGATGAGGTCGAGTAGAGGCATCCATCTCGAACAAATCGGCATCCCTTGTTGACCACAGATGGGGGTCCTCACTGAGAACGAAATCTGACAAGATGGATGGGACGAAATCAGAGTGGGGAGGAAACCTGGATGGGGATTTAGGGGCAAAACTTCGTTCTCACCTGTAACATCTTAATTTTCTGAGCTTTAAAAATATTTTGTTTAGTTAGTAATTGAAAGATTCACCTTATAGTTTTATTTGAATTTTAATCAAGATTAACATGAACTTTCTATATCAAAACAATTTAATATGATTAATGTTAATATAAACATTTGTCAAAACTATTTTATTTGGGTTCTATGTGCTTGGATATATTTTTTAGATTTTTCTAGAATTTTTCCGACTTCATTACTATTTTCTAATTGCCATTCGCATTTTCTCTATTTTCTAAAATAGAAAACATATTTAAATCTCGGTAAATCCTCTTGGGCCGAAACCCAATCCTTTTCAACCCTCGCCCTGTTACTATGCAGCCCAGCGGGCCGTGTCGCGCCCGTGCTTCGCTGATAGGTGGTCCCCACCTATCAATCTCACCTTCTCTCTCTCCGCGCTAGCCACACTCGGTCACACCCGTCAGTCTCACTCACGCTGTTTGCACCGCGTTCGCACCCGAGCCTCAGTCGCTGACTGGTGGGTCCTACCAGATCTAATGTAGATCATCTCCGAGTTCGGTTAGGATACGCCACCATCGTTGCGCCTTGTTTTTAGGTGTTTGCGCCACGGACTCTCCCGAGCGGGAGGCCAGCCCACGGCCTTCGCGCCTCTTCCGCAGTCACTAGAGTCGAAGCGCAAAACCCTAGATGCCGGGAGAGCTCGAAGAAGGATCTGCACTACCACCGACTCCGACAAGCATTTTCGCCACAACCAGGGCCGCTCAAACCGCGTGGTCTACACCTTCGTCATCGCACGGACGAGGGCTACACTTTGGACGCCTTCACTTTGCGGAAGCACCGCCGTAACCCTAATCACGTCAAGCCCGTGCCTCCGCCGCCTCTTCAATCTCATCACCAGCCACCACAGTCGTCCTTGAGAGTCCGTGAGCACATCTACAAGATCCCCGCGTCACCCTCTACATATTGGTATCATCCACCGTCGGCGAGGAGCCACCATTCGCCGCGACCCTCGGTTCCCGAACCTCACCGTCGTCGATCTGACATGGGCGTCCACGTGTGCAGCCACCTTAGCTCCCCAGTCTGCGTGTCATCCTACGTGGCACCACGTGTGTGCATACGTGCCACCCAAGCCCAGCCCCAGATCCAAAGGCTCAGTAAACCTAGTCTACCATGAGCATACCCTATGACATGTGGGTCCCACATGTCAGTGCCTATTCATTTTCTCCGGATTTATTTTAATTCGGAAATTCCAAGGCTGATGTCATGCTTGCATCATAATCCTATTTTTCCAGTAGAAAAATAAATACAGAAATCCCATAAATTCCTTTTTTTGAGTATTTCTTTAGATTAGATCTTCCAAAAGTCATATCATTTGCATCCGAACTCCGATTGAGCCTATTTAAATTTCTAAATTCATCTAAATTCGAACTCTATTTTATCGAGCTCTATTTTTATTTATTTATTTCGTTTGCGAGTAGACGTTGATACTTGAGAGGATTTTGAAGGAGTTCACTAAGACCATGACCAGTACCAAGATCTATTTCAAGGCAAGTTATACCTTTCATCATATTGATTTCTAGTTTTCAAAATTATTTTAATTCAAATTATTGTATTTACTTTAAGTAATTATTTAAATACTTTGGGATTAGTTATTGATCCAAATTGTTTATATCTAACTTGTCTATTGTTATATCATGATATTTTGTCACCCTAGATTGGTTCATTATTTAGTTGGTATTACCATAGCACCAACGTGGGTTGGTTAGATACGATTAGATTGCTTAACCCTACAACGAGTCATCATTTCATGTGAGTTGTAATTATAAACTTGACTAAGTGAATATGGAACTTTGTGATAAAATTGTGTGTTGTGTGCTATTACTCGTTGATTGCATGTGTTGCACTTAATCAACTAGGTGATAAAGGATTTGAACTGAGACAAGTTGTGGATACTAAGTGATATAGTGGAACTTTTTGAATGTGAATGATAATCTTCGTGGCATAGTTAGAAATTGGAAGCCTTGCCTTGATCAATTAAAGACTTAAGTTTGTGCGTCATTGAATTGAGTCTTATTGTACGAACACATGCCTGGTATGAGACAGACCTAACTTAGTAAGTTACTGAGTTTCGACATTGATCGCTCAGGTTGTAGGTTAGGAGCTCAATGATGGGTGGAGGTGTGAACTACCATGTAGTTACATTGTGGGACGGTTCACCGCTTCCCTGTCCAACGGTGTGTGTCGCGCCAAAGCACTATGTTTGGGTTGGCATAACGGTAAAGCACACTGGGGTGTCAATGTTTGAGATGAAGTTTCAGAAAAGTTTTGTTATGGTTAGTGCCTGCTATACTGATTATATCATGTGGATAAAGTGTACAATCTCTGCAGAGTGTTAAACAAATCTATTCAAATAGTCGCGTCCGTAGTCATCGACATGCTCGGAGATTTCACACTAGGAATAGTTTTCATAAAACATTTGGAAAAGGGGCTGTGTGATACAAATCATATGACTATGTGAAAATCGCAAATATTTGTAATTGAGTTTTGTATAGCATTTCTGATAATACCATTAGCCTTCTCTCCATCAATTTAATTACAATGGTTGACGTACACACGCACACAGAAAAACACAACACTACACATGCTAGTGTTATATATAGGGCGTCCCGTTGCACACGCGTGATGCAAGGTTTTTTATTCTGCTGTGTTTAAGTACACTGAAAAATACAATCAAATCGTACTTCTTGGTACAAACATATATATCAATACACATCGACACGTACATTTAGAACGTACAAGTACAGGAACGTACACACCTGGTATATAAGCTTCACGTCGTCAAGCTCAGCTGGATGTCGAGGGGCCGCCCGTCAGAGTGCCCATCCACGCCGGCGGTAGCATCCCGGTCTGCTCGTGCACCGTCGTCAGCAGAGGCGGAAGCATTCTGTACACCCCGGCCACCTCCTTCATTGCGCCGCCGCCGGCGTCAACCCCGCTGCCGACCTCGCCATTGCCGCCGCCGTTGCTCCACACGCTGATCTTGGGCTCGAGCCCCTTGATGGCGTCGGCGTTGATGCGCGCCATCTCCTGGTACACGCCGGAGCTGACCATGAGATAGTCGCGGAGCGCGCCGTAGCTGCCGCCGAGCGAGCCGAGCATAGCAGAGAGGTAGGCGCTCTGAGCCTTGGCCATGGTCACCAGCCCCTCGGCCTCCTTGTGCTTGGCGTAGAGCTCCGCCTCGGCCTCCCGCTGCCTCGCGAAGAAGGCCGCGTCCGCCGACGCGCGGCGCGCCTCCGCCTCCTTCTCCTTCTCGAACAGCAGCGCCTCCGCCGCCTTCTGCCGGTTGTACAGCTCCCAGTTCGCTTGTTGCACCTACATATATGTGCACAGAATACACGATTGTCACTATCAGATGTCATGTACAATGTACAGATTTTTCGTGTTGTAGAACCTAAGGTGAGTAAGTGACAAGTGACGTTCAGGTGGGACTAAAGCGGCACGAGTTTTGTCAAAAAAACGTTACGTGCATCAAGTGACGCCATGAGTACGCGCGTGCGCCGCATAGGCTCAACACATGCATATTTGCTGCGTGCGCACCTTCATTTCGTAGTCGACGACGGCCTTGCTGAGGTGCTCGGCCTTGAGCTTCTCCGTCTGCCTCGCGGCGTTCGTGCGCTCCACCTCCACCTGCAGCTCGGCCTCCCTTATGGCCACGGCCTTTGCAGCCTCCACTTCGGACACCCTCGCCTGCCGCTCCCACCCGGCCTTCTTCATCGCCAGCTCGGCGTTGGCCTCCGCCACCTCCGCCTCTCTCTCGTTCTCAAACACCTGCACCTCCGCCTTCACCCTCGACTCCTCCTTGGCCCCCTCGCCCTGCCGCTTTACCGTGTACACCTTCGTCTCGGCGTCCACCTTGGCCGCGTTCTGCCGCGTCATCCCCTCCCGCTCCTTGGCGCCGACCTCCCCCTTCATCCGCGCCTCCGCCACGTCCACCTTCGCCTGGTTCACCGCCTCCTGCTGGGTCTTCTGCCCCAGGTAGGAGAAGTACTCGTGCCCCGGCACGTCGACGAGCTGCTTCACGTTGGCGTTGTAGATGACGAGGCCGAACTGGTTGAGCTCCAGCTGCACGTTCTCGAAGACGGCCTGCTTGAACGACTTGGCGCCCCTGAAGATCTCCTCCATGGTCATGGAGGCCGCGAGCACGCGGGTCTCTCCCTCGATGACGCCCTTCACGAGCTCGTTGACGTGGTGGGAGAGCTTGTCGTGCGGCGAGATGAGCTTGGCGTAGCGGAGGAGGCACTCCTCGTCGTCGGCGCGGGGCCCGATGGTGAAGACGGCGGGGAGGATGAAGGGGAGCTTCTCGGCGCTCATGGCCTGCACCTCGAAGGTGTAGTTCACCGGGGAGATGTCGAAGCGCGTGCACCGCTGCCCCGGCGCCACCCACGCCTTCTTCGCTAGCTTCACGTCCGGGATGTTGTACCCGGTGATCGCCAGGTACTCCGACGGGCTCGCGATCCGGTAAACGAACCCCATTGTTAACGTAGCTTGATTCCTTGTCTTGCTACGTAGATAGCGTGATCTACTTGAATTGTAACAATTAACTAGCTTGTATAGTACAAAGACTTGCTCGGCTGGAACATGAATATTAGCGTACGAGCATCCATGTTATATATGCGAGGACGGCGTGTATGTTACTCGACTATGGAGAGACCAAAGCAGGGATGAATTTCCTCGTCATTGATGCGATGTTATCAACTTGGTTTTTTCGTATATATAGCTAGGTATAATAAATGTCGACGTACGACGTATGGTTTGGCCGGGACGCAACATTGGTTTAACCGGGACGCAACGACAGTGAGCGGTAGACTAGGACTAAATTCTAGATAGGACGGAGTCGTAAATATGGATCAAAGACCTCTAGGTGCTTGCCTCGCCGGCTCGCCGCGCGCTCGACGACCCGAGGCCTTGCCGACCGTCGCCGCGCGCCCTCGCCTCACCCTCTAGCCGTCGTGCGCCTCACCTCGCCGTCGCCGCTCACTACTTGGTTAGGGTTAGGGGAGGAGAAGATTGAGGAGGCGTGAGTGAGTGAGCAGAGGAGGTCGTGAACCTATGAGAAAAATACGGTACGACTGTGGATTGTGGGTAGTGCCTTCTAATGGATCAACCAGCCGGCTAGGCCAGACCCAATTGAACAAAGTCCACGAGGCCATGACCATGAAGCAACCTCCTCTTCAACCTCCACTCAGCATTCGGTGCTTCAGCGGTCTCCTCCTTGCTGGCCGTAGACCGTCTGTGTTGTGGTTGTTGGGGCCTGAGGTCTAACCATGTGGCAGAGGTGTTAGACTATGTGGCTAGGTTTTGAACTTGTGACGGAAAACGGAAAAGGATGGTGTTTTGGTCTTTACATGTGTAGGGTAACTCAGAGGCGATCGTGGTCTACGCCGATAACCGGGAGATAGCTTGGTACGAAGTTATAGTCCAGAGGGTTGAGAATGCTGGAGAAGACGGTCGAGCTCGGGTTGGGACGCGTGGAGATCAAAGATAGATGATGCGTGTTGGTGCTACGGAGGTGTGGTTCAGATGCTACGACATGCGACAATTTTAAGGTTTTCAAAATTGGATTGGACTGAATTTTGTAACTTAATGTATAAGCCTACGTATTGGGTGAATATTGGGCCGTACGTGGGTGATTTCGTGTGAACGCGGTAGGCAATTAGGTTTTTCTCTCGTGACGGTTTGGCGGCGGTTTGATGTATTCTCACGGGTATGTGAGGTGATGAGGATTAGGGCCGTCGGCATGAAGTGCTAGCGGCGGCTACTTGAGGAGAGGTGCTTGTGTCGGCTGATTTTTCTTAATTTGTACGTGATTAGTGCTGGAAATTGGTAGGGCATTAAGTGCTGTGTACTAGAGGAAAACGCGGTGCAATGAAAAATAGAGAAGATGTTCGTGGCTGGCTTTGGGCTGCCGGTTTTTTGTTACCGTGAGATCCAATTGACTTCTCTCGTGAGATCCTGAGTACGCGAGATTTTTTGGCCGACGCAAGGGCTAGCGGCGGCTGTGTCCTGCGGTTGTTTACATTCGGCAGGATTGGATTAATTCATTATATGTTACTGGAATTTTGTAAAATCTCTGATTGTGACACAACAAGTAATATATAAGGGATGAAGCTTTCGGTGGCATATAAAGAATTCACTCGGTTTGTTCAAATTGTTGGAATGTTGACGTCAACGTTTTGGATCGGATCTAGACGAAGACATTGACGTGTCCTCCATAGTACAGTTCCCTGCAATTCCAACGAAATTCCAACAAGGAACGGGATAAGTACTCCATAGCACAACTGCACAACGACTTGATATTTTTTAAAATATAATTAACAGAATTGCTACACTATAATTAAACATTCGAGCGTGAATATCTACATGAGCTCAGGCGGTCAGGCCCTATATATTTTTGATCGATCAGACGTGGTGGTGTATGAACTATGAAAGATGCGCGCGGCTTTTGCTGACGCGCGCGCGGAAATATAATCATAGTGCGCGCGACGGCTGCCGAACTCGTTGGTGTATATCGATGATCGATCGGCAAAGTCTTCGCGAGGATGATATATAAGTCTAACGATCTCATTATTGTCATCCTGACTACCGGGGGCGAAGCTTCATGCAGGCCAACATGCCCTTCCCTCGTTTCAACATCTTTATATACATAATTAAGAAGTTAGTAGTTTATATTAAAAATCAGTAGTTTTGCCCTATTTAGTCCATCATTTTTAATTTTAAAGCTCAATTTTCTTATGTTGATGCTTTATCTTCATAAATAGCTCCCTCTTGATTTTTTGCGATTATCAATTGCTTTCGAGCAACCATTGGGTAAGTTCTATTTGGAATTACGCGCCCGGCGGCGGTCGTCCTCGCCTATGCCGCTATGCGACGACTTCACGCATGCACCAGCATGTTCATTTGTGTATGCTAGCAGTTTCGTCGTTGACACCAATGGAGACATGGGACCTAGTACATATTTATCCTGTGGTCGCAGGCTCGCAGCACCTGGTAAATGCATCCGTTGATTCCGGCCAGTTTTATCATGCATGGCACACTGGTTCATAGTCGTTAGTAGATTAGAGCTTACCGTTACTGACTTACTGGTTCATTGTACATGCCCTAATGCCTTCACGTACGTAGTTTGAGTGTTTGACCAATAAAACGTGCTTCCTGACGACGCTACGCGCAGAGGACTGGAGGGTGCCGTTGCCAAACGTTTTGAGCTCGTCAGCTGGTTGCTTTCTTTCTCGAAACTCGGGTTGATCAATAAAAGTGGCTCCTTTTTGAGTAGTAGCCTAAGTATGCGTAAGATAATTATCCCTAGAGGTTTTATGTATGATTTACATCCGATTAACAAGACACGTAGAATCTTATCATAAATCATATGCGCAGATAATTATCCATAGAAGATCGATCCTTCAAGTAATGTATGCATGTATGTACATATTTATCCACAAAAGATCACAACAACTTCAGAAGTGGTGAGGTACGCAGATTCATCATCATCACCAAGTCATTCTTGTATCTTTATCTTTACACCTTTAAAAGACTTTAGTGGTGGTGAGTAATGCGTTCTTCGCATCCCCTCTAATCCTCACAAGTTGCAACCCTCATCCCCTCGAGAAATCGTGTGCCGACGTGTGGACCTGACCTCGTCATCACCTCGGATCCATCGCGACCCTTTCTCTTTGAAAAAAATTTATACGAGCACAGTCGTCGCCTCCTGAATCCCTCGCGAACCTCCTATTTTGCTACTTCTAATCGCGCAGCCTCCCCCGCTTTCCTCGTCGCAACACCCCCTTCTCTCGAAAACAAATCCCAACAGCTCGTCTTCCCTCCCAATCAGCGCCGCCCCTAGACCTTTCATCTACCTCCGCCTCCTAAGGAATAGCCCCGTCACTGGACGCATCCCTGGTTCTTAGCATCAATGAGACCAGCGTGATGTGGTCCCAACCATTGACGGCCAGCACGATTGCCTGGTGCCCGATGGTGCGAGGTAGCGCCAGCGCGCGGCTTGTGAAGAGGAGACAGACGCGACGCTAATACTCCAGCTCCATTGCGCCCTGCACAACAAAGCTATCGAGTAGGTAATGCTTCAGTTCAAGTAAGCAGTTCATTTGTCTAATTTTATTCTTTGATATGTATTGTTGTTTTGTGATTGTTTTTCGTCAATGCACCCTGTGAACATTAAAAAAAATATCGCTAATGAATTATGTTAGATCATGTGGCTAGGTCTATAATATTTTAGTTGATGAATAATTGACAATGTTACTTATTGATATTATTTGAGGCGTGTGGTGTGTGTGGACTTATGTTGGTTAAGTTAGGAAGAACTTGTGCTAGGAAAAGATGGTGTTTTGGTTTTTGCATGTGCAGGGTGACTCGGAGGCAATTGTGGTCTACGGCGATGACCAGGAGATGACTTGATGCGAAGTCACGGTCCAAAGGGTTAAGGATGCTGGAGGAGACGATCGAGCTCGAGTTAGGACGCGTGGAGATCAAAGGAGGATGATACTTGTTGGAGCTACGGAGGTGCGGTTCGGAGGTTATGACACGTGATAATTTTGGGTGTTCAAAATTGGAAGGCTAAGAGAAATTAGAAAATTAGAATTTTGAACTGCATATATGGACTTGACGTGAGGGCTGTTTGGGCTGTACATGTATTGTGCGGTGGCTGTACGTGTACGTGCTGGACACGTTTTGAAGTCCTAGGTCTATTCACATGAAGATTAGACTAGGGGCTGGAGGCTGTTGGTATTTATCACTTGAAAACCGATCTACGGAGGTGTGCTTGTTTCGGCGTTGTACTAGAGAAAAACAGTTTGCCGTGACGGCCTTGGGGCTGCAGCTGCTGTGCATGACTTGAGTCATGCTTTCGCTGTTGGTTGATTGATTTGACATCTATGCATTGCTTTCGACTGTATCGGCGGAATTTTTAATTTAATTTTAAAGTTAACTCTTCACAAACTTTATTTCCAATTCTGACTCTTCTGATCAACCCATGGCGTGACAAAACAACACTGTCACGCCACAGGATAAGTCTCCGAAATCACACTTTTTGTCACGCCACTGACCAAATAACACTGTCACGCCACCACCAGTGGCGTGACAAGACTTTGACCAGAAATGGGCTGACGTGACAGTGTTGTTTTGTCACGCCACGGGTGATGGCGTGACCAAAAGGGTCAGAATTGGAAATAAAGTTTGCGAGAGATTAACTTTAAAATTAAATTAAATTAAAGATTAAATAAAAAAATCGCATCAGCGCCGACAAGAAGAAGAGGTTTTGACTGCCGTGGTTTTTGTTCTGGCGTGAGATCAGAAAATCGCCTTGTGGTTTTTGGTGGCATGTCGTCGTGTGATTCAATCCAGAGCAGGGCTGGGTGCGCGAGGAGCGGGGAATAGCTGCACGTGAGTGTGACGAGCGCATGCACTGTGCTCGTCATCGTGTGCTGTTTTGGCCGAGCGTGACATGAAGTAGAACACGCACGCTCTGCAGTAGGGGCAGTGGCGGACCTAGGATTAGATTTTAGGTACAGTGAAGTCGCAAGCCGCCAAACGCGAATCAAAGAGTATTATCTAAAAGCAAAAGAATTTATATACAAACTATATTGCAATCGCATCAATACAAGTATACGATACTATATGAAAAGATAAAGTTAAGACATCGAAAAATACCGTACCCAGAGGCCTACGGATGAACACCCCATATATGTGAATACCACTTGAGCTTCCAGCCACTGTTACACTTCCTAGTTAGATAGTGCAGGAAATATATGCTCTGTATGAATTGACACCTGACCCCTTCACTCCCGGGGCTGCAAACCAATTGAAATGGCATAATGAATCCTTCAGAAAAGACAATATAGACTCCACGACAGTGAAATACAGAAGAAAGCAACCTTAGACGCAAATGGAGCATGACACAGTCAACGAATAAAATCAAGCTTAATATCACTCAGAAAGCTAATAGAAAAACAGCCACAAGAATATAATAGGAAGTGGTGCAACACATATGCATGTCACCATAAATCAATAGTGCAACTAAGAAGTATGAACCCAGCCTAAACACCTAACTGGTAGAGACAGCATGTAAAGAAAGGTAAATTTGACATGCAGTGACATCCGGAGAGTAGAAGTTGGTTCTCTACTGTGGCAAATCAAAACGATAATGAGATCTCCAACTTACCAAAACTTGCCTCAACATCGTCAAACGATAAGGTCAGATTATTCCCCATTAGCACTACATTGGCAGCTCCTAGCTGAGCCATGAGGCAAACCATCGCACAGAGACAAGAGAGGAAATAACATTGCTCCTCTTGTACTCTTCATCTGATCCAATATCAAATTATCAATCTCCACAGCTCTTCAAGAAAACCCAGCTTGTTTTTACAAGTTACAACTACGGAGTATGGACAGACAAAAACCAGCTCAACACTCCAAAACTCCAAACTTGTAGGCTCGCAATTGTTGCTGAGGTGCCGACCTGTAGGCTATAGCAACTCACGCCAGTCTGCATAAAAACCGCACATTTGACTCATATTCCCAAATCCTAAATCCCAATTCGCACCTCCTTCCCAGCAGCAAAAGTTGCGCCCTAATTGAAGGGGGTTTGGGAGTGGGAGGGGCAGAAAGCGGAGGCTGCTCACCAGTCACCATGCGCATATGGTCGTTGATGATTTTGGCTCCCTCGGCGACGGCCTGGGGCGTGGGTGACGGCGTCGGCGTAACCCAAAATGGCGCGGGTGACGTCGCTGCGGCCGCCCGCCTCGATGACTTTGCTCACCGCGCTCCGCAGCCACGACGACATCGAGGGATCACGACTGCGACGGCGAGGCCCTGCTCCATCAATCGCCTTGCTCGTGCCCGCGTCCGTGCTAGGGTTCTCCGCCGCCCCGCACCCGAGCTCGAGCTCGTGCTCGCAACCTGGTCATTTGGGGTGGGCAACTACAGGCCAAGGGTAGTTCCTTAGCTCTTGCCTCTTGGGCCTTTGTGGCCATGGGCCTTCCTTAGCAGCAAAACCCACCTCCTAGGCTCCTAGCGCTGCGAGCCTGCGACCGTCTTCTCCGGCTTCGACGGTCAACCTGAGGTCTTGGGGCTTGGGCGCTCGGCGGAGGAATGGAGTTCCCGGCCAGTGGTAGCTCTAGTGGACGCCAGAGCTCGTCAAAATGGTGGGTCTGCCTCTGGTAGGCAGCGCAGTGCCTTCTGGTTATAAGCTATGTGCGAGACAAGGCTCAGACGTTTTGCAAGATTGTATCTACATCAAGTTCTATTCTTTCCAGCCTGTTCGGTGTGAAAAATTTTACACAATTATTCAACTCCTCTGTTTGCCATTAACGATCCTACAAATTGTACTAATCCCGCCTACAAGATGTTCGGAAGAAAAACTAGTTCACATTGAAGCCTTATGAGCTGGTGCTCAGGCAAAATGCCTAGGACAACAAGCAGTGGCCTTTTTCGAGCAAGAATCCCTTCCTAATCAAGACAACGATAAAGCGGCATTGGACTTGAACTGGGGATTCATAAGCATTTGATTTAACTAATCTTCTGCACGTGATGCAATGGGTGTTGCTCTCACTTTTTCAGCTCTATATCTACTTCAAAAGAGTTTATTAATCTGCTTTGGGTATATGTTCTAAAAACAATGCTTTGGGTGCATATAAAAGAATTGTTTAATGGTGTTAAATGGAACGAGTTCGGTCAAGCGATTGCTTACTCATTATGCAATTTATTGCAAACTAAGCCTATTGTCATTTCACTAATTTCTTGATTTTCCTTATGTGGTAAACATCTTATCATGTTCCATTACAAATAAGCAAATAATTAAAGTTTTGTTATTTGTTTTCCCAGCGTGAAGACGTAGCCAAGGGTGTGGCATAAGACAAACATAGTGTCAGAGGCATGACGCGGACCACAATAGAGCTCAGCCATGTGTCTTGACGGGTTAATGACGTGGCACAAAGCAAGCCAGGCAGCGATGGCGTGACGTGCTAGTGTAATATGCTTTTTACCACCTAAGTTTTTTATATCTTCTGTTTAAACTACTTACATTGATGGCGTACCAAACAACATTCATAAAGCCACTCCCAAATCACAGCAATGACTCAACGAGTCTTTGGGAGCTTCGGTAGTAGTTGAAAACCATATCTCAGAGGGAGATGTCTCTAATATAATACAGAACAAGCAGCAGCATACTCATCTTTTCTTGCACCCTCTTTGTCAGAGCTCGACCAGGCGTCGTGGTGGAGCTAATTCTGTGCTATAGGCTGAGGCGTTGAGCACGAAAATACATATGGAGACACGACGGGGGTTGGCACGGATCTTAGTAACAATGGCTCAACTTTTACCTGTAGCAAAGCACGGGCACTCAGCTTGTAATAATAAAGATAAGTCACAATCATAAAAAAATAAAGTCATTTTTTTATCCGTTAGATTAAATCATACCAGACACACATCTCAAAGCTAATCCAAAGGCAAAAAAATCGTTTTTAATTAAACTTAGCTTTGTACAGGGTATGTGTCGTGGTTTACTCGTAATCGAAATCACCAACACACGGCTACCAGAAATGAGGAATAATATCGTCCCACTAAAAACATGAGATGATCTCACGTTGGACCAACCCATCCAAAGATAGGATGGTTCCACAAATCAAACACACAAGTAATTGGTCCGTTGGTCTAGGTTGGTCCATCTACATTCTAGAAACAAAATACATGGGGCGTTGGCTCTGTCCTCCCTGGACGCGCACACAAAGGGGGTCATAACTATTGGTCTTTCGGGAATTATTGGGATTATTTTGGGTTGAGGTGCGAACACGCACGATGTGATGTGACTTAAGATGTACTCGCCAACAAAACATCTAGGCAAAATTGGATATACAACATTATAATTTAGTGCCATTGATTATAGGATACTAAAATTCGTGTCTTTGCTATAATACACTAGTAAAATGTGGTTTTTGATGTAGGATACTAGAACTTTTTTTATTAATTATCTCTTTTTAGTTTTTTATTTTAAAGTTAAACCTCAGCGCACTTTATTTTCAATTCTGACCCTTTTGATCACGCCACCACCCGTGACGTGACAAAACAATATTGTCACGCCATAAGATAAGTCCGCTAAAAATACACTTTTTGTCACGCCACTGGTTGTGGCATGACCAAATAACACTGTCACGCCACGGGTGGTGGCGTGACAAGATTTTACCCAAATACGGGCTGGTGTGATAGTGTTGTTTTGTCACGTCACGGGTAGTGGCGTGACCAAAGTGGTCACAATTGAAAATAAAGTGCGTCGATGATTAACTTTAAAATAAAATTTTAAAAAATGTTAATTAATAATAAAAATCAGGACACCGAAGCTATTATAATGATAATATTAATTATTTTGGAGGGAAACATTTCAAAATGACCTTCATATCCTTATCATTTTCTTCTTTCTCCTACTCCTCTATGACCTTTGCTTCATGAAGAGGACGACGACATCGGCAAGAATTACGATGACAAACGATGCTACACAACAGATCTCACCAGTGCATTCGATCGTGGTGTAGCACAGCTGGTTCTGTGTTCCCCGGTGATGCAGACTCAGAGCTGAATAAGGACGGCTGGAACGAGACGTCATGGGGTTACCAGGGGCGGAGATTGCGAGCATGGCAGCGGTGAACACTAGCAGCGAGGGAAGACGGTTACACCACCGCCGAGGCAGGCTTGGTCGCTGTTCACCGAGCGAGGTACCTCGACGCGGCCTGTGACCCATCGCCCCCAAAGCCCTAGGTCCCACCGTCGGAAGGCTCGTCATTTGCGCCAGGGTGCTCACAGGAGAAAAGGTCATCGTCGCCACCGCCATTGATGCAGATCTGGAGTTCCTCTACCGCCGGTGAGGCTTCCCCTACCTTTCCCCTTCCTTCTTCGCTACCTACGACACCGACCCCATTGATTCCCGTCGTTCCCCCAATCTGATCCGCCAACGCCGCGCTGCCCCAGCCGCCTCCTTTGTTCTTCGCCGCCACAGGTCCACGCCAATTCTCGCCGTCACGCCTCAGTGCGCCATCTTCACCCAACCGAGACCACCTTCGCCATTCACTGGAACAGCTTGCCCTCGAGGGCCGCTGGACACGTTATGTTCGAACGCCCTGACCAAATCTGGTAGGAGTAGGAGGAAGAAAAGAAAGGGTAAAATCGACAATTTGTCAACCTTCTCAGTCCTAATTTGATCAAAAATGATATATAATGGCACCAGTGTCCTGCAACAAAGAGCCACATTTTAGTAGTGTATTATGGCAAATACACGAAATTTAGGTGTACTATAGTCAACGACACGAAATTATGATGTTCTATAACCAATTTTGCCAAACATATATTGTCCGCATGTAATCATTTGTTTTAAAAAAATTACGCATTTAGCACCTTACACATTACATGTTGTTTAATATGGTTGTTTGTGCGATAGATCGCCACTAAAACGTCATCATGTCTGGGCAGTATCATATTATCTTTTCTGTCTACTCGCGACGCACAATCACCATGCTGCCCTTGCAACAGCTCCAGAACCACGAATCAGAGTCGGACAGAAGACTCGAACTACATGTACTATGGGCCGGGTCACACATGATGTAGTGCTCCATAATGATTGAAAAGGAAGGCACGAGGATCGCTCGGCCCATTTTGTCTAGCTATTGACATATATCATATGTGAACCGCCTTACCACCAGTCAAAAAAATATATTCGTGGCACTAAAATGTTTTTTTCTTCGAGGCACTCAAATGTTTTCTCTTTATATAGAGTTTTTTTTATTCTTTAATCTTTTTTAAAATTATTTTAAAGACAGCCTCTTCTTAACTTTATTTTCGATTCTGACCCTTTTGATCACGCCATGACTCGTGACGTAACCAAACTGTGCTGTCACGTCACCGACCGTGATGTGACCAAACTGTGCTGTCACACCACCAACCCTTTGCACATGTTTGTTTTTGGGCTAAGTCCTATCACGCTAAGAGGATTAGCGTGACAGGACAGATTTATGAACATTGTTTTCACTTTTCAGTCCCTTTCTACCTGGCAATAAGATGCAAAGATATATAATCCATCATGTGATGAGCAGAGGCCAGAGAGACAGTTTTATTTCTGTGGGCGCGCGCGCATCAAATCGAGCTCGGAAGGACAAAATGGAAACAGAAATATGCGAGCCACCCGGGGTTAATACATAGTTTATCCGTGCTTTTTCATGCCCGAAACCGTGGGGAAAAAATAAGGCCTGGAAGGCTGGAACGGTCTCCTCGCAATTCATGTTTGGTCCCTGTTTGAAACAGAGAATTTTCACAGGATATCGGAGGAATTGTTTTGTTTTGTAAAAACTTCCGGCGTTGTAATTGTAAGGCATGATCTTCCTCGGTAAGGGCATCTTTGAAACACACGTTTGCGCAGAAAATTCATTAGTTTCAGAGAGAGCGGCTATAATTCCTCCGAGGTATTTACAAGTGCTCCCTTTCAAACGGACCGATGGTCTTAGATAGGACACATATTTTTCCATGTCATATGTAACGCTGTATACCAGGACTAATCCAAAAAGGAAACCGCACTGCAGCACCTTAAACTTGCACAGTTGTATCAGTTGATTCCATAAACTTGAAAATTATGTTGCAAGATCCCTAAACTTGCTAGTTTTTTCTTTTCATCTGAGAGTCTGAGACTACGATCAAATGTGAAAAATTTAGCAAGTTTAGGAACCTGAGGACGTAATGTTCAAGTTAAGAAACCCAAGCAATATAATCGTGCAAATTTAGGGGCTTACAGTTAAAGGTGGATAACGAGCCTGCTCATCTCTTTAAGCAAATGAGCAATAATATCTGATCGGCTAGACTCGTTATGAACTCACGAGTTGACTCGGGACCAAGGTTCAAAAAAACGCTAGGCGCTAGTCGGGCGGTGGCCGGCGCCTAGCGCCTAGGCGGACTAGGCGGTAGTGTAGAGCAGTCGGTAGCAGGTTAGAAGCAGAAGGCAGCTGGTTGGAAGCCCGCATAAGATCCAAAAAATCCAAGCTTTGTCCAGCTGCACATGCCAAAAAGGTGGAAAGCAAGCACCAACTGTGTATAAAAATATAAAACGATGTGGCTGCACATTCTCCAACCATTGCAAGCCCCATATCTCTATGGTCCTCTCTGTCTCTTTTACACGTCTTCCAAGGCTAGAGCTTCCCTTCTCCCACTTCTTCCTCGCACGAAGACATCCTTCCTTCTCCATCCTCTAGCCTGCGTCGCATCGGCAGTGGCAAGCAACGGTAGCAGCGACCAGGCGACAACAGCGAGCAGCGGTGGCGGTGGTCAGGCGGCAGCGGCGAGCAGCTGTGGCCAGGCGACAGCGACCTCGGCGGCGGCGGCGACGACGATTAGGTTAGCTCGGTCCTCTCTCTTCCTCTTCCTCTTCCTCATCCATCTCCCCTCTAGTCGCCTCTCCCCTCACACCGCTTCGCCTAGAGCTACCGTGCGCCGCCGAGGATCGCCTAGCCGGTCCAAGGCGGCCCTCCCGCCTTGGGAGAAATCGCAGCGGCAGCTCCCCACCGAACACCTAGTCGGCGCTTGGAACCGACTTCTTGAACCTTGCTTGGGACCACAGGAGGCGCCGGGCGACGCAGAAGGAGAGGGCAATGGGCCGGACGCAGAGGGGGAGGGCACCGAGTAGAGGCCGAAGGGGGAGGGCGCCGGGTGGTGGTCGGATCGGAGGACAAGGCTCCCCGGAGGACGCCGGACGCATAGGGCGAGGGCGGCAAGTGGAGAGCTACGTGAATAGGATAGGGTTGCGACTTACTAGGCTAAGCTGGTAGGCTTACGCTAGGCCTGTTCTAGTAAGGTTAAATATAAAATGAGCTTAACAAATTGCTCACGAGTTGGCTCGAACTCGGCTCGTTAAGATAACGAACAAAAATATTATCTCAGCTTGACTCATTTATGACCTGATTTCGAGCCGAGTCATTAACGAACTAAACTGGTTCGTGAGTTTTGAAAAAAAAAAATCGCCCCGTAATTTTTTTTTTCTAAACTAAACGTCGTTTAGTCAGATCCAGGCAGGTACATTTGCACCTTTGCAGCACATGTACTTTTCACTTTTCAGCGCTTCACTCTGTCGCATACTCCCACTATGCACAGGCCCGTACATCCTCTACACCAGATGTCCAGATCCGAACCCGCCGCGACTCACCGACGTACCCGTACCTGACGCTGTCTCACTGACAACCGCGCGCCACAACTCTTACACCCCACCCGTCAGTAGCACTCCGCCTCCGCGCGAACCCCCATACTTATCCGGATTCGCACCCGCAGGACGCGGCTTCCCCCACCCATCCCCATCTCCCCGCCGGTGTAGGGCCCCACCGCCCGTCTCTCGCCGCAGCCAGTAGCCGCCGGACTAGGTGCCGCCCCCACCCTTCCATTTCGTGTAAGGAAACCCTCGCGTGCCGCCCCCACCCTTCCATTTCGTGTAAGCCTGTAAGGAAACCCTCCCGCACGCGAGGTGTTCGACGGAAAGGCGCAGAGGAGTAGGCAGGGATCCCATGTCGAGCAGCGTCGGCGGATCGGAGCCCGGCCCGGGCCAGGGCCCGGGCGCTGACCAGGCCCTGCCGCAGCAGGAGGTGGTTGTGGCTGCTGCAGAGGCGGCGGTGGTCACCATCGTGATCTCGCAGCCGGGGGAGGAGGTGCCCGAGCCGAAGGGCGTCGCCCCGGCTTCTCCGGTCTGTCTGGAGGCTGGGGACGACAGGGCCTTGGCCGCCGCGGTGGCTGCGAAGGTGGCGGAGCTGGCGAGGTCTGACAGCTTCGACGAGCAATGCAGGTAGTCCGCGGTGGGTGGGTGTGTGTCAGTGTGTGTGTGTGTGGGGGTGTTGTTTCCTTCTCGGGTGAAATGTTGGATCTATGGTGGAATCCTGTCCCAAAGCTCTGGTATTTTTGGTGAATTGCGAATCGGGGAGGGGGTGGGAAACGTTTGTGGCTCAGATTGGTCCGATTTTGTGTGCTTGCTAGGGCTTTGCTGGTCCCTTTTTGAAGGCAATTTTGGGGGTATTGGCTGTTCGTCTCGCAGGGAAGTCTATCTGTCAACCTGAAGGGAAAAGCAGGGCCTAAATAATGTAATTTGCGCATGAAACGGACTCTCTGTGATGTAATTCTCATGTGTGTTTCTTGGATTCTCTCTAGCGCATGGATCATGTCGAGTGGCTATATGATTATCCCGGTTGCCTTTTCTAGATGTGATATTATCAACGTTTTTTTTGTGTGGTAGCCATGGGGCGGCAATAGTTACCGAGAGATGGATGACCAGTTATGATATCTGAGCAGTAAGACCGTGAAGATGTTAATTGTTAATTCGTTAGTATTGCCCTTAATAGTGTCCTTCCTCTAGTTTTCTGGCGCGCATGTGATCAGTGCTGCCATCAGCTAAAGTGCTATACTTCTAATTCTCAGGGTGATAATATATTACTGCGCTGTAGTTAGGGTGTGCAAATGGGACCATGAGCAAAGAAATTATAGGTGGTTAATAGCTGAATTTATCAGATGAGCATCTAATAAACTATGCACTTGTGGTTTGAAGTTATCTTAGGGACAAGATGCTAATTCCTTATCTACCCCTAATTCCTATAATTTTTTGTAATCTGGGGAGGTAGGTTAAGCTTTTCAATGCAGTTCGGGTTGACCCTTATTTAGGAAGCAACCTTAATAATTGGTTTAATTGGAGTAGCTTAAGCTGAGAGCAACTTTGAGCTCAAGCTTCACAAAGCAGGCTCGAAGATCTTACATACACTCGGTACATTATTAGTATAGAGTAGGGTGGTATTATTGCGTGCGGATGGGTTCAATAAATTGTTCTACCTTGTTTAGTTCTTAGCTGTCAAAATCTATCCAGATGCTATAAGGTTGCAGGTAAAAATGTGAGGCGGCATGCTGATATTTGATTATCAATACTAGCGTTATGCTAATTGAGCTACATATTTAGTGTACCAACTCTGATGACTGGCATACTGATGTATTTCACCACTTCTTTATGATGTAGTGATGTTTATGGATATCTTTTAATTTACTTGTTACAAGCTCAGCAAACAATAATGAGAGGCAAAGTATCTTTTGATTGTTTGCAGTAACACTGATGGATAAGTCTCTGTGTTGGCTTTTGCCGCCCTTCAAGGACAGCATCCTTGACTGGCGGTTAGCATATCTTTTGGACAGAGCATCTTGGACTAGCGTTAGGACTAGCTTTAGAGGACAGAGCATCTAGGACAGAGCATCTAGGACACAACATCTAGGACAGAGCATATTGGACTAGCATCTAGGACAGCATCTTAGACTAGCATCTTAGCATCTTGACTAGCATCTAGGACACAACATCTAGGACAGAGCATCTAGGACAGAGCATCTAGGACAGAGCATCTTAGACTAGCATATGCTTGGCATATGTTTGACATATGCTTGGCTGGTTAGCCCTATAAATATGTATCCCCAACCCCTCAGGTTGGTATGGCATTGTGAAGAGAAATATACAAGAAAAATTGCCCCATCTCCAAGTGTCATCCTCTCCATGAGAGTAAGGATCTTGCTATCACCTCAAGCAAGAGTCCAGACTAACAAGTGGTATCGAGCTTGTGTATCCTGTGCTGAGCATCTCCTGCTCATCTCCTTCTCCTGGTCTCGCAGCTGACCCGTGTGCAATGGCGACTCGGTGTCCGCCACGCTCCTCTCTCGGAGGCGGGTAGCGGCTTCGTCGGCGACCCTCTCTCACGCAACACCCCGTGGCGCGTCATGTCCGCAGAGCGATCTCGGCGTTCGGTCGCCTCGAGCACGCGGCGTCGGGCCGACGGCCCAGCTTCGCCGCAGCAAAGCAGCATGGCGGCAGCGGCGGCAGACACGCAGCAGCGCGCAAGAAGCGTCGGTGGCGGCGGCGGCGGCGCGCGGCAGAGCGGAGAGTGGAAGCGGCGGCGGCGGCAGTCAGCGTCAGCGGCCGCGGCGAGTCAAGGTCTGGCGGCGGCAGCGGCTCCATCTCTGATGATGGCGCCGACGCGGCCTTGAGCCGCCCGGAGAGGAGGCGCGGCGGCGGCAGCGCGATGGCGGCCGCGCACGCCCACGAAGCTTGGCGGCGATCGAGACGGCGCGCTAGCGATGGCGCTCTCGGAGGAGCGCGCGCGGCGGTGGCGCTCGGAGAGGCGCGCGCAGGCGGCGGCGCTCTGGAGGAGGCGCTTCGGCGGTGGCGCTCTGGAGAGGCGCGCTCGGCGGTGGCGCTCTGGAAGAGGCGCGCGCGACAACGGCGCGAGCGGGTCGATAGAGCGCGGCCTTCCGCGGCGGCGTTTCTCTCCGGACCGTCACAGTGGTTACCACGGGTTCGTGTGTTGTCGGGGCCGCCGCCCCGGCGGTGGTGGCCTACCTCGCCAAGGCCAACTACGTCGAGTGGGCGCGGTGATGAAGGCGAGGCTCAGTGCGGCACATGTGGGAGGCGGTCGATGCGGTGGCGTCGACTCGACCGGGATCGGCGGCGCTGGATGCCCTCATCGCTGCGATCCGCCGAGATGCGCTTCGCTCTCCAACAAGCGGATCGCCAAGGAGGCTTGGGACGCCATCGCCGCGCGACGCGCGCAGGCGACCGCGCGCGCAAGTCCACCGCGCGAGCGCCGCGCACGGAGCGGAGACCACGCCTTCAAGCGGTGAGGCGTTGATGACTTTGCTCTCGTCTCAACACTCTGCTGCGAAGTTGGTAAAGTTCGGCGACGACACCTACAGCGAGAGAGAGCCGAGAAGCTCTTTCGCCGCGTCCCGAAGTACAAGCGGATGGCTCGGTCGATCCAGATCTCTGCTGGACCTCTCCACGATGTCGATCGAGGAGGCGATAGGTCGCCTCAAGGTCGTCGCGATGATGAGCCACGATCTCTCTCGGACCCGTCACCATTGGCGGGAAGCTCCTCCTCGCTCGGGAGGTGGGGCTGCCGGCCAAGGTGACGAGAAGAAGGAGCCTTCCACGGCAGCGGCGACATGCGTGATAAGCGCGCAAGCGCGCAAAGACGCCGAGCATGGCGCGAGGGCGTCTTGGGTGATGACGGTGGGCGCCGGCGCGCGCGCTGGCAAACAAGCCCGCGCGAGGCGACTCTTGCTACAAGCTGCGGCAAGTCCGTCACCGGGCCAAGGATTGTCGGCGACCACGACGCGGCGAGGCCCAGCGTCGCGCGGCGGAGGAGGAGGAGCATCCGGCTCGTTCATTGCTCGAGCGAGCATCGAACTACCTCCACGACGCCGGCGCGGCGGCTCTCCTCCACCTTGACGAGCCAAAAGCACACGCCTCTTGGCGAAAGTTAAAAAACGAAGACCGGCGGGTGGTGCCTCGACACCGCGACACCGCACCACATGACCAGCGGCGGGAGTTCTTCTCCGGCGTGACTCGAGCGTTCGAGGCTCTGTCAAGTTTGGGGACACCTCCGTTGAAATCAGGACGGCGCTGCTCTAGGATCGGGATGGCTCGATTCCTCCAGGAGACACACAAGACTTAGGGAGATTGATGGATAAGTCTCTGTGTTGGCTTTGCCGCCCTTCAGGGCAGCATCCTTGGTAGCGGTTAGCATATCTTTTGGACAGAACATCTTGGACTAGCGTTAGGACTAGCTTTAGAGGACAGAGCATCTAGGACAGAGCATCTAGGACACAGCATCTAGGACAGAGCATATTGTACTAGCATCTAGGACAGCATCTTAGACTAGCATCTTAGCATCTTGACTAGCATCTAGGACAGAGCATCTAGGACAGAGCATCTTAGACTAGCATATGCTTGGCATATGTTTAGCCCTATAAATATGTATCCCCAACCCCTCAGGTTGGTATGACATTGTGAAGAGAAATATACAAGAAAAATTGTCCCATCTCCAAGTGTCATCCTCTCCATGAGAGTAAGGATCTTGCTATCACCTCAAGCAAGAGTCCAGCGACTAACAAACACATCCATTTTGTTCTCTATTGTGCCTTACTGGCTTAAGCCATCCTGGTTCTTTATGTTACAGTTTTAATTATTTAATGGAATCATGTGTCTTGATAATTATGTCATCTTATATATGATGTCATGTGGGACCACGTGTATGGCCGGAGCTGCAAGGAGAAGGCACAGCCGGCCCTAGTGCGGCAGTTTAGGAATCCTTTGTATCGAATTAGGAAATTGCAATTAGGAAAGTTTAATATTGGAAAGTCTAAATTAGGGAAGTGTGCATTAGGAAGGATAATACCTTCCAAGTTATCAATTAGGGAAGTTTGCATTAGGAAGGATAATACCTTCCAAGTCAGTTTGTATTCCTTTATATACGCATCATATGCAATCAATGAAAATGAGCAAAAGGATTGGGTTGTTACCCAAATCCCCTTGTGCCATACCCATTGTCCCCCTACGCTAGCTTTCCCCCCTATTCCCTATTGGCTTCTAGGGTTCCTCCTGGCCGCCGCCCACCATGGTGTTCCGACGCAATCCTCATCCACTTGATCTAATCCTTCCCTTCCGCACATCTTGGTATCAGAGCCAACCGTTGCTACATCCATCATGTCCTTGGGGTCCAGTGGCTCCGCTCCTTAGGACCGTTTGTCTGGGATTTCAACCTCCTGACGATGCGCTTCCAACGCCAGGACCGGGAGATCACTTGGCGCGGCATGGTCCCATACCGGCCAGCGCCGCACCTCCAATCCGCCTCGGCCTCGGCCTCGGGAGAACTCATAGAGGAGCTACTCGCAGAATTTGCGCCAGTTTTCGACGCGCCTCACGGCCTTCCACCTCCACGCGGACGTGACCACCGCATCCACCTCCTCCCCGGCACCAGTGTGGTGGTAGTTCAGCCATACCGATATCCGGCTACTCAAAAGGACGAGCTGGAGCGGCAATGCACCACAATGTTGGAACAGCCCGTGCTCCTGGTCAAGAAGGATGGATCTTGGTGTTTCTATGTCGACCGCCGCGCCTTGAATGATAAAACCATCTAGGACAAATTCCACATCCCGGTGGTCGAGGAGCTCCTTGATGAGCTCAAGGGAGCGCGGTTCTTCACCAAGCTGGACCTCTGCACAAGTTATCACCAAGTCTGGATGGCTCCGGACGATGTGGAGAAGATCGCTTTTCGCACTCATGAGGGCTTATTTGAATTTTTGGTTATGGCTTTCGGTTTAACCAACGCCCCAACAACCTTTCAAGCTCTCATGAACGAGGTTCTTCGGCCATACCTACGTCGTTTTATACTCGCGTTCTTTGACGATATCTTGATTTACAGTTCGTCATGGGCGGATCATCTGCGGCATGTGTGGGCAGTGCTCCAATGTCTCCAACAACAGCTTTCCTCAAAAAGCCTAAGTGCCTTTTTGGGGATACCTCGATGGCATACCTCGGCCATGTCATCCGGGCCAAGGGCGTCGCCATGGATCCGTCCAAGGTGGCTGGCGTCAGGGACTGGCTGCGCCCCCATTCGATGCGCGGTTTCTTGGGCTGGTCGGTTACTATCGGCGCTTCATCAAGGACTTCGACACCATTGCGGCGCCTCTGACACGCCTCCTTCACATGGAGGGTTTCGTTTGGTCTGCCGAGGCCGATTCGGCATTCACCGCACTCAAGGGGGCGCTGACCACAGCATAGGTACTCCAGTTGTCGGACTTTTCTGCCCAGTTTGTGGTAGAATGCGATGCCTCTAGCACGGGTTTCTATGCCGTGCTGCATCAAGGCACGGGCGCCATCGCCTTCTTCAGTCGCCCGATTGCCGCACGCCATGCCAAGCTAGCGGCGTATGAGTGCGAGCTGATTGGCCTTGTCCAGTCCGTGCGACATTGGCGGCCATACCTGTGGGGGCGACCATTCAAGGTCTGCACGGATCATTACGCCCTCAAGTTCCTTCTTGACCAGCGGTTGTCCACTATATCTCAACACCAATGGGTGAGCAAATTATTTGGATTTGACTTTGCTGTTGAGTTCAAACTAGGGCGCCTTAATGTTGTGGCCGATGCTCTCTCCCGGAAAGAAGTTGAACTGGTGGTCGCTTGCGTCATTACTTCTCCCCGGATTGACTTCTTTGAAAAGCTCCCCTAGGCCGTACTCACAGAGCCGGCGTTGTCGGCCCTTCGGACGGGCATCGAGGTCGGCAAGCTCACGGCCCTGTGGTCCTTGCTTGACGGCATTGTGTGCTTCAACCGACGCACACATGTTTCGGCCGCGTCGTCTCTCCACTCGTCGGTCCTAGCAGCTGTCCACAATGGCTCCCATGAGGGTATTCAGAAGACATTGCATCGACTACGTCAGAACTTCATATCCCTCAAGATCGGGTAGTGGTGCAGGCATTTGTTCAGGCATGCGCAATGTGTCAGCGCAACAAGACCGAACAGCTTCAACTGGTCGGGTTATTGTTCCCCTTGGAGGTTCCCAGTCGTGTTTGGTCTGACATCTCTATGGATTTCATCGAAGGATTGCCAAAGGTTGGTGGGAAATCGGTTATTTTGACCATGGTGGATCGCTTCTTGAAGTATGCTCACTTTCTTCCATTGGCACATCCTTATTCTGCTTCTTCAGTCACCTGTGTGTTCTTTGCTGAGATTGTTCGCCTGCATGGTATACCAGTGTCGATTGTGTCCGACAGAGATCTAGTATTCACCTCCAATTTCTGGAAAGATCCGTTTGCACAGTGTGGCACCACATTGAATATGAGCACGGCCTTTCATCCCCAATCTAATGGGCAGTCCGAGGTGGTCAATAAGGTCATCACTATGTACCTCCGTCGCATGATGGGTGATCGTTCTCGACAGTGGATCCATTGGTTGCCATGGGCTGAATTTATTTATAATACGTCCTACCATTCAGCGCTGCATACTACTCCGTTCCGGGTCATGTCCGGGCGCGATCCACCGTCTTTTCAGGATTATGAGCCCGGTGAGGCGAGCACTTCGGCCGTGGATTAGGAGCTTCAGGACCGCGACCTATTTTTGTCTAATGTTCGTGGTCGTTTACAACATGCTCAAGAATTGTACAACAAATTCTATGACCGCAAGCATCTCAGCATACACTTTGCCGTGGATGAATTTGCGTGGCTGCGCCTTCATCATCGGGCGGCCACCACTCTACCAGGCGCACGGCGCGGGAAGCTTGGGCCTAAGTACTATGGCCCGTATCGCGTTCTCTCCAAGATCAATGAGGTTGCTTACCACTTGGACTTGCCCATGTCTGCACGCTTACATGATGTCTTTCATGTGAATCTACTTAAGAAGTATGAAGGTCTCCCTCCTGATGAGCCACCACCATTGCCACCCCTCCTTCACAGCCGGGTTATTCCAACACCGGCCAAGGTGCTCCATGCACGTCTGTCTCGGAATAAGTGGCAAATTTTGGTTCAATGGGAAGGACTTCATGCTGCTGATGCATCATGGGAAGATGTTATCGCTTTTTGGGCATCGTATCCCTCTTTTCAACTCGTGGACGAGCTATTTGTCAACGGAGGGAGAGATATCATGTGGGGCCGCGTGTATGGCTGGCGCTACAAGGAGAAGGTGCAACCGGCCCTGGCAGTAGTTTAGGAATCCTTTGTATCAAATTAGGAAGTTGCAATTATGAAAGTTTAATATCAGAAAGTCTAAATTAGGGAAGTGTGCATTAGGAAGGATAATACCTTCCAAGTTATCAATTAGGGAAGTTTTCATTTGGAAGGATAATACCTTCCAAATCACTTTGTATTCCTTTATATACACAGCATATGCAATCAATGAAAATGAGCAAAAGGATTGGGTTGTTACCCCAATCCCCTTGCGCCATACCCATTGTTCCCCTGCGCCAGCTTTCCCCCCTGTTCCCTACCGGCGGCTAGGGTTCCTCCTGGCCGCCGCCCACCACGGTGTCCCGACGCAATCCTCATCCACCCGAACTAATCCTTCCCTTCCGCCTTCGCTCCCAACGTTCACCACCTGACATATGACAACATAATTTTGGTTATTTACGATCCGTTTGCTTGTTTTTTTAGCAGTGTAACTATTCCCAATAGGCAGCTAAAAGTCATGATAGCTAGTAGTGCTTGGGGAGTTTGTGCTTTAGTTCACTGATTTGACAAGTGCAATACACAATGCTTTGGTGATAAAGCTTTTGTTGTCTCATACTGATATAGAGTTGACCTGTATTGTTGAATGATGTAAGTTACAGATAGCCACGTTTGCACCTGCTTGGTTTAGAAACGATTCTTACCGGTAGACATTGCAATGCCACCCAGTTACGAGGTCCGTGTTTTGCTTCTTCTTTTTTTTACGCAATGTGTGGCCAGTATCTAGGTCATGACAGTCTTGTGAAACTGCACACCAATAGGCACGTTTTTTTTTGTTACCATCTGTACCTTTAAATTTTGCATTTTCCTGTGACCTCTTTGCCACTGATTACCTTTTTATTTCTTTTGAAGGTTTAATATGTGATACTTCTACTGCAGAGTTTGTCAGCAGAAGGCGGAAGAACCTTTGGTAGACCTTGGATGCAGATGTCGAGGTGATCTTTCAAAAGCTCACCGCACATGTATTGATGTTTGGTTTCGTACTAGAGGTTCAAACAAGTGTGAGATATGCCAGTAAGTCTTCTTCTTATATGGTTTTTGGCTGTAGTGAATTATTTTGATTTACTGAAGTTGTTTACCACACAGGCAGGTAGCTGTCAATATCCCCCCTCCAGAGACACAAGCAAGTGTATGTTTACCATTTTGCACCTTATCGTATATCATTTGAAGATGTATTTGGGAAATGTATACTTCCTGTGTTTATCCATTGTTAGTTATATGTAAGTAAAATTCATCTGAGCTATACTTGTGTTGAGCTAAGTTTATCATCTCTTGTTAGCTTTTATCTGTTTGTAGTTTGAAGAACATTTCATTATATATATCATCTCTATTGACTGTACTCTCAAATATCTCCATTCCACAGTTAAATAACTAAAGGTCCTCCTGAAATTGTAGTAGACACTGTGCTCAAAACGTATAAATCGGCTTCCTCTTTCTAGTAGTGAACATTTTACTTGTTTTCATTGAGCAGACAAGTTATTGGGTTTGGAGGGTTGATTCAGCTTATGGAAGGGGCCGAGGAGGACGTGAAAGGGTATTTTTATAACTGTGGATATGAGAAAAAGAAACAAATGCATCAATTTGACTTTCTGGCTGCAGAAATTAACTACTAGTTAAATCATCATGTGCAAGTCTTCAATTGTGCTGAACTTGTGCACTTCTTTCTGCTTCATATTTGATGCTCTTTCTCTATCTTTGTGTAGGGATGGTTTAGCCCACTTTGGGTTGCATTTGCAATTCTGATTGGTGGTCTCTTATTGGATGTGCTAATATCTGTTTCTCTTGGTGTTTCCGCACTTCCTGTGAACATAATTATTGGTATGGAACAATATTTTGATGTAACGCATCCCAAATATCATTTTCAGTTCTGTTGCTATTTACCTTTTGTTGACTTGAAAAATGAGATAGATGAAGCAGAGGGTTACTGTCCTTTTGTACTTAAGCCATACGGTTTGTTCTTCTTTGGCAATGGAGGAATGAGTATTCTCCTATTTCATTAAGTAACAAACTGTCCAAACATCCAACCTAAGTTTGTATGCCACCAAATTGGGCAAGACTTAATTCCTGTAAAAGCAATGTTACAACAAGTTGCTAATGGAAATTGAATCACATATATTGTTATTGTTGATTTTTTTTACTTCTAGTGTCATTCCACTTTCAAGTACTATCATTTTCGCAGAACGTCAGACCTAATTTGATTTTGTCTGCCTCCAATAATCTTGATGGATTAGGGTCTTCACAAGTAAGGTACATGCAGAGGAGGACGAGTACTGCTCAACAAATGTGAATAAAAAATGAAGCACACAAATAACTGGTTAATAACTAGGGGTTCTTGCAAGAGTCATTGTCATTTTTTACGAGTAGTGAATGGTGAATAGTGGTTATGCATGTAGCAGAGAAATCAAATGAGAAATGATGTTAGCAAAATATCATACTAGTTGTCTTTAAGATAAGCTATGTGCCATCTGGAACTAGAATCCCCCCTTCCATCCACAATCAATATGTTCGTACTTGTAGGCTACCTTATCAATATGCTCATTATGCTTCATACCGTTGGTTCTCTACGAAAGGCAAGAGATTGGGAGCTATATTTTCTCTCTTAATAAATTTTGGTGCCATTAGTTGTGCTTTGGTAGCTTGGTTCACTTGAAGAAGGTGCCACATATGGGATGCTGTTCATTGACTCTTACTAGCGGATGTTTGCAGGTGTTCTTATTGTTCTTGGCTTGGGCACCGCCCTTCGGCTAGCTCTGGAGTGCTGCCAGGAATGGGGCTCGAGGAGAAGCATTCCGAGGCTGGAAAACATGGCGCCCAGTGGGTACCACCCTGCGGTATAGTTAGGCCTGTAAATAGTATAGGGGCACTAAGTTTGTGTCGGTGTTTGGATTCCCCTTGTTGATAGCTAGTAGTTCTTACACGTTGCTCCTCCAAGACGAGCTCAAATTCAAAGCTTGTTGATTACGATCAAATCACACTCCTCCGATCTAAATACCCGGTTCCTGTTGCTCACTGTTCTCGAGCTCGTGTTTATGCCAATGCCGTTATAGATGGAGCTGTCCTGGTTAATCATTCATCATGGTATATGGTTAACTCGTTTGGGGTGCTCAGCTTTGCGTTGCTAACAGCTGCGGATGTGAAGGCCACTGAACTCAAGCCTTGGATAATTTTCATACGCGCTCAGCCGCTAGATGCCTGGGTCGCGCTTTCGGCCCAGAACTGGTTTAGTTCTGGCGCTATGGAGAAATGTTTAGTTGTGGAATGAAGGGAAAATAAAGGATTCTTTTCAAGGAATCCAATACTATGGAAAATTCTCTGAATCGGATGCTTGGATCAAATGAAAGGTCAAGAGAAATTCATTTGAAGTTCTTACGGAATGATGCCCCTTCACCTGGACCTTTAGAGGAAAACAAGCATTTGCTTATACTTCTTGAAAATTTTCCGTTTTTATTTAAAAAATGCTTGGTTTTCTTAGATCTTGATCAGGCTAGATTTCTACTTAAACAAATAACGATGATTACTCAAACAAAATGAATAATCTGGGCCAGCTCACTGCCAAAGCTTCATCCATCCACGAGCAGCCCAGCCAAGCTAGCCCACAACACGGTGGCCGTCGCACGCTAGAAGCGCTGCATTCCGGAAGACCACCACACGCAGCATCGGCAACACATCGCCAAGGCCCGTGGGCACCGTACAAAGCGAAGGTAAGAACTACCCCCAAAATCTCGGCGTCTCGCCGGCGGCCGCCACCGCGATGATCAGCATCCTCGCGCAGGTAAGCCTGCCTGATCCCCCTGAACTCTCCGCAAATCGATTGGGTTGGTTTTTCCTGATTCTATTCCGCATCCGTCCCGTTCGATTGGTTGGCTGCCTGATTGATTCGGCTCGGTTTCTTGTGGGTTTTGTCTGGATCTGCGCGCAGGAGCGCCTCCTCGGGTTCGCGCTGGGCTCCGTCTCCATGGGAGGCTACGTCCTCCACCAGCGCCGCTCCATCTACCGCTCCCTCGCCGCCGCCGATGCCGACGCCGAGTCGTCCTTCACCTACCAGGTCGGCATTTTCTCGACGCATTTGATTATTGTTGCCTGATTTGTGAACTCTATGTCGCGATTCGTGTTGTGATTTCCGTAGAAACAGTGCACATAGAACATCTAGTAACCATCAGAATGTTAATTTCAATTTTAGTTCTAGCTCATTTATAATTAATTTGCCGTCAAGAGGGGGTATGCAGTAGCAGCTTAGTAAGTGCGATGAACATTGCTTAAAACCTGCATTCCATCAAACTTCCTGTATGTGAATGTTTTAGTTACATGTAACAAAAATGTTAACTAAATTGATGTGTTCTGTGCCTTCCCCTTTCTCTTACCTTCATATATCAAGTTAAAAAACCTGCAACACTCGTACCAAAATCAGTGATCGGATGGATTGTAATTACCGCATCCGGCGACAACGAGCATGGTCCGTAGACAAATATGTTCTGGTAGTTGCAAACTATCATATCATGACATGTTTTGAAGTTGTGAATCTTGTATGTTTAAAATGTCTTTTGAATGAATCTGATAATTCGGAAAGGCATTATAATCATGAGCTCAACAGTGTTATGCCTATTAACATGGGTGAGTAATCTATTTTATGGGGGCATAGAGGGCATCATATTTGAAGCAGTAATAAGGCCATTGTTCCCTTTCAAGAATCTCAGCAACTGTGTCAACAAAGGAAAAGTGCTTCGTTGCAAACTGCTACTGCCCGGACTCTTTATTGCTTGTATCAGTTTTCTAACTCATAGGCTAATCACAACAAATGTTCTCTTTATTTCAAAGGAAACATTACAATACAACCCAATATAGTTAAACACCGTTTGGTGATGACTTCCGTAGTAAACAAGATGTATTAAAAATTTTGGGATTGCTATTGAGCACTCGAGTGCTTTTTAGGAGGAGAAAGGAGAGAGGAGGTGAATATATAATGAATAAGCGTGAGTGATGAAATCCACTAGATGAAGCATCTGATTCTGAGGTCTTCCAATCCCTAGACATCGCATAAAATTTCTCCTTTATGTTTGGAAGACAGACTATGGAAGCATTTCTTTGGATTTTTTTACCTCATTGTCATTGTTGCTATTACTTTTATGCATGTTAAGTAGGAACGATCATCGCAGTCTTCTCGTATTTGAATAACCATAATTTAATATAGCATTTTGAGGACTGGATCTTTCCTCTATGGTGCAGCCTATTGATATCTCCGGCAGAAGGAGCTCAACTGACTTGGCTCACGTATGGAACAAGGCAGTGGACGAAACCCTTGGACGACTTGTGGTATACCTTAGCTCTCGTGGATGGTAATTCAAGCGCTATCTTGGATATAACAAGTGAGCAGGGCGGAGCACGACTGTTCACGTCATTGATTTGCTAATTTTTGCGGATGTACTCTGACGTTTCGTTGTACCCATACTTGAACACAATGTTTTCTTTGGCTTTAAAAAAAAGTTGAACAATATAATACTCGGATGGATCAGTGACCCATTTGTCCCGAACAATTCCCCTTCTACATTGTTCCCCTAAACTGGTACCTGGATGTAAGGGCCTACCCTCAAACCATCTTAAGGCAGGCACCGTTCGTATTCAAGATAATATCCAGTATTAGCAATTCGTTTTATGGGCTGTCAGAACTCAACTACTGCTCTTTGAAATCTTGCGTCGATCTGCAGCTTTTGCTTCATTATTCCTCGGTTGCTCTACGCTCATGGGAGGCTGCCAAGTGCCATGTAACTTTCTGCACATAATGCTGTGTACAGACTACAGAGATGCCGTTAGGTGAAACCTCCAACTGTTTCAAAAAAAGGGGGTGCTGCAGTGAAAATTCATCTGTTGGAAATAATAATGTTCTCCACCCGGTAGAAGTACCGCTGCCTGGTCAGTTTTGTCACCAAGATTTTGGCTCGAAGTTCTATAGTAGCCGAGAGCTGTAGGTTTGCTCAGCCTGAACTTGTCACCAGTTGGCGTGTGTCGGTGTGTGTATGCTGCAAAGGCAAGAGACTAAATTGGAACCTTGATAGATGCTGCCAATCGGATCAGCCAATGTGCAGTTCGCCACGCCCTAAGCTGGCCATGCCATGAGGCCTCCTTTTCATACTCTATGTGCGTCGTGGTTTGTTCTAGCTCGGTGATGAAGAGAGACGACGGCATATTCACGTACGGGTCACGAAGTCGTCGTTCCCAGCGCACAGCGCAGTACACGCGCACGTAGCAGACCGGCCCGACTGAGCGCTCGCCCGCTTCAGCGAGCGTCACTCAACGCCGAGCCACCGCGCGCGCGCGCCGCCATGCAGTGCCGATTGCCGGTGCCGGTTTGCCACTGCCCCCGCTGCTCGTGCGGCGCGCGCTAGCTAGGCACGCTCACCGCACGCAGCATCCGATCGATGTGTAGCTAAGTGGTGGTATCGTGGTGTGTAGGTAAGCTCACCTCAATCTCAATGTTCAGTCCATTGAAAGACCAGGGAAAAGAGGGAGGAGGGCGGAATCGAGGAAGTAATACTCCTAGCTGAAGTGTCCATTTCCGACGCGTCTGCTTTGATTCCGGCAGGAGTACTGGAGTAGCGTAAGCAAAGCAGTAAACTTGTAGCAGAGTAATACGCTTCCCTCTGTTTCAGCTTATAAGACTGTAGAAATGAATGCATGTACGGTGATACCATGACAAACAATTTCAAACATTTTCAGGAAGCTCAGGAAGGCTGATCTACGCTGAAGTTGACGTAAAACCGCGATCTATAGCACGGCAAATATAGGTACGAAACATTGATTGAAGTTGTATGAAAAAAATTGTCTAAAACATGTAAACTATAGTACGAAAGATTTGCTTCAAAGATTTTGCCCGAAAGATGTACATTTTAAGCAGATTTTAAGAAAAAAAAATCCATGAGCAACAGCGGTATGCCAAATGTGGCTTTAAACTTTGAAACACAGACAAAATTTAATTTTCTTTAAAACTATGAAATATTTGCATATGGCAGCCCAAGCTGGCACAGGGGCTATAGGGAGGAGGCCCACCTAAGCAATAGTGACTGGAAGGGCCGTACGTATGTGAGCGCTTGCGTGTAACGGCCGGCCCAGTTAGACTACAAGGAAACGCAACTAACGTTTACGACTTTACCAAGTTACTCATCTCTTTTTTAAAAGAAACAAAAATAGAAAGGAAAATTTTTACGAAGTTACTGCACGCCGTGCACGGTCTGCTCTAGCTTTGTCATTGCCATGGTCGAGCTAGTGCTATTTCCTATATTTTGAGATCCACCCTACAAAGCAAAAAAACCAAAAAGTTATTTCCGTGTGTAGCACAAGGAAATGGGCGCGCAGCAGAGGAAATACAGTAGTAATCCTGCTCTCGTGGTTGCAGCTGAGCAAAGCTAGCACGCACGCTCGCTCGCGCTTGCATGCGTTGCGTCTCATGGTTAAGATAGCAGGATAGCATCCGGCAAGTGTTACTTATATACTCCCTCCGTTTTTAAAAGATTGACGTCCTGTAGCACTGGCACTCACATCACAGTGTCATACTTACAAAAACAGAGAGAGTACTAATCTACTGAGACTTAAAAGGTGTGCTGTAAAGAAAACGGGATAAAATCTAGTAGTATAGAACTCTTCCTTCGATTTCTACTTCAATTTAAAGGAGAACTGCGGACTATGCCAAGCAAGCGGAAGTGATCTAAGGTAGAAAGCATACGACAAGATTAGAGGCTATGTTATTTTTTTATCATTATATTCTTGTAGAGTTCAAAAATGTTCGAGAGAATTGTGAGAAAGCGACAACCACTTGTACTCTTCTAAGGGCATGTACAGTGGTATAAACAGTGGTTGTCTGTAGTACCTTCCATGTCATCTATAAACAAAACTAAACACAACTCATACAATAGGTTATCTCTAAGTTGTCTATATATGTTCTCCATAAAATAAGACCATAAAACTTCTGGGTTACAGACGGTATAGATACAACAACAAAACAGTCGTCTATAAGAGCCTTATAGACTGTCTGTTGTATGTCAGACAGCTTCATTCTCTCTCCTTATTCTCTCTCATCCACATCACTAAAAATCTTACGTGTCAAAGATAAATAGACTGCTGATGTTACCCCCACTGTACATGCCCTAAGGCTGTGTAACTGGTAAATGTAGCATTTTTGGATCACTACAGTACACAGCGCAGGAGGCACGCCGATCGACGAAGGGACGCCGTGGAAACCGTAGCTGGCGGCCGCGATGGTCTGCGTCGCCGCGCTGGTGATTAACCGGCCGGCCTAACCCAGATTCTTAATTTCCATTGCGCCCGGCCGTCCGCACGCGTTTGATCGATTCAGTTCGATACATATATCGGTTCTTGTGTCCGGATCCGGTTTATATCGGTTAATCAACTTCGATCTGCATGCGCGCAGGAGCGCCTGACGAAGTACGCCCTGGCCGCTGTCTTCGTAGGCGTCTACGTGTTCCGCAAGCGCCTCGCCATCCAACGCTCCCTCGCCGACCCCGACTGGCTGCGCTACTCCGACCAGGCCGCCGTCTTTCAAACCCTGGCTATTTAGCAGTAGGTTTCTTTTTCTTTTTCTTTTCTTTTGCTTGTAATGTTGTAGTAGACAAGTGCCACTAATTAGGCATTTAGGCTGTCAGCGCATGCACAAGCTCTAATCTCGCTAGGGCCATGAACTCAATTAACCACAGGATTAATTTACTTGAAGAGTCATCTTAATCTTTCAGTGGTGTTAATATTGTTGTAAATGTGTGCGATATTTTAATTTCAGATTTTATTGTAAGTCAAAGATCACAGATAACTAGAGATACATAAAGCAATGTGTCGATGTTTTACTATCACAGATAACTAGACATGGATTTTTTTAGACAAGTTTAGTTCTTCTCCGAAGAGAATAATAACTCTATTCGTGTGTTCTTGTGTTGAATTTATTTACATATTGAAACAAGCCACTGAAATTAAGTCTAATGGCTTCTAGATGAAAAATGATTCTCTTGGGTCTTGAATCAATCACCCTTTATCCACTGGCGTCATCCCTTATATAGATTTTAAAAGAGTGGCAGTTGTTGTGCATCAGGAGGCGGCTTGACGGTTGGCCAATTGCACACGTTGGTTGCGATTATTGTCAAAGAGACACTTTGCTATCTGTACGCCATGCGGTTACGCCATAGATAAAGAGAATTACATGTGGTTATGTTAGATGCAAACAACACGTGTATTAACTACTATGCACAAATGAATGCAGTGTACATGATTCTTAGTCAATAAGGTACACATGTCTGTGTGTTTTAATCAACCATAGAGTGATTGTAGTTGACCTGGCGTAGTAGATCTTACGACCATAAGTCGTGACCTGACGTGGTCATAGCTTTCCCTGGTCGTAACAGATTAGTCCAACCAGGGGTATATTTAAGGGCTATTAAGAATATCATTATCCATTATAGATAATTAATTCTATTAATTGATGATTATTAGATCCTCGTCACAATGCTAACAATAGGCAGCACAATGTACTTCTAAATATATGCAATAGAAGGATTATTGTTTTATCACATAAACAACTTACAGTCGGGCTTGATGAAGAACAGGAAGCAATGCATGCTCGATACAGTAGATGAAGCAGCGAATCGAGAGGTCACCCAGATGCGCTGCCCAGAAACCTTATTCCCACCTCGTGCAAGTGAACTCTGCGACAATGGTTCGGAGATATCCGATCACCCTCATTTCCGGTGCATGCCGAGGAGAAGGGACAACTTGGTTCGACAACGCAGCACAGCACAGTTGAACAGAGAGAGAGAAGAAGAACGAGAGAAATTCAATTGTTCTTAGGCTTGGACGTCTTCAGCTCCTTTTAAGGTCGAGACAAGTACTCTCTAGTAACTGTCCAATAAAGCACATATTGAACCACTGGTAACTACTAATTCAAAACTAATTAATGGTAATTAAGCAGTGTTTATCAACCTCTGACTACACCTTGGTCTAAGGCTCCAACAAGTGTTTTTACCACACTAGTTTATAACTCCGACCCGTAATTTGTATGGAAATATGGGAGCTACCGTTTGCTTCGAATTTATCACCTGGTTGCTGGTCTTCCTTTGCACATGTTAATTAGGAATGATCAATCATTGCTGCCTTAATCTATACTAATATATATATATATATATATATATATATATATATATATATATATATATATATATATATATATGAAAAATACTTTATACTCAGGAGTAGTTACTCCCACCTTTGATATACCACCTAAAAGAACTTGGCATACTCCATTATCACTTTGGGTATACTTATATACTAATTATAAGATACTCCAATGTGAATCACACGAAAAATTTGCAAGAGAGTCCATAGTTTTTAGCATATTTTGTAAATACCTTCATATTCGCACATAAAAAGGAGTATGTCTAAAAATTGTACATACCACCTCTGAAAATATGCAAATACCACCTATATAGTCTTATATACTCATATACTATACATACATACTCTCGGTTGTGCAAGATACTCCCTATATTGTGAGATATGTGAGATACGAAATAGGGAGTAACTACTCCTGGAGTAGGAAAAGGCTTCATATATATATATATATATATATATATATATATATATATATATATATATATATATATATATATATATATATATATATATATATATATATATATATATAAAAGTACGAGGGCAAATTTGGTCGTTAAATGACTGGATGATCCTGAGCATCGTGGACAGCCATCTCTTTCGATTGGACGGCTGGTACGCAAAGTTTGATCCTCACCCCATAATAACTCCTATGCAATTAATTAACATATAATTAACAAAAGATAGAGACAAGCAATCTATACTTAATATATAAAAAATAGGGGAAATCCCTAAACATCCCCCATAAGTCATCTACGTTTTTAATTTGTCCTACATCTAATTATCGTTTACTTTGTCTCCATAAATTAAGTTGACATGCAAGCAACCACCCTCTTAGTGCTGTCAATACTTATTTCAATTATTTTGGTGGTTTCATTAGTTGTAATATACTATTTCATTACTAATATTTTAATGCTAAAATTGTGTATTATAAATACCAAAATAACTCAAACCATTGAAACAAATATTTAAACCACTTAAATTAGAACTAAAATCATTAAAGCAAGTGCCAAAGATAATTAAAACCACAAAAAAATAGTGCAAACATGCGACTTAACAAGATATTTGCAAACTAACTTACCTTATGGGGGAACCAGTAAACGGAAACGAGATAGGGGGTAAATTGAAAAAGTAGATGACTTATAGGTGTATTTATGGATTTTTTTTAAAAAGTAGGAGTTCAAATTTGGGTCATTAAATGACTGGATGATTTGGAGCATCCATCTCTTTCGATCGGAGGGCTGGTATGCAAAGTTGGATCTCACCCCATAATCACTCATATGCCATTAATTAACATGCAATTAACATGAAATAAATAAAAATGATACCAATGATATCATTTTATTTTCTGCAATAATTATCTATACTAATATAAAAAGTACCGGTTCAAAATTGAGCCATTAAACAACTAGATGATCCGGAGCATCGTTGCCCATATAGACAGCTGTAATAATTATATATCTACACTAATATAAAAAGTACCAGTTCAATTCACCGTCATCTCTACTACTTAAAAGAAGGAGTTGGTGATGGTCGTCCGTCCTCCCACTAGCTTTCTCGTCCGTCCGATCGACGCTCAGATCACCAATGGATCGGATCAATTAACGTGGAGAACCGAGTCAACACCACCCACGTACAATTAAAATTGGTTTCTCCTCGATTTTTTGCGCTACCCGTTCCCCTTGCACAAACATCCACCGGCCTCCCCTCCAACCGTCACCTCACCACCGCCTTCACCGTCGGCTCGCTCAACTCCCGCTCTCTTCTTCCCCTGCCCTCGCCCGCGCTGCACCGCGCCGTGCACCTCCTCCCCTTCGCCCGCGCCACCGTTGCCGCCGCCACCACCCCCGGCTCGCTCCTCTTCTGCTCTCTTCCTCTCCCACGCCGCCGCTCGAAGTCTTCCTCCTCCCCTCCGACCGTGCCCTTCGCCCACCTCCTCTTCTCTTCCCCAACCGCTCCCCACGATGCACGCTCTCCTTCCACATGCACTGCACTCCCATCCTCTTCCCGTGCCGACGCGCGGCCTCCCTTTTCCGGAGGAGGATGAGGAGTACGACGAGGAGGAGGCAGAGGTGGAGGTTGACGAGGATGCTTGGCTAGAGAAGCATCCCAAACCGGTCGGGTTAGGCGCAGGGAGGATTCCACCTTCACCGGCAAGAAGCCCGTCGAGCCATCCTTTCCCCCTCTGACTCCTCCCTCATTCGTAAGTCCCAGAGGTGTCTAAGTAGTTTGGTTCCTCTCTTGATAGGGTGGTGGTGTCTGATTCATGTTTTTGGGTTTAATTGCAGAGTTCGCGGATACATGAGGGTGACGAGTAGCTTCGGCGCGAAGTATGGCCGGGCGGTGGGGAGAGAGGAGACTCATGTCGCGCCGCCATAGCGGAAACCAGGCGTCGCAGGCTCGCAGCCTCCTTAAAGGAGTAAACATCACTATTACCATGGAAGGAGACAAGGAGTAAACATCACTGAGGCGATGGTGGTGGCGCAGCTTTGCTCGGCCTCGACGGCACGGCTCCAACCGGCGCTCACGGGCCGCGGCGAGAGGCGGTGGCTCAGGACAGCCGCGGCGGAGGCCGGGGTCGCGAGGTGGGAGCCGATGGGGGCGTGGGAGTACTACGACTACCGGAGGGCCATCTATGGCGACATCACACACAAGGCCATCCTCGTCGACGCTGCCAGCACCCTCATCGCCCCCACCAAGCCCATGGCCCAAGTCGACTCACGTCTCCTCTCCCATCGCTGATTCCTATTTCTGTGTCGCTTTGTTTGATGCAGAGGTTCTCATCCGGCTGGATCCCGACCCCCCAATCGTCGTTTCCCAACCTCACCAACTTCTTTGGTAATTTCCCCATGAAGACGCTCTGGCTCGCCGTCTACATCGCCGACGCCGTCCGTTCGCCGTGTTCTACTACAAGGGCGACCATGACAGTCTGAAAACCCCTCTAGCTCTTGTCCTCGTCCCTTTGCTGCGTCTTGTTAAAAATGTGGGATTTTCCCACGATTGGATCCGTCTGCGCTGCTGCAGTCCGTGGGAAGAGGCTCGGGACCGCCTCATGTGGGTGCGTCGCGTCGCGGTGGTCTGCGTCCTCATCCTCGGCATCCTATACGGTGCGGATCAGCGTTTCCACTTTCCCCATTTGTTTTGTCCCGCTTAATCACCTTTTGAGTTCTCGAGGAATGGAGCGATATTTTAGACCGATTCAAGTTTGCAATGTGGCCCGTTTTCACCGAGTCTTGATGTGGCTCGAGTCTTGCTTTGCATTTGGGCGTGAATTGGGCGAACAACCTCAAGCTCACGAGTTTTCACGCTATTTCTTCGTGAGCAATCGTATTGTACCACCGGTAGTAGTCGATCTTAAACCAACCTCATCTTGTTGCCGCTGCGGTTCCTTCCTATGTATCTCGGTGCCCATTACACCTTTAAACTGTTTACTTCTCACTTTTTAGTTGTCGTATCTTTACATTTGGTTATTTTTAGTTAGGAACAAATTGTTTTGACTGCTCATTTTTGCAATGGTGGGACAACATTCATGTTTCGTTCTTCCATCGGATAGACATTATCGTGCTATGAACTGGGTCTTTTTCAAATCTTGTGAATTAGTAGTTAGGAGTTCTTTGCGCGTCTAACAAATCAATTTCAATGGCTTACACTATAGTATCAACTATTATTTGATCAACTCGCTAATTTTGTTTGGTCGGACTATGATTTTAGCATTCCTTTAACAACTTTACGATGTGGTTTGTCACCATTTAATCAACCGTGACTCGACATTCGACATTCATCTCTATTTTCTCGTATAGGGGAACTTAGGCTTCTATTACAAAGACCATGAAATCCGCTTCCACTTCCGGTAATCATGTAGTATTAGCATTTGTAACATTTTTCCGCTTCTATTGTTAAGTCAAATAGCCTTACACAAATTGGTTCGTTCCGTGCGGTGGTCTTCCATCGATACATTGTTGAGAACTTCAATGATGCCTCATTTGACAATCGACGAGCTTGAAGTGGAAGAATTTGATCCACCATCCGAGGTTTGCAAAAATACTCAAATCTATTTATCCGACATCGGTGGCAAACTCATTGCTTCCATGCACTCATCATTCATTGTGTGCGGCCCGTGCCATCATCGAGGTCAAATCTTTGTCGATGCAAGGCTACGCCGAGAGGTTTGGCATGCCCAACCCTCCCAAGCGGATCATAGCAACCGGTGGGGCATCCTCCAACGAGAGCATCGTCAAGTCAATTACGCAGATCTTTGGTTGTTCCGTCTTCACAGTTCAGAGACCCGTTACGGCAAAACTCCCCCATTATTCTTGCTAGAACTTTGCTACCTTGCCACACAAACTCGTAACGCCATCCATGGATGCAAAGCTGACGCTTCTTCTGGAACAGACTCGCTTCGCTGGGCGCAGCGTTGAGAGCTGCCCATGGGTGGCTGTGCAACGAGGAAGGAAGCTATGTCCCCATCTCTTGCATGTACAAGGGAAACCATCCTAAGTCCTTTTCACCTCATAATTTGAGTTTGCCCAGAGCTTATGTAGTTCGAAGTGTTGGGCACTAATTTTTTTGTTCTGTATGGTTTCAAATATAAAAGTGAGTTTTTCGCGAGAAAACATTTGATAGATTTATATTGAGTAGGTGTTGTGCTAAAGAAAGCAAGGAAGGTCGCAAACGGGAAGGACGGTGCCAATGTATCACTGGGAGCTTTTGTGGATACTCTCGTTGTTCTCCCAGATGATCTTGTTCAAGTAATTGCAAAGGTAGATTTAATGCACTTAGTATGTCATGGAATGCATTGCCTTCCCATTGATATTGTTGACAACTGTAATTTTTTCAGGATTTTTCACTCCCTACTAAAGATGCCTGTATAACTCCTGTTTGTGATGTGGTGGCGACGGTGGATCGATGAAGCCTCATACTTTATATGTGAAAGACCCAAAACATCGAATCGAAAATGTGTCCCCATTAAAGTATGCTCTTGATTCAACTATTTCGTCTTGTTTCATAACCCACCTTTTATTATATGTGTCTCATGCTTTTAAATCGATAATATGACAAAAATGAGGTTCCTTTAACTCATACAATTGTTTCTTTCATGGTGCTGGTTCAGAAAGTAGATTTCTGTGAGAGTGCAGTGTCCAGGTGAGCTGTGAACAATAACAGTTCTGTGAGAGTGCAGTGTCCATAACATTATTTTGTGTCATACTCCTCTGTTCCAAATGCATGCCATTCTTGCCTTCTCATTTTGTTTCTAGATGCATGCCACTCTACAATTTCTAGGTACATTTTAACCCCGCCTGTCCCTCACGCATATACCCTCCTCAATAATATTATCATGTTCATTTTTCTTGATACCTTATTTGATAATTCTGTGCTAGAGTCTAAAATGACATCTATTTGGAATGTATGGAGTAGATCACTATGGCATTGAATGGTTTGTAATATGGGTCTCACAATATTCTCCTAGATGTTATTAGAGTCAAAATGAATTCCCTTGAATTTCTGTGAAACAATGAAGTATATCAGTGACCTGCTATTCCAGTAACATATAGACCAATGCCATGAATTATAAATTGTCAGTTCAATATGCTTTTCTTGTAGACAAATTATTGACAAGGAAAAAATTGAACACATGCAAAATTTACCAAAACTATACCGTCTTCGTCAATCGTCCTCCGCCTACTTGTCCTTGTCGTCCTCGGCCTCGGTGGCGCGCGCCAAGCCCGCCGCGTGTACCCGCTGCGGGACTTCCCGGGGAGGGAGGCGGCGGCTCTGGGCGGCGCATTCCGAGACGATGTCCGGTGGCTGCTGAAGCAATGGGAACCCACCGCGGACGGCGTCGGGCCATCCGCGTGGCGTGCGCTCCTCTCGGACGACCGCACCGGCACCGTATTGGAGAACTTGCTCTTGATCCAACTTTATTTGGATCATCAACGACACTGCTAAATGTTGATTACCATGAGGCGTACTTCAGTGGAATGCCAGAATGGAATGGCAAGATTGAGAAGTATTCTTGATGAAGGTAAAAGTCTACAGCTACAGTCCCTGCAGAGGATCTTGGCTTCTGGCTAGCCTCATTACAGTGAATCATTCTTCAAAAGAACTCCAGTTTTCTCTTATTTTTTCAGTTTAGTTTATGTCTTGATGGGACAACATGAGTAGATCACATACCTCTGGTAATAATGCTACGTTCTCAATAAGTATAATCAAATATGCAAAGTTTCTTACATGTTATATGCATTTTTAGTCATTCCTCTATTTTTGTGCTAATTGTGACATCAATGATCTCTTACAGGGTGTGTTCTCAACAATCAACCAAGTAAGCGGGGATAAACTTGAGTTTGTTCTCATTGTCGCACCACTGAAAGAGTCTTATGAGCTTGCCCGTGCTATGCTGAAGATAGCAATGAACTTAAGTTGTCTGCCAAAGTATGTGTTATATGGCCACAGGGTTCAGTTGATGCAAAAGTGGAAGGGAGCAGATCTGAGTTGGTATCCTGGACAAACTATGTCGATGTTGAGGAAATACGTAGGGCATATGCTACTTCATGGTGGGAGATGTGTCATATAACTAGGAAAAGTGTAATTTTGGTTAGGCCTGATGAGCACATAGCATGGAGAATAGAATCTGACATGGTGAGAGACCCCAATTCAAAAGTTAGGAGAGTCTTTTCTCAAATTTTGTGTTTAAATAGGCAACAGGTGTAATAATGTGTAAATTTCCATTCAGTAACTAATTTGGTTTGAATCTCAGTTGCACGATGTAACATTACAAAGCAACATAGAGTTGTGATGTATTTTGCAAAGAAACATGTACATGACCGCCAAATTGTTTGTTGAATTCTTCTTACTACTTGATAACCTTGAAATCGTTTGACTGAACTTTCAAAGCTATTACACCAATGTGAATAAATGTTTTCTTCAATACATGATATCTCTACCACTTAAAAGGACTTAGTGGTGGTCAGTTCTCTCCATAGTCCACACCACCACCCTCTGAAACAATCGGCGTCGATAGGTGGGCCCGAGGCTAGGCTGCTTCTGACCTTCCAAAACCTCGGCCCGCTCGTACTCCTCTCTTGCATCACCCCTCACTGCCCCCTTCATGTCTCCTTCTCGCTCTTCTACTCGCTCAACGCGCCTCACCCCCCCCCACTACCACTGCCTTTGGTAACTAATACTACTCCGTTCGGTATAAATTATTCACCAAGCTTGGGTTAAATAAGTGAATGTACTCTGTTTCGTATGATACTATATCTTGAGATACTTGTTAGCCGAATTATGGTTTTGGTTGCCCATCCGGTAGTCTGGTAAAAGCTGAGAACTAAACAGTTCAAAAGCAATTCATCAGCTCGGTGCTTGTAACATTTGCATTTATTTTTCCAAAACTGATTATAATGTTGGGTTGTTCAAATGTGCTCTATACCTACCAGAATTGATTATAAAACTCAGAAATTATAAGTGTGTTAAGCGCATTGCTCAGAAATTATTCGTGCAAAATATGAGTTTCCGTTGCAATGCACGTGCACTTATCAATGACAATAGGGAGATTGGTGAGCTGCAACAACATATTCTATGGAAAAAAGTGATTTTCCGTTGCAACGCACGGGCACATGACTAGTTTTGAATTAAAATGAAGCCCGTGTAGACTGCCATGTTGTTATCGAGAGTTCGAATTGATTATTAGCAATATTGTCTTGAAGCGAGAGATATTAGGGAAAACGTACATATCACGTGCAGGATTACTAGTTATATCTAAACAACGTACTGACCTGCAAACGCAAGAGATTTGCAACAAAAGCTTCCTCTGGGATTTATATCACGTGATTGGTCGAAGCACAGCTCGTGCAAACAAAATACACCTTCAAACAGTGGAAGCGCATGTCCAGATTTCCGCCTTTCCCAGAAAATAGCACCTTGCGATGCTACTCTCGACCTCACAGAACATTCCAAATTTACACGCTAGCACCTAGTGTAGTAGCACCCTGACCCCACCTCCACGGCCCACCTCTCTAGGCCCACCTAAAGCTACCAGAACTCTACCACACGCGTACGTACGTAGCGAACCAGCATGTGGGGCCCACCGGGCCATTACGCATTCGACTTCGGCGCGGCCGCCGCCTCGGCGTCGCCGTGCGCCACGCGGCGCCGCGCCACTGCGTACGCCAGCCCGAGAGCTGCGGCCACCACTACCGCGGCGCCGAAGAACACTCCTGCCACCACGCCGGCGCGGGCGCCGCCGCGCCGGGCCGTCCTGACGGGCGCCACGCCCCCTTCCTCCTGGTCGGCCCTCGCCACGCTCGCCGTCGAGGACGCGCCGCCCCGGACCGCCGACTCCCTCAGCTGCCCGCGAGGCGTGAGCGCCGGCGCGACGCCGCCTTGGCCTCGACGGGCGCGCTCGCCGGGGTGGAAGAACTCGTACGCCGCCGGCGACAGCGCGAGCGAGCTCTCGAAGGGGAGCCCGTGGGGGTAGGCCTCCGCGGGCCTCTCCTGCGCCCGCCCAAGCTTGGGCACGAGCAGAAGAGCGATCGCCACGAGCGCTGCCGCCGCCATTGCCAAGCTGTGAGCTGCACCTTCAACTGGAGCTGGAGCTGGAGCTGGAGCTTGCAGGTCACATAAATGTGCAGGTGAGTGTGTCCTGGATTGCTTGTGTTTACATAGAGGAGGAAGTAGGAGTAAGCAGGTAAATGGTGTGAGGCTTTGCTTCTACTTCAATTCTTGTAGTGGCAAGGTGAAAGGGGGGCGTAATGATGAGGAGGTGTGGAAGAGATGGAATGATGTCTTGGTCTTTTGGATGAGCTTTAGTAATGCAGAAGGTGAAGAGTGAGACTCAACCTTAATTATGCTTTTTAAGCAACTTTTTGTTCGCTTTAAGTATGCTTTCGGGCTACTGATGATGAACGCATTGTTTTGCACCGTTTTCATACTAATAAAAATACTAATCTAAGTATCTTTCTGTTAGCTTGCCCCCCTCAATGTTTCTCTTCGAGCTCCGCCACTGAGAGACACACTTGAACTCTTGAAAGGCTCCGCTCTAAACTTCTTTACCAGAGAGGCCCCAACAATGGTGAAGAAAAAGGAGCGGCAGCAAGTCTGCATGAAAGCAGCACAACGCATGATTTTAACCTCCCCCTCTTCGCCCATCCATCCACCCATCCATGCCGGATTATCATTGCTGCTGCTCAAGAACACGGCGCACGCACTGCCGAGCAACCGCGAGCAATTAAACAGGCGTGCCGCGCCTCCGTGCCCCACGTCGCGTCTCCTTTACTCCATCTTTTCCACTCAGGTAGTGCCTGCAGGCTGCAGGGGACCGTGCATCCCGAGATGCTATCATGCAGAGCCTGTCCGAATGTGTTGTATAGTAGCACTGAATATTACTAGGAATCTCTCGCAAGAGTGGCTTCTAGGGTGCTTTGTTTAATGGACTGGAGCAGAAGCATGTGCTTTAGCACCCCATATATTTAAAATGTGGCACTACGTAGAACATCGTCACAAAGAATAAATTATAACATAATATATAAAATCCAAAAAACTAAACTTTAATATCTTTCAATTTTTCAACAGTAAATAGTTCAATAGTAACAATATCACCAGTGGAAGCCAATGGAAATAAATAGTTTCACACACACAGGACCGGTCCAGAACTAATTAAAATCACAAGAATATATAGGCCAAGGTTAGATCCGAAATTTCTAGGATTTTTGCTGGGATAATTCCGTTGCATTTTCGGATTTTTAAGAAATGGAGGGTGTTACAGGATCTTGTGTGGCCGACGCAGGATCTTGTGTTAGTTTAGTTTTGTTGAGGTAATCATACCCAAGGAAGCATGTCTTGTAGTATATGATTGCTCCTTTTGGACTTTGGAGGGAGTAGCCGAGTAGGGATAGAGAAAGAACATAAACAGAGTAGTTATCTTTGCTAATAATCCTGTGTCACACTGTGATAGAGAACTAAATAATTGAATGCTCTCTGCTACCGCTTTCTCCTCATGGGATTCGGATTTCAAATTGTAAGCACTCAATGCCGATAACATCTGAGCAGAATGTTTAGTGGTAACTAATGCAACATGATTACATGATAGTGGAGATGATTTTTTTCCTCTCCCTTTGTTTACAGCTTCTGCCTGCAGAATTCTCAGTGTGTCTTAGAGAGATCCCAGCCTCACTTTCACCAGCACAGTTAATTTTTAGGGAGGAGGGGGGGGGGGTAATTACTTGGTACAGCACAGTACAATACAATACAGTTATTTCTCTCAAAAACAATAGCTACATGAAGCCATGAAAAGGGCAAACCCATGGACCTAGAGAAACAAGAATGAAGCGCGATAACGCATGATCCAAAAGGGATGAAGAAAAGATTGGCTTGTGCAACTTTTAAGGAGATGAACATGATCATTCTTCATCTGAGACCATTGTCTGAATGCACTTCAATCCAGGCATGGCTGATCATCACTTGATCCAAGAACTCACTCCCTAGCCTTGAAAGAGCCCGGTGCCTTGAGTGCACTTGCCCTCAACACATGCTCGTGGTAGAGCGTGGCAATGGCCGCCCCGATGAGAGGTCCTACCCAGAAGATCCACTGCGGAAAAATGATTACAAGGGAAAACCTTCAAGCATTTGCAGTACGGATAAGACTGCACAAGTTTTTGCAAGAACATAGAAGCAACTTAATCATGTTAGTTTTATACATGTGACTATGTGAGTCCCTAATAATTTTGGCATGGAATGAGCTAATAATGTTGGTCAAGCAAAACCTAATCGTCCCATGCCTTGGCCTGGTTGTAGACGATGGCGGCGCCGAAGCTCCTCGCCGGGTTGATGCCGGTGCCGGTGATAGGAATGGTGGCCAGGTGCACCACGAACACCGCAAAACCAATCGGCAGAGGAGCCAAGACCTGCACAATTTAATCGTCCATCGAAGCGACTCACTCGTTTGCAAAATAGGAACGAAATAACTTGATGCAAACGTACGATCCACACAAAAATTGATTGCTTACCGGGATGTGGCTGTCGCGCGCGCTGCGCTTGGCGTCGGTGGCGGAGAAGACGGTGTACACGAGCACGAACGTGCCGGCGACCTCGGCGGCCAGCCCGGTGCCCCTGGAGTATCCGGTGTCCACGACGTTCGCGCCGCCGCCGTACCGCGCGAAGTCGGCCGAGTTAAACGCCCCGACGAGGGAGACGCCGCACGCGGCGCCGAGGCACTGTGCGGCCACGTAGAACGCCGCGCGGAGCAGCGACACCTTCCGCGCAAGGAGCAGCCCGAACGTCACCGCCGGGTTGATGTGGCCGCCTGATTCACAGTACAGTGCACTACGTTGCGTTACAGTACACGATGCATGGCACGTCGTCGGTGAGATGAAACCAAACTTGACCAGAGTACGCCTCGAGCTGGGCTGGGCAGGGCTGGGCTTAGGTGGGCTCGAAACAAACTAAGGCCCCTTTTTAACGCGGGAATTCTTCTCGATTTCACGTGAAACTTCAGCATGGAACTGTTAAGATATGTTGTATTAGAGATATACTCGGTTGTATAGCTTGAGACATATTCGGTTGTATATACTGTAAAGGTATCTATCTTCCAGTCCATGGTCCGGCAACATAAATAGAAGTCGGCACTGACCGGTTGGTCATTGCAGCATTGCGCCAATTCTGTTTACAGGAACTCGGAAAATTTCCTAATTCCAGTGAGAATTGAACAGTTTTTGTAAAATTCCTATAAAATCCATGCGTCCCGAATGGGACATAAATTTCAATGGCCCATCCTGATCCAGGCACGGCTCAAATAAAAGAAACGGATTTGCTAATTTTCAGTTGTCTAAAATTTTCTTATCCATCAGTCACCTACAGTTACACAGTACTAAGCCTAGAATTGCAGTAACAAGTGATGTGCAATTTTAGCACAACTCTACTGCAACTTTTAGTTCTACTTGTTTTTGTATTATTTTGTATTTGTATTTGTTTTTTTTTATTTGTAGGGTTGTAGGGTTCATCTAGATTTATTTTTTGTCTAGTTTAGAATTTTTTATATATTTTTTTTTGTAATACTTTTGTCTATTTTAGAAAGAGACAATCTAAGTCATAGAATATGTTGATTCAACGGTGAGAAAAGATGACTGATGGATAAAGAAATTTCAGTCACCGAAGCATAGACACTCCCATAAAGAAAAATATGGTCCAACTCCAGACTTGTAGAGGCACGCACGAATGTTAAAACGCTCACCGGAGATGCCGGCGGTGCAGTAGACGAGGAGGAAGATCATGCCTCCGAACGCCCACGCGATGCCGAGGACGCCAACGCCGCCGCAGGCGCCGGACGCCTCACTGTCCGACTGGCGCTTGTGGCCGATCACCGTGGCCACCGTCACGTACAGGAACAGCAGAGTCGCCACGAACTCAGCGATCGCCGCGCGGTACAGCGACCACCTCCGCAGCTCCGACGTGCCCAGCACCGGCTGCGGCGGCGGGTCGGCGTAGTCCCTGCCAGTGAACTCGCCACCATCCCCTTGCTGCTGCTGTATGATCTCCTCGTCAGTAGCCATTGATTTCAACTTCTACCTATTCTTTTTCCCCCTCTTCTCTCACAAGAACATAGTAGACTTGGTTTATAATGCAGCGAACTGGTTGGTTCGTTCTAAGACGAATAGTGTGCGCGGGGAGGCATGAAAGATTGGGGTTGAAGAAAAAAATAAATAAAGTTTGGGAATTCTCGTTTCGAAGATTCCGATTGGATTTGTTTATGCCAATTTGCATCAGATCTCAGGTTAGTGATTAGCTAACCGAGGAGAACAGGAAAAGGGAAATTGTTTAGCACGCTAACCGCGCGCGTTTTCTGAGACGTACATGCACACACCACAATTTTTTTTGCCGATACGGTCATTTTTTGAAGCGTAATTACACGTATGACAACTTTCAAAACGTATTTACAAAAATAGCACGTCGGACGCACGGTGATCCCGCGCCCGCTCTCGGCGTGACACGTGCGTCGTGGCGCAGCTCACCTCGCGCGCGCGATCGCTCACACCAGTCACTCCCGCGCCCGCCACCTCACCGCCTCCGCCACGTCGGCGCGCCGCCCGCCTCCACGTGCGCCCTGGCCCCACCCGCGCCGCCTTGCTCCGGCGCGAGCTCACCTGCGCCCGGCTCCTCCGCCGCCACGTGCCGCTCCCTCGCGCGAGCCCGCGCGACCCTCCCCGTGCGGACACGCCGCGACTCCACGTCGCCCTGGCCCCACCCCGCGCCGATCGCTCCGGGCGCGAGCTCACCTGCGCCCGCCACGTGCCGCCACTTAGGTTAATTGAGAAGTTAGGTTAGGTTAATTAGTGTTAGGGATAATTAGGGTTAGGGAAAATTTGTGGTAATTTTAAAATATAAAAATGAGTTCAAAAAATTACAATTTTTTTTTGTAGTCTACTGAAACTTTATTTGTTTGTATAAATTTTGTATAATTTTATTTGTTTAGATTTTTTATTGTTAATCGATATGATTGTGTTATTCTAATATGTGTTGATAGCAAAGATTTGAATCAGTGCCCTTCATTTGCAGTAGGCCCTTCCTGCCTCCATTTGCAGCAGGCCCTCCATCCCTCTATTTGCAACAATTGTTGATTGTACACATATTTGAACCATTTGCAGAAGGCCCTCCCTCCTTCCATTTGCAACAGGTGTTGATTGTTCACACATTTGAACCAGGTCCTGGCCATGTGTTGATTATTAAAAGATGCAAAGGAGGCCCTCACTTCCTGTATTTTCCACCGAAAGCATCGATCCGTCACCTCTTGTCTCTTGTCTCAAATTGTGCGCCGAAATTTATGGCTTAATTTGCTGCAGGTAACGATTCTCTTTAAGAGCAAGGAGGAGAGAGCTAAGCGGGATCGCATTCGTAGTGGCTCATTCGTTCTTTTAGTAGTTCACTTCATATCGCACCGAGCTCGTGGCGGAACGGAGAAGCCAACCGAGAGAAGTTGAAATCGTCGAGCACCTAGAAAAGGTAAGTGTCATTCGCATTCGGCTATAGTTTTAGGTAGGTTTAGCAATGTGATTAGAATGTGATTATATGAATTGTAGTTTGTTATTGTAGAAACTAAGTAGTTATAGTTATGTAGTCGGTATATTTTGGTGAGTGTTCGAACATAAAATTGAAAGATTTAGTGTGATTAGCACGTAATTAGAATACTTAGTAGTTAGCAATGCGATTAGCAGTAATTAGTTGACTTAGCGACTTATTGTTGTTAGTGTTGTAAATTTTAACTCGGTGATTTACATAGTGTGAGGAGCTCTGTGTAAAATATTAAAATATTTAGAGGTCGTTAAACAAAATTGAAATAGAGTGTTAGCGGACTTAGAATTGAAACAGGCCGAGGAGGCAGTGTTAGCACTTAGCAAAGCCTTTTCTTTTCAATTAGTCTACTTAGCAGACTTCTTGTTGTTAGGGTTAGTGTTAGCAGACTTATTGTTGTTAGGGTTAGTGTTTGCAGACTTATTGTTGTTAGGTTTAGTGTTAGCAGACTTATTGTTGTTAGGTTTAGTGTTAGTATGAGAATCGTAGTAAAATTTTAAATTTTTAACTTGGTGTTAGCGAACATGCACTATGGCTTAGAATTGTGTTGGTTTCCTTTTTTATTGTACTTTAGACGAACATGCACTATAGCTTACAACATGCACTATGGCTTAGAACATGCACTCGGTGTTAGCGAACATGCACTATGGCTAAGAACATGCACAAGGTTTGAAACTTGTTACTACCACGAAAATTTTGGAATTGGAATTAATTTACAATCATTTATGTTCATTAGCTATATTCGACTAATGTTCTCTATGCATGTGTTGCTAGGCATGTCTGTCAGGAGCTCTCGGAACCATTCTCGATGAGGACCACCGGTGCAAGTGTGGCTCACCACGCCCGCGGATGGCCTCCGCCCTAGCGCCGGGCGGGAGGGACTGTGGTATTGTCACGATCGTTACGTCCCCGATCCTCGAGCGACGGGCTTGTTGCCCTTTGCGAGGATGGTCTCGCTTGACGCGGGTTCACCCTCGATGGTAGCTTTCGTCCGCACTTGTCGGCGGTGGAGGCGGAGACGCACACCTTCCACTTTCGGTGGGGTGAGATGACGGTCACCCTACAGGGCGTGTCGTTCTGATGGTCTCCGATCCGAGGTGTGCCGCTTGTTCGGGCCTCCGAGTGCGGATCGAAGGCGGTGGAGCAACGATTTGGCCAATCTATCCGGAGGGTGCACGTGGCGTCCGGACTTGGCCGAGGCATTTGGAAATACCGAGGGTGCACGGCAGTCGTTAGGGCGTGCCTCGTTGCTTACATTCTGACTCTTTGGTTGGGTCATGTTTCCAACATCAAAGGGGATGTTTTGAACCCGACTTCATCCCCATCGCCGAGTCTTTGGTTGACGCGGGTGGGCGATGCCTCGGTATAGCCGGGGATCACCGTCCTTTGCGCCACATACCGGGGTTGTGTGACGCCGCGACCGGTACCACCGCTACCAACCTAGCCGTCGCTCGTGCTCTGCGGTGTGGAGTTGGGAGCACTTCCTATTGGGCTGCCGACCATAGAAATCGGTGCACCGTGCCCTTTAGTCGGACCCCCACATGACGTAGACGCGCCACCATGGGCTTACGGTGGTCGGTGCGTCATGCGGGCGGCGCAAGATCGGCAAGGTGCTACTCGTTGTACCACAACGAGTTTGAGTCGTTACGAGGCGACATCATCCGTGTGTATGGCATCCGGTTTCTGCCGACGTAGCGCGCCGCGGTTGTCCTTGCAATGCATCCGGGCGTCTTCTGCGTAGAAACGACACCGCCACTGTGTTCTCACATATGGTGGAGCCTTACGCATGGCGCACGCGTAATCACGCTTTAGTCTCAGCCGATCCGTGCCCCGCCGGACGGCGGGCTCTGGAGCGAAACATACACCTGTGAGTCAAACATTATCCGAGTAATATTCGCAGTCCTTACAACTTCTTTTCTAACATTAATCTTTCCGGAAATGCAGGCAAACGAGGTGGGGTGGGCAGATTCGGAACTGGCAAATGCATCAGGAGAAGTGGACTATGACATGGATGAACACGGCGCACGTGGATATCTGGCATGAGCAGCGTCCGTACGACCATGAGTCGTATGGTGCGTATATGGAGTGGTACGTGCCACGAACGCGCGAAGGCCCGACTATTCCTCCTCCGGAGCGCCGAGAGGAGGTGACACGGTAACGCACCACGAGGAGAGCCTTTCGCGCCGCCGCACGGCCGTCACATCGCTTCCCGACTTGGCGGCGTCGTGCGACACTTACGACCTCGGAGGCGAGCTCCTCGGGTATCGCGGGAACCCGTGCGTCGAAGGCTTGACTTCATCCGCGCAACGAGTTGCGAGCATCGCAACCCCGAGTGGTTTAATAGCCTCCGTTGTGGATGAATTCCTCGGAGTTGTCCCCGTGTCGGCATGGTGATCACGGCGACATGTCGCCTACCGAGCACCGCTCGAGTCGACCTCTGGTCCACCTCCCTCAACGGTCTCCCTACCCCCTCCGCGACCGACACGCGCTCCGGACCGGTGGGCGTACTCCACGAGTCATGCTCGCGCAAAACAAGGCGCGCCACGCGAACGCAGAATTAGCAGCAGCAGAGAGTAGTGACTTCGAGCGAGTGAGCCGTGTAGTATCGCGTGTTATGCGATTTTTATTTTACTATATTTGTACACGTATTTTGGTTGTTATGTGTGTACTTGGGATGTTACTGAGTATCACGCCTTGCTTTGCTTTGCGTAGTCTTGTCTTTTCCAAGCCGTACGAGTGAAACTCTCCACTCCATGTACCGAATAGGTGTTGCATGTCGTAGTACTCGAGAGATGTATGGTGTAGCCATCGCGCATTTGTGCACATGCCTTGTACACGTGCGAGCATGGCTTGTGGAGGAGCCCGCTTGTTGCGGTGCATGTCGCCACATCACCCGGGTGCATGCTGTTTTCTTTCCCCCTTGCATGATCATTGGCGTATTTACGCCGAAGCTTGATCTCGTACTTTACTTTGAGGTCGTCGATCACCGGATGTCGTGCATTCGGGCCTTCTCCATCTTCCGGTCCATGTGTCTCTGCATGTTCTCGGACCACTACTTGCCTTCGTCCATCTGTCGCTTGGCTGCGGTGGCTCTATTGACGAAATAACCAACAGTGCGAGTTCATGTCTCCTGAACGATCGCGGTGATAGGGAGGCCGCGCACACCTTTGAGGACGCTATTGTAGACCTCGGACATGTTGGTCGTCATAATCCCGTATCTCGCACCGTCACATGTCATAGAGGAGGACCATTTCTCTAATTCAGGAGCGTGGCCGTTAATCCACTCGGAGAAGCTTATGGCGCTACTGGGTTGCACCCCCTCCGGAGTGGACTCCCTTGTATGCCTCGTAGTCCGGTGTTCGAGGTCTCTCCAAATGGACTCAAACTTCCGTCTCTAGTTCTGCAGACACAATGCTTTGAACGTCTTCATGAGTTCCTGACTGCGGAACCGCGTGAACAAGTTAGATGCAAGATGCCTCATCCACCACCTAGATTGCATGTCGTTCCACTGGTGAGATGGATCCGTCGAACACTGCATGGTGTTGATTGCCGCCAACAACCCAGTATTGCGGTCTATGATTAGGCGGACGTTGGGCCGGTCTCCCACCACCGCCCTCTTCACGTTCTTCAAGAACCACAACCAGCTGGATGTGTTCTCACTCTCCACAATGGCAAATGCCATCGGGAGAAGCTGGTCATTCGCATCGGCTGCCACCGCGGTGAGGATGGTGCCCTTGTACCTCCCGTAAGGAAAGTGCCATCCATGGTTAGCACGGGGCGAGAACTTGAAGCCCCGATGGCTGGCGAAAGCCCGAACACCGGTCGGTATGAAGCGGTTGGGCCCTTTGCCGGCATCTTCACGGTCAAGCTTGTTTATGTATGCGTGCGGGGTTTGATTCGGCAATCTGGTGAAGCAATCTCGGCACAAGGTTATCACGCCTCTTCGTATGTCCCATACATAGTCTCGATAACCTTACAGCAGCTCGTCGGACCTTGCTGTAGCTAACTGGATAGCCAACCTTATTGGCGACTTCCGACATCAACAGCTTGGGGGAGATAGACACGTCGCCTCAACTAGGTGCGTGATGAGGTTTGCAACATATGCGGAAGTCACGTTCGATCTTTGCCGCGGCTCCTGGCTTCGCAATCGTGGTCGATCAACTCCTTGAATGTGAAGATCGAGCGAAGATCTTTGCTCGTGGCGGACCTTGCGGCGACCTTCTACTACGCACTTCACTGCGTACTTTCCTTGGTTGGACCGGTGCACTTTCGGTACACGGTGATGGACGGGGCATACGGTGCTATAGCTTGTTGAGCGGCCCCCTTGTCGAGGAAGCGCCCAACTAAGAGGGTGTCGGCTTCAAACCCCACGGGAGCCTTCTTCTTGCGGTAGTACGGCGAGCGCACCGCGATATCATCAAGTCTTGATGCCACGTAAGGACCACCGGCCGTGTGCGTCCTCGTCGGTACCATCCGAGCTTGGTCGGTATCCTCGTCGGACTCAACCCGAGAGGCTCGTCCGGTAGATACTCGTGGCGATCGATGCGGGCGACCACCATGTTTCCGCCCCTCGTTTGGCACAAAATTAGGCAAGGACTTCCTCGAGGCAACACATTCCGTCTTTGCCATCTTGAGCTCGGATGCGCTTGCCCGACTTGTAGAGGCCTCGGCATCATCGGGGTTTCCGATGCCCTATGTACGAAATTTACGTACACCATAGGCTTCCGTGAATGGCCGCCTCGGTGAGACAATCTCCATGTCTTGCCTCCATGCTATGCTTCCATTCACCTTCTGAGCTCCCACACATAATTCCTGCGGTGATCGCCTCGATCATAACTTTCTTCGTCGTTGGCTCCGTGACGAACTCCCTCCGGATGCAGCTTCACAGCTCGTGAATATTCATCGTGTGGAGCCCCTCCGCCCGGACCACCTTGTACTGGCATTTCGATAGGTCTAACCCATCGTGTCCGGCCGTCTGAGCCATCGTAGTAAACTCCAACAAATCTTGCATGTTCGAAAATACCTAAAGCCACAACAATCACTAAATAATTATGACTAATTAATTACATCTAAACTAACTACTTATGATTGATTAATTACCACTACAAAATTACCAGTATTTTATTTGTACTTACTTACTATACTGTAATGATGACTACTAAACTAATTACGACTAAACTAATTCATTACTAGTGAACTAACTAATTACGACTAATTAATTACCTCTAAACTAACTAATTACACGATTAATTACCACTAAAAATATCGAGTACTTCATTTCCACTTACTTAATACGCTGTAATGATGACTACTAAACTAATTACAACTAATTAATTAGCACTAAACTAATTTATTACTAGTCAACTAACTAATTACGACTAATTAATTACCCCTAAATTATCTTATTACGACTAGTGGTGAGAAGCGGCAAAAGCATAACACAAATTACCGCCTTCGGAAGTAATCAATTAGCCCTTCGGAAGTAATAAATCAGCGCCGAGCGGCGAGAAGAAGGAAAACGATTAATCTCTCAATAAAATTAATTATGTTACGTTTTCTGAGTTCTCAGCGACGAGCGCAAGAACGAGAATCGAAACGCAATTGATATGAGCGAAGAGCAAGTGCTAGAGTTCGGTATTTATAGTCGAGCGGAGAAGGAGTCGCGGCGTTGGCGCCGGGAATTCCGTAAACATTGGCGCCGAAATTTCTGGATGAGGCGACAGATGTGCGGAGGAGAGAGGAGGGACGGTGGAAAAGATGGTCACTACGAGGTTTTTTAATTCTCCGCATAATAGTCCGGCAAATCTCAAATACATTCCAAGTCCGGCAAATCTCAAATACATTTTAAGTCACATGAAATTATGAAACCTTAATCTCCGAAACAAGCGAGTACACGGATAGCAATTCATACGAAGTAGCGATAATAATTGAATGGATAAAATTACGAAAAATTACACAAACAAGTACAAGGTGTCAAGAGCTACACAAAAATTTCATAATTTTAGAACTCATTTACTATATTTTAAAATTATTTTAAATTTCATACTCTAACTATCTAATTAACCTAACCTAATTACTAAACCTAACCTAACCTAAACAAACCTAATTACTAAACCTAACCTAACCTAAACAACCTAAACCGCTAACTGTTTTCTTTTTTGTCGGGCGCAGGTCGGCTGCGCCGGGTCGCCGACGTGGTCGGGGCGGTGCGCCGGTCGCCGGCGTGGCGGGCGGCGAGTGGCGGGCGGGCGCGAGGTGAGCTGCGCCCACGATCGACGCGGGCGGGCGCGAGGTGAGCCTACGCCACGTCCACGCTGCCGCTCCTCCAGCCATGGCGCGGTGGCCGTCTTGCCCGACTGCTAGTTTTGCAAATACGAATTGAAATCGGTTATTACTGTCAATACGGTTTGAAAAGTGACCGTATCGGCCAAAAACTCCACACACCACCACACGCACATCACATGTATGCATACGCAAGTGCGTTCGTTTAACACATGCTTAGAAAAACGGAGGTTATGAATAAATATGTGACTTTACAAAATTCATATTGAAGCATGCTCGCGTGTGCGTACAGGTTGGCACTAGGAGTTTAACCTTGATAGGTGGAGTCGTACACGGTAGACCCACAACTCCACCACCCCACCAAATGGTGTTTCCTTTGTGAGCATTGTTTGGCTATATGATATCACCCTAATGTATTATTTCTCTCGTTAAGTACTGATCACCCTGTTTAATCAATAAAGTTCCCTTTTCCTGATTTCAGAAAATAAAATAAAATGAAGTTCCCTTTCCCAGCCAAAAAAAAAGAGTGAGTGCTCACAGTTCACCAGTTCAGACTTCAGAGTGAGTGCTCACAGTTCACCAGTTCTTTTGAACACTCGGAACCGGAAGTCAGAACCTCGGAGGCATGAAAAATTTGGATGAAAAAGTAAAGCAGCTTGGGCCATGGCCATAAGCCGAGGGGAAGCAAATTGATGGATCGGGACGACTAGCCCGATCACCCCATAGATCTCCCCGAGAACATGGACCGATTTACAGGTTAGGCTTGCAATCTCGGGCATAGTTTAACTGAGGGAACTGCCGAAGAACATGTCCAGACCCATGTTGACACCTACATGCCCATTACCAAACCAAGGATTTTCCTTTTTTTGTGTGTAATAATAAAGCGCCAACACAAGGATTTTGCGATGTGGCAGTGACACACCACATATAGCACACAGCTGCACATCGGTAGTATTCCCTTCTCTTCATCCCTTCCAATTGCGTCTACTGCAGCAGTGCATCACACAAGTTTACAACTGCAATGGACAAGGCTTCGCGATCAGAGGTGGACCTGACAATTATGCATTAAAAACTGAACCTGTGGGTTCATGACGCGCGATAGCAATCCGCGTCTGAAAACGTCGGCGTTCACCAAAGTTTATCGTACTGCAGAAGGCTCCGAGAGTGCAAACGGCAGCATATCACCGCGCTGCCTTTCGGCTCTCGTTTTTATTCCCCTACAATTATCTACTCCACAAAGGTGCAACTCATGACCTGAATTTCTTTTTGAGAGTTCTAACTCGTGACCTGAATTGAATACACATCAAGAGAACTCGCACTTGATTTATACTAGTCCCAGATGATGCGCTCTCCATTCTGTCACCTCCCCCACCTGACACTAAACTACGCTTTTCTCTGATGTTTTCTTACGCATGAAAACTACAGATCAAAGGAGAGAGACGGAGTGCAGCTAATGAAGAGCAACACAATTTGCAAGGTTTTTAATAAACAACTTGCCCCCAATAAAAACAAGAGAAATTTTACGGTCCACTTTACCGGTAGTATACGGTGGTAGTATATGTTAGAGATATATGTATAATGTCTTATTCCCCAATGTTATGAGGGGTTATTTGCATATTCCTCACATGTACTTTGTGTATATATACTGGTACATTGGCCCCCTGAGAATACAAGTTGCTATTATTAACATGGTATCAGAGCCAAGTTAGGTTTTACTAACCCGGACGCGCAACTCGTCCTCAACCCTAGCCAACACTGCCGGCACCGCCGGCTTCACCTCCCCATCACCGATTGCTCTTCCGGATCGGCATCTCGCCACTCGGTCGACCCGCATCTCGGCGCCGCCGCCGCCTCCGCTTATCTGCACGAGCTGTCGCGGCCGCCTCTCCCTTCGCTCGGCCGCCGCGTGCGCCTCCGCCTCCGCCTCTTCGCCCGGGAGGCGCCCGCTCAGATTCGCTTGGATCCGGCTCCTCAGCTGCACGTCGCCACCGAACCGCCGCACGCCTCTTCTGCTTGACCGCCGTCCCCCGGGTTCGGTCGATCGGTTCGGGTGGACCGCCACTGCTCCGCCGCCACCCGGCCCGCCGACGCCGCGGCTGCCGGGGGAACCCTAGTTCCCCCGTGCGTGTGCGCGAGTGCTCGTGGGCTCGCAGTAGTGGGCCGAAGGCCCTTCAAGTTTGCCGATTTTAATCGGCTCAGAAAAGAGAGAAAAAAGAGAGAGGGAAAAAAACATTGTTCTAACCGCCGCGTCGTCCAGCGCTGTTAGACTTCGTTGTCTTGGTCGCCGCGCCGTCCAACGCCGCCTACCAATGGGCACCGTTTCCCTCCCTCGCTGTCCGGTGATCTTCGATGGTGTTAATTACACCGACTTCGTGTCTCACATGCGCATCCACATGCGTGGTCTTCGTCTCTGGGGCGTCCTCTCTGGCGATGTCACCTGTCCGCCTTGCCCTACTCCTCCGACAGAGCCTACGCCTGTTGCACTGCCCCCGACAGCTGACAAGGCTACTGCTGAGGCCGCTCGCCTTGCTGATGATGAGGCTGCCTTTGCCTACCAGGAGGCTCTGGATTTCTACAAGGATCGCTTGACCGCCTACACTCAGTGGTACGACGACGACGTTCGGCCTCTCTTGTCCTCATCGCCGATATCGGCCTCAGTTCTCTTCTGAGGTTGTGAGACTCCCTACTATTTTGCAGATGTGGACTCACCTTCGTCAGCGCCACGAGCCCTCTGGTGATGCTCTCTACCTGTCCGTGGTTCGCCAGGAGCACTCTCTTCAGCAGGGTAATGCTACTATTGACGCTTTTTACGCTCAGAGCTCTGCTGTCTGGCGTCAGCTGGACTCTCTTCGCATTGCTGGTTGTCGCTCCTATCCGTGTTGTGCGGTGTCGTCCGCGACACAGAGTTTCAGCGGGTCTACGAGTTCCTTACTCGCCTTCCTCCTGCGTTCGAGCAGCGGCGTGCCCAGCTCCTTGCACGCCACCCTCGTGTCACTCTCCTGGAGGCTCTTACCAAGGTACGCGCGAAGGGGACTCGCCTGAGTGGTGCTGGCCTAATACCACTCCCCTCCGTGCTCGCCGCTCGCCCACCTGCTACACCGACTGCTCCACGCTTCAGCACACTGCCTCCACCAACGGATGCCACAGGTGGTGGTGGCCACCCTCCATCTGGTAGTGGTGGTGGTCGTTCTCACTGCTCCTACTGCAACAAGATCGGCTACATTGAGTCCCAGTGCTATAAGAAGCAGCGACATCTTTCACGTCGTTCTTCTACTAGTACTGGTACTGGTGCTTCTACATCGACGCCTGCATAGACTCCTTCAGATTTCTCACCGAGCGGAGATAGCCGACCGACGCGCCTTTGCCGCCTCGGGTTCTCCTCGGCAAGTTCTGCGAGTTCGCTCATCGACTCTTCGAACCGAGAAACCACCTCCTCCACAGTCAGGTACATCCCCGTGGATTCTTGATTCTGGAGCATCCTTTCACATGACTTCTGATTCTTTCACTCTGTCTTTCATTACACCTCTTGATTCTCCTGTCAGTGTTCTTACCGCAGATGGTACATCCCTTTCTGTCTCTGGTCGAGGACCTCTTAGAAACTCATCTTTTCATGTTCCTTCTGTTGCTTATGTTCCTCTCCTTACCATGCAGCTTCTTTCTGCTGGACAGATTACTGATCTTGGTTGTCGGGTCATTCTCGACTCTGACTCTTGTTGTGTTCAGGACCGCCACACGGGAGCTCTGGTTGGTTCTGGCCCTCGGCGCCTTGACTCACAACGTCTCTGGGAGTTTGACTGGCTTCACCTTCCTTCCGCTGCCACCGTCGCCGCCAGTCTCTCAGCTTCTGCCCCTTCGCCTACCAGCTCTTTCCAGCAGTGGCATCACCGTCTTGGTCATCTGTGTGGATCTCGTCTGTCGTCTTTAGTTCGTCGTGGTCTTCTGGGGTCTGTCTCAGGAGACGTATCTTTAGATTGTCAGGGCTGTAAGTTAGGTAAACATATTCAGCTTCCTTATCCTCACAATGAGTCAGTGTCTCAGCGTCCTTTTGATCTTGTTCATTCAGATGTTTGGGGTCCGGCTCCTTTTGTTTCAAAAGGGGGTCATCGATATTATATCATTTTTATAGATGATTTTTCTCGCCACACTTGGATATATTTCATGTCTTCTCGTAGTGAGGTCTTATCTATCTATAAACAATTTGCCACTATGGTCCACACACAGTTCTCCACCCCTATTCGTATCTTTCGTGCTGACTCATCTGGCGAGTACCTCTCTCGTTACCTGCGCAGCTTCCTTGCCGGCGAGTACTCGCTTCGATTCTCTTGTTCGTGCTCATGCTCGAATGGTGTCGCTGAGCGCAAGCATCGTCATCTCCTTGAGACGGCTCGTGCACTGATGATTGCCGCCTCTATTCCACCTCACTTTTGGGCCGAGGCTGTTTCCACTGCCACCTATCTCGTCAACCTCCAGCCCTTTTCTGCTCTTCAGGGTGCAATCCCTGCTGAGCATCTCTGTGGTCATCTCCCTGACTACTCTGTCCTTCGCCTGTTTGGCTGCGTTTGCTACGTTCTCCTCGCCCCCTCGAGAACGCACAAAACTAACTGCTCAGTCTGTTGAGTGTGTCTTTCTGGGATACAGTGCCGAGCACAAGGGCTATCGGTGTTGGGATCCCGTTGGTCGCCGGATGCGGGTTTCTCGGGATGTGACTTTCAACGAGTCGCGTACCTTCTACCCACGTCCTGCCTCTCCTTCGGCTTCCTCTGTGGAGTCTTTGTTCTTTTTGACCTTTCCAGATACACCTATATCTGTCTTGCCCTCGTCCACCCATTCCACTGAGTCTCCACATATTCCTCCTGTGGCCTCTTCGCCGTTGTCGCCGCCTACTTTGCCTCCTGCGGCTCCTCAGGCTCCTCTCACTACAGTCCCTTCTTACCCTCTCTTCTACACTCGTCGGCCCCGTACTGAGGATATTCCAGATGAGTCATATTCTGATGCTCCATCTTCTCCTGTTGGGTCCTCTTCTCCTCGCTACGCTCTCTGTGATCGCCAGTCGATTCGGCCCCTTGCCCGGTTTAGTTTTGCCGGTGCAGCTACTCGTGAGCATGTCTCCTACCGGGATGCTGTTACTCACCCTGAGTGGCAGCATGCCATGGCTGAGGAGATTGATGCCCTTGAGCATACTGGTACTTGGGATCTTGTTCCTTTTCCATCTCACTCTCGTCCCATCACGTGTAAAGTGGGTCTATAAGATTAAGACTCGCTCTGATGGCTCTCTTGAGCTCTATAAGGCGCGTCTTATTGCTCGTGGCTTCCAGCAGGAGCATGGTCGTGACTATGACGAGACTTTTGCTCCTGTGGCTCACATGACCACTGTCCGTACTCTTCTTTCGGTGGCATCTGTTCGCCACTGGTCTGTTTCTCAGCTTGATGTCAAGAATGCATTTCTTAATGGCGAGTTGCGTGAGGAGGTCTAATGCTTCCGCCACCGGGATATTCTGTTCCTGAGGGCATGGTCTGTCGCCTTCGTCGCTCTCTCTATGGCCTTAAGAAAGCCCTTCGTGCTTGGTTTGAGCGCTTCTCCTCTGTGGTCACTGCTACTGGTTTTTCAGCTAGTGACCATGATCCTGCGCTCTTTGTCCACACTTCGTCTCGTGGTCGGACTCTTCTTCTTCTCTATGTTGATGATATGATCATTACAGGCGATGATTATGAGTATATTGCCTTTGTCAAGGCTCGTCTTAGTGAGCAGTTCCTTATGTCGGATCTTGGTTCTCTTCGTTACTTCCTTGGGATTGAGGTTACTTCCACTCCATATGGTTTCTTTATGTTCTAAGAGAAGTATATTCAGGATCTTCTTGATCGCGCCTCTCTCACTGATCAACGTACTGTTGAGACTCCTATGGAGCTCAACGTTCACCTCCGACCCTCTGATGGCGAGCCTCTTTCTGATCCGACTCGCTATGGTCATCTTGTTGGGAGTCTTGTCTACCTTGCTGTTACTCGTCCAGATATCACTTATCCAGTCCACATTCTGAGTCAGTTCGTCTCTGCTCCCACTCTCGAGTCCACTCTGACCACCTTCTTGGCGTTCGCGATACCTTCGTGGGACTATCTCTCGCCGTCTCTTCTTTCCATGCTCCAACTCGTTACGCCTTCAGCTTATTCGGATGCTACTTGGGCGATCCCTCGATCGCGGTCTATCTCTCGCTTCGTGTTTTTCTTGGTGGTTCTCTCATTGCACGGAAGACGAAGAAGCAGATCGAGATCTCGTTCGAGTGCCGAGGCTGAGTTGCGCGCTATGGCTCTCTTGACAGCAGAAATTACTTGGCTTCGGTGGTTACTTGAGGATTTTGGTGTTTCAGTCACTACATCGACTCCTCTCTTGTCGAGAAAGATGCAGTGCTATCGGTGTTGCGTGATCCCGTGAAGCATGAGCTCACTAAGCATATTGGTGTTGATGCTTCCTTCATGAGGTCTTGTGTGCATGATCAGGTGATTACTCTTCAGTATGTGCCTTCAGAGCTTTCAACTAGCGGATTTCTTCACGAAGGTCCAGACTCGAGCACAGCATGGCTTCTACCTCTCCAAACTCAGTGTTGTTGATCTACCATGAGTTTGAGGGGGGTGTTAGAGATATATGTATAATGTCTTATTCCCCATTGTTATGAGGGGTTATTTGCATATTCCTCACCTGCACTTTGTGTATATATACTGCCCATTGGCGCCCCTGAGAATACAAGTTGCTATTGTTAACAGTATAAATAAAATTTAACCATTGATTTGTTAAAAGTATAATAGACTTTTATTTGTATTTATAATTTTCGTGATGGTATTATGGTCTTTTCTAATTAGGGCTAAAAATATCGATCTTGTGTCATGTGATCCCCTCATAGGCAATTACAAGTCTACCTTTTTGGATTCTACTACTCATACTGTCAAGTGTGGTATAACTAAATCATACATAATCTAAACCATTGGATAAAAAGAATGAACGATCCGTATTAAATTAAGTATACCATAAAAGAGCTTAAAAACAAAGCACTGAGTCTGAAAGACCAAGTACAGGATAAGCTCATGCGTGACACTCCCCTCCTTTCCCTTTCCTTCCATTGCAAATAGCATTATCTAGATTGCGAATCTCGGGTGTAAACAAATCCATGGTTCATGGACTCGCATTGTTAATCGATCGATCTCCCGGTCTTCAGCTCTGCTTTTCCTTGTTCTGTGAGCTAAGACAGCTGTTCGCATCTTGCTCCAAGCCTCAAAGTGGCCACGTACTTAACACTGCTGAACACCTCATTAATTATCAGTTTCTTAACCCCTGAATCATGTGAGTGCCACGTACTTAACACTGCTGAACACCTCATTAATTATCAGTTTCTTAACCCCTGAATCATGTGAGCTTTTTCTGAATCTCCTCCAATCGCAGATCGACAAGCGCTCGCTGGATCATCATCTGCGACGGCAATTATCGTATAACTAGCTGGAGATTTGCCGACTCCAGTGGCTGACATTATCTGGATCAGCTTCCCCCTCTCTCGCTTCGACACTGTCCCCCGTTTCAGGAACAAGGTAAGAGAAGGCGTTTTCTTTTAGAGCGTATCTGATGATGCAGACAAATTTCCGCATCTATAGTTCTTATCTATGTCACCTATAGACAAAGACTAAAGACAAATTTCATACAATAGATTATATGATCTGATCGCTATAGAATTGTAGACAACACACAATCTTTAATGCTTTTCTTGGTTTTGGTGCTACTGATCGTTTGCGGGATTATAGACGACAATATTCTCTTGCTTCATTCTCTTTCATCCACGTCAGCAAAAATCATATGTGGCAGATGGTATAGACGGCTGACATAAGCCCATTGTACATGCTCTTAGTAAATAAATCCTCCGTCAGTGCTTCAGCAATCTCGAGGAACAAGTGATGTCTTCGTGCAAAGCCGGAGCTAGTCAATCCGACGGGCACGCACGCTCGCACGCACGCCCAACATGTGTTCGCTGCGACGGCAATTATCGGATAACTAGCTGGAGATTTGCCAACTCCAGTGGCTGACATTATCTGGATCAGCTTCCCCCCTCTCTGGCTTTGCCACTGTCTCCCGTTTCAGGAACAAGGTGAGAGAAGGCGTTTTCTTTTAGTGAATAAATCCTCCGTCAGTGCTTCAGCAATCTCGAGGAACAAGTGATGTCTTCGTGCAAAGCCCGAGTTAGTCAATCCGACGGGCACGCACGCCCCACATGTGTTCGCCGCCGTGCTAGTGCAGCAAGCATCTCCCTCTCCACTTTTCTCTCACCTGCTTTGGGATCAACTCTGCAAATTAAGGGAAGTGGCAACAGCAGTGGTACTGAGATATATACCGGCATTCGCTAGATTGTGACATCCATGATGGCATGATCCATCCATTGATATAACTAAGCTAAGGTTGTTTCTTCGGTAGGGGGGTTAGTGAGCACTGCATTAATACATTATCCCATTAGAATCTGCCAATCTGGAGTTGTTGCTGAATCTTTTCCTCCCTTTGCGTGTTGTTCGATTCAATCGACCGATTGGGGGTGAGGACATGAAGCGCAGAGTCGCCGGCCCTACGTAGCCTTTTGTGCAGTGCAATGCACCTAGCAATATGCTGGCGACTGTAATGGAGCAAGGATGCATTGCTGCTGTATGAATGAATTTTGGTCGTACCAAGCTCGTACGGGTCACTGTGGGTGGGCCCTTCCGACGCCATTAATCTTGGGATCTGCGCGAAAGAAAATCCTATGAGACATCATCAGTTCATCACTTTTAGATCTATATTAGACCCTTCCAATATAAATCCAATACAGTGACTTAATACTTGTATGAACCAACTTTTTTTTTTGTCTAACATAGTCGGGAGCCACACAATCTCTCGCTCTTCCAAAGGTGCCCATCATCCAAGGACCAACCTGCGTGAACAAATCCTCATAGGCCACTCTACGCGTCTATAGGCTGACAAATCATCAATTATTTCAATAATGAACTAGCCGCACTCAAATAAATTGTTTACACGTGAAGTCTCTCTAGTTGAGAAAATAGGATGCATATTGCCGATTTATCGAAAGTTAGTAATCTTGAGAAAATCAAGGGAGGGTTTAGATGCTAACACTCCACTTGATGTCGACGCACCTAACGTTTAATCAATCGATCCCGGGTTTGAACCATACATTATCCAGCTCACGTGTGCACAAGTTAGTTCTACTAGTAGTTTACGTGCCGCTAGCTAGTGTAACTAGTGTGTGGGGTCAACGAGTTCAAATCCTCGTTTGACCAAGCAAGCTAATTACAAATACTCCCACTTGGCACGCGCACGGGTGGATTCGGAGACTTGAAACTCCTCGGCTAATATCCATGCTTTGGCATCGTGTCTTCCATGCAGCTATGTTCCCAAGCGAAGCTTCCAAGATGTCAACGGTTTTGCCGTGTGCACCGAGGCTGCCGCGTCTGCGTGCAGCGGCGAACTGACCGCGCCCTGTACGTCCTGCGTGATATGGCCAATTCCTCAGGGCTAGGCATAGCAGCAGCTAGGCAGCCCAGCTGGAAGTTCAAAGTCAAACCACGTGGTTCGTAGCTCCCCACGAACGAATTAAAAAAAATAACATCCATACAACACTCAAAATGCATGCCGTGACGGGGTGCGGATGGACAGATCATGGCGAGGTGCTGCATGGACGCTCAACACGGCAACTCCTCTCTCTCTCTTCACCAAGCTTGACCTTGATCCCGTGGGCCCCGGCGCCGGGACGAGAGGTGTCAGACAGTCCCACTTCCACGCGGGCCCCACTCCCGTGCCCGCCTGCCGCTCCAGCCTCCCCCGGCCCGTCAGGTGTCGGAACTACACGTGTCACCGCGCCCCGCCCCCGCCTCGCCTCGCCCCCCCGTCGCCACAGGGGGAGGCAGCGAAAGCTAAAGACGCTGCCTGCTTCGCGCGCGCCCCAGAGACTAGTGCGCGGCGCAAAGTTACCGAAACGCCCCTCGCGCAAGCCAGCGCTTTGCGCCCCCTTGTCGTTTTCCCCCCGCCGAGGTCACGGGGAGGGCGGGCCGTCGGATGGGGGCGTGGGTGTACGGGGGCCATCCGTTCTGGGGCGGGAGGGACAGATGGGATCGGTGGGAACAGAGGCCTGCGCTGCCCTGGTGTGGTGTGGTGTGGTGTGGTGTGCCTTTCGGAGCAGAAAAGAGGGTTTCACGAGAGTGGAATGCCATGATTCATCGTCGCAATAATGATTGCCTACCGATCGATTGATGGGCTCAGCTCACCCACACCTTGGAGGTTTTTTTTTTCACCTCGCAAAATTATTTACTGGTGAATGAAGAATCTCACACGTAAGGGTGTAAATACGAGTAAGTCCAACCTAGATCTTCATAAAAATCCATGCAAACTCACGGCAACCGCTGATCTCCGTTCACCTACGTCTGTTATACATGTTTAAGTCATATTTTTCTACTTACCATTTCACATGTGCAGAGGTGTTAGACGGAAAACAAGATGGTTATTTTTGGCGAATCCTAGTACGTATTGTTAGACATGAGTACATGATTGTTAGACACAGATAGATCTGTTCGAACACTGAGTCGGGACGGTCTAGAAAAGCCCGACCCTATTATGTATTATTTTTAATCATTTATTTAATTTTATTAGACTTTATTGGGCTTCAGGCTAGAAATCAGGGCCCGAGCCTGGTCCATCTAAAAAATTTGGCTGGTCTGCCATGAACAGGTCGGGACACAGGTGAGGCGTAACGTTTTGAACCCCATGTTCTAGATAAAATATGACATTCCCACCTTAAAATTATTTTCTGTGAACAAATCCACTAAGAGGTTAATGATACGCATAAGGCGGTATGAGGTACCATGTGTTTTTTTGTTTAGATGGCTGCGTGAGCGATGAAAGTGCGAGATGTACAAGATAGGAAAGCTAGTAATTCATTTACACCTTGGATAACGATACCGCGCATACGTCCGAACGAAAGGAAAAAATCGGACGATGCCCTTCCCTCACTAGACTCCGCACGTGTTGCTCTTTGACTACCTATGCATCTACCTTCTTCTTGCTTTCATCCCCCAAATATTCCTATTCCTCCACACTGCTACTCTCCTCTTCTGTGCAATGCCGGTCGATGCCATCCCCACGTGCCTCCGGCCTCGTGCGCCCTCCTTGTTTGCCTATCCCACATAGCTCAGGTCTCAGGGCAACTTCGGAATCATGCCACGCCGGTGGTCATATCTACCTGTAGACACAAAGCATTGCTAACCTCTGAGGTGCTACTTTTTTAGGAACTTTGCGGAAAAGGGAGGGGGCACGAGGTGGTGCAGTGGTGGCGATGAGACCTCATCGAGCTCACCTAGGAGGTTGTAGTGTGGGCTGGCGTCGCTGCTGTGGGATCTAGGCTTGCCAGTGACAAAGACAATGGTGTGGGCTGGCCACCACCTCCTCCTCGATATCACAATAAAAAATGTTGCAATTGGTAAAAATTGTTGTTGCAGCTATTATTTCTGGATATTGCAATACGCCACACTCAAAATGTTGAAGATGTTTATATAGTGTCTTTGTTGTTGCAACAAGGTTTGATTTTTGTTGCAATAAGTCCTTGTATTTGTTGCCCCCAATAGTTCAAATTTGTTCATATTTTTATTTACCGATTTCATGTTTATTGCACCGAGACCCAAAATTTGTTGCAAGCTTAGAAACTAATTGCTGCTCTTCCGATTTTTTTGTTGCACCGGATCAAATTAGTCGTTTCATTCTCATATTCATTCACCCACTGAGCCTACGCCACCCAATTCCTATTCTCACATACATGTGTCTCCCCCTCCGGCTGGAGCGCGTACACAAAATCCGTTGTGTCCGTCCCCTCTTCTGGCCCACCGTTTCACGTGACACTCCTTAGTCCTCACACCTTCCCTTCTCCCCCCAAATCAACCAAATCTCATTCCCAATTCTCAACCCAAACCTTATCTTCCCCATATCCATGATCATCTCTCCCAGTGTTGCCTCCTTTCCCAACTTGTCCCTCCCCTCCCAAACCTCCTGCCGACGCCCAACTGTTGTCTTCCTTGGGCCTCGCTGCCCCATTCTTCATGCAGCTTGACTATGTTGTTCTCATCCCTACTGTCAAACTCGTCGGTGTCAGGCTCCTCACCGCCTCCATCAAGCACTAGAGCGGAAGCCAAATGCAACGGCCACCAATGAAGCCACACCCACTAGTCGTGCTCTCCTCTACCGGTGCTGCATCTCATGCTTTCCATCGTCCTCGGCAACGGCGATCCCCCGCGGACGGCAATCTCAGTAGTGGCCTAGTCGGGGGTCGTGGGCGACGAGGATGTGGTGCTTGGGCCACTAGATCCGGTCGGCAACGAGGTGACGGTGTGGGCTGGCCACCTCCTCCTCCTCCTCCTACTCTGAGCCCATGTAAAATGTTGGCACTAGTAAGTCGAGTTGCTGCAGCACTTTCTCCAAAATGTTGAGACTGATTTAGTGATTTTTCATTTTTGTTGCAACAAAATTCTTGTATTTGTTACCACAGTTATTCTCATTTGGTGCACAATTTTTAGTTTGCATTTGTGTTTATTGCATCGGAGTGGAAATTTTGTTGTAACCATAGACTTGATTGCTGCGGTTCACAAATTTTTGTTACACCAAATCGAGAAATTTTGTTGCGAACAATCTAAACGAGATCTGACCGCTAAGAGGAGCGTACAATGAGAACTGGGAACGCTCCCTCACGCCTTAGTCATCCGTAATCCATGTCTATAACCTTAATACATGTTAAGCGGCATTCGTGCAATCGTTTAATTAGGCAGATCTCTCTCACAAGTATGCTCGACTTTCAATTCTTTTTTAGCCTGTCTCAAACCCACATTCTACATCAGTCGAGATTGGGTTAGCCATGCGACTTACGCAACCAAATGCACACTTCTCCTAAAGATCCCACACAAAGCATGCAGACAACCAATCGCTCCTGACATCGCCAACAAATTTCAGCGGTAAAAATAGAGCTTGAAAAATGGAATCAGGTATACATGTTTGTGTTTTGTCTCTCCGCTCTTTCCCAATTCCCCCATCTCTCATACATTTCGCAAGTGCACACTTATCCGTCTTCCCTGTGCGTCGATGTACGCATTTCTAAGAGGACATGATTCATGGATGTGCCCAGGGAGAGAGAGAGAAAAGAAAGAAAAAACATCTTGATGGAACGCCTTGGATTGCCAGAGGACCTATCTATCGTCTTGCGCAAAAATGAAAGGAAAGCAATACGCTGCACCCATACTTCCACCCCAATTCCAGCCATTTTTGGCGTGCGCGTTTCTCGTCACCCCACGTCCAAACAACGAAACATACACTCCTCCCATACCACCGAAGAAAATACTACGAGGTTTTATCGCCTTTAACCTATATTAGATTCTTTCAATCATATGATACATAACAAAATAAATTATAATACGTGGATACGATCCTTTCAAATTGTTAGCCGCGGTATTTTCATGTAGAGTGATATAACCTGCATATTTGTTTGTTGTATTTTATAAACTTCTTGTATAAATGAATGGTAGAGCTCTTGTCCAATCTTTCGAGAAAAAAATAAATAAATCAATTAACTCTTTGTATATCAACATATTATAATTTAGAATTTAAATGTAATCCAACCCTATAGCTAAAGCGATCTATTTCCTGATACCATCCTAGGCACGACACTTCTATAACTTATCGGTTCAAAGCGAAGAGGAGGACGCAATGTGGACCCAAGCGAAGAAACCAGAGCAAAAGCGTCGGTGCAAAATCGAGGGGAAAACGAACAGGAACCGAGGGAGGCAAAAGATATGGCGATATGTCGCTCTTCTAACTCACGGTGGGAAATAAAGCGGCACAAAAACCGATGCTCTCAGAAGCGTGGGAACTCGCGAAAAGACAATGCGAACGCAACATCTGGTAGAGGACGGCATCCGAGCGTCCAGCGAACGGTGGAGCGACCACGTGGCATGTGGCGGCGTGTCTGGGTGCTGGCCAATTGGCAGAGCCTCGTCCAGGCTAGGAGCACATGGGAAGGCCCTCGTCCGGGCTAGGGGCACCCATAATTGCCACACGTTGGTCGTAGGTGAATCCGGTTTAGGCCGTTCGGTTTTCAACGCGCCCAGCCACACAGCGCACGGACAGCAGTTTTCCGAGCTAAAGGCATGTTGTAGAGTACACATGGCGCAAGGAAACATATCTGTGCTACCAATTTTGACAACATCGCACGAGAAGTAATATTTTTGTAAATACCAGCCGCAACACTGTTTTAGGCCAACAACCCCGGTATTTCTACTCCACTAGCACCAGTGGCAGAGTCGTGAATACACGCAACCGCCGCGCCCACTTCCGTCACGACGCGGAGCGAACCTTATCCACACCGCCACGCCCCGCCCCTCCGTCCCATTCCCACCGCCTATAAAACCCGCGACTCCGCCCGTTGCGAGAGGAGCCAAACGCCCATCGCGGTTTCCACGCGCACACAATCGCAGAGCAGAGCAAACGACCCGACCCGCCGGAAGAGAGGAGGACCAGTCGGATAGGCGGGAAATCCCCCACACGACGATGGCCGGCCGGAGCAGCAGCCTCTCCATGGTCGCGGTGCACCGCCTCTTCGCGCCGGCGCGGCCGCCGCCGCACGCCACCGCGGGAGACATGGAGCTCGACGAGGCCGACGTCATCTGGGGCGGCGCGGCGTCGCCATCGTCGTCCTCGCCGGTTGATCCGTACGGGCGGGCCCCGTCCGCGTCCAAGCCCTACAAGACGCGCGGCGCGGCGGCGCGGGACGCCGCAGCCGGCGGGCCGGCGTCGTTGCCGGTGAACATCCCGGACTGGTCCAAGATCCTCGGCGCGGAGCACGGCGGGGGCAGCGCCGGCGCGGGGCGGTGGCCGTCGGACGAGCGCGGGGACGCGTACCTGGACGGCGGCGAGGAGGCCCGCGGCCGGCAGTGGGTGCCGCCGCACGAGCTTCTGCTGTGCAGGGAGCGCGCCGCGGCGTCCTTCTCCGTGCGCGAGGGCGCCGGCCGCACTCTCAAGGGCCGCGACCTCCGCCGCGTCCGCAATGCCATCTGGGAGAAGACCGGCTTCCAGGACTGATCCCCGATCCCGTTTCGCCTAGAGGAAGAAGAGGACCTTGTGGATTGCTTTGATGAGTCATCTCTCCCTTTTTCCCCCTCCCTCCTCCTCTCTTCTTTTACTAGCTGTGATCGATGAGGAGACGCAGAGGAGGTTAGAGATTAATCAAGCCTCTGGTTTTGGCATTTTTCCCCCCCTCCGGAGAGGCTCGATGTAATACTGTTACTACTACTAGTAGCGAATCCATGGCTCGTTAAGAAGATGATTAACTGTTGCTGTTCACTAATTTCTTCCCGACCAACTACTGATCTGAGTGCTAGTACCTAGTACGCCTCTGCTAGTAAACACTGTAATTATCCTACGGATTTGTCGCTCAATTTGATGGGCATTTTGCAGCTAAAACTGGTTGGTGAGAGAAACCTGCGTGAAGGTTTAGGTACGGTGGTGGTGTGTTAATGGCAAAGCGGATTTTAAAAGCCTGGTTGATCGGGGAGTTGGGGGTGCAGATTTGGACGTGTGGAGAATAAAAATTGTAAAGAAATCGAACGCGAAATGGATAGGGGAGAGAGAGAAGAGAGGAGGTGGGCCCGCTGATTGGACGGAGGGGCGAAATGTCGACACTCCCCATTAACTAGTGGTTAGCCCATACTGCCTCTGGTTCACGGTTCACAAAAACTTTTGTATAATGACACGGTTCTCAAAATACACCACTAATTATTATTATAATATATTTATAAAATTTAATAAAATTATAATACTATGAAGTATTTTGACGAATTTATACCTATGGTTTAATCTAATATAAATATTTAAAAATATATATTTAATCAAAGTATTACAAAATTGACCGGACGTATTCAGAAACATCTTTTTCTGGAGTACTTACACACGGGACACTTAACTTCAAAGTAAGAATATGCCTGCCCCCAAAAGAGACCATGAAGGTATGAACCAACACCTCATGCCTGTATGAATTTCACAGGTTGTTCGAGAGAAATTCTCGGATTTCAAATAGGGCGTAAGTAAGAAAACAAGTTTTACCTGCTAATCGATCCAGAACATCTGGTGCAAAAGCTTTATGTAATCCGTTTTCTGCATGCAGCCAGAAATCGATCGGACAACATCAAACGTCGTATAGCCCGTTAGATCAAATCCAGGTCGAAAGTCATGCGCCTCTCTCTCTCTCTCTGTATATGTAGAGAGTGCACCTCTTCTAGAATGTACCGTTCACGTTTCTTCTAACGGCACGTATGAGGATGAAGGCTATTATTGGACACCGGCATATTGGCAATTGGCACAAAACTGAATTAGGTCTAGCGAATATTCGCAGCGGGGAAAAGAGATGGCGAGAGAGAGTATTGCGAGGCAAGCCTTCCTTTGGAGGTATCCGTCGAAACGGGAGAAGATTAGAGCGCAGTGGATTGCCGCGTCTGGCCAACGAGAGCCAAAGGAGGGGAGAGGAAGAAAAATAGACGGCGAAAGGAGGGAGAGGTGGCAGCGCGGCGGCATCGGCTCGTGATTTGACGGGTTTGTTTAGGTCGTGGCGCATGGTGGCGGAGCGCCGCGTTTGCTACTTTGCTTTGCCTGGACCTGGACCTGGACCTGGACCTGGACCCTGGACGTCGGTGATGGGCGGATAAAGTCGTTTGCTGCTGTTGTTTAGCGAGTAATTTATACTGGGCGGTAGGTGTTGTGCAGCGAGTTGACCGGGCTTTTGCCGAGACGTGGTGGTGCGAGCTAGTGTAGCACTGAAAGGCGAAAGCTTTGTCGTCGTCGAGAGGGAAAAAGTTGCATTGCCGGAGCAATCGCACTAGGTGACCCGGTTTTTTCCTTCGGCAAAAGGATGTAGCAGTTGGTGGGCATGTGTTAGCCCCAATTGTCAAACTTTGGTTACTTCGATGTTGATCGATATACTGATTGTATTTGTGCTAATTGTGGACCATGACTAATTTGACACTGGATCCATTTATCAGTTAGTCGGTGTGTGTAATTGTAAACAACATCGACAAGTTCAGAACGGTGAATAGAACACACCAACAGTGATTGTCCACTGACCGGTGTAATGCAAATGCAGAGTGCAGAACAACGGCAGAATGATAAGACTGGACCCAATGTGGCCGAAAGATGAGGCTACGGCTGGGTAGGTGGGCCCTGTCACTACAGGGAACAGACACTTTGCAAGCCAACGGAAATAACATGGGTTGTTTCTTTCACGTTTAGTTCCATCCTTCTCTAATGGGAGGCAACCTTTGACGTTTCACAGTCACAGGTTAGGAAGGGAGGGAGGGAGGGAGAGGGGAATCTTCAGGCGTGCGTGCGTGAACAGTGAAGGCCTAACTAGCGAGTTGCTCAGTTGTCACACAAAGCGACGATGTTGTAAGTTAAACCTTCCGTGAACCAACCTATCTACTAGTCCAATGTCAATGTTTAGGAGCATTTTTATGGACCACTCTGTACATGTGTGCGTTATTGAGGGCACAAGAGGAGTCACTGCCAAGTGGGTCCCTTGAATTGATCTAGATGCTATCCATGCCGTGATACAAGCGCACAAGTGTAACAAATAATGCTACTACTACTAATGTTTAATGGAGAGTCCTTTCTCAACTTTTGTATTTAAATTCCAGTCCACTCAATATGGAGTACGGACCAACAATTTTGTGAAAGGTGAATCCATGATGAACTCTTGCCGCGGCCATTTGTTAAGGAATAAGCTCAGTTTATTCTTTTTTATTATCAGAAAAGTCTAGTTCACCCCTGAACTTTAAAACTGGTTATTTAAGCATCTGAATTTGTAAAATCTGGTCACTAAACCCCTCATGCCGGTTTTAAGGAGCGGTTTTGCACACGTGGCCGCATTTGTCCAAATCAGCATGTGACATGGCGCACCTGGCCCGTTTTCTCCTTTTCTCTCGCTCGTCAACCACCTTTTTCCTCCTCCTCCCTCTCTCTGACCCGTGAGCCCCGCCTGTCAGCCGCGGCCTCCTCCTCCCTCCTTCCCTTCTTCCTCTCGTTTGCTAGCTCGTGTCTAAGTCTTGCTGCCGGCCTCATATCAATCCTCCCATCCCCAGCCTACTTAAGTTGTGTTTCCCGCGTCAAAAATCTTGCCCGGTCCTCATCTTCTGAATCCCCAAGACGACGTCACCGGTCTCGCCTTTGTCTTGCCGGATTTTGTCGAAGAAACCGCCGAACCGCCGAAGGACTCCATCGCCCATTCTGTCGCCATCTGTCGTCCTCCAGTCGTTCCTCCGCCACTGTTGAATTCGCCTCGCCGTGCTCTATGTGTTCCTCTCCTTCCTTTCGCCAGCGCGTCCCTAAGTCGCCATCTCCTTCATCATCTCCAAGTCTGACCGAATCGCCCGTCCCCAATCTCTCTCTTCGGTGAGTCCTCCCCCCCAGCGCGTCATCGCGTGTTCCATGCCATCCTCTTCCAATCCCTCTCTCCTTGTCCTCTCTCCGCCACCCTAGCATCTAGCTGCCACCACACGTTCTTCTCCGCCTTCGGCCGTCGTTGCGTCGCCGCCTCCGTCCTTCTATGGTCATCCCGAGCTGCCTATCGTGTTCCTTGTGTTGCTGCCAAGACGATGCTCACCCTGCTCCCGTCGGGCGCTTTTGTTTCGCCATAGCCATCGAAAGCCCGTGCTGCTCCTCCGCCGCCGTTGACATTGCCGCCGCCTCATCGTCGTTTTTGCCGCTTCGCCGCCGCCCAAGCCTTCCTTTCCTCTCTGGGGTTCCGTTTTTCCTGTTCCCCGCCGCTCTCTTGCCGCCAACGCCAGCACCGCGGCTGCCACTTCCTCTGTTCTATCCTCTCTCTCTCTTTCTCTTTCTCTTTCTCTTTCTATCTCTCTCTCGACTTGGACAAATACGGTCACATGTGCAAAACCGCCCCCTTCAAACCGGCATGAGGGGTTTGGTAACCGGATTTCACAAATTTAGAGAGTTAATGGTTTTGATGTTTAGAGGATAAATCAGACTTTTCTGATAGTTGAAGTGAGTAAACTGAATTTATTCAATTTTTTTTTATCTCGATGGTTCTAGACAAGTTAATATCTCCGTCCCAATCAACCATTGTGATTCGGAAGTCATTTATGATACGTGAGCACATAAACCACTCGTAGTACACTAGTACTACTACTACTACCACCAGTAGTACTACTACTAGTGTGATTGATAGAGATGAAGTCTTTGTGACTTTATTATCAGGCCTTTGTACAGCCAATAGAAAAGGAAGAGCACTAACAATGACTATAGTGACCTTTTTCCATGTGCTTCCCCAGTTCTCCTTCCTAGCTAACGTGGACTCAGTGATTGGCAGTTCCTTTGTTCCCGTCTTGTTGATTTCACCGTCTCTTAACATATGTGCCCCGTGATAGAGAATGCATTAAAACGGATGGCACATTAATATTAACTAATAAAAGAAGAAGTTTACTCGCGCATCGGGAGAATCATCTCACCCTTATATACGTAAAAAAATCCCTCAACAAAACCTCTGCGTGCAGTGGGACCACTATGTCAGCCACGTCACATCTCTAACTCCTCGCATCTGCGCCATCGCCGTCTTGCTCTTCTTCCTCCGATTCACCCCCTCCCCGCCCCTCCTCGCACCCACGGCGCCGCCATTGCCCTTGATTTGCACTCCTTCAACCTCGTTGTTGCCAGAATCACCCACGCCACCGGCCGTTCGCATGCGTCTCCGTCCCTCGGCGCTTGTAGAGCCCCTACATCACATTCCTCTTCTCCCTCCCTCGTCCTAGGCTTTGTCACCACCGCTCCATCCACTCCCCTGTCCTTATCTCCTCTCTCACCATTCTATCTTGTGAAAAATTTGTGTTTCTGTTATAACACACGAACACTCTGCTAGTACGGTTAAAATATCCGTAGCTTCGAATGGCCGTAACCCTGGCGGATGTAACTGCTCAACCGCAGGACCAGTGTGTTTCACAGATCCACGCTACCCCCTACCTACATCCCCTTGCCACCAGCACTCGCAGCTGCGCAGCCAAATCAAGGCTCCTTTGAAGAGGTTCAAGCGGCCGTAAGTGCGTGCACGCTGTTCGAATCGCTGTGCCGCCCAGCACACGTACGCTCGTCGCTCACAAGAGACGGCATATTTCGGAATCAACAAGAGACGAGCAAAGAAAGGAGAACGTTGTGCCGACATATATGGGGCTTCAGCTCAAGCCCGAGCCGCGCGCTCGCGGGCGGCATCGGTTGCAGGTCTCTCTGAACCAACCAACCGTGGTGGATTGCTGCAGCGAGGAGCCAGCGCGCGCGTGCGCACGGTGCGCGCCGCATCGGGATGCCGCGGCCGCGCGCGACGCGAGGCGAGCGTGCGCCCGCTCCGGCCGACGCCTTTAGATTTTGGCCGTGACGCCCCGCGCACCGGCCATGTGGCGGGGTCGGTGGCCACGGCGATCGGTCGATGTTCGCTGAAGTTTCTTACATGCTGCATGTGCGTTATTCGTGTGCAGTGCATCCACGCTATCGTATTGCTGAATAGCGATCGATCCTGGCAGTTATCATGCTTTAATCTTTATTTTCCTGAAAAGATGTTTGCGCATCTAATATTTTCTCGTGTGTTGAGCGAAATAACTGGTGGAAGAAAACAACGGTTCTTGTCAATATGGTCAGAGCCAAACACGATTACATGGATGCAGATCAGCTAGATCAGGGGAGGAATCAGGAATGTGCCACGGGTCGCTCTGTGTGTTACCACGTCGCGCTGCTGGTTTCGGGGCCGGAGAAAGAAATGGACGACAACGATGGTGTCTGCTGGAATCTAGCTTTGCTTTGTACAAACTGAAAGAAGAGCCTTTATGCCGTGCTGGTTTGAACTGTCTGTCCATCGTTCTCACGCTTTTGTTGTGCTCAAAGATTTGCATCGATCGCACGATCGATTGGGTGCCTGCCGAGTTCTCATGCAGCTGAGCTACTTGGACTAGCTTCCCAGTCCCAAGAGAGAAAAAGGGCACAAATCGTGTCACACACAAAAATATTAAGATGTGCGTCCTGCTGAAGACAGAGAGAGCACTCGTAGGGTTTTTTTAGAAGGAATATGTGTACTAGTTTCTGATTTTTCGAGTAAAGTCATAGTACTACTACTACTATTCAACCAGCCTTTTTGTTCGCCACCGCTGAATGCTGATTAGTATAGCGGAATATCTTTCTGTTCAAGAAAGGTGCGATTTCCCAGTAGGAGAAAGAACTTGTATTATGATTGCACTTACTCTGGCTTTTATTTTTTTATTTTTTGTAGGAATGTATTATTCGCTCGTTTGAAGGACGCCAAAGAGGAAAGTCTTCATTGATGCGACGGTGTGCATGCGTGGTAGGACTAGCTAGGTCTTTTGTAGGGCATGTTTCAGCAATCGTTATGTGGTCTAAATTTGCATCAGACTTTGTAAAGGCATGTTCAATAGTATAGACAACTGATGTCTATAGTATCCATCTATATTATCTATAGACAGCATTAAAGACGGCTTCTACAATAGATTGTCTTTATGTATGTCTTTATAGGCAACTCCTTTATATGTAATGTGTCTTGTTTCTCGTGTTACAGTCGACTACTGCATGAGAGACGGCTCAATTCTCTATACTCCTTTTTTTTTGTGTCATCTCGTGTTTTACATATCAAAGCTTATAGACAACTGATATCACACTATTGTACATACTCTAATGTTCATGATTCTGGTTCCAATAAATGAAATAAGGGTCTTTCTCCTTTAGATCCATTTTTTTAATGCGACGGCTTATCTAGCTCACACCTTTAAAATAACTGAGCCCAATTTACTCCTGTGAAAATTGAACATGTGATTATTGAAACCGTAGAATACCTGATTAAAAATAAAATTATTTGCCGGATATCAAACATGCGTGTTCCAAAATTGATTAATTTCGTTAGCCTTGGCATCCTCCGCACTGCAGATCACATTGAAAGTCCGATACTGAAAGTTACAACGATTCACATGCTTCGATATTGGGATCGAAAATTCGAAATAGCCTACGGTGTGTTGGACTAGTTGGATCTTATCAAAGCCCATTACTTGATGGCCTCGGCCTCTGTTCCTTAAGCACAATGTGGTTACACCCGGTAACAATCTCTGGCCTTTGTCAGTACCTTTAGGCCCTCCATTGGTCTACTCCTGTAAATAAAAATATTGGTATGGGCTGGATTAGTCCTAGCCCAAGAAAGACATTTGCGGTTTTCCATTCTTTTCCTTTTCTTTTTGTAAAAAGAAGAAACGACTAAATAGTTGTCTGAATCACTTACTATAATAGTTAACTCGATTTATATTATCATGTTAAGCAGCGAGATGTAGGGTACTACTGTAACCACTAGCTAGGGTTTAAACCCTATTCTAATTTAGAAAAGCTAGGGTTTACCTTATTTGCTGGACTGTAATTAAGTAGTTGGTGTCATGTTGTCAAAGCAGCAGGAGTACAATTTAAGGTTTGAACTTTCTACTGGTTACCCAGATGTGCATACGCACCACAATTAAGAACTTAAAACACAATTAAGCCATACATGGGGCTGTTTGTTAGTGACTAAAATGAGCCAAGCTAAAATTTTGGCGTAGCCAAAACCTGGGCAAACCAAATATTGGAAAAAAAGAATCGTTGTTTGGATTGTGGCCAAACTAAATTCTTGTGTTACCAAAATTTCGTGAACGATTTTTCTGCCCCCGGATTGCATGTGATATTAAATTTTATTGACGCTACCAATTTTTCATGTACGTTAACAAATTTTGATAGCAAACTAAACAATATCAAATTTCCATTCGCGTTACCAATATTTCGTTTGATTTGCCAGTGTATTGAACCAAACAGCCCCATATCCTGTGACTGTGCGTGTAGCTAGTCTCCATGGTACTTTTCCCACCGTAGCAACGTAGGTAAGGGTACGTACATCTGGTCAACACACCACTGGGCACTGGCTGGCTGATGACGCGTGAATAGCTAGCGCTCGCATGCAGCAGTCCAAGGAGGAGACGATGATATATACCCGCGATGTAATGGCGGATCTGGACGCACGACGACTTGTCGTCCTTTCTCATGCAACAACGAATTAAGGAGCGTGACGAGTCGAGACGAGACCGACGTCGACGCTAGCTGCTAACTTCCCGCGCGGGCTGCGCGCGACGACCGGTGGGAACGCGGGATCGCTCGCCCTCGCGCACGCATTCTTCCGTCCAGAAGCAAAGGCCGGCGCTGTCGTTGCCTCGTTGGAACTCGGAAGGGGGGAAAACGGATTTGCTTCGGCCGGCTAACTTTTCCAACGAAGAATAAGTCGGGTTTTCTTATTGCTGGAACCGTCCGCATCATGGTTCATGCTCCGCCGGCAGCCCCGGTTCGGTTCATAAATTTCCTGACCATGTATTTTCGCGTTGGAGCGGTGCGGTGGCCGGTGATCGGCGGTCAATCGATACCACGGCGGCGAGAGGGGAAGGCTGTGGCGGGGCAGCGGCATCGGGAGGGTGCTTGCAGGCGGGCAGTGGGTGGGAAAACATGACTATATTCGCTACTAGACCACGTCGTGGGAAGTCACATGAAATGAGCGGTACATGACATTGGACAGTAGACATGGGTGGATTTATGACTAAAGTTTGGGCACGGCGGAGTCACAAATGTAGAGCAAAGTGGATTAACCAAAAGCAAAAGAATCCATACACAAATTATATTGCAACCGTACTAAGAAGAGTATATGACACTAAATGAAACAAAAACTACAATCCGTATGTGAACATGTGAAGATGGAGGTAAGACATAGAAAAATACCTTACAAACGAAGCTTGCTCAACAATTTGGCACCAGTTATAGAACATGATAGTTTGAACAAAAGATGAGGCATAGAAGAAACAACCTGCCCCTCCCCTCGTCGCGACCCACTCCTCACCTCGTCGGCTTGCCACCCCAATCCCTCGCGTTGCCGGCCTAGCCCCTCCCCGTCGTCCGAGCCCTTGCCGCACACCCGAGCCCTTACCATGCCTCGCCTAGCCGCGCCGCGCCGCGCGCCTACCCCCTGGCCGCCACGCGCCTGCGCCTCGCCCCCTGGCCCATTGCTGGCTGCTTGCCCTAGGGTTAGGAGAGGAGGCGTGACTGTGTGAGGGGAATAAGAGTCGGTGACTGCCTCCTTCTAGTCCCTGATGGGCAGTGGCCCATTGGCTCTAGTCCTTCTAATGGGCCGGTCAGGCCAGACCCAACTCAACAAAGCCCACAAATACGAGATGAAGACATCCTGTTCGTCTTCAACCTCAGCTCGAAAGCCTCGCTGGTGATGTGGATGCTGGGGTCTAGGAGTGAGTGGGGTGTTCCGGCCGGAGGGGAGCTCGGGCAGCGGCCCGACCTCGCTTGATGGGAGAGTCTGCCCCTGACAGTAGAGGTGCAATCAGAGTTGATACAAAGGATATCGTTTATCCCACATTTTATTCCGTATTTTTTATTGGAGTCAGACATGAGTAGTACCAGATACCCATTTTCTCTTTTTCGTATTCTCTAGCCTTCGTTTGATTGGTCAAACAAAAATTATTCGCTCCGTTTGCACCCTAACAGTGGGGGAATTTCAAACAACCGTGTACTAGTAGGAGGAACGTGCCACAAAAAAAAAATATAGGGGGAATCAAACCCCGACATATCTTCAGTTTTTTTTTTTGGCAATTCTGCCAAAAAAAGCTAGTGATTTTGTTAAATAGCTGACTTTGTATAGACCGACCCAGAAAATACAACCGACCCAGAAATATCTTGCACTGGCTTAGAGAGGTCATGGCTTTGACCAGTCCTTTGCTAGCTAGCGCCAGGCAGTGCTGCGGTGCGTGTGTGTGGTGTGACGCACGCTACGCCCGATCAGTGTACGTAGCTTTCCTTTCTGCAAGCGTACGTATACGTGGTGAAGTCCAAGCGAATTTTTGGAGTCTGCAAACCGTATTTGCAGTTTTGACCATTCGCAACTAATATTTTAAAAAATGGCAACGCTAGCGTACGACCACCGTGCACCAACGTCGCCGTCCCGACACGTCACCTGCGGGCGCGTTGCGGCCAGCCCAGCCCCACCACTTCACCCCTGGCCCGGCGCTCGCCGCCGCCGCCCGCCGCCACCTCCACCACTCACCCCGCCACCGCACCCGGCCCGCCACCTCGGCCACTGCGCGCCCCACCCGCGCCCACCCGTCACCTCACCACTTGGCGTGAGCCCACCCTGTGCCAGCCAATTAGGCTAATTAGGTTAGTGGTTAGGTTAGTTAGGTAATTAATTAGGGTCTGAAATTTGAAGAAATTTTAAAATCTAGTAAATTAGTTTGAAAAATTATTAATTTTTTTGTGTAGACTCCTGACACTGTGTACTTGCTTGTGTAAATTTTTTATAATTTTATTCGTCCAGAATTGTTATCGCTACTTCGTATGAGTGTCATGTTCGGACAAATCAGTAAATGTAGAAAATAAGCTCCAAAAATTTTGAATTTTATTTTGAAGGGTCCTCACGCAGTGGACTTGAATGTGTAATATTTCAGTAATTTTATATGTGTTCTGGTATTGTCTAAAAAAATAGGATTTAGGTCGCAAGAATTGGATTTTAGGTTTAAAAAATTAGGGTTTCATGATTTCATGTGACTTGGAATATATATATATATAAGCTAAATTGGAAGTCTATTGGAGATGTCGATATACAATATGGTGCCCCCTCCGGCCCTCCCTCCCGTCCGCTACACCCGCCACGCATCCGGACTGTTCTGTGGAGAATTAAAAAACCTTGCGGTGGCCATCTTCCCACCGTCTTTCCTCCCTCCTCCGCACATCTGTCGCCTCATCAAGAAATTCCGACGCTAAGGTTTACGGAATTCCCGACGCCAATGCCGCGACTCCTCCTCCGCTCGGCTATAAATACCGAACTCTAGCACTCGCTCTTCGCTCATATCAATTGCGTTTCGATTCCCGTTCATGCGCTCGTCGCTGAGAACTCACGAGATCCTTCCATCCTTTAAGTTTCTCTTTAAGTTTCTTTTCCAAATTATTTTTACTTGCATGTTGTTCCCAGCTCATTCCTTGTCGAGCCGGACTTTTATTCGGTTTATTTTATTTTATTTTGCGTTAGGTTACAACTTCGACGACCAGACTCCGGAAGACGCCGAACAAGACCAATATCTAGAAGACTTTGTGCAAGGAGGCAAGTCGCATTTTTTTTTTATCATTTTGAGCTAATATTTAATGTATTTATATTATTACTTTCATTATGGTATTTGTGCCAATTACTTTGGATATTCAAATAATACTTTTGAATGCCCTGATAAATAGATAAATCCTGTTACCCCACATATAAACCCACCCAGCTCTTGTAAGCCATATTCATCTTGACAAATTTACATAAAATGATATATATATATATATATATATATATATATATATATATATATATATATATATATATATATAAGTAGCTTCATTACAAAAATGTTTATAAATTCTGAAAGCAGTATTGGCGGTTCGCTAATGGTTTTGGTGGAGAGTTGAGGGTTGAGACCAGGATGTTGGACAACCCAATAGACTGGATAAAAGTGAGTCAAAGGTGAGATCAAGCAAGCGGACATCCACGAGTTGGTGTTAATCCATTTCCTCACTAGGGACAAGTAAGGACAATAATCTTGTGCCAAAGTAACAGACATAGAAACCGCTCAACCACATGTGTGGTCATTCCTCCATGGTTTACTACACTGCTCTTCCAATCGAATATCTAAAGGACATCAACTGCTCTTGGGTGATAGAGCAGAAGGAATTGGGGTGGGATGGGAGTGGGCCTGTAGGGACACTCGCTGGTCTACACTATGGTATGGTCCCGTCAGTCTCTAAGTGCGAATTCCACTGTTGGCCGATGGTCTTCCGAAGGCTGTATGGATTCTGAACCTACCGGGTAGAGATTAGAAAGGTTGAGCAATGAAAAGGCTTTGTTGTCTCAACTCAGTCGCACGCTATTGTGTTGCGTGTATATTGCATGACAGAATGAGTTTGAGATATCTTGTAGGTAAAGTTAGACAACTCTGCAGAGTGTATAATCAAATGTATTCGAATACGTCGTGTTTTCAGTTAATGAAGCTGTGTTCATGGGTGATTCCAGTGTATGGGGCATAAGTAGAGATTTTGAGATATTAAGTTGGTAATTGCAAGTGTTGAGAAACCTCTGATGTTATATTTATTATTGTTTTACCATTTTGAAGATAAACTATTTTAAATACAAAATGCATCTACATATGCCTGATATGGTAAAACCCCAACTATCCATTGAATTCCTATCATATAGCTAAATAGCTTTTCCATGTGGCTTGTTGAGTACGGTAGTAGTACTCATTCTTGCAAAATCTGCAAATCATCTACAGAGAAAACCAGGGAAAATACAGAGGACCTTTATGAGCAGGATTTTGGTGGACCCATAGATGGCAGCGATTACTATTATTAGGTCTCGACCGCGCTCAAGCGTGTTTGTGGTTTGAAGTTCTTTTGTTATGTAATATATTAACTTGGGCTTGGACGTCCGTGTCAGTGTTAAAGTTGGCTGTGAAGTCTTAATGTTGTGTAATAAAAGCTTGATTTTTATTGTAGTCGAAAGCTTGCTTGAGATGCTACTTACTTCGCAACTGCACATCCTAAGCAGTTGTGAAGGGTTTAACGGTTCCGTATATCAGGGTTGTTATAGGGAAGTTCCAAGCGACAATGGCAGAGCTGAGGCGGTCCAAGGCCGCGCTGGAGGAGCACGGGGCGATGTGGCCGGCGTGAGATCCTTCCATCTCATGAGTTCTCAACGACGAGCGTAAGAACGAGAATCGAAACGCAATTGATATGAGCGAAGAGCGAGTGCCAGAGTTCGGTATTTATAGCCGAGCGGAGGAGGAGTCGCGGCGTTGGCGCCGAGAATTCCGTAAACATTGGCGTCGGAATTTCTGGATGAGGCGACAGATATGCGGAGGAGGAGGGACGGTGGGAAAGATGGCCACCGCGAGGTTTTTTAATTCTCAGCAAAACAGTCCGAATGCGTGGCAGGTATAGCGGGCGGGAGGGAGGGCCAGAGGGCGCCATATTGTATATCGACATCTCCAATGGACTTGAAATTTAGCTTTTTTTTAATACATTCCAAGTCACATGAAATCATGAAACCCTAATTTTTGAAACTTAAAATCCAAATTTGTGCGACCTAAATCCTATTTTTTTAGACAATACCAGAACATATATAAAATTGTTGAAATATTACACAATCAAGTCCACTGCGTGAGGATCCTTCAAAATAAAATTCAAAATTTTTGGAGATCATTTTCTACATTTATTGATTTGTCCGAACATGACACTCATACGAAGTAGCGATAACAATTCTGGACGAATAAAATTATGAAAAATTTATACAAGCAAGCACACGGTGTCAGAAGACTACACAAAAAACTCGTAATTTTTAGAACTAATTTACTAGATTTTCAAATTTCTTCAAATTTTAGACCATAGTTAATTACCTAACTAACCTAACCACTAACCTAATTAGCCTAATTGGCTGGTGCGGGGTGGGCGCGCGCCAGCGCTGAGGTGGCGGGACCGGGGGTGCGGTGGTGAGCGCTGGCGGGGCAGTACGCTAGCTCACGGTCAGAACGCTGCGCGCGGCGGCGTGTTGTGACGGCAGTCTTTGGCGCCGCGGTGCCGTCTTGCCGCGTTACATTTTTGCAAATACCGGTTGCGCATGGTCAAAACTGCAAATACGGTTTGCAAACTGGCCGTATCGGCAAAAAAATCAAGTCCAAGCTGAGTTTTTGGCTGTATTGGCGGTTTTCGCCGTGTATGTGCAATTGTAGCCATCGTCGTTCATTTTTTTTTTGCAAATATAGCGTTGTGCCGCATGGTGATCATGCAGACGAGCTCCTGGTGCTGACACGAGGAGGCTGTCGCATGGCCACCGTGCGGTGGAGGAGAAACCGCATGGGCATCGTGCGGTGGAGGAGGCTGCCGTATGATGGTCGTGCGGTGGAGAAGAATCCGCACGGCCACCGTGCGGTGGCCACCTTTCCCACCGCCCGACCTCCCTTCTCCGCACATCTGTCGCCCCGTCGCTGCTGTCCCCTCTTGACCGCAATGCTGCGCCTAGACAACGCATCCGGAATTCCAGCACCAATGCAGCGACTCCTCCTTCGCTCAACTATAAATACCGAACTCTCGCAGTTGCTCATCGCTCATTTTAGTTGCACTTCGACTCTCATTCTCGCGCTCGTCGATGAGAACTCAGAGAATGTAACATAATTAAAAAAAATTGAGAATAATTATTTGATTGCTTCTCGTCGCTCGACCTTTTTGGATTGCTTCCCTCGAAGGGCAGGTAATTTATCGGATGCTTTTATCTTTATTATCGTAGTCGTATTTAATCAGTCTTAGTCCGCTAGTCATAATTAATGCAGCTTGTTTTGTAACATTTATAATATAGTTGTAGTTACGGTATCCGTAATTTATTAGTGCATGATACTCCGTGGTGATTAATCCATCGTAATGCTCATAGGCTTTGTTATTTTCGGTATGAACTAGATAGTGGTTCAAAATGAGTTGAAATTAAATACCCGTAATTAATTAGTTGTAATTAGTTTTGTGGTAATTAGTTTAGTGGTTATCAGTCTAACATATTAAATTAGTAGAAATTAACTACTTGTAATTAATTTAGTGGTAATTAATCAGTCGTGATTAGTTTACTATCAATTAGTTAGGCATAACTAATTTAGTGCAAATTAGTTAGTAGTAAGTAATTAAGTGGTAATGAACATGTGGTTTAATAGTGGTAAGCACAGTAGTAATGAATTATTCGTAGTTAATTTTCAGACGAGTAATCAAATTGTTGATAATTAATTAATTAATCGTAGTTAATTACACATAGGTAATCGATAACTTGTATGCAATTTGTCGTTGTTGTTTGTTATATCGCGTACTGCGAATGGGGTTGTTGTGGCTTTAGTTAATTTCGAACATGCAAGACTTGGTAGTGTTTTATGACAATAGTTTCGTACGGGTCGGACCTGATGGATTGGACTTGTCGAGATGCTAGTATAAGGTGGTTCGGGCGGAGGGGCTTGATGCGATGAATATTCACGAGTTTCGAAGATGCATCCGAAGGGAGTTGATCACGGAGGCAATGACGAAGAAACTTATGGTCGAGAGGTTCACCTGCATGAATACTGTGTGGGAGCTCGTCAAGGTGAATAGAAGCGTAGCATGGAGCCAATACATGGAGATTTCCTCCCAGCCTGAGACGGCCATTTACGGGAGGTCGATGGTGTACGTGAATTTTGTACACAGAACGTTGGGAAATCTTGATGATGCTGGGGCCTCTACAAGCTGGCAACCGCAAGTCGAGCTTGAAGACGGTAGCACGGAATGTATTGTCTCAGAGGGAAGACTCGCGTATAATTTTGTGCGAATGAGATGGCCTAATTGTGGTGGTTGGCCCACATTGACTACCACAAGTATCTACCAGACCAGCCTCTCGGGTTGGAGTTCAACGAGGACGTTGTAAGATCGAGGAGGCCGACTAGAGGGGGGGTGAATAGTCAAATTAAACTTTTATACGCTAAAACCGATTTCTAATGCGGAAGCTAAATATCAATTCGGTTTAGCACAATTAACGCCTAAACAACTAGGTGCACCAACAATACAAGTCAATAATAAATAGAGCAGTTTAGCAAAGACTTGTAAGCTATCAACTAATGATATAAACAATTAAGTACATAAGATAGCGTTCACACAAGTAAGCAATTTAATTCTAGGAATATAAATTGCTATGTAGTAAAGCTAGAATGCAAACCACAATTGACACGGCGATATTTTTCCGTGGTGATCGAAGACTTGCCGGTCTCCCTAATCCACGTTGAGGTAAGTTCAACCTTTGGATCGGCTCCAAAACGCGAGGCAACACCTCCGAGGTAAGTCCAAACAACTTGGATCGGTTCCAACCGAACCAACACCTCTAAGTGAGATCAACCGCTTGAACCGACTCCAACTTGAACTTATCACCTCGATCCACTAGGGTTGCTCTTACTCCGCTCCGGAGATGGCGAGCACCAAGCCACTCACAAATCGCCTCGGTCTTCTCACAAGCTTCACTTGAGAAGATCACCGACGCACCACGCCCACGCCGCCTAGGTGTCGGCAAACACCAAGAGTAACAAGTCTCTAACTTTCACTTGAACCAATCAAGTGTCAAAGCTCTCGTGGATACTAAATCCACCACCTAATGCAACACATGCAATAGGATTTGCCTCTCAAACCTCACTAAGTGCAACACATACACAAATGGGAGTAGAGGGCTTGCTCTTAGCTCAAGGGAACTCAATGGGATGCCAAAGATTGTCTCTCAACCGGCCAAGGGGGTATTTATAGCCCCCACAACAAAAACTAACCGTTGGGAGCTGAAATCAGCAAAAACTAGCCGTTCTGACCTTTTGCGGTCGTATCAAGCACTCACAAGGGGCGGTACTACCGCTCATGCGTACTATCACGATTATACGGCGGTACTACCGCAGCCCGATTTTCAGCACGCATTTACACTCGGTAAAAGGTCATAACTTTTGACTCGATGTCGAATAGAGTGATCTTGGACTCTATTGAAAGCTTATTCAGTGGGCAACTCAACCCACCTATTTGATTTGATCTCAAACACGTTTTATCAAATCAAAAAGCACAACTTCAAAGAGCCACTACCATGGTCAAAGTCCAAAGAGTTAGCAACAAGCAATCTTAGACCATGCCAAGGGAAAATACATGAATCCCAACAATTTGCAAAACATATTTGCAAACTTAGATCATGCTACAAGGAGTAGGTACATGGACTTCAACCGTTTGCAAAATACATTTGCAAAGTATAGTCACATGCTACAAGGATTATCCATGAGCCTCAACTATTTGCAAAACACATTCGCAAATATAGGCAACATGTTAAGTTGAGCTAGAGCAAACACAATGAGCTATCAACACATGACTAACTCAAGCTACTAGACAAGACCCCTCTTAATAGTACGGCAACCTATTATAGCAATCCGGTCTCCAACTAAACACCGAGACCGGTAAAAGACTAGGAACAAATCCTTAGCCCTAGCTAGTCATACCTTTGCCTTGACCATCTTCTTGAAGCTTGATGACGCACATCTTCACTTCAAGTCCGGGTCATCGTCTTGATATGCATCAACCCATGATGCATCCTCACTCAACACATGATGAGTCTTCTCTTGACTTGATGATCAACTCATGATCATCTCTTCTTCGAGATCTTGATATGCATCAACACATGATGCATCATCTTCTTGAACCTTGACTTGATGACAATCAACTCATGATGTCATCCAAAGTCTTCATCACCCTGGAACATAACCTATTTATCCAACTCATGGAAAATGTTAGTCCCACAATGTCATTAACATTAATTAACAAGATATACCGCATAAATGCTTTTGAACAAGCCATTACTAACAGTGCGGTATTACATCTAACTAGCATCCGTAATACCGCTCTCCCAGAGTACCGTTTCTCGATGCGGTACTACCAATTTCTAGAGGCTCGAGAAATACGTAAAAATACCTTCTCTGAATTTACATACCGCCAACATATTTGCGGTCATACCACTCTGTGTAGTTCCGCCACATGAACTCCGTACTACCGCTCCACCTCGAGCAAACCAAGTCCAAAAGCAATGCTACTGGAATTTTCATACCGCACAGAAATCGGTACATCCGCGGTGCGGTACTACCGCGCATACAACGCCGGTACTACCGCATTTCCAGAAGCTTTTCAAAATGCAATGCATGACTCCTTTGTCTTGAGCCATGTTGATCTCTTATCACCATTGCATTTCCTTTTCATGTCACCATTCAAACTCCGGGACTAAGCCTTGAAAACATCTTAGCACACACATTAGTCCCACAACACAATTGCAAATAATTGAATATAAAGTGACATGAGTATATATGAACTACACAAGTTATATATACCAAGAGTATATACGAACTACAAGTTGTATATACTAAATATGAGTGTATACGAACTACACAAGTTGTATATACTCATATGAATATATTAACTACACAAGTTAAAATATATTCAAGGATATATGAGCATCAATGAACTACACAAGTCTCATATGCTCTCATATACTCATATGAATATATTAACTACACAAGTTAAATATATTCAAGGATATGTTTCAAAGTAAAGATCCTTAATATATGTGGAAAGAGAATATGGATCAATACTAATGAAACCACAAAATATAGAATGAACTCCCCCTAAATGTGTGTATACACAAATGTGTAATGGAAACATATGCACATATCCAAGTTAACCTTTTTGGTGGAGTTTAACCTATATTTTGGATCCGAGGAATGCAACAAGATATAATAAGAAGAAGTAGAATGCATACCTCTTGTATTTTCATCTTTATATCCAAACGAGACTAAGCAATAGATAATCAATAGAATTGTTAGTCTCACAAATAGATTGTCATTTATGAATACATACCTGTTTGGATTTTTGCTTTTATATCCAAGCTGAGACTAAACTTGATATAACAGTAGGAGTGTTAGTCTCACAAGTGCATTTGTCATTAATCACTTAATCACTTGCATGTCTTCATGATTTTCACCTTTATATCCAAATAAGACTACACAATATGTATATCAATAAAAGTGTTAGTCTCCTAATTAGATTTATCATTAATCACCAAAACTCCATTACCACATAATGGCGGGTCTAGATATTTCAGACGTCGGCCCAGGCTCGGATGGTAGTAATGAGGACACACACCAGGCCGGTGATCCAACCGGAGGAATTGTGTCATCAGAGGTGCCTTACGTGACATCGAGACTTGATGATATCTTGGTGCGTTCCCTTGTACTGCCTCAAGAAGAAGGGTCCCAGTGGGAGTTTGATATCGACAACCTCTTAGTTGGGCAGTGCTTCCCTAGCAAGGTGGCTCTGCAATGAGCTATAGCGCAGTACGCCTTGTCCATCAGCCGTGTATACCGAGTGCACTGGTCCAACCCAGGACATTACACAGTGAAGTGTGTAGTGGAAGGCTGTCGTGGCAAGGCCAACGCTCAACGAGCAAAGATCTTTGGCTCGGTCTTCGCGGTAAAGGCGCTGACCGACTGTCGAACCCGGGAGCGAAGGATCCCGAATTCTCTGTGTTCATACACCGGTCGAGGATTTCCAGTGTACACAGTCTCACAAAATGGATATCACAATCATATCATGAAATCGTAAATAACATTAAGTAATTAAATGTTTAATACAAATGAGTCTGAACAACAATATCAAATATCAAATGAAAAACACAGCGAAAGCATAATAATATATGTGAGCCACACGATGCGCCACAAGCAATCGTCTGGGTCGAAGCCCTACTCGTCCTGATCCTCACCGTCGGGGAAAAAGACTTCTCCTGAATAAGATTTATTCAGCAAGAGTGAGCACAACTTCCGTGCTTGCAAGCTACACCCAATATTGAATGAAAATGCATGCATAAGGTAACAAGTGAGTATGGCTGGGGTTGTTTTGCATAAACAACATTTTCGGGTTAAATTAAACATAGTAATTTCTAAGGCAATTTTATACTATGACTAAAATCATATTTTAAAATGACGATGTTGTAATACGGATAACCTCCAATGATTAAGTGAAGGATCCCCTCCTAACACTTGGCTTCCCGCCCAACTTTTCATAAGGATTAACCATCCTCAACATTTGATAAAGCTTTTTAAAATCCAAAAACAATTCTAACTTTAAGTGGCCCTCCTAGCATGTCCATGACCGCGGACGCGGCTATTCGAATAGTTTCTACTCTGCAGAGTTTGTACAACTTTACCCACACAAGATGATATGCTCATTATGTCGCCACTACACGCCTAGTAGGCATGTGATGAGCAATTATCATGAGGCCTTTACAATGTTCTGTCCTAGTGTACTCATGCCCGCTAAGGTTTCGCCCCTTTGGACTAACCGTCCTCCGGAAGCCCCTTCTTGCGCCAAGTGGGAATAAAAGTCCAACCGGCACCCACATATTCAACATGACATAAATACACTAAAACATTATAAGTTAATTAGCCAAATCCTGCCTATACAGGACATGTGGTGGTACGGTAAGGCATAGCAATAAGCGGCTCAAAGACCGGTCCTCAATTGACTTGGGCGTCATTCCTACTAACAATGGGTCTTAATCTTAACCAGATCAATCCCGTGCATAAACCTGCACCCACCATTCCAACCATTTCGCCCAAGTCCAAACTCATTTTTGATTTTATTTTGAATAAAACTATCTTTATAAATTCATGTGGTAAAAACAATACCACAATGTCAAGTTTGAAACAAATTTGTAAGAGATTTGGCTAAACTTCCCAAATTCTTTAAGTGTGAGCTAAGCCTGGCTAAGCATATGACTAGTTTTGATAATATTTTGTCTATGGTGTCAAGGTAGTCAAGTACGATATTCAAAATGGCCTTATAATGAAATATGGGAGTAACTATATATAAAACAGGACATTAAAATACTTATACAAACATATGCATGCATTAAATAATTTAAAAACTGAAAAAAAAAACTTAAAACTACTGGGAGCAATATGATCAATGGTGTAACTTGCCTTCGTTGACGTCTTGGAATTCTAGGTCTTCGGATTGGTCGAACTCTCTGGAGTTGTCGAAGTTTATTCGCGAAAATACGACAAATTCAAATAAATTCTAAATCATAGTTAAAATTAACTCCAAATTGAAATATTTTAGTTTTGTTAGCTATATTATAATTTTATATAAATTTTGCAACTTGAATCACCTAATTTGGAGTTCAGATGCAAAAAGTTATGAATTTTTGAAGTTTAAATCTATTTAAAACCTAAATTCTGAATTTATTAGATTTTCTGGATTTATTTTTCTAAATAAAATTCTAGTTATTGTGCATTGATGACGTCAGCACCTATTTTCGGAAATAAAAAGGAATTAAACTAATTTCTGACGTGTGGGACCCATGTGTCATAGACACGGTTCATGTGGACTGGGTCCACGGCTTTTGGCTTTGGAGGTTGCTCTAAGATGGCGCCACGTCGGCGCTCACTCAGCAGAGTCGCACGCGTGGCGCCGAGGTGGCTCCGCCGTGGCACCGACGTGGTGGTGCCACGTCAGCGAGTGCGGCGCTGGCGTTGGGACCGAGGGTCGCCGGCGTTCTACACCGTGGCGAGGGGCGTGGGTGGTACCAATCGAAAGACAGTAACACACTGAGTTAGGTGCTCACCTTGGTTGCAAGCGGGCACGGCTAAATGGTCGTCGGTGGCGAGGTTTAGCGGCGGCGAGAGGAGGTCGACGGGAAGAAGAGGTTGCAGGGTTCGCCGGCGTGGAAGAGGCGCGATCGCCGCGGCGTCACGGCGATGACGAAGGTGTGGACGAAGGCGGCCGAGCAGGCTCGACGTCGCGGAATCGGGAACAAAGGCACTTCAACCTTCGGCGAAGAACTCCAAAATTTGGGCGCTATAGTGTGAGATGATGGCTATGTGTGGCGACGTTGGGTTGTGGGGAAGGAGGCGCACCCAGGGCTTCCTTTTATAGGCGCCGGGGAGCTCTGGAGCGGCGTGGAGGAGGTGGGGATGTGCGGCGGTGGTTGCGGCGTTGTGGGCGAAACCGTCGCGGAGAAGGGGGAAGATCGTGGGGGAAACGCAGCGGAGGTGGACACGGTCGTGCACACGTACGCGCGAGGGTCGGAGCGGTTGGGATTAGGCCGTTAGCGAAGCTTTTGTGTCTACGAAAATGGCGGCCTCAGGCTTGACCTCGCGGAGACGATGACGACGAAGACGAAGCGTATGGGCCGTTGGATTTTGATCCAACGTCAAGATCCTTAGTGACGATGTGGAAGAAGACGGGCGATTCTGGCCGTAGGATTCTGATTGGAGGGTTCATATTAAGGGGGGTGTTCGGACCTCCGAAGGGATATCCAGATCTGACCGTTGATTTTTGATCGGAAGGCTCACATTGATTGAGTCATTCGGAACTCCCGAATAAACACCGTGATCTGGCCGTAGGATTCTGATCCAACGGCCGATGTTGCACAAGGTGATAAGAAAGGGGTGATGCGAGCCTTTGGATTTAGATCCAACGGTGGAGAGAGAGGGGGTGCGGGCGCGTGCGGCTCGGGCCGTTTTGGGCCGCGCGCAGAGGGAGGTTTGGGCCGGAGATTTGGGTTTCGGCCCAAACTGAGTTTTAAATTTTCTTTTGATTTTCTTATTTGTTTTAATTCTGGTAATTCAATAAAGCCTTAGAAAATAGTAAAAATAATTCCAAAAATTAGGAAAAAATTCACATAAATTTCCTTATTTATTTTGGACTTAATAAAATTATTTCCATCTCAATGTTGGTTTTTAATTTTGCAAATAAATTTGCTTTGGCTTTGAATTATTCATAAAAAGCTTTTAGAAATTCTAGAAAATTCCACAATAATAAATAAATTTTAATTTTTACTAAAATTTAAAAATTAGGATGTTACACCGACCACATTTGCGAGCTTATCGAGACCTTACGGCAGCATCGGAACGTGACTTCCTCATATGTGGCAAGCCTCATCAGCCACCTAGTTGCGGCGGACGTGTCTATCTCCTCTAAGATGCTGATGTCGGAAGTTGCCAATCTGGTTGGTTATCCAGTCAGCTATAGCAAGGTCTGACGAGCGAAGCAGAAGGTCATCGAGTCCATGTACGGGACATATGAAGAGGCGTACAACCTTGTGCCAATATTGCTTGAACAGATTGTCGAATCAAACCCCAACACGTACATAAAGAAGCTTGAGAGTGAAGATGCCAATGGAGTGCTCAACTGCTTCATACTAGATCGGGTATTCTGGGCTTTCGCCTAGGCCGTTGGGGGCTTCAAGTTCTGTCGTCTTGTGCTAATGATGGATAGCACTTTCCTCACTGGGAGATACAAGTGAACCATTCTCACCGTGGTGGCGGCCGACGCGAATGACCAGCTTCTTCTGGTGCCATTTGCCATTGTGGAGAGCGAGAACATATCGAGTTGGCTGTGGTTCCTGGTGAACGTGAAGCGGGCGGTGGTGGGAGACTGACACAACATATGTCTTATCACATACCGCAATGCTGGGTTGTTGGTAGCCCTCAACACCATGTATCATGGGACGAAACCTCCTCACCAGTGGAACGATGTGCAAACCCGACGGTGCATGAGGCATCTTGCATCTAACTTATTCACGCGGTTCCACAATCATTAAGTTGTGAAGACGTTCAAGGCATTGTGTCTGCAAAACCAGAGGCGAAGGTTTGAGTCCATCTGGAGAGACCTTGAACACCGGACTACGAGGCATACAAGTGAGTCCACTCTGGAGGTACTAGAAGGAGAGCAACCCAGCAGCACCATAAGTTTCTTGGAGTGGATTCATCGCCACGCTCCTGAATTAGAGAAACAGTCCATTCTCTCTGACACAGACGGTGCGAGGTACAAGATTATGACGATCAACATATCCGAAGTGTACAACATCGTTATCAAAGGTGCGTGGTGCCTCCCTATCACCGCGATCATCGAGGAGACATGGATTCGCGCTATTGGTTATTTCCTCAATAGAGCTACTGTAGCCAAGCGAAACTTCTACGATACATAGATATGTCGGACTCATCGGCAAACTTCTACGGGAGGATGTTGCAGAAGCGCAAGTAGCTTGCGTAGAAGGCCAAACATCTACAATACCCAAATTTTTCAATGGAAGATGCTCCGATACCACCACCTCGTAAGTGTTTTGTTCACACACATCGATTTTCCTCTCTCTACATTGATTTCCATAAATTTTTAACTTCATCCCTGTGTAATGATAGCCCGAGATATGTTGTCACTTCTTTCAGTGGATCGATGGCCCGGAGATGTATGATAGGGTGTTTATTCAGCAGAAATACATACTGAACTACTTGATGTGGGCCGAGACCTTCGTGCGATAGAAACCTTACGTACCAGACCATGTTGAGGATGCACCGGAGGAGCCTAGGACTCGCCCGACTGAAAGCATCTAGGCCCCCCTAAAAATAATTTTGGTAATTAATGTCAACAATATATTATGGGACTAACATATGTGCTAAGATCTTTAAAGGTTTAGTCCCGATGTTTGAATGATGACACAGAAATGGTAGTGCAAAGATGATAAATGATTGACATGGCTCAAGGCAAAGGTATTATATAGCCTAAGGATCTTTTTGTAGTTTTTACCGGTCTCGATGTTTGGAGAAAAGATCGACTTTGTAGGCTAGATGTCGTACTATAAAGAGGGGTCATGACTAGTAGCTTGAAAGTTTATTTTGTACCATTTTGATCAACCATGTGTTATGCATTGCAATTAGTTTTGCTTCTGGAAAACTTTTCAGTAAAATCGGTAGTACCGCAATTGTCAAACGGTAGTACCGTAGTGCGGTACTACCAAAGTTTAGTTGGTGGTACGTATTTTACAGAGACCATGTTTTGGGAGTTTTTGTTCTCCCTTTGAAATTAGTATGACCGCGTTTCTTGAGCGGTACTACCGCTATGCGGTAGTACTAGTGTTTATATGGCCGCACGTTATTTCCAGAGAGAGTGTTTTTCGTGTTTCTTTTGCCTCTGGAAATTAGTAGTTCCGTTTTAGCCGAGCGGTACTACCGTTATGCGGTAATACCTGATTCTAGTTGGCAATAGTACCATAACTTTTTCATAACAGCTATTACTGATGCAATTAATGAATAGCACTCGGTCGTTGAACAGTGACTGCGGTAGTATTAGGTTTCTACAACGGTACTATCGCAAATGCTGATTTTTCTAGGGAATTATTCCAAACTGCTAGTTTTGTTAGTGGGGGGTTATAAATACCTCTTCACCTGCCTCTAGGTCAAAATCTTTGAGCATATTGAACCTCATTTAATATATCTGAGCTCTAGTACACTCTCCTCTACCCATTTGATCATAATTCTCATTTTGAAGTAGTTGAAGGCATTCAAGTGCATTGCATCATTGGTTGATCTTTGTAGTACTTTATTTTCTTTAAGAAAAAGCTTTGGTTTATTAGTTTTGGTGCTTGCTGGCACCTAGACGGCTTGAAGAAGAGTTTGTGTGATGATCACTTCAAAGAAGTTTGTGAAGTGGCCCGGCAAAGCTTGTGAAGTGGTGTTGTGCTTATCATCTCCGGAGAGGAGGAAGAGCAACTCTAGTGATCAAGGGAAGCGCTCGTGTGGAGCCGACTTGATTTGTTCAAGTTTCCTCAATGTGGACTAGTGAAGACCGTCAAATTTTCGATACCACAGGAAAAACATCAAGTGTCTACATAGTGGTTTTTCCTTTCTTGTCTTTACGTTTTTGCATTTATATTTCTAGCTCTTACTTGTGTAGAATTCTTGCTAGAATTTTTTTAGTATAATCTTGAGTTGTCTTAGTAAATATTGATCATAGGCTTTAAACTTGCACTAGTATTTCTTCATTAAGATCATAATTGTTAAAATTGTCAATTAGTGCACAAGAATTTCTATAACCTCCTATTCACCCCTCTCTAGTCGGTCATCGTTGATCCTACACCGACGGACAAGGAGAAGACTCCTGCTACTGAGACCGGCAATCGTCGTAGCTTCTCTCATCGCCCGGGAGAACTCCATATCGAAGAGGTGAGTTACGTACAATTTGCGTCCTGATTTTGTATTTACCCTTTCGTTCTTCTAACAACATGCAATCGTCCAGCTCGTATCGCAGAACATGGGGGACTTTGACACACGATATTGACATGGGGAGTCCCGAGACAAGGGGAAGGGGAAGGTTCCTGTGACTAAGCCCTACCGTCATAGCGTATCCGGTCGCCCGGGCGCACTCCATATCGACGACGTGAGTTATGTAGAATTTACATCCTTATTACGCTTTTTATTGTATGGTGCACTTACGTCATGGAATCGCATGACATGGACGACTTCGACATATGACACCGACGTGGGGAGTCCCGTGACAAAGGGAAGTGGAAGGCTCCTTCGACTGAGACCGACCGACGTCATAGAGTATCTGGTCGCCCAGGCGCACTCCGGTATCGAAGACGTGAGTTATATACAATTTATATCCATGTTACATTTGTTATTGTACGATCCACTTACATCATGGAATCGCAGGACATAGACGACTTCGACACTTGCCGCCACCGTGGGCAGCCCTAAGATAAGGGGAAGTGGCTATGGTGCCGCGGAGACTAATTGCAGACAACATTGAATAGATGATAGATCCAACTACCCTCATGAATAACATTATTAAATAGTATATTCTTTGTTAATTTATCGATTCAGTGTGGATGATATTATTTAACACTGTATTATACCACATGCTAGATAGGTTTGTACATAAACCAACCGTGGGAATTGCGTAGCATGCAGATCATATAACAACATACCGTAGCATTCGAAACGCACATGAGTCGAAGGTTGCGGTACATTGTTATATGATCTGCATGCCACGTATTTACCTCAGTTAGTTCATGTATAGGCTTACCTAGTCTGTGGTACAATACAATATTAAAGAATATCATCCACATTAAACTGATAAATTAACAAAGAGTGTCCTATTTGATTGGGGTACTTTTTTTCTGTTTTAGTATCATTTTCTTGTCTTTATCTTCATTATTTAAATTAGTATCATCGGGTTGGACATTGAGAAGGACGTCGAGGAGGAGGACCCTACGCCTGTGCAGTTCGAGTAATACTGTATTGTACCACAGGCTAGCTAAGCTTGTCCATGAACCAACTGAGGGAAATGTTTGGCATGAAATCCTAATTTCCAAAACACTAATTCTATTAGATATTATTAAGTCTATTCTGTTAGGAGTACTTTGTGTGGGAATTCATGAAACCCTAATTTCCAAAACCTAAAATTCAAAATTTTGAGACCTAAACCCATAATTGTTTAGACAATTTAATAACACATATAAAATTGTAGAAATATTACACAGTAAGTCCGCTGTGTAAGGAGCCTTCAAAACAAAATTCATAATGTTTGGAGGTTATTTTATATATTTAGATATTCCTACAAACAATATACTTAAATGGAATTGCGAGAAAAATTTAGAATGAATAAAATTATGAAAAAATAATACAATTAGGTACACTATGTCAGGAGGCTCTACAAAAAGTTTCATAATTTTTTGAGCTAAATTACTATATTTGAAAATTCCTACAAAAAACATTATTCTAGAGAAGAGAGAATCCGCACGACCGTCGTGCAGCAGCGCCTCCACCGCACGGCCGAAGGATCTAGACCCGCCAGTATGTGTTAATGGAGTATTTTGGTGATTAATGGCAAATCTATTTATAAGACTAACACTCTTATTGTTATACCATGATTAGTCTCAGCTTGGATATAAAAGGAAAAATCCAAACAGGTATGCATTCATAATGATAAATCTATTTGTGAGACTAACACTTCTATTGATTACCTATTGTTTAGTCTCGTTTAGATATAAAGGTGAAAAACACAAAAGGTATGCATTCTACTTCATATTTATATATATTGTTGTATTTCTGGGATCCAAAATATAGGATGAACTCCACCAAAAGTATAACTTGAATTTGTGCATATGTTCTTATTATACATTTGTGTATGCACACATTTAGGGGGGGTTTACTCTATGTTTTGTGGTTTCATTAGTATTGATCCATATTTCCCTTTCCACATATATTAAGGATCTTTACTTTGAAATATATCCTTGAATATATTTAACTTGTGTAGTTAATATATTCATATGAGTATATAAGACTTGTGTAGTTCATATATGCTCACATATCCCTTGAGTATATACAACTTGTGTAGTTTGTATACACTCATGTTAAGTATATATAACTTGTGTAGTTCATATATACTCATGTTTATCTCTATTCAATTACTTGCAATTGAAGTGGTTATCATCAATTACCAAAGAGGGAAAGATTGTGGTATCTTGTCCCAACTATTATGAGTTAATGGTATATCGTGGTAATTAATGATAATCATATTGTGGAACTAACATTTTCCATGAGTTGGATGAATAAGTTAGGTTCCATAACGATAAAGACTTTGGATGACATCATGAGTTGATAGTCATCAAGTCAAGACTTGGGATGAAGGATATCATCGTGTGTTGATGGGCATCGAGTCAAGATCCCGAAGTGAAGAAGATCATCATGTGTTGATGATATTTAAGATGAAGAGCTTGGAGTAAAGGATGCATCATGTGTTGATGCATATCAAGATTCAGGATGAAGGAAATCATCATGTGTTGATGATGTTCAAGACAAGATCTCGAAGTGGAGAAAATCATCATGTATTGATGATATTGAAGAAAAGGAAATCATCATGTGTCGATGATGTTCAAGAAGAGGAGATGATCATGAATTGATCATCAAGTTAAGTGAAGACCCATCATGTGTTGATAGTGGTCAAGTGAAGAGTGCATCATGTGTTGATGCATATCAAGTCAATGACCCGGACTTGAAGCAAGGATATGCGTCATCAAGCTTCAAGTGGATGCTCAAGGCAAAGGTATGACTAGCTAGGGCTAAGGATATATTCATAGTCTTTTACCAGTCTCGGTGTTTGGTTGGGAGACCGGATTGCTAGTATAGGTTGCCGTACTATTAAGAGAGGTCTTTGACTAGTAGTTTGAGTTAGTTATGTGTTGATAGCTCATTGTGTTTGCTCTAGCTCACTTTAACATGTTGCCTATATTTGCGAATGTGTTTTGCAAATAGTTTAGGCTCATGGTTAATCCTTGTAGCATGTGACTTGAGTTTGCAAATGGTTTAAGTTCATGTACCTTATTCCTTGTGGCGTTGATCCTAAAAGTTGGCAAATGTGTTTTACAACTTATTGAGAATCTCGCTTTTATCGTTGTTTGCATCGCACGTCAATTTGGCAAATGTGTTTTGCAAATTGAGTTGAAGCGGAGTGCAATTTGTGGTTTGATTCTAAAAGTTGGCAAATGTGTTTTGTAACTTGTTGAGAATCTCACCTACATGCCTTGTTTTTATTTCATATCTTTTGCAAATGTGTTTTGCAAAAATTGAGTTGAAAAAGAAGTGCAAAAATCTGTTTGTTGTTTCTGTACTGGACTGACCGGCGGTGTGTGTCCGGACTGACCGGCCTCGCGGGTAAATGGTCGCGGTCAGCTCTTTCCAGAAAGATGATTTTCTGGTTTCAGCCAATGCGGTTTGACCGCAGGTGTAAGCACGGTCTGACCGGTCCCCCGGGTCAAGGACCCGGTCAGGTTTTTCCAGAGAGCTGATTTTCTGGTTTCGGCAGGTGCGGTCTGACCGATGTGCTGTGTGCGGTCTGACCGGTCATTGGTTGGCGGTCAGACCGGATGTTCCCCAACGGCTAGTTTTCTGACCGTTGGAGGGGGTGTGGTCTGACCGTCCCCGCTGATTTTTCAGCACAACTTCTCCCAACGGCTAGTTTTTATGTGTGGGCTATAAATACCCACCTTGGTCGTGTGAGGGGAGATTGCTGGTGCCCTATTGAGTTCCATTGAGCTAAGAGCAAGCCTCTCATACTCTTGAGTACATGTGTTGCACTAAGTGAGGTTAGAGAGCAAACCCTAAGTGCATGTGTTGCAATTAAGTAGTGGATTGTGTATCCATTGAGTTTAGACACATGATTAGGTCAAGTGAGAGTCTAAGATTTGTTACTCTTGGTGTTTGCCGACACCTAGACGGCGTGGAGGCGTCGTGCGTTAGTGATCTTCTCAAAGAAGCTTGTGAGAAGACTCTGACGGTTTGTGAGTGGTTTGGTGCTCGCCATCTCCGGAGTGGAGAAAGGAGCAACCCTAGTGGATCGAGGTGTTAAGTTCGTTTTGGAGCCGGTCCAAGCAGTTGGACTTACCTCGAGGTGTTGGTTCGGTTTGGAACCGGTCCAAGTGAGTGGACTTACCTCGGAGGTGTTGGTTCGCGTTGGAGCCGGTCCAAGAGGTTGAACTTACCTCAACGTGGATTAGAGGAGACCGACAAGTCTTCGATCACCACAGGAAAAACATCGACGTGTCAATTGTGGTTTGCATTCTTGTGCTTTACTATTGCAATTTACATTCCTAGAATTAAATTGCTTACTTGTATTTGTATGAATGCTTTCATTATCAATAGACTTGTTGTTGATGCACTTAGGCCAAACTAGTTGATTTAGGTTTTAATTGTGCAAAACCGATTTGTTATAAGCTTCCGCATTAGAAAACGGTTTTAGCCAAAGAAGTTTTTAAAACCGCCTATTCACCCCCCTCTAGTCGGCCTCCTCGATCTTACAACGGTGACCATGCGGCAGGGACTCCCCGCATAGTGGTCATGCGGCAACGCTAACATGTTGGCTCATTAGTGATGATCGTGCGGTGATCGTGCGGTGAAAGCGTCATTTCTGCAAATACCGCACGCCGAGTGCCATTTCTGCAAATATAGTCGCAAGCAGTGCCAATTCCTCGTCCAAGCTAGCCCACTTTTATGATAAAAGATTTTTTTATTTAATCCTTTTTAATAACATTTTAAAGTTAACCCCTCACTAACTTTACTTTCAATTATGACCCCTTTGGTCACACCATGGCTCATGACATGACTAAACCATGTTGTCATGTCACCTACCTCGGTATGGCCAAATCTACCACGCAAGCCCTCATGCGCATGTCGTGCCAACGTGGAGGGCATGCGTGGTCGTTGTGACGTCCGCAAGCATGGCGTGATAACCCTGCCTTGTCATGCCAACACTCGTGGCGTGACAGTGGTGGCTATTTTTTTTGAAGGGGTTCACATATGAAGAAATCTTACGATTGTTGTAAAAGATACATTGACAATCTGGCAGAAAAAATGAATTTTTCATGCACAAGTTCACTCTTTTATGTGCCCATGTACATCGTATTTAGCATTTGATTTTGCATGGATATTTGGTCAAAAAAATTAAACCTGATTGGAGATAGCAACTGTGCCGCGTTGTCACACCATGGTCACTAGCGTGGCCTAACTGTGCCACAACGCCAGTGCTTGGGCAATTACAGAGGCGTTGCAGACCTAGTCCCTGCTTCTGGTGCTAAGTCCTGTTACGCCATGGATCTTGGCGTGACAGGACCACTCTGTGACGCCATGGTCACTAGTGTGACATTACCGCTATCAACAGACAACAACAACAACAAATCATCTACTCAGTCATTCATATGTGCATATATTCACTCATTCAATCAGTTATCCATTCAATAATTTCATTCAACAAGAAAGAAAATCGAGTAGCATATTTTCATTCATTCAGTCAGTCATCCATTCAATCATTTCATTCAACAAGATAGAGAACCTAGAAGCATATATGCATATATTCATTCATTCAATCATCCATTCAATCATTTCATTCAACAAGATAGAGAACCTAGAAGCATATATGCATATATCCATTCATTCAATCATTTCATTCTACTCAGTCATTAATGTATGCATATATCCATTCATTACATCACTTGCGCTTTCGAGCGAACCTGTTCCCGGTGTGAACCTAGAAGTTGGATGTTCGCCGCGCGTGCCCTTGACGAAGTTGACTAAGCTAATGTCTGTGCGATCACGGTGTTTACGGCACGAAGGCATGGCCTGAGTTGGCTGCATTGGGGTAGGTGCACCAACAAGGTCCGAGAGGACCATCTCATCGAGCAACATGGCATCCATGTCGTCGTCCTCTTATTCTTCATCGTCGTCTCATGCGACCGAAGTGGATATTGTTGCCCATGATGATGTACATGCGATGAGCCACTCCAAGCCGGAGCAAGGTTGAACAACATCTTCCATCATGGTGCAGTTCATTTTAGTCGCCATTCGCTGGCATCGGCGGCGAACCATCTACAAGGGAACAAAAATAGAGTAAGAATCTGCCACACCGAGATACAATTTTTCTCAAAGCTTACAAAGTTCTATGAGATCCATAGGATAATCTTGATGTTGTCAGTTTATTACCTTTGCTTTCAAATGTTCCTTAATTATGTATCACTCTTCCCATTTAAGAAGATACAGACTAGCAAATATAAGTCATGATATTCAAGTCATGCTACACATGAAATGGAAAGAGTTTGTTGACCTAGTGGGATAATGCTGACAACTACAATACCACATTCTTATCAAACTATGGTCATTAAGTTTTCTAAGCCGATTGCAACAATGGCATCATGTGACAACTGTGTAAGCAATTTTGATCAAACTGATCGAAGGTAATGATTCTTTGTTGCATTGATTTCCCCCCTTATGCCATTTCATTCTATTTAAGGATAATTATCATCAATCTTACTCTATGTTTTCCTAGTTATTACTCATTACCAACTAAGACATCAAATACATTGTACACACATGAACACAAATTATATTTTAATTTTTCATTTCTAGCAGCATATGCAATTTTTGTAAGGTACTAAAATCGTGGGATACCTCAACGAAGTTCCTCATGCGGTTGTAGCTCCCCTCCGAACCCTCTGATAGCATGAGCACCTCACCAGCCTCATTGCTTATGCGTGCCAGCTGCCTTCCCTGTGAACGGCTAAACAATGTAAATTAGTTCGCCAACTGTGACATGGGAAATTATTAGGGGGCTAAAATTTACTCACGTAGTAGGCATTGATTTGGCCCTCTCTGGCTACGTGCACGTTCGTGTGAACTCATCATACTTGTCTACAATATCCTCATCAGACAAGTGACCCTCCCCTATGTCCGCCTGAGCTATGGCTGGTCGAAGTTGCAGGCATGCGACGCCGTGGAGCCATCGGAGGTAGTTGATGAACTGAGGCCTTTGATGGATCTACAGCATGTCCCTAGATCGACTGGACCGGTTAGCCCACTCCAACACGTACACACGGTGATAATGGGCCCAGTCGGTGTGCCAGTACCTCCGCCTTCGGTTAATCCTACCACACAAACAAGCTAGCTATTAACATTGAAACCGCAACCAACGTTGGAAACGAACAGCGATAGGTACCCTTACCCATAAAGGTTCAGATATGTCGAGAACTCCATCAGTGAACAGTCTTGAAGCTTGCCAAATTGTCTCATCACCCGATGGGGCATATGTTACTCCATCGCATGGAAGTAAATCAATGGTGAGAGAGTCATCGACAAACCGTCGTCCCGCGCACACATCGGGTTCAACTCCATTTGTAGGACCTCATCGCGGGTATATGGTAGCCATGTGACCTGCACAAGATTTACAAGACATTAGTGAAGAAAGTTCCACGACGGATTCAAGTTCCTCCATAGTGTCGTTCACCACATACGCATTCTTTCGCATATCCTCACCAACGATTGTCCTCTCCACCACAACCTCCAACGACCGGACCTGAGATACAAGCACAACTTCCTTGTACGTGTCCCAATCATTGTCGCATGAGATTGGCATCAACAAGATATGCACTTTTGAACCTAGCCCAGCATCATACTGACGCTTCATTCTGACAATGACCCCAGGCTCATCCTATTCAAAGGTCGACTTAATCCTCATCACAGGAGTTTGAAAGTCAGGTGATTCTCGAAAAACAAACACAGTCACTTCCATGCCAACAAAGTCAGCAATACTCCTCGTTTGGCTAACCGGCCCACCAGTAAAAACACGTAGAACTTTATCCTTCTACATCCAACAATGTGAACAAAACATTGCAAAGTTAGTACTAAAGTAAGAATCCAGCTAAGCCAAATTTTCTTTTGTTCCTTTACAAAAATAAGTGTGGTATTACTTGGACTCGCTGAAGTTGGAATCGCCAAAAACAAACATAATCCACAAAAACTAGACAAAGAGGCTTAGAGGGATGGATCTTTTAGATGCATATGCATGCATGTTATGCTCCTCACTCACATTCAAAAAAATGGATACATAACTAGAGACCCACACCATGCCTCTTTATTGAGCAAACTCTAAGATTTACATCTTCGCAACGTTCATTACACAAAAGTTTGGCATGCCACAGGATTATCAACCAAGCAATTCATAATTAAATTATTTAGTCAACCAAGCAATTCAGGAAAAAAACATAATTAAATTAACAAATTCAGAGAGAAACAAACCAAAATTTAAAAAGGCCATTTCCATTACTAACCCTCCTACTCAAGGAAAACTAAACCTCAACATTCGTACCACCATTGACGTGTCTGAAAATTATGAAAGAACCATTTGACTAATATGCTATAGGAAAGACCAATGTATATGTAAATAAGGTGTAGACTTTTAGATACATATGCATGCATGTTATGCTCCTCACCTCACATTCAAAAAATGACTCTAATTCCTCTCACTTTAGCTGTAGGCACATGTGTTTTGACATTTTCACATCCTTCCTAGGAAAGTTTTTTTTTCAATTCTCACTTGTGCTTTCTTCTACTATTTACTGAAAAAAACTTTTCCAGACAAACACCATTGTGATTCCCAAATCCCAACCCTATATATTTTGTTAAAGATGTTTCTGCAATTAATTAGTTGTAGATTGATTTGTGTCTTCACATAAGAAACTTGATGACATGCCAAAAAAATTCTATAACTGTACATAGATCTGCCAAAAAAAATTTAGAGTTTGGTTCCAAATCTAACAGAAGCTAAAGTATGCACATGTTCTAGACCTAATTTTCTCTGTAATTGAGCAGGGTTGTATCACTTTCTTTCCATTATGGTACAGGAATGAACAAAAACGCTCATTTTGCACTGGTAAATTTTTATAGGTACAATGAAAAGTTTTTTGGCTTTACTGAAACTGGATAAATTTGAAGTGAATCACCTATAAAGGTTGCCCATGAAATCCATTTACATGCTTAACTTCGCTGCATTGGAAAACCAATATAGTCGCAACAAACAAATTGCTCTCAAACATCCAATTCGGCCAAAACCCTAAATCCACAAGTCTATCCGATTTAATCCAAAAATAATAGAGGGAATGGGTGAGATTACCTTAGGGAATGATATCCATGGGTTTATGGACTCTGAATCGGCTCCAAATTGATGGATTTGGGGAGGTTGGGGCAGGGAAAAGAGAGGGCGCGCAGGAGGAAGAGAGGGGGATTGGGGAAAAAATGAAGAACCGGGTGGGTACCGTCACCTAAGTCACCTCTATCACGCGACGCGCATTGGCGTGACAAGCTAGGCTCGTAACGTCACGAGTGCTGGTGTGACAACGACCACGTATGCCCGCCATGCACGGACGGTGTGCGCACGGGGGCTTATGCAGTAGGTTTGGCCACGCCTACGAGAGTGGCGTGACAGCATGGTTTGGCCGCGCTGCACGTTATGGCGTGACCAAAGAAGTTAGAATTGAAAATAAAGTTAATGAGGGGTTAACTTTAAAATATTATTAAAAAGGATTAAATAAAAAATCTATCTATAGCTACTTCATAGTCGAAAATGTTCGATTTGCACGTAGGGAGGAAAGAGAAGATCAAAACTGTCAATTCGTTGTCCTTTGACCAGCGTTGTTTCGAGATCCATATGGTTGGCAGGGTAAACTAGAGTTTTTGGCTAAAGTGGTGTGTTTTAACAACGAAATAGCAAAACTATCCCATGCGAATGAAATGATAAAAATAGCACTCCTACCACGTGATTTTGCCGTGGAAAGCCACATGCCACAATTTGCGAGCGCGGCAAGCCCGTATCTCTATCCCAGACCGTGGCAGCCGACGTGCCACGCTCCTAGATCGCTGCCGCACACGGCTTGCATATGTATGCCAGCACGACAAGATGGCATGCCAACACACGTACCAGCTGCTCACCGGTGCGCAGCAGGCCACGTGCCGCGATCTGGGAGCGCGACACCTCAGTTGTCGTGGTCTGGTAACACGACGCATGGCTTCGTGGGGTGCTAGTTTTGCTATTTTTTTTTAAAAGAGGCTAAACGAGAAAAAAAAAACTTGGTAAACCATGGTTCACATCAATTCCTCTTGAGAAGAGAAGTGTCACCATGTGATAATACACAATGGTACCACATGATTTTGTGCTTTGTACCAGGATTCATGGACGAGTTTTTGCCTTATTTGCCTCTTTTTTAGATGATTTAGCAAATGTAGCCCCATCGGTTGATTTGACAAAAATGATACCGTGATAGGTTAGGCAGGCGCCACGTGTCCCATACTGCGCTTTGGAAGCGGCTGCCGCGGTCTGGAACCATTGCACGTGGGCTACCCCGCACCTGGTCTGCTGTACCTGCCTTGTCACGCGCCAGTCCAGTGGACATCTCCTGCCGTGCATCGGGTCCGCTGGAGGTAGTTGTCGCGGTCCCCATTTAACTGACACAACCATCCCTTTCTTGCCCAACATTGTTCACTTACTCGGCGCAGAGAGACAGAGAGCAGTGAGCGAGGGAGACAGAGAGCAAGGCAGAGAAAGGAGTGAGGGCGAAGTGATAAAATTGGTTAGAGGGATTTAGAAGTTGTAGTGGTTGATAAAATTGTAGATCGAGTGAAGATCTTTGAGAAGAGGCAATTTTTTCGCATGTATGTTGTATATTAACTGTGTGATTAGTGTTTGATTATCTATTTGGCAATGTTATAGTTGTTTAAACATGATTGTTGATGGTAATGTAATTTTTTTACACGCGTGATTAGGAAAATAGTCATTATTATTTTACTAGTTTGTTAATCAACCAATAATTAAGTAACGTAATTAAGTAAGGATTGGCAAAGTTTAGTTGCTTTTGTGATGTAGGAAAATATAAATTAAACAATGCTAATTATTTAGGGAATTGCAAACATATATTGACAACAAGATATTCGACCCAGCACATTAAACATTAGGAACAAATAGACACAGTGACAGATCGATATTTGAACCAGTACAGTAAACATTAGTAACAAAAAGATGTGGTGACGCTGGTGCTCGATTGTCATCTTAGCTGGAACTTTCACGCGTTACTAATTGTGGGCCACTTCTGGTGTCGTCCTCATTTAGTCGACCAAATAATCGTTGGGATTACCTTAAACAAAAAGGGATACATTTGATTATCACCTCCGCAATACATATCCAATGCTTTTGGAACATTCGACTCAATGCATTAAACATTGGGATCGCAAGGATATGGTAACAGAAAAATATTCAACTGACCAGCACATAAAACACTAGGAACAAATTAGACATGGTGACATACTGATATTCTTTTTTTCACGGGGACATATTGATATTCGACTAAGTGCATTAAACATTAGTAACAGAAAGATGTGGTGATGTTGGCGCTCAATTGTCATCTTGCTGGATCATTCAGGCGTTACTACTCGCACCCACCGAATGACACAAGGCATAAGGTATTTCCAAATCATTTAAGCACTAGAAAAATAATTACCTAAAACCTCAGTGAGAAAAAAAAGAAACAAAACAGCCTAGGCACCCAACATTCAAATCTACCTCTTTTTCTGAAAAAAGATCATCAGAGCCAGCCAATCGGATAAATCCTGGTTTCTCCATTTCCAACCCCTTAAATCTGATGAGTAAAACCGAGGCGTGTCATGAGTCCCAGCTGTCATCCTCACCTGTTCCAACTAGTAACCGCAAGGCACCGCCATTAGACCCTTCCATCGGATAAATCCCGATTTCTCCATTTCCAATCCCTTAAATCTGATGAGTAAAACCGATGCATGTCATGAGTCCCAGCTGTTATCCTCACCTGTTCCACCTAGTAACCGCAAGGCACCACCATTAGACCCTTCCAAAAATAAATCCAAAGAAAAAATATAAGTCGGCTCCCCCTCCCGTCTTACCACTCCACACTTCCCCCACCCTCCTCCTCTGGTAGATCTCTTGGGGTCGCCTCCTCTAGCCACGACGGCCGGCATTCGAAGCAGTGGGTGGTAGTCGGGGGGAGCATTAGGTGGGTAGGAGAGGTGGACAACAGTGATGTATAAGAGATAGAGTAATGAATATCTCTACTTTGTTGCGTTTCTTAAGTGTTATGCATTTCTATGTATACGTAGTAAATGAGGTAATGCCTCCATAGACCCAATATGTGGAATGTCATATAAAACATGAGACAAAAAATACCTTAAACATTAAAGAGTGCAATAGTGAATTCACACAATTATACATATTAATTGCTCATAAAATGTTTAGCTCAACGCATTAAGCTCTTGAGAAGGTCCTCACAAAAAAAAGCTCTTCAAAAAGAGAGACTGGGAAATACATATTGATATATACCTTATTGCCTTGGAATGTTATACGTTAAAACATTGTCTGGCTTATCGCATTAAGCTCTTGAAAAGGTCCTCAAAAAAAAAAAACTAGTAAAGGAGAGACCAGGTGATATACATCTCTTTGTATACCTTATTGCCTTGGAATGTTTATATGTTACTACTTACTACTAGTGTGCCCAACAATTTAAATAACATTACTACTCTACGCTAGTATATCTTAAGTAGCATTTAAACATGAAAATAACTACATTAAGCAAAATTAAGTACAACTGACCACTCTGTAATATAGATGTAATGCTTTTGAAACGTTCGACTCAACACATTCCTCATTACATTAAATGTTTGGATTTGTGAAGTGAAAATATGGTGAGTTGGTGACAGATGTTGGCAATTTTGTTTGATATACTCATACGATGGCACCCACATTAAATAAGAGAGAACACACCATTGATAATCACCAAGTAATACATGTGTGATGCCTTTTAAACATTTGAGTTAGCACATTAAACATAGGAATGGAGAGAGATGGTGGTGCATGCTTCTGCCTTGATGCCTTGCTGGAGTGTTCATACATTGGTACTTATCTAAAACCACCACTCTAGATCAATAAGATATGTATGTGTGTATGTATATATATGTATGTATGTATATATACGTGTATATATATACACATGTATATACATATAAAAACAGAGAGATACGGTCACAGAGAATTGTTCAAACCCACTAGACTAAATCTTGGGAACAAATATATATAATGACCAGAAGATAAATGACCCAATACATTAAACATTATAAACAAAAAGAGTGTTCATGCATTACTATTGGCACACACCGAATGTTGCAACACCATCATTCTGGCACAACGTATTTCCAAGCCCATTTAGAATGAGAAATACAATTACCTTTAACCCAAAAGAGAGAAAAAGAAATCCAACCTAAGCATCCATTATTCAAATCTATCTCTTATTTTATTTTTCACTTCTTATTCTAAAAAATGCCATCACAGATTATGTCGGTTTTCTCCCGTTCTAATACATAAAATTGATGAATAATAGGTCCCACATGGCATACTCCCCTTACACCGACCAAACAACCGTTGGGATTACCTTAACAAAAAAAAGGAAATTCAACCTAAGCATCCAACATTGAATGTCCCTCTCTTTTTCTTGGAAAAAAACCCATCGTAGCAATGAAATAAATTGTGGTTTCCCCATTCTAATATGGAAAATTGATTAATATGAGAGGCATGTATAACCCACTTCTGGCATCCTACCAATATGCAAAATTGATGAAGAAAAGATATGTGTATGGAAAGTGTGCCATCCTCCCCGTTTAGCCAACCAAATAAATGTCATGATTACCTTAAACAAAAAAAGAGATACAATTGATTATCACCACACAATACATATCCAATGCTTTTGGGATGTTCCACTCAACATATTGAACACTGGAATCACAAAGATGTGGTGACAACAAGATATTCAACACGACACATTAAACACTAGTAACAAAAATATGCATTAGCGATTGTCACTTTGTTGGATTGTTAATTCATGCGTTATTTCTCGCACCCACCAAACGACACAACACCTCTATTCTCCGGTTATTTCCAATTCAATTTAACACTAGAGAAATAATTACCTCAAACCTCGCATAGAAAAGAAAAGGAAAATCAGCGTAGGCTTGCAACGTTCAAATCCACCTTTTTTTTTCTCTGAAAAAGACCATCACAGCCATTTCCGATCCCTAAAATCAGATGAGAAAAACGAGACGTGTCCTGGGTCCCAGCTGTCATCCTCCCCCCATCCAGCCCACCTAGTAACCGCAGGGCACCACCATAAAACTCTTCCAAAAATAAAGCCAAAGAAAAAAAATATAAATCGCCCTCCCTCTCTCGTCTTACCACTCCACACCTCTCCCTCCTCCTCCTCCTCCTCCTCCTCCTCTGGTAGTCTGGTAGATCTCTCGGGGTCGCCTCCTCCGGCCACGGCGGCCAGCATTCGAAGCAGCGGTGGGTGTCGGGGGGAGCAGTGGTGGGTGGGTACGAGAGGCGGCCGGCGGCGATGTATAAGAACCAGCTCCAGGAGCTGGCGCAGCGGAGCTGCTTCAACCTGCCGGCGTACACGTGCGTGCGGGAGGGGCCGGACCACGCGCCGCGGTTCAAGGCGGCGGTCACCTTCAACAGCGAGCAGTTCGAGAGCCCCGGGTTCTTCACCACGCTCCGCCAGGCCGAGCACGCCGCTGCCGAGGTCGCCCTCGCCGCGCTCGCCCGGCGGGGCCCCTCCTACTCCCTCGCCGCCCGCATCCTGGTACGCACCGCTCCTCCTCCCTCCCTATCTCCAGCTTCTATTAACTGTTCCTCTTGTCCTGGATTTTTTTTCGGGGTGTTTCTCGCGGTTATTCTTCGTGGTCTGGGTGCTGCTCGTGGTAGAATTTGGGGATCTGTGGGGGTTTCTCGCGAAGGTTTCGTTGGTCGTTGGTAGAGTTGCTATTACCATTGTTCTTGCAATTCGTTGTGGAATTCGCGTGGGCGATTAGCCGTGGTGATTGGGAGCTCAGGTCCCATCTCGTAGCGCGGTTTCGGGTATTTTATGGAATTTTAAGCAAAATGTTGGCGATTATGGAAAAATCTTACTGGAAAACACTGTTTCCTTTGTATTGTTTCTGTAGCTTGATCGGATTCTTAGGTTTTCGTGAGAAAACAAATTCCCCGAGTTGTTTCATGGTAGCTTCGAGAATCTGCTTCTTTTGGAATTGGGGCTCGTGAGCGGCATGAACTGGAGTGATAAATAATCGGGACGAAAAAGTCGCAAATCTTTTCGCGTCAAAAAATTCCGCTTCCTTTTTCTCAAAAGGGGGGGATTCTTTTGATTCCGAGAGAAAAAGTTACTGCTGTACGAGTGCGAGCTCTAAAAAAATCCTCATGTTTAGGAACAAAAATATTTTGTACTACTGCTGTAATTTTATTTTATTTTTCTAACTGGCCATGAATTAATTAATGAACAGAGCTTAGTTCCCACTCTACGTGATGTACTAAACGCAATTAAGCCTCTTAATTTATTCGTACTCCCAGCCGCCCATTAATCCCCCATTTTTTATTTCTCGTTAAATGGGCTCTCGCGACGTAACGGCGACGGTACTCCTTCAAATAACACCACATTAATTCCCATTTTCCCAGCAGTAAAAAAGCACCACCACACCAACACCATCAAATTTTTAATCGAACCCAGCGCCTCGGAATTACCGCTAGGGTTCCGTCCCACGCCGTTAGGGTGGTGGTGGATTGCGAAAGTCTTCGTGCCCATTAACTGCTAAACCCTGATTAACTAAACCTGGCCAATAATGGCGCATTAATGGAGCGCAATTAAAAACTGGCCGTATGAACTTGACTCGGAAGTCCAGTTGTAGTAAAGACTTGCCTCTCCGGTACGCAGAGGCCATGGGAACACGCATGATGCTCCTACATGGAGAATACACATGCATGCACACCTCAGTACTTGACCTGAGATTAGCGAGCGCGTAGCAGGATTAGTGTGAAACGACTAATTGGGGGGAGTTGATTTGGTTTAAGTCTTTACAGTGGTGGTATTAATGGCGAGGGCGTGGGAGTGGGTGGGGGGAATTGAATTGGAGACCGCCCGCACCTAACCCGGCATCGCAGGTCAATGCCGGTGGGCCCGGGAAATTTAGTGGCAGGCAGGACCCCACACAGTCCACAATGGGGCACAACAAGGGAGGGGATGGATGGATGGTGGTGGTGGTGGTGCCATTGTGAGTTGCCAATGTGCCATCTTTAGCACTATGGTATTGGTATGTATGGTCAGGTCAGGTCAGGTCAGCCATGGGGTGCTGGTTTGCTGCTGCTGCTGCGGTTGCCTAGTGCGGTGCGTGCCCTAGTGGTTTGTTTGCTTCTCTGTGTCTGGTCTAGCTTTGGGGCTTTGATTTTATCCGTGGGAGAATGTGGGTGGGTGTCGCTGCTGGTGATAGTGCGGGGCGCCGTCGCTTTGCTCCCCGCCTTTTAGGCAGGGTTGAGTGCGACCGCCGCTGTGTTGAGTGCGTGTTTTCGTCGATCATTGTTTGTGCGCGGAGATTGTTATGTGGAATTTGGTGATTTGGTTCTAGAATAGCTAGCTGAAAAGGCGCTGCTAATGTTTTTCACCAGAATTCTTGTGAAAAGTAGGTCTGGAATTGGATGGCAGAGGTGGGGTTCTGGTTCTGAATGAATTTTATTAGTTTGTATTCACACTTTGATATAAAACTAAAATGAGGGGGGCTAGGAGGGAAATGGTCAATCTAAGGATTTGGTCTCCTGGTAGAAAAGTACCTTACCTAGACAGAAGTTTTTTAAAAGGTAAAACTTTAGAAAAGTACGTAGGTGATCATCTGCTTGCCATGTGATCTGTACTTAGTTACACGATAACTGAGAAGATTGCTACCATGATTTTGAACGATGGTCGGTCAAATGTTAGGCATGTTCAATGCTCCTCATAGTTGACTATATTGAGGGTTTGAACTTTGGAGTTTGGACTATGACAGAAACTGACTTGACCATTTGTTAGAGGATTGGTGTTTCACTGGGACATGATTATTAAACAATATTTAATTGTGGAAAAGGTTATCAGATCAATTGAAAATAAAAACAGAAATAAAATGTTAAAACTTCCACGGCAACTATGGACTTTGTATGCGATAGTAAATAGTAAGCACGCTAGGTGCAAGTCTGCAACTAAGCATGGAGTTATTGTTACTACAGAGATGAAAATATATGCTGTCATCAACATTATGACATTCATTTTTTCTTTTGAAAAAAATCTGCTCAAGTAGCCTCTGACTCCTCTATCTAAGTGAGCATCGTGGTCAACTGCCTCCAGTCTTTTAGGTGTTGATGGTAGCATTATCCTTTTATCTTTTCTATTAGTATATTCAAAACTGATCTGCAATGATTGTTTTTCTTTCTTGGTTGATTTACATCCAGGATCTGCATATGTAATCTTGGAGTTGACTCATGTTCTTCGGTTGAACTGATATAATCCCTCCCTTTCATGGTCCCTTTCTACTCTGCCCATAGACAGCTCAACTACCACGTCTCCTTATTTTAAACCTCTTCTGAATCATAATCCTTGCATTTGAAGTATTGGACTGATCAGCAATGTCTTAATTCAGAAGTCATCTTCCTTTGGATTCTGGAAGCCTTTCTTCTTTTTTGGTTTGATTACTTCCCTTTCAATCAAGACTGAATAATAAAGGCAGTTTAACTAGCTAAAGTGGACAACATTGTGTTCTTCTTGTCATAAAGTATTATGTCCAGCTGTCTATTAACTTGGAGTTAACATTTTTCTGTGATTTTTTTCTTTCACCTTGCAAGTAGTATCTTACAAACTAACTTTTATTCCTATATTTATAGTGTAAATTTTCCCATCAGTTACTTACGGTGGTACATTTCTGTTAAACAGGATGAAACAGGGGTTTACAAGAACCTTCTGCAGGAAGTAGCCCAGAGGGTTGGAGCACCATTGCCTTCGTATACAACAGAGCGATCTGGCCTTGGCCATCTGCCGGTTTTCACGTGCACAGTAGAGCTAGCTGAGATCACATTTACAGGTGATTCTGCTAAGAATAAGAAACAAGCTGAAAAAAATGCTGCTTCCGCAGCCTGGTCTTCACTGAAACAATGTGAGTGTTACTAACATATTCTTCATTTTTGTTAGTTCTTTGCACCGTGTTGTTGATTAAAGATTTTGTAGTGCCATTACTTATTCATATTTTTCTGCAACAATCATATTTGCAAAAAAAAAAGGAGCTTTGTGATACCTTAAAAAATGTTTAGGTTAGGATACGAATGACCAACATTCCTTCTTATCCAGCTAGGTGCACTTGATATTCAGCACAACTTTGGTTGATCAGAAGTCTAGTGCACTGGATGTATGTTTGAGTATATGTAGAAGAAAATCTGAATAAGCAATAGTGTTCTTGACATGTACTGGTCCACAGCAGTGTAATATCGATATTAGATAATTTGGAAAGGGCAGTGGTACAAAACTATGTCAACTTTTGTTTAATGCGAATGTTGTTATATGAAATCTTACCACAGTATTCTCCCCAGTAATTTATCATGGGAAATGGGAGGTTAGATCTCAAATAATTTTATTTTGATAGGACAAGTGATTATATCAAGGATGCTTTCAAACAGCACAGTTGATTACCCATTTACTTGAACTTGAATTTGGGTTCCCAGAAAACCTCTCATTCTTTTGGAACTTCTGCCTTTGGACGTGTATGTTGCAACTGAGTGTAACCAAAACATTAACTGAGATGTCTGCAAAAACATGTTCGTTTGGAGCCTCTTTATCATGCTAGGCATGTTTTTGTTTGTCTTCCTTTTGAGGCCAAAAGTTATGCAAGTGCGCAGGGTTAGTAGTCTAATGTATTGCGTTTCACTTAGGAGGCTCTCCTACTGGCTATGTGGACCTTTATCTGAATTTATCTCTTATGCCTGTTCGATTTGATCTAATGGAACCTCATGGCGGTATCAGTAGAATATGATTTGGCAACATTTTGAGCTGCTATATTTTCATTACACATCAGCATTTCCTCACACTATTTCTCTTTGCAACAGTGGTACGTCTGGAAGCGAATTCAACAAATGAACCAGAGAACAATGATGAGCAGGAGCAGATCAGGATTGCCCGAGCTCTTCTCAACTATCGCTTGAAGGAGAAGATAGCGATGGCCAATAATCCCCATGCTTCGGCATTCCCCATGAAATTTCCCATGCAGCCAGAGAGGAAGCCTTCTTTTGCTCAATCTTCTCAGTCCAGCTACTCGAAGATTCTCCCTCTATTCCGCCCTAAGTCTAATTCAAGATCAAGACCAGAGTCACCAGCAACGACTGATGGAGCATCACAATCACCTTTCTGGTCCATTGAAAGCCCTAATCCAAGGTCAAGGTTCCCGGCAGTAGAGGCAGCCCCTTATGTCCCAGTTAGGCACTACCATATGCCTTGCCATAGCATGGCTCCTCCAGTCACAGTCAGGACTGCTGTTCCTGTGTTCTCTGCTCCACCTCTCCCACCTCCAGGTGCACGCACACAGCAGCTTCCTCCTCTCATGAGCCACCCACCGCCAATTCGAATGGCATCCCCAGTTCGCATCAGGCCAGCTTCCCCACTCTTTGCTCCCTCAGCTCCAGTTCCAGGGCCGAAACCTGTGATGCCTGTCCAGTTAAAGGATGTGCAACACCAGCCAAGAAAGGATTCAGTGCCGCCTGTGATCCCTGTTCAGGTAAAGGATGCACGACACCAACTGCTTAAGGAATCGCTGTCACCGGTGATCCCTATTCAGGTAAAGGATGCACGACACCAACTGCTTAAGGAATCGCCGTCACCGGTGATCCCTGTTCAGATAAAGGACGCTCAACCCCAACCGCTGAAGGAATCACTGTCACTTGGTAAGGGCACACCACTCTCGGTTCCGTCGCCAGTGATTAGGCCACCGGTAAAGATCGAGGCTCCAGCTCAAGTCAAGGAAGCTTTGAAGGTAGTTGCCGTTGAAGTGCCATGTTCTGCTGCTGGTTCCACTTCTGCTGTTGAGTGCACCACATCAGCAGGCTTTCTTCCATCAAGCCAGTTGAGGGCTGCTAATGCCGACAACGGTGAACTGGAGGATGAAGCAGTTGAGGACATCCTCAAGCATCTAGAGATAAAATGACTTCGGAAAACGCAAACCACCGTCTTCTCTCAGATTTTGTAATTAGCTGCCTCCTGTGCACATCCCTTTCTGTTTAGTTTTGTATGCCTTGGTTCGGATTAGGGGCTGTGGGCAAGCTGCGTTCTAGTAGGGACACCTAGCTTTTTGTTCAGAAACAAAGCATGCAGTGGTAGGCAGTTTGCCCTGTTGTTTGGAGATGGTTTATACTTCCCTGGTTACGCAGTTGGTGGTCTGCTTTTTACCCCAATGATGAGGTGGATATTGTGTGCCTCTAGGGAAGGATTATGAGGTGGCAATTACATCCTAAATTTAGTAATTATTACCGTCGGTCGATCATCATAGCTCTTATTCTACTGCTCTGCTATGCTTCGATGGGGATTGGGGAGTGATCCGCCATTGTCATTTCTCTTGTTCTGCTCTGTTCTCTCATACTTCTAAATGACAGGGGAATTGTGATTGGTGATATGATGCTGCGAGTTGGGATGGATCAAAAGCGAGTATTCTACTTGCTTCTTCTGATCCTTGAGGCTTGAGGAGTGTGATGTGAGTACTGCTGCATGAGTGGCCAGGCCAGGGGTTGGCCATAATGCTGGTCCCGCCCTTGGCAAGCGAATTTGGGACCGCTACGTTGCTTCAGTTGCGCGATTTAACATCAAACCATTGTCTGAAAAACAAACCAGTTAGCTCAGGCTCAAGTGGTTGCCTGGCTGGTGACCACAAACAGCCACGCAGCTGTGGTCAAAGTCTCCCACGCACGCACGGCTGATGACAAAACGCCCCGATAAAAAAATAAAACACTTCTTCAAGAATTGCATCTCAGAATCGAAGCTGCATCTCCTTTTCTCCAAAAGGGAGAAAATAAATAAAGAGACGCTCTCCGAATTGAAGCCGTGAGCTGCCATGCCGTTGCATCGCATGTCGAGCATGTGTGTGGCCTGATCCGGTATCATGACTGACAAGTGTTCATCTGTGGTATTTGACCTCCCTACAGCGTACTGACCCGGCCGGCCGGCCAGTGTCGTGGCATCGTGCATGCATGCGTCTCCGCGCAGGCAGGCAGGCAGGCCGAAACTTGGAGCGCGCCTGTACGAGAAGAAGACAAGGCGTAACGACGCAGGGAGTCAATTATAAAAATCCAGACGCTGTCTGTATACACAATAATATCGCCATCAAATTGCATTCATCTCCAGTGTTGCCTTGCCACATTGCAAGCACTGGCTAACTGGCGTCGCATTAGTGTCCTCTGTTGAGCACGTGTGACCCATATTTTAACCTACGACTCGAGATGTGTTCCACGAGGATTCGTCTTATAATTCTACTAGGATTAGAATTTCTACTTTCGTTTGAAGGAGAACTAGGGGTATTATATAAAGTCACAAACTAACTCATCTAAAACAAGTGGCGTACGAGAGGATTAGAGACTAGATTATTCTTTAACACTAGATTCTTGTATAGGATAAGGATCCGATGGTCCTAAAAGGTTCGAGAGCGTTGTGAGAGAGCGTCAATCATGTACTCTTTGGATGATAAGGAATTTGCGGTCGGTCTTGCCAAATATTTCTTTCTCATCGTGATTATTCTGTCACTGCTGTTAGATTCTCTCTACGGGATTCATCTACTCCGCTCTTGATATTGTGCACGCTCGTACCGTATCTCGCAACTCTGATCCGATCTAGGGACTGCTATGCATAAGAAGGGGTATCAGAGTATAACAAGTGATATCAGAGCTAATGCCATATTAATCTGGTTTGTGAGAAGACCAGGAAAGCGTCAGGTGGCACAAAATCAAGATCAATGTCAACGATGATATGGAATCAAGTGCAGAAATTTAACAACGAGGAAAATTTCAGCGTGTGACAATGTGTGGCGAAGGATATCCTTGTCTAGCCAGGGTTAATTGATACTCTTAAAGGGGATGAACCGGAAAAGACGTTCGTTGAAGAATGTAAGGTAATAGAGCGGAAAGCTGTCATTACAATCCATCTCTGTCTCACCGATCAAGTACTCAGTGATTAAAGAAAATTCACCGAAGAAATGATGGAGTGATTTAGAAGAATTGTATATGGCAAAATCATTGACAAACCAGAGGGTGCTAAGACAGCAACTGTACAGGTTGCGCACAGAGAAAGGTACACGGTTTATTGACCATCTCAATGTCTTCAACAAGCTTATCCCATAGCTAACTAGTGTGGATGAGAAAATTGAGGAGAACGATAAGGTCGTCATATTGGCATCAACTCTACCACCATCATGGGAGCAATTTGTGATGAATATTCTCGTCAGAAAAAGCAATCTCAAGGTGAAGTCATTGAAGAAACCATCGGATTCTTCATCTTCGAATGATCAAGCATTGGTTGCCAGAGGTGCTATAGGCAAAATCAAAAGTCATAGGAAGTAGAAGGGCAAGAGCAAAGACATACGTGTATGCTATGTATGTAACAAAGAAGGTCATACTATAAATGACTGACTAAGTTTGAAGCAAATGAGTGGTGCATGCTCAGTGGTGGTAGCTAGAGATGATTCGAACTGTTAGTCGTCAGTTAATCAGGTACTTCTCATGGATGAATATTATATTCAGGTTGTTGCTTCCGTATATGTTCGGTCATGGAGATGTTTGACGCAGTATCTCTATGCTCGACATATAGAATTGTTCACTTAGTAGATTACATTGAACATGCAATTACTAAAGTAAGAACGATTACATTAGAGATATATAATAGAGCACATCGCACATTGACGAGAGTTCGATATGTTCCCGGCTTAAAGAAGAATCTAATATGTGAGTTCGCTTGAACTCGAATGTTGTAAGGTATCACTTCGGGGTGGAGTCATTTAAGTTACTTACAAAGGGCAGGTAATCATGAAAAGTATCTAGAGCAATGGAGATACCGATTGATAGGTAATTATCAGTGAAGAGCAACCAACATAATGTATGATAAAAATCCTGATCAGGTGAAGGAAACTTTGTTGTCAGCGGTAGGTACTCAGATCTCATCTGTAATTATGTTCGAAGCTACAAAAATGGTTGCAAAAATCTAAGAGGCGCGAAGGCGAAAGTGCGAGCTGTTGTTAGAAGGAAGACATGGTGGGACCAACCACACGATACCAACGAGCAAGTGGAGCTTGAAGGCGGTACAAACCTATGACATAGAGGGTTGTAGGAACATAAGGTGTGATTAACAAAACTACACAATAAATGAGCTTTCAAGTGGAGTTTTCGAGCATGCTAGCCCAGATATCGACACACACATTGCGGTGGTGTGCATGAGCCCCTGTGGGCTGTGGTAGGGACACTCCCAAAGGTGAGAGAAAAAAGCAAAAAAAAAAAACTAAAAATGTGGAACCGACTTGGAGCGAATTCTTGGAGTAGCACGATGACTTTGACGGATAGGAGTTAAGATGAAGATGGTTGAGTATGTGTTATTCATATCCTAACCTACTAAGACTTGGAGATGTGTTATATAAGGATTTCTTTCCTAATTCTATTAGGATTATGATTCCTATTTACTTTTAAAGGAGAACTAGGAGATATTATATAAAGCCACAAACCAACTCATCCAAAACAAAAGGCGCACGAGATGATTAGAGGTATTTTTAGCACTAAATTCTTGTATAGGTCGAGAATCTGAGTGTTTTAAAAGGTTCGAGAGGGTTGTGAGAGAACGACAATCCCTTATACTATTTTGAGATTGTGCTTAATGAATTTGTTGTTGGTTTCGCTAAATCTTTATCTCGTTGTGATTATTCCGTCGCTGTTATTTGGTTCTCTCTACGGAGTTCATTACTTCGTTCTTGATATTGTACACGCTCATACTGTATCTCGCCACGCTAATCCGATCTGGAGGCTGATACATTTTTTAGATAATAGAAGAGAAAAACTCTCTCGACCTTTGCATCAAAGATACACACAGCCTATTTTATTAAAAAGTTTAAAGCATCAAAATAACCAGGCCAGTAAAAGTAGCAGAGGCTGATACACATAAGAAGGGGTATTAGAGTTATAACCTCCTGGATGATCAGGATTCAGGCAGCTATAGCTAGCTAGCTGAGTAAGATTTGCGAGGAGATGGGATAGGACTGTACACGTAGAGGTCGACGCCCTGCCACTGCTTCACAATGTTCGTCTAACTGGAAATTTTACGCAATGAATTCGACAGGAGGAGGAGGTGATTGAGGAAGGGGGAAGAAGAGATAAAGAGGGAGGCCCAGATGAGGTGAGAAAGGCAAGACATCGTTTTCTTGCTCGCTGTGCCAACCGGAGCTAATAATTGGGGGGCAGTGCACAATTGAATTGATGTAGCACAGCATGGACGGCCAGCTAACAGGAGGCGCCAATTTATGGCACTGATGCCATCAAAACGGAATTTATTGCGCCTTGCCATCCAGCCTCGCCTCGCCTCGCCACTAGCATGCGCTCTATCTAGTCTCGCTAAGCGATGCACCGAGAGTATCGTATAGCTAGTTACTAAAAATAGTGAGAGCATCTACGATATAGTTCGTTTTTTAGCTAGTTACTAAAAAGAGTGAGAGTACTTGATCTAATAAAAAATAAGTATTTTAATAGATTATTTTTTGAGTTTATATCTAAGATGTTAATTGCTACAAGTGTACTTGGAGACAGTGGGACTCACAAAACGAGGTTTTAGGTAACAAATCTTCAACATAGTATTTTATTGTTTCTTGTGTCTTAATATCAACAACTTGCTTGTTTTTTTTATCTTGTAACAAGTCCACCTTCTCTCCTCATTATCTCTTCTCTACATCACCTAAATGCTGATGTGTTCATCTCTTAGTAATAAATGATATGGGCTATTGTAGATGGTCTATCCTTAATGAAAAAGAAAGCGCTAAGGCACTTCCTAACGTCTTTGTTTTTTAAAAAAAATTCACAGTGTGCTCGTGAACAACTACACGGTTTACAATGTCACTCATTATGAAGATGACATATGGAATCTAGATCCACATGTCAGTGAGAGATTAGTGGCGTACAATGAACATATGAAGTTATTCAATGTCGTGGTGGCTCCCGGCGACGGCTGCTGGCGACGACGTTGGCGACCTCCCCGGCGTGGAGCACTGCGCACCCCGCGGGGATCCTCCAGATACGCTCTAGATATAGATAGTCTGCACAGCAGCACCACGGTACCCCGCGGAGGCTCCCTCGGCGGGGCACCGCCCGGCCCACAGGTGCAACACCAGCGACAGCAAAGGAGGCTGCCGGCAACTCCACGCGCCGCCCGCCAAGACTCCCTTAGCAGCGACGCCTCCTAGCCCACGGGCATGACAATCGTGGTGGCCGACCGGCAACAACAGGCGGGGAGCTTCGGCGATGCAGTGAACGGGTACTAGATCTAGATCAAACCACCAGGGGAGGTGTCGGCCGACCGTGACAGGGCTCTACTGAAGGTTGGGACGTCTCACCACCGTCTCTACACGCATTTCTCTCGAGGCTAGGGCTGAATAAGAGGGGAGGAGGGGGGCTTGAAAGGAGGTGGGGGGGGGGGGTTGCCCGAGCCACGGCGGCGGCCAGCGGGTGGCTGCTGGAGCTGGGCGGTCACCTCCCGAGTCACCCGTGGGAGCTACACAGGAGTCAGCTGTGCAATCTGAAAAAATTGGAAGTTTGGTAGAATTATAATTTTAGTTGTAACACTATCAGTTTACTGCAACTTTTAGCGAGGATTTCGAGTATTGCAGCATCAAGAGACCAAATTCTCAAGAGGACTGTGCTAACAAGATGGGCCCACTGTATGGTCTCATGAGAATATGCACTCTTAATGGCGGGCCGAACCGGGCCTGGAAAAACCCCGATCTTAAAAAGCTAGGCCCGATGCCTGACAAGCGTGCACTTTTCAAGCATGAAGCCCGGCCTGACAAGAATAGGTGGGCCAAAAGTCCGGCCAATATCCATTTCCAATACCTCAAGCAACAGTATCAGTAGAAGAGCAAAAAAATCAAGCCAAGCCAAGCCAGTCCAAGCCAACACATTCAGATTCAGGAATCAAGCAAATACTAGAGATAACATACAGGTTAACAAGGTGACAAATAAAACAGATTCCGCCATGGCGAATTGCCGACGATGGGCGGAACAACGGAGGTGCGCCGGCTCCCTTGTCGGCGACGGCAACGGGGGTGAGCGGAGCCAGAAGCACTATTTCTTTAGGTGATAAACAAATACTACTGCCTACATACAGGTTAATACAAGAACACAACTAGGGCTGGAAAAAAAAACTCGAGGCTCGCGAGCCTCCTCGAGCTCGTTGCGAGCCGAGCCGGCTCGGCTCGAGCTCGGTGAATTTTCGAGCCGAGCCCAGCTTTTAGCTCGGTGGCAATTCGAGCCGAGCTCGAGCTTGGCTCGAGCCGGCTCGCGAGCCAGCGTAACCCCACGCGAAATCCCGAGCCAGCCCACTCGGCCACGTCTCCCAAGCAGCCCAGCCCACTAAGTCCCTAACCCTAACCCCACGCCTCCCGCAGTCCCGCTCCCAAATTCCCATTTCTCCGCTCCTCCCGTCCCAGACTCGAGCATCCATCGCGCGCTTCCCCCCACCACCATGCGCGCCGCCTCCCCCGCCCCCGCCGCCGTGCCGTCTTGCCGCCGCCTATCCTCCTCTCTCCCTCCACCGTGCCTACGCGTCGCCGCCCCGTCCTCCCCCCTGTCCTCCGCCGCCCCGTCCTGACTCCACCGCCGCCACTCCTCCTTCGCCCCAATCCTCCACGCCTCCACCCCAGTCCTCCACACCGAAGCACACAGACCCGCCGGTCGGCAACTCGGCATCCAGTTGTCCACCACCCGGGTCGACGACGGAGGCGGAGGCGTGGCCAAGGTCGACGACGGACTCGGCGAGGACACGGTCGTCGTCGATGACGAGGCGTGGCATCCAGATTTGTATGCGTGGATGATGTCCTTTTTGCTAGTTCTTTCCCCTGTTCCAGGCTTCCAGCTCTGAGATGACCATGGAGATGGAGTCATGGTCTCATGACTCTCATGGAGAGGTCACTCAGAGGTGGCAGTGGCAGAGTAGGAGCTTGATCGGGGGAGGCGGAGGCGGAGGGGAGGAGCACCGGTGGCCTTCGTGCTGGCCTTGGACGGGGAGGATGTGCTTGCTGTGCTTGGGCTCGCGAGGGCTCACGAGCCACTTCGAGCTCACTGCCGAGCCGAGCCCTCGCGAGCCACTTCGAGCTCACTGCCGAGCCGAGCCGAGCGGGCCTTCCAGCTCGTTCCAAAAACGAGCCAAAAATGAGCCGAGCCGAGCCAATGTTCCATACGAGCCCGAGCGAGCCGAACTCGAGCCGGCTCGGCTCGGCTCGTTTCCAACCCTGAACACAACACTCAACTTTACTTCTACAGTCGCTGCAAACACTGGTGTAAGCAGCAGCTGCGCTCCGTATCACCTTAATTTTGTTTCTTCTCACAGCAAAAAGAACCATCTTAATTTTGTTTCTTCACTGTATTTGCACTTGTGACCAAAACTTGAAACGGTAAGACAAATTACAGTGCTTTCATATAAAGGTGATGCCAAGCAAATCGAACATCTTTCACTATAAACACTTCCTAGCATACATCTATCTATTATATTATTAAGACAGAGGAAAAAGAAGTCACCGTATTTGCTCTCAAGGGCTAGAAATTACCACGTTAATCGGCGGAAAAATACCACGTTAATCGGAGAAAGAGAAAGATTTACGCCGTCGATTGTGGTGGGTCCAGAGTATAACAGTGCAGATTAATCAGATGTATATGGAAGCTATTAAAGTAGTATGAACAATACAATTGTATTTTCAGTCATATGCAAGTATTGGAATTAGATAACAAATACAATACTATTTTTAGAGGTATTGTAATAGTTTGCCGCGCAATTGCGCGGGGAATTCGGCTAGTTAAGTAATAAAGAATAGTTAAAGAAAAACCTTCTGAACTTCCATTTCGCTGCTGCAGGAACTTCAACAGGCGGCAATGCCTCTTGTTTCCATGCCTTGAGAGCATCAAGTGCATTGAAATGCAATATGATGCCAGTTTGAGCATGTTGAAGAGACAAGAAACTCTCTCCAAAAACCATCTCAGGTAAATGTGTTGTTTGAAGTTTATCTTCAAAGCTGAAGAAGAACAAAGATATTACACATCAGCTTTCTATACCTATAAGTTTCAATTAATTCATACACAATACTTCTATATTGAAGGATCAAGGATCTATTACCAGCGCATAGATCCAATATTCGTTAAGCATACAGAATGGTCTCTTTTATATAGTGAATCAAAATACGTGAGAATGTAGCAATAGAATGGCTGGTATGCTAGTATTGTTTATTAGCTATTGATTATTAGTTAGATGCCATGAAAAACATGTGTAACAAACATAAGTAGCGATAACTTGTATGGGTGATTATTTGTTCTAAACATAAAAAAGTACAAATAAACGAGAAATCGGAGATCCAGAAGCAAATTGATCAAATACCAGGTAAGTTAATATAATGTAATGCTCTACCTCTATTAACTCTGAAAATCTAAGTTTCCAAATTTCTACTAGGAGAATCAAACGCACAGAGCAAAAGGGTTAGGGTTTAAGGTGGAGTGGCTCGTACAGGTGGAGAGAGGCAGAGTTGAGGATGGTCCCCTTGTGGGACTGGATGACCCAGCCCTTCACCCGCACGCCGCTGGGGGTCGCCTCCGCACCCGCCGCCTTCAGCTCCACCACCGTCGGGCCGTTCCACGTCGCCGCCGTAGCCATCCCTCGTCGCTTGCTTGCTTCGTCGCGATGGATTAAACGATTTAGTTCAGAGGGGGCTGATTTGTCACAGCAGAGAGCAAAATAGGAAAAGGTGAGATCAAGCTTACAAACAGAAGAGATGAAGACCGGCTGGATTTCACTCCATTCCAGTAGGGATCCGGGGAGGAGGGCCCGTGCAGGAGGGGAAGGAGAGCGACGTCGCGAGGGAGGATGGCTGCCGACGCGGCGCGGAGCCGATACGGGGACCACCGTAGCGAGGTGGAAGGACAGCGGCAGCGGAAGAAGGAGAGGGAGTCCGAGCAGGCAGACGGGGAAGGAGGAGGGCGTCGCGAGGGTGAGGCGGACGCGGCGATGGTGTGGTACTGTGGTGTGGTGACACGAGGTGGAGAAGTGGGAAGAGAGGATGGGAACGGAACGGACTCGAGAACGCAACGTCGACCGGCCCACGAGTGCTGGAAAAATAGCTCGAGACTTGCGAGCCAGTTTGATTCGGTTCGGATTCGTAATTGTTTAAAACAAGTAAAGTCTTGTTTCTGGTTCGTAATTTTTTCAAACCAACCTCAAGCCGTCGCGAGCGGCTCGCTTGGCTCGTTGCCTCCCGAGTCTTTGACTTCTAGTTCTTCTCTATTCTATTTCGTTATCTCCCTCTATTAGTTCTTCCTCATTCCATTTCTTCTTTCATCCCTTCTCCACTCCTAATCTCTTTCCTTGCCTTATCCACAGACCACCGATTGAACATGCTTTAGAAGTCCACTTGCTGCCTCCCCCTCCTCCACTCGCCACATCCACCTCCCCCAGCTTCACCCGCCACATCCCCTTCCCCCTCCTCCATCTCCACCCGCTGCCTCCGCTTCCCCCATCGCCACTCACCGCCTCCCCCTCGTCCACCTCCACTCACTTCGTCATGTTACACTCATACAGTTCGGTTTAATTGGTGTGATGAGTGTATATTCGAAGACTTCTTCAGAAATTATATGAGTATTATTGCTAGTAAAGGAAACAGTGGTGAAGAACTTGACATGGAGAATTGACTGGCAATAGCTTGTTAATGAACAACCAAAACTTGATCACTTAAATGGATTCTTTGCTGGTGTTAAGCTCACCTTAGGCAACTGACAATAAACCCCTATTGACTTTGTTTCTGGCTTTGTTTTATTGTTTATGATGATTGAATTATAAATTTAGGATGAATGGTTCACATGATCACATTCTGCCTCTATTTTTGGACCTGGAGGGTCACTGGCTTGAACGAGTTTTTTTGAGCGGCTCGAGCTTTTTTTTTTCCAAACAAGCCGAGCCAAGCCAAGCCTGCTTTAGAAACAAACATGAACGAGCTGAGTCGAGCTTGACTCGTTTCCAGCCCTACCCACGAGGTGACGAGGCCCAACCACTGAGGCAGGGCAAACGGGTGGAGCAAGGCAGCAAGTCGTGCACTGCGCTTGGCGCAAAACGGAGCCGAAACGCGAAAGCATGGATTCTGACAATTTGTTTTTAAACAAACATTTGGTTTATATTAATAACTCAACGAGGAAAGTATATAGGTACCCAACTTTTACATTGAAAATCGTAGTCAAATAATATATCACCATCAAGTTTTTAGGTCGATGAACGTGTTGGACTTCTTTATCTTCCTCGTTATCGCTCTGTATCTTTGTAATGGTGTCTTGATTGTTGACAAATACGGCAGTGAGAAGTAGATTGTTGATGATCTCTATTGATGTGTAGGACCTATGCTTCAGCAGCGCTATTGTTCGTTGGAAGAAAATCAACAGTGATTTATTTGCACCCTTCTTGATCCGGTGTCGATTTCTGGCATAGGTGTCGCCTTCGTCGTCCAGGTGAGTCGATCCAATGAAACCCATTATAGGTAATTAAAATTCGGCTAAGAACTCGTTAGAGAAGAACAAAACTGGAAAATTTTAATCTACGAAGAAAAACAGACGAAATTAAAGAAGTTACTTCTAGGAAAACTAGGGGTTTGTATTTCAAATGTAAAATTTTGAGGAGAAATAAAAACTTTTGTTGTCTCTTCAAATCATTTGAAAGTTTCTACATTTTCAATTTCCATTTTCTAGAATTAAATTCTTGTGAATGGAAATTGTTGTCAGCGTTCTTAGCCTTACATCAATCTCGACCGTCCATCTCGGATCCAGCGGTCGGGTGGAAATGGTCGAGTCAAACCACCGGTTTGCGCCGCACTTGACTCGGGCTCGCGCCATTTTGTTTCTGTCGGCGGCGGGCCCCTCTTGTCGGTCGTCACCTACCTTCGCATAAGTGCTAAGTCTGGCGACATCGCGCATGATCGCCACCTCGCCTCATTGTTAAGTCACCGCTTTCCGGTTTTCGCGCGCATCACCTCGGCGCATCTTCCGCGAGAGGCCATGCCTGCGCAGCATTAATAAATCCACCGTTCCTTTCACAAGCTTGTCGGCACCGTTCTTGAGCTCCTCCGGTGCGAAAGCGTCGCGCTCGTTTTCCTCGCCCTCATCCCTACTTAAGCTCACCCAAGCTCCTCTTCCTTCTTTAGACACCATTAAGCAATCCTCTATCAACCATTGCTCTTCGAGCTCAATTCATAGTGGTGCTCGAGCTCAGTGCACGCCGTCCTCCACCACCGTGTCAACACCACAACCGATGAAGCTCATCTTCTCCTTTTCGCGTCGGATCGTGTTCCGGACTCCTATCATGTCTTCCCCTCAACTAATTTGAAGTTTTATTCGCGGAGGCCGTTGAATTTTGGTGTCCCTCTTCTTGGTAGAAAGTTGGGACCTTCGTCCTCTTCTCGTGTGAGTTAGTTCCTAGAGCAATTGCTCGCGCTTAGCTTCATCTAGTGCACTCACTCGAGCTACCTCCATCTCTCTTTTCCTCTATTTTTGCTCAGGTTGCTCCTCCTCGGTGACCCCTTGATCGCCATGGCGCTCGTCGCGGGCCATCTCGGCAACCTCTTGAGCTCGCGTCATTCCGGTGAGTTCTGGTAACTCAGCGATGCCCATCTGCGCGCTAATTCTTGTTATGCGCCTCTGCGTGCGGCCGCGCGCTTATCACCTCCTCTGCCGGCGCGCGGTGTCGCGCGCCGCCTCGGTGCTTCTCCGGCCAACCCGCGACCACCATCGGCTTGGTGGTCCTCTAGCAACCCATTTTGCCCGTCGCCTGACCGCGCCGCCACTCCTTCACCGGTGTCGAATCCGGTCGAGCCTCTGTTCTTCCTTGTGCTCCTCGTTTGTTGTGGTGGCGGTGGGGCCCACCTCTCTGAAGCTTTGTAGTCACCGCTTATCATGTTTATGATTGTTCATTAGTTCACTTTCATTGCATGATCAAAATTTGGTGTTGGAGGTTTGAAGGCATTTTAGTTCTAATTCTCTGTTTGTTCCACTGTTGTCGTTTTTCGTTGTCGATGAAAGCGAAAATTGGTTTCATGCTTATGCTATTTAGGTCTGTTAGACTTGATAAATTGCTTAAGAAGTAGTGTTTAGTAAGGAATTATGTTAGTTAGTGATTCTAGATTTTAAAACCCTTGTTGGCATGTGTGATCTAAGAAGTTGTTATTGGAACTAGTGGTTGTCTCTGTACTTATTTTTCCTACTTTCACCGGTGTGGTAAGGCCTTGTAGTGATAGCATCTTTGTTATGGTTAACCTTCCAATATGTTGGCATGTTGCTTAGGTGTATTAGTAGCTGAATTTTATTAAAGCCCAAACTTAATTGGAATTTTATGTAGCATCTCATAATTGGATACTTGACTAGTGATGCTTTCAATAGCTTCTTGTAGATTCTGTGCTCTCACTGTCAATAGTGGTTTTAGAATAGCTAGCTGTTTTTATGTGTTAACTGATAATTAAATAATAGATGTGCACACAATCACCATCAAAGTCTATCCAATGTTTAAATCATATAAGAAGAGTGATTTTGTGGTTAGCTTTGATAAATAAGTGAGTGGGTCTCTGTGTGATGATCTGTCATTCTTTTGTGATAGTCTAGCCTCTGTGTATAAATTGGTGTTTGTGTTTGATTATTTGATTTTTGCGGTGTTATTCGTTCTTATTATTTGTTTTGTTCAATCGTTAGGATTCGATATTTGCGCAACCCGAGAACGATCCTCCGCAACATATTGAGCAACAGCGGCGAACAAGCGGTTTGATCATGATTAATCGGTATTTTAAAGTTTAAATATTTTGTTTCAATTTGTATGTATGCATCGCTTAATTTGTGTTAAAATGGTTAGCTAAATCACAGTAGATGCATATTACAGAGGCAAAATATTGATCTCTAATACGACCCTAGGTTATTTCTTGTGATTAGAGATCATTGGATGATCTCTTGTCACTTAGTAGATGCGATTTCAATTTGCTTAGACATGCTTAGCTATCGGTAGAAATGGCGGTTATCGACTTTGTCTCAGTAACCACGATCACTAAAATTTTCAATAACTTTATGTTTGAAGATTTACGCTTTGTTTAATTGCAAAACTAAAAATGAAAACAAAAATGATTTGGACGCGGACACAATGGTAAGATTGGTGTGATCTTTTGGGTGTGACTGGAAAGGTGCCCGGGTCAATTAAGGACCGAACATCTTGTGAGTGAATTTTTATCCGGGCATTTCGGCGTGCTAACCACACTAGAGTATATGGGACCTCTCTTGACCTAGTACTTTGGCGTGTATTGGCTCGGTCGCGAGGAGGTCGCAGGAGGATGGAGGTGGGAGCATGGTAGTTGTCCAAAAGCTTTATCTGAGTGGGTAGTTGTCTTTTCGGCTTTACCATGTAAGCGTATGGGTTTCTATCCATACGAGCGGCTCGTAGTTAATACACAATATTGGAAAAAGTCTCGTAGGACTTAGTTGTGCGACATACCTTCTAAGTGTGCTTTGTCTTAAAGGCGATGCGAAGTGTGGATGCATGGTACACCCTGCAGGTTAAAACTATTCGAATAGCCGTCCTAGGTGATGGACACGCTTGGGTAAGCTTTTCAAGAGTTAGACTACAACATTTAAATTAAAACTTGATGGGTGGTGCGAATGCGGGATTCGTGCTATTGTTAATGGTGACTATTGGGATAGTCACTTGTAGGTTGTTTATCTTTCGTTTTTGTTATTATTATCCTTCATCGTTATTTCAATCTTAAAATGAATTGCAAACTTGCCTTTAAAAGCTGTATTACCTTATTGCAAATGAAAATTGGCTTTATGCAAATGAAACATATGGCCTCCACCAAATAAGCTGCATGTAGCTTATGAATAGGTGCGCTAGTTCACACGTCGGTCTTGCGGGTACAAAGACAATCTTTGTACTCGGGTGCTTTGCTTAATGTTTTTGTTGCGAGAGGAGGAAGGTGAGCTCAAGGGCCTCACTGCGGTGAGTGTGTTGCCGTTTCGTGGGCGACTAGGCTTGGCGGTCGGTCGGATGCCTTGTGGGTTGGAGGCACGATTGGCTTTGTTTATAGCCATCTTATGGCACTTTTGCTTCATTGTCGTTCTTGTTTATTTGTGTATCTTGGCACATGTCGGCCTTTATGCGTAATAACTCTACTATTTGTTTATCTTCCGTTTGGTAGTGTAGTGTTTGGACTCTATGTTTGGAATGGAGTTGATGTCTAGTTTTGTAACGGGGTGTGTATACTGCTTTCTGGGAAGTATACATATCTCGATGATCAATTTATTTGATTTGTGATGCTAGGACCGGGTGGTTGGTTAAGCATTACAAGCCAAATAAACTGGGGTCCTCACAACGACGGAGTTGTAGCCGACGGCCGAGGTTGCTACGGATTTCTGACGTTAGTTCACACAAAACCGCATGTGACGACTAACAAGACAACACTGCTTCTGCCTTTGTTCGGCTCCCCTCTTGGGTCGACTCCATTAAGAGTACCTGTACCGCCGCGCAAACGCGGTCACTAGTCCCCTTCATCGGGAGGGGCTTCTCTCCGTCCCAACATGAGTGCATACTAGAAACAAGAGAAAATTGCATTGTAGGTCTCTGAACTTATGATGTTGTGGCGTTTAGCTTTCTGAATTTGTATTTTATTTTATCAGTCCTTTGAACTTGCGAGGTTGTATCACTTAGCTCTCTGAACTTGTATTTTACTTTCTCAGCATCCTAAACTTGCGAGGTTGTGTCACTTAGTCCACTGAACTTGTGTTGAAGCGAAGTTCATCGAATGCGATGCCGACGACTTCGCCCCATTCCGGCCATATTCATTGTCCCCATCACCTCACGCCGATAAAAAATGGATTTTTCAGGTCTGGGAATGCACCGTGCTCGCGTCTTCGCTAGAGCTTCACCGTCACAGCTTGCCGCCGTCCACACCCTCGCCTCCTCTAAGTCAGCCATAAGAGAGAAAAGTATATTCCTAATGTCAGAGCAGAAGCTACACACCCTGTACGAAGTCTATTTGGTAGTTTCCGAACAGCTAACAGAAAATGTTGGGCTGACGAATCACCATGAGAGAGAAAGATGTATTGTGCCCCTGCTCTGTCACTCAAAATGTACTTCTTTCTCACGGCCATACCCATGTCTGCCAGTCCAAAACTCCACCACGGGCATACCCGCGAAAGGGCGATGGGTAGAGAAGCTTGCCCATGCATGTCGCCCATGGGCATGTCCGTGTGCCCGCCACACCCCCATGCGGTCAGTTGAAGACTAAACAGCAAGCACATAGAGAATTCTCTCAAAATTAAACTCTTGTCTAGTATCTAGGTATATTGCAATCCGTTGTATAAAGATGGTATCAACCGCAAGCAAGAACACAGGAATTGATACAAATTTAAGCACACACGAGAGTTAGTGGGTGGGCAAAGACGTACCTATGGGGGAGGGACTTGAGGTGGGAGGCGAGGGCAGAGGCGTGGTGGTATACGCAGGCGGTGGCACCGAGGGCGAAAGCGTCAGTCTAGGTGGAGACGAGGCGCTGAGGATCGAAGTGCGGCATCCCCGAGTCGCCCCTATACGCCTGTGCCTAGTAGTCGTCGAACTCGCCTATCCTCTCACCGGAAGCTTCTCCTCTGCTCTCTCCTTCGATCGCGGCGTGGCTTGGGGAAGAGAGGCGCAGTCCCAACCTCAACCTCCCCTTCCCGTTCTCGCCCATCCCCCGGTCAGGCCAGGCCCCACACCATCACCGGTCCAACGCGCCAGATGTGATGTGGCCTTCCGCTTCCCCGACAACCTGGGCCTTGGCCCTTAGCGGCGGGGTGTGAGGAGGGGGCAGGAGGACATGGACGGTGCGGCTGGGCGAGAGGACGGGGAGCGGTGTGGCCACGCGGGAGGACAGGAGGCGACGACCGAGCATGAGGATTTCGGATTTGAGGTTGGTGGTGACGAATAAGGAGAGACCAGCGAGCGCGACAGGGGAGAAGGACCGAGGGAGTCAGGGCAGCCGTCGTCGTAGGTGTGAGAGGATGAGCTAACGACGGCTTGTGGAGTGGAGGGCTGGAGGTGAATGCGAGATTGGAGAGGGGAGAACGAGAGATGCAAATGTAGATGCAGGAGTAAGAGGAGAGGGGGAGGCGACGTGTTTGGAGTGGACTAGTGGGGGAAGGTCGGACTGGAGGGGTGGTATTGCACCTACACTAGTTTTTTTTTCCTGAGGACCCACCTGTCAAAGGAAGATGTCGGGTAAATGGGCAAAGCGGTCATGGGTGGAGTTCACCCATGCCCGCGCTCGTTTGCTTGATGGGCAGAAGAATACCCTATTTCCATGCCTATGGACAAAAAAAGCTCCCCATACCTAGTTTTATTAGGGCGGAATTTACCATGCCCATGGACAAAAGGCTCCCGCACCTAGCTTTATTAGGGCATTTACCGCGTATGGGCGATGGCGAAGAATACCCTATTTCCATGCCCATGGACAAAAAAGACTCCCCATACCTAGCTTTATTAGGGCATTTACCCGCGTACGAGTAATCAGACATAATTGCCATCCACATCTACTAAAAATTTTGAATAGCCTTCGAATCTAATCGTGTACTAGTTTCGGCTTGTTTAGCATGTTTTTAAACGAAATAGCAAAAATAGCTTTCTGCCCCACTACGAATGAAATAGCAAAAATAATATATCTACCACGCAAAAACATAACAGCAGAGAACCTACCGACACGTGGCAACGTGTCACCACTAACCCAGAGTGCCAGAGTCCGGCAGATCACCTGCACGGCTGCACACAGTGTGCACCAACTACGGATTTGGTGCACGACAGAGACTTGCTGTCGCTCAGATGAGAAAAAACCCCACAAACACGGCATCACGAATCGATCCGAAGAGTAAATACCAAGGACCAAGACGGAAACTTTACACGACGCACAAAAGATATTTATAGGGCCATCCGAAATTTGCTACTGGCGTTTCATCACATAAATAAAAGTATAACCATTCGGGATTCATGGTTAGTAGACTCAATTTAACAAACAGCAGCCAGCATCTTGCCTGGTTAAATTAGTGGAAATGAGAGCAGATTTACACTAGGCAGCATTTTTTACAGACACTGGCTTTTCCAAATCTAGAAACTAGTTAAAGATAGCATTAACTAACAGCGACGATGGTTCTCCTCTACAGAGAATGCAAAAATGGGGATGCTCGCAACAGACATGGATGGCGTCGGATGGATCACACGAAAGACCAGTTGACGAAACAGAAGGCCAGGCAGTGCACATTGTTGTCCTCACCAAGTACTTTCCATGCTACAGCTTGCTCGAAAGAAACATGGCGGCCCATTCCGGACAAGCACACTCCGGCCGGCAGGTAAACATAGCCCTGAACAGATTAATCGAATAATTACTTGTTGTGACCTCTAATGTACTTTGAACGTGCACAAGAAAAAAAAAAAGATAAGTCCTCTAAAAACTAGAAAAAAAGGAAGCACTGCAAGGGCAAACCGTACGCAAAATGTATTTTGAATTATTTGATTAACTGCCGAGAAAGAAGAAACAGACAAGACTTATGTCAGTCGTAAGTAGGGATATTATGGGGATATTGGGATGGGAACAATACATGCAAAGATGTCGTGTCTATGTTGGAGGGCTCTTCTAGGAGGTATACTGGAGTCTACCGACTACCTCGCTGAGCTAGATGAACATAAATTGCCAACAGAAACAAACTTTGCATAACCAAGGTCGAAATGCCATGTCCCTGATTAGTTTGGGCAGGTCTGGATCCAACTGACTTATCTTAGGACTTGGGACTTGGGACTTGGGAGAAAACGTCTGAGGTGGCGTGTAAAAAGGAACAAAGCAGCAAGTAGATTAGATAGATAGTGACGTATTAAAACTCTATTGCTATTCCCGGGAAATTATAGCAATTTCCATTCATTGCTTGAAAGAAGCAGTTGTACCTGTTCCATCAATTTTGGGATCTCCGAGTATAGTCCCTTCCTACCAGCTTCATCAAATATCTTGTCCAATGAGAGGTCTTGTAGAGCCACGAGAGATGTTTCTAACATGTTAAGTCCCATCTCGTTGGCAAAAGTAAATACAGGCTTTTCCTGAAAGAATATAGGATGCAGATGTGAGCCAAGCAAAGCCACATTTTTGTCTTGTCATGTAAAGTGAGCTAGCTTCTACAGGCAAGGCAAGGCAAGCTAAGCCCTGCCCAATTTACTCAACTTGAGTAAATCCCTAAGGCCAACTAGTTTTGATAAACATGAGTTTATGTAACCAAATATGGCATAAATTGCATGGAAGTTAAAGAGCATCCTATGTCCAAATGACCTAAAGGGATATGGAAAAAGGTCGAAAGGAGAAAAAAATCATATGCGTACATGGGCCTTTTTTGAAAGGGGGAAAAAACTACCTTGAAAGAACAGCACAAAATAGCATCTTCATAATCCCAGAGCATTCTCAATAGTGATTCCCCAGCTTCATCTGCCTGCCTAAGTAACTCCACTCCCAAATGGAACCTACAAATATGATAATTTCATCAGCTTTTGGACAAGTTAATCTTTGGTACACATTTAATTTTGGACATGTGCTGGTCTTTTATATATATTGCTTAAAAAAAAGTATAGACTTTACAGTAACAATGCAGCACTGATCTACTGACACTAAGAGTCCTTCATAACATAGAAAGGAAAATGACAAGTGTACTTACTGGTAGCTTTGGCAAACCCAGCGAGCAAGTGTTGCAGCTTCAGGGAAGCCAGAAATTATCTTCTGCCCAGCATTCACACCGGATGGAGAGGGAGAAATAGCCATCGACACTCTCTGCACAGCAGAAACAACGCTACGGACATACTGCCGGGCCATAGTTGCAACACTGTCTTGGAGATGCATTTCGTAAGGAAATTGAAAGGCAATTGTCAGCACTGATCGCAGATTGCAATCATCCAGAGATGCATCCCCTGAGGCTTGTTGTGTCGTTGAACCAACTTCAAGGCTAGATGCCAAATCTAGTGTTCTACCAGTGGGTGCACCATCCTGTGGTATGATATTGGTGGTTAAAATCTGAGCAGGTGAAAATCAAGCCAGAAGTAGAAACCAGTAGTTTGGGTCAAATGAATTGCTATCATACTAAAGTTGAAAGGCTTTCAACCCTCAAGTTTTTAATAATTATTTGTATTACAGAGAAGTATGTCATAGTGCACTTAAAAGGAAAATGGAGGCTTGGCGAAAGAGGACAGTCGAGTAAAAATGCAGTGACAAGAAAAACGAGAACAACAGATCACACTCAGTGATCTCAGTGCGAGGAAACGAACAGAAATGTGACATCATGAGCTTTACTAGAACAAATAAAATTAGTGAGAAACACTCACTGTTTTCATGTCCAGTGGTATAACACGAAAGCCAGAAGATATCAATGGAGCATCATCAGGGAAAAGCTCATCGATTGGTGCAAAGACAAGCTGGAAGCAGGATCCCATTGATTTATCATCTATTCCAGTGCAAAGCTGAAAGATCAATCAAGTTGAGAGCTCCATTAGAAATTCCCTCAAAGGAGATCCATTAGAAGCTCTAATCAGGATAGTTCACACTTCACAGTACTAGCATCATAGATAAGAAATCCAATTAATAAGCAATGTGCCATCTTAATTAAGTGATTTTTCTTAGTGAGTTACTTTGTTGCTGTTGATTGATAACAAAATGGAACACCTGGAAATCACTAAAGCAGATAATTATTACCTGAAGCAGGTGGATATCTCTTGATAAAAGACCTTCATCATGTGTAAGTGCCTGCCCTTCAAGACGAACAACTTCTAGAATCTGCATAGTGGTCAAGGTTTTATGTTATTACACTCATCGAGAAAAATTGCGTACAATCCATCAATATATCTTGCATAAATAGATTTTTATTATTATTTCCTCCAAATGATATAACCTGGTTATAAAGCTAATTTGTCGCAAACCTACCTACAGATCTCCCACACCACTAAACAAGGGAAGTTGCACAAAGCCCACACACTATAGGGGAAATATACTAACAATGGAAGGTTACACTAAAGTCTTATCAAAGGGAAAATTTTCAAGAAAATAGGGCAGTGACAACACAACCAAGAAAATAAAGAAATCTATAGCAATGGCAACATAAACTCTTAAATATCCCCAATTGTAACAGTACCACAGGTACTGTAGCACCAGGATTAAAAAGGTATCAACTTCCCTAATAAGAATATCTATTTCCCTAAATAGTTGATTAATTTCCTTGTATTAGGATTAGTTAATTGGAAATGTTATCTATTAGTTAGGAAAGTCATCTATTAATTAGGAAGGTCATCATTTAGATTGATTTTATCCATAATTGTTAGAAGAGCTCTCTATATAAGGAGGCTTATTGTAATCGTTGGCATTAAGCAATGAGAATACAATAGTCTAAGTCCTAATCACATTTGTCTCCCCAATCTATAGTCTTTCCTCTAAGTCCCAAACTCCCAATCACATTTGTCTCCCCAATCTATAGTCTTTCCTCTCCCCTAGCAACCAATGCCACCCGGCTATCCTCCCAGTGATGTTTATCCCTATGATATAAGAATCATAACACCAATAGTGACTAAATAATGACAATGATACCTAGCAAGTCATACAGCTTTACATGAAAAGACCTGTGAATATACCTCCTCATTCTCCACTGTGTGAGCAAGTGGCATGATGATCTGGCTCCCAGAAAATTTCATAGGCCGCAACCCAGGAAGTGAACATGAGCTCGTCTTCAGTGCTGAAGCCGAATATGCATCAAAGTTATAATCTGCCCATTCAGACCGATGTTCCCTCAGAAACCGAACCAATACTGCTGGTGGAACACTCTAGGATACCAAATAACAAAAAAAAATGTAAGAACTTGAGAAATAACAGATAAGAATTAACAAGAGAATGCTCCAAGACGATGATCAATTCTCCAGTGTCCACGGTTTCCACTAAGGCCAGCAAAACAAGTCCTAGGTAAACTTCTACTATGGTAGTGCCAGTCTATAACACCAGGTACAGTGCAAAAAACTAATGTCCCAGCCCAATACAATTCATCGTGTTTTTGACAGGATGCCAGCATACCAGTATGTAACAAGGCCCATAACAACAAATTTCAGCAAATCTTAAGTTCCACGTCATAGAGGATTCTTTTGGTATTAAAAGGGTATTGACTACTTGCAGAGGTAAAAGTACATGCGAACTTTCATCTCAACACTAGCCACTGAATTTTCGGATAAACTTTAAAAACACTGTATATAAATGGGAATGCAAATTAATTTATATATAATCACTGCATCCTCACCTGCAGTAACATGGATGCCTTAGCACATATAACACCTCCAGGGGCTCCAAAAGCATTGGCAGCAGTGTTATTATTCCTAATCTTCTTTGAGTTGCAAGCAATGATCACGTCTTCAATGCCATCTCCACCCATGACAGACCAACCATCATCATTGAAACCACTTATAGCATCGTTAAATCCTCTGAAGGGGCATTAAAAAGGTGTTAGAATGAACAACATGCCCAAAAAAATCTAAGTACAAACGAAGCGTTATCTTTATCCAGGACTCACCTACTCAGCCTCTGACTAAATGTCCGTAGAACAGCAGGCTGCCTCCCCAAAGCATATGCAACCTCCCCGCTAGTTTCTTGAGCAATTTGCCTGATGTGCCGTAGTGCCTTGATAACAAGAATAGTCAGTATGGAATGTAGAACGTACAGATCATTCAAGCAGTCCAAAGAAACGAAGAGGAGTTATTTTCGCAATGTATACCAAGGAAAAACAAAAAACACCAAATCATAAGCATTCTGACGAGGTGCCTCTCTTAAATATTATGAAATTAACATCACATATTGGAGCTCAATGCAACAACCATCAAACTTTCTGGAAAACACAGGCATTTCTAGTCATATGTCAACGCTTCCCTCATGTCTAGGCATTACAAATTTGCAATGCCTAAGATGGGGATTTAACAATGTTCTGAACGCTCTACCTACAAACATCTGTCCCCAAAAATAACAGGTATTGAACAATGTAAATCTACTCTTTGATGCCAAGCTAGAGTCTCAAGGAAATGACCACCTTACATGAAAAGTGTGCGTTTCTACACATATTACAATAGATATCATTGAAAGAAAGGTAACAGATAAAAGCAGATCAGGAAATGTTGTAAGAACTCACCACTGTAGTCATTTTCTGAGCAACTACCCTAGACGACTCATAGAGTGGCCGAAGCACTTCAGGAACACTCCAAGCCTGTAAGATAGAATTGAACTGAAATACTAACAAACTTGACAAGGAACACTGCAGCGGGAAATTGCACATCTGACTAGTAAGCAGGTAGGATCTGAAAATCAGACCTCAAGGTCCAGATGGTCCACTATATGCACAATTGAGCCCCCACCCTCGCATGGCCGAACTAAATAGCCACTAGGGAGCATCTCAGCTCTTACAAATTGCTGTGCTGAGGCAGTACTTGGAGCACCTCCTGAACCACTCAAAGATCTTTCACAGACCTGCAAAATACAGGGATGTAAGCAAAAAAGTAACAGCTTCCTTCTGCTAATTTACTATACTATGTAGGCAATCTAAATAAAAAGAAAAGGTTCACGTTCATACGCACCACAAGACTGCCATCCTCCATTGTGGTTGTGTACCTCAGTGTCCAAAAATCTCGTGCAGGAACTAAAGTAGTAGGAGCATACATCTGAATACAGAAACCAAGAATAATATATAAAATAGGGAATACATGTGACCAGAATTAAAGAAAATCCTATTATTGTTCAAGAATAGGAGTGATCAATAACATAGTGCACACCTGCATGTAAACAAGTTCAATAGTTCCACCATTTCCAGCTGGAAGCATTGTAAAGACTTCAAGACTCCGACAATCACGGAACCAAGGTGGGCGGTCTTTCAAGATCTCCACTATCTACAAAGCACACTAATATAAGAGACTCCAGAGAAATTTGCTGAATACAGTGTTCCAGGTTTCTAGAAAAGTACAGTAAAAAAATATATAAGAGGATTTATGTTCCACATGACCCAATAGACATGATGAGAAGAAGATTCTGCAGAGAATCTTTGGATGTGGGGCACCTATGTTGTTTTGCTTGAAAACCTTAACTTTTGCAACTCGTTGTTCTAATGAAGTTTATTTACCCCTTAAGTAAAAATAGAAGTTAAGCCTGCACAGCTAGCTGTGTTTGTGATGAGGTACTTTTAAAGGCCTCCCTTTTTTCTAGAAAAACACACCATACATCAGACAAACGGAACATTGTCACTTGCAGATGAAGCCGGTTTCAACATGATTCTCTTGGAAACAAACAGGCATTCTTGAACTAAGAAGTAATTCCAAACGATGTTTGAGGTATACAGTCAGTTACCTTTGTTGGTTCTAGATTCACCAAACCACATGCACGGGCAGCAACACCACGGCAACCATGTGAAATGGCCACAATACCAAACGAATCCGGACCAGGCTAATCACAGAAAGGAGAGCAAAATAAGCACATTTAGATCCAGTTAACATTAGTCATGGAACATAAAACCTCCGAACTTGTCAACCAACCTTCATCCCAGGCATCTGGACCCAATCAACAGCAGTCCCTGTAGCCTTTGAGAGGAACTCTGTTAAGGTCTCCTCCGCAATTGAAAGGAGTCTGGAAAGAAAATGAAAGGAAGATTACTATAACAAAATCTTTAAGAAAGAGTCAATTGAATCCCACCAGTTGCCAAGACTGGGACATCTATAACAAAATTTACTTACCCAGAAGGGTTACTTGCATCCTTTAGAGGGTTTTGAGGAGTGGTCACATTTGATTCACAGCTCGTATCATTGGCCAATGATGGCTGAAAACAGGAGATGGATACAGATGAGGTGAGAAAAACAAAAGGTAGCCACGGTCAGCCGCTAATTTGCATCCCATATGGTCTGAGATCAACAAAATGAAGGCTTACATTCTGCAGCTGCTGCTTCATGTATGCATTCTCATGAACCAGCTGAGAAACCTGCTTCTGGAGACGCTCATTCTCTTCCATCAGAAGCTTGTTCATCGCGGTCAATTTTCTGTTCACTGCCTGGAGCCTGGAAGCCTCCTTCCGCTGCTTATCACGGCACCTACAACCACACCAGAGACCCCAACAATTGTACTTGAATGCCGAACCTACCCAGAGTGGGGAAAAAACAGATGCTCCAACACAGAACTGGTAAACTCCTGAACATGTAAATTTTTTACCATATCCTCGTAATAGCAAGAAGAGATTTTGAGCACCCACATTTGTTGTGACCCATTTCCTACACAATTTCTACAGCTACCATTACACTTCCATGCTGCATACTGCAACACTAGGCAAGCTAGAAGCCAACAGCATTCACCGAGTCCTCGAACAGTTTCCACCCACTCACAAGGCTGCGGCATGCTCACCTTCGGTTCTGGAACCAGACCTTGATCTGCCTGGGCTCGATGTTGGCCAGAATCGGGCACTCGCGCAGCAGCTGCTGCCTGCGCGTGGAGCTGGGCTTGGGGCACTCGGCGTACACCCGCTCGAGCGCCTCCACCTGCTCCGGCGTGTACCGCACGTACTTGCCCGAGTCCATCCCGGCCTTGTCGTACCCGCCGTCGCTCCCACTCCCGCTCCGCATCGCCACCGCCGCCGCCATCGCCGCCCGCCTACCAGCCGGTCCCCCCAACACCGCCGCAGCCACCAAAGCAAAATCACCGCCCCTTTCGCTTTCCCTTTGCCTCCTCCTTGCTCGCCGCCTTCAATCCCACCACCACCACTCGCAGCAGCGATCCTCGGGAGAAGAACAACCTGGAGATTTCAAGCGGAAGGGAAAGTGGTTAATTAGCAGGCCAAAAAAAAGAAGCGGGCGGTGAACCCGGTGATTAACAAGAGGTTGCGCGATTGCGCAAGCTAGCCTCCTCCATTAAACAACAAAACGTGGGAAAGCACGCAAAGGAGGCGGCTTTTGGCTTAAAATCTGAAACGGGGGAAAGTTAGCCGTCGCTGCAAACGAAACACGCAAATGCGGGCGATTAGACGCCGCCCAAAATCGCACGATTTCGCCAAAAAAAAAACACAAGGGAAAAATCCGCCGCATGAGAACGCCAGTTTAAATCCGCTTTTTTATGGCTTCCCACGTAAAAACGCAGATAAATATTCTTAAAAAATCGCTCTGAAGAAGCTCCGGACCAAAAAGTCCGAAAAATCATCCACAACCCCAATGACGAGGCGGGATGAACAGTTCGAGCGCCCACGAGAGCGCCCCCCCCCCCGGGGCCCAAAACGATGAACAGCGGCTGCAGATACATGTGAAACCTAACCAAAATCTCCACGCACCTCCACGCACGCACGCACGCCGACGATGCGTGCACCCTCGCCGGCCGGCCGGTGAGCCCTTCACAGACTCCCCCCGCCCGAGCCGCCCCGCGCGTCGGCGCACGGAGCCGCGTCCATCACCCCTCCGCCTCCTCGTCTGACACAGCCCAAAACAAACCACCAGGGCTCACGCGCCGGACCCCCGGATCCGATCGGAGCCGCCTGGCCTCGCCTGCTCTCACCGCCCGCCCCGACCTGAGGCAACCGAACGAGCACAGCACAGCACAGCACGGGAGAGAGAGAGAGAGAGAGAGAGAGAGAGAGAAGGTGACAGCTTTAAAGGGCAGACACAGAGAGAGAGAGAGAGAGAGAGGAGCAGGCACGCGCGGTCGCGCGAGTGGCAGTGGCTCAGCTCGTACGTCTACTACTCCCACCCCGCTGCGGATACGTCTACTACTACCATAGCTAGAGCTCTATATGCTAAAGGCCTACAGCTAGCGAGAGGACGTGAGGAGAGGAGGAGAGAGAGAGGGAGAAAGCCGGGGAGAGGAGCGAGCGAGGGGAGGAGCAGGTGGACTCGGTTCATTGGGACGTAGGCGTGGGGCCCACGTGCAGTGGTCGCCGTACCGCAGCGTCACTGTCGCGCTGAGAAGACACCGGCCCCCGTTATTTTCCCGTGAGTTTTCCCCTGACGCAGTGACGCGTCGCCGAGCCGATGAAATTAATTGGGATTTTGAGATGAATTACTGCTGGAACTTTCACTATTTAAAAACGTTGGTAGAGAAGAAGAAAAAATAGGGTATGTTCGGGACGGCTTCCGTTTTTTCACGAAGCCACAGCTAGCTAGACCAGAAGCCGTCAAAAATAGCAGCCTTCTTCATAGAGGGAAGTCGGAAGCATGCAGTTGTATTCAACGTGGAGAAGCTGAAAGCGCGAAGCCTGCTTTGGGTAGCTTTACATGACTTCGTTGGGTTGGAGTTCTGACTTTACCTTTAGAGTTGAAAAAAATTACACACCTTCATACCACGTATAACATGCACCCGGACGGTAACGGCGGCACAAGGGTTTTTTTTCCACGCATCGTCTCTGCTCGTCTCCAACACTCTCCGATGTTGGCCGGCGTTGGCCTCCGCCCCTTCCCGCCGGCGTCGCCCTGTGCCTTCGCCCCTGCCACCGCCTTCTCCTCTCGCTGCGTCGTCGTCCTCCCTCTGTGTTGCTGTCATCCTCCCTCGGTGTTGTCATCGTCCTCCCTCGGCGCTCTCGATCGCCTCCCTTAGCATTGCCGCTCCTTCTCCCTTGGCTCTAACCGGACACCTCTACCTAGATCTAGGTTTCTTTTCATTTTTGTTTCTGATATAGATCAATTATTTGTTATGAATATTGTGTCTATATTAAAGAGACTCAATGAGCACAATATATATAATATGAAAAATTCAAAGTTCAAGTATTGATAATGTCGTCGAAACGTGCAGCTCTTGAAAAATATGTTGAGTATCAAAAATCTCCTCCCATCCAGGGTCATGCGACAGTCCATAAAATACAAGGTGCAAAGGCTGATAAAGTAGATGAACGACAGATACACAGAGTCTCCTCAGGGCCTCCTCTGTAGAATTTATTTCCGTGTTTCTCCGGCGTTTAATTTCCACTGTTAGTTTTGTCACCGTCGGTTTTGTCCGTTTGCGGGGATACCAGTCACTTTTGTACGGAAGGAGTAACGACTCATCGAAAAAGATTGATGAATAGGTTAGTTTTCACGCTATCAATGTATTTGATTACATCTTAGCACTCAAATTTGGTCGCACCTACACGAGGTGTGCCCTATTTCTAACTGGATTTCGCACCTGCACGAGCTGTCGCCTATTTGTAATTGGTTTCCCCGTAAAGAACATTAGTTGCAATTAGGATTTTTTTATTAATTAATCTTTTTATTAATTAATTTTTATTGTTAACCTTCCGCAAACTTTATTTCCAAATCTGACCCCTTTGATCACGTCACCATCCATGATATGACAAAACAACACTATCACCCGTAGCGTGACAGTATTATTTGGTCACACCACCACTAGTGGCGTGACCAAAAATACTATTTAGTGGACTTATTCTATAGTGTAATAATATTATTTTGTTACGTCATGGGTGGTGACGTGACTAAAGAGATCAGATTTAGAAATAAAGTTTGCAGGAATTAACAATAAAAATAAATTTAAAAGGGTTAATTAATAAAAAAAGTTTTGCAATTAGAGATAGTGCAATTCTTTTGACCGTTTACAGATAGTGTAACCACACAAAAAAAAACTAGGAATTAACCACATATGTCGAGGAGCTTGCTCATAAAATGCTTTGATCATGTTTTCGATGGATCCATTTTTTGTTTTAAGCAAATGTTCTAGAACCCTCCACGGTGTACACCCTCTTCAAAAGAGGAAGAAAAAGAAATGCCGAGTTTATTCCGGGCCAAGAGAGCTCGATTGCTCGAGCGATGCTTGGAGTTGAACTAAGCGCGGTAGTTAAACTGACTGCGACCGGGGCCCACGTTGGATGGATCTAGAAGTGTGCCCGGACGGCCAGGTACATGTGATGTGGCTGCTTGCCACGCAAGCTGCGACGTGGGCCCCACGTCACCCCCGGGGGCAAAAGGACGCGGATGCCGAGGGCGCGGGTGAGGGGCCGGCCGGCCGCGCTCCCCGGACCGAACCTGCGTCGAGATTACCGAGCTACCCCTCGCGAGGCCGAGGCCCCCACCACGTGCGCGGCGCGCCGGCCGTTCCTGCGCGGCCGTCTCCTCTGCAGCTGGGCAGTGGACGGGGCTCACCGGCCCGGGAGTTTTTGCTTAATCGATACGGCTGCGTCTCAAAATAGCAAAATTAGCTTTTACGAGTGAGTTAGTAAAAATAATATTCGCGACGAACGTACTGATAGATAACACATGCCCCTTACCGTCCCGACTGCCTGGCAAGTAGCCTGTCACTCGATTGCCGAGCGGTAGGTGGTATACCCATACTACTTGCCGCTCGGTGGACATGTGGCAGGGGATCCAGACAGTAAAAGCACGACAGGAGGCACGTGCTATTTTTACTAATTCACTTGTTGGAGGATAGATTTGCTATTTTATTGCAACAGTGCCAATTAAGACAATATTGGCTCTAACAAAAACCGCGCCTCTCGCGAGCGCAACCCTCTCACCGTGAGAATTTTTGGCCGATACAGCCACTTTTCAACCGGTATTTGCACATCTGACAACATTGCATCCGTATTTGCAAAAATGGCGACATGTAGCCGTGGCGCGCGCCCGCCCGCCCCGCCTCTCCACGGCCCCTCCACGTCACCCGACCCGCCACTCGCCCCGCCATGCCAGCTCGCTCCGCGCGCAGCCACGGCCACCCCGCGCCGCCACCTCGGCGCCACTCGCTCCGCGCCGCATCACACCGCGCCACCCTCAGCTAGGTTAGGGACCTATAGCTAGGTTAGGGTTAGGGTTAGGTTAGGGTTAGGGATAATTTTAAAATATAGTAATGAGTTCAAAAAATTACGAAAATTTTTGTGTAGACTCCTGACCCCGTGTCCTTGCTTGTCTAAATTTTTTATAATTTTATTCGTTCAGATTTTTTATCGCTAATTAGTATGACTGTGCCGCAGTGGACTTGATTGTGTAATATTTCGGTAATTTTATATGTGCTCTGGTATTCTCTAAAAAATTTAGTATTTAGGTCGCGATAATTTGGATTTTAGGTTTTGGAAATTAGGGTTTCATGATTTCATGTGACTTGGAATGTATTTGAGATTTGTCGGGTTATATTTTGGTGATAAATGTCTCGACAGCAAGGTATATTTGCGGTCTAGAGAAGGTTGTGGGACATTCCAAATATGCTATACTTTCTCTTACTTGGAATGTATAAAAAAGCTAAATTGCAAGTCACTTGGAGATGTCGATATGCAATGCACGCGACGCATCCATTAAGCAGTCCACTCGATAAAAGGCAACCACAATGACATGAAGCAGTCCACTCGATAAAAGGCAACCGCAAACACGCATCGACCATTAAGTTACATGGTTCACGATATTGAACATAATTGTGTAAATAAGGGGACGAGTACGGAGGTACAAGCTTCTCTGGTCGTGTCTAATGGTAGAAGGTACCTCGCGCTACCCACATAAAGTGTTGTTTAGGGGGGTGTCTCGGACGTGGCTTGCCGTCGTTGTAGTGCCACGCACATATGCAGCTAGGGTTCACGCAGCACCATGTGGGATCATAGGAACTTCCTATGTTGACGACCTCCTCGTTGCCCCTCTCGCGCTGCATCTGTTGGCGGAGGTCATCGTTTTCCTCGTTGAGATCGTCAATCCGCGCCTCCAACTCAAAGATTCGGTTCCACAATCTATCCAGGTATTTATGGGGAGGATCGATCCAGCGGACAAAATCGCATTTCACCATCTGCTGGAAAGGAGGGTTAACAAGGAGGCTCTATTAGCAGTAACATAAAGAAAACAACTTACTAATTGTACCCCAGAGTGTGGGCATCGGAAGAAACGTCGTCCGCCATCAAAGGGTCGTTCAAGACCTACACGACAGCGTCCTCCCTGTGTCCGCATTTCGGCCATACCGGTTGAGCACGCTTGTTCGGCATCAACCGGTAGTTAGGCCGGAAGTCCTCCTTCCTTTCAAGGGGAAGGTCTTGCTTTGGCGACCCCGGTTGGAATGGTCCCATTGCTCCGTCTGCCATGGTATGTTACTGTAAGACGAAGAAGGTTTTTCTTCCTACGGTTTGGAGGGTCGAGTGGTCCTACTTTCGTCACGGGGGGAGGCTTATAAAACGGGTAATGCATTAGCTTGCCGATGACGAGACCAGACGTGACAACTCGCTACAAAGTAAGACGTGACAACACTCTGCCTCCTCGGCTTTTCAGATCGAAAAGACAAGACTCTTCAAAGCAGGACATGACAACTTCCTGCAAAGTAAGACGTGACAACACTCTACCTCCTCAGCTTTTCAGACCGAAAAGACAAGACTCTCCAAAGGAGGACGTGACAGCTCTGTAACATCCCAAGTATGGGTCTGTGTTTCAAATGTAAGAAAATGAGAAGAAGTTAGAACTTTTTGCATCTTGTTGTTTTTAAACTTTTCTGTAATTCTTGTAAAAACCTAACTCTCCTCTGTTAATATGTTTTAGTATAGAATAGGTTTTATTTAGGTCATTGTCTCTGAAAAATGTTGTGCACTAGTTTCGTAACTTAGAAAAATCATAATAAAATTCATTTTTACTCCAAATGAAGTAAACCAAATTTTGCTGTTCTTAGGATGCCTTGCTCTGCCTATCATGAAAAAAATTATGTTAAAAAACATTCTGAAAAATTGTGTGATGAACAGTAACAGAAAACAATTTAATTTGAATTTTTCAGCAAATTGAAATTGTTTAGGCTATAACTTTTATATGCTTAGTCCAAATTGATTTATTCTTGTTGCTTAATTCATTTAAAACCATGATCTTCCTGCTGTGTAAATTTTATGGATTTTGGATGAGTTTGGTTTTTGGGCCTTTTTCGGTGTTCGTCGCTCTTATTGGATTTTCGTGTTCTTACGTTAGGTTCCGAAGAATAGAGTGGAATCATTACACAATCAAGTCCACTGGGTGAGGAGCCTTTAAAACAAAAGTTTCTACCTTTATTGATTAATACGAACAAGATACTTATACGAAATAGCGATAAAAATTCTGAACGAATAAAATTATTGAAAGTCTGTGTACCGGGTCCGGACGACAAAAGTGATTCATCCCGATGGACCTACGGCGAGAGAACGGCATGATGTTAGCGGCATGTAAGGCATAAACCAAAAAACAGAACGAAAATTTGAACATAGCGACTTACCCCCGCGGCGACATGTCGGACTCGCTAGGTCGTGCTGACCTAGCGGGTGAGCACGCCCCCCCCCACTTCGAGCCTGATGCGCAGGGCATCGTCCCTCGAACGACCGCAGCTCAAAGTTCTTTACTATTTTCTTCATCTCCGCCGAGATGTACTTCAAAACTTTTTTGTACCCCGCTGGGGTTCTATCTGGGCTGCTGAGGGCGTCGTCCGATGCGCTCTGATGCGCAGCGCCCGCTCCAACTGCAGTGACATACGTAGCAGGTTCATTAACAAAAGGTACGAATATCGTCAATGAAATTGCGAAACAGAGGTGGTAAGTGTCATACAGCGTTGTCAAGTTGGGAAGCAATGTGACGGTCGTACGTGCGGCGGAGGCTCTCCTCGTGGTGCATCGGCTGTGTCACCTCCTCCGGGCGCTCCGGAGGAGGAATGGTCAGTCTTGCGCGCGTTCGTGGCACGTACCACTCCATGTACGCATCATACAACTCAAGGTCGTACGGACGCTGCTCATGGCAGACATCCACGTGCACCGTGTTCATCCATGTCATACTCCACTCCTGCTGCTGCATTGGCCAGTCCCGAATATGCCCACCCCACCTCGATTGCCTGCATTTCCGAAAAGATTAATGTTAGAAAAGAAGACGTAAGGACTGCGAACATTACTCGGATGAAGTTTGACTCACAAGTGTATGGCTCGCTCCAGGAGCCTGTCGTCCGGGGGGCACGGACTGGTACAGACCAAACTGTCGTATTACGCGCTGCCACGCGTAAGGCTCCACCATATGTGAGAACACCAGGTGGCAGGTCGTTCTCCACAGTAGTACATCCTAGATGCATTGCACGGACAGCCCGTGCGGCGCTACCGCGAGCAGAAAATCAAGATACCATGTATACCAGATGATGTCGCTCTCGTGCAACGACTCGAACTCGTTGTGGTACAACGAGTAGCACCTCGCCGGTCTTGCGCTGGCCCGGCGCAGACGAGCAGCAATCCACCGTAAGCCCATGGTGGGTGCGTCTACGGGGTCATGTGGGGCGGGTCCGACTATAGGGTATGGGTACGCCGCTATCTCGATGGTCGGCCGCCCAATAGGGAAGTGCTCCCAACTCTATAGCTGCAGGAGCACGTAGTAGATGGCCAGGTTGGTAGTAGTGGTACCGTGCCGCGAAGCGTCACACAACCCCGGTATGTGGCGCAAAGGACGGCTGATCCCTAGCTGTACTAGGCATCGACCCAGCCGCCGCGTCAATCAAAGACTCGGCGATAGGGATGAAGCTGGGGTTCAAAACATCCCCCTTTGAAGTTGGAAACATGACCCAACCAAAGAGCTCGAGAAGGTAAGCAACGAGGTACGTCCTAACGACCTCGTGAGGTGCACCCTCCGGGTATTTTCTGAACTGCCTCAGCTAAGCCCGAGGGACGCCACTTGCACCCTCCGGGAGAGATTGGCCAAAGCGCTGCTCCAGCCTCGCCTTTCAGTCCGCACTCGGAGGGCCCGGAACAAACGGCACACCCCGGATCGGGAGACTAGTCAAGAACGACACGTCCTGTAGGGTGACCGTCATCTTACTCCACCGAAAGTGGAAGGTGCGCGTCTCGGGCCTCCACTTGTCGACAAGGTGAACCTGCGTTCGACGGAGACCATCCTCGCAAAGGGCAAGAAGCCCGTCTGCCGGAGGATCGGGATGTAACGATCGTCCAGCGCCCACCAGTCCCTCCCCGCCCGAAGCGTCAGGGGCGGAGGGCCATCCGCGTCAGCGGTGAGCCACAGCTTGCATCGGTGGTTCTCATCGTAGAATTGTTCCAGTAGCTCCGATAGAGACATGCCTAGCAACACATGGATAGAGAACATTAGTGAGAATGTGGCTAATGAACATAAACGATTGTAAATTAATTCTAATTCCAAATTTTTCTGTGGTAGTAACAAGTTTCAAACCTATTATAAGCTAAAGTACAATAAAAAAGGAAACCAACACAATTGGTTTCAAAAAAATTGTAGTGGGGCCCGTTTGTCATTGACTCAGTCCATGCCATAGTGCATGTTCTGCTAACACCGAGTTAAAATTTTAATATTTTACGGTTAGGTTCCTCACACTATGCAAATCATCGAGTTAAAATTTACAACACTAACAACAATAAGTCTGCTAAGTCAACTAATTGAAAAGACAAGACTCTGCTAAGTCTGCTAACACTCTGCCTCCTCAGTGTTTTATTTCGTTTCAATTCTAAGTCTTATAAGTCTGCTAACACTCTATTACAATTTTATTTCAATTTCGTTTAACGACCTCCAAATTTTTAATATTTTACGGTTAGGTTCCTCACACTATGCAAACCACCGAGTTAAATTTTACAACACTAACAACAATAAGTCTGCTAAGTCAACTAATTATGGGCTAATCACATTGCTAACTACTAAGTCTTCTAATTACGTGTTAATCAGACTAAATCTTTCAATTTTATGTTCGAACACTAAGTCAAAATACACCAACTACACAACTATAACTACTCAGTTCCTACAATAACAAATTACAAATCATCTAATTACATCCTAATCACATTGCTAAAACTAGCTAAAACTATAGCCAATGCGAATGACACTTACCTTTTCTAGGTGCTCACAAGACTTTTCTAGGTGCTCACAAGACGATGCACAACTTCCATAACTGAGCCAACTTCAACTTCTCTCTGAGCCAACTTCAACTTCTCTTTGGCTGGCTTCTCCCTTCTCTGCCGCGAGCTCACTGCGATATGAAATGAACTACTGGAAGAACGAGCGAACGAGCGACTGCGAAATGCAATCCCGCTAGCTCTCTCTAATTTATAGCCACTGCTCTTAAAGAGAATCTGCAAATTAAGCCATAAATGTCGGCGCACAATGATTTGAGATAGGAGGTGACGGATCGATGCTTTCGGTGGAAAATTTAGTCAAATGCAGGGAGGGCCTCCTTCACATCTTTCAACAATCAACACATGGCTCAAATGGACGGAGGGTCTGGTTCAAATCTTTGAACAATCAACACCTGCAACAGGTAGGGCCTGCTGCAAATGGAGGGGGGCCTGGTTCAAATCTTTGCTAAATCAACACATATTACAAACAACACAATCATACCAATTAGCGATAAAAAATATGAATGAATGAAATTATGAAAAATTTAGACAAGCAAGTAAACGGTGTCAGGAGGCTTAAAAAAATTTCATAATTTTTTGAACTCATTTGGTATATTTTAAAATTCCTTCAAACTCCACCTAACCCTAATCCTAATTATCCACCCTAACCCTAATTATCCACACACAGGGGTGGGCGCGGGGTGGCGTGCAGCGCCAGAGTAGTGCGGCGTGGGCACGCGACACGTGGCGGTGGAGTGCGCGGCGTGGGGTGGGGTTGCGAGCGTCGGGCGATGCGCGTGGGCGGGTGGCGTGTGGCACGTGGCGGGTGGGTGCGAGCGCGCGGTGAGCTGCGGCCGCGGGCGATGCGCGCGCGCGCGCGAGCGGCGGCGTGGCGCGAGGTGAAGCTGCGGCGCGTGGCGCGGGTGAAGCGGCGCGCGGCGATGCGGCGGGCGGCGCGACCACGTGGCGGGGTGGGGCGGGGTGGCGTGCGGGGCGCGGCCGCGTGGCGGTGGGGCGGGGTGGGCGCGGGGTGGGCTGCGGCACGGGAGGAGTGCGGCTGGGATGAGGCGGCGCGCGCGACTGGCGGGGTGACGGACGGACGCGAGGTGGCGGGCATGGGGTGGCGCGCGGCGCGAGAGCGATCTTGGTCGGGTGGCGTGGCGGATAGGCGGGCGCGGGGTGGGCGCGCGCCGCGCGCTCTCGTGTCGCGGCGTCGGTCGCGGCGCGCGCGGTGGCGCGTGCGCGTTGCTATTTTTATAAATACGGATACGACGTAGCTAGAAGTGCAAATACTGATCGAAAAGTGATCGTATCGGCCAAAAATTCCTCACCGTGATGCCCTCGCGGCGCCGTCCTGGTGGGGTGTTATCCCTGGTCCCACCGGTCAGCGTGGTTGCGTGGAGTGTGGCGGTGAGGGAGAGTAATGGCGCAGTGGCGGAGGGGCACGCAAGCACAGCTGGACAGGGAGCACGCGCGCGAAGAGAGAGAGGGGAGGGGGAGTGTTGTTACTTGTTACCGCGGCAATAAAAACTGCCTCCCTTTCTGCCCGTGGTAGAGGCGGGACTTGGGCGTGCTTTGGGCGGCCCAAAGCAGGCGGCGCGGCTGACGGTCTAAGCCGCGACACGGCACGACGACGCGTGGTGGTGGGGCGCGACGCACGAACTACGGGCGGGTTGGGCTGAAATGCGGCGGATTAGCGACGCGACGACGACACGATCGGTTGGGCGTGTTTGGGCGGCACGACACGAAATAGGCCCAACCTTCCGTTCTAGCCCAATCCTCCTCTCTCTGGCTCAATCACTCCCATCTCGACTGGTGCAACCAATAACCTCCTCTCTGTCATTCGGCTGGCCCAACCAATAACCCCCTCGCCACGGTCTAGCCTAACATTCCTCTTGAGCTCCCCAACCCCATCCCCAACCCCTTCTCCGGGCCTCGGCTCCAAAATTCACAATCCCTAATCATATTTTCGATTCCCTCCTCTAGCTCCAACCACCTCCTCTCCATACGCCGACGCGCCTCCTCCTCCGTGCCGTGGCGCCCCTCCTCCATTCCTCCAACCACCTCCTCTCACTCCCTCTTTCCCACGCGCTCTATAGTTACTTAGGGTGGGCTTGGTGGTGACAACACTGACCGAGACACGACGGGCTTTGGGCCGTGCTGAGCCTAGCCGGAGGTGAGATGGGCGGCACGATCTGACACGGCGGGCGGGGTGGCCAGGCGAACCGGCACGGCACGACGCGGCCCGGCTGCGGCGGGCTTGGGCGGGCGGCGCGCGCGGCCCAATGCCCAGCTCTACCCGTGGGAGGAGGGGAGAGCTAGCGCTGTGGCCTAGCCTGCCGCTACTTTTACCGCCCTACCGCAAGGTCTGGTCACCTCCGCCCAGGGCCTTTTTCTGTCCTGTTAGTCTGTTACACTACCTCGCTCCTTTTTTTTTTTTTACTCTGCCCGGTTACACTAGCGCAGCAAGCACATAACACTGTTTGCTTTGCTCTGTAAAACAAACCTGCTTGAGTAATTACTCGATGCAGAGCCACGCTAGCTGCTTTTACCGACGGTTTTAATTTTAAGAGTACTTATAATAATATGGACAACTGCTATCTATAGTAATTTTTATGTTATCTTTAGATAGTATTAAAGATATCTCATACAATAATTATGGTGATACAGTCAGTTACAAGATTATAGATAACACACAATCTTTTAATGTTTTTATTGTTTCTAGTACTACAGTCGACTACAGGATTATAGACAACATCTTTCTCTCTCTTCATTATCTTTCATCCACGTCAGCAAAAATTCTACGTAGCACAGACTATAGACAGCTGACATAAATTTATTGTATATACTCTAATGGTGTGATTACCAATATGAGTAGCTATGTAAGCCAGCGATCCCGAGAGAAGAAGATCACTTGACCCCAAGGTCGCCGTTGACCGATCGGAAGGAAACAGGTGATACATGGACTCCACGGTAACAAACGGTAGCTCGATAACGATCGTACGCGTGCATGATCGATCCGCCTGCCACCGGCTAATTCAGCGACTGCTTAATTAATCCGAGTTTTTTCTTCTTATTTTCGCATAGTTGTTTTGCGTGTCAAAATATCAATTCTGGCATTCTCCGAAGAAAAAACAGGGGCATAATCGGAGACATGCCAAGCCGGGCGTGGGCGACACGGCAGGCCGAGTGCAAGGCGACAGGGTGTGGCGGACAACACATATCACCTACTGGCACGTTCACAATAATTTTTTAATATTTCACTCAAGAGAGCTAAATTTGCAATTTCGACGTCTAACATTGCCTAAATAGCCAAAAACTCAATAAATTCTAGCGACGACATGAAATGACGGGATGCGATCGATACATACACTAGGGCCCAAAGCATGCATATATGCGCACGCATACAGTGCAATGGGCACCCCCACATTCATGCATGTACTTCTTTTTACGGCTCAATTCAATCACGCGACTCATCAAAAATTTCTTAAGCATAAATCATATTTATAGGCATGCATATATATGCGACGTGGTAGCTAGGCGCGTTGTTTTTCACTCCAATTCGGTTATTATCGCATGGTGATATACATAGGGGCGTTGTGATTGGAGAAATCTAACGGAGATATATAGTGAAGCAATATAGAATAGTTAGAATAACTGTCGTATGTCTTAGTTGAGTCTCGAGGGTATATATATAGAGAGATCGAGAAAGTATATGATGATTTAGAGATCAAATCAATCTACTATAGAAGGAACCATATCAGGCACAAAACCTATCCAGCTATATTTTAACTTTAATAATTTTGTCCTACAAGACAAGACACGTACTCTAACGTATAGATAAGCACGTTGAACATCGATCGGTGGTACTTTAATGGCGTATGTGCAAATGAACGCACCAAACTGAATTAAGTTTCCGTGCATGGACGCATTGATTCGTCAGGGTGTAGCGGTGGTAGTGTAGCTAGCCGTCCACATGCACTGTCTGTCTGTCTCAATGATTCTCGCCCCTCAGGCCTCGTTTACGGGTCATGCCATCGGCTCATCGCTGCTGCGTGTCTTGGTATGTGTCGGTTGCCCCTTGCAAGCATACGCATATGGCCCTCCTGGCCCTCCATATAATTGTGTCATGCAACTATCCAAAGCGAATATGATCGTCGAGCCAATAGATTGATCCAACAACTTTCCATGCACGCAGTGGGGAGCCAGAATTTAAGAATGAGAGGGGCAAATAAGTTATACAATGTAATTTCATTTGATGTGGGGATTAAATAACACCAACGACAATAATATTTCTTTGTAGGAAGAAGACCATTCTACCCCTCAAGTATCGACATACGGACACCTAACCGCCTAAACTAAAAATCGGCCCTTTGACACCCCGAAGTTGTAAAACCGGACCATCTACCCCCTTCGACTGTTTCGAGCGATTGTTTTGCTGATGTGGCGTCCAGGTGGCCCGGTTTCGCCATGTCAACTTGGTAAGTTGACTTCTTTGGCACTTCGACCCACCTGTAAGTGGCGTCCGGGTGAATTAGCTGTCCAAGTCTTGGACAGCAGAGCAGGGGAGGAGATCACAGGCGGCACGGCTCGGCTCTGGCTTAACGCCTACAGGGTGAAGTGCGGTGGCGCCGGGCAAGGCCGGGAATGGGTGGCCAAGGGGATGGCAGCCACGAGGGCACCGGCGGCGCGGTGGAGCGGCGGGGCAGGGCAAAAGGGTAGCGGCGGGCGCTCGGGCCATGTGCGGCACCGGTGGTGGCGGCGCGTGGGAGGAGGAGGCGCGACGCACGAGCCGTGCCGAGGTGGGAGGCCGCGATGGGTCGGGGAGCACAGGGGTGGCTGTGGTGGCGGGGCGGTGGCGACCGGGGGTGGAGGAGAAGAAGTGGTGGCGGTGGCGCCTCTCGGCAGTGAAGAAGAAAAGGGGAGGTGGGGGAAGAGTGGAGGGGGGTTGATGGCGCGGGGTGACGGGGTTGGAGTAGCGGAAGACTCACCGGAGCGCCAGTTTCAACGGCGAGGCGGCGCGGCCGGCGCGCAGCGGGCCGAGGGGACCGAATGGCGGCGCGTGCAGGAGTTGGGCTTGGGTGGGCGTTGTGCCACGGTCGCGCGTACGAGCCGGAGCCAGAGGCTCGGGGAGGCGCTGGAGGGAGAGCTGAGTGGCGACAACAACGCGGGAGGAGCCGGCGCCGGTGGCGGAACCAGATGAGGAGGCGCCATGGGCTAGCACCAATTACCGGAGAAATCACCAGGCGCAATGAACCAAGAGAATGAATGGAGCAAGGGGAAGAAGTAAATCGGGCAGGGGGGAGAGACACCAAAGCTCCAGGGGGAGGGAGCAAGCCGGCAGAGGGAGGTGCGACAGGACCAAGCCGTAGCGGGCTAGGGGTGCAGACACGCGAGAGCGGGCGAGCCTGGCGGCCGGTGGGCCGACAGCGTCGACGGTCGGACGCGGGCTAAACCGGAGTAGCCATGGGCGGCGGGAGAAGCTCCAACCGTAGCAGCAGCAAGAGAAAGAAAATGAAGAAAGTGAGGAAAGAAGAAGCAAGGGGAAGAGGCCTGGAGGGAGTGGTAGCGGCGGATTCGGGTGGGGGGATAGGGTGAGGAGGCGAGGGTATGGGTGGAGCCTGGAGGAGGGTGGCGACGACTGCGGGGGGGATAAGGTGAGGAGGCCAAGGGATGTAGACGCGTAGGCGGCGGCACCGGTGGGGCCGCCCGGAGGCGGCGCCTAGAGGAGATGCGGCTAGAGAGCAAAGCTCGAGTGGGAGAAAAATGGAGAAATGAAGAGAGGAAGGAGATGAGAAAGAGAAGAAATGGAGAGAAATGCCACATCAACTCCCCTCGTGGCGAAACCGGACCACTCGGACGCTACGTCAGCAAAATCACCACACAAAACAGCCGGAGGGGGTAGGTTGTTCGGTTTTGCAACTTTGGGGTGTCAAAAGGCCGGTTTTTTAGTTTAGAGGATGAAGTGTCCACATGTAGATATTTGAGAGGTAGAATGAAATTCTCCTTCTTTATATATATATATATATATATATATATATATATATATATATATATATATAATTAAAATTTATCGAAGCATGGCTACACATAACATGCAGTAGCTCCCGTTGTCGTCGAGGCTGGTGATGTAGCAATCAATCTGAAGCGTTGGATCTTTGGTAAAACGGGTATCGAAACGTTCTCCGAGGCCGGTGCTGTAGCAAGCAATCTGAAGCGTTAGATCTTTCGTCAGAGGTTCACTTAAACGTTCTCCGAGGCTGGTGCTGTAGCAAGCAATCTGAAGCGTTAGATCTTCCGTCCAATGGTTGCGGGAGAGGCTTAGGGTTAGACGAACGCTAGCGACGATTATCTACTTCCCAAAGAAAACATTAGCTTGCTGTCATGTACTCATGTGTAAATAAACAAGCTTAGATAGTTCGGCCATGAACGGAACATGCAGGAGCGATCGATCGAGCGACGTACTGGTAGTGGGGCTGCGAGGTGGGCCAGGGCCGGTTCCTCCGGGCCCTGCCACTCGGAGGAGTAAAGGAGAAGCAAAGAGGGGGGAAAAACTAAACTTCTCGTGAGGAGTGAGAGGAGATTACAAAAGGTGAAAAGGATAAGAAGAGATCAGCGACAGAGAGCAAGTAGAGAGGAAGAAAAGAGGCTTGTGGTGTCCTGTCCTGTGATGTTGTGCACTCGCAACTGTGGAACTGGTTGCAACAGCAAGCTAGATAGGGCAGTTTTGCTTTGCTTTGCTTGCTTTTTTCCTTTGGTGAATTGGTGCATGTCGGTGGCCTGCCGCTGCGAGCTGAACAGTATGTAGTAAGTAAGGCCCCCTGAACTGTAAATATCTTCTCCAAATATGTATGGCACAGATTAAGGCATGTTTGAAACACAGAATGTTTACAGGAAAAATTCATGTAGAAATCAGAAAGAGAGAGAAAGGTCTTGCTTTTTCCAAAACGGGTCTCAGCTCTACAATGCTGAAACAGCAAACCGTTGGGGTTCTCCTGAAACAAACTCTGACCGATCATCAGCTCCCTCCATCTCGAATGCTAGAATAGCAACGCAAAACTATAAGCATGCAATTAAGAGAAACACACACTGACATGCATGCATGCCCTCTGCATGCAGACGCAGAGAAGAACTGCAGTTTTTTCTTCTTCTTTTTTCGAAGCTGAGAGGAGCTGCAGGTTGGTGATCTGATGGGCCGGGGAAGAACAGTATACTAGTACTATCTTGTGCTCCCATGTACGCACGCGTGAAAAGGAGGCGATGCCCCATCACGTGGCTCCAATCCAATTCCAGCTTCTTTAATTCTTCACTCGTAACATGGCTGTGGCTGGAGATTATAATGAGTCGTGGTCTTTACATGATGGATTAACTAGCAAGTAAACTAATGGCCTCCACACGAGCGTGGGTCCGACTTGTTAATCCGGCCGTACGGACGGCTGCTTTGCTCTCACTGAGTCATCATTCATGCATGCAGGAGCATAAATTCGTAGTCTTGGGACCAATAAGGGTTAGGCATAGCCCTTCCTGACCATTGCTGGCCAAATTGTCAAAATACGCCTAAAAAGGCTTTGGCTTGACCAGCTGGGTTATCGAATTTAACAATAGGTACATAAACAGAAAACATAAGACATATGCAGATGCTCGGTAGGTTAAATCCGTGCCAATTATCTTAATTATTGGGTTGCATGCACCAACCAGTTTACCCAAAAGTTTAAAGTATGTTTCCCCAGGCCTAAGACGTGAAATAGAAATAGACTGTAATTATTTTTTTAATTACGTCAATTGGATCTTGAACTCAAGATCTCTTAGCTCTGATACCATATTAGGTTGCATGCATTAATCAGCTCATCTAAAAACTTAAAGTGATGAGGAAAGACGAGTAATTCACTCGTACTCCAACGTTAGCCTCGAACCAAACACGACCAGGGCCATTGCTATTACCGTCTTACGATGTATGCAGATATGATGCGCATCCTGAGGCTATTTGGTTTGCTTCCTGAGCGCAGCTGCCAGCCCGGCCAGGGATCAACGCCTAGGCGTAAAAAACGGGTGCCTAGAGCTAAGCAGTTCCATGTCTCCATCCACGCCGTTGTATTTTCAATCCGTCGGTCTATTTTTTATTCACTATTTTCAGACACAGACTTCCAATCAAACAACTCATCTTCAGGTTTGTCTGATCAGGCAAAAATCATCTACTTTTTAGGCTACCTTCAGATACCACTTTTTCTCAGACATGAAATCAGGGCACCAACCAAACAAGCCCTTAGGAGACGGGGATTAATTGGGGAGACGTACAGGCGGCCGGCAAAATTAAGCCGTAAGCGACGGGGTGACCCTTTGTCTTTGGGGAGCTGCTGCGTGCAGGAGAAAAAACATTCCTCTTGCCCTCCATGTTATCCCTTTCACGCCATTGTCGATCCCAATGATAGGGTCATGCATATATGCATTATGCATGCTTTTCTTCTTCCTCTTTAATTATTTCCTTTTTCTTCTTCTGATCTTTTTATTCTCCCCGTACTTAAGATGCAATTGGAATATATCAACAAGGGGATGACCGGATGGGACATGATTTTGCCTTTCCAAACGGATATGTGTATAGATGAAAGTGCGTAACCACGATGGCTACACAAGGCAGAGGCACAGCATACGTAGAGTACACCGTCCTGAGGCACAGCTAGCCTTTGGATCAAAGATGGATGCTCGAGATCGACTTTGGAGTTTCTCGCGAGCATTTTGGGGCTGCACATTGGCGTGGTCAGTTGAACGTTCTAATATTGAACGCATGTTTACAACATGGACGGCTTTTGTCACAGAAAATTTGCAAGAAACAGGAACGAATCAAAGTGGGTCCAAAATAGAGAACACATCATTTTTAACGGAGTAAGTTGCACCACAGGTACATGAACTTGTGAGACGGATACATCTAGGTTGCTGAACTAGGAAACCACACATTTAGGTCAATAAACTTATTAAACCATGCAAAAGAGGTCCAGAGGTGGGTTTGCAAGGCTGACATGGCATCCACGTGACACTAATGCTTATGTGGTGTTGATGAGGCAGATCTTATCCTTCTCTCTCCTCTCACTCTCTCTCTCTATCAGGAATCAAAACCAAAGGCACATTTTAGATAAGGACAAATGATAGATTGATTATAGCAGGAGTCCGGTGAGGATCATGAAGGGGTGAAGAAGGTTGTGGCCGTCGTCGAGCTAAAGCCATCGCCAACTTGAAGTGCGTCGTGTCGAGGATTTGATCCCACGTGCAGTGGAGACATTCTACCCTTTGCCGCCTCAACTTCATCTTCCAGCTTTGGGCTTGAAGTGCAGGTATGTCTAGATATCATTACTGAGGTGACGGCTTCTAGTCGAGAGAAACCCTAGCAGCCACCAACCAAGCCCCCCTCTCATCCTCCCTTCCTCCTTGCCGGAAACGTCGACGAAGCCGGCGACTTCCTACGAACGGTTTCGCGGCGATTAAGCGGCAGCGAATCGCCTCTGGACCTGCGCGACACACGAAGGTGGTGGCACGCGTTAGATCTCGTCGGCCACGATTTACCGCGGTAGCGCGGTGGCGAGTTGGCGGCGGGCGGCACGGCTTGAAGCGGCGAGGCGGGCGGGCTCCTCCGGCGAAGATAATGCGCGCGTCATGAGCCGCGTGATCGGGCGAACTTCGAGTGGCTCAAAGCGGGGAACCTCACCACCGGCTGGCGCAATCGGCGTAGAACGGAAGCCGGCGGCGCTAAGTTCGAGCTCAATCCTGGCGAAAAGCGGCGCTCTGGGGTTTACGGTCTTGGGATCGATCCTCGTGGCGCGTCACGGCATTAAATAGTGCCCGAGCGGCGAGTTCGGCGGCGCGGCGCGGCATAACGTTCGGACATCGGACTCTAGAGTCGCGACGCGAAGGCGAAGCCAGCGCAGCAAGCGGGGCCCACATGTCGGCGAGCTAGGGTTAGGACGCGGCGTCTCGAAAAGTGGTGCGATTCTGAAGCGAGCTTAAGATCGGACCGTCGAGATCTAATCGAGCGAGTCCACAATCAAAGGAGCATTGGACCGTCTGTTTGCCTCAAGCATCTAGCCGTCCATGCTTGATCCAGCAACGGAGAGTGGCGAGCGCGCGGAGAGAGCGACGGTGACAGCGTGGTCCACTGTCGGGGCGTGACTGCCACGCACACATCGAAAGGGTCGGCCATGGAATAGAAGTTGGGCAGAGATTCGGCCCAGAAGATTCGAGATTTTAATTAGGTTTTTCATTTTAGAAAATACGAAATTCAAATAAGCGATAGAAAATAGCAAATGAACTTCGAGAAAAATTCTAGAAAAATCTAGAAAATATATTCGAGCACAAGGAACCCAAATAAAATAGTTTTGTAAATGTTCATGTTGGGATTATTCATATTAAATGTTTTTGTTTGCAAAGTCCAATATTAAGCTTTTGAATTAAAATCAAATAAATCCAAATGGTGAATTTTCCCTACTAACTATTTAAAAGATTCTTAAAACTCGAAAATTGGGATGTTACAAACCTCCCCACAAAGGAAATCTAGACCCGAGATTCCAAAAGGCTACTGAACTCGGCTTTGCTCTTTCTTCACGTTCCACGTTGCTTCTCCTTCTCGAGTGGTTGCTCCACTGAACCTTGCAAAAACGAGCAGTCTTATGCGTGTGACATCCAAGATCTTGACCGGTGCTCCTTGTAGGTAAGATCCTCTTTCAAAACAATTGATTCCAGCAGGGCTTGCTCTTCGCTGCACGACACTTCTTCAATCGAGACATGAAAGACATCATGTACTCGCTAACGCATGCGGTAGCTCCAATCGATAAGCAACTTCCCACGGCTCCCAAAATCTTGAAGCAGGCCAACATACCTGAGGGCAAGCTTCCCTTTGGCATGAAACCTTTTAGCGCTCTCGAAGGGGTCACTCGAAGATAGACAAAATCTTCGGCTCAAGCGAGATCTCGACATGTTATCGGCATAACTCTTGGATCTTGGTGGGCTATCTTCATCTTTCTCACGATCATAGCAACCGTTTGTTCTTACGCCTCTTGAATGATATACTCGAACAACATGCACTCCAGTGTCTCGACCAATTTAACGGTTAATGCAGCGCGGCCATACAAAGCTTCAAATGGCGACATTTCGCGAGCCAGCTTAGTTGTTGTCGCGAGAACTACGCATACGGCAAACTTTTATCCCACTTGCGATTAGCTAGAGCACAAGCTCTCAAGATATCCTCCAATATCCGATTAACTCTTTCGACCTGTCCATGCATCGCATGGATGATATGCGCATCTGAAATTCGAATGGGTACCCAATGCTTCATGCAAACCTCGCCAAAAGCGCGAGGTGAACCGAGATCCTCGATCGACACTATTTTCTTGGGCACACCATGCAAGCCGACAATTACGGCCATGTACAACTCCGCCAAATCTCTGAGCACGTGGTTTTGTTTGGCAGAAAATGTGCGACCTTGGTCAATCGATCAACTATTACCCGGATCGAATCGTAACCTTCTTGGGTCTTGGGTAAGCGGTGATGAAATCCATCCGATTTCTTCCCACTTCCGATACGGAATCTCGGTGGTTGCGACAGAACCTGCTGGTCCTCGTGTTACGCCTTTATTTTCGGCGGTGTGTCGCTGAGGCCACGAACTCTGCGACTTCTCGCTTCAAATTTGGCCACCAAAATTTGTTCTTAACATCCTGGTACATCTTGGTACTTCGGGGATGAATCGAATACTTTGAGTCATGGGCTTCTTTTAAGATTAATCGTCTTAGACCATCGATATCACGGTACCTGAATCGACCATTAATCGTATGTCTTGATCATCCTTGGTGAAATCTTTGAATTTTCATACGCCATTTTGATTTTGATCTTCGACAACACGGGATCCTTTGGTTGTGCTTCACGAACCTGCTTCTCAAAGGTATTGTACTTCCAAATTGGCTATAAGTCCTTGGACGCAACTTCTAACTTTAGCTTCAAATTCTTCATAAAGTTGTGGGCAACTTTCCTTTACTTCAAAGCATTACAAGAACTCTTACGACTTAGGCGCCCGCAACTCGTTGGCTTTTCCGGATGGTAGTGGATTCCAAGATTATAGTCCTTGATCGTTCTAACCATCTTCTCTGTCTCATATTCAGATCCGTCGGGTGAAGATGTACTTCGACTTTATGATCTCAGTAGACTTCTGACGATTCATCAGATGAGGTAATGGCGCTAAATCTTTAAAGCATGCACTCACGGCTAATTCCGGATCATGAGTAGGGTAATTCTCCTCGTGGGGTCTCAATTGTCTTGGCGCATAAGCGACGCTCTTCCTTCTTGCATCGGACACATCCTAATCCTTGTGCTTGCATCACAATAGATATCGAAATCCTTGCGAATATCGGCAAAATCAAACTACGGGAGTGAGAGGCGCTTCTTTAACACGGAGTCGAGTGGGGCTTCTTCTTCTCGGTGGTGGCGCCTGATCTGCATCACGCTCTCGACACCCGACATCTGTCCGCCGATTCCAACGGTGTGGACTTTCGTCGGGGTTGGATCATGGCCCTTCTCCACCGGCTCGTCTTCAGGTGTGGCGATCTGGGGCCCTTCTCCGTTGGTTTCTTCCGGCGGCGTGGCTTCGTCAATGGCATAACGACGGAGGTGGTGCGGTGCAGATCCAGTTTTGGCGCAGATGGTAGAGATCGCAACGGCTCGGTGGCAGTGGCTTGTGCGGCGCTCAACTCCTCCCCAGTGGATAGTTGTTAACCGGCCGACACGCGGGCTGCGGTGGACATCGCCTTCCTTTGATGTTGGCGGCGGTTGGCCGTTGGAGATGTTGCAGACGTCATTTTGGCGATCTGGCCTTCATTGGTTGGATCCAGCGACGAAGTCGTACTGTAGCGTGGTCTTAGAGCGCTGGTACCTTCGATCCGGAGTGAAAACTCTTGATCTAGCCTTCGCTGGTTGGATCTAGCAACGACGTCGACCTGAGCAGTGTTACCTTCTTGAAGGCGTTGCTTTGGAGAACCGGTACCCGAGCTCCGGAGTGAAAACTCCTGATCTGACCTTCGCTGGTTGGATCTGACGACGACGACGTAAGTCGTTGTAGGATCAAGGATAACCGACTAGAGAGGGTGAATAGGAGGTTTTTAAGTTTTTCAAATAATTAATAAATTGAGCCAAATAATAACTTATTCTAAACAAGTTACACTTCTAGTTGAGCAATTCAATCACAAGAAATAAGCTAGAAATGTAAATGCGGAAAGATAAAGACTAGAAATAACCACAATGAGACAAAAAAAATCGTAGTATCGAAGACTTGCCGTTCTTCACTAGTCCACATTGAGGAAGCTTGACAACTCAAGCCGGCTCCACAAATTAAGCATTCCCTCGATCACTATGGTTGTTCTTCCTCCGCTCCGGAGATGGTGAACACCAAACCACTCACAAGCTTGCACCGGGTCTCTTCACAATATTCTTGAAGAGATCACCGTGCTCCCCCGCCAAGGCCGTCTAGGAGTTTGGCAAAACTCCAAGAGTAACAAACCAATGACCTTCACTTGACGGCACTCAAGTGCAATAGGATCGACTAGGAAGAATGTATGCACTTGAATAAACTCAAACACTATCACAATGAATGCACAAGAGAATTTTGGTGTTGAGTGAATGCTCAAGACTCTCAAGACTCTATGGATGTTAAATGAATACTAGCAACCTGTCTTTGAGCAGTTGGGGGGAGGTATTTATAGCCCACACCAACAAATATGACCGTTGGGGAGGCAGTCCGGCCCCAACTTTCAGCGAAATGCGGTATGACCGCCAACTAAAGTCCAGTACGACCGCACCCATGTCAGAGCACAGTAACGGTTAGAACAGAGACATTAATTACTCTGACATAGCCGTTGAAAATTCCAGTGCGGTATGACCGCCAACCAAAGAACGGTACAACCGCAGATCGTTACGACCGTTCTTCAATTTCGGTACGACCGATTTTCTTAAAGAGCTCTGAGCCAAAATGCATCGGTTCTGGTTTTATTCAACCGCCAACTAAAAATCGGAACGACCGCAATGCGGTAATACCGCTCAAAGAGCCGGTCGTACCGTATTAGCGCTCAGTTAGTTGAACCGGTCAAACTTCGGAAGTACCGCCAAGAAAAGTGCGGTTATACCGCTTAAATCGGTACAACCGTCGGTGTAAAACTGGTACGACCGATTTCTGACTAATGCACTTAAAACTTTCAAGCTCAAAAACAATTCCAAATTCAAATGCATGCATCTTCTAAATTGATCCATATAGTACAAGAACATGCTATCAAGCTATTTGTCATGATTCCTCTTAATAGTATACCATTTAACCTATAATCCGGTCTTCCAACTAATTCTCCTAAGACCGGTAAAATATAAAAGGGTCCTAGACTACTTGTACCTTGTCTTAAAACCATGAAGATCTTCTTTAACTTGCATCTTGATGTCATCAAGTTCTCCAATGGAATTAAACCTTGTAAATACTCAATAAATACATTAATCCCATATTCACATATTAACATTAATTACCAAAACCAATTTTTAGAGGCCTAGATGCTTTCAGTCGTATCCCTTCTTAGAGGCTCCGCTAAGGAGATTGGCCCATCATCACCTTTTTGCTGTGCAGCTGCTGTTCGCGTTTAGACGATCTCCTGGTTGGTCCCGGAGGCGGGGCTAGGCGTTTTTTTAGACTAGCCTCTGCATGACAATTTGTTTGTCATTGTTGGTTTTTTGACGTTTTTTGTTTTAAGTTTTTAGCTGATGGTGGTGTAATGGCTGTGTGCATCTCTAGTTAATGCAGAGGCCACAAGTTGTACTTATATTATCTAAAAAAACTTTGGGCTTGAAGTGCAGGTTGAACTTCACCACCTCAACTCCACATCTTCTAGCTTCGTCTTCTAATGAAACATGTCATGCACCTCCCCAAGCTGAGCCGTCATGGGGTTCACGCCGGTGAGCTCATCCTCCCCATTGTCGGTGGCACTATCATCATGTCGTCCCGGTCATTCTCGCGATACTAGCAAGCCTTTCGCGCAGTTGTCCACCGGATCGCTGAGCCCTACAAGCATCGGTGGTGCGACCTCAACAATCTCTGCCTGTTGGAAATTAATCTAGACTTGCCAAGTAATAGGACGTTAGGATCCTGATGCAATCAAAATCAGATCAAAAATAGTTTGTTTCCTTTGTTAGGCTTTTCATGTTTAGTTTTTTAGCTTAGTTAGCAAGTTAATTAGGTAGTATTTAAAAGGATGTGTAATCATATGTGTTTGATTGAAGCAAGAGAGGAAGAAAAAGATGTAAGCATGTATGGATGCATCTCCATGTTCCTGTATTCCTATTCGTCTTCACGGATGTGTGGGTGTTTTTAACTCGTATGTGTGTGAGTCTTTGTGAGAAAGACAGGGGGAGAGGCGGGAGGGAGAGGAATTGAGTGATTCAACTCCAACAATTGGTGCCCATGCCTCAAGATCCAGGAGCGTTGGGCGAAGCCGGTGTGGTGTGACGACGATGGGCGCACCAACGAAAGACTCCATGAGTGGAGGCCAGAGGTGGGGCAGTGGCAGACTCAATGTGAGGTGGAGGTCGAGGGTAGTGGCAGACTCCAGGCGAGATGGAGGCCGACGGCGGTGGCCGAGGCCATCGTTAAGAAAGTCTTGGTGTGATGCCGACGGTGATGGCGACGACGGTGCGAAACCGTTGTGAGGATTTGGTGTGAAGCCGAAGGCGGTGGTGTGAAGCCATTGTCGCTAGAGGAGTCGATGTGAAGCCGACAAGCAAGCCTCAGTGTGAACCCAAGTAGTAGCGGTGTGATGCCGCTGCGAGGATGAATCGGTGCGAGACTGACAATGACGCGATGAGTCGCGCAAGGTGCCCACGGAGGAGGCATCCATTGGCGGTGAGAGGCCGTAGACAATGTTGTCTCGCTCGCGTTGAAACCATGTGTAGTGGTGTGAGGCCGCTACAAGGTAAAAGAGTTGAGTTGGTACTAAGCAGTTGCGGTGTCGTGTTTGTGTGTGTCGTGTGAGTTGTGTCCACAAGCGCGATGCGTGAGTTCTTTTAATTATGTGTCCAAGTGCTCATATGTGTAAGATTTGGTGTGAGTCTCCGTCGCTGTCGAGATGCGTCACCAGCAGCGAAGAGGTGGCGGCGAAAGGTGGAAGAGGTGCGTCTTCCCAATACCCATTACCGATAAGTCTAGATTAGGGGGGAGATTATTGAAAATTAATCTAGACTTGCCAAGTAATAGGACGTTAGGATCCTGATGCAATCAGCATCATACCAAAATTAATTTGTTTCCTTTGTTAGGCTTTCAATGTTTAGTTTTTGTTTTGGTTAGTAAGTTGATTAGGTAGTTTTTAAAAGGACGTGTAATTAGATGTATTTGATTGAAGCAAGAGAGAGAAAAAGATGCAAGCATGTATGGCTGCATCTCCATGTTCCTGTTCGTCTTCACGGATGTGTGGGTGTTTTTAACTCGTGTGTGTGAGTCTTTGTGAGAAAGACAAGGAGAGAGAGAGTTTTTTTTTTATTAAAGGGGTGCGTATCTCCCCCGATTTTCAATTAGTGAAACCAGTTACAGTATCATCTACAATAGACATCCCGGACGACTCGAGCGCGGGTGGGCTGGTGGGCACCTTGCCCACCACGCCAATGAGCTAGCCTCAGTTCCTTAAATAATGCAGGCCAAACTGCTTGGAGCAAGATTCGAACCCAGCACCTCTTGCATGCCTAGCGCTTAGCCTCCACCAACTAGCTATGTGATCGTCACATGCTGCCTAAGAGAGAGAGAGAGAGAGAGAGAGAGAGAGAGAGAGAGAGAGAGAGATGTAGGGAGAGGAATTGAGTGATTCAACTCCAACACCACCTCGGTGGGTTTATAGACAGAGAAGCGCTCCATGAGGCAGGGGGCATATGCCGGTGATGAGGGAGGGAGGGAGGGAGAGAGAATTGAGGGGTTTCCATGTCAGCGTCCACTTATTCACGTGGGTTACATATTAGCTTGCAAAACCTCTTATAGACCTCTTTTGCACGGTTTAACAAGTCCATTGATCTAAATGCACGATTTTGTAGTTTACTAACCTAGATGCACAACCCTCACAAGTTCATGTACCTATTGTGCAATTTACTCTTTTTAGAGATATGTCGATATCGAAAATCCACGGCGCGATCAGGATGGTACTATAAACCAGAGTGTGCTAGCTTTTATGTCGAGTGTGATTAGCAACCTATATCTATGTCGAGCATGTGATTTATAGTTTGACTAACTCGATCAAAGCCCGTCTAACTCAAAGTTCTTGGAAGAAAAGAAAAAGAAAAAGAATGGTGTAAGCAAAGGAGATTTGAACTGAAAAAGGTGCAAATCATAGAACATAGTAGGCCCCTTCATGTGACCTTTGATTTTTTTTTTTGAGTTTTCTTCAGCCATCTTTGAATTATCAATCCTCCAGAGGGACCCCTTGCCTCTCAAATCTCAGGTAGCTTCTTTGAGTCCTTTCCATCAAAATAAAAAAAAAACCTTTCTTTTTTACTCAGGTAGGGCCATATAATGACATGCATGAACTAGTAATCAAAGAGCAAGTGGTGTTTGCTTGATCAGTTTTTGGCTCCTAACCATCGATGTGGCCATACATGTCCATTGAACACGGGCCGTACGTCGCACTTGGACAACTGCTCGAGATGTTGATGAGCATGCATGGTAGCTTTTGTGAATCAAGGTAGTGATAGACAAGCCAATTGAGATTTCCAAAATCCATTTTTCACATTTAATGAGAATGTTTGCGTTGGCCGTACGTTCCTTTTTTCTGTCCTCTTGTGTCGACAGGATTTAGATGGCAACTTGTTGATAAAACTTAAACATGAAACATGAAATAAAAAAGGGTTGCTATATATATATATTGACCTCTCAATTCCTTTGGAAAAAGACTCGCGGCGAGGAAAATATTATTAGCGTTTGAGAAGGAGAAATTTTACGGTATATTCTACTAGTAAGTATGTGGTGGTAGTATAAATCAAATCTGATCATTGATTTGTTAAGAGTATAATAGACTTTTCTTTGTATTTATAATTTTTTCGTGAGGATATTATAGATTTTTTTGAATATGATTGAAAATATTACTCTTGTGTCATGTGATCCATACATGGGTAATTATAACTCTACCCTCTTAAAATTCTACTAATACTACCAGATATAGTATAGCCTAAAAATATCTCGATCTTTTGTGATCTTTGAATCCTAGGAACCAGGAACTGGTGGCATTTCCCTTTTCTTATTGGGGTTACAGGAATGCACTTTCAAAATGGAATGAGGCAGATGCTTTAATAGCATTTCCAATTCAACAATGTTCTATTTATCACACGGATATTATGGCAGACCAACTCGAAATGTTAAAAGCATCTATCAGGTAGGGCCAACAATTCTCGGAAAAACTTAATCCTAAGTAATATAAACCATTGGATAAAAAAATGGATAACTCGTATCAAATTGAGTGCAACGTAAAAACGCTCTTGATAAAAGAACTAGGCCCAGAAGCATCTTCGTCCGTTGTGATTTGTGAAGTAACTATAGGCAAGCACAATGCTGTGATATTGCCCCATTTCCACCATTAGCATGGAGTTTCGTTGACGCCGCGGACCAACCGTTATCTTTTTTTTCTCAAAGAAGACAGGAATCGCCATTGCGAAGGCTCTATCTATCTCGAAGCTAGGACGCCGTTTGATCGATCGATATGTCTCGAGCGGTTCACCACTTCACCGAGCTCGATCACGCACCGGTACACGGGTGGTCCTGTGTTGCGGACAAACTTGCGCAACGTTGGTCGTTTTCACCCATCACTTGGTCGACCAAATATTTGTTCCTTTTCTCCTTTTTATTGTTGGGCTGTGCCAATCTTTCCGTACAGTCGCAGTGGGACGCCATGCGCTATCTTTGCTTTCCCGGTGGAGTAACAATGGTGGTGGTAGAAGGGAATCACATCCTCTGCGATTGACGGTGATATTCTCACGATCTGACCCATTCGATCCGAAAAGAACGGTCTCAACAAACTGTTACAGTGTTTTGCTATTAGCCGCGAAACTATGGTGTTTGCTGCAGTGCTTTCCATAGTGCTGCGGGGTGAATCTCGTAGGCTCTTTTTTGATCTTTTCCTAGTCCAACAGTCCACGGTGATAATGGCACCGTACCATTATTGTATAATGTCAGAGAATTTGTCTCCGTGGTAGTATCTCAGACCTACAGTTGTTTATGTAACCGAAGAACATTTCTCGCCGAAAACGACGATGAAATTGGCACAAAAGCATTCTGAAATCGATCAACTTCAGTCGACTTTGCAACAACTGAGTTTTCTTTTTTTTTGTTGCAAGGATTGCGATCTTTATTTGTTTGCTAGAAATCAGAAACACAGAGACTTGCATGAGCGGTAATTTATACAAGGAAAACACAAACGGCATGCAATTTCACCGGCACAGCGCAGCGTACAGGCGTTTTTGCGCCTCTGCGATACATACCGCCCCGTACAGCGATTAATTCGGGCAAGGAACAAAAGGGCAACGTACAGATGTTACAACCCGACAAAATGATCGGACATACCGAGATCTTGGCAGGTTATACGGTGAGTACCGAGTAGTATGCAGAGACACATTGATCGCCTTCAACATCCATACGTTCAGACATGGGCCACGCACGTTCATACGGTGACCATGCATTCTGCATCTTGTCCCTAGCCAGCTATGAATGCGACGCATTCCTCGAATCCAAAATTTTATTCTGCATTTTTGGTCCTCTTCAGCTCTCGGTACAATGGACACCTCCTCCCCAGTTCAGTCTTTGGTTGCGGTTTATCCTGACTTAATCGCATTTTCTCTCGAGTAAATTGAGCTACCACAATTGACCAAATGCCATTCCCTAGAACATCTCTCTATCGATTTTCTTTTTATTTCAACAGCCGTTCCCCGTATTTTTCGAAGTCGGCACATGTAGGCCTATTTGAAACGCATGAATTTTACAGGAACAATTTGTCCCCCCCCTCCACATGATTTGAGGGGAAAAAACACCGTGTTCTAAACAGGATGGTGCCCTTGAAAACAGCAGCAAATTTAACACCCTGCCATAGGGTGACCATCCATCCATGCTGTCCATAGCTATATCTATCTATGAGTGTGGTGCATTCCATGGTTCCAAAACCTCCCCACAGCACATTTCCTCCTTCTCCTTTCCCTTTGGCCATATATCTTAGCCAGAGGGACCTCCTGCCTTTTTTTTTTTCTGTCTTTTGATTGCAGGGCACCCTGGCTAAGCAAGCTACCCCCCCTTCATTCACATTCTCTTTTCAGTTTTGTCTCCTCTCTATCTTCTCCCATTCTCGATCGATCGATCTCTTCCTGCCCTATGGCCCCTATGCACGCGTTCCTCACCTTTGATTGCTACACACGCCTCCATGGTGAGTGGTGCTGCACGCACGTACGCACTTGGCTTAGCTACTTAGCCATGGCAAAAGAATTCTAAGGCCCATCCATGTATCATATATGTCCATCGATCCATGGCTAAGTACGCAGGCGCGCAAGCATGCGTGCTTGGTGTTCCACGTTGGAGCCTTGGAAGCCAAGAATGGCCGGCTGGCATGCGAAGGCATGGACCATTGTTTATTTGCCATGGACGCCCCTCCTTCCTTGCAAGCGTGAGAAAGTCACGCACTTCTATGTTAATTTACAGGTACTAGTATGTGTAACATGCGGCCAACTACGAAAAAAATATATTACATTACCTTGAGGTAGACTAGATTAGATTTAGGAATGAAGATAGAGTAATTAATTTAGCAACCAACTGACCACCTACTTGTACAGTACTAGGCTACCAATACTAGTGTATGTACAAATAGTACAATAGTAGAGATACATTAAAAGGACACGCTGCTGAAACAGTGCTGAAGACGACAGCTGCCTGTCCTTTTTGCTCGTCCTGCGACACGCCGACACCTAAAAGGAGATCAAGTAGTAGAAGATTTTACCTACGAGAGGCCGGCTAGGATGGCATGAGATACCTCGGATTGTAGAAGAATAATTACAGTAGAGGGTAAAGAGAGATGATAATAGGGTAGTACATGAGTTAGCACAGTATGCTAGATGAGACGGCAGCTCAGCCGTTTGGTTAATTAGCGGGTGTTCCGCTTTGTATCGAGCACTCAGTGCTGGAAGATATGTTACAAACTTACAATGCTTCCTCTGCTTATTCAGTAAAATCTCATCTTCCCTCGCAAACAAAAAGGGTATAGACAAGAAATTTGCTGCCATACTACCAGTTCATTGCAACTTGCCAAAATACCATCCGTTCGTCCATCTTTACGAAAACACCATCCAATTGTCTCATTATAGAACAACCGACTCTTTTGTGTGCACTACAGTACCAGTGTACGTACACTGTATGCGAGTATACTCCAGCGATGCATGAGAGACTAGTAAGAAACATGTTGCTGAAATATCGGTGAAGACGACGCATAACGAACTGTGGGCTAAGCCAAGGAGCTATGATGGCTTGCGTCTGCCAGTTTGTCATTTTTCCTCCTGGTAAAAAATTGGGAGACATTTGAAATAATGTAGTCCCTCACTTCTCCTTTTAAAGAAGCGTCGATTAACCGACGGCAACATGCCCTAAATTGGCTATAGCACTCCTCTAGTTACTGGGCAAGTAAGGAAAAGATTGGCTTCAAATGCATAACCATGTACTGGTAATCCTGTCCCGGATTTCAATTCTGAAGACCCGGTGTTCTTGAAAGGTGGATTTTATTGCGATCGATGTCGGCCTAAAGTAGACAATAAGTGCGGTTGTTGATGCAAATTAGCAAGACATGACGCGCGCGCACAGAAAAAGCTTGCAAATGGAACAACAACCGGGTCACCAACCTAGCTAGCTATAGCCATGGCCGCCGAGTGACTGCAGGCACGGCATGTACAGGCCGTAAGAACATGTACTTGCACAAGGCAATTTAATGAAAGCGGTGATGGGATGGCGACCGATCGAGCGAGCTTCTCTGCCACCCAAACCCAAATCTTTCGGCTTTTTTGTTGGTTGTTACGGCGCAATTAAAGGTCAGATTATGAGCAGTTTGGGTGTTCCTCACGCAAGAGGCTGATCGTCTGAGAGTCCAATAGCAATAGTAGAAAGCTACAGTACCATATCATTAGGTGAATCTTATACATCTATTTACCAAATGAATGCATCATATTAGTTTGGTTTTAAAAAACGCTACAATATTTTTTTGGGTGCTACAGTACCAACTACATCTCGTTCCTCGTTTTTTCATCGAATGATCCAAGTCAGAGGATATCTGCTGTGCACTGCAGTTAGCTAGCCTAGCTTAGCTCATTTCCCTGCAGATCTGTTTGGTGCGAGATGTTTTTCGTTTTTAAGATCGAGTCACCTACAGTTGCAGGTCACTCCAAAAGCGATTAGACCAGTCGATAACAGCTACACGCGTCGAGTTATCCATCACAAAGTCAGCGGTGACAAGTATTTGAGAACGGTATGGTAATATTTTTTCGTCTGAAATGACAATTCTCGGATACTTCATGCTTGCAGCCATGCGATTAAGCATAGAGCTGATGATAGATGCAAATCCTGATAAGAAGGCTATCTATAGTTGGGCCTTGGAAACTCTCGGATCTGCCCAATTGGCCAGCAGGTACCATGCGTACGCTGGTGTGCAAATATATTCAAAGCAGCCATCATTCTATTTGGGCCTGAGAAACGGAGGCCTGCCAGTTATTCACTGCAGAAAAAAGGGTTCGTTCTATTAGGAAACCGGGCCCGGCCAGGAGTCCGGGTCCGGGTGGGCACCTCATCTACTGTAGACTATAAATAGGAGAGGGGACCCCCCCAATCATGTACACAATTCATTATTGAAAGAGCAATAAAGAGCGACTGAAGTCCTCTCATACCGTGTCTTCATCTATTGTTGTGTTCTTGTGTTCTTGCATCGTTCTTACGATTCGATTTTGTATACGAGGTAATCGCCGGATCGGACTTGCCGCAATGGTTCCTCAACACGTTATCGCGACGATCGACTCTCCTCGCATCGAAAGGTAACCGTCGATGAACGACACTCATTATATTGAATCGCTTTCTAGATTGCTTTCAATTACGCAAATTTGGCTTTCTAGATTTGTTTCCTCTGGCAAATTTGTTCTAATCTGTCGCGAGCCGACTTGAAGTCGCCAGCACAATGCCGATCGTCGGCGATTGCATGAAAGAGCGGATGTCGATTGTACTGCCAGATTGGAAATTGCAAATCCGTTCTAACCTACCGCGAAGTTGACTTGAAGTCGCCGGAAAATCCGACGGAGGTTGCATGAAAGAACGGATGTTGATTGCACTGCTTTTACATCATATCGCATCGCATACATACACTCATGAACAATAATTTGAGAAAATGCACGCCGCTTGCGCGCATGCGCTGTCGCGCGCGCTGAGCCACACCACCACGCCACGCGCGCCAGAGCGCGCCATTGGCCGCGTGTTGAGTAGCGTGGCCGGGCCGGCGCGCCGCTCGCCGCGCCGCCGCCGAACCGGAAGCCGCCGCGCGCCTGCGTGCACGTGTCGCCGCGCCGCTCACCACGCGCAGCAGCGCCTCATCGTAACGCCGGCGTGGCATTTGAAAGAAAGAAAAACAGTGAGGAGCAAAGAAGCATGTGTCCGCGCGCACACGCCCGCCACCGAGCGATGACGCCGCACCGGCCTGCGCGCTCGCCACGTGGCATTGCGCCGCGCGCCGCCAGGCGCGCGGCCGCCCACAACCGGCCATCGCCACCACGCCGACCGTCTTGAAGACGTTTCGCCGCGCCCGCCGCCGCAGCCGTCGCCTCGCTTGCCGGCCGCCGCGCCGCCGCGCCGGCAGCGCCGCGAACCGCCGGCCGTCGCAGAGCTCCGACTTTGCGCCTCCTCGCCTCCGCCGCTTGCTCCGGCCCGATTTTTGCGCCTGCGCCGCAGCGCTGCGCCACGCCACGCTTGCGCCATAGCGCCAGCTGGGCAGCCGCGCCGCCGGCCGCGCCGCATGGCCATCGCAAACCTGCGCCGCCGTACTAAGGCTCAAGGCATGTCGTGCATGCACGCCTTCCTACGGAGCAAGAAACTGTGGAACTCCCCCTTTTGATCCGGCGAGAATGGGCCAAAGGCGGCCAAGGCTATTTAAGCAAGGCCCGATTAAGAAAATCGAGAAAAAAAAGGAGAAAGGGGGCGATGGATTTTTGCAAAAGGGCCTTTGAAGTTTTTAATTACGCATAAATTTTTCGCATATAATGAAATTTTTGCAGAAACCCCTCAGAAATATGAAATTTACGCAAATTTTCTCGAATCGAGATTTGCGTTTAACCTCGAAACTTGCATTTTTATTTGAAAAGTAACTTTTCCAGCAGAAAGTGGCCTCGAGAATCAATTTTTGCATATTTCGAAATTTGAAGCATATTTATTCTTGTTATTGTTATTTCTATGCAATTTATTTCTGATTCTCGCTTTGATTATCTGTAATTATTTATATTGCTTTTAATCATTGAATATAGTGAGAAATCTTGAAAAATGCGTGAAAAATACGGGAATATTATAGGAATTCTTGCAACCTTTTATGTACATTACAGCAGTAATCTTATGCACCTCTTGCATGAATATGCGAGATGATCGAATTACGAACCGAGTTCGAGGAGGCCCAAAGATGGCGTAACTATCGACTTGGGCATCGGATGTTGAGATCGCACTTGGAGCCAAGAAGCTCCGTCTTTCGCTATCGGACTCGGCACCTCGCAGGATGTCGCTCCAACGGTGAGAGAATGATCGCACTTCATTTTCTCGCATCATCTTTGTCTAACTCTCAAGAATGAGTATATGGCGAGAAAAGCGCATCGCTTTATGGGCCGCCTCAAGAAGCGGTTCGAGAAACTGAACACCATCTCCCGCCGAGCGGCGCAGAATGGACTCGACTACGTTTCTTGACTATAAGACCGTGGGAGTACAACTCGCCTTGCACGTAATTTGTACAAATCTTGACTTTGTGGTAAAGTAATCACAGATCTGAGAGAGATTGAGAAAACCCTATCTACCTTTCACCCAAATGCGGTGCAATCCGCACGCAACTCTGGTCGGGGCGGCTACAAGGAAGTACGCCGAACCGTTGATATTATGCAAGTTGCGGAAGCTCAAGATGAGGTTCTCGAAAACTACATCTCGCAGCCACCTAGTAGCAAAGTTGGCCATGAAGTCAACGCTAGCAACTAGGTGAGAAAGCCTCACCCGCGAGAGAGGCAAGAAGGGTAAGGTCCCGAGTCACAAGACTAAGCAGAATGCTCAAGTCAAGAAAGGCGACCAAAAAAGCGCGATGAGAAGCCCTATGGTCGCAGGACCAAAGTCGCTACAAATGTGGCACTTGGGGACATTGGTCACGGTTCGCAGTGAACCGCAAAGACGTGATTGATGCTTTCAAAGCAAGAAGAAGGGCAAAGGGCGGACGAGGCGCACCTCGCCATTGCGAGCATAGAAGATCCACGATCATTGGTCGCACCTATGGATGTGGACATGCCTACGACCTTTCTACCACTCCTTCTTTGGACATTGCAGCCGCCGCACTTGTAGTAGTTCAAGAAGAAAACATAGAAGTAGATGAAATTGAGAGAAGTTAATTCTTACTTTGTTGATTCGATTTAGTGCATGCAAGGCACTTAGTTTCTGATCATTGCGCGTTTATGTTAGGATTTTATTGAATAAAGGTTGTAAGCTCTAGAAGAGCATTTGCAATAAATTCTTATGATGTGTCAAAGAAGACTTTTCCGTATTAATAAAGCAAGTTTTGTTCTGTTTTGAAGTATGTTTTATGTGTGGATTGTTTTGCTCCATATTAATAAAAACTTTATATATCGTAACGCGTGTGCGCGCCTATGGAGGAAGTGTGTCTAGCGGATAGCGGCACAACGAATACCATACTAAGAGAGACGAAATTTTTCCAATCGATCAAAGAAGAATTGTTGTAGTCTTCACGACAATCGTGCGCGATACTTGTATAATAGGCTCGGGAAGAGCCACAATTATACTCCCAATGGGCACGGCATTGGTCATTGAAGAAGCCTTGTTGTACCGGAATCGACTAGAACTCTCTTAAGTTTTAAAGATATTCGCGCTAACGGTCTCCATGTAGAGGCGAAGAAGAGTATGGTAAGGAATACCGCTCATTACAAAGCGTGAAGAGAATGGGAAAAGGTATTAGAACGACTTCCTTCATATGAATCAGGCTATACTACACTCATATAAAGGCACTGCGGCCTATACTTGTCCCGAAACATCTTTTAGAAGCTCTGAACTCTTCTCGTCTCGGCATGATAGATTAGGCCACCCGGTCTTAGAATGATGAGAAATGTAATTAACAATTCTGGGGACATAATATTAATGTAAAGAATTTCCGAATCCGTAAGATTTCGTGTGCCTGCATGTGCCACCGAAATTAATTACTAGACCTTCTCCTCTCGAAAGTGAAGGATGAAATCCTGCATTCTGGACCGAATCCAGTGGAGATATTTATGTCCTATTCAGCCTGTCAGAGACCATTTAGGTACTTTATGGTGCTCATCGATGCTTCCTCGAAATGGTAGCATGTATGCTCATATATCTACAAGAAATCATGCTTTGCAAAGCTAATCTCATGAGATAATTAAAATAAAGAATAATTTCCTCGATCATCATGTAAAGTCCATCGAATGGACAACGCTGGAGAATTTACTTCAAAGGCCTTTGATGATTATTGTATGGCAATGGGAATTACCGTTGAGCACTCGCCACATGTCCACACCGTAATGGACTAGCGTAAGCATTGATTAAAAGAATTAAATTCATTGCCCGACCGCTTACGGTGTAATTTACCAACTACATGTTGGGGACATGCGATCCTGCATGCGAACTCTCATCAATTTTAGACCGTCAAGATACAACATCCATTCACCTATGCAACTAGCGCAAGGGTCACCACCAAAATCTCTCATCTTAGAAGGTTTGGTTGCAAGGTTTATGTACCTATACCACCACCGCAGCGAACCGCAATGGGCCTCTCCGAAAATGGGATATCGTTGGTTATGAGATCGCATCCATAATCGATGCTCTGGACCCAATAATCGGAGATTTGCATCACCAACCTCTTGATGAAAAATGTCGGAAATAACGTGGCAAGCCACGGGAATTAATGCACATGACCCACGCACTAGTGAAGCGTATAGCATTCAATCGCTCGACCACTTTAGTGATTTGAGGAGCGTGACCAAGTCGCATGTCGCACGCAATGCACCGGAGAGGGTTGAAATACCAAAGAAAATAGAAGGTATCCTAATCATTTCCTGCAGATCTGTTTGGTGTGAGATGTTTTTCGTTTTTAAGATCGAGTCACCTACAGTTGCAGGTCACTCCAAAAGCGATTAGACCGGTCGATAACAGCTACACGCGTCGAGTTATCCATCACAAAGTCAGCGGTCATGAGAAATGTAATTAACAATTCTGGGACATAATATTAATGTAAGAAATTTCCGAAAATGACAAGTATTTGAGAACGGTATGGTAACATTTTTTCATCTGAAATGACAATTCTCGGATACTTCATGCTTGCAGCCATGCGATTAAGCATAGAGCTGATGATAGATGCAAATCCTGATAAGAAGGCTATCTATAGTTGGGCCTTGGAAACTCTCGGATCTGCCCAATTGGCCAGCAGGTACCATGCGTACGCTGGAGCATACCCTGAAGGAATGTGCAAATATATTCAAAGCAGCCATCATTCTATTTGGGCCTGAGAAACGGAGGCCTGCCAGTTATTCACTGCAGAAAAAAGGTTTCGTTCGTACGAACAGGCTCATTCATCGTGTGGATCGGACGGCAGCTAGCGCGTGTGTCGTGTCCTGTCATGATCATTGACCTTAAGAAAAGTGTGCCTTGTCGTGCCGATTCTTCCCGTGGGGCCCATTGACCCATGCGATGTAGTGCTAGGAGCAGCAGCACATATACCAATATGCTATATGCCATAGGTCCATTTGTTCTCTCTTTTATGGGAAGAAATTACTGAAACACCTCCATGGCTTCAGGCTCTTGCAATGTCCGTCGTGAGACGCCCGATCTCCTGATCGGTAGGTTTTTCAGACTAGTATAACTTTGCATATGATGGTTTAGTGAGTTAATGGAGCACAAGACAGGCGGCTGTAAATCTAGCACCACTGCAGCCTGCAGGACGGGCAATGGTTAATGAATCTAGCACCACTGCAGCCTGCAGGACGGGCGATGGTTAATGAATCTAGCACCACTGCACCCTGCTAGTAAATGATTTCTAGCATGCATGCAGCCAGAGGCGAACACACAGCTAGCGTTTTTCCACGAGTGATCTCATTGCGATCAGGAGTAGCCAGAGGCGCACGAGAGTACAAGTACAGAAAGGGTCGTTTCCCTGGTGCAGCTAGCATCTTGGACGATCGATCTCTACACTTAAAAGCAAGCACCAAAAGCTCGTAATATACTCCTAGTCGTACTAATTCTATATGCGACGAGGCTGTGCATGAGAAACATTAGAAATGCCGTACTATAACAAGGCAAGACGGTAGCATGCATACAGCTCTCGCACACGACTTGGAATCAGTACTACTGTTAGCTACTGCCAGGGAGGACCCATGCCAAAAAATGAGCGGAGTCACGAGTAGACTGATCGGGGCATCTCTATCGAACTAAACGGAAGCATAAATGATCAGACATTGGGCCACTCAGCCTTCTTTGGATCCACCCGGTAGCCATGGTATACTGCTTCGTGGTCGTGTGATGATGCGCCCTGCGATTGAGCCCTTTGCGACCGAGAGGTTTCCGAGATGCGCATGATGATGTCCGGCGAAACATGCCGCTGCGCGCGCGCGGGTCTACGTGTGCATGCATGCAAAAGCGTAGTGCACTCGCATGCATGCGCGCCTGCCTCTGCTGCCTTGCTCCAGTTGTTGTGTACGTTGGCGCCCTAGCTGGCCGCCGCCTGCACCTGCATCTGCACCACGCACCAATTGAAGGCAGGCAGAGCTGCAGGCACGGGACTAGTACGGTGCCGGTGGCCGCCTCCGACACCCCGTCCTGACGTCCTTGTCAGTCGGGATCAAGAAACGAAGAAAATAATGCACGGAGGCCTTAATGTGCTCTCTTCCTTGACGTACATACTAGTGATCGACAATGTTACCGGCTGTAGATCGATCGAGTTTAGTTCCGATCCAATTAATCTTGACCTGTCCAATTAATCTTGAAAAGATCGAGAGGTCACAAACGAAAAATGACGTTGTTTAGCACGTTTTTCCATGCACGCGTGTGTTTAGATCATTTACAATGGTCAGTGTAAAACTGAAGAGATTAAGGACGTGTCCAAGGCTCCAAGCTAAGCTAGGAGCTAGCCGAGTTAGCTGAAACCTGTCCACGCATCACACCCGATCCGTCGATCGATCGAGCTGGACCGGCCGCGCGCGCGGCAGCCGCAAGTGGATGACTCAGCGGCGCAGGACGGCGCGCACCGCCACTCATTGCACCCAGCCCAATCGCAACCAACCACTTTCTGCCAGCCCGGCCCGGCCCGGCCCTGTCCGGTCCGAAAACGTACGGTCTTCAGATTGGCACCGCTGCTAGCGTGGAGTGGTACGAAAGACGTGACGTGAAGCACACAGCAGCACAGTGGGGAAATAAATTCTGCGAGGAGGAACTTCCGATTCCCTTCTTCACACACACACGTGTACTATAGTAATATCTAACGAGATGAACGGCCGTAGAAGATGGTCTTATTTCCAGCAGTGAGTACGGTACTAGACTGCTACTAGTACTCCGTACTGTTTAGTTAAGGGGCGAGCACGTGTTCGTCGAATCGCGTCGCCATCCCCACGCTTGCGCTTGCTTGGACGTGCCCGTCTCTGCCAAGTTTTTTTCCTGGTTCCGTCGCGTCAGCTTCAGCTCCGCGCGCTCGACTTGCCGACGCCGCCCGCGGCTCGTACGTCCGTTTGTCTTTTCGCGGCGTTTGACGCTTCGTCGGCTCGCCGCACGCGGTTGGTTGGTTGGCGCTCGGCGCGCGCGCGGTGTGGTGTGATCTGAACGGCGGGCGGCGTCACGGCCCCGTGCGGCGCGCTTGTTTCGACGGTTTTTTTGGTGGCCGCGGCGCGCGGTTTCGACGCTCTGGCGATGTAAGGAGGTTGCTCGGTTGCAGGTTGTAACCACGTAAAAATTGCCGCGGTTCACAGGGATTTTGCAAAGGAAATCTTCGCACGTATTGCGATTACCGGAGAATGCCGTCCTGCACGAATCTAAATCTTTTGGCGCAATCAACGGCCCGGAAGCCACCACACCCATACAGCGAATGGTCTGATGACATTACAGCCATAGATATAGATCATGCATTAGGAACCGAGCAACACTGGGTCTGGGTTGGTGGTGGATGTCTTGTCCGGGTTCGAAGCCAGATGCCTATATTCTTTCTCAAGTGAGTGACAGGGTACCTGACCAAATTTCAAAAAAAGATAACGCGTTCATCGTTCCAGCCTTGCCTCGTGTAGCATCAGCAGTTTAGTACGAGGCATACGTAGCATCAGTACTCGATCGTACGATTGAAACTATATATAAACACGAGAAGAGTCCCCCTTTCGAGGAAATAGCAAGCACACAATACATCGTACCAAGCATCTTTTGCAACTAGTGCACGTGCTCCAGAAATCAGATTCTTTCGTCAAAACACACTTGTTGCATTAAAGGAAAATAGAAACAATGGAATGTGCTCCATTTACAGTAAGTCTTTAACTAGACTTTCCCGAACCGTCCCAATTACCAAACGCAAAAAATAATTTCGATGTGAAAATTCCTTCAATTTTAGAGCACGATACTGCAACTTCAACTGTCAGAGACAACGGATGACCTCTCACATTATCTTTAAAGAAACCACGACATGTATGATATATGCTCAAGAAAAAAAAGGAGACAACGAAGGAGCTAATTCATGCCATTTCAAACAGATCTAGCTTTATTTTCCTTTACCCAACTGAAACTTTATTTCAAGCAAACTCGTTCAAGCGTTGATTTAGGAACTTCCACAGAAGTACATTACTACTGATTAGCACAACACGGTACCGGATGACCAACTCAGGGGCAGGATGAACACCCTTACTTAGGCAATCCACAATATTAAACAAACAACTCAGGTCTGCTTAACAGCCCGGACAAATACATATGAAAACGAAGTCCTTCACTCTAGGTTTAATACTTCTTGATTAAATTCAAATCGGTCTTCATCGAAAGGTCACACCCGCTCAACCATACATTTCGTGAGAGGTTTCTGCAGTCACCCTGTCGCCGGCTATTATTGTAAGCCTCCGTGCTACTTTCATGAAGTCACTGTTATATATAAAGAATGAATTATACATATGTCGTTGTAATATTACTATAAATTAGAAGATATACAACACAGAAGGTAAAAAATGCAGATACTATAAGGAACTTCTCACCTGAATGGCACTTCACCAGTATGCTTGACTACACCAGCTGCGTCACGGTAACGAAGACTTATTATTTCTTCTTTCTCGATTCCAAACATGTCAACCAGCTGACCATACAGTTCTTCGTATGACCCGAAGACAGACAAGTCGATGGTGCGACCAACATCCTCTGATTCCATAAATACCTTGCAGTGCCCAGCTTCAAATCCAAGGTCAGAAGCCTCATGACCTTGGGACGAGAAACCAATGCAAATTGATGAACCAGAACCATCAGGTGTGTTTCCTGCCTTCTTCTCATTGCCATTAGGTGAACTATTAGCATTAACCCCAGGGGAGAATGTCTCCCTTGATCCACTAGAAGTTATCTGTTGCTCCGTCAAAATAGCCTTTCCAAACAGCATTATGTGGGGTGTCTTTCTGTCATCAGATTTTTCTGTGCCCTGTGGTGTACCGACTGTCAACAAACAAGAGACGCTGTCATGGGCTGGTATACTACTGATCACAAAGCCCTTAGATATCCGGGAAGACGGAGTGATAGCGTCAAACCGATTGAAACCGCCACCTTGGAACAGACCGAGGTGCAGCTTATTAAGCTGGTGATCTGTAAAGGGTAAACCAAATTTAGCATGCCTGGCTCCCTGTATGCCTGCAGGAGCGTTGTCCGGGTAACAGCAAAGGGGGCTGTTGCTAGGACCCAGTGGGTTCCCGTGGAAAATTGGATTCAACAGATGGCCATCGAAGGGGAAGTCAGGATGCTGGGGCATCCGGAACTTCTTTCGTGGTGGAGAAAATGGTCCCAAATGGATTGGTGGAATGCTTGATACAAGCTCCACAAGCCATGGACTGACACATTTCACATTCTGCAACAAGTCTGGTTCATCCCATGTCACCTGTAAGAATTTTGCAACCATGAATTGTGTAAGAGAAAAAATAGACATAGTGCAGACAACCAAACAAAAGTACACTGGTGCTTCCAGAGCTAAAATGGACAAAACGGCACAACAAGCAACTACAGCTATGACTCCCTTCCCCAAGTCAACTCTCTCTAGATCTGCTATAACTGATGATTATGAATTTATGATGCGAACATGAACATGAATTTATGATGTGAACATGAACTTCCAATATGTCGAGGCAACATTCCATGAATTGCCAATATACATTAGCAGTGCAGAAAGCTAAGAATTATAGTATATATCCGACAGCAGAGCTAGGGTGTTCATGTTGAACTAACGCCTAGACTAATCTCATTAGTTCAATATCTCTTTCTCAAGGTACAGCCAGCAATGTTATGATGGGACCGATCATAGAGAGAAATGCAAGGTAGTACCTTGAGTGGGGGGAAGGACCAAGTACCTTCAGCACATACTGTTTGAACATGAGTACTCGTCAAAGTATGTGAACATTATATTATTCACTCCCTACATTTGAAGTTTTACTAGTGGTACCAGTACCAGGTATTAATTACTTTCTTTCTAATAACATACAGTATATTGTCAATACCAATTATTTTATTGCATTTGTTTATGAAGTGCATGTAGGATTTTGATTGTAAACACATAAGAATTTTTTTTTAACAACTAGCATAGAGCCCGACAGATGGCCTTTGAATCATATGAATGATTAGAGATGAAGCTGTTGATGATGAAGACCCTGATTTCACTTCACTACAACTGGAGGAGACTGATGAAACATATGCTATTAACAATTTGAGGAGAACAAATTCCTGATGAGAAACTGAATAACACTGACAGATGGTGCAGTTTCTTATAGGTAAAATTTGACTTTTTACTATGTTATTCTTCATAGTTAGACTTATGTACGATTTCTTCCCATCCTATGCTAATGCAATTAGACATGTAGCTTCTCGCCTGCCTTAGTTTCACTCCCAACTGTGCCCAACCGTCCAATTTTATATTTGGAAGTTTGCCAAGCATTCCCATGCCTTTTGATGCTTCATGTGGTCTGTGCTAAAGGCTGAACACAAAGGTGTGACATTTGAGCTCACGGTGGTGGCTGCATGGAAGAAATTTGGGTGCTATACTAAAAGGAATACTGAAGTTTCAAAGCCCACTATTGACAAAGAGGAGAACTACTTAAGAGAACAAGCGAATAGATATCCCAAATTTGAAAGACCAATCAAGCTCCAAAAGGACCAAAAACCTTTTCCTTCATAACTACTTTGCTACTAAGTATTCTGGATTCTCAACAGCTTTACTCATTGCATGATTATGTCTGTTCCATCAATTCATTGGCTACCTGAAATCTAAGCCATTAGTAAACCAATTCATTGGTTAGTTTGTTGCTTGTAGGGGTTCGGAAATCATTTCAATACAAAGAAAAAGCTTCTGGCATAGCAAAACATTGTCTACTTGTCATGTTTTACATGCTACCTTCGACTGCCAATCAAAGTATTTCAATGAGAGTGCCTCTATACTGATAGTACGTTAAGTTAACACTTCAAAAACAACAACAAACGCTAGTCAATAATGCAGACCATCATCAATTGCAGTTCCATGGAACATGACTATGAATGACATTAGATCAAGCGAACCTGAAGAAGCCTCCACGGTGAATTTGGCCATCTGACTGGATCAGCAACCTGAACAGAAGAAACCGTCCCCATAAACCAGCTAATCCTAGAGGAATCCTCTGTCTCAAACGCCATCTTGAACCTCATCCCGGGGCACCACTGGATCCTCATCGCAGCCTGCACCAATGCAGCCTTCACAACAAACTCCGGTGTGCTAGCTCTCGGGTAGTACACCACCTCAAATGGCTGTCCATTCGCCGCTAGACTGGCCTTCTCCACGATATCCGCAATCTTCACCTTCCCCCTGCCCCTCACGTACCAACCGGGGGCCTTCATGAACTTGTTCTCCTCGTCCTTCAAGAACGCCGAGAATCCCCCATACCCCGGCGCGTTCCACCCGGATATGCACTCCACGCCCCCGCACGCCACCCGCTTCGCCCGCCGTATCCCGACGCAGAGCTCCCCATGCTCAGTGCGCAAGAACACGATCGAGTCCCCCGCGACGAGCTTCTTCTGGTTCACGAACGTGCTCCACCCCGTGGTGAGCAAATGCCGGCGCGGCGTGCCCCGGTAGATGTGCCGGAACTTCCACACCTCCCCGTGCACGTCCTTGGCAAGCACCGTCTGCACCGGCGGGTCGGCTCTGTAGTCCAGCTTAGGGAATATGGTCTCCGCGCAGTACCGCGGCACCGAGAACCCACCGCCGTTGTTGGCGTCGGACTGCGTCAGCGTCTTGGCGAAGGAGGCCAGCTTCTCCCGCGCCTCGGCAGGGTCGCCACCGAGCGGGCCAAGCTCCTCCCGCTCCCGGAACTCCACCTCGCCGGACCCAACCGGCACCAGCCGGATCTTAGCGTACACCTCGTCGGTCTCCGGATCAGCCAAGAAACACACCCCTGCCACGCAACAGGGGACGAGGGCGGGGAGCGCGCGCGGCCCGGCCGCCACGGCGAGCTCCGCGGCCGCGCCGCCGCCGCCGTTCGCGTGCTCGGCGTGGCCCTGCGGGAAGTAGTACACGCGTGAGCGCACGGGCGGCATCTGCACCATGCCGCCCGCGCACGCGTGCCACAGCTGCGGGTCCAGGCACCTCTCCTCCTCGTCCACCTCCTTCATCGCCTCCTCTTCCTCCAACACCACCACCAACACCAAATGCGATCACTGCCTGTCCAACAAACCTGCCATGGCATCCATTAATTAGCATACTCCCAAAACCAAACCTTCCCACGCAATCAAACACAAGCACAAAGCCAAGCCACCAACCAAAGTTACCAAACCAAAACCAGGCAATTTGATTGGAACATCAAAAGCAACAAACGCAGTACCTCTTTTGCCCACGCCCATGGCCTCCGATTGGCAGATCAAGAAACACCAAAAAGGCTGCAACTCTGCAAGAGATAACACCAGACAAAGCAGAAAAGAAATCTACATCAGGGCACGCAGCCTCCCTCCGCCGTAGCAACTGCTTCCTCCCTCCAAGAAACAGCAGAAAAATCCAAGCTTTGGCGTCCGGAACCCCAAAAAAGCCCAAAATTTTCCGGGTTCTTGAGGATGAGGAGGAGCCGAGGAGGCGGTGGTGTGCGCTACAGAGGCACAGTGGTTCGGAATTATGGCGAGTTCTCGGATGTCTTCGTGGCCATTAGGGGGGCGCTCGCTTCGCTGCAGCATTAGCCGAGCCCAGTGGAAGCGCGGGCCCGCCGGATCTGCTGCGCCGGCGCTAACAGCGAACAGCACGGCCCGGAACCTATCCCTCGCCGACAGGTCGATGACAGGTGGGACCGTCTGTGTAAGTGGGACCCCCTGTCAGTGAGATCAGGGGTTTGGGGACGTGGCTTGATTTTCTGTTGTCGGTGGGCTGCGGCTACGTAGTGTAGCCTTTTGGAGTAAGAAGAAGTGGTGGCAAGAGGGAGGTTACTTTCGTTTGTGTTTTGTTTCTGCACAAAATGTTTTAAATTCAGTTGTGTCTGTTTCATCTCGTGCTGATTACCAGGCCAACAGACCGCTAGATTATCTGAACTGGTTTAATTTCGTCATTGCCGGAGCATAGCAACAAAAAAAAAAAAAATTAAGCTATGTTCTTTTCGTCGATTTCCCCCCCCCCCGTTAAATTGCTGTGATCCAAACACCGTAGGAATCATTGGATCAATCCAATTCCCGTCTATCGTGAAATTTGTTCAGCGAGACTACGGGCACATGTCTGCACAAAATTCATGCATCCTCGTCATCTCCTCTCAAACAAGCAACAAACCATTTCTGCTCTCGGAAGTTGGAACAGCGAAGATGCACGACCCAAAACTGGCCGAATCTTGTGCCTCGTTTATCTCAGCTCTTTACCACCTACGTCCTTATCTTTTATGCCATTTCTAGCGCAGGAACGAACTGTTTGCCGGAAATTTGGAGCGAAAGTTCAGACTCCTAAAAAACTGATGGAACAAGCCGCAAATCGCGTACGCCCTAATTGTAAGGACGGGGACACGCTGAAGCTGAACGAGCTCACACGGCGCCTCTTTCGCGCCACCGCGGTTGATGATGATTGATGTGTGTATTTTCTCTTAATCTATGGCCCTTCGTATTTAGGGGATGTTTGTTTGGTGGCCTCAACGAACCAAGTCAAAATTTAGTATAATCAAAACATAGATAAATTCAAAATTTTGCAAAAAGAACGTTGTTGGGATTATAGTTAAGCCAATTTTGGCGTTACAAAAAATTTGGTAAACGATTTTCTCACCCTCAAACTGTCCGCATGCGATATTTGATTCTGTTATGTTACCAAAATTTTGGTGTCACGATCAAATATTGGTAGTAAACTAAACTATAGCCAATTGCCTTTTGATGTTATTAAAATTTAGTTTAGTTGGCGTTGGTAACAAACCAAACAAACACTAACTCGGCAAATTATTTTGAACGTTACAATCACAGTGTGATATCACTCATCTTTTTTTGGGTGGGCACTAATCTCTTCGTTTTGGAGGTGAGGCGGTGGAGTTCCGAAAGGCTGTACCACACTGCTTGCCATTTAATGAAGTCGAGAAATATTTCCACCCGGGAGGCTTTCGCCGTGTGACAGCGAGTTGGGAGGTGTTTGTACGCTTCACCTCGCTTTTGAGGGTCGCAGAAGTAACCCACCGTGTTGCACTTGCACCGTCGCACGTGTGTTTAAAAGCTCATTCCGGCACAGTCCAACTGGTGTTTCCTTGGGATTTACGTGGCAGATTAGTATTTTGCGTGTTACCATCGCAATGTGATATCACTGATCTTTTTCCTAGATGATCACTGATCTTTTTTTAGGTGAGAGACGATGGAGTTCCGAAATGTACGACCACACTGCTGGCCATTTAAGGAAGCTGGGAAATACTTCTACCCAGGGGACCGATCACCGCGGAGAGTTTTCGACGCATGAACAGTGTGTTTGTTTGTGATGATATGAATAGTGTCCTATAGTGGCAATGAAAGTACAGACGAGACGTGGCGATTTTACCGTCGTGGAAAACACTATAGTAATTGATATGATCCTTCGATTTCCAATGGACAGTGAAGATCGCTTTTAAAGCATCTACAATAGCTTGTTTCTTACTCCCTCTGTTCTTTTTTATTTGACACAGTTGACTTTTTACGTCAAACTTTCTAAAATTTGACCGTCAATAAATTTAAAACTATCTAGATTGACTATATAAAAATTATATCATTAGAATTGTCGTTGAAAATACTTTCATAATATTATAATTTTATTAGTATATCTTAATGTAAAAGTAATAAAAAATTATGGTCAAAGTCACATCTCGAAGACCGTGAAAAGTCAACTGTGTCAAGTAAAAAAGAACGGAGGGAATAGTTTGTTACTAAGAGCAGAGAGAATACTCAATATAATAAAAAGAAACAAGTATTCCAATGTATTATTTCTTAAGCTTGTGTCTAAGACTTTAATTGCTACAAATATGCATGATTCTTGATGATCAATAATGAAGTACAACTTTGTGGTCTACGTGTTTTAGCTCATTTATCATATCAATAATAAAGTCGGACTGCACAAATGATCGGGTGGATATTTTGTTTTAAGACAGTGGGACCCACAAAACGCGTTTTTAGATAACAAGCAAGTCTCCAATAGAGTATTTAGTTGTTTCTTTTGTCTTGGTATTAACAATTTGATAGTTTCTTCATCTAGAAACAACCTCATATTCACTCCTCACCTTCTCTCCTCCACATACCACATCACCTAAATACTGATGTGGTAACCCCTTAGTAACAGTTGACGTGGACTGTTGTAGATGCTCTTAATGTCATGCCATTTTAGGTCATTTGCATTGAATACTTTAACGTAGAGGATCTCAATCCTACTCTTCCCTTGGGAGTTTTACGATGATCAGCCCGTGTACGGACAGAGGAAAATGTGTGACTAACCCGTTCCAGCGCACAATTACGACGAACGGATGCAACGTTCGATCGATACCGACCGAGCTAACCCTTCTGAGCAAACGAGGAAGCCGGTACGGCGAATCCGTGAGCGTTAGGTTGGCGGGGTCTCTCCATGAACAAGGCAGCAAATAGCGAATAGTAGGAGCAGAGGGCCACTCGTATCTAACACGTGAATCTACTGTGTGTGTCGATCTGCATGCGTGTGTGTGTTGGTCCTGCGTCCAGATCAGCCGGACAAGAAAAACGTCGTACGTGAGAACCAGCTCAGGAAACTAGGAAAGGCCAATGTTGAAGCGGTCGACTGACCTGGAAAACGCTCGTATAACTCCCATCGTTAACGGTGTCAATAATTTGCTTTTGCTCTGTGTTTCTCCGATTTCGCCGTTGGATCCACGAGACGGAGGCGCGGGGTACTCTTTAATATTTATATTTTATAATTTTCCTTTGAAACAGGTCTACATGTCATCTAGAGTAGATTAAGGTATCATGTATTGTTTCGCGTGCACAACAGTCTCTTCACGAAGAGACGACATGCGCTCTCTCTCCTCTTCCTCTCTCATCCACGTAGGATTTTGTTAACATTGCATAGCTAAGAGACGACAATAAATACACTATTAGAGATGCCATAAGACCATTTCAATAAAGGGAATTACCACGTTTTACGTGGGAGCCAAACTGTTTCCGTTGAATTCTTGTGTTCTGAATAGAGCCTCGAAGCATGTCATCAATAGGTAACTTTTTTTGACCTCGCCAATAGGTGTTTATAAGATGCTTAAGCTAAAAAGCTGCATTTAAGCTATAAGCAAAAAAAAAAAAATTAAGCTTAAACAAACAGAGTCAAAGCCTTTCTGCTTTAAACTTCGCTTTTAATGGTTTGGCACGTTCGTGGATTTCGCACGACCACCTTTTGTTTGTGATCTAACACTTGAGATGATCTGACTCGATCACTTATAGATAATGATATGTTTGGTTTGTTATCAACGTGAATCAAATTATTTTTTTTGGTAATGTCAATGAAAATTAGCCATCATTTTGTTTGCTACCAATATTTGGTAATACCAACAAAAATTTAGTAACGTCAACAAAATTCAATGTCACACGCGGACAATCCGAATGTGAGGAAATCGCTCTCCAAATTTTTGGTAACACCAAAATTTTGTTTGGCCGCAATCCAAACAGAATTCTTTTTGCTAAATTTTGGCTATCTAAGTTTTGGCCATGTCAAATTTTGGCTTGATTCATTGGGGTCATAAATCAAACAACCTCAAGGACTTTGTTTGGTTCCAAAACCCTTTACGACTCCCAGGTGTTTGAATGGAAACAAATGACCAGGATTGAACTCGATCGCATGCATTTACTTCTGAATTCTAGCGATTAACACAAGCAAATATCATGTCAATTTTGAAAAGAAGTTTTTTTCAAAGACAACGAACGACCTTTCACAGGATCACTGCTCCATATTTTTCATGATGTCTCACCATATTGTGGGTTATATCACACACGCACATTTTTGGGGAGAATTAAACCAGGACAATCAACCTATTCAGGCCTCTCTGGACTATAGCCGTTCCATATTTTTTGTGCTGGCTCAATATTGTTGCGTAGGAATATCTATAGAGAATGAATTACTGATATTTTTAATTATGTCGCAGTTGAAAACTAGAGAAAACCTTCTATGCAAAACCTGAGGAAATGTTCTGTGCCACCCCTCTTACGGTGCTACCTTTATGTTACCTACGTGTAAAAGTTTACAAATAATCTTCAAAAAATTCGGAGATGTAGGAGAGGATATATTCTACACTCACGTAAAATTTTAGGATCAAATTCGATCACATTCGGAAGATACAAAACTGACCAGCTTAGTAAGAGGGGTAGCACATGCATATACTCTATTACATCAATCAATCTTAATTTTATATATGAGTTGCTGATCATTAAATATACTGGTAATTGTGATAACCAATTGCACGCTTATAAGAAACAATCTTAATTTTTAACAAAGAAGTTGACTTAATTGCTACTATGATCACATAGGTAGAGTGAGAAAGCAAGAACATTGTCACACAAAATTACACCTCTTAATTTATCAATCATCTCAACCGTTGATCTAAATCGAACAGCCATGAGGCAAATCCCTAAAGCCCTATGCTCATTGACTCGGGAACAGCGAGTGGCCCCCGCATGACGTCATCCACCACAAGCCCTTCCAAGCGCACGTGGGCCCACCATATCAGCGAACACGACCGTCACGGGCGAGTCGACGTCACGTATTGTTGTTCTGCATGTTTGGTTTGGTGCCAAATTTGCCATCGCAAGCCTCGCTGAAATTCGGTCATTAGATTGGCAACCAATGGTTTGACTAGACATTGACAAGAAAATGTTTTGGTCAGACGTTGGCTGTAATTTGGTCATCAAACTAGGGAGCCAAGGAGAAAATGAGCGAAACCAAAATTTTTGTATAGCTAAAACTTAGGTAAAACTAAATATTAGCAAAAAGAGTGTTATTAGGATCGTGGGCAAGTCAAATTTTGGTGTTACTAAAATTTTGTTAAGCGATTTTCTCACCCTTGAATTACCGTGTGTGATACTAGATTTCATTGCCATTACCAAATTTTGGTGGGTGTTACCAAATTTGATAATAAACCAAACATTATCCAATTTTCGTTGGCGTTACCAATATTTGGTTTAGTTTGCAAGGGTAGCAAACCAAACAACCCCAAGGAAATTATACCAATTTTGGTAAACCAAACATCGCCAACATTTGGCATCAAACCAAATTGGCCTAGGTTGCTCATCAACACAATTCCGTGCAGTACATATGTCACAGAGGAGTGCCTGAACTGTTAAACCACGTCGCTCGTTGTTGTGCCACATCGGATAGGACGCCCCGTTGGATCATCGAACCAGCCCAAAATTTCCAACCATATGGGTCGGACGTGAGACCTAGAAAAAGAAAGGAAGGCAAAAGGATCGAGAACCTATTGATCCTTAGTCTCGAGTGGATCGATCCTGCCTCCTCATTCCAACGCAGCGACGTGCACCCCTACCTCCTTTCCACGCTCGGCGCCGCTTGAGCCGTCACGTCCATCCTCCACCCCGATGCACCACCGCCTCCATCCCTACGCGCCGGCGTCGGGCCGAGCTAGGTCCAACCAGGACCATATCACTATTTATATGGTCGCGTTTTAGCCATTTTTATCGGGGTTACCATCCTCTGTTTCTGTTGAACTCCACCTTTCTAACACCTTAGTACACACTGTAGCCACTCGCTGTAGCCGCGATCACTAGGTAACCATGGCACAGGTACTATAGCGACGGATCGGAGTGTCCTCTACTGTTCCCCTCTGCCTTTTCTAACCCAGCGTCCCTTTCCTTTTAGTGGCATCTGCTGCATCACTGCAAACATTTTTTCCCCTTCTTATTTATTCATTTATTGCTCCAACCACTGTGTAACGTGACGCTAACTGGATCTTTGGATGTTTGCTTGCTGCTGTATTTGCCTGCGTCTCCTGGTTTTAGAGTATGTACAATGGTATAGATAGTTGCTATCTATAATAATTTTCTATATCACTTATAGACAGCATTAAAAACAGCTCATACAATGGTACAGACAACTGCTGTTTTTTTAGTTGTCTTTATAGAACACATAATCTTTTAATTCTTCTCTTGTTTCTTGTGCTACAGTCAACTACAGAATTGTAGATAGTACTTTTTCTCTTTTCATTTTTTTTCATTCACATAATTTTATGTAATAAAGACTATAGACGATTGACATAAACATGAACAGAGCGTTCGCTGTTTTTGGAGGCTTTTCGCCGGGGAACCGGCGCGTGCGTGCTTTTCGGGTGGGACAGGAGTTGCAGGACTTGCCGTAGGCTGCGGTAGACAGGAAATCTGATACGGAATTTTGACCTCCGTGTTTTATCTGTAGGAGCTGCCAATACGCGATTACTTCAACGAATTGTGGTACTAGTACCTGTTTTGTGACGGACGGCTGACGATAGACTCAGGCATTGTATGGACTAACTGGAGTAGCTGTCGGTGGATTCAGATCCTCTGTGTTACTGGAAGGTTGATTGTGTGAACAATGTTATGTGAGTGTGTGAATATTACCCTGCAGTGATGCTGTAGTAAATAATGAAGCAACAATAAAATATATGCTGCAATGGTTTTACTGTAGTAAAAATACTGTGACTATTGATCTTGATCTTTGATTTTTTTGATCAGACGGTGTAGATTGCTTCGTAATATCGTACACTGTATATCATCTGTATTGTATTCTTTAACGCATAGGATCTATTTCCGCTCTTCCTAGGCATGCAGAGGTCATTCATTATTTGGAACAAAAGAATCCCATATGGCTTTATTGGAATTCCACCGTTCAAATCCCTTCCTTTCAGGCTTGTTTTGATCGTGGAAATTTCCTGTATTGATGGGAGAGTTAAATTGTTTTCTATAAAATTACTGTATTCAAAACAGGCCATCATTATGGGAAAATCACTTGAAAAGATGACATATCAGTAGAACTAGCCGAGTGTCCGTGCATTGCAACGGATCTCAAATAAATATATATAAATTCTAAACTTGGAAAACCAATATACATAAGATAATTATCCCTGTATCTAAAAATTATATACATAATTCGCATCCTATCAACAAGCTACAAAAAGTCTTATCATAAATCACATACGTAAATGATATAATTATCCACATAAGATCTTTATAGTAACATATCTATCCACAAAAGAACTCACCAACTAAAAGATGAGAAAGTAGATCACCACCAAGTGCTTTTTTTTATAATAGTAAAAATAAAGATTACTACGGCTTGTTCTTATCTTCTCGTTGCCTTTTGCAGTAATTGATGCTTCTCGAGGTCAGTACAGTAAATAAAAACCCCGAGACAAAGTTTGCAAATTTGTGCCTTAAGACGAGGATCTTGGGATTTGTAATTTTGACCGGACCAGCTTCGAGTCGTTCAACGGACCAATTAATCCCAAGCAATTTCTTCGGAGCGCACAATACCTGTATTGTGCACTATGGATGTGTTTAAATAGCGGTGACGTCGTGCAGATCACCGGTTAGCGTAGTTTCTGAAGAAACCTAGGGAACACCAATCTCGGTATTGGCATCTCAATTTCAGGGCTGCCAATCTTTTCGCCAATCTTCCGTTTTTTCTTCTCCTTATCATGGATCGTTGCTTGAAAAAAATCGACAAGTGTGAAATCTTTGCTTGAGCAGAACAGCTGGTCAGCACTCCATCTGTTACTTCTCTAATAAAGAGTTCATGTGAAATTGCCATATTTCAAGATTGATACTGAATTTTTATGGTGGGTAACATCGTCCATTTACCAAACATATTTTTTTTTCCCTAGGGCCAAACACACATTGAATCGACGACTACTAAACTCTGTTCATAGATGGAGCTTAGCTTCCCTGCAAAGCGACTTCTTAAAGAAGCGGATGAACCAAGAGGGGTTTCAACTTTAGACTTTTAGTACAAAACTGGTGCTTAACCTTCTGTAAGAAGCCCAAGGAGAAGTGTCTTATTTGAAGAAGCTTAAGGCCTCGTTTGGACGGCTTCTGCTGTAGCTTTTCCATTCGAGAAGCCAGAAGCCATTCCAAACACCTGGTTTCCCGACTTGCTTTTTAGAGAAACCGAAAGTTCCTCGTAACTAGAAGAAGCCAAAAGCCACAAGCTGCCCGGGTCAGCTTCCCGTGGCTTTTGCGGGTTGGAATTAGATCTTTACCCTTGAAAGTTCAAGTTATTTGCCCACCCTGTACTAGGTATAAAAGCCCAACCTACACCCCTCCCCACTCCATCCATTCGGTCCACGGTCCATCCGCCTCCCGCCGGCGTCGCCCGCCTGATGAATCATCAAGCATCTAACATTATCTCGTGCTAGATTCTAAATTCTTCTTCAATTGATTCCTTCCTACTGACGTGTATGCTTGTATCTAGCTCAAGTTTGTTCATCTGCACTAAATTGAATTGTTGAATGCAAAATTAACTTGTATGGATGTTTTTTTTAAAGAAAATTATGTAATTTTTTTGAATCCTTGTTCAAGTATTCCAGTGTTCAATTAACTTGGCAACTATGAATGTATTATGTTTAACGTTTAGATTTATATTTGTATGTCACGTACAATAAATAAATAAATCAAATCTACTCATAATGTCCTTCAAACAACATCAAACAAGTCATTATTTGTCTTATAGACATTCCAGACATTTTTTAACTCAAAACAGCCAGTCAGTCTGACTAGAAATCAGACTGCCAAACATCAAACGTCTCCAGCTGAGTAATCGATTATGCATCCCAACCGAAAGCTGTTTTTTCTACGTGACATGCCAAACACCCTAAGCATCAGCAGCTATCAACTGAAGCTGAAGTCGCCCAAACACTCAAACAGTACCTAACTTTTGCCTAGATCAGTCCCTCAGTTAATCTCTCTCCCTCTCAAAGAGGAGAGAAGATAAGGAGAGGCAAAACTGGTCCCATCCGTCCTTCTAGTACCAGCCAAGGGTCGGAGCACCAACCTCTGCATCCTAGAAACAGCCCAGCCACCGGAGTCCGGACACCGTTAACGACACAGACCTGCGGCACACTAGATCCATCCGGCACACATGCAACCAAGCTGGAGTAAGTAGGACGGTGCGACGCAACAGATCCAGAGGCGTTGCTCTTGCAGGTCGCCTCGCTCGCTCGCGTTGCGCGCGCACGCGCTCGTCCGCCTCCACGTGACGCGGCCGACCCGATCGCCGCCGCGGCCGCCGGCAACTCGCCATGCCCGTGCATAGGGATCTGCTCAAGTCAATGGCAATATGTTTACTACTTGATCTTCTTCTCTCTTCATGCCAAAGCGACGACGCGACGCGACGCGACACATGCTCTGTTCAAAAGCGCAGGCTGGAAGTAGTACCAAGGACCAAGGGAAGGCAGTTCACATGTCACGTCGGCCGCTGCGGTTACAGCGACGCAGTCTGCCCTACACGGTCAGAAAAGCTTGGCTAGCTTGGCCAGGCACAGCGATCTTGATCACGATGTTTGTTACGAGTTTTGGGGCTCATATGTTTGGCGTCGATATATCAATTCTAGCTCTTTCAGAGAGAAAAAACAAAAACAGTACTATCAAGTTATTGGTGGATGACACGTGTTCTCTTTCATGTCCTCATCGAGCACGTGCTAGAGAGGGCAGTTTTCTACTGTATCACACTGTTCATATGGCCCTTTCGGCCCTTTCTTAAGCCTTCGCCCTTCGCTGGGGACAAGCGCTGTAGCACACTTCGCCGAGTCCATGCAATGGCCGTGAGGACGAGCAACGTAGCACATTTTTTTTCCCGATTCCTTGCGGTGGTGATCACAGTGGGGTACAGACGAGGGCACGTATTGTCTACCGATAACTTGACACCATCACTCTCTCTCCCCTAGCTGTCCTTTTTCTCAAGGCCCAAGAAATGCCAACTCCACTTCTGCTTGTTCCTTCTGGCTTTAAGGGATAAGAAAAGTGAAGCTGAGCAAGAGTCCATGACCATGATCATCTCACTGCAACTTCGGGTAGGGTTGGGTCACTTTCAGTTTCTTGACGAGTGTGGGAGGCCCAAGTCCTCAGATACAATCATGGCAGTGTCATCACTCACTCACTCACGAGTCAACTTCCAGTAATGGGTTGCTTTGCTTCGGTGTCGGATCTAATGATCTCTGATCTCAGGTCATAAGGAACAACACGGGATCAGGATTTCTCTCTTTTCTTGACGACGCGGTGTGAAAGAATGGGATCGTAGATTGCTGTCATCATTACAACGCAATACCTGTCGGCAAGGAGAGAGAATGTACAATGCTGCGATGCAGTATCCCCACCCACTTTTGTGGGAGGGCAATACAGGGAGTATCTCGGACCGGGCCGGCAGGCAGAAGGGATGACTTGAGCCTTTTGGTTTGTTGTACTGTACTCAGGCTTCAAAAAGAATTGGTGTCAATCTGACGAATTCAGCAATCAGCATTCGTCTATCGACACTGCTTTGGAGGCGTCGAGATAGTTCAATCGGCAGGTGCCTAGGAGGAACTCCGGGAGCTCTTCGTGCGTGTTGCCCTGCATGAGGCAAGGAAGGAGGAGTTCTTTTGTGATACTTCACTTGATTGGTGCTTACTGATCAGATTTATTCTCAATCTTGAGTAGAATAGGAACAACAAACTCGCGTGTGACAACGTAGTTAGATATGCGCCGATTACCTGTACCAAGAAGGCCATCTCAATCACCAGGTTGTTCAAGTAGCCAAGCACAAGGCTCACTACGCCTCGTGCCACTGTTGATGAGCCTATATCAACTCCAAGCTGAAAAAATAGATTTAAAGATGTTCAGAGCTGAATGTCCCAATCAGCATAGATTCATTAGGTCACAAGCAATAATGTCAGGAAATTAACAGTTACTCCCTCCAGTCACAAAAGGAAGTGTCCTACAATGCGTGTAGTCAAATCATATCAATTTTGACCAAAGATATATCTAAAATATGTAGTTTGGATATACGAAAAGGGTACGAGTAAATTTGTCACAAAAAAAACTTTTATAACATACACTTTTATAATTTTTTTCGAAAATATAATGATAGAATCTAGTAGTTAAAATGACATCTTGTTGACTTGGAAAGGTAAAAAACGATTTTTTTTTTGTGACCAGGGGAGTATAACCCAACGAGCGTGTAAAGATTACAAGCAACCTCTAGAATCTGTGTTAATCTTATTGTAGATTGTGGTAAACGAAATTAACAGTTAGCTTGAGTAGCAGTTCAGTCAGATTCTGCTCCTTGTTGGAACCTTGAAAGAACATCAAATCAGTAAAAGACAATAGTATCAACCGACCATTCAGAATGAAACATACACTAAAAAAGCTGAATCTGGATGATAGATCATAGAATAAAATGAGAGAAGCTGATATGGTAGTATTACTACATCGGTTTTGCTAGTTTTAAGTTCTCTGAAATTTTCTTAAGTTTAAGTCACTTGTTGTGATCATTGGATTTGTGTAGAGATTGGTGTATCATATGATTGGATATTGATCTAATGGTCACAACAAATGACTTAAATTTAAGAAAATTTCAAGCAACTTATGAATAGAACAGTCCCTTACTACATATGACATGCTTAGGGCCTACCTCCAAATAGTTGATTCCGCGGAAGTAATTGATTTCTAGTGCTTGACCAACCAAACAAGCTTTCTTGCCCACACTCTGCTTCACAATCCAAGATCCCTGAATGGACACATATTCCAAACGTAAACCATTGACATTTTACTAAGTAAAGCTTAACATGAATCAAGTCAAACTCGTAGCAAAAAATAGGTACCTTCGAGATGTAAGGGATGAGTTTGAACCTTGAATTTCTGAATGCATCATCTCCATTTACAAATCTTTCGAGTAGAGGAACCTTTTCCAATGGGGTGTCCATCATATAATACAAAGCTAAGCTGTATGTAGTTGAACCAGGAACCTGTATCCATCAGGGTTATAAGTAAAAGACGTTTCTTGTTGCATAGCATATGAGCCCTTGACACATGTATAACGCAAAAGAAGATCTCACCTGTATGTTTACAATGAAGAAAAAATTGTTTGCCCCTTGTGCTGCATATTTCTGCAATAAAAACCACGGTAAAATTCTTTGTTCCATTTGCCATTGAAAGCAAATTAATGGCTCTAGCAGAAGATACCTGGACAAGTCCTCCAGGATGACCAGCAAGATCATCCTCGCGCTTATCAGATTTTATCCAATCAGCACCTACCATTTGCATCAGGGTACTAGTTGCCTTGATCTGTCAAAATTACAGAAAACTGCATCATTATGGATGGAAGGAGCACACCAACCCAGACTACCAATATGAAACATTACTATTCATTCTAACAAGGTGCTTGAACAGAAGCAGTCCTTATTCCTATTTTCCCCAAAGAAGGAACACAACTCCTTATTTCCCAAAGACCAAAAGCCAAAAGCCATGCATCATCCTAGCCTAGTGAGTCAGACTAAGAATCAGACCCACGCTAAGTTACCTTTTGACGATCAAGCAAATATGATTCTCCACGGATTAAGAATGTTGTAGGATCTGTCATTGCCCAAGTAGAAGGCATTGTATAGCTCGAATCCTTCGGAAGAGTATATCCATAGGAACACGGTCCATTGTCAGCGTCAGCATCAGCAGCTCCCTGTAAGTCAACGTATCCTCTCTTTTGGACTAGAATAGAGGAAATGGGAGAAAAACTTAGAATAGAGGGAAAATAGAAACACTGACAATTGGACAGTAGCTGTAACACACCTGCAAGATCATGCAACCTTCTTACAAAGACAGCAGCAGTGGACAATTTAGCATGCCATTGGTCCTGCGATGTCATGCCAAATATTAAGACACATGAAATATAACATTGATTTAGGAATTCTGGCCTGGTTCTCTGAATTATGTTAACATCATGTCGTTCTTTGTAATTAAATTGTGGTTCTTACCTCAGAAAATGCCCCAGCTTTTCAAGTACAAGCATATTTTGGCATGCTAAGACCATGGTGCAGAAAATAAATAATATGTTTATACTGTATGACTGAGTGTTTGTTCGTGCAATATAACTTAGAGAAACATGCCCGATATCTTCCTTTTTATGGTTGAAAAGAGAGAAGCTATAGTATGCGCTAAGATACAAAAGTTGCACTTGCGACAAGTCTACAGCTAAACTATTAAATATGGACAATTTTCTGGGTAGTTTGAGGTTATTAACCTTTACATTTCAGTGCTAAAAGATTGCAGCATACTAATACAAACAGACATGATCTACAACCAGTAATTCTAAAGATGAGATGGAACATTACTGTCTTAATCAATAAGAACAGTAAGTTGATTGCTTAACATCCTTCTATCATGAAAACACAGAATGCAGTCCTGTATGTGAAGAACTCACCACAGCATGTGTGCTCTCATCAGAAGGCCACATAGCTTCTCTCTGATCATATTCTGATTCATCTGGGACATCAAAGAACTCATCCGCTGCATCATTAAGTTGAACGAAGGAACCAGAACTGCTTAAGTGCCTGTTAGAACCACCCTGCGATCCTTCTGTAGGACCCTCAAGCCTGTTGCTCCCATTTGTGGAGTGCATTTCTATCTGTATCCGCTCATTTTCACCCTGTGGCAGCCCCATATCCCTTGTCAACTCACCCGATGAGAACTCCATGCAAGCACAGTTTCCATTTTTTGCTCGGAAGAATTCTCGTAGGGCTGCAAACAAATATAAGTTGGCTTAGAATATTGTTGATATTTGCAGGAACAAGGCTTGAAAAGCGCATCAAGCATTGGTTTGTTGATCTATCACAAGACGTACCTGCTACCCTTCCTAGCATACGTATAGTGATATGTTTTGCGGAAGAAGTAAACAGATAAGACTTCCAGAATTTCCAGTCTATTGCAAGCATATGCTTCACAACTGATTGTCTTCCTTGGTTGACTGGCGATATTACATATCCTCCACCTATTATTCATAAAAGCACATATTGGTTCAGTATAAACAGAAACAATAGCCGGTCTTTAGCTCTCGCGAGATTCAACTGAAAAATAAAGCATACATTACTTTTAAGACATGCACGGATATGGCCTCTCTCAGGACGACATTTGTAGTGGAAAACAGAGTGGTATAGAATAACTGAAAGATCAAGAGAAGTGTCAGGTATAGACCACGGCAAGCAGATTATTTATCATTTTCTGTCAACAATCGTACCATAAGTTCCATCATCTTCTCTCCTCCAATATCGTCTAAGTAACAGATCTCTCTTTCCCATTCCCCTGAAAACTAAATATCATACTAATATACTATTATAACTTAACAATAAAGCGTGTATATCAAAAAGCAGGATAGATCCAGCACCAGACCATGGTAACCAGTCGTCTCTTAATTTCTTGTGGATTATGCCTGTATGGCCATCTAGATGCTCAACCACCCTTCCTTCCCGCAAACAGAAGTCCCACCTACAAAAAATCTGACAGGTTGATTGCTGGAAAAAGAAACACACTTACTCACATAAAAAGTGCTTGTATAGTAATTTCATTCATTTAGTGACATTCCATATGTACCGCCTAAATTTATTATCAGGAGAATTCTACAAGTAACCTGCCCCTCCCCCTCCCAACCCAAAACACCAAGCAACATTTCCCCTACCGTACGATGATAGCCTTGCCCACCAAAACTCCACTTGCACCAGGTGCACTGTACCCCTCCCTCTTAATGTCATAGGCACATTAAACTTTCGTGGGCCACAACATATGACGCCCAAAGAAGTTGAATTGGCCTCTCTTGCTGCCACTGGGTTATCGCTTGAGGCTACTATTAGGATTATTACCTTTGTACTCCTGTACCTGTACATGGCTATATATATGAAAGGCACCCCTCATACCTGAGCGTGGTGATTCCCCCAATCTATTTCTACATGGTATCAGAGCAACTCTGGGCCAAACCCTAGCCCACCCCCGCCGCCTCCCCCCTTACGGCCGGCCTCTCCCTCCCAACAAACCTCAACAAACCCCACCGGCCGGCTTCCTCCCCCTGCTCATCCCCACCGCCCCACCACCTCCCGGCCACCCGCGCTGCCACCGGCCGGCTGCCTCCTCGCGCCACACCGCGCGCAGACGGCCGCACCCCCACCTCCGGCCTCCACCGGCGCTGCAGAACCGCACGGCACCCCAACCCCCTAGCCTGGCCGCCTCTCCTCCGGCGACCACCACCAACCGGCGCCACCCTCCTCCTCCCACCGGCCGCACCCTGCCTCCCTGCCACCGGCGCCACCAATCCCCACCGCGCCACCTCCTCCCTCGCTTCCCCACCGCCGCACCCCATCTGCCACCGGCGCCACCAATCCCCACCGGCGCCACCTCCTTCCCCTAGCCTTCCCCTCACCGGCCGCACCCTCCTCCTGGCCCCCCACCCACCGGCGCCACCTCCACGCCATGGCGACGTCCTCCTTGTCATCCAGTGCTACCATGGCCTCCACCGGATCAGACGTCGCGCCGCCCATCTTCGTCGCCCCATACGCGACGATCGCCGTCAAGTCGCACGTTCCGGTGACCCTGGAGTTGAAGCGTCCCAACTTCAACCGCTGGTCCTCGTTCTTCCTCTCCCTGTGCGGCAAGTTCGGGCTCCGCTCGCACGTTGACGGCTCCACCGCGGCACGCCCACACGATGCTCAGTGGGCGATCGCCGACTCCTGCGTCCACAGCTGGCTACTCGGCTCCGTCGCGGATGATGTCCTTGGCCTCGCCCTCGCGCCTGACCAGACTGCCCGCTAGCTTTGGGTCGCCATCGAAGCTCTCTTTCAGGCGAACAAGGCTTCCCGCGCCGTCTTCCTCAGCCACGAGTTCCACTCCATGGCGCAGGTACTCTCCATTGACGAGCATCGCGGAAGATGAAGGCCACCGCCGACGCGTTGCGTGGCGTTGGCTACGCCGTCCTCGACTCGCGGCTCGTCCTCAACTCGCCGCGCGCCTCAACCCGCGCTTCTCCAAAGACTCCGACAACATCGCCGACTCGATCCGCCGCCCAACTTCGCCACCGCCCGCGGGCGGTTACGAAGGAACTCCGCCTCGCCAACGGCCAAGGTCGTCACCGAGATCGCGCTTCACGCCGGCACCTCGCCTGCGGGCGGCATGCCACGCCACGCTACGCCACGGCACCAGGCCGGCGATCACGGCCACGAAGCGCTTCTTCTCAGCGGGCCAGGCGGTCGGCCGCCGCCAAGCGCGTGGCGGCGGTCACGACGAACAACCGCAATCGGAAGAAAGGCGCGGCGCAACTACGAGCGGCGGCGGCAGAACCGCGCGCACTCCCGCGGCCGCCTCGATGTGCTTCACTCGGTGAGGCGCGTCAAAGCAGCGATGGCGACCGCGCGGCGCGCCGCAGCAGCCGTGGCGCCCATCACGGCCGGCATCTGGCGCGCACCGCAGCCCACACCGCTTTGCGCCACCCGCCGGCGCCACGCCGCCTCGTCGCCGGCCGTCGCGCACCGAGCACCGGCGGATGGGATCGATCCGTCTCGCCACCGCTCAACCAAATGACGCCAGGCGCCAACAATTGGGTACTGACACCGCGCCACCGCCACATGTCGTCATCGGATGGTATATCGCTCTCCGCCTACCTCAATACAATTCCTTCATCACCGTAGGCAATGGCAAGCACCATCCCCATTTCCGTCGTGGCACATCCACCTTACCATTCTTGGCACCGATTTTCACCTCGAACGTCCTCATTGCTCCCGCCTAGTGCGCAACTTGCCGTCTGCTCGCCGCCATACTCGTGATAATAAGTGTTCTATTGAGTTTGACGCTTTGGGTTTTTCATTGAGATCCACGGACGGGCGCGTGATTTTTATTTGCAATAGCCGCGGGACCTCTACACCATTCCTTCGTCCACGCCCCACGCTTGCGGCCTCGCCACCTCGCCCACCCCGTGGCATCATCGCATTGGTCACCCGGTCTTTCCGCCTCGCCAAACTACAACACATGTCGGTCATAGCTTGTAATAAAAGTCCGCGGTCCTTGTGTCATGCACATCGACTTGGCAACACACGCACCCTTTAGTAGTTCCACGTCTGTCACTACTACTTCTTTTGCTTTACTTCATCGTGATGTTTGGACATCTCCGGTCCTTAGCGCTCCGCTATAAATATTATCTTGTGTTACTTGATGATTACTCTCATTTTTGCCGGTCGTTCCTTTACGCCATAAATCGATGTACAACGTCATATTGTCGATTTTGTAGCTTTTGCCCATACGATTCGGCATTCGCCCAAATCTTTGCCAAGCCGATAACGCACCGAATTCGTCAACAATGCCATCACTACCTTCCTTACTAGTCGCGGCATTGCCTTACGTTTTCGTGTCCGTACACCTCGCCACAAAGCGGCAAAGCCGAGCGCCTACTGCACTATAAACAACACCATCCGCACCTGTTGATTCATGCATCCATGCCTCCACCCTACCGGGCCAAGCCCCGCCGCGCCACATATGTGCTTAACCGCGCCCGCCCTCCTCTCAGACATCACAAGATCCCTACCAGCTCTGCACCACAAACTCCGGATTATTCATCCTCCGTGTGTTCGGTGCCTCTGTTATCCGAACCTTAGTGCCACGACACCTCACAAGCTCTCCCTCGCTCGACTCCATGCGTGTTTCTTGGTTACCCTCCTCCCACAAGGGATACCGTTGTTGGATATGTCCAACCGTCGCATTATTATCTCACGTCATGTTGTCTTCGATGAGTCGTGTTCCGTTCGCTGGGCACCCTCGGCGGCCTCGTGCCGTCTTCATCTGGATTTTTGATGCGGGGACTATCTTCAACGACTAAGCTCCGCCTCTTGGCGTTGGCGATCACGTGTTGCCTCGGTTGCTCCTCGTCGGCGAGGTTGAGCAACCGGACCTCCGGACCGCCATCATCTACGCCGGTCCCTGCGCCGACGGACGACTAGTCGGCGCCGACCGCCGCTCGCTGCGGGCGGCGCCTGTCGCCCTCGCTCACGGCCGACGCCCGGCCACGCGCTCACTTTGCGGCGGCGCGTCCATCGTCTACCACGGCGGCCGCGCCGCCCCGGCGCCCCGTGTCCCGCCGCCTGGGTCGCTCCGCCGCGGCGGCGTCCCCATCGTCTACCAGGGCGCGATCGCCGCCGCCCGCGCCCGTGTCCCCGACACGTGTGCGCCCGGTGCGGCGACATCTTCGCGCCCTACGACGCGATCTCGGTCGGCGACCACGTCCCGCCCACGCCTCAACCTCTCCGCCACGACGGCCTCGCCGATTCGGCGAACTACCGCGCAGCTACGCCGTCCGTCCCGATTGGCGCGGCTGCGATGGCGGAGAGTACAAGGCTCATGGACAACGGCACTGGCGCCTCGTTCTCGACCGCCGGTGCTAATATTGTCACAGAAAGTGGTCGACAAGCACAAGTTCCACTCGACGGCTCCTGGCGGCACAAGGCTCGCTGGTCGTGCGAGGCTTCTCCCAAAGCCGGTGTCGACTCGACGAGACTTTCGGCCGGTTGTCAAACCGCGACGATCCGCACCGCCTCAACGATCGCGACCTCGCGTGCTCGCCTATCCATCACTCGATGTGAAGAACGATTCTCCACGGCCACCGAGGAAATCGTCTCGCCAACACCGTCGGGCTTCATCGACCCGACAACCCCGACTATGTTTGTCTTCTGCAGAAGTCATCAGACGGCCTCAGCGAGCTCCCGCATGGAACCGGCGATTCGCCTCGTACATCGCGCGACGGCTTCATCGACCAAGTCCGATGCATCTCTCTTGTTTACAAAGATGGAGATAGCGCCGCCTACCGCTTCAGACGTCGACGACATCATTCTCACGGCCTCGCCCCCGATCGCTCCAACACATCATCGCGCGCTTTCACTGAGTTCGCCATGACGGATCTCGGCGACTGCACCACTTCCTCGGGATCTCGTGGCGCGCGGCGATGGCGGGCCGTTCTGCCGCGGCGTCGACGCTGTCGACCTACTCCAGCGTCGGCCGCATGTCCGAAAGTGCCACCCGACTCACGACACGGCGGATGCTCGAAGCAAGTCGCCGGCCACCGACGCGCGCTCCGTGGCCGACCTCTCCGAGTACGGAGTCTCGCCGCGCACTCAAGATTTCTCCCCGACACGACCCGATCGGCCTATGCCGTTCGGCCAGGTTCGCTTGTTCATGCATGATCCCGTGAGCGCACTCGCGCGATCAAGCGCGCATCTGCGCGATGCGTCAAGGGTTCACTTCTGCTGGTCTTCACCTCGGCGTCGGCACCGTCAACCGGATCATCGCCTACTCGATGCCGATCGGGCGGGCTGCTCGACACGCGCGCTCCACCTCCGCCCGCGCCTTCCTCGGCGACAACCGGTCTCTCAGTCGTCCAAGCGCCGGACCACGGTCTCCGCTCCGGTCTTTGGCGAATATCGTCTTGGGCGCATGTCGTGGCCGAGCTTCGCCGCCGCGACGACTTCTTCAGGAACTACACATCTCGGTCACTACCGCGACGGTCGTCTTCTGCGACAATGTCAGTGCTGTCTACATGACGGCCAATCCTGTCCATCATCGTCGTACGAAGCATATCGAGATCGACATCCACTTCGTCCGCGAGAAGGTTGCCTTGGGCCAGGTTCGAGTACTACATGTTCCCTCGACACACCAGTTCGCGGACATTATGACCAAGGGTCTCCCTGTACAGTTGTTTACTGATTTCCGGACCAGTCTGTGCGTCCGTGATCCTACCGCTACGACTGCGGGCGGGTATTAGGATTATTACCTTTGTACCCCTGTACCTGTACATGGCTATATATATGAAAGGCACCCCTCATACCTGAGCGTGGTGATTCCCCCAATCTATTTCTACAGCTACACTTAGGTTCCTAGTCCTCAAAGCAGTTGACCAAACTATAGATTGGGAATCCTAACAAATTACACGACCCAGCTCTTGAAAAGCTTCCTAATTTAGGAAGCTCATATGAATTGTTCATGCCAAGTTTGAGTGAGTCTGACATTATTATTACCTTATGTAAATGCAACATATCACAATACTATATGGAACTAACGTGAAAATACTTAACAACTTAAAGTTTCCAGCATATTCCATAACTTTTATAAATAGATAATTGAATTCGGTGAAACAAGCTTGACGGGGTAATTTTTTCTTCTTCTTTCACAAGATAGCTGAATTACAAGGTGTTCCTCAGTGGAGTCACAATTCCCCCCTTCATATTGTCTGCATTGCATAAGCCCCAAACTTTTGCGGCTTATATACTCGCCAGTCGTCACTATAGCCTACATCCAACATTCATCATGATAGACAGTTTTTGCTGGGTTTTTCATGTTTCCTTTGGGCAGCAAATCATACAACTTCAGAGTTCAGACAGTATAACATAATGCTGCTTGCGAGGACAGTAACGTATGCTGCCGTTGTTGTAATAATTATTTTTTTCTTCCTTTCCGTTTTCCTACTTTGGATGCTAATGCATTTTTTTTGTAAAGGTACAAGTAAACAGTGTACCATACAAAATTTAAGAGAGGGAACATCTATCTTACTCAGATCTTGATTGACCAAGAGACATTACAGTCTGGAAGACAGCCTCGGAATTCGCATCAACAACACCAACTGCCATTATAGCCGGATGATCATCCCAATACTGACGAGAAAAGCAAAATCATTGTGAATATAATAATCCATCCATACAGGACATTGTTGTGCACAAGAAATACCTTCCCATGAGAGTCACCGTCCTTTGCCTCGGTAAACAAACGTAATCCTAAACGCAAGGAAATCGAAATTTAGCAGAAATTTCAGAAATGATTGGAAAAATAAAGCTTTATACTCACCATTTTTACAGCCAAATATTGTCCATGGAGAAGGCGCAATAACATCAGATGCCATTGGATCGTTATGAACAGAAGAAAATACAGTCCAATCTAGTAGAATTCACACATAACAGAAAACATGAGAAAAAAGGCGCTAGAGAGCACTAAGAAAATTCTCTGCTTAAGGGCATTTACATATAGTAAGGTAATTAATATATTAACTCCGCCTGTGTAGTTTTTTACGTATCCTATCCCAAGCTAGAAAAAAGGAGGATTATGTTAGGCTCGACGAGCCAACGCAAAAATCAAGCCACCTTTTCATAGAATGAAGCCCAAAATTGAAGTCTATTCCAATTTGTTTGGGACCAAAGGTTTTGTTGTTGTTGTTCTTGTGAAGGTAGTTAATATATTCAGTAAAATTACTAATCCCACCATAAATGATAACAACATATGATTTACCTATTGAGTGCATGCGGCGGCTTAACCTGCAACGATGTAGTAGACAATTAGCCAACAGAACTAGTATGGGTACTATCTTATTATATAAACATCAGTACAAGTGATGAGTAAAAATGAAATTTCTATCAAAAACTGGTCAACAGAGCATAGAGCATAAAACTGTAAAGGTTAGCAGTCAAACTCAGATCAAAGCATCCGTGTATAAACATTTAAGAAATACACCAAAACATGTGTTGACATATGATTATTTTCTTTTATAGAAAATCTGTTCATAAGAAGTTATATCTAGACATCAATATTTCCTTTTAGCTCTTCATTTCTTGAAGCAAAACTAGCAGACTTGAAAGCATGAGCGTGCGTTGCATCCCATTTAAGCAGTATAGCCATCTGTTTCAATTTAAACTAAAATATCCCATGGCATTTAATACCACCGTAACTACACGATTTGTTTCAGGCACTAACAAGAGATCTCTAACTTGCACAAAAGAGAGTAACATAATAGATATTTCAGACACCAAATTGTCAATGTGTGGTGGCTCAAATATCTAACAATACCCTTTAGAATATGCATGTCATTTTCAATGACAAAAGGTATAACAAACAGGACAAGAAACTGAGTATACTGAAGTAAAATAACAAAAACCGACCTAATTGCATGAACATTAGCCAACACGTAACAAAGGTGTGTACCTCCAGTCCATGTACTTCTTTTTTAAGTGACATTTTTTACTTTTCACGGTATACGATATGACTTTGACCGTTAATTTTTGTAATTTTATCTTATTATATGCTAATAAAATTAAAATATTATGAAAGTATTTTTAATGACAAATTTAATGATATAGTTTTCACGTAGCCAATCTAAATATTTTTAAACATATATGTGGTCAAACTTTAGAAAGTCTAAAGTTTGACGGCACGGATCCTAGAGTATCACTTAAAAAAGAACGGAGGGAGTACTAAATAATCAACAAGTTTGGACTGCATATCTTACCTGAAAGCCTGCCATCTTCTATGTGAACAAGCAACAACATGCTTATCTTTTCTCGGGGACTGCTCACAGTACAAAAATCATGTTAGTGCTTTTGTGAGCATAATGATAGTGAAAACAATAAATAAGGAAAACTGGTACCTTTAAGGCAGACTCCATTAAGCACCTGATCCACCTAGCTGCTTCTTCTGAGCTTCTAGCGCCCAACTGAAAAGCATTGGTCAATGCCTCAATGGATACCAAAATAATCTTATTATGACAAACAGAGCAGAAAAGTATTAGCCACAAGGTCAGGTAAATGAGTTATCACTAACGCTTACCTTAAGTTGATCATAATGGTTAGAAGCATTGTAAAGTGTGAATATGTAAAAAACCTGTCAACAAAAAGATGAAGATGCTCAAAATATTGTCTCTGTAGATTTTTGGTAAAAATGTAAAAAAAAAAAGAAGAGCTTACACTTCTATGTACGCTTTCTCTCCCATTGTCTGTGACACGTATACAAGAGTCAATTATTGCACTTCTAACAGGATCCTGTACCCAAAAGGGGAAAAGTTGAGCACAAAGCATGGTATCACGTTCAAAAAAAACATATCAGTGGAGCAACCGAAGTTTGCTGCAAAAATTGAAGGTATCGGACCAATGTTTATATTGCATTCATTTGGCAACTGAAAGCTTGGTATCGCTTATGTGCGATCACTACGCCATTCCAGTTTATATTTGCCAAATCAACATGTTGCAATACTTGTCCCTTACTCTTTCCTCCAAAGACAAAGTATTTTTCTTCCTTTGTGGGCATAATTCAGTCACATAAAAATGACTTTCCGGTTCCCTCCAAATTAACAATAAGAGCGACAACCAATGCAGCAATCACATACTTCGATTGTACAGAAAGTTCCCAAAATATGATCCTTCTAAGCTCGCATCGCATTGACAGAAATGGAAGCCACTCAACAGTTCACCGAATGGCACGTAATCCCAGATGCCATCTTTTACCTTCAAAATTTTAAAACCACCTCTTGCTCGATTCTGCTACTGCCCACCTGATCCGCGTCCTTCCTGCATATTACTAAATTAACAAGGTTTGCTCCTAATCCGTCGCGTAAAGCTAGGTAATCCTTCCTGTCCCAGCAACCATTGCTCCATAAAACGGCCTTGAAGTGAACCTAACGCAGCAACATGCCAAACTAACGCAAAAATCATCGCGGACAGCGCACCGGATGAGGTCGTGCCACTCCAAGCATCCTGTTCAACCAAGCTAGTAGCTTTTACGGACAGAGGTAAAATCCGAAGATCCCGAAGAACAATAGAACTTCACACACGCGCAAATGGAACTATTGCGCTCTGCATCAACCACACGACTTCGCGGCGCATACATAATTGGCATGCATTTATCTCAACCTACCGCTCGTAAAAAAAAACAGGAAAAAAGATTAACCCCCGTCGGACACTAGGATCGCGAGCGATTCCAGTTCGAACGCCGCAACAGCGTATCATTCGCCACGGGAATAAAATCATCCAAAAACGGATTGAAAATTCACCAGATGCCCTAGGATCCCACAAAACGCCAGAAATGTCACCAAAACCCCCCCCCCCCCCCCCCCAAAAAAAAAGCCCAAAAAAACAGAGGAGGGAAAAAAAAGGGCGAGGCACCTCGCGCTTGGAGCTGGAGGAGGAGGATGACGGCGCGGCCTTGAAGCAGCGGAGCGCGGCGTCCTCAAGCACGAAGTACCTCTTGCGCGAGTACTGCAGCCCGAGCCGGTTGGATCGTATCAGGTACAGCCACCCCTCCATCCGCATCCGCCCCTCCTCCCCGCCCGCTCCCGCCGCCGCGTCCTCCACCACCACCTCCGCCCCTCCCATTCGCCGCAGAATTCTGAACCTCCTCCCCCCGGTGAAAATCTCTTCTTTTGCGCAAGCTAATACTCCTCTCCTCGCCTTGGAGCTGGACGCTCGGGGCCTCGTCTCCTCTGCTTTTTGTTTTGTTTCGTTCGTCGCAGTAGAATTGAATTTGGGCGCAGGAGGGAGGTCTGAGGTCCTGAAAACAAATTTTATGATGGTACCGGTGCTAAGTGAGTAAGTAACAGATTTATGTATAACGTGAGAGTTTGATCGGTGCCTAAAAAGCATTCATAGGTTTTAGATTTACTATACGTAGCGAGTGTTATATAGCACTGAGAGTTTAATCAGTGCCTTAAAAAATATTAATAGGTCATATATATTTACTATTAATAGCTAATGTTATATAACACCCCAGAGTTTGAACTATGCCTAGAAAATATTTGTGGGTCCTGCCCGCCTGTGACCCACATGTTGTTTTCTCTCGTTTTTTTGGGTTTGATGGATGAGCATACTTCGGCTGCTGGTGGCTGTGATTTGTTTTTGCTCTCTCTAACTCTCTCTTTCTCTCTCATTTGGTTATGTGTAGAGAGAGACAGGGGATCAAAGTGAGGTGTTTGTGTGTGTTCCTGCTTCTTCTCTCTGCCTACGGGCTTTCATTTTTGGGGGTTTACTGGGGAGAAAGGGAGGTGATGACAGGTATGTTGTATCTTGTGTCTCTGTACGGGGAAAGGGGGACGGAGATGAAGTAGAAGGGGGCAAGAGGAGGATGTCGTCAAATGATTACTTTGTCTCGCTCTCAAACGAGGCTAGTGTAGAAATTTCCAACCCTTCGGGTGTGAGAAAGGGTGTTTTTAGAGGAAGGGTGGGTGTATTTGGGGAGTGGTAAATGCAATGTTTGCCTCCTCATGTTTTGATTTTTCAATACCACATGCTACCGAAACAACATATCAAGAGCTTCTAATGTATGCCGGTAACTAGATAGCTCGAACCAATTAGTTGACAAGTCACCACAATAGGGGTGTAAGTGGGCACAGGCTCCCCGCAAGCCCACTTAGCCCGTCTTGCGAAAAACCCTAAGCGAACACCTACGGGCTAATTGAAAAATTAAATGGCCATTTGTGGACGCCACTGTGTCCACATACCCATATAGCCCATAAGCCAAACGCTATTGCTGTATGTGCACCAGTTGAAGTATCGTGTTAATACTGACTATTTTTTTAGGGATCAATTCAGACAATAGTATTTGTTGTGAGCTAGTCTAGATAACACGAGTTAACACTATTTAATTTATCCAATAGCTAGGTGTACTGTTCATAGCGTTGTGCAAGATATTGACCTATTTTTTGTACTCTGATGGATAAATGTTGCGGCTGTCAATTAAGATGATCGTCAATTAAGGTCCTGTTTGGTACAGCTCCAGATTCTAGCTTATCGTTTGGATCTCGTGGAGTAGTACCAAACACCTGATTCTAATTCTCGCGAGGAGCTGTCTCAAAAATGAACTAGTAAGGAGAAGTAGCCTTCCCGCAGATTCTCGTTAGAATCCAACCTTATAAAACAAAAATGCCCTTTGAAGTCCCTAGTATTTACCCGCAATTGCCATCGATCTACCCGGCTCATCCCAGCACGCGACCCCCACGAGTGAAGCGTTTCGCGATCCCCTCGCGTAGTCATTATCTCTTTGAGCTCTCGCGACGGGTGATCTCCGTCACACGCTGCCTCCGACCCCTCGTGTGCTGCCTCCGGCACCTGATGCGCCGCCTCCGATCCCCCGTGTGCACTCCCACCGGTCCTCTACTTCCCCGTCGTCGTCCCCAGAGTGCGACGCGATGTCCCCTAGTCGTCGCCGCTAACCCAGCCTTTCCCCTCCGCCCCGCTCCTCGCAGCGCTCCCTCAAATACGCTTCCACCTATCCGCTGGGCATATCACCGTGCTCCCCCTGATCCGGCTGCAGTCGAGGCGGTTGTCAGCTTGGATGGATGCCAGTGGTGGTTGAGTGGGAGGCCTAGGGTTTGAGAGACCTCCATGCCTGTCCCCTCGTGTCGCCATTCGCCGCAGTGCTCTGGTAACGCCCCCGGTGGTGGTTTAGCATTTAATTATCATTTGAACACTTATACGTTATGAATGCAATATCTCCAGTTTCATCTATCATAGCGTGAACAATACAAAATTTATTTATACACAGTTGTAATCCATCATGAAGTGTAAATGCAATGTAACCTGGTATTGTGTACAGATATAACGTATATACATTCACATAGTGCAATGTAACATGGTATTATGTACAAATACAACGTATATACATTTACATAGTCTAAACAAATTTAGGGGGAAAAATTCTATAATTTGTGTACAAATACATTGGAGAAAGACACAAATACAATTGAATTATAACAATCAGGGGTAACATGGTCTATTTGCCTCTAATCCTCCCTCATATAGTTTTTAGAGCCAACCTACCAACCAAACGCTTTCAACATACAGCTCTAGATTCTCAGAGAAGTGGATTCTAAGAGAATCAGAAGTAGAATCTAGAAAATGAGAATCTGAAGCTCTACCAAACATGACCTAAGATGATCGATCGCGATCGGATGACAATTGAATTACGAGTTGTTTTCCTAGCCATTGTTATATATATATATATATATATATATATATATATATATATATATATATATATATATATATATATATATATATATATGATTCTGTTGACTAATTCAGCCTGTTACATAATGTTGCTGTTGCAAGGGATATGAAATTACATATTGATTATTAATCTTTTTTAGGAATGATTCTCTCATGAATATTTTAAATCATATTAATATTGTCTTTTTGCGGAAAAAACCATGTTAATATCTCCCTCATGCATGTACCATTTGCAGTGTACAGTATATGCAAAATACCACGTGACATAAGAACGAAGTTAAAATGTTAGCTAGATGTAAAATTACCACGTGCATGTACCATTTTCTTCTGACTTCTAGAAAAAAAAATCAACATTGGGTTAGCTAGAGGTAAAATTTAAGCCAGAAAGCAAAGAACTTAGAAGCCGACACATGACTACACTCCCACTGTTATTTTTTAAGTGGGGGGTTTTGACTTTTTACGGTCTAGGAGACATGACTTTGATCGTTTGTAACTTTCTCTTATTATATACTAATAAAATTATAATATACTGCAACTGCAGCCAGCTTCCTATGATTGCGCCCAGGTTCATCGCCTCCTCCTCGTCAGTCAATCGGTTTGGTCAAGCTCTCAATTAGTTCGGCTGATCGGGATACGATCGATCACAACACAACAGAGCTATACAACGTACACTCAAATCGATCGATCTTTCAATCGGTGCAACCGACGTCGTCTCGACAAGGACTCCACACGATGCTTTGAACATGTATATCTAGGACTTTCAAAAGAAATAGAGATTGAGAGACTGAGAGTGACAAACTATTGTCTCCCTTTACAGGGGGTGCCCTTGACAAAGTGGTGGACTAATCCTAATTATACTTGATGTACTAAATGCTATGCTAATGCTTTAGATGAAATCCAATTGTCTCTTGATCTTCCGAGTTGGATTCGATCCTCCTCTTTGCCGTTCGTGTTCTCCTTTAAGTAGTTGATGAAGTGGTGGTAATTACTTCTGGAAAAGACGCCTGTTGAGAAGGGTCGCCATTGGTCGGAGTGAGGTGGCAGTTGATGAGGTATCAACTGTTTGAGTATCTGTGAGACACTCAATTGTATGGTGGTTGTTGTCAGTGTCTTAGGATCACTAGACGTTGCGTAGTATGGAGAATACAACATCTGTTCCATTTATCACACGGTACAGAATATGCCCAGAGTTAGATCTAGGTGTCAGTTCATGACTTCTACGAGCAATTATCTGGTCGAGGATTAGGTACAGGACATTTTCGACCAGGGTACCCATAATGTAACCTCTGGAATTCTTACGACCACTAAGGTCGTTAGCCTTAGGGGTTATGACCATGAAGACATATAGTTTTTTATTATGTATTAAAGTAATACCAGGTTCGACAGGTGCGCAGATCATGACCTGCTGCCTGCTGAAGTGGACACCACTTCTTATTCTTCTTGTAGTCGCTGGTCAGAGCCTTAGCTTTGTTGCGACCAGTGAAGTTTTTCTTACTAATGGTAATTTTTTTGGGGATTGCAAGGACTTGTTATCGGGCTTGAGATTCTTTTTAGCCTTGAGAGACTTTTTGCTCTTCTTCTCATTCTTCTCTAGACCTGGCTGGAGATTCTTATCTTTTCGATCAATGGTTTCATACCACTCGATCGCTTCACTAGCGGCTGCATATTTGTCTGCCATGTCAAAAAGTTCGACGGTTATTCGTGGATGATTTATGGCAATATCCTCCATAAACTGGCGATTCCTTAGTCCTGCTTTAAAAGCATGGATGACATAAGATTCTACGATTTCTAGGATAGAGTTTTGAACCTGACTGAATCTTTTGATATATTGTCAAAAAGTTTCATTGGTTTTCTGCTTCATCTGATGAAGATCATCCTCCTTCCTGGGACGGTCGTACGTCCCTTGAAAGTTGGTGATCAAAGTATCTCAGAGCTGCTCTCAAGTGTAGATAGATCCGATCGGTAGGTTTAGCAACCACAACCGGGCAGACCCTTCAAGGATAGTGGACAAGTAATTTGCCATCACTTTGTCATTACCACCAACAGTTTTGATGGCAGTAGAATAAATTTGAAGAAATTATAATGGGTTTTGAGTCCCATTGAACTCCTCTATGTTGGCTGGTCGAAACCTGTTCGGCCAATGAATAGCTTGGAGCTCTGCCGAAAATGCTCGACAACTCGTAATGGAATCGTGGCGTCTTCTCTGAAAATGAGCCGGATTATAATCAGTTGGAGATCGGTTCCTCGGATTCACATACCTTGGATCCGGTGTCCCAATCTGGTCATGGACGTTACGATGACATCTTTGACCACCTACTTGATTCAGGTGATGCCTGAGATCGCCAGAATCAAGTGGTCGTTCCTCTTGAAGAGGAGGAGTGGCTTCTGTGAAGAGCCGTCTTCTCTCGTGATTCCCTGGTCGAAACGTACGAGGAGGTCTTGGTGTTGGTCGGTCCTCCGTTAGACCATGTTGCCCACGATTGAGAGAAGAGCGCTGGGACAAAGTCACCATGTGACTTTGCGAGTTCCTTCGCTCCCGGTACATCTCTGTACACTGCATGGTTTGTTGAATGATCTCCGACACATGACCGGCAAGCTGAGCATAACCTAGAGTTCTTGCTAAAGCAGGATCTGGATTATTCAGAATATTTCGAACTCGTTGCAGGTTTTGTATTGTTACCGAAGGTCTGGGAGGGTTCCCGCTAATCCGATGACTTGAACTTTCCCTCGACCTCCCGGTTGGTTCCATCTGACCCGCTACGCGAGGTGGGGTAGAACCATGTGAATTAGCTGATGGACGTCCATCAGTTCTATTACCTCCGGCATTTGGTGCTTGAGGGCCCATACCATTTCCACCAACAGGTGGTGATGAGGCAGATTGTGTAGGATCGTACACGGTATTTTGATCTGTATCGCCGATCGTATTGACCTCGTGCCTCCAGCATCGATCTTCTGACGAGCTTCCATCATAACTAATGGAGATCCTTCGAGTGCTTCTGCAAGGAGTTTCCACAATGGAGAATTGTCGGAGGTTAACACCTCTTGAGGTCTTTGGGGGTGGACCTAGCATAATCCAGTGGATTGTTGACTATATGCTAAGCCTTATCATCCCCACTTGGCGTATGACTAGTGGAAGCTTCATCGACACCGTTACCAGATGTTGATTGGCCCCTGGAATAGCCAGAAGCTGCTGGTGAATACCTGTCAGCCATGATCGTATCGAGAGTACCTTGTTCCTCGAGTTGCGGTGCTGAACTTTCATCACCTTTTTGGCCGATTGGAAGGACTGGGTTTGCAGAGGTCCTTGGATGTTTCGAACTGGTCGGGATGGTTGGTTCCTCTGAAGACGCCACTGGTGGCATGTCTTCCTCCATTCGGTTGATTTCACCGATCTCTGCGACCGGTGAGTTGGCGGAGGAGGATGATGATATTGCGTCATGTTCTATGGCGCGGATGTATGCGTCTGTAACAGCCCTAACTTAGGGTTTGTATTTCAAATGTAAAATTTTGAGGAGAAATAAAAACTTTTTTTGTCTCATCAAATCATTTGGAAGTTTTCCAAATTTTCCCTAGCAATTTCCATTTTCTAGAATTAAATTCTTGTGAATGGAAATTGTTGTCAGCAAATTCTTAGCTTTCAAACTTGTGATCATCCTCTGAAATTATTTTTCCTATCATCTTGATCATCCTATCTACCTCCCTGAATTATTTCACAATTTTTAGATTTTAGTTGCTATTTCAAATGCTCCAGTCAAACCAGTTTAGAAATCTGGTCAAACCCTTAGGCAGCAGCTTGTGAATTTTCTTGGGAGAAATCTAATGTATGAAAACTCCTGGAAAAATTACACAAGGGAGTCCTCTGTTCCAGTTAGCTACCATAAAAATTGCAGAATTTTTGGAGCTCAGGAGCTACGTCTAAAAATTCCTCAAACCTTATCAGCCTTTTGAAATCAAACCTGGAAACACTGTTCCTCTGGCTCGGACCTAGCTTAGACTCGAGTCCGACCGCACTAATGGACTCGGTCGCACCGCCTAGCTGCACCGCGTGAGCCCGATGGTGTCGGCCGTCCGATGCGATCGTGCGGCCGCGTCGTTGAATCAACCGACCGTCCGAATGCATACATCGATCTCGACCGTTCATTTTAGATCCAACGGTCGATACATTCTGGTCGAGTCAAACCACCGGTTCGCACCGCACTTGACTCGGCTCGCACCACTTCGCGCTATCAGCGACAAGTGGACCCTACCGTCGAGTCCGCCCGTCTTCTCCGCGCCTCACCGGAGCTCGCGCCGTTAGCGCATGGGTGCCACGTACCTCGCCACCCACCTATATGCCCTCGTGTCCGTCTTTGGTGCATCGCCAGCCTTCTTTACCTCACCGCGACCACTCATCCTCGTTTTCCCGTTCGTAGCTCTCTCGCGGTTTCTTGATTTCGCCGAGAAGAACCCTGGCGGCCGCGCCGTGTTAGCGCCGCCCTGATTCCGCAACCACGCCATCGTGATCTACTCTCTTCGACGCTTCCATTTTGCCCATCCGGGACCCTTGGCGTCCGGTGTATCGCCAGGCACCTTCGCTGTCTCGCCTCGGTTGCGGCGGCCGCGAGCTTGCTAGTGCTCGTGAGTTTCTAGCCGACACTTGGTCCTTTGGATTGCACCGATGCATCAATCTAATGATGGCTTCATTTTCGTCTTTGGTGCATCGGTGAGGTCATGCGACCCTTCTTCCCCGAGCTCGGTTTCGCCGCCGAAATTCCGCCACCTCGGGCCTTCTTCGTCGGCGTTATCGTGTGCTTCTTGCTCCCGGTGTTGAGGCGGCTTAAGCACACCTTCCGAGTCTTCTAGAAGTCCGTACGCCTTCTCCGTGCAAACCGTGTCTTCTTCTCCGCCTCCGTTCGCCGCCAGCTCGCCGCCGGCATCCCCGTGGGTCCGCGTCACCGCCATCGTGTTCGCAAGATCTTCGCGGACCTGAAGGTATCACCCGCCGCCGCGTAAACCCTCAGTTAGCTAAATCGATTCTTGCGCGCCGCCGCCGTCCCGTCGCGTCGGTGAGCGCCGGCGAAGTTTAGTTATCGCTAAACTTGGTTCTGTTAGGTCACTGACTTGTGGGACCTCTCTGTTAAATCGCGTTTAGAAATCCTTTAATCCACCGTTATGTTTTCTCTTAGTCACCGCCATGTGGGTCCATCTTGTCGCTAGGGTTGTGTAGTTCGTTATGCGTTTTCTCTGTTGGGAAACGTGTTTCTCGTGAGAGTATGTTAGGTTTGCACTTTGGTAAGTCAAAGACGATTCTTAGAATACGCCGACGCCGCCGATGGCGCCGGGGTCAAGTTTGACACGTCGCCATTTTTCGCGTGGTCCCGCCTGTCGATGGCTAGGCTAGCTGGTGTGAGTGTAAAAGGTTTTAATGCTTTATGGATTTGAAATGTTTTTACATTTGCCTGTTCGTTAATTCATGTAAACTTAGAAAATGCATAACTAATTCAATTTTTATCCAAATTGCATGAAACCAGTGCTGTTAATTTTCATTTTAAATGTTCTATTTACTAAAATGAGTTTCAACTTTGTATCTGTAGCAAAAATCTGTTAATTAATTTCATGTTGTAGATTGTAATCTCCAAATTAGAAAATGCATATCCCTTTCAATAATTGTCCAAATTCAATAAACCCAATTCTGTAAAATTTCATTTTCAGTATACTAATTATTAGGATAGGTTTTACACACTGTTTCTGTTCATGAAAAATTGTTAAGTAATTAACTAGTGTTTTGATGCGTTTTTAGCTTAGAAAATTCATAGAAAGTTCTTAATAGCTTAAAATGAATTGTTCTCTGTTTCTAAAATTTTGTTATGTCATGCTTAGGTTGCTGTGTGAGTTTGGTATGTTTTGATGTTGTTGTATGGTTGTCGGTGTTTTTCGCTCTTATTCGCTGTTATTTGTTCTATCATTAGGATTCGATATTTGCGGCAACCCTGAGAACGACCCTCCGCAACAAATTGAGCAACGACAACCGAACAAGCGCTTTGATCATGTTAATCCCAGTATTTTAAAGTCTAATATTTTGTTTCAACTGTATGTATGCATCGCTTAATTTGTGTTAAATTGGTTAGATAATCCTTTAGATGCATAATCTGTAGGCAAACAATATTTCCTCTACTACCTGAGCCTAGGTTATTTGCTGTGATTAGAGATCGCTGGATGATCTCTTATCACTTAGTAGGTCCGGGTCAACTTGCTTAGACATGCTTAGCTATCGGTAGAAATGGGCGGTTATCGACTTAGTCGGTAACCTTGATCACACAAAACTTTCTATAACTTTATATTCCAGCATTTCTGCTATGTTTAATTGCAAAACTAAAAATGAAAACCAAAAATGATTTAGACGCGGGCACAATGGTAAGATTGGTGTGATCTTTTGGGTGTATCGAAAGGTGCCGGTCAATTAAGGACCGAACATCTTGTGAGTTTTTGTTATCCAGCATTTCGCGCTAACCACACTAGAGGGTATGGGACCTCTCTTGACCTAGTACTTTGGCGTGTATTGGCTCCGGTCGCAGGAGGTCGCAGGAGGATGGAGGTGGGAGCATGGTAGTTGTCCAAGAGCTTTATCCCGAGTGGGTAGTTGTCTCTTCGGCTTTACCATGTAAGCGTATGGATTTCTATCCATACGAGCGGCTCGTAGTTAATACACAATATTGGAAAAAGTCTCGTAGGACTTAGTCAGGCAGCATACCTTCTAAGTGTGCTTTGGCTTAAAGGCGATCCGAGGTGTGGGTGCAGTGGTACACCTGCAGGTTTAAAAACTATTCGAATAGCCTCGCCCTAGGTGATGGACACGCTTGGGTAAGCTTATCGAGAGTTAGACTACAACATTTAAATTAAAACTTGATGGGTGGTGCGAATGGGGATTCGTGCTATTGTTGTGGTGACTATTGGGATAGTCACTTCTAGGTTGTTTATCTTTCGCTTTTGTTATTAATATCCTTCTGTTATTTCAATCTTAAAAATGAATTGCAAACTTGCCTTTAAAATCGATTACCTTATTGCAAATGAAAATTGGCTTTATGCAAATGAAACATATGGCCTCCACCAAACAAGCTCGCATGTAGCATATGAACAGTGCCGCTAGTTCACACGTCGGTCTTGCGGGTACAAAGACAATCTTTGTACTCGGTGCTTTGCTTAATGTTTTGTTGCGGAGGAAGAAGGTGAGCCCCAAGGGCCTCACTTCGTGAGTCAGTTGCCGTTTAGTGGACGACTAGACTTGGCGGTCGGTCGGATGCCTTGTGGGTTGGAGGCACGCGATTGGCTTTGTTTATAGCCATCTTATGGCACTTTGCTTCATTGTCGTTCTTGTTTATTTGTGTATCTTGGCCTATCGGCCTTTGTCCGTAATAACTCTACTATTTGTTTATCTTCCGTTGGTAGTGTAGTGTTTGGACTCTATGTTTGGAATGGAGTTGATGTCTAATTTTGTACCGAGGTGTGTATATCGTTACTGAAGTATACATATCTCGAGGATCGCTTATTTGATTTGTGATGCTAGGACCGGTGGTTGGTTAAGCATTACAAGCCAAATAAACCGGGTCCTCAAAAGTTGGTATCAGAGCCATTCTGACCGTAGTAACCCAAGCTTAGTCGTCTTTAGGATATTTTGAAAAAGCTTAATTTCAAAGTATAAAAAGGGTTCATGAAAGCCTAGGCAGATTCTCAGATTTACTCCTTACCTATCTTAGCCTTCTACTCTCATCTTACTCTAATTTGAGTTTAAAACTTGGTTTCTCTCTTTCCTTTCAAAAGATTGTTACTACCGGTAGAATCGGTCTTTGGGAGAACCATAGAGAATTAGTCTAATTAAAATTTGTGGGGGCATAAGGGTAAGATATGAGTTTGCTAAATGTCTGATTTTTGTCAGTTGGTTTTGTAACTTAAAAGTCTTGTGTTTGTTTTGTGCTATTAGTAAGTTATTTGCAGTGAGTTGTCGACTTCGTGTTTTCCGGCTATTGTTAACTTGTCTTAGTGAAATAGGATAGCCGGGAGAATGCGTGGCAGTCAGCAGGCTGGTCATGATGAGGAGCTTCCCCCTCCTCCGACCATGGCTGAGGTTCTCGCTCAGATCGAGCGAAACCGCATGGACCAGACGCGCATCTTGGAGGTTATTGCTAGGAATACCTCCACTCCTGCCGGTGGTGGCGGCCACCAGACTCGCGGGGGACTTGCAGAGTTCCTCCGTACGCAGCCGCCGACTTTCTCCCGCTCTGAGGATCCTCTCGATGCGGATGATTGGCTACGCATGGTTGAGCGAAAGCTCAACATAGCTCAGTGCCAGGCGCAGGATAAGGCACTCTTCGCGTCCCACCAGCTTGAGGGCGCAGCACTCTCATGGTGGGAGAACTATTCGCCATGCACCGCGGGCCATGTGGTCGCGTGCGAGGAGTTCAGGTCAGCCTTTCGTCGGGCCCACATCCCAGATGGCCTGATGAAGCTGAAGAAGAAAGAATTCCTCGCGCTCAAGCAAGGGCGCAAATCTGTGACGGAGTATCTATACGAGTTTAATCATCTGGCTCGTTATGCTCCGGGGGAGGTGGCCTCAGATGAGGCTAAGCAGGAGAAGTTTATGGATGGTTTGTCCGAGGAGCTGCAGGACAGGCTGTCTATTGTGGACTTCCCCGACTTTTAGGCCTTGGTTGATAAGGCCATTGTTGCCTTGAGCACAAGGCAAAGGCGCGGGTGAGTCCAAGCGCAAATGGGAGGCGCATCGCCTACTCACACCACCTCACTGCGTCCTCGGTGGGCGGCACCGATGGCCCGTTCTTTTGCTCCACCGACGCCGAGGCCATCTCACCAGCTCTCGCCCACCGCAGCCGTGTTTCAGCCACGTGCGCCTGCGATCCAGCAGCAGAGCGGCCTCCGCAATCCGGCGGCCGAGGTTACTTGTTTTCTCTGCCACAACAAGGGCCACTACGCCAACGCTTGCCCTCAGAGTGTTGCGGTCACCCCGCCCTAATGGAGGACGCGGGCGGGAGAGTGGTCACCACCGACCGAAGACTATTCGAAGACCTGAGGTGCGAGCGTGGTCGAGTCAACCACCTTTCAGCTGAGGAGGCTCAGGAGGCGCCAGATGTCGTGATGGGTACACTTCTTGTTAATTCTCGTCCTGCTGCAGTATTATTTGATTCTGGAGCATCACATTCTTTTATTTCAAGATCATTTGCTGCTGCTAGTGGTCTTCACTGTGTTCCTTTGGGAGTTCCTTTGCTCATCCGCTCTCCGGGGTCGGAAATGAGAGCTGATCTACAGTGTCGGGGTGTTCCTATCATAGTTAAAGGAGTGGGGTTTTTGGCAAACCTTATTCTCTTTCGATTCAATGATGTCCGATGTGATTCTTGGCATAGATTGGTTGTCCCAACACTTGGGGCAAATCGATTGTGCCAGGAAGATTGTCTATCTCACCAGCCCTTCAAAGCAACAGTCGGATTTTCGCGCGGCTTCAGGGCGCATCTATGTGCATTAGAAGCGAAGCCACCTTGCATTCGTGATGTTCCCATAGTATCGACTTTGTGGATGTCTTTCACGAAGATTTGCACAGGATACCTCCGTTCGAGACCTTGAGTTTGTCATTGAGTTGCTGCCCTGCATCGCCTCTATCTCGAAGGCGTCATATCGGATGCCTCCCAATGAGCTAGAAGAATTGAAGAAGCGGCTTGGTGAACTCCAAGCAAAGGGTTTCATCCGTCCCGTTCATCTCCTTGGGGTTGTCCGGTGATCTTTGTGAAGAAGAAGGACAAGACTTTGCGATGTGTGTTGATTACCGTCCTCTCAATGAGGTGACGGTGAAGAACAAATATCCTTTGCCCGCATCGATGATCTGTTCGACGCTTGACTGGAGCCAGTGTTCTCCAAGATTGATTTGAGAATGGGGTATCATCAGTCGATCGGATCGAGGATATTCAAGACGGCTTTCACTACTCGTTATGGGTCATGCGAGTACACCATCATGTCTTTCGGTCTAACCAATGCTCCACTTTGTTCATGAACTTAATGAATTCAGATTCATGGAGTTTTGGATAAATTTGTGGTGGTCTTTATTGATGATATTCTTATCTATTCCAAGACCAAGCCGAGCATCTTGAGCATCCAAGATTGTTTTGGGCAAATTGCGGGAGCACCACCAGTATCAAGTTCAAAGAAATGCGAGTTCGTTGAAGGAAGTGGCATTCTTGGGCCATGTTCTTTCACCGAGGCGTAGCTGTGGATCCCAAAGAAGGTCGATGTTCTATCTTGGGGCAGCCCAAGTCGGTCCACCGATGTGCGAGTTTTCTCGGTTTAGCGGGCTACTACGCGCTTTATCGAGAACTTCTCTAAGATCGCAGCCGATGACCGAATTGCTCAAGAAGGACAAGAAGTTTGTGTGGTCCTCTGCTTGTGATGAGAGCTTTCGGGAGCTCAAACAACATTGACTTCACTCCGCTTCTTAATCTTCCGATATCCACAAGAGCTTCGATATTTATTGCGATGCCTCTCGCCAGGACTCTACGTGTTCTTATGCAGAAGGCAAGGCGCTTGCCTATGCATCGAGCGATTGAGACCTCATGAGCTCAACTATCCCACCCATGATTTAGAGCTTGTCGTGGTTCATGCACTCAAGATTTGGCGACATTATCGATCGGTAACCTGTGAGGTGTATTCCGATCACAAGAGCTTGAAATACTTGTTCACTCAACAGATCTGAACCTCGAGCAGAGAGATGGCTAGAATTGATCAAAGATTATGACATGGGTATTCAGATCACCTGCAAGGCCAATGTGGTTCTTGATGCACTTAGCCGAAAGGTGTATTGCAATACTCGATGATCCAGAGCAAAGAACTCGCACTTCTTGCGAATTTCAGCGTCTCAACTTGGGTTTGGTTGAGCATGGTTCCCTTGCTGCCTTGGTTGTGCAACCAACCTTGGTGGATCAAGTCAAGGCAGCACAGCAGTCAGATGGCGGTGTGAACCAGATCAAGCAGAATATCAAGAATGAGATAGCCAGGTGTTTCTCGGAAGATGAGCATGGTGTTGTGTGGTTTGGGCAATACTCGTGGTTCCAAAGGTTCCGAATTACGGATTTGATTCTTCAGAGGCCCATGATTCGCCTTTGTCCATCCATCCGGTGCCACTAAAATGTACCAAGATCTGCGTCGAGATTCGGTGGACTCGCATGAAGCGCGAGATTGCGGGTTCGTTGCCGTGCGCGACGTATGTTGTCGCGTGAAGGCCGAGCATCGGCGTCAAACAGTCTCCTCCACCCTTGCCTATACCGAGTGGAAGTGGGATTCGTTGGTATGGACTTCGTCATCGGTTTGCCCTGCTTCTTCGGGAAGGATGCTATCCGGGTGGTTATTGACCGGTTGACAAAAGTAGCACATTTTACGTCGGTGTGTACCGCCTCGCCGTCAGAAATTGACGAACCTCTACATATCCCGCATTGTGAGTTTGCATGGTGTGCCACGAACGATGGTGTCGATCGTGGTTCTCTTTTCACTTCCGACTTTGGCACACTCAGAGGCCATGGGTACCGTCTTACTTTCAAAGACCGCCTACCATCCTCGGTCGATGGTCGACGGAGCGCGTCAATCAGTGCTTGAAGATATGCTCCGTGCTTGTGTTCTTTCCTATGGGAAGAATTGGGAGAAGTGCCTACCACTTGCGAGTTCTCCTACAACAACGGCTTCGAGCTAGTCTCGGTATGGCACCGTTTGAGGCTTTGTATGGGAGGCGTGCGAGAACCCCATTGAACCGGTCGGCGGAAAAGACGGTTCTTTGGCGGATTCGATCAATCGGCGGAAAGTCAAGTGCGCTTGATTCGTGAGCACTTGCGCGTAGCTCACCCGAGCGTAAGAGCTATGCAGATCGTCGTCGTCGTGAGTGAGTTTCCACCACCGACTTTGTGTATCTCAAAGTATCACCTCAAAGGACACCGCTCGTTTGGTGTCAAGGGGAAGCGGCTCCTCGGTATGCCGGGCCTTATCGCGTCATCAAGAAAGTGGGTGCCGTTGCATACCGCTTGAGTTGCCGGCTACACTTGAGGGTGCATGATGTTTTCCATGTGTCGCAATTGAAGAAGTGCCTCGTGTTCGATTGAGGAAACACCATTGGAAAATATCGATGTGCATGAAGATCTATCTTATCGTGAGCGCCCATTCGTATCCTCGAAGAAGCCGAACGCGAGCGAGGAACCGTGTGATCAAGTTCCTTAAAGTTCGTGGTCAAACCACTCCGAGGATGAAGCCACTTGGGAGCGGGAAGATCGTCTCCGACCAGACTACCCGTCTTTCTTCTCCCAGTGATCAGAATCTCGGGGCGAGATTCCTGTAAGGGGGGGAGATTTGTAACAGCCCTAACTTAGGGTTTGTATTTCAAATGTAAAATTTTGAGTATAAATAAAAACTTTTGTTGTCTCATCAAATCATTTGGAAGTTTTCCAAATTTTCCCTTGCAATTTCCATTTTCTAGAATTAAATTCTTGTGAATGGAAATTGTTGTCAGCAAATTCTTAGCTTTCAAACTTGTGATCATCCTCTGAAATTATTTTTCCTATCATCTTGATCATCCTATCTACCTCCCTGAATTATTTCACAATTTTTAGATTTTAGTTGCTATTTCAAATGCTCAAGTCAAACCAGTTTAGAAATCTGGTCAAACCCTTAGGCAGCAGCTTGTGAATTTTCTTGGGAGAAATCTAATGTATGAAAACTCCTGGAAAAATTACACAAGGGAGTCCTCTGTTCCAGTTAGCTACCATAAAAATTGCAGAATTTTTGGAGCTCAGGAGCTACGTCTAAAAATTCCTCAAACCTTATCAGCCTTTTGAAATCAAACACGAAACATTGTTCCTCCGCTCGGACCTAGCTTAGACTCGAGTCCGACCGCACTAATGGACTCGGTCGCACCGCCTAGCTGCACCGCGTGAGCCCGATGGTATCGCCACCGTCCGATGCGATCGTGCGGCCCGCGTGCGTCGAATCAACCGACCTGTCCGAATGCATACATCGATCTCGACCGTTCATTTTAGATCCAACGGTCGATACATTCTGGGTCGAGTCAAACCACCGGTTCGCACCGCACTTGACTCCGGCTCGCACCACTTCGCCGCTATCACTGACAAGTGGACCCTACCTGTCAGGTCCGCCCTCGTCTTCTCCGCACCTCACCGGAGCTCGCGGCCGTTAGCGCATGGGTGCCACGTACCTCGCCGCTACCACCTATATGCCCTCGTGTCCGTCTTTGGTGCATCGCCAGGCCTTCTTTACCTCACCGCGACCACTCATCCCTCGTTTTCCCCGTTCTGTAGCTCTCTCGCGATTTCTTGATTTCGTAGGAGAAGAACCTGGCGGCGCCGCCGTGTTAGCGCCGTCCTTGATTCCGCAACCACGCCATCGTGATCTACTCTCTTCGCCACTTCCATTTTGCCCATCCAGGACCCTTGGCGTCCAGTGTATCGCCAGGGGCACCTTCGTCGTCTCCGCCTCCGGTTGCGGCGGCCCCGCGAGCTTGCTAGTGCTCTGGTGAGTTTCTAGCTTCGACACTTGGTCCCTTTGGATCGCACTAATGCACTGAATCTAATGATGGCTTCATTTTCGTCTTTGGTGCATCGGTGAGGCTGTGCGACCCCTTCTTCCCCGAGCTCGGTTTTCCGCCGCCGTGGAAATTCCGGCCACCTCGGGCCTTCTTCGTCAGCGTTATCGTGTGCTTCTTGCTCCTGGTGTTGAGGCGAAGCTTAAGCACACCTTCCGGAGTCTTCTAGAAGTCCGTATCGCCTTCTCCGTGCAAACCGTGTCTTCTTCTCCGCCTCCGTTCGCCGCCAGCTCGCCGCCGGCATCCCCGTGGGTCCGCGTCACCGCCATCGTGTTCGCAAGATCTTCGCGAACCTGAAGGTATCACCCGCTCGCCCAGAAACCCTCTCAGTTAGCTTCATCGATTCTTGCGCGCGCCGCCGTCCCGTCGTCTTGGTGAGCCGCCGGCGAAGTTTAGTTATCGCTAAACTTGGTTCTGTTAGGTCACTGACTTGTGGGACCTCTCTGTTAAATCGCGTTTAGAAATCCTTTAATCCAGCCCGTTATGTTTTCTCTTAGTCACTGTCATGTGGGTCCATGCTGTCAGTTAGGGTTGTGTAGTTCTGGTTATGCGTTTTCTCTGTTGGGAAACGTATTTCTCTGTGAGAGTATGTTAGGTTTGCACTTTGGTAAGTCAAAGACGTATTCTTAGAATACGCCTTCGACGTCGCCGATGGCGCTGCTGGGTCAAGTTTGACCTGGTCGCCATTTTTCGCGTGGTCCCGCCTGTCAGTGGCTAGGGCTAGCTGGCTGTGAGTGTAAAAAGGTTTTAATGCTTTATGGATTTCAGAAATGTTTTTCTGTTGCACTGTTAATTCATGTAAACTTAGAAAATGCATAACTAATTCAATTTTTATCCAAATTGCATGAAACCAGTGCTGTTAATTTTCATTTTAAATGTTCTATTTACTAAAATGAGTTTCAACTTTGTATCTGTAGCAAAAATCTGTTAATTAATTTCATGTTGTAGATTGTAATCTCCAAATTAGAAAATGCATATCCCTTTCAATAATTGTCCAAATTCAATAAACCCAATTCTGTAAAATTTCATTTTCAGTATACTAATTATTAGGATAGGTTTTACACACTGTTTCTGTTCATGAAAAATTGTTAAGTAATTAACTAGTGTTTTGATGCGTTTTTAGCTTAGAAAATTCATAGAAAGTTCTTAATAGCTTAAAATGAATTGTTCTCTGTTTCTAAAATTTTGTTATGTCATGCTTAGGTTGCTGTGTGAGTTTGGTATGTTTTGATGTTGTTGTATGGTTGTCGGTGTTTTTCGCTCTTATTCGCTGTTATTTGTTCTATCATTAGGATTCGATATTTGCGGCAACCCTGAGAACGACCCTCCGCAACAAATTGAGCAACAGCAACCAGGCAAGCAGTTTGATCATGTTAATCCCAGTATTTTAAAGTCTAATATTTTGTTTCAACTGTATGTATGCATCGCTTAATTTGTGTTAAATTGGTTAGATAATCCTTTAGATGCATAATCTGTAGGCAAACAATATTTCCTCTACTACCTGAGCCTAGGTTATTTGCTGTGATTAGAGATCGCTGGATGATCTCTTATCACTTAGTAGGTCCGGGTCAACTTGCTTAGACATGCTTAGCTATCGGTAGAAATGGGCGGTTATCGACTTAGTCGGTAACCTTGATCACACAAAACTTTCTATAACTTTATATTCCAGCATTTCTGCTATGTTTAATTGCAAAACTAAAAATGAAAACCAAAAATGATTTAGACGCGGGCACAATGGTAAGATTGGTGTGATCTTTTGGGTGTGACTGGAAAGGTGCCCGGGTCAATTAAGGACCGAACATCTTGTGAGTTTTTGTTATCCAGGCATTTCGGCGTGCTAACCACACTAGAGGGTATGGGACCTCTCTTGACCTAGTACTTTGGCGTGTATTGGCTCCGGGTCGCAGGAGGTCGCAGGAGGGATGGAGGTGGGAGCATGGTAGTTGTCCGAAGAGCTTTATCCTGAGTGGGTAGTTGTCTCTTCGGCTTTACCATGTAAGCGTATGGATTTCTATCCATACGAGCGGCTCGTAGTTAATACACAATATTGGAAAAAGTCTCGTAGGACTTAGTCAGTGCTGCATACCTTCTAAGTGTGCTTTGGCTTAAAGGCGATCGAGGTGTGGATACAGTGGTACACCCTGCAGGTTTAAAACTATTCGAATAGCCTCGTCCTAGGTGATGGACACGCTTGGGTAAGCTTATCGAGAGTTAGACTACAACATTTAAATTAAAACTTGATGGGTGATACGAATGCGGGATTCGTGCTATTGTTGTGGTGACTATTGGGATAGTCACTTCTAGGTTGTTTATCTTTCGCTTTTGTTATTAATATCCTTCTTGTTATTTCAATCTTAAAAATGAATTGCAAACTTGCCTTTAAAGCTGTATTACCTTATTGCAAATGAAAATTGGCTTTATGCAAATGAAACATATGGCCTCCACCAAACAAGCTGCATGTAGCATATGAACAGTGCGCTAGTTCACACGTCAGTCTTGCGGGTACAAAGACAATCTTTGTACTCGGTGCTTTGCTTAATGTTTTTGTTGCAGAGGAAGAAGGTGAGCCCCAAGGGCCTCACTTACGTGAGTCGTGTTGCCGTTTCGTGGACGACTAGACTTGGCGGTCGGTCGGATGCCTTGTGGGTTGGAGGCACGATTGGCTTTGTTTATAGCCATCTTATGGCACTTTTGCTTCCGCTGTCGTTCTTGTTTATTTGTGTATCTTGGCCTATCGGCCTTTGTCTGTAATAACTCTACTATTTGTTTATCTTCCGTTGGTAGTGTAGTGTTTGGACTCTATGTTTGGAATGGAGTTGATGTCTAATTTTGTACCGAGGTGTGTATACTGCTTTCTGGGAAGTATACATATCTCGAGGATCAGTTTATTTGATTTGTGATGCTAGGACCAGGTGGTTGGTTAAGCATTACAAGCCAAATAAACTGGGGTCCTCACACGTCTATATCGAGGTTAGAGTGGTCTGCCAAGTCGAACTAGTTTTCTTCATCCCAACTCCCTGGCATAGCCGCATGAAGGATGATGGGCCGGAAGGAGTGGATGAGAAATGCTTGAGCAAAGTAATCTTCAAGAACTCAACGTCTTGATCCCTATGGATGGCGCTAGCTGTCGACGATCAAGTCGTCGATCTTACGAAATAAACTGTAACATCCCCATTTTGATTAATGAGATTTAGTATGCATATTATCAGCATGCATGGCATTTTAGAGATATTTGCATAAATTATTGCAATTGGAAAATTTAAATCAAAGATCAAACATACACTTCGAATTCAAACTCCAAATGAAAACAGGAACAAAAACATTTGATCATCACCTGGAAATATTTTATTCAAATACTAGAATAATTATCATGAATAAATATAATTTTTACCAAATTTTTTGGAACTCAATTGCACCCTCAGAAAATTCAAACACCATTAATAGACCTAGACTGAGTTTGAATTTAGTTTACACAAATTATATCATGAACAGTATGGTTTTATAATTTTTATGAGTACTAGGTCATCCCAGGAACACCCTTGATTTAATTCAGAATTTATAGAATTTTATTTCTATATTTAAAGCCTCGGTCAAAATTTCTACTAATTGGTCAAATCTGATTTTAACTTGGGCCCAACACTGTTACACCGACCGGACCCGAGTTAGGCTCCGACCGTACCTCTTGACTCAGCCCAACCGGCTATTTACATCTTTGCATGCGAACCGTCTGATCTAAAACTCAACGGTCCAGATCTCACGGTCGTTCGGACAGACCAAACCTCTGATTCATTTTGAACCGTCCATTTAAGATCCCACGATCCGGATCGACCCCCGTTCAGTCACACTCGCAAGTTTCGCTTGTGCCTCTGACAACCCGGGCCCGCCTGTCGGAATCTTCTTCCTCCCTCGGGCAGGCGCGGCGCAGAAGCTCCCCTCCACGCGGCGCCTCCGCTCTGCTGCATGCCGCCAACGCCGTGACCCACCGCCCTCGCCGACCAGTCCTGGAGAACCACACTCTCACGCCGCTCCTTTCCTCCGTCCTCTGGCTCAAATAAAATCACCGTATTTCCTCCTCTCTCCCTCACTTCTCTTCCCGGCCGGGAAGAGGGGGAAATCTTTGCCGCCGCTCTCTTCGGTAAGCCCGGCCGACATCGCCTCCGTTCAACTCTCTGTGGCTCACCATTTCCATTTTGCTAACCCGAACCACTCCTTTGCCGTGTAGCATTCGAAACACGAACGCGCCGTCGTCGCCTCCGGAGCGCGCCTGAGCATCGTCATTGAGTCTTCTCAGAATCCGGTGAGTTTCTTGCCGATACACCTTGTCTAGGAGGTTTCCCTCACCACGCTGAGTCGCTCCACCATTTTAATCGACATTTGGTGCAGGGAAGCGTCTCCGCGGCCCTTTCTTCTCCGGCTCCGACCGGCAACGACCTTTCATCCCCATCTCCGACTCAGTGAGGCCCAGCCCCTTTCCTGGAACCAGGAGCGTCGCCTCGGTGTACTAATCCTTCCCCAACCCCAAGTGGAGCTCCCCCTTTGCCCGAGCGTTCCCGCCACGGTAACCACTATCGCGCCGCCGGCGGCTCTCGCCGCCAACCCTCCTCGGCTCCTCCCCAACGCCACCGATTGCACCGGTGAGCTCCCCATCCTCTTCTCATACTCATGTTCCTCCTATTATACTCCCTCTCGCACCTAAGAGCCATAGCCCTGTTTTCCTTCCCGGCTCCGGCCGCCGCGAGCCACCCCGAGCTCGGCACTGGCCACGTCGTGTTGCGCCTCCACCCCCACTAGAGTCGTCTGGACCACCCGGTCCCATTTTTGCTACTCCCTGCCGCCGCCAACCTCCCTGTCGCCGGCGACCTGCATCGCCCCAAACTGCCCAAGCCATTCACTGTCTCTGCCCCTTTGATCTCTCTGTGTGTTCTCTCTGTTACTCTGTGTAAATTTGGGCCTGCCAGTATGAAGAACCAAATCGAATCACTCAAATGAATTAACCCATGTGAAGTTTGAAGTTTGAAGAAATTTTAGTTAGCATCTTTTGTAGTTCAGAGGGCACTTCATTTGTCAGTTGTTTGAACAGAATAGTGTGTTATCTGGAAGTCTGAAATTTAACAGTAGGTTAAATTGCTAAACCATCTTGTAACTGACTTTGAACCACTCAAAAGAGTTAACAAAAATTTGAAGCATGAGTTATCTATAAGTTTTAGTTAACAGCACATCTGAAAGGAGGTGCTAATTTTCTGATAGAGGTTGTCTGAATAAGTGACCTGAAAATGCTCAGTTTTGTCAATAGGTGTTTGGCTTGGTTACTTCAGTAGATAGAAATGTTTTCAAATCCTTTAGTTGTCAAACAATTGTTTAACAGTAGTAACCTAATCTGAAAAACAAATGTGAATGATTGATTTAGTGGAAAGGTTTAGTGTCCAACAGTAAAGGTCTTCTGGTTGAACTGTTAAGCAAAGAAGAGAAGTTGGTTTGGAAACAAGTTGAATTGTTTAGTGAACTCACTTGCTAGACCATTCAAGTGTTCTGTTAGTTTGTGTTGAGTCTGTCTTTTGAGTCACCCATTGAAATAGCTAAATCTGGAACTTTGAGGTCTAAGTGAATTTTGGCTAGTAGACTTTCAGTTTTGAGAGATGTCTTGTTAAAGGTTGTATACTTAGTATTTGAAGAAGTTCGGTTTTGTCGGAAGGCTAAAGTCTTGGCTAATTCTAGTAGTTAATTGTGGTCTTCTTGCTTCAATTGGGCAGTTGTTCATTAAGCTTTCTGTAGCAACCAAAATTGAAAATCTTTATGGATGTATATATTCAGAAACCAATAGAGTGCTTTTGGGAACAATAGTAAGTTACTGACATTTCAAAATTAAGTAATTGGAAAAGTTGTGTTAGATTAAATAGCTTTTGGAGATTAATTGAAAGGAGCAACCTAACCTGAAAGACAAAGATTAAAATTGGTTTGTCAAAGTAAGACAGTGAACCTCCTTTCAGTCAAGTGAATAATTGTCAAAATAGTTAGTGAGATGGTTAAACTTCAAAAATTCTAAACTAATTCGAATCAACTTCGAAACGGGCGAAACCAATTTTGTTGGTTTCAATTTTTTTTAAAAAAGAATATTAACTTGAAATAGGTTTGAAACATGTTAATGTCCCAGAAAAATTTCGAAATTATAATTTTTTTTCTGGAAATAATTATTCTTACACTAGAAAGTGAATTAACTTCAAAAATTCATAGAAAATTCATATGAACTCCAAATGCGATGAATCCAATTGGGTTGTTCCTAAAATGTTATTCTCTTTCCTTTTTGTAGTTTTCATCTCCACTTCTATTCTACAAATTTTTGCCAAAACAGTAAAATTCGGACAAAGCACCTGTGAGCTGAAATTTCAGCTTTTTCTCATATTTCGATTTTTAAAAGACTATAACTCTCACATACAAACTCTAAATCAAATAATTTTTTTTTGTTTCTAAATTCATATAAAATCATAATATACATACTATATAATTTTCATGCATTTTGGAGCATTGTGAATTTTCGGCTTATTTGGTGTTTATTGCAATATCGTCTTTCGATTAGGTTTTCGATGATACCGTTATATTCGTGAGATCAATATGTGAGTAACCTGAGATTGAACAAGTAGTACAGCAAAGGTGCGAGCACCCTCCTCTTGATCATATTGCTCCCAGTGGTTTTTAAATGTTTTGTGTGAGTTTTATTATCGCAATTGCATGCTATTTTGAAATATATGTTTATGGGTAGAAGTAGTTAATCTCCTAATTGCTGCATTAGCCCTCCTTTGAATGTTGATTACCTTTTTTACCTTGAACGATTAAGGATATATGTTATATGGGTTGTTTGCTAGTTTGCAGAACGATGCTTAGCCATGCTAGTAGTCATAGCCGAGAGTGGTTGATGGAGCTAGTCCATCGGCCGGTGAATCGAATTGAATCTTAATGAAATTTGAGGATTTTATGGATTGGATTATGTTGAACTTGAGGATAATATCCAGATCTTCGCATCTGGGGTTTGTGGACATGTTGGGTATGGGTTTTATGTTCTTAACTTGGACGGGTGTAGGGTGATCATGAAATATTGTTGTTGTTGTTGTTATGGAATTGTGTAGCCCGTCTCGAGTGTTTAAGGACCGGTGCTGTGGTGTGATGAACCAAGTCTTACGTGCAACCACACGCAGGGATAATGGCGAAGGCTTGGCTTAATAATTTGTTGTGTGTTAGCTATCAAAACACAATGGGATTGACAATTGTTATTGTTATGTATTTGATTGTTCTTTTGTCAATCTCGCGGGGCATGTTAAGGGTCGCCTTACTTGTCCTTAAGGGTCTCATGTTTGATTGGGACTTACTTACGTAACGAGGTTCACTGTGGTTAGGAGGCATTTGACTCCCACGGGTTTGTTCCTCGGGTGGGTTGATAGTTAGGACATGACATTGTAATGTGACCTCGTTATGCTACCTCAGTCACACTCCTACGGAAGAGTGCATTGGCCGACATTAAGAGGAATGCATATCGTGTGGGTAAAGTCGCATAACTCTGCAGAGTAACTAAATCTATTCGAATAGCCTCGTCCTAGGTTATGGACAACACTTGTGGGAAAGCAGGCACAGTTAGTCTTTTGGAAAATTAAGTTGGGTTATGGTTGGGAATGTTATGTCTTTATGCTAGTTTGTTTAGATCTTATGTTGCCACGAATGGGATGTTCGTGTGTGGTTTATAATTGGAGATTATACCATTGATGATCATTACTTACTGCTGTAAAATGTTTTCTAAATATTTTGCAAATGGCTAGTTAGAATCTTTATTGTTTATCTATATACAAAACTTGCTTTATGCTAAAAATTGACTAGTGTAGTAGCCTTCCTTTGATACTTACATGCATCCTTATTTCTTTTGAAAGTCTCGCGAGTACAACTTTGTACTCTAACAGTGTCTATTTATTCAGGTGAGAACGACGGGTGCAACGGCTTTAACTCCAGTTGGTTGCTTGTGGGATTGTGGGCATACCAACTCGGTTATTCCCTTTTTATTTTTAAGTTACCTTCCGCTGCAATTTATTTGTGTTAATTAGATTTGGCCGATCGGCCCTCTTTTGCAACCTTGCACTACAAGGTTCTATTTAAATGATGTTGTATTTGATTCTTGTATTCTTGTACATTGTGTATGGAAGTGATTGCAATGTTGTGTACTAGGATATGTGCATGTTAGCCACTGATCCTTGGGAGCTAGCATGTGACACATATCCGGGTCACTCGGAATCGTGTGCGTCTCACGTTAAGTATTGCGTTTACGACGTAATTACTTAGCTTGATACGGATCCGATTTCGGGGGTCCTCACATAAACAAAGAAAAATGAAGAAGAGTTCTTGGGAGAGAATGTGTCTGCTCTTTATTGCTATAAACTAAATCCTTTATAGGGGGTGCTCTTGACAAAGCGGTAAACTGAGGTCGTTAGCCTTAGGGGTTGCGACCACGAAGACATATGGTCTTTTATTATGTATTAAAGTAATACATAGAGATTTTAATCCTCGTCAAGAGTTTAGTTGGAGACACGATAAAATCCTAGATCCGCTAATGTACCATATAAGAAGAGACAATAGCAAGAGCATGTACTACATACGGTATCCTACTTGGAATGTATCAATGGAGGGAGAGGGATGCTTACCTGGCCATTGACTCGAAAAGTTATTGTCATAATTATGCGTGCTCTAGGTGGAAGGCACGTAGAGACAAAGGCAGTTGTTGGCATAATGTATCAAAAGACAAAGGCAGTGGTGGAAGCGAAGATGGTGGCAGAGTGGTGGGCATGGGGACGGGGAGATCGATGTTGGCACAAAGCGGCAGAGCTTCAGGAAAATTGGCTGGTGTATGAGCTAGAGGGTATTATGGTGGTCCTCTAGGTGGGTTGTGGCGATGGCGGTGGTCTTGAGAGAGCCGACAATGGCGGTGGCAATGGTGGCACGGTGGAGCATGGTGGTGGCACTCCATGGCGAGAAAAGCGACTAGTGGTTGTGATGGTAAGGCTTACTGTGATTTGGCTGAGCTTATGACACGGTCTACACGGAGAGCTCGACATGGATGCCGTCATGGTGGCGGTCTCCTAGTGGAGGGAGTACAGCAGAGGAACAAGCGTGGTGGTGGCTTCCTCGGCTCTGGCGAAATGGACCGCGGCTACGCAGGCGAAGACTGGGACAGTGATGGGGATTGTCATGGGAGTATTGGTGGAGGAGATGGGGTAGCACGTGGAGGGGTTGGCAGGAGAGGGCACCATAGGTGGCGAAGATGTTGTAGCCGCCGTTGTACGGGTGGGGGATGTAGTCATCAATTTAGGTTGGAGATTGGGAGGTGAGGAGGAGGCGAAGTGGGAGTGGGAGGAGATGAGCACACGGCTGGGGGGACGATGAAGAGGGGGAGCACCAGCCGTGTGCTGCCACTCGCAGAGGAGGAATAAGAGAAGAGAAGAAGGGAGAATGAAGGAGGAGACCGGAAAGGCAAAATTGACTTTTCACTAGCTGTCTCCCCTCTTTAGTTCGTAAATGATATCATATTAACATTGGTGTCATACATCAAAGAGCCATAAAATTTTAGTATCTTTTGCTAAAAACATGAAAATTGGATCTCTACCAGCCAATGACACAAAAGTTAGATGTCCTGTAGCCAATTTTGCCAACATTCTCAGGCCATCTGCCAACGCATTTTGGCTCCACCTGGAATATCGTAGGAAATTCTAGTTGGTAAGGGTGGACATGTCTTTTTTCATTGAAGTACACGTGTTCCAAATGCGGTGTTGGTCGAACAAAATTCCTATCGGTTGTGTACACTACACAACATGCAAGGGTAACTCATTAGTAACAACGGTGGACCATGATGGCTAGGCAAAGATTTCATACATTTCAACTCTTTTTAATTGGCTCGTGGAGTATTCTTTGGTTTAAATGGATGCAGAAAGGGGCGAAGCGGAGAGTGGCCACGTTGTCACTTTTTCCCTGGTGTCCGATTTCGTTGCTTTCTTCACGCCCATCCGATTTTTTTTGCGTTGCGCTCGCTTGTGATGCCTTCTCGTCCGCGCTGGCTCTGCTTCTTAGTGCGCTGCCTACGCCTCACCACGTGCGCCTGTGAGCTGAGAGAAAATCCCCCAACGCATTTCCTCGGGACGTTTCTTCGTTCGGTCTTCTTCGTTCACCGCCGCTAAAATCAATCGCCACCGTTGCTGGTTCACCCTCCTCCTGGTGACTTGGCTTATCGTCTCCTTCACTGTAGCCCCCGCCTTCTTCTCCTTCCCCACGACCACCCTCTTCCTCCTTCCTCCACGAGTTCCGCACTCTCATGTGTTGGCTACTTCGGCTAGCTATGTGGCACGCTGCGCTCTCCTCGCTCCTCCTCTGGATCTCCTCCGCCGTCATGGCGTTCAAGCCGCTCATCGACACCCTAGGCATCTCCCCACGAGGTTTCCCCAGATCTGTCCACGCATTGCTCTCTTCTTTCTTCTCTCTTTCTATTTCTGTTTCTCTTTGTTTGCCTTTGCTAGATGGATGTGGTTCTTGATTTGGCATTGCTGCGTGCAGATGAGGTGACTACAATGGCCGCGTCATGAGGTGCAGGGATGGATCGGCTAGGTTGACTAGGGACTAGCTCAGCGATGCCTTATGTGACTGCCCCGACGGCGACAACGAGTCAGGTATCGCCTTCTTCTCATGCTCTTCAAATTCACATGAGTTTCCACTGTTGGATCGTGCTTTTGAATTTTTTGCTTGGATTTTCGATTTGGTTCACTGTTAGTTTGGCTGGGGTTCTATTCGCTACTGGAGAGTAAATATTTGGGGATTTTTATCTTGCTACTCTGCTCCTCCTCGTGGCCTCACCTAGGGATCCCAATCCCATCATGAAGCTCCTTGAGGACGACGAGGTGCCCGAGCTGGCCCAAACCTCCCCCGCCTTCCTTCCCATTTTTGTTAATTTCTTGGGAAAGGGAAGGATTGAAATGACGGTTAACTTGTCGGCATCGTTGCCTCAATCCTGTGTTTTATTTCACATTATTAGGCTTAGATATCAGATTTAGCTAACTTGATGTGTTCTGAGTTGCTTTGATGTATGTGCGGATCAAAATGTTAATCGGTGGTCATGGACTCATGCTATAGGATTGATGGTTTGGAGGACCAGTACAGCATCCTTATAAAGTTCGAAGCACAGAGCTCCACAGATAGCTTCTACAAACATTTGAATGGGAAGCTATTGTCATCACTGGAGGTGTTGGTCTTTCTTTATTCTGCTTAGTCCATTTGACTTTCTGTAACTATGAGTACATTTGTACGTGTATATTCTACAACGTGATGATTGATTGGAGGTTTAGGTGCTGCAGGGTGATGTCTGTCGTGTCCGTTCTGTCGAAGATGTGCATTCCACTTAGTTGATTGAGCATGCGCCTAGCTTGGTTACGAGCTGGGTTGAGCAGCTTACCTGCCCAGTGTGTCCTGGTATGTGGAGGTGGTTTGGTCTACTCTTAACATTTATAAAAAAATCCCAGAAATCTTATTTCATCTGTTCATTAGATGTTTGTAATATCTCTGCAGGTTTTTGTGTCGTATTAAAATGGTTAAAACTTAGAAATGCTCACCTACATACATTTTTCAGATTATGTCGGAGTTCCAAACTGGTATAGTGGTATGTTCACTTCGTGATGAAAAAGAAAGCATTACACGTTTCGTAGCTTAAGAATGTTTAGGATGTATGACGATTACATATCGACTTGGGCATCACATAATAAAAGTAAGCCACATAGGTGAAATCTGGTTTTAAAACATGTGAACCTGCCATCTCTTTATTTTGTTAAAGAACTTAGGCTATATTAATTTTGCAAGTAATGTTGTGTCTGCTGAATTTTATACTACATATGCATTGCTTTTAGCCTCATGATGTATTTGTTCTGCTGTTATCCCTAATAGAAGTTTCATGCACGCATATGTGATTTTGGTAGCGCTGTAGATATCATCACTTGAATTGGCTTCACATGTACGAGGCTAAGATGGTAAATATTTTTGCTTATGCTGTTATTGCATAATTGAATTGCATTGTCAATGGGCCTTGATTGTTGCTTGATCTACGACTAATGAGCTGGCTAAAAAAACCCTTATTCAAACATCAATCAAGGTATATGTATTCTCACTTTTTGCAAGGCACAATGAGTTACATGACCTTGATTGCCCAGGCTGGTATTGTAGAGTTCATTTTTCATATTGATGACAGTTTTATCAGAAATACAACATATTAATGACCTGTTACAATGAAGAGGTAAAATGGTGAAATGTGCCAAGATATTTTATAACTGATTAGAAGTAAAAAACATAATAGGGTGGTTAGCGGTCAACATAATGTTCACTATATGTTACAAATTTTCAAGCTGTCTTGCGTGTTATGCTAATCATTATTTGATCTATTTTGTGCTTTTCAACCGTTGTGTTCTTCTGCTACTATTGTGTTATATGTACCTTCAAAAACTTGCATACCTTTGTGCACTTGCTCGTGAACTAATTGTAACGTGCATCTTTTCACAAGATTAGCACTTTTCTGTAAAAGATAATTTTTCAAACAAATATAGGGATTTTTTTGTCATTGTTCATCAGGAGTTTTGCTCGTGCTAGGGAAGACCGGAGGAGGGAGTTAGCGATCATTGTTCAAGGGAATTTAATGTCGTCGGTTAGGAGAGTAGCGACCATAAATAAGTCATTATACAGGATAATTACTGTGGAGATAAAATGTAGGCAGAAGAAAGTTGGTTTCAATGAGTTATGTGAACTGTAGAACAAATAGGTAAACAGGGCGGGCTAATATATATACATTGAAAAGCAAGGGGATAAATTGAACTAAATTAAGAGCAATCAAGAATCCTGTTTTGTATACTATAAGAAAAAGAAACTAAAAACTTAGAAACATAAGATTTTGCAACTCATACGGGTAGTCACACATTAGGAAAGAATGGTGTACTGGTTGGGCCAGGTAACTTCTTCTTTCGGACATCATTTCATTCTGTTTAGGATGCTTTCTACTATGTTTCAAGAGATCAAATAAGAGTTTATTTCCCACTACTCATATCACATTTTATGTGTTGATGCAGGCTGACTAAATCAATAAGATGGTATTTGTATTTGCTTAGACAAGATGGTATTCTTCTTTATTCCGGAGCATAACAATCCGGATCTCTATCTTATAGCTTATCCTTCTTATTTTGTATGTGTTAGAGGTATGTCAAGTCAATGGCCTGTCTGCCGTCTAACCGGTCTTCAATGGCTTCAGTGAATTGCTTGGTGTGCCTACAAAGTGACCTCTTAAAAATGATGTGCCCACTTTAGCTAGCCCTGTAAATAACACTTCCTTAGTGAATTGCTTGGTGTGCCTACAAAGTGACCTCTTAAAAATGATGTGCCCACTTTAGCTAGCCCTGTAAATAACACTTCCTTACATAATGTATTTGTTGCAGACAACAACAACCACTACCTGATGATGTACAACCTTCCGTGGACACAATAGGATAACATTTGGACATGAAACGAAAAGGGAAAAAAAACAAGTATATTATGTTGTCTAATAGGTTGGAGTAGCCACTTTTTTTTACCAACTCAACAAACACTCGTGGTCGCATTTATACATACGGTTCTCCAGCTTACCAGTTTTCTATTTTTCTTACAGGTCATATGAAGCATATGAAGCGTGTATTTTGCCTGTCACCTATACGTCTATGTTACAGTCTACGCAACGCCTACAACGACAACTGTGATCGCCAAGGCATATAGTCTGCTTTCATCAGTGCTATGTCATCTTAATATGTATATTTTCTGTCCTGTCCTATGCACTCTAAAACAACGTAAACATCTCGCCCTTCGAGACCTCCGGCAAACAAGACTTAGCTACACACAGCTAAATATATACCATCCGCTTTATCGCATTTTATATGTTCTTCCTCCACCTATTGCGATTCCTCTTACGTTGTACCCGTACAATTTGCCACTTCCTGCACTTTTTAACATATCGTAGTATCGGTTCCACATTCTGCCCAAATGAATTTTGGGCTGTCATACTGCCTTATCTATAACGACTTCAATGATCTTACGAAAACAAAAAAGAATCATAACAAATTACGCACATCAATACTTTAATACGTGTAATAAGTAACACCCCGACAATATTGATTTCATAATTACAACTATAACCTGCATCTTCATGTCTTCTATCACCAGCGATTTCTTAGTCCTAATTATAGTCCCAGTCTTCAATTCCACGCGCCAAGACGCGAGGGTTACTAGTGATATATACAAGCTGGAAAAGTGGGCATGCTCTATAAATTTCCAGCAACCACTGGAATTTTATATATAGTTTAGTAAAGAATCGGAGACGGGTAGGTTGGTTTGGAATTCTCCATCAATGTATATGTAGACAGAGGAAATCCCGCCAGAAGAGAAAAGTCTATGCCTGAGATACCCACCATGGCTAAATTCGTTTGACTAATAATTGACTGACAATGGGAGCCAAGCAAGTGACAAGGGAGCGTGGGTCCCATTGTCATTGTGTGTTGTGTCGGTACTGCATGTTTATATAGTACCTTTTATCCGTGGGTGTCGTTGCAGTGACAGTAGCATTAGTATTTTAAGCACGGTTGTTAAGGAGAAACCCAACTGCGGACTCTTTGTTAATCTGCAGATTCCCCAATGATAAGGCACGGAAGAAACGGTAATTTTATATTTGTCCAGTTGGGATTTTTACCTTAATTTAAAGCCCGTGAGCAGGAGTACATTTGAACGGCCTTGATGGGCAATCACAAGGTTTGACCAATTATTCCAGATGTCAGGAAATATTATAGATTAGTTACAGGTAATTAGTAAAAGGATATTAAAATAATAGTAACATCAAACTACACGTATTTTAAATGTTTTAGAAACGAACGAAGAACATTCGGAGTACTTGAGCTCACTTTTCACGTTAATCTTTTTCTAAACTGGGAAGCTCAGTTTTAACTTCCTCCTCCTCCTCCTTGGAAAAGTACCTTTTAGCGCACTAACTGGAGTAAATCCCAGCCAAATCCTCCTTGTCCAAATACACCATTTGTGAATGGCAATTGCAACTTACATAGTATTAATGTGGTGCCCAAAGTCTTACTGATCGTAAACCCTTCATATGTTTTTTCTTTCCCTTCTATTGCATTTTTGGAGCAGCGTGATCACTGATCTAAGAGTATCTACAATAGTACATATCACTTGTTATTAATGAATGGACACATCAGCATTTCGGTGACGTGAAGGAGAGATGGTGAGAAGAGAAGAAGATCTTGTTTCTAGATAAAGAAATAATCATGTTGTTGATACCAAGACAAGAAGCAACAAAATAGCTATTGAAGACTTGTTTGTTATATAAAAATTTATTTTATATGTATCAATTAAAGTCTGGGATACAAGACTAAAAAACAATCTATTAGAAAGTTTATTTTTTTTATTAAATTAAGTACTATTTTATTTCAGTAATAAACTAAGAAACAAATTATTGTATATATAGATTATCGTAGATATAGATTGACAATCACATGCGACGCCGTTGTGCTCAATCAATGTGCGCATCTAGAATATAGTGATGACATTGTTTGACGCATAAATAGTCAGGTCCAGTCAATTCCAGCTTACAGGGGTATAGTAGCTAGCGTTGGACTCGTCAATTTTTCGATGTGATGTTAATTCAAGGAACGTGTCCCTGCCTGCCTCCATGATTGCGTGGACTCGATGATTCAAACCGGGGCCAATTTGATTATGCTTTCGCGGTTTGTTTGTCCTGATGCGTGATTGGACAAACTTTGGTCACCTAAGGCTTGCGTTTTTGTTTTTTCTATTTCTCCTCGAGGAGGCGTGTACACAATCTTCAGCCAGTTGGGAACACATGGAAGCAAATTCTCTGGCCCCGCCCCCGTGAGCCCCTTCGATCTCACCGTACATGTGCACTGTAGTAAATACTGTAGCAAACACGAGAGGATTAGATCCAACGGTACGGAGGGAGAGGCCTCATTGGGGCGGTGTCCTATAGAATTTATTTCCGGAACACATGGTTCTCACAGGAATTTCGTAGGAACCTCACATTCAGTGCAGTTGGATATTTGGTTATTTTATTTCCTGTTAAATCCATATAAAATTCATGTATTCAAAACGGGTACTTGATGTTAAACCAGGACCAATTCTTATGTTTCTCAGGGAAACCGTTTGCTATCAGTAATGTGTCAGTTGTGAGCTATTCTCGACTTGTCAAGGCTAGAAGTGTTGGTGATATGCTCTAAGAGATAATTATGAAGATGATTGTATCATATCTATATTTATGAATTATATAATAAATATTATTACGTTCTTTGGATGAATTATCATTTATAAAGATTAGTAAGTATATGACTTGTTGGTGAAACTCTTTAATAGTTGTATGATGTCATTCTAAAAAGATCCTTGATTGGATTTCACTAGTTGGAACATTAGTGACTTATCGACCAACAAATGTATTTATTGATAATTTTTTTTCCAGTCATAGATATAAGGGTATTGAATTAATAATGTAAGCACATGTTAGAGAATATGATATTATATTGACCTACCTTGAGACACTATTGATATTATTACGATTTTATGTGTTATCAATTGGTCTTAAGCAATGATGATGTATAATATTTAGACCTGAGATCAGCATGATTTTCTATATATGTAATAATACACTTAGGGGTTACCAAATACTACTCCGTAACTGAGTAGTTATAAATGTAGTTTTCAAGTATGCTATGAAATATGTGGAGGAATGTGACTGATCGGATATGGGATTTATCCCATTCTAGCATAACACGAGAGATATCTCTAAACCCTTCGATGTGGTCAGACAAAGGAAGTGTATGATCATGCCACAAGTGGTCGAAGAGTCGACCGTATGAAATTTATCTGTCACTAGATCGAGAAAAAATTAAACAGTCCATGGATGCCATATATCTCACTTGGAGTTCGACCAGATGTCGTGAGGTAAAAGGAGAATATGCAAGTAGGTCGCTTAGTCCAACAAGATACGAGCATGCCATATAGGGATACGGACTGGTCGTGAGCTAGTGGTACATGATCACAAATTGGTAGGCGAACTGATTGTAACAAGATATGAACTGGACGTGGGTGATAAGGACCTGGTCGCATATCTTATTGCATAAGGTTCGTTCGATATAATTTTTATGTGTATTCGGGAGTCGCTATATCTTGCTAGAAACCGCTACCGACTTATGGTCGGAAAAGAGTTTTCGAGTCACGGCCGGTTACGAATGAAGCTACAAGGTCACACACTTAACAAGTTGAAACAAACCAGTTCGGATAAAATCCGTTACGAGCTCTTAATAAGGGGAGCGCGTGAGGTCTTTTGGACGTACGAGTTACATCCTCTAACAAAACCCTAGTCACCACATCCCCGAATGCCCTGTTGTTAGCACTGGTGCTAGCGCACCTTCGTACGACATTCTACCTCTAGATATATGGATACCGTAGAGGTGTTGCTGCCATTGCTGCTGCGTTGATCGAGAACGATCAACGAAGTTCGTAGGGAACTTGAGATGCTGCTGGAGGAGACGATCGATAACCGAGGACATTAGATGATTGACTACGGCCACTGCATCAACACGCTCGACATTGGATTAGACTGCTCTAACTCTTCTTTCACTACAATGCGCGTCTAGTGGTAACGATATATGATCTCTTATTTGCATAGCTTTTTGGTTTAGGTAGTAGAATTTTGAATTGCAAGCTATTGTAGCCTATCCGTATCCTTCGAACTCGTCTTCCGGCTTCCTCGGACGAGTGTCGAGTCTGTCGACATGGAGAGGAAACGTGCTAACGCACAGGGCCATTGGGGCTCGATGAACGATACATATATGGCGATTAGGTTTAAGAAATATTGATACTGTAATTGTATATTCATATACAATGAGATCGAATAGAATTGAATTAGACCTTTTTCATGCCATAGATTCGTGTATTTTTAATGCTTGTGGAGTGTTTGGCGGAAGGTTTTTTTTTTTTTTTTTTTTTTTTTTTGTGTGCGCGCCCAGTGCTTGCCGTATACAAACAATTTGGCCAGCAAGGTTCTAACCGGCGACTGAGGTAATGAAGTTTGGCGGCGCGTGTCGGCGTCAGTAGCAGCGAACCAACGTTGTTGGATTTAACTTGTATTACCTACCCAACAGATCATGCAAATGAGCAGCGATCTCACGTCGGCTTACCGCTTACATGGAGGATCGATCGGCTCATGGTTAACATGCCCTATGTATGTGTCCACGAGAGGAGCTCGAGCGCTAGACGGCGGCGCTGTAATTAGTCTTGCATTGAAGACGAAAGGTTTACGAGGAGCAAAATTGGGTCAGAGAACCACGGATCAATATCGTCCACTGGATTCAAATCAAATGGTTGTAGTTTATTTTGCCCTAAACGTATAATAAAACTTAACCAATATCCCTTTAAAAAAACTTAACACGAGAAGTCGATGATCAGATTTGATATCTACTGCAACTCGTTACACGGTATCGTTTTTGGCGAGGAATTTGGCCATGCAATTGATCGGTACGATATTACTAGTTCAGAGCAACGACAAAATCAGAAACCAAAAGGATTTCATGGCAGTATGATTATATTCAGTAGCCAGTAATATCTTTACCTAGCTGCATAGTCATGCCACATGTGACCGGAGCTCGATCAGTCTGTAGCTGGCACGAGCTCCTACGGCGCTCTGTCCCCTTGGATTAGCATCTGCCGGACGCGTAACCGATAGCCATCGATCATGTGAGGCCACACACCCAACCTGTAAGTTGAGTTCTTGGCTGTTCCATCGCCTGGGATTCGGATCCTCACTCCAAACATCTCCTGCGCAACCAAGACACAGAAAGATTCAGAAAGGCGGCACCGCAGAAGATCTGCAAGAGGAATCCAAGTAACTGCAGCATATCCAGATCCCAGAGCAACCTTTTGTGCCGTTACTTTGACACACTCATCACAACCAGAAGGCCAAATACATGCACTGTTGCGTCTGCCTCCGCCTCATGTGGGCGGCACCACCAACCAAAGCCTTGCTTCACCTAGCTGCTCTTCCTTGAGAAACGACAGCAAAACTCGCAGCGTGATCTGCGTGCAGATAAGGGAGGCTGACTGATTTGATTGATGCAGTCTCAGCGGCTCTGCACCTCGACTTCAGCTCCCTCCCCCGCAGCGTAGACTCCGTTCCGGTATGATCACGTGCATTCCGGTCAATATCGGTTAATATCAATCGCTTCAATTTCGGACAATGCCAGCGAAATAAAAATATCGTTTATTATATTTATTGAAATATATGTTATATTTAATCTTACTACTATGTATTTGAAAGAATATTACAAGTAAAATTTAGTGTACATACAATTAAATATATACTTATAAATATATATTATTATATTAAACTCTAAAACGGTACACCGCCACACCAGTATTAGTTGATACCAAAATATACAGTCTAAAAGCCAAACCAGTGTAACCTCCAAAATGGTATTGATAAGTATGCTTTGAGCCCCTACAGTAGTCGGTGTGATTACACGCAAAGCAATGGGAAAATGCAGCTCTACACTTGCGTGTAGTGTTCCCACTATCTCAGCCCTACAGTATGCATCGAGATTAGTGCGGGTAGTTTTTTTTTGCTTGATACAGGAAATAAGTGAGAGTACGTAAGCACTTATTTTAAGGGAGAATAAAGTACATGTGGACCCACCACCTCACTCTCCCCATTAATCTAACTATTCCCTCCACTTCTCTCCACTTGTGTTTGAAATTTGAAAACGTACACATACACAAGTATTGTACATACAAATACACATATCATACCATGTATAACTCACGGTATCATACCATGTACAAATACACAATTTACAACAGAGAAAAAATATTTTGCAAACATTTGTATTGTAAATTTTGTACTCATATTGTACACTGGATGAAGAGAGAGATGTAAGGCGTTGTTCTCAAACTGTACATTGGAGGAGATGCACTGAAGCGGAGCACAACAACATCGTCGCCGGTGATGTACACCATCATGAGCACCAGATTTGGATGTACACCGGAGTCGATGACAACATGAGCAGCGCTGCACCTTAGCGAGGAAGAAGAGAGGCACATGGGGAACAAGAGAGGTGCACCTCACCTCGGCGGCATGGTGTACCGTCGTGGAAGACCTTGGAGACACCAACGAGGAAGACGGGTCCAGTACGGTACACATCGTTGACATCGAGGTGAAATACCTTAGAGATGCCGGCGAGGAAGAAGATGAGCGGCTGGTCCAGCATGGTACACGCCGAGGTGGAGAGAGACAATTAGTGAGACGGTGAGAGAGAGAGAGAGAAATAGAACGAGTGAGACGGTGAGAGAGAGGTGGGAGGGATAAGGTGAGATGTGGGTCCCACATGTACTGTGTACCAGGCATTTCTCTCTCCCGATCGGATGACTAAAAAGAAAAATAGGAAAGAATTGAATTTTTGGCATAGATCTCAAAAATCATTAGATGGCAGAGATACAGTAATTCTCTCAGATTCAACCGTTTCATTGTTTCAAATATATTTAGTTTGGTGTCATCCGTGAGGTGTATCAAGGTGTCATCCGCGAGGCTAGCAAAAGGAAAAGAAAATAAAAGCATCATGAACAAACCATGCGAAAATGCAACCGAACAACAAGCTATCGAGATCAATTCAATTCTAAGGATGGGCTTGCTGCCTATGGGTGGGAACGAGATTGTTCGTTCCCACCTAAGGGTTTGTTTGGATAAAGAGAGATTAGAACTAATTCTTTTGGATTAGAAAAGATTTTAATTCAAATTCCGAATCAATTCGAATGAATTAAATTGGATCACTATGTATCCAAACAAGACTTAACTGGGTTCTATTCTACTTCGTGAGGACTCAGAGCTTCTGCAAATTCCTAGCGTATACGGTGGGCTTATGTACACGCGCGGTGGAGGGGAGGGGTTGATGTAAGTCCGCTATGTACACTATAAAAAGATCAATTCAGTTCTTGGGTACCATACGCAAAAACAAAAAAAAAAAGGATAGTCGTTCGGCTGTACAAGCTAGCAGTATATCCTTGGAATTTGGACGGCACCTGCCAAGAGAAAGTAGTACCCGTACACAAAAGGCATCTCAGGATCAAGTAAAGCGCTTCACGAGAGGGAAACGGAGCAATCTTCGTGCCTAACTCGCTGGATAATTTGCACACGTACGAACTACGTAGGACACCCACCGGCCGGATAAAACCTCAAGCTAGGGCCGTCCGCGAAGCAACACGAGCGTACGTACGGCACATGGCTTGTTTAGACATAATAACTTGCGAGAGTTGCTTGCCGAGCTCCGGAAATTATGCATGCCTGTTCAACTTAGAGAGCCCCGAATGATTTTTTCCTCTTGAAGAAAAAATATCAGGAGTCGTTGCGTAATTCGATAATGTACAGGGGGAAATTGCAAATTCTCCTTCTGAGTTGATTACCAAGGCTACCCTATGTATATCGGGCTTGAATCTTAACTAGATAAGCGGATGCTATCTTCACTCCTTTAAAAGACTCTAGTAATAACGAGTGATGTGTTCTTTATTTCTCTACACTCGTTAATATTTTTGCGCCGTCACATGAGCCCAACAAACACGCGCTTCCTATTCTTTCGCATTGCAACACCTTCCAAGTGTCCCTTTCGAATCACGCGCCCTCTACTCCCAAACGTTGGTGCCCCCCTCGCCACGCATCTCCACGACTCCTCAAGGCTTTCTCTTCGACTTGGGTATGCGCCCTCCTGCGACCTCCGTCCTCTGCCGCTTTCGCGCCCATCTTTTACACATGTTGCTGTGTGTAGGACCGGAAAGGCGACTAGAGGGGGTGAATAGGAGCTTAACCAAATTTTTCTTTTTAAATATTAGATTCAACACAAATTTCACTCCTATAGCTATGAGAGCTATGAAGATCAATAGAAAACCACAAAGTGAAGACTTATGTTGAATTTCCTTCAAACCCGAAGAAACAATCGAAACACAATTTTTCACTTGATGAGCAGTGTTGATGAGCAGAGCGGTCGAGCCGCTCAGGAGCGCGGTCGGACCGACGGCGGCACGGCCACTCGAGCGGTCGACCGGTGAATAGTAAAATCGACGAACGCGAATTTCAGCACTATTTCAAAACCGAAAATCAATCTAACTTTTGATCTACGGCTACAAACTTGACCAAATTTGGAACACAACTTCCCAATGATATCTGAACCTATTCCAAGTGACAATCGAAAGATCTACTTCAAAGTTTTGATCTTTTCAGTTTACGAAGGAAGGTTCAAAACCGAGCAAAAGCGAAAAACACGATCTAAAACTTGCTCGTGGGAGATTGATGATCTTGATGATCCTAGATGTATTCCCACACATCACAAAGAAGATAGAAGTGGGCAAGAGATCAACCAAAACCAAAAGATCAAAGATTGACTCAAAATCATAAAATGAGAAGGAAAAACACAAAGAGACACATCTTTGGATAATCATCCATGGATTGAATCATGATGTTGCTGATTCACAACCACTCCTCAAGGAGGACAAGAGCTCAATCCATGAGCACACAATCAACTCATCTCCCTAGAACCCTAAGCCTCTCTCTTTCTCTCTAAGTCCCTAAACCAAACTAGGGTTTGCAAATGAAGTGCTTAAAGTGGCTTGTCCAAAGACACCCCTATTTATAGAGAGGCCTTGCTTCTAGAAGAGTTTCTCTAATGGGCTCCGTTAAGGCCCAACATGAACGGGACACTTACGCACGCTTTTAAAGCGCCTGAAACCATTATCTCTTGACCTAAACCACTTCATCTTGCGACGTCCCGCGCCGTGGTTTAGCCAATCGTCACAAAGCGGTGATTTGGTGAAATTACCAAAATACCCTTCTCGATCCTTCTCCATGGACCGAGTCCACCGTCGAGGCGATCGCTTGCTCCGCCACGTGTAGGTTGATCAACGGCTCTCATCATGTCCGCAAGTCTCTCCGTCCGTATTCCTCCGAACCACCAAGGCACTTGCACCGCCGCGCCGCTTGATCAACCCGTCGCACCGAACTACCTGTTCGGTCATCCTCGTCCATTCTCGCGCCACGCTTGAGCCACTTGACCTCACGGCATCCATGATCGTTACGGACCTCGCTCTCCAAGCTTAGTCGATCCTCTCGCCGTTGACCGTCATTGACCTTCAAAACACTTGCACAAAGACAATAGACGAGAAATCGTCTCGGGAACAAGTTCTTCACAACTTGACCCACGTTAGTGAAACCATGCAATATGCAACACATATACAAGGATAAACATGGATATGACTTAACTCAAAACCAATTAGCCAATCAATTCAACATTCAAGATAAAACCGCCGACCGCCATTCAATGGCCGTTCGGCATACACGCGATCGACGCTTCGACCGCTTCGCCGAATGACTTTGAACTCGACGATCTTGGGACATTTGCGAAAACACAAGAAATAGCAAACCAAAAGTGTAATTGCCAATTGTAACATCATCCTAATATCGTGCACATATCCTCATGATATCCACAATCTCCCCCTTGATGAACACATTGGCAATCTTCCAGAAAATGTAAGTTTGTGGTTTGAAAAGTAAAGAATCGTTTTTGCGCAAAGGCACAACTTGGTCCATAAGCAAGAGAAAGCCATGAAAATGACCAAGTTGGCTTCAGAATAGTTAAGGCAAGTGAGATAAGGCAAAGGACAACGACAACACTTCAATTTCCAGAGAATCGCCAAAAATCTCACTTAAGGTCCATATGAAAGAACAATTGTTCTATTTGACCTTCGATCATGGTGAGTATTCACGAATTGCAATTCAGATTCAGAAAAGGCAATAAAACCAAATGAATGCAAATGAGATGATCCCACTCACAATGATCACCAATTGTCATGAAAGAACACTTTCTCCCTAAGACTCCAAACAGCTCTAAAACAACATTTTTACCAATCTTTCTCCCCCTTTGACAATGTATTCAGCAAGAACCATGGAAGAAGACAGAGCATGAATGACAGGGAATGGCTGTAATTTTTCCATTTTTAGCAACAGGAGCCATGAGAATTATCCAAGAAGACTAGACAAGTATTACACCAAGCCATATTATGTGAAGTAGCAAAGTTCCATCATGGCAAAACATATATAGCAAGCTAGAGCCAACAGAGCAATAATTTGAGTTGAAATAAAGGCTTAGCAAGGAAAGATGTTGAAGATTATAGTTTAACTAAAGGTATCCAAGAAGGAGTCAAGCCATGTCTATAAGCAAAATGGAACCCATAAATTAGACACAGAGTCAATTTTGAGCATTTTATGAATCAATTTGTTCAAGCAAGTGGAATTTTATCACATTATAGCACTTTGCTGAAAGACTTCAGGTTTTATCTTAGTAAAGCAAGTCCTGGACTAGGAGCCATCCACAACGGCCTCCTAAGCTTTAACCAAAAGAAATTTTGTTTTCTTAGCAATGTGCTAGATCTCAAGCCTTCTTGCGACCATCCCAAGCAAGAAAGCTTAAGAGAGTGATCTAGGTCATCCAAAACTCCCCGAGTTCAAGCCTAGTACAATGGCAAGCCGTCTCATGAGAAAGAGTTGGTGAGATCAGTTTTTCACGACGAAAAACTTATAATTTTTCATTTGCTTGACTTAAGGACTTCAAAGCTCATTTTAAAACTCATATCGATTCAAGACTCAATTAAGCGTATATGACATGGCGTGAATCATAAGAGGATCACTAAAGCAAAACTAGTCACAAGATTCAAAAAGTTATGTTTTGATTCAAATTGCTCATAGATAATAAAACTATCATGGCAAAGACTAAGCTACATATGAAAAGCCATAACAGAAGTCTTAGCACATTAACACAAGACATGGCAAGGTATAAAGTATGAAATCAAGTCATACAAGGATAATAATCAAAGCTCCATGAAGTTATATTACAATGCAAGTTGTAGAATTGAAAATGCATTATGATACAATGAATGCAAAGGAGCAAAACTCCCCTCAAAACAGGCCAAGAGGACTAATAACCCTAACTCTCCCATAGCGTAGCAAAGCGAGAAGAATCAAGAGCCTTAGTGAAAATATCGAAACCTTGCTGCTCAGACTCAACAAAGTGAAGCACAACATCACCTTTCTCAACATGGTCTCTTAGAAAATGATATCGAATATCAATGTGCTTGGTCCTAGAGTGTTGCACTGGGTTTTGGCAATGTTGATGGCACTAGTGTTGTCACGAGAAAGAGGAACACTCTCCAAAAATAATCCATAGTCCCGCAAAGTAGACAAAATCCAAAGAACCTGAGAACAACTACTTGCTGCAGCGACGTATTCGGCCTCGGCAGTGGACTGTGCAATAGAGGACTGTTTTCGAGAAGACCAAGAAATAAGAGATGTGCCCAAGAAATGACAAGTGCGGAAGTACTCTTCCTATCCACTCTACACCCGCAAAATCAGCATCGAAAACGCCCGAATAGAGAGCGCGAATCGAAGAAAACGAGTCCAAAATCAAGAGTGTCTTGAAGGTACTGAATATGCGCCCGCCTTTGCTTGACGATGAGAAGCACGAGGAAGCTCAAATCGAGCGCCACGGACACACAATTGTATGTCCGGCCTCGACTGTGTGAGGTAGAGGAGAGAGCCGATCATGATGCGGTACTCCTTCCGATCCACGGGCTCTCCATCCTCATCGAGGTCCAAAGACGGTGGTTGTGGCAATGGGAGTAGACATTGGTCTCTCGCTTCCCATGTCGAAACGCGAAGAAGGTCTTTGTATACTTACTTTGATGAGCGAAAGTGCCTTCTTTCAGCTTGCTTGACTTGAAGACCAAGGAAGAAGGTCAATTCTCCCATCATGCTCATCTCGAACTCCTGCTCATAGAATCGAAAATCAGGACACCAAAGCATGAGGCGAACCACCGAATATGATATCATCCACATAAATCTGAACCAATAAAAATCAACGCCATGCACGAGAGTGAACAAGGTTTTATCAACCAAACCCATTTTAAATTCATTATCAAGTAGAAAACTCTTAAGCCTATCATACCAAGCTCTAGGGGCTTGCTTCAATCCATACAAGGCTTTGGAGAGTTTAAAAACACGGTTTGGGAACTTATGATTTTCAAAGCCTGGAGGTTGCTTGACATAGACTTCTTCTTCTATGAAACCATTAAGAAATGCACTTTTGACATCCATTTGAAAAAGCTTAAAGCCCTTAGAAGAAGCAAACGCTAGCAGAATGCGAATGGCTTCTAATCTAGCGACAGGAGCAAATGTCTCTTCAAAGTCTAAACCCTCTGCAGGAATAACCTTGAGCTACAAGCCTAGCCTTGTTGCGAACTACCAACCATCCTCACTTTGCTTATTTTTAAAATCCATTTTGTTCCAATTACATGAATATCGGTGGAGGTTCAACTAAGGTCGGACTTTGTTTCTTTCAAAATTTTCAAGTTCTTCATGCATGGCATTGACCCAAGAGGAATCGGATAAAGCATGGGTGACATCTCGGGGTTCAAAAGACGCGACAAAGCGAGAATGTGCATGAGAATCGGGAGAAATAAACACGGAGCGAGTGACTCGCTCATTGAAATCCCAATCATCTGCTCAGTGGATGTCGTCATTGAATATGAAGAGGAGCTCACAGTGCGTGTGGCCTCTACCTCATGGGTGTGGAGGTAGGAGCGAGCCACTCGGTCGTCGGTGAAGATAGGAGGAGGTCGCTCAATTGAAGGCGGAGTAGTGGTAGCGAGCTCTCCAACCATCTCGAAGAGACTTGAGGATGGATTGGGTCCTCATCCTCGAGTCATCGTCGACGAAGATGCTTTCTCGAATATCGAAACACAGTGTACTGCGAGATCGGGTCTAGTACCGGGACTAGCCTCATCAAAGTGACTTCGCAAGTCTCAACAATTTTGTTAGTATCCAAATTAAATACCACGATAGCCACGAGAATGAGCGGGATATCCAAGGAATATGCCATCAGAACATCTAGATTCAAATTTATCCAAATTGCCATGTTTAAGAATGAAGCACTTGCAACCAAAAGTCTTGAAATGAGAGACTTTGGGCCTATGACCAAATATAAGCTCATAAGAAGTCTTGCCAATCACGGATCTCAAGAAAACCCTATTGGACACATAACAAGCGGTGAGATCGCCTCATTAAAATCTCCTAGGTGTGGAATGCTCATCTAGCAAGGTTCTAGCCATCTCTACAAGGGTCTGTTCTTCCTCTCTACAACGCCATTCTGTGAGGAACTCTAGGAGAAGAGAAGCGATGCTCAATTCCCCTATCGGTGCAGTGGCAAAGAAGAGTTCTTGAATTCTGTCCCATTGTCACTCCTAATGACTCTCAAAGCTCGGGAAGATCAACGGCTAGTCTAAGGACCAATTCTCTAAAAATCCAAAACCTCGTCCTTAGAAACCGAAAATAAACCCATGAATACGGAGAAGTCATCCACAATCACAAGCACATACCATTTTCCACCAGTGATGAACCTAGAAGGACCAACGGTGTCTAAGTGCAAAAGTCGGCTGGACCATCGGTCATTACTAAAGTAAGAGGTGGATGAGAAGCGAAACCATCTTACCATGTCTACGAGGAGCGCACACTAGGTCTCTAATGACCTTGACCTAGGCAACCCTCTAATCAAATCCTTGCTCTCGACTCTAGTCAAGTGGTCAAAACCTATGTGACCAAGTCTACGATGCCATAAGACTAGATCATGAGAATCGAAGCTACAAGACATCTAGAGCTGAAGCGGATGAGACACGAAATCGGCACTAAAAATCCTCTCAAACCTAGTGATCCCAAAAACATTCTCACCAAGTGTCGAACTCTACACCCACCACTCTTAAACCTTACCTCGGACCCTCATCAAGCGGTGAGAAGCAGATAGCGATTATACCTTAGCTTACTTACCAAGCGGCGTTCTTAAGCATGAACTTGTTGTTGGCGCGCCTGTGCCCTTTGGTCGCACGGTCGTGGCAGCATCCCCAAATGTGATCAACTCATTGCGGATGCGTGTGAGGAGGAGAACCATCTAGAATCTCGGTCATGTGTCGAGAACATCCGAGTCAACAAGCCATATGTCCTCCTTCCTGCACAGCGGACCTCGGGGCATAGCGAGAAAACATCGTGCCTCGATGCGGGGTTAGTAATAAAGACTTAGGAATCGATCTTGAGTCACGATCTTTGAGAACAACGATGAAAGCGGCGATAAACCGATTAAGAGTAAAATCATCGAATGCACATGAGAAACACCTAGACCTCTCGAATCGACCTACCAAAGGTCGGTACTCCCCTGTCTAGATGCTACCGTGGTCTCTCCTCATGATATCCCAAACCAGCAACGCCTAGAACCTCCAAAGGAGTCAAAGAAGTCATCTACCAACCTAGGCCTATGTCAGCATGACAGACAGTGCTGGCTCTAGAGACTACAGATGGTGAAGGAACTCCTCTAATGGACCTCAAAGCACTCATCCTCCCTTCCTCTCAATCTTAGCTCTACTGAGCGAGAACTCAACAATGTGGCCATCCTTCTTGCAGAAGGTGCAATGGTACTTGACCTTTTGAGGGTCGACCTATTGAAGTAGAAACACTGTCTTGCTAGAAGAAGTTTGGGCAAAACTGCAGATCTAAAAACAATCTTAGATGGTTCGGGGGTTCTACCTCAAACAAGCCACTCTCAACGACTCGTGATCTTAGGTGGATGGTTCTTGGAATGCTCTATTGAATTAAAACCTAAGCCACTATTCTTCACACTCACCTTAGATGTATCAAGAATCATGTTGAGGTTCTTCTTCCCACGATAAATCTCTCAAGAGTATCTTTTAGGTAATCATTTTCTTTGGCTATGTCCTTACATGACGAACAATTACTAGACTTGATTGCCTCATCATACTCATCCTTGAGAATAGCTATCTCAACTTTTAATGCCTCACAAGACACACAATATGAATTCCTAATCCTATTCAACTGTTCCTTAAATTTATCTCTAAATGCCTCTTGTATCTTATCTACATTCATTTCAATTTGATTACACAAGATACGGCAAGAAGAGTCAATATCTTTCTTGGATGCGATCATGAACATGGATTTTTCAATATTAGCTTTCTCCTTTAAAGTCTTGTTTAGAGCATCATTCTCAATTGTGAGTTTAGGGCAATTTTCACATGATGCGAGATCTAGAATAAAGAACCATTTGAGTCATCTCTTTCATTTTGACCTTATTATCCTCACAATGAGAGCAAGTATGACTAGGATCAAATTCTGCAATTCTTTTGTAGAGCTATTCAATTTTAATTCAAGCAGCATACAGTTTAAACAAGGTGAAGGAATAGCATCTGAGAGTCACATCTAGAGCAATAGCATTCATACAAGAAGGACTAGACTTGAGAGATTCAATTTCATCAAGAGCATCTTTTAATTGATTTGTAACAGAGGAATGAGTAGTTTGTAGATTGGTCGGATCAAACATCAAGCTAAGACAAGAATCACAATCATTTGTAGGATTAATATATTTGAGCCTAACAATTTCTAGGTTCAAGTCTTCAATTATGGTATCATGTTTCTTTATCTTTTTAGCTTGCTTCTTGATTTTGTTCGGCAACAACCAAAGCACGTTTCATTTCATTTGGTGATGGACATACCTCGTCGGATCATTGAAGAGTTAGTAAATCGTTGGAGGAGTCGACGTCGTGGTGTCCCGCCATGAAGCACATCGGTGAAATCATGAGTCTTCTTCTTGCCATGGGAGTCATCGTCGTCGTCCTCAGTCCCGAGTCCACATCGCTCATATCAACACTCTCGAGGCGGCAAGGACCGGTGACGAACTTGCGATAGTTGGGCTTCTTAGCTTTTGCATCCTTAGCTTGTGGATGTCTCAGAAAATCCTTCTCCTCTTTGCCCTTGACTTGGGGCACTTGGAGCGAATGTGATTTGGCTCACCACACTCAAAACAAGTGATAGGTCCACCTCTCCTCCTATTTCTTACTTTGTTGAATGCTCTCGAGAATGCGGTGGATAGGAGGCTAAGTCATCCTCGGGTATCTTCTCTAGTTGCTCATCGCTCAAAGAATGCCAAGCGGACAAAGAAAGACCGGATGAGCTAAAATCAAAGAATCGGAAGAACTACCCTTAGAAGGGTCGACCACTAACGCCATCGACTGTCTTGGGAGGCGAGATAAAGTCAATCTCATGCATCTTCAACCTCGAGTAGAGCTTGTCCATGGTAAGCTCACTCATGTGATGTTGTCATTGATGGAAGTGATTTTCATCCCCAAACTCTCATCAAGAGCACCCAAAATCGGCGTGCATTCTCGGATTCAATGAAGACAAGATCCACAGGCGAAGATTATGCGAATCTTGGAGAACCTTCCCACAACTCATCTAAAGACTCACGGGCTTTGCTCGATCTTTGAGTATTCTTTCTTGAGTTGGTTCTGTCTCACTTCCTTGATCGCATAGAACCCTCGTGGTAATCACAAAGAGTCCTCTAGATCTCATGAGCGGACCTCAAATGAGCAACACGCTCAAACTCGGATCGACTAAGCCCTTGAATCGAAAAGTTTGAGCCTTGCTATTAGCCTCAACATGCGGAGTGATCACATCGTCATCATGGCACAACATATGGATTTTTGACCTTAAGCCAAATAAGCGTGCCCTTGAGCCTCGATGTAGAATTGCATCTGAGTCTTCCAATAAGAAAAATCAGATCCATCAAAGATATGTGGTTTGTTTGCATACTTGTCGATCGACATGGCTCCAAAGCAGGTTAAGATCTATAAGAAGAGCTAACCGCTCGATACCAATTGGGTTTGCAAAATGAAGTGCTTAAAGTGGCTTGTCCAGCCACTTCTAGAAGAGTTTCTCTAATGGGCTCCGTTAATGGGCATGGCGTTGTAAACGCCGTATTTGGTGAAATTACCAAAATACCCCTTCTCGATCCTTCTCCATGGGCCGAGTCCACTGTCGGCGATCGCTTGCTCGCCGCGTGTAGGTTGATCAGCGGCTCTCATCATGTCGGTGGTATGGTGATTGTCGCGCCACGCTTGAGCCAAGGGCATCCATGATCGTTACGGACGCCGAATCGGATGCCACCCATCGGTGTGTTGTCCATCTGGATGAGCACCTCCATGGATATGAGCGGTTCTGGCGGTCGAGATCCGTGTAATGTGGCCTCGCATGCGCCTCATGACGGAGTCACCGCCACGCGCCGTCAATGGGCATGGCGTTGTTGGCGACGGTGGTATGGTGATTGTCAGACAAGGACGCCGAACTGGATGCCACCCATCGTGTGGCCTCGCATGCGTGATGAGGTCATTGTTGTTGATTTCCACATATACAGGATTGGATATGACTCCTACCCTCGACCATCTCATGGTTTTTTTGTTGTCTAAATATGAATTCTTCTGTTATCTGAACTGGTGTGCTGGTAGATGAAATAAATATGTTGTAATTGGGGATTTTTCCCTTTTGTTCTTTTGTGCTTTGAGATTTTTGATCTTCGATCTGGTTATTGATGTGTGCTACTTTTCTTCATGTTTGGCAGTTCTGGCATAAGAAGTATCACAACTAAGCTATGCCCCTGGCCCTGCTCTACTGGTATCAAGGTCTTTTTCTATGGTATATGTCAAGGCGTATTGTGCGGACCTCTCACATAATTTTCTCTTCTATTTACTGGTTTCCCTAACAAAATTGTAACAAACTACGATCTTATCCGAACAAACTACAATCTTATCCCAGTAATTTTCTTTTCTCTTTATAAGCTCTCATAACAATTTCGCAACAAATTATGATTTTAATTCATCGAGCGAAGCTACGTCTTCCAGTCTCGACAGAGCTAATGCAATGACAAAGTTGCAGGATAGGCGTAGCGGTGCGGCCCATGGTGTGGAGCAGAACGTGTGGTGCCACAGCGGCGGAACCGAGGGTGTCCAAGAAGATCGGATATGGGGCAGAGGCGGGACGTGGGGTGCCACAGCGGCAGAGCCGAGGAATATGGCAGCGAAGGAGTGAACATATGCCAGGGCAGAGCTCGGCCGAGTGCCATGGCAGAACCGAGAGTTTACACAAAATGCAATGACACTCGCCGTGTTGAGTTAAATATGATTTTTTTTTTAATTTATTTCTCCGTTGCAAAGCACATGCATTGAACTGGTATAAACTGGTTAGACTAGCCGTCGGTTGGTAGATAACTTCTTGTCATCTTACCGCTACGCGCTTGCTTTTGAGTTCAGTCTGAAGAACATCCCGCTGACTAGGAATTCCCTCGTGTATTGGACGTGGATAGTGAAACTATATGCGCGCCGGCAGTTCAGATACCGAGATGCGCTATACCACTCGCAGCATGCAGCAGTTGATGTCGACAAAATGAAGTCATTGTGTGGCCAATTGGCCATTCATGTCGTCTAGGAAGCTTCTAGAACACACTCCTACGGGTAAAATAAAAAGGCTTTGCAATGTCCATAGGAACGCAGGAACTTGATCGCCAACCCAAGCCCAAACTAACTGCTGGGCCGGGACGATTTGGGGAAATTACCCTTTTACCTTTATTTTTTGGAGAGTACTTTTGGCATTGGTGTTATAATGGACTACGAAGCCCATAACTACAGTGTTCCAGGGTTGTAGGTAAGGGCATGACCATGGCAAATAAGTGAAGCTTATGCTGGACAACCCTTCACCCCATTTGGAATTGAGAATTTCGGTAGGAAATGTATACTACTATTACAAACATGGTCTAAAATTTTTGTGAGATTCGTGCGTTAGAAACATGGTTTAAAATTTTATTAGGACCTAAGAAATCCTAGTATCACGCTGTAACATCACCCTTGCAAGCTCAAGAAAGAATGCATCTCATCATCTAGATCCTCATCATTAATTGTAGGAGAAATCCCAAAGAAAAGAATTGGGATTGCACTGTGCATTGGGCAATACACCACATCTTTGAGCACATTTCGTTCTTCTGTGGCTCTACCATGCATCCTAAGCTAGCTAAGCGTTCACCTGCCGGCTGAACGCGCTCTTCGCCGTCCTCGGCACATCGTCGAAGCTCTCCATCCCCTTGCTCTCCTGCCACGGCGAGCTCTTCGTCGCGCCGAGAAGCGGCGCCGAGTCCTTCTCGCTCATCTGCAACGGCGCATGCATGCCGATCACAATCGTGTCGTGTCATCTCCAAAAAAACAAGGCACAAACTCATGCCGTTTCAGTTCAGATACCACAATGCCATAACAGGTACGGACCTGGGTGGATACCGGCAACGAGTTGCCCTCGGTCTTCTTCCTGCTCTCGGTGACGGAGAAAAAGGAGTAGAGGCCCATGCCGAAGATGGCGACGAGGATGCCGGCGACGTTGCGGAACGTGAAGGGGTCCTTGAGCAGGACGTAGCCGAAGGAGAGGATGAGGCACGTCTTGAGGTGGCCCAGCACCTGGTACGTCACCGGCGACGTCGTGCCGATCACCAGAAACGTGCTGAAGTTGACGCACACCGCGATCGAGCACGACAGCACGATGAACGCCTGCACGCACGCACGCACGCGCAAAGTTCAGCTCGGCTCATAGCTATGCATTATCTCTGACAAAGTTCAATTTCTTCTTGCTGCCGCTGCCGCCGCCGTCGCTGCTGCACATACGTACCACGACTTGGAAGGTGTAGTTGAACGCGAAGACGTCGCGCTTCGTCAGGAGCTTGTCGACGAACGGGCCGGTGAAGAGCAGCACGGCGGATTGGTACGGCGAGGACTGGTACAGGAGCTGGGTGGACGACACCTTGAGCCTCCTCTGGATTTGGTTGGTCAGCTTTGTTCAAGGTGAAGGTCAAGGAGAACATGCAAATTTCAGATGAATGTTCAGGGTGTAACAGAAATATGCAACTCTGTAACAGCTCAGTGTTGATATCATGGGACGACACAGCATAAGGATACAATCTGGCCGACACACGTCGCGGCGATGGTGAGGACTGCGATGATCGAGCCGAGGAGATTGAGCTGGAGATCGGTGACCGATGCGATGCCGACTCCCAGGAGCAGGACCATGAGAGAGGCCTTGATGCTCTTGCTGTATGGTTAAGGATTGTGAAGTATGAGAAGAACTCATCTTTGCATAAACTCAACTTGGTATATGATCAGCAGTGTGTTCAAGAAAAGCGCAAAGATGTGCTGAAATGAGAAGGAATTTGAGAGCACCTGAATTTCTTGCTCAGAAAGATGGTTTCCAAGAGCATGGTGAAGGGTATAATGGCCAGCTTGGTCATCTACGTCAAGAAACAACCGTAAATTCAGAAGTAAGAAGATGGGAATAGTACGACATATCAGCAATCGGGGTCAGCAAAATTGAGGGTGCTTGCCTGGTAGAAGCCAATTGAGTTGAAGCCAAGGCAAAGGTTGAGGAGGCCAATGGAGATGCCATTCAGCAGTCCAAAGGAGATGACGGTCTGCGCGTCGATCGGCTTCGCCTCGAAGAAGCGCAGCCGCTGCGCGACGTGCAGCGTGAAGAAGGTCACCATCAGGTGCCAGCTCGTCAGCGTCGTCGCTGCATTCCCAAATCCCAATTCCCAAACACACGAAAAATTTCAGAAACTTCTCTGCACAGACTAACAGCACGCGTACCCGACAAAAAAAATTGTCGGACAGAGTGAGTAGACTACTGAAGCTCTGAAAGTAGTACTGACCGAAGAAGAAGCCAAGGTTGCTGATGAGGTACTTGTTGCAGATGACAATGGCCACCGACGACGTCACCGAGAGGCCCAGCGCGCCGGCGACGCCGATCTGGGAGGCCCCGCTGTCCGACGACATCTCCTTGCCGATGGTCGCTTCCTCCTCGCTGGTGGAAGATGGAGGCCCCATTGGTGAATCAGAAGCTATGTGAATGAATCTTCGAAAAAGCAATGCATACTTGCATAGGAGGAGCAACAACCGGTTAAGTTGCCTACTTTTTTCTATGGTTTTCTTTCGGTAAACACGTGAGCTCGGCCAGGAAAATCGAGCGTTGACATGCCTCGGCAGAAAATCCATGGCACGTTTGAGAAGAAATTAATGTTTCACGTCACTTCATCTGTACTTGTGATGCATAGTATTAAACTCGCGTCCATATGAAGCTTGCGTGGAGCTAATCCTGATAGCTCATGACTCCATGCATATGCTACATACTTGATTGATCCGAACGTGTTCTCAAATCAAGGCATCTGGAATGTGGTAAAAGTGAGTTCTTAATGCGAGTTTGTCCTAATCATATACTAGTTGTATAATTCTATCCTAATTACACCATGGTTTTTTAGGCCTTCCTCTCTCTTGAAATCTTGATTTGAACAGATTGAAGTGTTCTACGAATCCTACTACACAACAAGCAACAAACAGTGGCATACGCCGAATGATTGGTCCTTACAAGAACACAATTGGGACTTGGGACAAGGCAGCTTGAAGAGTCAGTTTGAGTGTTTCGTGCAGACTACCAGTCTGCGCATTTGTTGGGTGGTCACATCAGCACAGAATGGACTGGCACTCTGAATCTTCGACTAATGGAAGATGGTGATGCATAATAATAGAACATTAGTAGTACTACGTCTCACACTCTCACTAGTCACCACATGTGATGTGTCCAGTCACCAAGGTGAATTTTCTAAGAGTACTCAAGAGTGTTGTGTACAGGGGAGCATGGACAGTACTTAACCTAATTAACTAGGCTGAACTTCTGGTCCTGAACGGTATAGCAGTTACTGAAAGCCATTTCAAAGGAGATCAAGTGGCACCAAAGCCATTGATACCGAGTCAAACATGGTGGTTCTAGTAGTACTGGTACAGAATGCCTCGAGTCTAATGTGGCAGGGAGTGTTGAAATTTAAAAACATTGAATATGAATGTGTTGGAACCGGCGACAACCCCTTGCGCGAGAGAATAATTACAGCAAGTACACAAGAGATACGAGAATTTATTTATGAGGTTCGCGAGTCTACATTCTGAAGGAATCGCGGTCGAAGAGTTTCTTTCCTTCTTATCGCAAGAGGTCGTTATATTTATACCCTGATTACATGTTCAACTTGGACTCATAATCCGTACCGCGAGGGCTTCGCCCCCTCAGCCCACAATAATTTGTAACCCCACGCAACTACGTCTCCCCTATAGGACCGTGTCTGGAAAGCGCACACTGCGCTCCCGCTTTCTGAACACAGCTCATTCCTTTCACCTTGTTATATATAAGCCATTTACAACAGAGTAGCACCGGCGATGCCTGTTGAGTGCTTAACAGGTGAACAAAGCAGACGCAATCTCGAAGAAAAAATTCCCGTGCACAGAAAATCCACCGGGTGATTGCTCCTAGATCAGGACAAGTCAACCCAATCCAAGCAGAAACAGAAGGAGGGGGCATGCTTAAACGAGCCGTGTTAAAGCTAAGTCCGGTTTAATTCCCTAGAGAAATCTCCAACGGGTCCCAGGCTTACGGATATTAATTATGCATCACATCATCACGAGGAAGTGCCTGTTTCTGTTAGAAACACATGAATTTTGCAGAAATTTCATATGAAACCGTCCTATTTCCCTAGAAAATATGGGGGGAAAACAATGCATTTCAAATACAAACAAAGCGGGCGTTGCTCCGGAGATATTTCCGTCCGGACGGTGACCTCTGCTGTGCCTGGTCCCAGAAATAGTTGGGTGTGCAATTTGTGAGACGAGGATTGCATAGGACAAAAGGGAGAATGTGACCAGTACGGCTCTGCCATGCCAGCCAACAGCCGCCGAGTGACGTCAAATTAGGCCTATACTTCTGGTATACTCGATCCCATCCATTGCTTTGGCTACCAATAAGGCAGCTCCACGAACAGCATTGCTGGACACAGATGAAACAGAGTAATCTACTGGTCTGGTGTACACGAGGCAACTCCCCGGACCAAACCTTAAGTCAAAACTCCGGCGTGTACAATGGTAGCCGCCTATCTCCTCCACCGGCCATCGGTCGCCGGTGCAACCTCGCATCAAAACTAGCCGCCTCCTTCGAAAGGAAGGAGGATCAGATGTGAGGGTGATGATGTGTAGGATTGGAGAGAGAGAGAGGAGCAACTGAGTTGAGAGTCTGTTTTTCTCTCTCTATTTTGTTAATGTTAACGTGGGTCCCACTTTATATAGGAATCTATTCCACACACTAGAAGAAAACAAAAATCCAATGTGTGTGCTTAGCTGACATGTTTTTGAACCCGGTTCAATACATAAAAAAATAATCCCAAGTGTATGTGTGCTTAGGTGACATGTTTTTGAACCTGGTTCAATACACACAAGAGATGCCTTTGGAATACATAGATGCCCTTCCAAGGTCCAAACACGGCTCTAACACCAAGGTCAAATGCAGTCGTAACCGAAGCCCGACGGCAGCGTCCGCTGCTGTTGGCCGGCTCTATCCATAACATGAAAACGAAGAAATTATATTAGGAGGCCAAAGATATCGCTAGGATTCTTATCCGTAACTCGATCGACCAAGCAACAGCGAAACATCTTCTCTCCGTGATGGAAGGGAAAAAAAAGAAGCTATGTACGTGTGTAAAATACAACAGCACAGGGAAATCAACGCACCTCTTTCTCGATCGATCGATCCCCGGTGAATCCTTGGTCTCGAGATCTTCTGACGACGAGACAGGAGAGAGAGAGAGTTTCTGGTTCTCGGAGAGGCCTTGATGGAGATCCCCTGATACGGAGAGAGAGAGAGAGGGGAGTCGCTTCCCTTTTCTCCGAGGAGGGAGAGGGAAGAAGAACAAATGGGTTTTGTTAATTGATCGCGGGTTGCGGTGGGATTGGCGATGACGAGGTCGTCTCGTCAGGAGGGGAAGTCTTCGAGAAGAGGGAGGAGGAGTAGGTGGCGAACAACTCAAACGCCCGCCGTCGCTCTCGTCTCGCACCCACGCCTCTGACGTTTCTCCACCTATGACATGTGGGACCCACCTAAAGGATGCATGCGTGGGTCTTTATTTCCCTCCTTTTGTACGGCAGAGGAGGAGGAAATTTGCGTGATGGCTGCGAGAAATAAAGATACGCCTATTTATTCCGTCGTGTGCTACTGCTATTGATTTATTTACATTAGGGTGCACACAAATTAAATTACTCTTTTTTAAGAGGACAACGAACGCGACTTTGTGAACAGATTAGGGGTGGAGCGCAATGGCGGTGGTCGGAGCGGAGTGAAGAGGTGAAGGCAATGGTGCGGTCGCCGGAGAGGAGACAACAGCAATGCTGTGTCAACAACTGAGCAACGTGGAGACAGAATTAGATAAGTATCCTGACCAATGGAGTTATTTGAGATACGAGCATAGATCGAAAACGGATAAAAATAAATAAATAGTGCACTCATACATAGAGTAATATATGTTTGATCAAACACCATGAGTACATGACCATAATACCAAGTTATCAACCAAACCACTGTCCACATTAATAACATCAGTACCAAACCACTGAACGCCGCAGACGAGTAGGCCCGCCCCGAGGTTGAGGCCTTCCACCTCCCAATCCCTCCCACTTCTTGGACCCACAAGCAGCAGCGCCACACCATGAAGCAGAGCAATCCACACCACCAGCACCAGCGGCCACCACCAACAATACCACATCTAACCCTCCTCCAACGGCGCCATTCGAGACAGAGCAGTCGCCTCCCAATGCCAAGCCCTCCTCCTTCGATGAGAAGCCCTCCCTGCCGACGCCCGCGGCTGTCCTGCACGGCCTCTTTTGCTTCGCCGATGGCCTCGACTGCTGCTCATGGCCGTCGGCACGCTCGGCGCCCTCGTCCACGGCTGCTCCCTCCTAGTATTCCTCCGCTGACCTCGTTGATTACTTCGGTTCCCACGCCAACGACCTGAATGAGGATGTGGAGAGAGGACGGTGGCGGGCGTGGAGGAGGATGCGGCGGAGGGGGCGGAGGAAGATGCAGGGGCGGGGCGGGGGCGGAGAGGGGATGGCGGCCGACGCAGAGGAAGATGCGGCGGAGGGGGGCGGTGCAGTGAGTGAGTCAGTGAGTCACTACTCACTTAGGGTTAGGGTTAGGGTTAGGAATTAGGTGGGTTGTGCCAACATTCAAATTTTGGATGACTTGTTTGGCGGATATCCGGCTAAGAAACCTCTTGATATCTGGTTCCTATCCCAGATTTGCCGGATATTGCCTGCTTTGTATCTTATCCCAGATCCGAATCCCATCCTGGATCCAACCATATAGTAAAATGCCTTCCTAAATCCGGTCGCGGGAAATACCCATCCCGTTTTCACCCATATCTAGGTTAGTGGCATCATGAGGCGATGAGTGGTGACCGCGAGGAGAGGCATGGTGGCATGGTGTGAAGCTCCTGGTGGCCAAAGGCTGAAGTTGAGCAGCAAGTGGTGGACCCAAGCCCATAAGAAGGAAGAACGAGAGAAGACCACAAAAGTGGCAATTTGGGCAAATTTGAGGTATTTTCTCTCCGAAACTCACAGGCCTTGTTTAGTTGGACCAAAATTCCTATTCATTCACATGGATGGACCGGAATTTTAGTTTAAATTCCCAGCCCTATCCACATAGATACCGATCGGAAATGAACTTTCCAAACGAAGCCCATAATGATGTTCCGCCATCTAATTCGGCTAACTAAGACGAATTCATAAACCGTAACGGTGATTAGTTAATTATCGGTTTTACAGTATGCCTAGCCAATGAAAAAGGAAAAGGGAAAAAATGCAGTGTCGTGCGGCCATTTTTCATCTCCTTCTTTGCTCCGATTGGCCTTGACACAGTTAGTTGCTGCCAAATGATGGCTTCGGAACGCTTGATAGAAGGGAATGGTCCATGCCTCCCATTTCCTCACCGATGCTAGGGACGTCCCGCGAACGTGATCAATAGCCCAATACGAAATGTGCCGATTCGACGCATCCGCCGTGTGCGCGTCACTTCGATTGGCTCACCTCAACTGTTGTTAGTTCAGATCGACGCTGTTGGGACTTGAAAGCTCATCTTGTCAAAATTTGGCCATTGAGATGTCGAAATCTTGGTTCGCGAGAGATAGTGCCTGCCTGCGCACAGCTGTTTGATTAAGGCGCATCTTAGCTAATCCGATGTCCTGGAACTGGAATGGTGAATGAAGCTGTCCTCCCACCTGGAGTATTTAGCCCCTCAAGCTGAGTCCACTTCGAAGTTAGACCCTCTTTTTCAAAAATACCAAGTTGGAGCCTTCAAATCTATATATTATCTTACTAAAGCATAGTCAAAAGAAGTCACCATGTTCACTCTTAAATGTTAGAAATTCTCATATGGGTCCAGATTATAACAGTCTAAATTAAAAGAAATAGTCCATATCAAGTAAAATAAAACAAAAATTCAGAATAAAAATAAAATAAAATCAGCAATTTGATTTCCAAATGAATTCAAAAGTAAAAGAGTCAATGTCAAGTACAACAGAATAGAATAAAAATAAAATAAAATTAGCAATTTGATTTTCATACGAATTTCTAGGTAAAATCTGCAAATAATTATAATTCAGAATAAAAATAAAGGATTTGGAAATCAGATTTGTTACAAAATCCAACAAAAAAAAACAGTTGAATTTTGGAATAAAAATAAAATAAAATTAGCAATTTAATTTTGATACAAAATCCAATAATTATAATTTGGAATACAAATTAAACAATAATTGGTAATTAGATTTGTATACGAAATACAGCTAAAAATAATTGAAATTCTGAATAAAAATAAAATAAAATGGGCAATTTGATTTTAATACGAATTCCAAAGTAAAATTCCTAAATAACTGTGTTGGACCGAAACGACGACTAGAGGGGGTGAATAAGAGCACTACTACTTTTTCACTTTGATCGGATTCAACTCCAATCTCACTTGAGTAGCCATGAAAGCTATAAAGATTGAAAGTACAAGAATAATGAAAGTCTTGTATTGAATCTAATCAAAACCCCGAGACACAACAACTAAAATCACCAAAAACTCAAAAAGAGGAGAGTTGGGCGGCCAACCGGTCAAACCTCTCGCATGGGTAGTCTGACCTCTCGCATGATGAACAGTAAAATCAACGTGATTTTAAAATCACAAATTGACTCAACTTTTAATTTGGTGCCCCAAATCTCCTCAAATTTCAACCATACCTCATCAAGAAGGCCAGTAATCTGTTCCAATCGGCAATCGGGAAGATCAAGGTCAAGATTCCACCAATTTCTTAGATGAGGAAAAAGAGGCACAAGATTGGATGACATTTAAACTTTGATCCAAAAACTTGCTTGTAGGTAGATGGAAATCAAGATGATCTTAGATGTATCCCTACATGTCCCAGCAAGATCATATAAAAAAACCATAAGAAAACCAAAGGAACATCAAAATCCCAAAATCCATCGAAGAGAGCAAAAATAAGAAGAGACTCTATCTTGAGGAAACTTTGCTTGGATTGATTTGAGAAGGATGTTAGTTTACAATCACTCCACCATGGAGAACAAAAACTCAACACTTGAGCACTCAATCAATCCATCTCTCACAAACCCTAACCTCAACTACTCCAAAAATCCACAAATCATAAATTACGATTTTTCTTTTAGAACTTAAGAACACATTTGGATCTTCTCTTTTATAGTGGAGGCTAGATTTAGAGAGAAGACCATAATAAGCACCCGTTAAGTCCATACACAAATGGGTCTACACTCAAGCACACTTCTCAAAACGGATAACAAACCGAGCTCTCAAATCTATTTTTCGTGATCTTTATCTTCACTTGACCTAAACTGTCTCTTCTTGCGTCGTCTTGCGCCACAGTTTAGCTAAAGGTCACCAAGGAGGTATTTCGATGAAGTTGCCAAAATACCCATTCAGAGATTGAGTCCAATCTTCATAAAACAATTCCATGCTTCGCCACATGTAGGTTGATCAACGGCTCTCTTCATGTCGTTAAGTCTCTCCCATTTGGCTCCCACCGAAACCACCATGGCACTTGCACTGACCCCCGCGTCGCTTGATACAACCCGTCGCACCGAACTTCCCGTTTGGTCATCCTTGTCCATTTTGCGTCATACTTGAGTCTAATGACTTCACCCAGCATTCTCGATCGTTCTGAACCTCAGCACTTCAAGCCTAGTCCCGATCATCCTTACTATTGATCATCGTTGATCTTCAAGCCTCCTACACAACAATAGACCAAGAAATTGATTCTGAGCACAAGTTCTTCGTAACTTGACCCACGTTAGTCAAAATATGCATCATGCAACACATGTACACTAAAAACCATGAATTTGACCTAACCCACGAACATCGCCGTCTTGCCGGCTAACGGACAGGGCAAAATCGGTCAAACCACCACCCATGACCAGTTTGACCCTCATTATATGGACTTAGTCAGATTTTCTCTCTGAAAATTCGAACCTTCTTTGAAAATTTAAAATGAATAGAATTTTTGGTTCACAGCTCCAAAAATTACGAGACCAAGTGCAGAAGAATCATCTTTCTTGCCTACACCCTCTACTTTTGCCCAGCCCCAAACTAAAAATCATCCTTTTGGCGGTCGGGCGCCTACGGCGGTCGACCGTCGGCTTTGACTGCCCCTAGGTTGGTCGATCACTGAGTGGCGGTCAAACCGCCAACAAGGCGGCCTCGATCGCCTAAAACCTGACAACATCTAAATTTTATCGAAAACGTGTGTTTCGACAAACCCTCGCTACCATTACCAATTGTATCATCATCCTAAGATCATGAGCATACCCCATGATATCCACAAACTGTAATTCTGAATAAAAATTAAAGAAAAAAAATTAGGAATTGGATTCGAATACGAAATCCACAAAAAAAGAACTAAAATTCAAAATAAAAAATAAAAGAAAATTTGCAATTTGATTTCAATACGTATTCCAAAATAAAATCCTTAAAAAGCTAAAATTCTGAATAAATTTAGCAATTTGATTTGTATACGAACTCCAATAGAAATAACTTAAATGTTGATAAAAATAAAAGTTATAACGACGATGACACAAATGGTTTCAGGGGAGACACAAAAGAAGCCACCACGATCGTTCTCAAAGTCACGTGTTTCTATTGTTACTTCCTATGGAATAAAAATACAAAATAACTGAATTTTTTATTAAACAATACAAGTTATAACGAGGATAGCACAAATGGTATCGGGAGAGACCACGAAAGAGTGCAATAACATCGATTTGTCCTGCAAGAAGACATTGATTCACGGGAAAGTGAAGAGCTGAGACGACGACAGGGATAAGGACAATATCATGCTACTCACCGGAGCCATTGAAGAGAAAATCCAGTGTTGAAGGAGCCAAGGGCTGCGATGACAAGTGGTGAGTGTCGACGTTGTTAATGAAGTTAGTGACCAAAGAAGCTTGATGATGGAAAAGCCCTGACAGAGAGGAGATGAAACTTCGTGCTGAAGATGAGCTATGGAGGATATAGGGGCCATCGGGTAGCTAGGAGCATGTCATCACTACTGCGAGGCACATTGTGGCCGACGATGGCGAAAAGATTCTCCACATCGTTAGACAACAACAACAACGTTGAGTTAGCCAACGTCGAAGAAAAGAAGCGACTGACACAAGAGAAGAGAACATCGAACATGTATAACATTATGCATGTGTTTGTACATGCATGCATCTGTACGAATAGAAGCGTGAGCGTACAGAGACAGAGGAGCAAAAGCTTGGAGTAGAGATGTCACATCTGTAGAGAATATGCTTGGGTCATCGGAGAGAATGACACGCGTCCCCAACTGGGATCGGCGATATGCGTGTTGATATCGCAATGGTTAGTATTAAGCAATAATTGATGAGAAGTAGTAGATACCTATGTCATAAAGTATTGCATTGGAAGATGTAACCGCTGAGAGGGATAGATCAAGATTTGAGCTTGCTGTTGGGGGTTGAAACAAAAAAATTGTGACGACGAGAAAAGATAGAAATTATACGGTTTAGTGTGGTAGCTAGCGTGCAAGGGGAGATAAGTTCAAGATAGGTCACCCATGGTGCATCGGTGTATGCGTGAGCAAGGTGCTCTAATACATTATACCATGTAAACTAATAAGATAATTCACCGCACACATAATCCAGGTATTGCTTGAGATTAAATAGAGGTACATAAGCATGCATACAATTTGAGAAAAATAACTAATATAGTAGGAATAGGGATATGCAACTACATGATCTATGCATGATGAAGAGCGGTTAGTTTTTAAGAACCCTAACAACTTATTATGCTCAATGATTTTCTTCCATCAAAGTACATATTTCAATTATGTTTCTCAAGTTGTAATTTATTTCGAGCTTCTATTGTTGTTTTAAATATTTATGATATCTTAAAAGTTTAAATAGTATATAAGATATGTAAATATATTATCAAGCATTTATACAAACTTCGAAGCCATGCACTAGCATGTATTAGAGGAAAGGATGTGAAGCCTAGACCAAACATTAAACAAAGGGCAATGCGCATTCCTTTTTCCTTTGTATAGAGAATTTTATAGTAGAAAATTTCAAAAGTGAAGTAAAGGAAGCAAATTACTGTAGGAATTGAATTGTTTCCTACGATGCGTACCAAATATGCATGAATTATCTTTCGAATTGAAGGGCCAAAATGAGCCTAGGAGCAAAGTACAGGGACTAAAAGAGCCGTTTACGGTTTACCCCGTGTAATTACCGACATTTTGTAAGTTTTAGGCAAATGTGTCCTTACTCGATTGGACATTTGGACCAAATGCATTACGTGTGAAGAATTCTGCAGCCGACTGACCAACATAATACTAACATGGTTCTCGTTCGGCAGCCAAACTGCAATGCCAAACATCGACCATCACCAGAAGAGACACTATATTCCAATGTTTAAACCTAACTTGCATTCCTGGCTCCTGCTATGCCAACATATGCGGCCATCCAGAGATATCCGTACAATTAGGGAATGGTTCATTTTCACATAAATGAAGATTGAAAGAAGACCAAGAAGACCAAAGTACACAAGGGAAAACGGTTTCATGGATTGGTCAAATCATCAAAAGAACAAAATTGTACGTAGGCGTTGTGCCAGAGTTTATTGACGCCTTACAAATTAGTTTTCTACAAGTCCACTGTCACTGCACTCGACTCTTATAGATTCCACATTTCATACTGTAATGATACGAGTACGACAGCAGCGGCCGTCGTTGGTATGTACATTTTCTTATGAGGCGAAAAGAATATAGGTTATAGTATATCTGAACAGCTGATTTTAAGGGATGCAAATTTCAACTAGGGAGTGCCATCTTGATTGTTCTTTTGGTACACATTTTCTAGGCATTCCTTGGCTCGGTGAACCTTTGATTGGAGGTAAAAGCTCCCAGATTTTGCGTTTCTCTCAAATAAGTTATCGTACCGCTGCATTGGACATATAGTTACTAGGATATTGTAGTCGGGACTGCAGATGCAGCTAGTAAAAGGTGTATAAGAGAGAAGTGAAGATAAGAGAAGCATCAGACCTGCACAATCTCTTCCCAGGTCGATTGCTCAGACACACCCAGTATATGCCTCGCTTCTTGCTCAGTCATTGTTTTGCTGGCTCTGCGGATATTATGTATTGCTTCATGGGCCACACCAGTTTTATTTGCATCTAGCGGTATACAAGAGGAAAACTAACATAAGGAGGTGCATATACATAATAAGTTTTTGCTCTCTTTTCGAATAAATAGTAGTACCAACGGAAGTTTGGCAGGCCAATATCGATCTTGTACAGACACATTGTGGAAGAAGCATGGATATATTATGTTAATAAGATGATGCTGAAAGCACCTCCTTATATTGTTGTTATGACCATCTGATCCCGAATGAGCAGTGTCACCAGTTATCTCATATACAATCTTCGTCTATCACTAGTTCACTACATGAAGCACATGGGAATTTGTTCACCAAATGCAAGAAGATAGCAGTAAATCCTGATACATTATTACTTGCTGTTTCCTTTTCTCGGAATCATGCATTCTTCTTAATAGGTAGGTCATTTACAGACAAATTATCAGCATATCTCTAAGCTAATAACAAGGAAACACTAGTCTGATGAGAATTCACTAAATAACAAAGAAGTATATAGTTGCCAAAAAACGATTCATAATTATTTATGTTCAGAGACGAAACCTAAAGACATGAAATGATTGTTTTTAAGCAATATTTATGTAGTGAACTATAAGTAGGCTTCATAAAGCAGACACGGTGGCCTGGCCTCATCTCTCTCCGTGAATACTCTAAGTGGGGTTCATAAAGCAGACATGTTGGCCTAACCTCATCTCTTTTCGTAAATCAGAGTTCTACTGTACTTCATTTTAATAGTTTCCTCAAGTTGATGCAACAAAGATCTCATGATAATCCTTTTCTTTTTGGATAAAACCAGGAATCTACTTCTCATGATAATCCTTTTCTTTTTGGATAAAACCAGGAATCTACTTCACTTTACATACCAAATTGCTAGACCATAAGCGAAACAAACTCATAAGTTTGATGACACGACAGGCTCACTATTTTAATTTATCAGGGGGAAACCCAAGTTCAAGCATTACATTAAAAGTTCAAACTAGTTTTGATAAGGTTAATCTTCTCAAAGCTAGACGAATACCGGTCCATATTATGACAAATGGATGCAGATAAGCTATACCACACCAAAAGCTACAACCCAAATGCAAGCACCTATATCTTACTCGGAAAATTGCAAAGGACAACTCAAATGAATTTTCATAAGTTATGACAAATAATTTATTTTATTAAATCTGACGAATTACAGAATATCATAATTTATTTTATTAAATCTGACGAATTACAGAATAAAACCAGTGTTGCGGAAAACGGTATGCGCTCGACGGATGGATGTGGTACCGCTAAGTGATTAATCGTGATACAGCCGATTAATCAGAATTTAGCAGACGATTATGCATTCTTATTAATATATTTATTTATATTTACAATTAATTCTAAACATTTTATTTACCCAAAGTTATTGCAAACTATCACTCTACAAAATATTATTTGCTGTGTTTTATATTTAATTGTTTATACTTCATCCAAAAGGTACATACTATGAACACCATCACACAATATTATAAACTAATTTATCTAAAAAATAAGTTGTTTCGTGGTTAAACGGGAAAAGCCGGACGATTAATCGGCCGAGTCGACAGTTTTTCACAACACTGGACAAAACACAAAATCATCATTTCATTTTAGTTTTTTCAGCAACAATTATTCCAGATTAGTGGCCATTGAATATAAAATTTGGTAGCTGACAATCTACTTCCCATCCTTTTATGTCCTCGAGGAACAAGGAGGTCAACGCATCTCTAGGTGTGGGTTACAACAAAGCTCATAAGGAAAGAACTTACTTTCAAGCGCTTTCCGGTATGCCTGAAGCATAGCTCTTCCTATAATCCCAGAGCCCATGACAATCAGGTTTGCAATAAGCTTCCCAGCCTGGAAATGAAAAAAGGCGACTAATGTAAATGAACAGAAAAACGTACATCGGTATTTCATGCATTTGGACACCATGCCTCATTGTTAGTTCTCCACAAAGGGAGTATGATTCAGATTCTACCCAGCAACAAATCAACGATACGGACCCGGTGAAATTCCCAAGCTGCCTATGAATATGGTACCCCACTTTGGTCTCAAAACTAAACATCGAAAAGTAAGCTCACAAGTTGGTTCTAATTCTGTGAAATCCTTCTACTTAGGGCCTCTTTGGAACGCAGGAATTGAGAAACACAGGAATAACAAAAACGTAGGAATTGGATGTCATGTCTTGTTAAATCCTACAGGATTTATGAACACAGGAATGTGTAACAAATGTTGTTTGGTTGGACCACAGGACAAACACATCAATTTTGGTGATTGTCACGGTTGTCATAGACTCAAAAGAAAATTTCCAAGAGGTTTGAGTGAATGTTTGTTTTCCACCAAAATTCCCATGGAAGTACATCATTCCATAGGAATTTCAAAGGAATCATCTTGGCATTTCCTTTGAACCAAATGCTCCACATAGGAATGGATTCCACCAAAATTCCTTTGCTTTTCCTTCAATCCAAAGAGGCCCTTAGCCTTGAGAGTACAAGACATAGCGTATCCTTAATTTGTGGCAAGTAAATAATTCCTTTGAAAATTAATATTTGCCTTTGGTTGGCTCTAAATAAAAATCTTAACTAAAGATAATCTTAGGAAAAGGGGGTGGAAAGGATCTTACGAATGCCAATTCTGTGGTATGGATGAGAACATTGATCACTATTTTTCATGTGCCCAATTTCCAGATTTGTCTAGAATGTGGTGAAATGCGCTTTTGGGTTCACGAATCTGCCCAACAGCGTAGATCATCTGTTCAATAGTTGGTTGCCTTCTTTCGGAAATCTGTGGTATGGATGAGAACATTGATCACCTGTTTTTTTCTGTGCCCAATTTCCAGATTTGTCTGGAATGTGGTGAAATGTGCTTTTGGGTTCAGGAATCTGCCCAGCAGCGTAGATCATTTGTTCAATAGTTGGTTGCCTTCTTTCGGAAAGGAAAATGAAAATGCTGATCTCAGTAGGAGTTGCAGCAATCTTTTGGTCGATATGGAAAACCAGATATAATGCCTGCTTCAAAATTAAACAGCCTGCTGAACCATGTACATTCATACATATAGTAAGTCATTGGATGAAATTCAGGGCGTTGATGCAGAAAAACGAGGAAAGCACATAAACAATACAGAAGGGGGCAAGAGTGCTGGAACCAGATGCAACTGAGATCTTCAATACAAGTCAAGGATGGAGGCCTGGAACACAAAGAATCGCGAGGAACTGAGGTGGAGCGAACAAGATGGGACAAAAAAGGAGTGTGAGTTAGCTGCTGGAGGAGGACTGGAGGTAGAGGGTGCTGGATGTTGGAGGGTTCCCGGTGGCATATCTCTCACTCTATCTGGATGATGATAATCACAGACGATCTTTGTAAAAGAGGTGTAATAAATTTGAAGCCTTAGAGCTTTGATTTGAAGTGAGAAGTCTGGTGTAGGCGTGTAGCTCTGCTAGCTGCCAACAGAATTTTCATAGCTTGATTTCTCTTGCTTTTTCTCTTTTAGAACCTTGTAGCTTCAGTTGCTGGTTTCTAATAAAGGAAATCGGGGGAGTGGCCCACTGTTTCAAAAAATAAAGTTGGTTCTAATTATTACCACCATACGCTTGCTGCTGCCGTTGAATCTGTTCCTACTGTCGAAAGTCCAAGAAGAGAGGCCGTAATCCGTAAGTAAAACTAAAAATCGCGTCGCTATTCTTTCATTCTGTCCCAGAAAAGGTTATTAAGTCGTAAAGTTGAGTCGAGTCGCAAGAGGGTCGACTTGTCGACTAGTCGGCCGACTAGTCGCGACTAGCCACAACTAGTCGGTAGACTAGGAAGTATATAAATAGGGCAGGTAATATACTAAGTTGTAGCAACTAGCAACTACTGCAACAGAGAAAAAACAGAGCACGAGTGAGCATTGAGCAGAGCACAACGCGAAACAAAGCAAGAGAGGGGAGGAAGGAGAGAAACTACAGAGCAGATCAGCGCTACAGCAGAGAAAGGAGAGGAGTGCTCACGAGGCTAGCGTCTGGCAAAGTGGCGAGGAGCAGAACAGAGCAGCAGCGGCGGGGGCTAGGGCCTCCGCTCGGCGGTCACCCTCGCAGCATGGGCGGCGGCGGCGGCGTGGACAGGGGATGGGGGAGACAGGGGAGGGCCGAGGAGGATGATGGTCGACAGGGACCGGCGGCGGCAGGGGCTAGGGCCTTCGCTCGGCGCTCGCCCGTGCAGCACCGGTGGTGGTGGCGGTGTCGTGGACGGGGGACAGGGGAGGAGGATGATCGACGGCAAGGGGCTATGTCATGACCCATCATCAAGAATACCAATCCAAATGCTATATTGCCCAACCAACCAACGATACAAGTGTTTGGGAGATACAAATTGGAGAATTGGAAGCAAGGATTGAGAAGAAGCAAGAGACTGGGAGAAGCAGGGACCGTAAATCAGAAGAAGGAATCTCGGGAGAGGAACAACGGTGGGGAAATGGGGAAGAAGGAGCCGAGGCGATGTCTGTTCGATGCCCGTTGTCTTGCTGCTGCTATCCTTTTGTACTGCATGACCAGGCCGGTCCCATTCCTTCCATGGCCCATGGCCCATGTCGACCAAGCCCAAGGCTCTTCAAAGAGGTGTATATGACATTTCCCTCCCGTTGAAATGCGGCTTGACCCCAAGCCGCTGCAGGGCAAACCGCCGGGATCCCATGGAACTTGCAATGTGAAATTGCCAGGCAAGAGTCGGCCATCCTCATGAAAATTCCACATACCAATGAGGTTCTTCTCCAGCGATACCGACATAATATTGAAAACCTTGCTACTGCCCAGAAGCAACTTTGGTGCTAATCTTTCCTTGTTTGTAGCAGACCCCGGACGAGCTAGCTTCAGAACTGGACTGATTGGTGTTCTCCCACACCCAGTCATACAAGAATGCACTTGTCCAGGTGTATGTGGATTAGCTCGGCAACAGTAGTCAGTAGCAACCAAGAACAAGATCACTACTAACAAGTTACGCAATCTTTCATCTTTATCAGTTCTCCACTCTTGAGCTTCCTTCAGATAAACATCACACAGATACTGCACAACATTGAGTACTAACCGAAATGTGGTTGGTATTGTGGCACAAGAGTCGATCAGGTTGCTGCAGCCCACTGCAATTCTACCATGTAATTTTCCTCGCAATGTTCTGCCTCCTTGTTGATCCAACTCGACACTTAACAGAAGATGCACCCAAGGGATTAGTATATGTGCAGGACATGGTACCACTATAATGTTCATACCAATTCTTCTTAGGAAGTTGTTGTGCTTGATTTCTTGTGCTGGTCTCATAGCCTTATCAGTGAGGTGCTTCAAAATATATAGTGTGGTAGTGCTGCACAGGATAATTCCCATTGAAGAATTTAAGGCGGACGCAAAAGTATAATGAGAGAATTCGACCAAGAAAGCACTGCTCCTGTCACCATTGAGGTCAATGCGTTGATGATAAACAGGACAAGTATTCTTCACGTCTGCTGCTAAGGTCCCTGGGCTTGTTACACTACTGCTCCTGTCACCCTCGAGCTTCTTGACATTTTTTTGCTCGTTGATTTGTAGAGACAATGCATCCAGCTTCTTATATTTTGCTCGCTGCCATTGCTCTGGCTTTGATAACATCATGCCATAATGATTAACTTGACCATTGCAATTACAAGGATGCCCCAACACCTGCTCTTTGTCCAGCAGCATGAAGTCAACTATACACCCTTGAGGAGGTGGTGGCCAAGGAGATATCCACTGCACCCCGGCTTGCTTGTAAGTGAACAATTGTGAAGGCACTTTTGCATGCAACAACCATGGGGGCTTCAGTTGCGCATTGCCTTGCCTGTACCTGAACGACATCTGTGCCACTGGCCATGGCCTGGCTCGGCTTCCTGCGATTTTCACTTGAGAAGGTGGTGACCATGGATTTCTTCCAACCCAATTCATCAGCGGTGACCACAATACCACTGTACCATTCTTGAATAATTCCTCAAGAACTTGCTTAGCAACACATGAGATGAAACCCCATTCAAGGAATAGTTGCTGCTGCACCACGTACTGCTCATGCCTTGTAGAGGGCTCGACAGAGATGCATTCAGCACACAACCGGACGACGGTGATGAGACTGATAAGGGCGACGTCGGAGGCACACGCGATGTCAAGATTCATGACAGTGGTGGGGATGACGACGATTGAGTAGCCCCCAAGTCTGCCACGGTCATTAGTGACAGAAGCAACCTAGGCCTGGTCTTTGTCTCCTCCCGGTCATGCAACTCCTCGTCAGAGTAGGCGAAGGCAACATCCAGCTTGGCGAACTTGGACAATGTTGGTAAAGGGAATCCTGTAAGCATGGGGACGCTAGCGTCGTGGTTGGAGCAAAACACCGCACACCTGGTGAGCTTCTCGTTGACAAGCTGGACGGTGGCAAACGGCTTTGGCGAGTACTCTGGTGGGGGTGCCATAGGTGCTGGGACGACCTTGGATTCGCCTGTCTTGAGCAGGGTCACGGTCGCGACATTGACGTCGTCGGTGTTTGAGTTGCGGTAGAACGTCGAACACCTAGGGGACATCACGGTGTCCATCTCGCCGATGGCGAATGACCTCGGCGAGGAGGCCTTTGCACGCTCCACATGCATCCGGAGGGCCGTGGGTACACTTCCTGATAGCAGGGGCATGGTCGTGACCTTGGCGTCGTCGACGTTGGGGTCGGGGCCTGACGTCGAGCACTTGGTGGGCGTCGCGAAGTTGGTGTCGACGGTGTTGACGGCGGACTGAGCAGCAATAACCCAACTAGAGATGGTGGCGAGCCCGGTCGTGGTCGACGAAGAACTCGTGGTCGTGTCGGCGGCGCGCGCGCACGCCGAGAGGTGGTCGCGGCTAGGGTTGCGATCATGTCATCCATCTTCCGCCATTGCGCGTCCATCCTGACGAGGAGCTGCTGCAACATCTGCTGCACCCTCGCGTCGTGCATCTTTGTGGCCGCCATGGCCTCTTGAGCACCAGCAAAGAGCGGGGCGGGAAGCTCTGATACCATATTGTCATGACCCATCATCAAGAATACCAATCCAAATGCTATATTGCCCAACCAACCAACGATATAAGTGTTTGGGAGATACAAATTGGAGAATTGGAAGCAAGGATTGAGAAAAGCAAGAGACTGGGAGAAGCAGGGACCGGAAATCAGAAGAAGGAATCTCGGGAGAGGAACAACGGTGGGAAAATGGGGAAGAAGGAGCCGAGGCGATGTCTGTTCGATGCCCGTTGTCTTGCTGCTGCTATCCTTTTGTACTGCATGACCAGGCCGGTCCCATTCCTTCCATGGCCCATGGCCCATGTCGACCAAGCCCAAGGCTCTTCAAAGAGGTGTATATGACAGGCTAGGGCTCCGCTCGGCGCTCACCCTCGCAGCACGGGCGGCGGCGCCGCCGCCGTAGGACGAGGGAACTGCGCTGCGTGAGGGAACACAGCAGCTAGTGTATTCCTCTAGTAAACCATGCCTCCTTACTGGGCCCATGTAGTCTCTCAGCCCACTCAGCCAGTCAGCCCAAGAAGCAATCCAGCAAAGTGGCAACCCTAAGTCCCTATGTTGTGGCTCATCCATCTGGTCCTCTCCCTTGCGCCGTCACCGCCATTGCCTCCGGCCATCGGCGCTGTCACCATTGCTGTTCGCACCTCGCAAGTGTCTCCTCTCTTCCCTGCCTCCTCCTCCTCCCCCTCCCCCTCGCCTTCCCCTACACCTTCCCCTTCCCCTCTTCTCCATGGCGCCCTCCCCTTCCGCTTCATCTTCCCCTGTTCTCCATGGCGCCAAGTCACACGACTCGCGCAGGCCGACTAGTCGCGGCTAGTCGCCGACTAGTCGGCAAGTCGTACGACTAGCGCTGCAAGTCGAGTCGCCGCACTAGCCGGTGCCAGTGTGCCGACTGCCGACTAGTCGACGATTAGTCGCGACTAGTCGTGCGACTTAATAACACCGCAGAAACCCTGCAAATCGAGCCTGTGAGATTGAACACTATCCAACAATCGATTCCTCCTGTGCATTCAGTGGTTCCAGCACCCTCAGCATCACACGAGAAAGGCCACCAGTTCGGCTAGACAGACGTACCAACAAGCAGCCGATCCCTAAATCTCGAAAACCTCAGCCTCACCGCAACTAGGCGGTTGGCACATATATGCGCAGCAAGAGCGGGAAAAAACAATAATAAAAAGCAAGCATAGGCAGCACGGATCGGAGATTGGGCGGGAGGGATGCGAACCTGACCATGATTTGATCGGTCGATCCCGATGGATGCGATCCGAGGCGGCGCCGCGCGGGGATTTGCAGCTGCGGGGAGGGAGACGTCGAGACTCGAGAGGGGTGTGTTTTGCTCTCCGGTTGATCCGTTTCATGCTGGGCCGGTTTGGTTTGGTTGGGAGGAAGGGAAGCTGGGAAGGTTCCAGAAGGGAGGAGGGGTTTGCTCGAACCGGCTCGGTGCCCCGGTCCAAGCGAGTACTCTGGCGTATATCACAACCTTAGTTGATATTTATTAAAATGTCACGGAGAGTAATAGATCGATACCATGACTTTAGTTGCAATTTTTATATTTTATCATTTTCAGGATATTTCAATGATTTTTATTTTTATTTTTTGCTTTTTCTACACACGCGAAATGAACTTCGGCAGACCATTGCAATATAGAGAGAGCTCGTCGAGCGCCGTGCACCGGTCGTAGCCGGCGGGGATCTCACCGGAGAAAGTATTCGCTTAGAACCTCGATCGCTGAGGAACGTAGGGTGTGGCCCCGTGAATTCGTTGAAGGAGATGTTCACAACCTCGATCGCCGGGAAGCCGCCGTAGCTCACCAGGAACACGCTGGAGAGCCCGTTCGCGCTGAGGACGAGCAACCACAGCCTCATGAGCTGGTCATTTTGTCTGCATAGAAAAAATTAAAAGAAATAGAAATCATTAAAATATCCTGAAAATGGCAAAAATATAAAGATTGCAATTAAAATAGTGGTATAAGATCTATTGCATTGTTCTCTGTATTATTTTAATAAATATCAACTAAAGGTGTGGTATAGGATCAATTCCCTCGTTTTTTTCACATGGAGCACGGGCTAGTAGTGGCTCAGTTCGTTACGATTTTGTATTTTTTTTTTTTTTGTTCTTTGCGGCTCGAGCTCGTTGCGAATTGCGGCCGGCTCGGGGGATTTGACGCCGTGCCGCCTCCCGTCTTGCCGCCGCTCGTCCCCTTCCCGTCAGCCCCGACCTACAAGGACGTGCCGTGCCCGCCGACCGCCGCGTCCACGGGCGAACCGCGCGCGCAGACCGTGCCGACCACGCCCTTTTTCTCTCCCGCACGTTGCAACCTCCACTCCAGCAAGCCAGGCCTCGTTTGGCAGGGCGGAACGCGGCTCTTTCTGGCCTCTCTGCTGCATTTCTTACAGAGAACTGCCTGCCTGGTGTCATGTACGCCGTTGACATCGCCGGATTGCAACTTCAGCCTTCAGGTGACTGAAGACTAGAGATGAAGTAAGTTCAGGTGATATCACTGGGTTACACCTCTCCTTGTAACATGAAGGACGCGATGGCCGTTCGTTTTAAAAAAAGAAGCTAGAAATGAAGTAATTACTTGTTCAATGCTTAGTAGAACACTTGCTGCAGTCAATCGATTCAGGATCTTGAAATTAACATTGATAGATTGATATATAGAAATCACAGAATAGATGCTAGGTAGGTGGAGATCGAGCACAAGAACGACAGGGAGGAGGGAATTGAAACAGGTCAAGTTTTACAATATTTAAGCTTGTCCCCGGTCGAAGCAAACATATACAAAATGGGCCCATGAACACACGCACGCACGCTCTTTGCTACACTACTCAAACCTTCGTTCAACACTCCAAATCTGCATCAAGTTAAAACATCCCAATCTGACGACTTGATTCCTCCGTCCGTCCATCGATCGCCATGGGCGCGGGCTCAGCTCGCCTGTTCGTCCATACCCCATGAGCCCCTCGCTTGCTTGCAGTGTCAGCACCCTAGGTGCCCCATTTCCCAGTTCAGCTTCGACGCGACCCTGTCGTGGTAAGGCACGTACTCCTGAGTGATCCATTGCACACAAGGCATTGCGTTAGCAACATTCCAATGAATTCAGGTTCAGGGGCATGAGCATTCTCTGTGACATTGTCTACCTCTAGCTTCTCCATCAGTTCCTGCGCTGTCGGGGCCAGCACGATGATGCGCCGCGCGCTGGGGTTGATGAAGCCTTCCTCGACCGCCTTGTCGATGAACGTCAGCAGTGAGTTGTAGTATCCGTCGACGTTGAGCAGGCCAACCTGAATAACCAAATCAGCCAGCACATTCAGATATTTCAGTTGTTATCATGTTGCTTTTGTCTTGCAGTGAACTACTGATGTCAAAGTTAACTAGCCTAGAATTTATCATACTAGCAGATAGAGCCCACACGAAGGAAAGGGCAGTACCGGCTTATGATGGATGCCGAGTTGTGCCCATGTAATCACCTCAAGCAGCTCCTCCAGTGTCCCATACCCTCCTGCATCGACACACACATGGTGAGCACTAGAAATTTGGTACTACGTACACACAACAAGAAGACAGATAATCTGAGCACATCTCAGCTTGACACATCCATCTACTCAGTGATAGAACCTTTGCACCAATTATTGGTTACACCAGGAGGAAAGTAAAGGCTCACAAGTAGCCCCAGCAGTATTCATTTTTAGACATGCGAGGCACTGTACAAATCCCAGACATTACTGCCCCCACCTTGCTGCAACTTGTCAGGGATTTCTGCAGAGCCTTGAATGTTCTTTTCACCTGATCCTGGTGGGATAAAAATGCAGGCTACATGTGTGATTGAGTGACTCACCAGGCAGGGCTATGAATGCATCAGACTGCCGTGCCATCTCTGCCTTCCTTTGGTGCATGTCTGCCACTGGTCTCACTTCCCCCACTGTCTCACCACTTATCTGTCCAAAAAAATGAACGTTGTTTTTCAGCTCACCTCCTGAGTCATGCTGAAAAGGGAACAGCAAAAGAATTCTTTGCCACGCCATTATGCTTGGTCTCTGTGTGTGGTGGTGTATGTGCAGACTGCAGACAAAAACTACTAGCTTGTACATTCCCAAGAGGGGCATGATTATGCTCCAAGGGAACCAAAAATAACACTAGATGATTTAACTAGCCCTCTTGCCTGCTTGAGGAATGGTAAAAAGCCAACTAGGAAGAGGACCACAACAGAGCCACAGACAAGCAAGCACAATTGCACAAATGAATGTGGATGAGTCTTCCGAACCATGAGTTAAGTCTGTGTGACATATAGTACAGCATTTATTAGTGATATGGCATATAAGATAACCACAAAAGAACAAAGACATTATTAGAATACTCTAGCACACTGTACACATCATGGACCATTTATGATTTATACATTTTTTTTTAAAAAAAGAAGGACCATTTTATACTTTTTCTCAAGGAATGTTTTATGCTCTCTGAAACTAAAACTTCACTGATCCTAAAACTCCTGAAGTTACTGATAATTTAGTGCAAAACAGCACATCAACTCCTCACTTGCACCAAGACTAGTGCACTATTGCTTAAGTATAAAAACACTTTCTCAAACCTTCAAACACAAAAAGAAAAGAAACATTCCTCTGGGTAAAACATTAGAGACAGTCAAAGACAGTGCCCTCTACTTCTGCTTAGAATAACATGCTACTCTTGCATCAAGAAGGCAACCCCTTTTCTCTACCAGGCAGAAAGGGATGATACCATGGCAAGACTTTTTGGGGGAAGAAATTAACATCTGTAAAGCTGCACTTTCCCGCTTGTTTATCCTCACGCCAAGATTTGGATTTGTGCAAAAAGCACGTAGCTCTCGATCACAACTCCTCATCAGATGTGGTTCTTTTATGCCAAGTGCCATGTCCCCTGGGACTCCAACAGGAGTGTTCAGAGTCCAAACTCCCAAGCCCCATTTGATTACTACTTCTATGCCCTAACAACAACTTAAAAACTCCCAAACGTGAGCGCATTGCTATGATTGGGTCCAAGGGACGCAAAGCGCTGCTACGCGTACGAACGACACATGCACAGGATCCCATCAACGAGTTGCTGACATGCGAGCCCCACTGACGGTGGAGATTCAGATACAGGCGCGCTTGTCAGTGACTCACTCGGAGAGTCCGTGCATGTTCTGTTCGTGTTTCGTTCGTACGCGTAGCAAGTTTGTACATGCTACAACTACTAGTGCTTGATTATAATTAAGGTGCTGTTGTAAGTGGTAACATGCGAGCAACAAGCAGTGTAAGTTGTAGTAGCATGATGGGGGCAGACATACCTCTGGGGTCATGAGAGTCTTGGGAATGACCCTGCGCATGGACAACAAGATGACAAAAAGAAGCGATCAGCACACGAACTCCCCAAACAAAAACACATTCTTCTAGGGATTCATGAGAGCAGATGGAGCTTTCTGCAGTGTGGTAGTAACTGCTCAGGCCGTTTGCCTCTGCGCTTACCCAATGACGTGCCTGCCGCCGTCGTACACGGCCTGGGAGACGAGCCCCATGAGCCCGATGCTGCCGCCGCCGTACACCAGGTCGATGCTCCTCGCCACCTGCAACGTCGATCGATCCAGCCCCAAGTTACTAACCCAGTAAACACAACAATTACAATCACCGCATGGTTAAACTCGAAGTATAACTCCTGTGCGTGCACCAACGATTAATTACTCGAAGTGTGTGTGTGAAATTGTGACGCATGCAGATGATCGATGCAATATGTTAGCCTCGTACTGCACTACACACTTACACAGGTGCGAATTTAATTTGCAGGAGAATGGATGGTGCAGGGAAGAGCCGTAGAGGCCGGCAAGCAGCAAACGCGAAGGCAGGAGACAAGACGAGCGACACAAGAAACACAGAAGCTGCAGAGTGTGTCTTGGATTGCGAAGGCAAAGCAGCAGCTGCGCATGACGTTTGTGGAAGAAGAAGAGGAGGAAGAAAAAGGCGGCATCTGCCAAAAGTTGAGTGGTGAGTAACTTTGCTGAGCCGTCTGCGGAGACACTAGCTCTGCCAGGGAGCCAACCATGCTCCCCATGCTGCTAAATTACTACCGCTAAAGTTTGCACCCATGGTTACTGTGTGTACTAGTTTAAGGTATTAATTTGTGTGGCAAATCATGTTACTTTTGCATTGCAAATTGATATGGCGAAATCCGAAATTACATGGGGTGGCCACGGACAGAAGTAAAGAAGCATGCAACATCTTGCAAGGTAGCTTGGGGACAGTAGTACAAGTAGAAGTAGAATTGGGGAGTAGTACTCTACTGGGGCGTGGTTAGTTCGTTACCAGATCGTTGCCGAGCTCAATGGCAGCGTCATGGTAGCTCCTCCTCTTGCCCTGGCTGCTGCCACAGAAGACACAGATCCTCTTGAACCTGGACTGCCTCATCTCTCTCTCTCTCTCCCCCTCTCTCTGTCTGCGTAGTAGCTGTCTGTATTTATCACTACACTCTAGCTAAGGCTCGCTCCTGTAATTGCAGTGGTGGTGAGGCGTGCAGACAGTGTCAGCGTGCTGCTAGTGCAAGCAAGCAACGCGCACTACTACAACAAGGCCTTCTTGCCGATCGAGCTGTCAGTGCGCCACCCATGGCTTATATAAAAGCGGGGAGGGGAGGGGAGGGGAGAGAGAGGAGGAGAGAGAAAGGGACGGATGGTGCGAAAGGGGAAAAAAATATACATGTACATGGAAAAACACTCCATCCACCCAGCAGCAGGGCGACGACGCTGCCGGTGACTTTCCTGTGAAAAAGACGCGTGCGCTATTGATGGGTGAGTCACCTTATCGGTTTTGCCGGTATAAATTGCGTCAAAGCTAATCGTGGATTATCTTTGCTGGGTCGTTTTAGGGAGAGTGGGGTAGAATCCTATGGCGATACCTTTCTCTGTTACTGTTCAGTATCCATGAGAAGTGAATGACATATCTTTAGGATTTTCATGAATTTTTTGAGCTTATAGAAGATGTTTGTTTGTCGTTAATGACTTTATAATTTCTGTGGCCAAGAAATTGGTGGCTTTCATTTGTAGCTCTATGCACGCCAGCATGGTTTGCAAATAGACAACCATTCTGTCCGTTTGGTAATAAATATGAACTGCATACAGGTTACTGCTAAATCGCTATTTTCGTTACACGGCTACCAACTTACGTAGCAGCGCTTCTCTCTTAGAACTACAGCTTGCACGATATCTCCACTACAACATGGTCCATACTGCAACTGACTAGGTAAATATTTTCAGTCAAAGTCAGAATCTCTATCGAAGTAGACTCACTTTATAACGGTTATGAACATACGATCAATGCTTAAATAAAGTATACTCCTTTTTATTACGATCTAACTGGTCGCAGACTAGTTTGTTGAGTCATGAGATAACCAATCATGGACACTACACAATCAGCTATACAGTTTTAGGTTATCCCCGACCAGCATGATAGTTTCCCGCGTGACTATACATGAGAGCGATTATTGGCGCATCGACAACTTTCGATAGCTGGTTAAGAGACGTGACGGTTCAAGACTCAAAGGAGGAATGTGTATGAAGATAAGAGACACATTTAGCGGCATTAATTGCCACCACTTCAATAGCTATAAATGAGGTATGCCACATATTTTGTAAGATAAGTTCTATCATGATCATTCGATCAATTCATAACTCTATTCTGTAACACATTCTCATTCTATTTTTATACACATATGGTGTCCACGATAATAAAAGATCTTTGTTTAGGTTATGTTCTCGTATAATATTTCCGGTAAGGTCGATAGGGGCTCCGTGTCCTGACAACCACGAGAAGGGGTAATTTCAAATGTCACCAAACTATCGCATAGTTTGCAAGCATTCGTTAACTGATACAAGGTATCTCATTAACAATCCACTCATGGATCTAATCGTACATAAACCAGGAAAATAATTTTGTTTTGAAATTTATTTTGGAGGGTAACGAAATGAATGAAATTCGGTTATAATTTCGGTGAGTTTTCAAACCAGCACTTGAAATTTGGATGAAAATTGACTGAAATTTATCCAAATTCATATGTTGCCGAATTTAGGACGTAATTTGTTCAAATTCAAATGTTTCCGAATTTTTTTGAACTAATCATATTTATTTCGGAAGGTAACGAAATTACCGAAACTTCCAAAATTTCACTGAAATTTCGGCGAAATTGTGAACACTGACATAAACCCTACTTTGACCAACAGCCGGTGCAGTAACAATCAGTGAAAGGAAGAAATTTCGGCGAAATTGTGAACACTGACATAAACCCTACTTTGACCAACAGCCGGTGCAGTAACAATCAGTGAAAGGAATGATGAGGTGCAAATTAATTACATGCGAGCCAGCAGGGCATCCATGCATCCATCCATTCTGTAAAGTCGCATTAGAGAAGGAACTGTACAGGAATGTTGGTCCACGAAGACAGCCACTCATGGGGCTGCGGGCCGGGGAGAGGCGTCCGCCGTGCAGGGGAGAGGGCTCGGTGTTTGCCGTATACTGTTCTTGCCTGGGGTTCTAGATCCGAGAGGGAAGAGAGAGGAGAGAGAGGGGGTACCGACCGTCTGATGCGTTGGAGGAGGAGCTTGCCATGGCGACAGCGGCGGTCGGGGAAGAAGGATGACGGCGGCAAGGCGAAGCGCGGTCGATGAAGGAGGCGCAGCGGTGGTGCTTCCGTCGCTAGGCGTCACCCTCTAAAGATCGGGTTAGGTTTGTCGGTGGGGATGGTGGCGACGGTGAACCTCGTCGTGCGTGCGCCCCTGCCCCACCTCTATTTATGTGGCGGCGGCGAGGGGCCCACCAACCTATTGGGTTGGGCGCCCCGATCGAGCGCTGATCAAGGGTTGGCATTTGGTCGTTGGGCCAAATGCCACGAATCATTCTAACATTCCCCTTGATCTCAATCTATGCTTTATCTTTAATTACTATTGTTTACACATTCCATCACAGTTAGTGCATAGAACATGTCTCATCGTAACGATCAATCGCGATAGATTCATGACTACAATACACCTCTACGTTACGAAATAGATACTTTAATCTTTTGGGCCATCTTTTAGTCCAGGAATCATATGCTTTCCCTTAAACCCATGCCGGCTACATGTTCTCTGAACACGTTGGGTGGTAAGCCTTTAGTAAGCGGATCCGCTAACATCTTTGCGGTACTTTTATGCTCAAGACTTATAATTTGATCCCGAACTTTATCTTTCACAACATAGTACTTTATGTCAATGTGTTTGGCGGCACCACTTGACTTATTGTTGTGGGCATATGTTCTGCGGGTTCATTATCGCGATTACAACTTAAGTGGTCTATTGATGTCGTCAACCACTTTTAAGCCGGGTATGAACTTCTTTGGCAGTTCACACCCGTAGCCTCATAACATGCTACAAACTCGGCATACATTGTGGGCGATGTAGTGACGGTTTGCTTTGAGCTTTCCACGATATAGCTCCTCCGGTGAGTGAACACATATCCGGATGTAGACTTTCTATCATCTCCGCAAAATCGAAATCAGTATACCCCACTATATGGAGTGAATCGATCTTACGTATGTCATCATGAGGCCTTTTGTTCCTTGCAAATAATGCAAGACTTTCTTTATCAATTTCAATGTTCTATTCGGGATTGATCGGAATCTACCAAATAACCCGGTAACAAGCGCTAAGTCGGAGCGTACACACTTGAGCATCTTGCAAGCTTAGGCAGTGAAGCATATGGAACCGATTTCATTTGATCGAGCTCGTCTTGGTTCTGGGGCATTGAAAATCCCCATATCATCGCCCTTGACTATAGGTGCGGTGAAGGACTACATTTATGCATACAAATTTCTTTAAGACTTTCTCTATGTATGCCTTTTGTGTGCAGTCCCAATATCCCCTTGTTTCTATCCGGTGAATTTGATCCTAGAGCGAGCAGAAGCTTCACCAAGATCTTTCATATCAAAGTTTGAGGACAAAAACTTCTTTGTCTCGATGTGAGACTAACATCACTACTAGCTAGTAGGATATCATCCACATCTGAATTAGGAAGATAAACTTCCCATCTTTAAACTTTATAAACACGGTTGTCCTCTACATTTTCTTTAAACCCAAATTTTCTTATTATCTTGTCAAACTTCAAGTACCATGTCTTGAAGCTTGTTTTAACCATAAATTGATTTCTTTAGCGGCATCCCATTCTTTCATTTCCTTCCACGATAAAACCTTTCGGTTGTGCCATGTAAACATTTTCCTCCAAATCCCCATTAAAAATGCAGTCTTTACATCCATCGATGTAACTCTAAATCATAATGTGCTACTAATGCCATTATGATTACGAAGAATCTTTACATGAGACTGGAGAAAAGGTCTCATTGTAATCAATCCCTTCTCTTTGCGTAAAGCCTTTTGCCACAAGTCGCGCTTTGTATCTTTCTACATTCCCTTGGGAGTCAAGCTTTGTCTTGTAGACCCATTTCTGACCCTCTTGTTTTGGCTCCTTTAGGAATAATTTCCAAGTCCCAAACTTTATTAGCTTTCATGGACCTTATTTCCTCTTCCATGGCCTCAAGCCATTTTGAAGAATTTTAAACTTCTCATGGCTTCTTCAAATGAGATGGGATCATCTTCCATTTGAAATTCCTCATATGATAAATCGATAATCATCGAAATAGTGATCTTCTTATTCTTTGAGACCTCCTCGGGCCTCCTCATTTGGTACATCTTACATTTGAAATTTTGTTGCTCCCCTCATACGTGGCAATGGGTTCTATAGGATCTGAAGACAGGTTCCTCATTCTCATTCATTGTTGCCACGGGAGGAACAATAGCAGTCGCGACACCACGATGTCTTGCACCGTCGGTCTGATGGCAATGAGTAGTATGAAAAATGGTTCTTGAATCATCGAGTGGGCGCATACACCGCTTCTCTTCAAGGTCAATCTCACGAGCTACCATACTTCCTCTCATCATTTCATCCTCTAAGAAGACACGTGTCTCGTTTCTACAAACTTTGTATATCATGCGGGCGGTAGAAGCGAAAACCTTTTGACTTTCAGGGTAGCCAATAAAATGGCAACTTCTTGTTTTGGGATCAAGCTTCCCAAGGTTTGGGTTAAATACTTTAGCCTCAGTGAGGACTCCCCAAACACGTAAGTGGTTTAGTAAGGAACTCTTCTGTCCACAACTCGTCACGGTGTTTTGGGCACCGACTTACTAGGCACTCTGTTGAGAATATGAATGGCGGTTTTCAACGCCTCCATCCATAGACTCAATGGCGGTGTGGAATAGCTCATCATGCTTCGCACCATATCCATCGAGTGCAGTTTGCGTCTTTCACTCTCCATTTCTTGAGGAGTTGCTTGGTGTAGAATCTTTGGGCTACTATACCATTTTCTGTAAAAACCTTGCAAAGGTCAGGAACTTGTCCATATGAGGTATGTCGACCGTAGTACTCCCCACGGTCGGATCGGACTATCTTAATCTTTAAATCGTGTTGGTTTTTAATTTGACCTTAAATATCTTGAATTTATCAATGCTTCATTTCTTTCTTTGATTGGATAAATATATCCATAACGGAGTAATCATCAGTGAATGTTATGAGCGAGTTATATCCATCCACACTTTTCACGGAAAAGGACCACAAATGTCTGTGTGAATAATTTGTAGAATTCATGTGCTTCTTTTGGCGTCCTTCTTAATTTTCTTTACATATTTTCCTTTAATGCGATCTACGCATTGTTCTAAAATCTGAGAACTCTAATGGAGGAAGAATATCATTCTTAACTAGTCTTTCTATTCTCCCCTCGAAATATGGCCTAAGCAGCGATTGCCATAATTTCGACGACGCATCTAGAGTTCTCTTTCGTTTCTGTTTACATTCGTGAGGCGAGTTCATTCACTTTCTGCATATGACGTTCCCATTATCGCATCGACATTCACATCATCACATAATGATAACAAATAAAGCTCATTTTGTAAGATGGCAAGACCAACACATTCTTTATTAAACATTATTTCACACTTGCCATTTCCAAAATGACAATCATAACCATCATTGTCCAAACACGAAATACTAATCAAATTCCTATGTAAAGAGGAACATAAAGAACATCTCTAAGTAAAGAGTGAAGCCATCACTAGCTCTAATGAAAGATCGTAGCGGCTTCAACTTCACTTGGACTCCATTTGCGACTTTAATGCATCTTTCTTTTCTTTGCGTATTCCTCGTCGAGCGGAATCCACATATTATTGGCAACATGAGCAGTTGCACTGAATCAATTCACCAAGTAGATTTTGAATATTGTACATCTGAGGACTCATTTATGAAGGTAATAATGTTCTCACCTTTCTTTGCCATTATCATCTTTAAGTAATCGGGACAGTTCTTCTTGTAGTGTCCCATCTTCTTGCAGATGAAGACACTGATCTTTGTCTCTGCAAACTTATTACATTGAGGTGATGGACATGGGCTTTTCCTTGTTCCTTGAGGAGAAGTTCTTGTTGAAGTTCTTTTTCTTGTTGTCCTTCACATAGTTGATAGAACCACCATGTGAGGATTTAAATCTTTCCTCCTCTTGCACACACATAGCTATGCACTTTTCAAAGTCCCATTTCTCGGCTGCATGTTGTAGTTGACAACAAAAGTGTCAAACTTATCAAACAGGAAGCAAAAATCAAATGAATAAGGAACTCATCCTTGAGCCAAATCCATTGGTTTAAGCTTGGATGCCAAGTTGCTCATCCTTAGTATGTGTTCTCTTATGCCACTTGCCACCACGAGTACCTTTACATCACAAGGCTGCTCAATCACCGTGTAGCGTATGTCTTTGAAGAGCCGATAAAGCTGACTCTTTATTTTCTCTAGGTATACAGCGGTGTCACTCTGCGATTGAGCCCACAATTGCGAGGCTCAATCTGTTCTTTATCACGACCAAACATTTCTTGTTGGCGGTGACCCACTTTATGATCAAGATTATATACCATTTTTATGGGAGCATAGTCCCTCATGCAGTGCGCCAGCGGCTATCGGTCTCATTTTCATTCCTCACCGGTGCCCGAGGCTACGTGGGATACGGTGTAGTGTCTACCGTCCACCTCGGCCAAGATGAAGGCGAGTCAATCTTTTCTTCCATTCACCGTATTTATCTCCTTTGAGAACGGGATATCACGATGTAGCCCATCAAGGTATCCTCCACGAAAACACAATTCATATTCGGTGAGAACATAACGACAAAATTATATACCTTATTTCCAACGTTGGTAAAAATCGACATACAATTAAATCAATTTTATCTATACATTAAATCTACATCACGTTGGAGAAATAGAAATAATGCATAAAATCATCAATTAAAAATTATAATATTGTTATTATCAACGTTGGTGAAAATAACAATATCATAAAAATCTGAAATTATATCTATTTTCCAAAATTAAATTCTCAGTTGGTTCGAATTTAATAATGAAAAATCAATTAACATTAACTTTGCGTGAAGCGTAATTATTCTAAAATAATTCATTATACAGAAGCATTATACTGTACACATTTAATCTCTGAAAAATTAACACGTTGGTGCAAAAAATTACAGAGATTTTGGATCAAATTTCAATCAACTTCACTCATAAATACTTCTGAAAAACATTAAAACTCTTTTTCGGTTTTTACTGTTCAAAACCCCAAATCGGCCCATATACGCGCGGCCACGGCCCACTTCGGATCGGCCCAAAAAGGCCACGGCGGCCTCTTTCTCTTTCTCCCCCCTTTGGGCCGAAAACGGCCGGAGGACCCTCAGCCGTCCGATCGCATCCGATCAGATCGGACGGCTGACCGCGCGCGCGGCGGGATCAAAGACCCCAAAACCCTAACCCTAGTCTGCATTTGGCTCCTCTCCCGCGAAAACCGGATCTGGCGGTGGCAGCGCACCACGGCGGCGGGAGGTCGACCCTCGGCGGCGGCCAGCCATGCGGCGGCAGCAGCGCGCCGGCCAGCTAAGCGGCGCTGCTGGCGGGCTCGCCGCAGGAGAGGCGGCGGCGCGGCCGCTGCTGGCGCGCAAGGGGCGGCTGCGGGAGCTTCGCGAAGCGGGCGCGGCCGGGCTGAGCTCGCGCGGCGCGCAGGCGCGTGCGGGGGCTTTCGCGAGCGGAGCGGCGTGAGTCGGCGGCGAGCTCTGCCGCGCATCAAGGCATCGGCGCGGCGCGCAGGAGCAAAACGGCCGGCGGCAGCGGCGCGCCGCCGCGGCGAGCTCCAGCAGGCGGCGGCGCCATGAGAGAGCAGCGGCGGCGGCCGACAGCGGAGTGGCGGCGCGCTACCGTCGCTGGCCGTGGCCGGCGGCCGGCGCCGCGTGCGCCGATCCCCTTTGCCCGTGGCTCGATACCATTGTTTGCCGTACACCGTTCTTGCAGGGGTTCTAGATCAGAGGGAAGAGAGAGAGAGAGGGAGAGTGCAGGCCGTCGATGCGTTGGAGGAGGAGCTTGCCATGGCGGCGGGCGGTCGGGAAGAAGGATGGCGGCGGCGGCGCGAGATCCGATGAAGGAGCGGCGGTGGTGCTTCCGTCGCTAAGCGCCACCCTCTAAAGATCGGGTTAGGGTTTGTCGGTGGGGATGGTGGCGGCGCGGTGAACCTCGTCGTGCGTGCGCCGCCCCCACCCTATTTATGTGGCGGCGGCGAGGCCCACCAGACCTATTGGTGGCGCCCCAATCGAGAGCGCGATCAAGGGTTGGCATTTGGTCGTTGGGCCAAATGCCTTGAGATCATTCTAACACTCGGCAGCGAGGAGCATCGCACGCCGCATCGGCATCGTCGCGACACACGAGCGTGCTTGGATGGCCGGCTCGCACGGCGGCGGGAGGGCGGATGCCTCCCGTGCCGTCGCCCCCCCCAGCGCCGGCGGTCGGTCGGCGAGGAGGCTGCGCCCGCGGCGCGTACATCTGCGCATGGCGGGATGGGCGCGCCGCGCGACGGAGGATAAATGGGATTCCGTGCCGGCGCGTTCGAGTTCGTGCCCGGTGGTACCGTGGTACTGGCTATATTTGGACTCGTGCGCGCGTGGTTCGTTCCGTGGGTTGGTCCGTGCGCGCGTGTGGGCGGGCCGTCCTGGATGTACCCCGCCCGGCCGTCGCTTCCCTCCGTGGCATGTAGGGTGCAAATGGATCCGTCCGATGAACCGAATGTTTATGTAGTGAATACGGAAAGGAGAAATAAGTATACGGTATTGTTCATGTTTGTGTCTGATTCTGAGAAAAAAATACGGAATGTGATACATGATAAATAATATATGTCCATATATGCTCTGATTACACCTCTACTATCCAATGTCATTTCTAGAGATACAAAAAGAGCAGATAATTTTTATCCATTATGGTCTTGTGACCCCAACAACCTGAACATAATCAAAGGTAACACTTTATATATGCAGGAGGTGACACTAATTGCTCAAGTGTGATTAGCATGTGGTGATACCGGTGACTCAATTTGTTGGATCTGCTCCTCTTTCCGTTCATATGACTGACAGAAGGTTTGCAGAGCAAATACGGAAAAGAGAAATGGTATCTGGTATTATCCGTGTTCGACTCTAACTTTGAGAAAAAAAATATATAATAGGATACAGAATTAGCTATACGTTTTGTATCCACTTTGATTGCACCTCTAATATCATGTATTAATTAATTATCACCCATGATGGAATAGTCAGGCAGCCACACGTGGAAGCGACTCACGAGTCATGACGGCTTGGTGCCTCGTGTCTCCTCGTCGTCGGAGGTTGGTTGGATCGAGAGCAGCAACAGCGTGGTTGTCGTGCCGTGAATTTTTTAAATAATATTAATTTAAAAGATAATTACACAAAAAAACAAACAAAAATAGGTCAATGACGTTATTTGGAATGGCAAAATTTTCATGTCGTCATTCTAATTGACGACAGTTTCCTTGTCGTCAATTGGAACAGTGCGGAGAGGTTTGTGTTGACAATTGAACTGGCGCATGGACAATTTCGCTAGTTCAATTGGTGACAGAGATACTGTAGCCAATTGCAACGGCGACAGGATCCTATATTTATTTTTTTAATTTATGTGTAGAGAATTCAGCTTAAATATTTAGTATATTTCATGAAGTTTTTTTGGTAATACCTTAAAGTGTTCGCGTAGTTCGAAATTCGAAATTAGAAAATAACGAAATATGAAGTAGAGAATGCGAGATCAGTGGCGTAATTTGGAACGCGAGTTCGGTGGCGCAATAACACAAATAGCCCACCTTTGGAGTGAAATGAAAAAAATATTTAGGCTTAGGGTTGCCATGCGCGTTGTTGTCCCGATTGTATTGTTCGTGGAACCGATTCCTTGGGGAAAATATGTAATATGTAATAGTTGAAATATTTGGGAAAGGAAAAAGTTTATTTTACAACCCTGAACTTTTTGAAAAGTCCAGAAATCAATATCCAACTCCAAAACCGGATACAACGCAACCTCCAACTCTCAAAACCATTCTGTTTTCAACCTTCGCACCTTCCCACCTTCGATTTTCGCTGACGTGGAGGCGGTTTTTGCTGAGTAAGGTGGGGCCCACATGTCAGTCATACTTTTCCTTTCTTCCTCCTTTTCTCTCCCCCTCTTCGTGCCTCCACAGCGCTGCCCCTTCCCTCCCTGTCTCCCTCTCCACCGCGTCGCCCTCTGCCACCTCCTCCGTCCCCCCTCTACATGCCCTCCCCGAGCCGCCTCCTCCGCCCCCTCTACATGCCTCCACCTCCTTATCCTCCCTCCCTCTCCATGCCTCCCCCGAACCGCCCCTGCCACCTCCTCCTGCTCTCCACTGCGTCTCCCACCACTGCGTCCTCCTCCCTCCCTACGGTTGGAAGGTCGGCGGCCACCAAAAGCAAAAGTAGAACCGGCTAGGTGAGGTGACTTCAAGGGTGGAGGCGGCACAACTCAAAAGGATCGGTGGTAGCCGTGCGGCGGAGCTAGGCGACCGTTCGTGGGGGAGATAAGAGGCGGTGGCGCTCAGGTGTGGGAGGAGGGGAGTTAGAGCGTGCATGGGCTCCGACGGGGTGTGGGGAACCTCCCGATGCAGTTGCCGGCAACGAAGAAAGGCCGGGATGGCTCGGCGACGCAAGCCCGGCGGCGACATGGTGAGGGAGCCGTGGGGGTGGTGCTGCGGGGAATGAGAGCTTGAATGGATGGTGGGGAAAGGTGAGGGGAGATGTGGAGATGGTCCCGGGTTTAATTGGGTAGAGGCTCACCGGATAGGGCACGGAGGCGTCGGCGGTGGAATTGGTCGGGGATAGGGAAGATGCCGTCGGTGCAGTGCTCTAGTGGATGGACCTTCCAATTAGTAGGGGGTTCTTGTTCGCGGAGTCGGGTGGCGCAGTGTGACACGGTCGGCCGGTGACGGAGCTCGTCGGGCGGCGGGAGGCGAGTGGCGCGGCGGCTTGTGCGGCCGAGCAGCGTTGCTCTCGGGCTCCTAGAACTCGATGGAGAAAGATGGACGAGAGGGAAGGAAAGCAGGCGTAGCACAGTGGCGCGATGCATGACAATGGGAGCGAGAGGGGGAGGCCGAGCCAAGGCGGTGGCTGGGAGCGGCGTCGGGACCAAGCCGGGTAGGAGGAGGCGCCACCAGGAGATGAAGCAATGGGGAATGAGAGGATGACATGTGGGCCCTGTAAATAGATTTTTTGTTTTATTTGCTAAGTGGCTGCCATGTCATCGAAAAGAATCTTACGTGTCAAAACCATTGACAGGTTAGCGCCACATCACCCAAAACCACTCCTGTTTGGGTTGAGGGGGGGGGGTAAAATGAAAGGTTTCGATAGTTGAGGGTGTAGGATGTCCGATTTTGTAGTTTAGGGTTGAAATCTGGACCTTTCGATAGTTGAGGGTTTAGGATTTCGAAAAGTTCAGGGTTGTAAAGTAGACCTTTTCCTTTAGGAAAAGAGATTTAAGTTTAAAAGACTTCATAATTTAATTGTGAATTATATGACGTACTGGGTTTGGTTACGTACATTAGAAACACAAATATGCACGGATCAACAAACCGAAATACACCTACGATACATGTGCGCCTTTTTGGAATCCGAAAAAAGGTTGATTGAAACAAAATCGATCAGTCCTGGCGGTCCATTGGTCCCTTTCCCATGTCTCCGGATTGCCCGCAGCGGTGGTCAATCTCAAAGTCAGCCATGTTCTGCGAGATGGGCTGGACGATTGAATGATGTTAGGATAGCACAATGTAGAGTCAAATTAATAATCAGGATACAAACTGAACATAACTTACCTCTTCTATCCAGACTGTGCCGGATGATGGGGAACGCTAGGACGGTCGTCGGTCTCTTTCACAGGAGCCTTCCCCTTGTTTGTCGCGCGCTTGGCCCGGTCGTACTCAGCTTCATGTTCAGGACTCAGGAGTCCTCCACCACCACCCTTCTTTCATAGGCTCCTCTGGTGCCTCTTAAATAGGGCCGGGTACATAAGGTTTTCAATATTTTAAGGTCTCGACTCGCATTGTATAGTTCAACATGTACTTCTGCTCGATGAACGCCCTTATCGTACATGTGTGGGTCATCGATCCATTGGAAGAAGTTGCATCGTATCTCCGGCTGACATTATAAGTAGATTTAGTTAGGGATATGTGGATTGGAACATAAGATTTGAAAAATCTATACGTGTGCAAGATTCACTTACGAGGATATTCTTGCACGTGTAGTACGCTGGCGGTGTTCGCGGGTGTGTCGACTTAGCCGGTTCTTCGCACACACATTGCGGGCGTGGGAACTCTGGTGGTATTGGCGCATCCTTCATAGAACAATCTGGGTAGGGTTTAGCTCTCTCGGCAAGCCACTTGTGCTTTCGCAACATCTTTGAGAAGTTCACTGATGAGTCCGACATCTCCTTCCTCTCAGTTCTGTGAACCAAGCTTTTTGTGAAGTGTTGGGTGTTTTGGTGTAGTGTTTTCCTCCAACTCTCTTCTCTTCTAGTTCTCTTCTACCTCCTTTTATAATGGTTTTTTTGGTTTGAAAATGTGGCGTGGCGGTGTATGGTCTTTTCGGAATGCAAAGGTAGCGTTGTAGTATGTTGTTATCTCAGTCTACAAAAGTGACAATTTGTGGCATGTCATGGTGCGTTCTTTTCGGTCTAAAAAGATAGCGTGACAGAGTGTGGCCGGTTTGCAAAAGTGACAGTGTGTGGCGTGACCGTGCGGTCTTTTCGCTCTAAAAAGGCAGCGTGGCGGAGTGTGGTCTTTTCGGTGTGAAAAGGTAGCATCAAAGTATGTTGTCATCTCGGTCTGCAAAAATGACAGTGTGTGGCGTGACCGGGTGCTATCTTTTCAGTCTGAAAGGGGGCGTGGCGAAGTGTGGTTTTATCGGTGTGGAAAGGTAGCATCGAAGTGTGTTATCATCTCGATCTACAAAAGTGGCAGTGTGTGGCGTGACTAGGTGCGATCTTTTTGGTCTTAAAAGGGGGCGTGGCAGAGTGTGACCTTTTCGGTGCGAAAAGGTGGCATCGAAGTTTGTTGTCATCTCGGTCTACAAAAATAGCAGTGTGTGGCGTGACCCAGTGTAGTCTTTAAGGTATGAAAAGGTGGGGTGTCGCAATGCTGACTCCCTCACATGGTTACTTGTACACACAAGAACAAATAGTACCGAAACAAGAGACTAGCATAATGTAAATTGTATATAAATTTATATTTACATGACATGGCTGATATTTACAAGAACAAATATCTACTCGCGGGTACTCTTAGGGTGTACCCCACGTTTGGCTCCTGGTCTCGTCCGAAGCAACTGCGGGCGCTGGTACGAGTAGGTCAAAGGCTCAGATGGCCGAGGCACCCTACCGGCGTGAGTAGCCTGAGGGGTATTGCGAGACGGTGCTACGTTGGCTGGCTCGCTACGGGCACACTTTGTAGTTGTGAAGCGTCCATAGAGACCTGGCTGCTCTCGTCGTGTGAAGGCCCACCGCCACCTTGGTCGAAATTGAAGTCCTCAGAGCGTAAAACAATATGTTATGCATGTAAACATAGCGAAAATGGTGAAATAATATATTGTGCATGCAAACAAGATAGACATACATCATCGCACGAAGGTAGCAGACTGCTCCGTGTACTCCTGCCCCGTGTACGGGTGGAACTCAGGACCTGTCAGAGAAAATTGTCGTTAGTAACTATTGTAGTTCGAAATAAACAACTAGGCGTGAGTGTTTCATGCTGACCTACGAACTGTGTCGGGGTACTCCTAGCATGGTGCCACAAGGACCCACCTGCCATGTCCTGGTGTGGAGCCGTGGGGCGTGACACACCGTGGCTCACCCCCGTCCACGCATAGGTGGGTCCACCACCTCGCTCGGCCTACGGTAAGATGCCAGCTGGATGTCTTACTTCGTCTTCTCGATGAACTGGTTCATGACCTCTCTAATCTTCTACGTCGTCATGCTGAAGCGCTCCCCGAGTGTTATACGATGCACAGAGGTCGCCAACTCATGCACCTCCCATTGTAGATCGACTTGTACACATAATTAACAAGTTAGAAAACTTGTGAAGCAAATAATATGTACGGACCATTCAATACGTACCACGCGATGGAATGCGGAGTCCGGGTAGGTGGGGTACGTGTCAGACGTTGCGCACTCATGTTGTGGTGGGTCATCCATGACCCTGACGCAGCGAACCCTCGTCCGACTGGAGTACCACTCGATGTACTCCTCGTACGTTCTGGGGTCGTAGGGAGCATCCTCCTGGACGATGTTCTCCAAGGCGTGGAGCCAGCCCTAATGATTATTTCGTAGGTACGTAAGGCAAATGGTAAGACAGAAATAAAATATGAACTTACCCATGGACGTTCGGCGGCACCCGCTACCCCTAGGAGACTGGGACATCTTTTCATAGACCAAACTGGTGCATCATCCGATGCACATGGTACTCCTCCACGAAGACATCGTATACCAAACTCCTTTGCGTATACCAATACGTGTGGTCTCGGGTGCACAGGCTCGACAGGCCTCGGGGTGCACGCGGGTACACCCTATCAGGAGTGCACAATGTCTAGATGATGCGATCACCCATCAACTAATCGAACATCGCAACATAGTCCGAGTAGGACACGTGCGTAGTGATCGGAGTGAAGGTGACCTATGGAATAGAACAACAAAAACTTAACACAAAAAATAGAATTACATTATGAAAAAGAATACATATTCAAAAAAACTTACCTGTCGGTGACACCACACCGTACCCATGGTTGGCCGATCCACATCATCGCTGGGCGACGGTGTAGGCTCCTAGGTCCAGCTGTGGTCGTTCAGTCTGGAAACGCTCGAAGGACTACAGCTGAAGAAGAAGCAGACATTCAGAGAGGATGGAGCTGTCCTGAACCTGATGGGACGTGTCGCACAGGATGCGGTACATCGCGCACAACATCGCCGGGCCACAGGTGTACGGCTAAATCGCCTCCACCTCCAAGTCCACTAGCTCATATGCATATCGGATCATGTGCTTGTCGACGCTGCCGCCGTGCAACCCTAGGAACATCACCCACTCGAACAGCCACAGCAAGTAGGCCTCGAAGTGCCTCCTCACCGTGTACTCAGGTGCATCCTCTGCCACACGCTCCGGCTGCGAGAAGACAGAGACACATCACTAAGATGCACGAAGCAATTGAAGTGGAAGGACAAGAGTTATAAAAACTTATGTAGAACTAGCAGATCCGCTTCAGCGACGACCCGGTGTTGGCCGGCAGCATCCCCTGGAAACTCGCAAGGAACTCTGTGTGCCATGTGGGCAGGACGTCGTGTGCCACCAGGGGAAAGCCCGTGCAGGGCAACCCGGTCAAGAAGATCATGTCTTAAAGCGTCGGCGTCATTTCCCCGCATGGGAGGTGGAACGTGTGCGTCTCCGGCATCCACCTATCAAACAGTGCCATCAGGAGGCACCAGTTGTACGAAAAGTGCCTCAATGTAAGACCACCGCCCGCGCGGTCCTGGTCATCCTCCCACATCGCCTCCACCATCCTCGCTAGTGGAAGGGGGCCTGTCACTCTCAACCTACGTCGAAAGGATTAAGAACAAACGTGAATCCACTCAAAGTAAACAGACTGTAATTGAGTACACATACCTTAGAACCCAACATAGGTCCACCCTCCATGCCCTCATGGGCGTGCGCAGCCGCAACACGCCAATCTCAATCGTCGCTTAGCCTCTGGGAGGATGAGTGCGGCGCTACTCGGTGGCGTCGTCGATGGCGGGTCAAACAACTCGTATGACCACTGCACATCATCTCCTGGGTCCATCATAGCTAAAAATTCAGTGCATACATTGTAAATATTACAAAACACATACAAAAAGTAATAAGAAGCGACATATCTAATTAATTAAATTATTGCACAATTAGCGACACATAGGAAACTGATCTGCACACAACTGTATCAACATATAAATATTTAGAGGTATCTTGTCGTGTACAGATGGACAGTAAAATTAAGTTCACAATGTTTTAATTAACGTCTACATTCCCAATTTGGCTACGCTGGAATTTTCATAGAATTTTTATAGATACCTTGCTATTTTTTTGGTTTGCAAATTATTTGCCGTGCACGAATGCAAACCAGAATTAAGTTGGGATGCATACCATATTTAGCTACTCCACAATTTTTATAGATTTTTAATTGGTACCTTGCTACTTTTCTTCTTTAAAAATTATCTCTAGCATTTATGAAATATTAACCATGTACAAATGGAAATAAAAATTAAGTTCACAATATTTTAATTCAACTCTGCATACCCTATGTACCTACTTTGGATTTATTATAGAATTTTTAGTGGTGTCTTGCTATTTTCCTAGTTTAAAAACTATTTTCGGCATTAACTGAATATTTACCATTTACAAATAGAACCAAATTAAGTTGGGGTTATTTTGATTAAACTCTACATATCCTATTTAGCTACTCTATAATTTTTATAGATTTTTAACCGATATCTTGCTACTTTTCTTGTTTAAAAAGTGTCTCCAGCATTTATGAAATATTTATCGTGTACAAACGAAAACAAAAATTAAGTTCATAATATTTTAATTCGGCTCTACATACCCTATGCACCTACTTTGGATTTTTTTAGAGAATTTTTAGAGGTGTCTTCCTATTTTTCTAGTTTAAAAAGTATTTTCGGCATTAACAGAATATTTACCATGCACAAATGGAAACCAAAATTAAGTTTTGATTATTTTGATTAAGCTCTACATATCCTATTTAGCTACTCTGCAAATTTTATAGATTTTGAATAGGTATCTTGCTATTTTCCTTATTTAAAAAGTATCTCCAACATTTATGAAATTTCACTATGTATAAATGAAAACAAAAAATAAGTTCATAATATTTAATTCAGCTCTATATACCATATGTGCATACTCTAGATTTCTTAGAGAATTTTTAGAGGTGTCATGCTATTTTCCTAGTTTAAAAGTATTTTTGGTATTAACAGAATAATTATCGTGCACAAATGGAAACCAAAATTAAGTTGAGATTATTTTGATTAAGCTCTACATATCCTATTTAGCTACTCTGTAATTTTTACAGATTTTTAATAGGTATCTTGCTATTTTTAGAGGTGTCTTCCTATTTTTCTAGTTTAAAAAGTATTTTTGGCATTAACAAAATATTTACCATGTAAAAATGAAAGCTATAAAGTTTTCTTAGTATTTTTTTTCAGATTTGTTCTAAATCGTTCGAGTAATACAACATAAATAATATCTATACAATGAACTAAACTATGCGTAGCTAAAATGATGTACTACATCAAAAAGCAATACAGCTAAAATTATCTAATCCATTGAATTCTATATCACTATTTTTATTTGCTAACCTACAAGGTTTCAAGTTTATATACAAAGTTGCAAGAATATTTACCTGCAAAATGGTTGACCAGATCTGCTGCTCCGTCTCTTTCTCCTCCACTAGGAACCGTCTGGGCTTCACTACGTTTCTTCTGTCTCTCCTCTCTCTTCTCTCTTCTCTCTTTGTCTCTCTTCTCATTTTTTTGAATTAAAATGACTTTTTCACCGAATTTTGACGGTATATATAGCTAGTTCATGTCTCCAGTTGAACTGATGACAAGAACCCACGAGTTCCTGTTGCCATTTCAACTGGGGTTCCTGTCATCATTTCAACTAACGATTTGCACACTCTTCAATGCAGATCGCGAGTTGAAATGACAACAACCAGTTGGAACAGTGACTGGCAGTAAATAGGTTCCTATTGCCATTTGAAATGATGACATGAGCCTATCGCCAGGTTAAATGGCGACAGACACCTATTTTGTAAAAAAAAAATCTTTTTTAATTATCTTTTAAATTAATATTATTAAAAAAATCATCCTGTCGTGTGTTGCACAATGTACATGCATGTTGTTTGGAGTTTAGCCATGATCGAGGAGGAAATTTTGCCTGCACTTAGTTATGTTTTTGAAAAAAAGAGATCATGTTTGGAACGCTGGATTTCCACATGAATTTCGTAGAACACCTCACGTTCGGTGAGAATATTTATTTTCTTAAGAAACTCCCTCGTTTTATCTTCAAAGCGGGCCTAAGGACATCTCCAATGTATAGAGCCCAATAAGGTCTTAAGGTGGGATCCACGTATGTTAATTTGGTTTGTTGCAAAATGCTCCAATGTATGGGATCCATGTGAACTCTAAAGACTTGTTTGAATACATTATGATCCGACTCAATCCCTTCAAATTGACTCAGAATTTGAACTAAAATTCCTTCTAACCCGAATGGATTGGTTTTAATCATTCCTTATCCAAACAAGCCCTAAGGTGGGACCAGATGAGAAAAAATCACCTTTCTTCCCAACTTCCCCTATTTTCTGCCCACCTTGCAACGGATCCCATCGCCTGTGTCACCCTCTTTCGTGTCTTTGCCCCCTGTCTTCTCCCTCCTCACCCCCCGGGCTTCCCCATCCTCGTCGGCCACCACCTCATTCTTCCCGTACTCCCCCCCCCCCCTCCCCAAGGCGTGGAAGCAGGTGGACGATGTACTCTTCGGCTGTGGTGCTTTGTCCCAGTCGGATCCGATGGCGGAGCCCCTCCCTTGGCCAGATCCGGCAGTGCGGCCCTCCCCCAATGGCTCATTTTAGTGGGGGCACAAGTTGAACTTGGCTCGGTCTGGCGCCCCTCCCTTGGCCAGATCCCACAGTGCGACCCACCCCCGGCGGCTTGTTTTAGCAGGGGCGTGAACTGAATTTGGCTCGGTTCGGCGCCCCTCCCAGGCCGGATCCGGTGGGAGCTCCCCTCCCATGGCGTCTCCGCGACGTGAAGGTCCGGCTACAGCGCTCATCCTCAGCCTCCCGGTGGCCGGATTCGATGGTGGTGGCCCATGAGGCACCAACCTGTTGGCGGCAACAAACCTCCACCTGTGTGTGCAGCTGTTTTTCTTTTTTTGCAATTTTTTTTCTTGAGGCTGGGTCACAAGATTGAAGTCCGGTCCTTGCATTTTTCGCTTGGGCCCAAATCGCACGATGTATAGGGGCGAACCTAGGGGGCACATCACCCTTAGGACCCCTCTTGTTGCCCCATTGAGGATGTCCTAAGGCGGACTGTAGGATTCGTTAAGGACTCTGGAGAATTTGAATGTCTCTAGTGAAATTTCTAGAATTCCTATGTTTAAATATTTTAAAAGAAAGCGTGAGATCTCTTCTTTGTTTTGGGTGATTTTGGGTTGGGCGGTTGGGTTGCGTTGCAGGTAACAAGAGCCTCTCGCAAACAATAGGGCGCGCGCATGTACCCTGCGGCTGGCTGCGGGCAGCGTCCGCTACGGTGGCAGCTCCGTGGCCGGCGTGGCGGTAGCGCCCGGCTGCGCGCCCGCGCCCGGGTCGGCGCGCCGCGCGTGCGTGCGTGCACGTTTGTCGGTGACACATGTGGCCGGTTGGTTGGCTCCTCACGCCGAGCACCCCCTCGGTTTCCCCGGGCTCACCAGTCACCAAGCTCGCTCGCGCCCGACAGAGCGTCGTGTGCAGGTGAAAGCCGCAGGGAGAGAGCGCTCCAGCTGGTCGGCGTATAGCCGCCGTGCTTTCGTCGCAGCCACCAACGCGCGCGGACGTTGCGTTGCCACGGCCACCACCGCCCAGCCGGCCGACACGGGCTTTAATTTGCTACGTACGTGCCGCTAATTACCCGCTCGTGCAAAGGTCGACAGGCGCGCGAGAAAGAGCGTCTCTACTGTGATGAAGCGCCATTTATTTCCTTCTTCCCTTCAACATCGATCACATGCATGGCAACAACGGGAGAATGAGCAATTCCATGACCTCTACTTCTTCTTTTTTTGAAAGTAAGTAATGACCTCTACTTCACTACATCATCACAAATCCGAACGATCGACAACCTCTCTTTCTTGCTTCTTATGGTCGCTGCAGGATCTAATCAATCAATAACTATTAAGTTGCATGCACCAATCAATTCAATCAAAAGCTTAGGCTGACGAGGAAAGACGGACAATTCACTTATACTTCAACAGTTCCTCTCACGTATAGGCTCCCTCAGACCTATGACGTGGAATATAAATGAGCTACAATTATTATTATTTAATGGAAAAGTTCGGTTTACTCCTTCGAATTATCAAAAAGTATGGTTTACCCTCTGAACTACAAAACCGGTTATTTCACCCCCTAAATTTACGAAAACCGGTCAATACACCCCCTGGGCTGGCTTGATTAGGTGATTTTGTACAATATAGTATATAAGCCACATACGCATGTACAATACAGTATACAAACCACATACACATGTAGTATACACCAAATGCTGTCGCCATTGTGAGCATGACATGGTGGGCCTCAACTGGAGGAGAGAGGGGGGATTACCTTTTTTCTCTTTTTTCACTCGCCCAAGAGAGAGGGAGGCGAGGTGGCGGCAAGACTGGAGATGGCGGCACGGCGATCGAGGCGGTAGGGAGGTCGGCGAGTGGTCAAAATGGGGTCTGGGCGGCGAGATGATGGCATGGGTGGCGGTGTGGCGGCGGCAGGCGGCGGCAACATGGGTTCATGCTGCGCCAGCGAAGCTGCGACGCAAGGAGGAGGGTGTCGCGCGCAAGGGCCGTATGGAGGCGTGGGGAAGCCGGACGAGTGGTCGGGGCAGCTCGGGAGCGGCTGAGGCAGTCCGGCGACAGCGACCAGGAGTGGAGGAGGAGGAGCTACGATGGCGGGGCTCCTTGGCAGTGTGGAGGGAGCAGGGAGGTGGGGGATTGCTTCCTCGCATTGTGGAGCTCCGGTTATATGACCTCAACTTTATGAGCGATAATAAAATATTTTACGAGCGAATGAGGTCTTTGTTCATAGCATTTGTTCATTTTCAGATTGGGCATTATATTGCAAATGAAAACTTTCCTTTTCTAGCCAAAATTCAAAACCTATTCGAAGTTTCAAAGGAAATACAAGTTAGAGCTTGTATTATTACTGGGAAGTATTTTTATCGAAGCTTAGATAAATTATCTTGCCCTGAAATAATTTCGTTGAATTTTTAGAAATTATTTTGACTTAGAGAAAAATATTTGACTTTAAATAAACCTATTCGGGATAATTAAATTATTTATGTATTTTGAAAAGTGAAACAATGATTTTCAAAATTTATTTGGGTAATATATCATCCCAGTAGCATCCTTGTAAAATTTCATGATTTTACAATTTTATCTACTATTTTTAAACCCCAGTCAAACTTTTGGGAACTTTAAAATGAGTTAGTCCACTCTTACGGTCTAACCAAGCCATTTGCACTATAGCGACCGAGTCTAAGTGCTTTGGGTCTAAAGCGTGCAACCGGGCGCGACCAACACGTTCGAACACGCGCCCAAACCTCCAGTGACGTGGCCGTCGATTTCTTGATGGGCGGCCGAGATTCGCAAAGCGCGCAGACATCCACATACTCCGTGCGATTTCCACCGTTGGATCTTGATCCAACCACATCCGACCTTCATCCATCCTAACCGTATCTTCATTTGTGGCGTTGATTTCCAAACCAGCGTGCGATTTTTGTGCCGGGTCGGGCCATCCCGTAGGAGCTCATTCAATCTGGCCGTAGGATCTTGATCGTGCGGCGCTCACTTTGGACTATACCATTTTTCTTATGGAAAGGTACAATTAAGCGTGGCCGTTGGATTCTCACCGGATGGGTCGATCTTGTGGGCGTTCGGGTTACGAACGCACCACTCAACCTCCACCTTTGGATCTTGATCGGACGGACGCATCAATTGGGCGTTCGGTGCTGAACCTCTCTTCAATCTTCACCGTTGATCTTAAATCCAACCGTGCCGCTCTTTTCGTTTTTGAACTCAAGGGCGCGCATTTATTCCTGGCCGTTGGATCTCCATCCTACGGTACCCTTTTGACCACGTGTGTTTAAGGTCCAATCTTTATAGGACCGTTGGATTTTGATCGTAGGGTCTCTAAAGATGGGACCTTCGGGCCGCCTAACCCCCATCCATCTCAACCGTTGAAAACAAATCTAACGGTGTCATGTCATTCCATTTAAAGTGACGTGTATCTTTTGAGATCGACCGTTGGATTCAAATCCAACGCTCCTCTTTGAATGTAACCTTCGGGTTTCCCGAAGGCTACATTAAATCTCAACCGTTCGTTTGAGATCGCACGGTCCATATTAAATAATATCGATTATCTTCTCTTAACGCCTATCTCCATCGCAACCGCCCATTTCTAATCGGACGGTCGACGTTCTTTTGAGCTTTCACGGGCATGTGCTTGCTGCGGCTGACCGCGAGGCCCGCGCATCAGTGAGGTGCTTATCTTCTTCCTCGCAACTGTGCATCGCCGCCGACTTCATTGCCGGAGAGGCGGTGTTCCGCCGCGATTTTGGCCACTCTTTCCTTGACACCTGGTACCCTGTTGCCACCGCATCAATTCTAGACACTTCTCACTTGCTCCAATGATTCAAACACTATATAAACCCTAGTTTGAGCTTATCTGCCATTGTTGACCGAAAGCTCTCCTCATATTCTTTCTTTGTTCTCAGTGAAGCTTTCTTGCTTGCACTCCTTGTTCATCTATAGTCCTGCTTAATTCATCTTGTAATGTGAATTTGGGCATCTTTTTGTAGGATTAACATGTAAGTTACTCTCTGGCTCGAGTTTGTCGGAGCACCGCCGTGGAGGTGTTCTTGCTCCGGTGAGTTCTTCCGGATTTCATCCATGTCATCTCATGTCTTATGCTTAAGTAGAGCATAAGCTCTCCATTAATTCCATTCTTGGTCAAGCAGGTGAAGTTGATGTTGTATCTTTTCTATTTCGATCGAAACTCAAACCTTTCTTCTCCGGCTCCGGTGAGTGAGTCTTGATCCTTCTCTTTTCTGTCCCAAGCATCTTAAGGACTTACTTAACCCACTGGAATCACCCACTTGTGCACTTGAGGTTCAAATCTTGTATTGACTGAAAAGTTCATTTTTATAACTTTTCGGTCTTTCATATCATTTTCAAGTTTTAGGGTTTATCTGTTAACTTATCATCTATTTAGGTCTCAGCTAAACCCTAGTAGCATAAGTAGTAATCCTTTTCCTTGTGATGCTTCCAAATCGACCTTTTGGTCAAAATCCTTTTCGTTGATTTAATCGGTCGGCCGACAAGCGGACCTAATTGCACTCTTTATTGATTAGTGTTAAGAAGGACTGATTTAGATTGTTATCTCGCTAAGGAGTGAGTGCGTAGTATAAGCAAAGGTAGCTTTTGCTTAATTTGCCTCTAAATCGATTCCAACTCTTAATTCCTTTTCTGTGCTGTTGTCGGGCAAAACCGACAAGAGCTGTAACTCATCCTTTTTATTAATCTCTGTTGGTTAATACTAACAGGGGTTAATTTAGAGTTCTATCCTTTCGCATATCACCTTAGCTCCAATAGGAACATTTCACTTAGTGTATTTTCAAAACAGTAGAAAGTTTTAGTTTACGCCTTTATTGTTTGCTTAGTCGGTCAAACCGACACAATGCACAACACAACTCTCATTCCTTAATTCCTATCCATTTAATGATTAAATGATAAGTTAGATTTCTAGTTTTACTTATTTAGCTAAGACTTATACAAAAATATTATTTTGATCATAATATAGTGCGACAATAAATCCTTCTTTTGCAAACTATCTTACTTTCGATCTTTCCAAAACCAAAAGCGTAACCTAAAATTAAACTCTAATCTTGACAATTAATGTCATTAGATGTTAAATATGGGTTAGTATCCTATATAAATCGGTGTAGCTTAAGCATGTTGTAAGTATGCATTAAGACATTGATCATGCATTCTTTTTCTATATTTTGCTCTCTGCTATCTTCTTGTTGTTTATTGGATTTTTATTTGCTTCCTTTAGATTCTGGTTCTCCTGAAGTGATTGAATCTGTGATTGAGCAATAAGAACCTGAACAAGAGGTGTATTACTATCAAGGCAAGCATCCTCTCTGCATCATGTTGATCCCAAAGTTGTATACAATAGATTTTTAAAATACAGTGATAACTGTTGCATGCAAATTTTCTGAAAATATAATTGTGATCTGTTAGTAGGTAGTTATGACCTAACATTGTGGCTTACCTTAAATCGATCATACACTCAAAACTTAGAGTAGGGTTATATACTCGACATTTAATTTCAAATTTCGCTTAGCCATGCGATCTATAGAGCGTTAGAGTTTGGCAAGACTATCTTGTCAAACATGGGAGTAACAAATAAATTTCATTATTTTAACTCTTTGTTCAGTTTCTTTAAATCGAAACTGAATTTTAAAATTTCAATTAGTCCGACAATAGGATGCTAGTGGTGATGCCTTCGTACGAAATTGGGAAATGTGATGGACTTGTGCGGACCGAATAAGGACCAACTCGACTATTCAATTCAAGTCCCAACGTGCTTCCACACGCGGTGTATGGTATTTGTTTGGTTAAGTAAAGGGTTAATGCTATTGAGTTGGAAGCAGGGAGTAAGGACATGTGTATTGATCTTGTATGGCATAGATGCTTAGGTCTTGGTGTGTCTTATGCCATGTGAGTTTTATATCGATGTCGGATGTTCTTAGGAGGGTGAGGCGTATATGTGTTCTATCACATGTACGTACCTTAAGGGTCCCGATGCGATCTAGTATGTGTAGCGAACACAACTGCATTTCTTTTGATTGGGTGGCGTTCCCAGCGCAACATGTGTGCCCCGGTTAAGCAGATGCTATCAGTCGTTGTTTAAGCGGGATTAGTTCACACATGGGTTATCCAACTCAATAGTATCAACTTGTTGAAAAAAAATACCAAATCTTAGTTTCCCCGGTCGGCATACCAAAGGAAGTGTGTCATCATTCGGAGGCATCCGAAGGCAACGGGCTGACTAAGTTGTGTGGGTAAAGATGTACACCCCTGCAGGGTATTAAACTATTCGAATAGCCGTGTCTACGGTCATGGACAATAACTTGAGTTGATGTCACCTGTATAGAATTTTGTTTTCAACTATTGTTTGGGTTCTGGTTCAGCATGAGGGAATTCATGCGGTGTACTGTTTATATTTACATTTCATTTACTTATTGTTTTAGTACAATTTGATTTATTAAATTGCTTTATCAAAACTTAGTAATTGTAGGTTAAGATGTATTGCTTTATGCAAAATTGAACCTTTATGCCTACCTGTTGTTAACTTTATGCATGTACAAATTCTATTCCATTGTATAGGTTCTTTCATACACTTTCTTTTATTAGTTTGTGTAAGTCTTGCTGAGTACCTTCCGTACTCAAGGTGCTATAACCTCTTGTTGCAAGGGAAGGTGGTTATTGATTTGAGATGCCCGTTAGCGCCAATCAGGGTGACGCTAACGAGTGAAGCTATTTCTTTCCTCCACGCAATAGCCTGCGGGTGATGGGGCCATTGGTGGTTTTGGTCGTTTACTTTTTTGCTTCCGCTGTCATATTTTGTTAGTGACCCGGAGTCACTTGATATTGTAGTACTAAACCGAAAATTGTAAGCTTATGTTTAATTATGTAAATGTATGACTTGTATGTGTATGATGCAATGTTGTTTAAGGATATATGTGCAATGGTCACTGATCCTGGGAACCATTGTAAGATATATATCCGGGAATCCTGAATATTGGATTTGTTACTTGTTAAATTTATACTTCTAGCATCATCTTTAATAAAGGGGCAGTATTTTTCCTTAATTAAGAATTGTGCTACAGTATAATTTTAATTAAGCACATTTCCAATATTCCGGGGTCCTCACACCGGTGATGGGGTTGGCCGGGGCAGCGTCTCCCGAGGAACGGAGCGGCACCAGGAGGCGGCGGCGACACTAGGAGGAGGCGGGCTGATCGGCAGCGGCGGCATGGGTTCATGCTGTGCCGGCGAAGCGGCGACGCAAGGAGGAGGGCGGGGCACACACGGGCCGCACGGAGGCGTAGGGAAGCCGGACGGGTGGTCGGGGCAGCTCGGGAGCGGCTGAGGTAGTCCGATGACGACGACCTGGAGCGAAGGAAGGAGGAGGAGCTACGGTGGCGGGGCTCCTCGGTAGTGGGGAGGGAGCAGGGAGTTGGGGGACTGCTTCCTCGCGTTGCGGGGCTCCCGGTGACAGGGGTTGGCCGGGGTAGCGTCTCCCGAGGGAGGGAGCAGCACCAGGAGGCGGCGGCACCAGGAGGAGGCGGGCTGAGCGACGGCGGCGGCTGAACCGAATGGAGCAAAGAAGGAGAGAGAGAGAGAGAGAGAGAGAGAGGATGAGGGATGTATGGTATTATGTATTTGTATTATTATTTGCACTTGTATTTAGTGTTGCACACATCTCAAAGCATGAACGAACGGCTCAAATGTGTTGATCATATAAAACCACCTATTCAAACCAGCCTGGGGTGTATTGACCGGTTTTCGCAAATTTAGGAGGTAAAATAACCGGTTTTGTAGTTCAGAGGGTAAACCAGATTTTTCTGATAGTTCGAGAGAGTAAATCAGACTTTTTCCTTTTTTAATTATGTCAATCGAGTCTTGAACCGAAGATCTCTTAGCTCTGATACTATATTAAATTGCATGCACCAACTAATTCACCAAAAAGCTTAAACTGACGAGGAAAGACGGATAATCCACTTATACTTCAACACCCCCCTCACGTGTAGGTTCTCTCAGGCCTAAGATACGGAATAAAAATGGGCTACAATTATTTTTAGGGATTGTCCATTCGTAAGGTGACTGAAATTTTATTAAGCATAAGTCACATATTTTATCCATTGAATCAATATCCAATCATATAACACATCAATTTCTACACAAATTCAACGGTTACAACAATTAACTTAAAACTTAAAGAAAATTTCAGGCGACTTAGAAATGAGCTACCATTATTTTTATTTAATTGTGCCAATTGGGTTTTGAACTCAAGATCTCTTGGTTTTGATACCATATTGAGTTGCATGCACCAATCAGTTCACATAAAAGCTTAAAATGTTGAGAAAAGACGGACAATTCACTTATACTTCAACAATAACTAAATAAATACAATCGGATAAAAAAACAACAACAAAAAAAGAAGAGCTAGATACCAAGCTTAACGGAGGAAGACATGAGCGAAGTGTTGCACCAGACGCGCGCATCGACCACGGGCACCTTTACATTATATTCCACGCATCCGTAAAAAGGCAAAACTTTTATCACTGTTTCCGGTGCTAACGAAGCATCAGAATATTGACACACTGCAGCTGAGGACTCTTGACAGCAAAGATTTGACTGCCATTTGACCGGCTCCTACCACCCCTAACGCAGTGCATGCCTACAGAGCAACCACTTAGCGACTGACCGACTGATCCATCTGTAAACAAGAAGTTACGTTACACTGCCACTGCCCGAACATGCCATGAGCATGCCACAAGGCGCCAAATTCCCAACAGTTTGAGATAGCTTTCTCTAGCTAGCTTCTTTCCAGTAACCACTCTAAGTATGCTGGTATCGATCGATAACTCGAAGCGACAGCAATCTGGGAAAGAGAAGGGAAGGAAAGAGAGATAATGATCTGGTAGAACATGGAGATGGCGGGGAAAACGTCGACCATCCAATGATCGAGGAGGAGAGGCATCAGGGCACCCATCCATGGCCCATGCATCCACCCAGCTAAAGGCGGAGGAAGATACATGATGATGATGCATTAGCTAGTCTTATTCTATATGCACGGATCATCCTCCTGCCCCCCTCGTGCCCAGGGGATAGGAGACAGGCGCCTTTTTGCTAATGCTGCGAGGTCGCCCACTCGATCGGCCACTCTCCCTTGGCATTCACCACGGCCAGCCAGAGAGCAGCAAGCATGCAGCTGCCCACGCCACGCCTCTACTCTATGCCACTGCCCTCAGGGCTCGGCTCATCTGTTCACGCATGGTGGCCACTTGCACTGTGCTGCCATTATGCGCCCATGCGTCCCTGGTTCCTCCCGCACCTGATCACTGATCCCAACACTCAGCAGGGGTTAATGGGCATATATGCATGATTTTGAGCATTGAATTGGGCATGGACATTCCTTCTGGAAAGGCAAAAAAAAAAAAAGTACAAAGAAATGACGGAAACCCCACTGATATGTGTTTTTTACTGATTGAAACCGTGTAATCAGCACTTCAGCAGTACACTCTACAGTGATATGTAAGTGACAACACTGACAAGGATTAGGTAATCCGCATGTTCCTTTTTCTGCCTTCCTAAAATCAAGTTGGAACAAAGTACCAGAAACACTTGGGCTCAACTTTCCGGGAATATCATGAGGCCGCTAAGCTTTCTCAAGCATTTGATGCGCCCTAGAGCATAGTCACCCGGTCCGGTCATAGGGTTACTGACCCGGTGGTCGAATCATTGGGTCACCGGATATATACACAAGTACATATGGTGAATATGCAAAGAACCCCTTATAACAATGGGGAATAACACAAATACATATATATCTCTAACACCCCTCTCAAACTCATGGTGGATCAACAACACTGAGTTTGGAGAGGTAGAAACCATACTGTGCTCGAGTCTGAGCTTTCGTGAAGAAATCCGCTATCTGAAGCTCGGAAGGCACATACTGGAGAGCAATCACCTGATCATGCACACAAGACCGCATGAAAGAAGCATCAACACCAATATGCTTGGTAAGCTCATGCTTCACAGGTCACGCACATACGATAGCACTGCATCGTTTCGGACAAGAGAGGAGCCGGTGTAGTGACGTAAACACCAAAATCCTCAAGTAACCACCGGCCAAGTAATCTTTGTTGCCAAGAGAGCCATAGCGCGTAACTCACCTCTGACTCGAACGGACACCGCACTGCTTTTCTCGCCTTCCGTGCAATGAGAGAACCACCAAGAAAAACACAGTAAGCAGAGATAGACCGACGATCAGAGGGATCGCTGGCCCAAGTAGCATCTGAATAAGCCTGAAGCTGTAACGAGCTGAAGTTTGGAAAGAAAAGACGACGAGAGATAGTCCCACGAAGGTATCGTAGAACTCGAAGAAGGTGGCTGTAGTGAACCTGAGTGGGAGCAGATACGAATCGACTCGTAATGTGGAATGGATAAGTGATATCCGACGAGTAACAAAAGATAGACAAGACTCCCAACAAGATGACGATAGCGAGTCGGATCAGAAAGAGGCTCGCCATCAGAGGGTCGGAGGTGAACATTGAGCTCCATAGGAGTCTCAACAGTACGCTGATCAGTGAGAGAGGCGCGATCAAGAAGATCCTGAATATACTTCTCTTGGGACATAAAGAAACCATCTGGAGTGGAAGTAACCTCAATCCCAAGGAAGTAACGAAGAGGACCAAGATCCGACATAAGAAACTGCTCACTAAGACGAGCCTTGACAAAGGCAATGTACTCAGAATCATCTCCGGTAATGATCATATCATCAACATACGTAAGAAGAAGAGTCCACCACGAGGCGAAGTGGACAAAGAGCGCAGGATCATGATCACTAGCGGAAAAGCCGCAGCAGACCACACAGAGAGAAGCGCCAAACCAAGCACGAGGGGCTTGCTTAAGGCCATAGAGAGAACGACGAAGACGACAAACCATGCCCTCGAGAACAGATACCCGTGGCGGAAGCATGTAAACCTCCTCACGCAACTCTCCATTAAGAAAGGCATTCTTGACATCAAGCCGAAAGCGCACCGGTGGCGAGCAATGGACGCCACCGCAAGAAGAGTGCATAAAGTGGTCATGTGAGCCACAGAGCAAAAGTTTCATCAGAGTCAAGACCATGCTCTCCGCTGAAGCCACGAGCAACAAGACGCGCCTTATAGCGCTCAAGAGAGCCATCGAGCGAGTCTTAATCTTATAGACCCACTTACACGTGATGGGACGAGAGTGAGATGGAAAAGGAACAAGATCCCAAGTACCAAGACGCTGAGGCAGCAATCTCTCGGCCATAGCATGTCGCCACTCAGATGAGTAACAACATCCCGATAGGAGACAAAGCTCAAGAGTAGCCGCACTGTAAAAATCAAAACGGCAGGAGGCCGAATCGATCGCGATCGCGGAGAGCGTGCGAGGAGAAGATAACCCATGAGGGGAAGATGGATCATCAGGAGAAGATAGAACATCAGGAGAAGATGGCTCATCCGAAGATACTCAATACGAGGTCGACGAGTGTAGACGAGTGTAGTGGGAGGAGCTCGAGGAGCCGCAGGAGACGGCGCATGCGGCGGCACAAGCGGAGAGGCCACCGGAGGAATATGTGGAGACTCGATGGGGACGGGTGGATGAGGGCAAGACAGATATAGGTGTATCGGAAAGGTTAAAAGGACAGAGACTCCACGAGAGGAAGCCAAACCGAAGGAGAGGTAGGACGTGGGTAGAAGGAACGAGACTCGTCGAAAGTCACATCCCGAGAAATCCGCATCCGTCGACCAACAGGATCCCAGCACCGATATCCTTTGTGCTCGGCATTGTATCCCAGAAAGACACACTCATCAGATCGAAATCGGTTTGGTACGCTCTCGAGGGGCGAGAGAACATAGCAAACGCACCAAACAGCATTTGGAAGGGCGTAGTAGTCGAAGAAGACCACAAAGACGCCAACAGAATCGCACTCAAGAGCGTAAGAGGGTGGATGTTAACGAGATGGGTGGCGTGGAAATAGTCTCGCCCAAAAGTGGGGTGGAATAGAGGCGCAATCATCGCGCACGAGCCGCCTCAAGGAGATGACGATGCTTGCGCCACGACACCATTCGAGCATGAGCACCGTGACAGAGAATCGAGCGAGAGTACCACCGCCGAAGGAAGGCTGCGCAGTACCGAGAGAGGTACTCGCCAACGGAGTCAGCACGAAAGACACGAATAGGGGTGGAGAACTGTGTATGGACCATAGTGGCAAATTGTTTATAGATAGATAAGACCTCACTACGAGAAGACATAAAATATATCCAAGTGTGGCGAGAAAATCATCTATAAAAATGATATAATATCGATGACCCCTTTCAAACGGCGAGTCTGACCCCAAACATCCGAATGAACAAGGTCAAAAGGACGAGACACCGACTCACTATGACGATAAGGAAGTCAACTGCTTACCTAACTTACACTCGACAATCTAAAGACACATCTCCGAGATGCACTCCGAAGACCACGACGAACCAAAGACGATGCATTTAGATCCACACGATGACCAAGACGGTGATGCCACCGCTGAAAGAGCCGGTAGGCGAAGGCGGGCCGAGAGATCGGCGGCACCGGTGGCGCGGAATGAAGGTGAAGCGTCAAGCTCCCAGAGACGCCGTGAGTCAAGCGCCGAGGCCGAACCAACCGAGCTCCGTGCGGCGGTCCCGAACACAACAAGAGTCGAGTCGAGAATGACCCGACAACCAATATCGAATCGCCACAGAAAGAAGTTGCATGGTAAGGCGAGGAACATAAGCAATGAATGAACATGAAAAGATGAGTTGCTAAGAGGGCCTCACCAGACAGAAAGAGATGTACCATCGCAGTGAAGAACACCGACGGAGAATCAAGGGGTGTAATGAAAGACAGTGGAAGGATCAGAGTCATGTGAAAAGATGCTCCGAATCAAGAATCCACGGAGGTACCGATCGTGTAGAAGGTGGTTTCGCGCCCAAGAGTCGCAGAGCAGCTCGCGAGAACTGCCGAGGAGAACTCACGGCGCAAGCAGCGTCGAAGTCCGGCTATCTCTCGCCGCGAGAGAAATCTGCCAAGAAGTCGGCGCAGCGCCGATGTAGAAGCACCAGCGCGCGCTAGTAGAAGAACGGCGAGAAAGATGCCGCCGCTTATAGCATCGGGACTCAATGTGGCCGACCTTGTTGCAGTGAGGAGCAGTGAGGACGACCACCGCAGATAGAGGTGGCCACCACCTCCGTGGTAGCCGCTGAGGGGGCATGTCTTTGGCGTGGAAGCGCTGGTAGCAGTGGCGGCGGCGAGCACGGAGGGGAGTGGCCGCAGCCGCACCACTCAGCGAGTCTCCTCTTCTCGTATCTCGGTAAGGGCCTCCGGAGAGTGACACGAGGGTGGCGGGCAGGAGCCGGGCACGCCGCTGCTCGAACTCGGGACGGCGAGTAAGGAACTCAGAGACCACTGAAACCTGTGTCAAGACGCATAAATGAGGCAAAGATCGACAGGAGCGACAACAAAGAAGTGCGGAGAGAGTCCACTGGACGTCAAACAAACAGAGCTCGAGCGTAAAAGCGCCAACGTAGCATCACCTGCGGAAGAGAGTGCTCTGGCGGACCACGGACAAGTAGAGAGCATCACCGAGGGCTCGTGGCGCCGACGAAGGTGAGTCCACATCCGAAAGCAAGAGGAGTCCCACAACCTCGTAAGAGAACCGAGGCCGACATCGCGATGAGGACAAAGCAGCACCGAGCGCCGCCGTCGCACCACCGATCAGTAGGCGGTCAGCGATCCTTGTAGAAGTCCGAGCCTCGAGCAGGCGAGATAGCCTCATCATCGGCAAGACGAAGCGGTCTCAAAGCAGCCTTGCTCATGTTGGGGCGCAAGTAACAGCGTAGGCTCTGGCTGAGGTGTAGGGCAAGGCGGACAGGTAACATCACCAGAGAGGACTCCCCAGAGACGAAGACCACGCATGTGGATGCGCATGTGAGACACGAAGTCGGTGTAATTAACACCATCGAAGATCACTGGGCAACGAGGGAGGGAAACGGTGCCCATTGGTAGGCGGCGCTGGACGGCGCGGCGACCAAGGCAACGGTCTAACAGCGGCGCCGACGGCGCGCGCGTTAGAGCGACGTAATGAAATTCTCTCTCCCTCTTTTTGTTTTTTTCTTTCTTTTTTCTTTTTTTTCTTTTTTTTTTTTTGCTTTTGGGCCGGCTCACTTAAGAACCGGCCGAGAGGCTCGCTCGGCCCGTGAGAGCACCTGAAGAGGAGCTAGGGTTAGCGGTGGCGGCGCGAGTGGAGGCGGGAGCGGCGCGAGTGGAGGCGGGAGCGGTGGCGGCTCAAGTGGAGGCGATCGCGCGCGGCAGTGGTGGCGGCGCGCGGCGCGGCACAAGTGGAGGCGCGGGGGACGCGCAATCCGAAGCGCGAAGCGCGAGCGCAACGCAGCGCAAGTGGAGGCGGCCGAGCTAGGTGCCGGCGCACCGAGTAGAGGAAGACCGAGATCCGGCGCACGGAGGTGACGACGGCGGCGCGAGGCGACACCGGTGACGCCGAGGAAGACGTTGATCCGGCGCGCGGAGGCAACGACGGCGACGCCGAAGACCACCTGCCGCCGGACGGTGGCGGCGATCGAGATCGAGGCGCGCGGCAGCCAAGATCCGACGGAGTCGCGAAGATGACGACAAGAGACGACGCCGCCGGATCCGAGAGGCGGCGGCGGGGTGACAAGCGAAGCGACGAAAAAAAAACTTAGGTACGCTCTGATACCATGTTACGAATAGCGCTTGTATTCAATATGGGGCCAATGGGCCAGTATATATACACAAGTACATATGGTGAATATGCAAAGAACCCCTTATAACAATGGGGAATAACACAAATACATATATATCTCTAACAGAATCATTGGGTCACCGGTCGGACCGTATATTATATATATTTAAAAGAAAATTGATGGTATAAAAAAAAGTAATAGTAATAAAAGAATCTAAATTTTGAATGACAAATTAAGACTGCTAATGAGCGACCTCGTAGACTCACACATAAATAAGATCATTCAACTGTTGATGTTCTATTCTTTTTTTCTTCTTTAATGATATATTTACATATACTACAAGTCCTCTTACATCCAAATTCATTACAGGTTTGGCTTAATACATGAATTGCCAATGTACATTTTACTATGTACATCTTATATCTAACTATATTAATCTCTAATTGGAAAATAGAAATGTAGAAAGCCAACACTTACATATTAACTAGAGACTAGAGAGTAGAGACGAGCAAAGGAAGCAAGTGGGGAAATGCATAGTGTCTTGCTGATGGAGGAGAAGCTAAGCAGAGAATAGAGATCGAACTACCGGCCGGAATGAGAGAGTGAGAAAGATGGATTTTTTTTTTATGTGTAGCTGCCAATTGCACAAAGGGATTCCTACTAAAACTCTAGTAACACCCAAAGTACGAACATAATCTTTAGTTTTGTCTTGAAGAACTCTTTCATTTGATTTTTTTGTTTATTGACCTCATCGGCAAAACCCGTCCGGGTCAATCAAAACCGGTCGAGTCAGCCAGGTCGATGAAAACCTAGTTGGCCGGTTTTCTTGGGGCAATTACATCACCAGTCCTGCGAGTGTGTCGGACACAACAAAACGTCTAGATCCGGATTTTTCCAGTTCAACCGCCAGTCCGATCTGGGTTTTATGACTATGTTCAAGAGTCACACAACACAACACACAGGGACACCCGCTAGGGCCTTCTTGGTTACAATGATTTCAACAAGGGGTGCCTAGGATGAAACAACCCAAAATTTCAGGTTTTCAAAATTTTTGAAGCCTTTTGGTTTGAATTCAAAACTTTCCCAATATGGAAGTTTTTCACCCAAATTAGCTTTCCCCTTTCGGCCACTTTGTTTCCTTCACCCAAAAACGGATTTACATCCAAGCGCCACCCTCCTTCGTCCTTCCCGTGCGTCACCTCACCCACGCCACCGCCTCCTCCCACGCTTCCAACCGCCACCTCCCGCGCCACCTAGCCTCGCCATCAAAGCCGCCCGTACCCCCACCGCCACCTTGCCCCCGCCCAGCGCCTTCTACAGCTGATCATCCACGTCATCGCCTCACTGCCGCACCGCCTTACTAGCGCGCACCACCTCTCCCTGGGCTATAAAAAGCCACCCCCGGCGTGCCTTCTCCTCTTCATCCCCACCTTCAGCACCTCCCCATCACCAATCCTCCTCCAAGGCCGACCAATTTCAAAGAAACCATCGTCGCCCCACTCTTCTTCTCCGATGAATCCGACGCTAATTCACCACCTCCGTCCATCCGGCCGCCAAATTGATCTCATGGTAAGCTCCACCTTGTCCTCCCGTAGCTTGTTCCCACCTTCCCCATCCCCCAATCTCACTAGAGCACCACCGCACCGCCGTCTTGTCTCGGCCGTGCGCCATGGCCACCACCGCCCCACCTGCGCACCTCCCCTGCTCCCCAAACCCCCTAAAATGGGATCCCCATCACCCAGTGGTGCTCACTACACCCTCCCCCACCATCGTCGGTCACCAGGACCGCTGCAACCCCATCAGCACCGCTACTAGTTCGGTTGAGTCGAGTGCGCTCTGGCCTTCGGTCGAGCGCAGCTCAAGGCCACCCGAGGCTGGGCCTTTAAGGCCTAAATGGCCTTCGGGCTTGGCCGACAAATGGGCTAAGCCCATTTCTAGTTAGGCCCAACACTGTTCTATTTTGGCCCAGACACTTGAAGGATCTAGACCCGTCATTATATGTTAATGGAGTATTTTGGTGATTAATAACAAATGCACTTGTGGGACTAACTCTCTTATTGTTATATCATGTTTAGTCTTAGCTTGGATATAAAAGTAAAAATCCAAACATGTATGTATTCATTAATAACAAATCTATTTGTGAGACTAACAATTCTATTGATTATCTATTGCTTAGCCTCGTTTGGATATAACAATGAAAATATAAGAGGTATGCATTCTACTTATTATTATTATATCTTGTTGCATTTCTCGGATCTAAAATATAGGTTAAACTCCACCAAAAAGTTAATTTGGATATGTGCATATGTTTCCATTACACATTTGTGTATGCACACATTTAGGAGGAGTTCATTCTATATTTTGTGATTTCATTAGTATTGATCCATATTCTCTTTCCACATATATTAAGGATCTTTACTTTGAAACATATCCTTGAATATATTTAACTTGTGTAGTTAATATATTCATATGAGTATATGAGAGCATATGAGACTTGTGTAGTTCATAGATGCTCATATATCCTTGAATATATTTAACTTGTGTAGTTAATATATTCATATGAGTATATACAACTTGTGTAGTTCGTATATACTCATGGTATATATAACTTGTGTAGTTCATATATACTCATATTGCTTTATATTCAATTATTTACAATTATGTTATGGGACTAATGTGTGTGCTAAGATGTTTTCAAGGTTTAGTCCCGGAGTTTAAATGATGACATAAAAAGGAAATACAAAGGTGATAAGAGATCAACATGGCTCAAGACAAAGTAGTCATGCATTGCTTTTCGAAAAGCTTATGGAAGAACTTAAGAGGAAATCGATATGACCGCATTTGGTAAGAGGTACTACCGGTGTGCGGTAGTACCGGGTTTTACATGGTGGTATGTTTATTCCAGAGAGCTTGTTTTTGGTGTTTTGTTTTTCTCAACAGTAACGGTAGTACCAAAGTTATCTTGGCGGAACTACCGCATCACGGTAGTACCGCAGTTCCTTGAGTGGAACTATCGCACACCGGTTGTACCGAACCTTAGTGGCGGTACGTTATTTCCAAAACAAGTGTTTTTGAGCATGTGTTGCTCTCCTTGATAAGCGGTAGTACTGGCGTTCCTTGAGCAGAACTACCGCAACACCGGATGTACCGGCCTTAGTGGCGGTATGTTTTTTCCAGAGAATGTGTTTCTTTGAATTGGTTTGCTCTTTTGTGGAACGGTAGTACCGATGCTGTTGTGCGGAACTACCAGAGAACGGAACTACCGCATGATCAACGGCGGTAGTACCGCACCTGAAAGTATTGGCTTGTTTAGAAGCATTTTAATACAGGTATATCATGTTAATTAATGTCAATGACAATGTGGGACTAACATTTTCCATGAGTTGGATGAATGGGTTATATTCTAGGGTGATGAAGATTTTGGATGGCATCATGAGTTGATCGTCATCAAGTCAAGGTTCAAGAAGATGTATCATGTGTTGATATATATCAAGATCTCAAAGAAGACATGATCATGAGTTGATCATCAAGTCAAGAGAAGATCCATCATGTATATATGGAGGTCAAGATTGCATCATGTGTTGATGCATATCAAAACTCGGGATGAAGGATGTCATTATGTGTTGATGGGCATCAAGTCAAGATCCCGAAGCAAAGAATGTCATCATGTGTTGATGAGCTTTCAAGTCAAGAACCGAAAGTTGAAGCGAGGATGTGTGTCATCAAGCTTCAAGTGGATGCTCAAGGCAAAGGTATGACTAGCTAGGGCTAAGGATGTGTTCCTAGTCTTTTGCCGGTCTTGGTGTTTGGTTGGAAGACCAGATTGCTAGTATAGGTTGTCATACTATTAAGAGGGGTCTTGTCTAGTAGCTTGAGTCTCATCATGTGTTGATAACTCAATCTTACTTGCTCTAGCTCTCCGTGGCATGATGCTATCATTTGCAAATGTGTTTTGCAAATAGTCAAGGCTCATACATTTAATCCTTGTAGCATGTGACTATACTTTGCAAATGTGTTTTGCAAACGGTTGAAGTCCATGTACCTACTCCTTGTGGCATGATCTAAGTTTGCAAATGTGTTTTGCATATTGTTGGGATTCATGCATTTTCCCTTAACATGGTCTAAGATTGCTTATTGCTATTTCTTTGGATTTAGACCATGGTAGTGGCTTTTTGAGTTGTGCTTTTTGATTTGATCAAATGTGTTTGAGATCAATAAAATAGGTGGGTTGTGTATTCCTCTGAATAAGTTTTCAATAGAGTTCAAGATCACTCAATTCCGACATCGGAGTAAAAAGTTATGACCTTTTATCGAGTGTCGTCTGTACTGATTTTGGGTTGCGGTACGTCCGCCATGAAAAGAGAGGTACGACCGTACAGAACGGTAGTACCGGCCCTTGTGAGTGCGGTACGACCGCACCAATGTTTCAATAGCTAGTTTTTGAGCTGTTAATGCACCCTTTCCGACTGTTGAGTCAAAAACGGTAGTACCAGCCTTTGTGAGTGCGGTACGACCGCTTTTTGACCGAATTTGCTGTTTTCTCTTCCAACGGCTAGTTTTTTGTGTGTGGGCTATAAATACTCATCTTGACCGGTTGGAGGACAATTTTGGCATCCCATTTCACTCACTTGAGCTAGTGTGAGCTTCTCTCAATTGTGCATGTGTTGCACCTTGTGAGCAAGGAGAGAGGTCTCTAGTTGCATGTGTTGCATCTAGAGGTAGATTTCGTATCCACTTGAGCTTGTGCATTCGTTGCATGTGGTGAGAGTCAAGCAAGGGGCTTGGCTTATTACTCTTGGTGTTTGCCGACACCTAGACGGCGTGGATGCGTCGTGGTTCGGTGATCTTCTCAAGTAAAGCTTGTGAGAAGGCCCGGTGTTTGTGAGTGGCTTGGTGCTCTCCATCTCCGGAGTTGAGTAAGACAAACCCTAGTGGAGCGAGGTGTTGATACCTCAAAGGAAGGTTTAATTCGTGGAACCGGCCCAATTGGTTTGGGTTTCTCTCAACGTGGACTAGGGGAGACCGGCAAGTCTCCAATCACCACGGTAAAACATCAACGTGTCTTTGTGGTGTGATCTCTTTTGCTCTACTATTGCATTTACATTCGTTGTGTATGAATGCTTGCTTTACCTTAAGCAATTGACCTTGCTAGAATTGATTAGCTTACAAGTCTTTGCTTGATTGCTATATTTATCAATTGACTTGTGTTGTTGGTGCACCTAGTTGAGTCTAGGGGATTTAGGTCTTAATTGTGCAAAACCGTATTTGTATTAGCTTCCGCATTAGAAATCGGTTTTAGCCATAGAAGTTTTTAGAAATGCCTATTCACCCCTCTCTAGTCGGTCTCCTCGATCTTACAATACTATTCATCATAATTACTGTTCCTAAATACGAAAATGCATAGTGAAATAGCATTACTATTCATTAACTAAAATAGTGAACCATGTTATTGTTCATTAACCATTTTTTGTATAGGAATAGTAAATATTGTTCTTTATCCGACACTTTCTCACCCTGAAACCCTAAATTGACATTATATGCCCTTTTAGACTATTTCGAGCCCGTAAATCCATATCTCCACTCAGTTCAGTCTAATTAAGCTTCAAATAAATACCTACCCTCCCACACCACCTTCCTTTATGTTTCTTCTCCGATTTTATTTACATGCATGTTGTTCCTAGCTCATTCCTTATCGAGTTGGATTTTATTTGGATTATTTTATGTGTTTCACGTTAGGTCATGACTTCGACGACCAGACTCTAGAAGACGCCGGACAAGACCAATATCCAGAAGAATTTGTGCAAGAAGGCAAGTCGTATACCTTTGAGCATTTTCGATCCTATATTTCATGTATTCATATTATTATTACTTTCATTACTGTATTTGTGCTAATTACTTTAAATATTAAAATAATACTTTTGAATGCCATGATAATTAGATAAATCCTATTATCCCACAAACAAACCCACCCACCTTGACAAAATTTACATCCTTTGTAAGCCATATTCACCTTGACAAGTTCACATGAAATGATATCTATATAAATAGTTTCATCACCAAAAATGTTTATAAATCCTGAAAGGAGTATTGGCTATTCGCCAATGGTTTGGTGGAGAGTTGAGGATTGAGACTAGAAAGTTGGACAACCCAATAGACTTGTTTTAAAAGTGATTGAAAGGTGAGATCAAGCAAATGGAAATCCACAAGTTGGTGTTCGTCCATTTCCTCACTGGAGACAAGTAAGAACAAGAACCTTGTGCCAAAATAACAGACATAAAAACCGCTCAACCACGGGTGTGGTCATTACTCCTTAGCTTAGTACACTAATGTCAACTGCTCTTGTGTGAGAGTAGAAGGAATTGGGGTGGGACAGGAGTGGACCTGTAGGGACACTCGCTAGTCTACACAATGGTATGAACCCGTCAGCCTCGGAGTACACATTCCACTGTTGGTCGGTAGTCTCCCGAGGGTTGTATGGATTAAGACCTACCGGGTAGAGACTCAAAAAGGTTGAGCAGTGAAAAGGCTTTGTTATCTCAACTTAGTCGCACGCTAACGTGTCGCGTGTATATGTTCTAACAGTATGGGCTTGAGGTATCTTGTGGGTAAAGTTGGGCAACTCTGCAGAGTGTATAATTAAAGGTATTCGAATATGTCGTGCTTCCGGTTAATGAAGCTGCTGTAACATCCCAAGTTTAGACTTGTGTTTCAAATGTAAAAAATGTGTAGAAATTAAAAACTTTTCTTACATCATGTATTTCCTGTATGTTCTAAACAATTCTTGTAAAAGGATTATGGAAATACAAAGTCACATGTCGTTTGATCCAAATCTTGACCCTTCAAAAACATTCTTGTTGAATCGTGTGATCATCTCCTGAAAATATTTTTCCCAAGTCCTAGGGATGGTATGTGACCCCTTTGAAAAATTCACAATTTTTAGAAATTGTTTGAATATTTTTAGAGGGCAGTCAAACTTGTTTGACTGTTAGTCAAACCCTAGTTCAGCAACTTGCAGAATTTTTGGAGGAAATTGTACTACATAAAAACCTCTGAAAATTTTATACAAGTTCAATGTCAAAGTTAGCAAGCTCCTGTAAAAATTTTAGAATTTTTGGAGTTAGTTTGCTACCTTTAAAAATCCTTCAAAGTTCTCAGCTCTTATTCAAAACCCTAAGTCAAAACTGGTTGGGTTAGAGTCGGACTCGGGCTCGAGCCACTTGGTTGAGTCGAACCAACTAAGGGTACCGGTTCACTTTAAAATAAGGCGCACGTCTCTCAGCTGTTGGATCCAAATCGGACATTCCAGATTGAGCGTAGCGTTGAGACCCCCGATCGTCGCCATTAAATCTTGATCGTCCATTTTAAATCCAACGATCACGGCGTTCTTCTTCTGTTCTTCTTCTTCCTCGCGTGCCCGTACGCGCATGCGAGCCATGGCAGAGAGCAGCTGTGCCTTATCATTTCGAGCTCGTCCTCGTCAACGTCTCTCTGCTGGGCATTGAATGCACGCCAGTGCTTTCGGCCGAAGTCATGCCCCTCACTTGCCCCCATCATTTCTTTGGTCCATGGCAGCTCCATGAACCGAGCTCACCATTGAGCTAGGTCCTGGCTCAAACCCTAATCCTCCCTCCATATAAAGCCCCCCAAAACCTCTCCTAGTGTTCCTTTACACCACCCCTAGTTCTTTCTCTGTTTTGGAGCTCAAAACCACTGAAATCCTCAAATCGCCATTAGAGGCCGTGAAGCTCCATTGTGGACTTTGGTGCTCCAGTGGTTCATCTTCAATTCTTCTCGTACCCTTTTGAGCTCCTTAATCTCCTATGCATTTCCCCTAACTTAGTTTTGGGTTTCATTCACAGGAATCACTCAATTTTAAGTTTGCATCTTTTAGGCCGAAATCACCCCCTTTCTTCTCCAGCTCCGGTAAGTGATTTCATTTGGCAATTAATTGCTTATGGACCTTCTGTGGGCCTTAATGCAGCTATTTTGACCACCTGGTGGTGTTCATTTTGCTCAGGCCCTTATTTCCACTTCATCTTCTTCAACTCCGTGAGCTTCTCACGTCGAGCTTCTCCGACCACCTTTGAAGCTCTTCTTGGCTAAGATAGCTTCTTATTAGTCCTTAGATGCTGTGGCACCCGCTTCTTTGGACAATGCGGAGCTTTTTGGCTATTTTTATTTTCGGCCGATTTGGTCACCATCACTTATTTTCGGCTCGCCGACGTTGTGGGCCGTCGTCGCCGTCGAGGTCATCACCATCGGGTCCGTAAGGTTATTGCGAACCCATTTTGGCCTTTAGGTTGCGCCGCCGTGGCCGGAGCCGCCGGCGACGAGCCTTCTCTCGCGCTCGGGTTTTGTCGGACACGAAAACGGGCGCTGTAGCGTTGTCGTTAAGACACCATTAATTGCTAATCATTACTAATCATTGTTAATCATTTTTAATCATTGGTTAGTAATTAATGTGTCCTAATGGCCTTTTGTGTCTCTGCCATGTGGGCTCATATGCTTAAACCGCAGTAACGGAGTCTTTAGGACAAAGGTTGTGGTTATTTAATTACTAATCATTGTAGTAATTAATTGTTGTCCTAAAGAGCTGACTGTGTCACTGCCAAGTGGGGCCAGCCACTTAAACCCTCTCTGTGTGATATCTTTAGGACAACACTAATGGTAATCATTAGGTTTACCATTTAATAGCTGTCCTAAATAGCCCTGTGTGTCACTTACATGTGGGCCCGCACCATTAAGCCCTCTCTGTGCACTTAAAGCTCACGTGCGTGAGTGCGCAGCACTTTGTTGATTGTGGACCGTCGATCTTGTGATCAACGGCCCAGATCTGGGGAACGTTCGGACCACCCGGGCTCCCAAACCGCTGCGGGTCGTCCATCTCGCGATCAGCGGCTGAGATGGATGTGTCGTTCGGGCCACCCGAACCGCACCTGCTCTGAGCCTTCCATCTCTAGATTTGCGGTTGTGGATGATCGGAGCGCTCGGGTCACCCGAACGTCCCAATCCACGTGGACCGTTGGATCTAGATCCAACAGTGGGTCCCGTGGGCCTCCTCGCGCGCATGCGTTGTGTGCGGAGCGCGTGGGCCGTTGGATTCCCGATCTAGGCCCACATTCGTCCACGTTGTTTTCTTTTAGATAAGTTTGATTTTATTTCGGTAAGCCTTTTTTTGCCAACTGAAAATTGTATTATACTTTGAAAACTCATAACTAATTCGTTTTAAATCCTTTTTAGATGTTTCCAACTGTATTAAATTCATGTTTCACTAAAGTTTAATCTAAAAATGCATTTAGACATATTTCTATAATAGAAAATTTTGTAAACATTATTAACTTGTCCTAGTCATTATTCGATATTCCAGAAATTAAATTGAAACTTGTAAAATACATAACTTTTCCTGTATAACTCCAATCTGAGTACACTCAAGCTTGTAAAATTCTTCTATTAGCATACTTTAATATGGAATAGGTTTTGATCATGGTTTTATTTCTGAAAAATGATATGTGCTAGTTTTACCACTTAGAAAAATCATAAGTAATTCATTTTAATTCCAAATTGGGTAAACTCAACTTTGCTGTTCTTAGGATATCATTATCTACCTACCATAAAAATTTTAGGTCCTAGGTCATTCTAGAAATTTATGTCATAAAAACAAGAATTTCGAGGTCGAATTGGTTTTAGCTATAACTTTTGCAAGCTTAGTCCAATGACTTGATTCTTGTTCCTAAATTCATTTAAAATTATAACCTTGCTGCTGGATAAATTTCATGAGATTTGGATGGCTTTTGCTATTGAGTCTTGTTTGGTGTTCTTCGTTCTTATTGGTTTTATCGTATTTTTTTTGCGTTAGGATCCGAAGATATAATTGATCTTGAATCTGATCCTCAGCAGCCAGACTCTGACCTTAAGCATGGCAAGCAGATGTAACATTCATTTGATCATGTTGCTCCTACTATTTTTAAATTCTAATATGTTGTTTGCAAATTCTACGTATGCATTGCTATCTTGTTTTAAACTATTGTCAATTAGTTGACCTATTAGATGCATAATCTGTAGGTAAATGTTTATCCTCTACTACTGAGCCTAGGATTACTTGTTGTGATTTTGGGTTCGTTGGATGAGCCCTTGTCACTTAGTAGTTTTCGAGTATGTTGCTTAGCCATGCTTAGCTACCAGTAGAAATGGGCGGTTATCGACTTGTCGATAACCTTGATCACACAAACTTATTATGATCTTTATGTTTCAGCTTTGTGCTATGTTTAATTGCAAAAACCAAAACTGAAAACAAAATGATTTCGATTTGGGCACAATGGTAAGATGGTGTGCTTTTTGGTGTGACTGGATTGGTGTCCGGGTCAATTAAGGACCGAACATCTTGTGAGTCCCTGTTATCCAGACAATATTGCGTGCTAACCACACGAGGGGCATATGGAACCTCTCTTGACTTAGTACTTTGACGTGTGTTGGCTACGAGTCGCAGGTGGGCGTGTGTGTGGTGTTGTGGTAAAATGAGGTGGTTCATGTGTTGGGAGCATTGTAGTTGTCCGAAAAGCTTTACCCTATGGGGTAATTATCTTTTCGGCTTTACAATGTAAGCATATGGGCTTCGGTCCATACGAGCGGCTCGTAGTTGATACACAATATTGGAAAATGTCTTGTTAGACTTAGCCGTGCCTGCATACCAAAGGGAGTATGCTAATCGTGGCTGGTAGAAAGACGGTCTATCGTGTGGGTACATTGGTACACCCCTGCAGGGTTCAAACTATCCGAATAGCCTCGTCCTAGGTTATGGACATGCTTGGGTAAGCTTTTCAAGAGTTAGACTACAACCTTTTTAATTAAAACTTGATGGGTGGTACGAATCGGGGATTCGTGCTATGTGTGGTGGCTTTTGGGTTAGTCACCTCTAGGTGGTTACTTGTTATTTATTGTTACTCGCCGTTATTTCGATGCTTAAAAATATTTTACCAACTGCCTTCAATCTATTACCTTATTGCAAATGAAAGTTGCTTTACACGTCCAATTAACCATATAACCAATCTCCTTTGATACAGCTTTCATGTAGTTATGTATAGGCTTGTTAATGATAAGTCTTGCGAGTACATTAGTGTACTCACATGCATTACTTGTTGTGTGCAGAGGAAGAGGGTGATCCCCAAGGGTCTCACTTTTGTGAGTTGTGTTGTGGCAGTGTTTGGGACGACTAGCTTGGCGGTCCGGTTGGTTGCCTTGTGGGTTAAGGCACACCGATTCTCTTTTGTTTAATAGCCATCTTATGGCACTTTTGCTTCCGTTGTCTTATGCTACTTTGATGTCGGTTTTGTTGTAATAACTTTATATTATGTATGTCGTTTGTTAGACTTGTTATATTGTTGTATGGAATTGATGCCTGATTTTGTAAAGATGTATATGTGCTGCAATTCTGGGAAGCACATGTCCATCGAGACACGGTGTATTTTGTTTGTGATGCTAGAGCCAATGGAAGGCTAAGTATTACAAGCTAAATAAACCGGGGTCTCATAGCTGCGTTAATGGGTGATTCCAGTATAGAGGCATAAGTAGAGTTTTTTATGTTAAGTTGGTTTGTGCAATTATTGAGAAATCCCTGATGTTATTATTTATTATTGTTTTACTATTTTAAAGATAAATTGATTTAAATAAAAAATGCATCCACATATGCATGCTATGGTAAAACTGTACCATTGCTTTAATAATCCTAGCATTTAATTAATTAGGATTTTCATGTGGCTTGTTGAGTACGGTAGTAGTACTCATTCTTGCAATCTGCAAATCATCTACAGAGGAAACCTAGGAAAGTGCAGAGGATCCTTGTGGGCAGGATTTTGGTGGTCCCCAGAAGGCAACGATTACTGTTATTAGGTCTTGACCGTGCTCAAGCGAGCCTGTGGTTAGAAGTTCTTTTGTCATGTATTATATTAATTTTAGGCTTGGATGCCCGTGCACTACAACAAAACAGGCTATACTAGACGCCTCACCACAGACGGTTCCAATGTGATATGTAACTATCATAGATGGTTTATAATTAGAACCGTCTGTGATAATTCACAGATAGTTCTTAAGAAGAACCGTTTGTGATAATCATAAACATCACAGACGTTCTTAAGAAGAACCGTCTGTGATATGCTGGCATTATAAATATCCGGTCGTCCCGACAGACCACCCTGCCCCTAGCACCTTCACCCCCTTCTCGTTTGAGCCGCCACCCCTGCTGCCTCCTCCCCCATTGTGCCACCTTAGAGAGGAGAAGGAAAGGAGGAAGCTAAAGAGAGGAGGAACGGAGGAGGAGGAGAAGGAGAAGGAGAAGGTGAGGAGGATCTCGTGGGATATTTGAGATTTTCGTCGTGAGCTCCGAGGGTAATGATTTGCAACCCTTTATATTTGCTCTATGTTAATCACTAATCAATTTTAGTATGTTTGGTCAATAGGAACAATACTTGCGGTTTATTAATCTAATTTAACACTAATTTGTTACATGCATAGCATAGATGAACCGAAACTGGATGTACGGTGAGAACCGTGTGAGTGAAGAGTACATTAATGGCGTGAGAACTTGATTTGGAGTTGAATTGAATTTGATATGAAATTTTGAAGTTAAATTAATTTTTAGAGGATAAATTAATGTTCGGATGGTCCGATCGGCCCAAAAGTGATGTTCGGACAGTTCGGACGTTGGCATATCATAGACGATTCTACTATGGAACCGTCTGTGATTAATTATCACAGACGGTTTTAGAATAGAACCGTCTGTAATATGTCTTTATTAGTAGGGTACAGCTAGGGTTTGCACCCTTACTCGACACTTCCCCTCCCCAGCGCCTTACTCCTCACTCGCCCGTTCGCCTCCCCACCCGAGCGCACCAGACCTCGACGCCGTCGCTGCCCGAAGCCTCCTCCCTGACGGCTGCCCCCAACATCGACAACGCCTAGCCGCCCCCAACATCGACGACGCCCGGCCGCCCCCTGCTTTGTCGCCAGCTCTGGGCCATCCTCCTCCGACTCCAACCCGACGAGTAGCCGCCTCCCTCCTCCGATGCAGCCCATCACCTCCTCTTCCACTGAAGCAGTGCCTCCTCCATAGCCCATTGCCATCCTCCTCTCCGGCCTGTCATGGCTCCCTCCTCAAGGTTGCCTCCTCTTCCATTGAAGCATGTCTTGTCTGTTGCGTACGCCGTATGGGGGATTGTTGTGTGGATGAATACATGTTGTTGGCATATCATGATTTTGATAGAAGTACATGAGTCATGCTCAGTTCATATGTTATTTTCATTCTCTACTAAAGCTTTTTTAGAATTTTAGGAAGTAATGGAAAATATTTGTTCCTACACAATATGAACTAATTTGTAACTGACTTAGGTAGAAGTAGCATGAATCATGCTTAGTTCATATGTTCATATGTGGTGCTGACTAAGGTCTAGGTTTGGTAACTAGTATCACACATCAATGAACATGTACAATATGCACTAATTTGTGAAATGAAAACTCTTATTGATGCCTTGTCAATTTGTCACAAGTATAGTCCATATTAACATGTTCAGACCTGGAGTTGGGTGCGCGTTGCTTGGAGTGCAGTGCTTGTCCAATTCAATTTGTTGTGAATGTATTGTCTATATTGGAGACTTCCTTGAGTAGTACGTACTATATATGCTTCTATTTGTTGTGAATGTATTGCCTATTAATGTGAATGTATCATTTGATACTATTTGAGTAATAGATACTCTGCTTGAATAGTCAGCAGTGTTAATTATATATAGCACTTCTATTTGTTTATACAATTAATTGATTGGGTGACTTCTATATGTTTTCAAGGGAAATTATCTTCGAAAATACCTAGTGGATATCAACTTGTAATCCTTTTTATTTAAATTCTCAGTGTTTTGAATTCTGAAATTTAAATATATGCTTCTATTTGTTGTGAATGTATTGTCTATTGATGTGAATGTATCGTTAGGATTTAAATTGCCTTAACATTGACTGGGCATTTGTTATTCACAATAAAACTTTTTAAGTTTCAACCCTGCAGTAGCAATTAGTAAACACTAGTGCTACAAGATGTGTACCTTTTTAGTTTTCAATTTTATTTACTATGTATTCTATATTTAAGTTCAATGGTTAACTTCTATTTGTTTATATAGTTAATTTGTTTACAAAGCAATTTTAGTTAATTGGTTAGGTAACTTCTATTTTTCTGTATAAAATATGTTTCCAAGAGAGTGCTTCACTACTTACTATACAAATTTTATTTATACTTTATACGCAGCACGAACTTAGGTTTAATAACTATAGCGACATACATGAGTAGGTACCACTGGATCCTTAGCCATTATACCAAAGAGGAACAAGGTAATATACCTTGATTCCCTACTCAACAAAAGCCACGACTTCACCCTTGTGCAAAGAATACTCGACAGGTATGTTCATTTCCTCCATACATAACTCTATTGTAGTCTTTCTTCGTTTGAAATGGCCGAAGATAATTTTTTTAGAATCATGTAGGTCGTTTAGCGTTTATGTTGCCATGACAAGGAATCAAGCACCACACTGTAATACAGGACGCGATTTCTAGTACGCACTACAACATAATAATTCTATATCATACTTCGTAATAATGCGTCTCGAACTGACTATACCTATATATGTAATTCTATTTTTGCAGTGCTGCCAGCAAAAATAAAATCACCTATGTGCATTCTACGTTTGCCATCATATGCAGCAAATCATGAGTGCTAAGATGAATGATTCCAAGGTTTGTCAATCTTGTAATAATTATTTTCTAATTATAAATTTAAATATATATGCTTACTACTTTACTCCTACTAGCGACAGGGCTTGAACATATATTCAGATGCACTCGTTATGAGCGAGATCTCGGAGGTTCGAGGGATGCTCTACGACTTCATCAAGACGGAGATCGTTAACGCCACCGGAGAGTTTCACTCCGTTGACACCGCTGAACCACCTTCAAACAATTGATTCAATTGTAATTCACTTTGAGTTGTTGTAATTCAATTGTAACTCTAGCGACAATACTTGAACATATTCTTTTGTAATTGATTTTGAGTTGTAAATGATCACTTTGAGTTATCAACAATTGATTCATATGTGATTTATCTATTTTCTACCTACTTGTTTTCATATGGCATGGCTAGCACTTCCTGAGGCTAGCTGAAATTTAAGAAAAAATTTAGTTAGGTGTAACGAACTATCACAGACGATTTTATCGTTAAACCGTCTGTAAAGTGCTAGTATCACAAACGGATTCTATCAACAACCGTCTGTGATATGTAGAATATCACAAACGGTTCTATTTACTAACCGTCTGTGATTGGATCATACGTATCACAGACGGTTGTTGGTGAAAACCGCCTGTGATAGTAGATCTTTACAGACGGTTTCAACAAAAAACCATCTATGTTGTGCCTTATCACAGATGGTTTAAAAACCGTCTGTGATAATCGTCTGTTATTATAGATATACAAATTCAGACGGTTCAAAAATCGTATGTGATGACCCTTTGTGTAGTAGTGGTGTCAGGTTAAAACCGGTTGTTAAAAGTCTTGTTTTTGTTGTAATCGAAAGCTTGCTTGAAATGTTGTTTGCTTCGCAACTGTACATCCTAAGCGGTTGTGAAGAGTTTAGACCCTGTTTGGTAGAGCTCCAGATTCTCATTTTCCAGATTGAAAGATCTAGACCCGCCATTATGTGGTAATGGTGTTTTAGTGATTAATGATAAATCTAATTGGGAGACTAACACTTTTATTGATATACATATTGTGTAGTCTTATTTGGATATAAAGGTGAAAATCATGAAGGCATGCAAGTGATTAAGTTATCAATGACAAATGCACTTGTGAGACTAACACTCCTATTGTTATATCAAGTTTAGTCTCAGCTTGGATATAAAAGCAAAAATCCAAACATGTATGTATTCATTAATGACAAATCTATTTGTGAGACTAACAATTCTATTGATTATCTATTGCTTAGTCTCGTTTGGATATAAAGATGAAAATACAAGAGGTATGCATTCTACTTCTTATTATTATATCTTGTTGCATTCCTCGGATCCAAAATATAGGTTAAACTCCACCAAAAAGGTTAACTTGGATATGAGCATATGTTTCCATTACACATTTGTGTATGCACACATTTAGGGGGAGTTCATTCTATATTTTGTGGTTTCATTAGTATTGATCCATAATTCCTTGTCCACATATATTAAGGATCTTTACCTTGAAATATATCCTTGAATATATTTAACTTGTGTAGTTAATATATTCATATGAGTATATACAACTTGTGTAGTCTGTATACACTCATTTTGGTATATTTAACTTGTGTAGTTAATATATTCATATGAGTATATACAACTTGTGTAGTTTGTATACACTCATTTTGGTATATATAACTTGTGTAGTTCATATATACTCATGACCTTGTTGTTTCATTAGTATTGATCTTTGTGATCTACTTTGAAACATAACTCTTGAGTATATATATAACTTATGTAGTTTATATATACTCATACCAATTACATTCAATTACCTGTTATTGAAGTGATTATCATCTATTACCAAAGAGGGAAAGATTATGGTATCTTGTCCCACCATTATTGATTAATGGTTTGAAGTGGTAATGTATGATAATCATATTGTGGAACTAACAGTTTTTTATGAGTTGGTGAAATAGGTTATGTTCCGTGTGATTGAAGACTTCGGATGACGTCATGAGTTGATCATCATCAAGTCAAGTGTTTGAAGAAAAATAATATCGTCATGTGTTGATGATATCAAGAGAAGAACATCATCATGGGTTGATGATATTGAAGTGAAGAGCTTGGAGTAAAGGAGATGATCATGAGTTGATCATCAAGTCAAGAAGAATCAATCATGTGTTGATGGAGGTCAAGTGAAGAGTGCATCATGAGTTGATGTATGTCAAGACTTGAAGCAAGGATATGCGTCATCAAGCTTCAAGTGGTTGCGCAAGGAAAAGGTATGACTAGCTAGGGCTAAGGATTTGTTCCTAGTCTTTTACCGGTCTCGGTGTTTGGTTGGAGCCCGGATTGCTAGTATAGGTTGCCATACTATTAAGAGGGGTCTTAATTAGTAACTTGAGTTAGTCATGTGCTGATAGCTCATTGTGTTTGCTCTAGCTCAACTTAACATGTTGCCTATATTTGCGAATGCGTTTTGCAAATAGTTGTGGCTCATGGTTATTCCTTGTAGCATGTGACTTTAGTTTGCGAATGTGTTTTGCAAACGGTTTAAGTCCATGTACCTTATTCCTTGTGGCGATGATTCTAAAAGTTGGCAAATGTGTTTGCAACTTGTTGAGAATCTAGCTTTGACTTTGTGTACATGTTGCATCAATTGGCAAATATGTTTTGCAAATTGAGTTGAGGCAAATGTACAAAGTTCGCTCTTTGCCTTCTTGGCGTCCGACCGCCTCGGTAGCGATCGGCCGGTGTGTGATCGACCGCCATGGGTTGGGCGGTCTGACCGATCTACGTGTGTACCGGCCGTAAGAAACGGTAGTACCGGGGTGCGGTAGTACCGGTAGTTTGAAACGGTACTACCGGAGTGCGGTAGTACCGATATTTGTTTGGCGGTACGTTTTTTCCAGAAGAGATGTTTTCTGGTTTTGCTCTGTTGCTCGGTCGAGCGGCTCGACCGGCCTCGGCGATCCGATCGGTCAGAGCGATCGGCCGCCATTGGTTGGCGGTCAGACCGATTGTGAGTCCAACGGCTAGTTTTATAGCCGTTGGCACTTGGGCGTCCGACCAGATTTAGTTGGCGGTCAGACCGATTTTGTTCAGATTCTCTGGAATCTTTTCTCAACGGCTAGTTTTTGTGTGTGGGCTATAAATACCCACCTTGGCTGTGTGAGGAAAAAGTTGCTGAGTTTTTGGCATCCCATTGAGTTCCTTTGAGCTAAGAGCAAGCCCTCTACTCCCATTTGTGCATGTGTTGCACTTAGTGAGATTTGAGAGGCAAATCCTATTGCATGTGTTGCATTAGGTGGTGGATTTAGTATCCACGAGAGCTTTGACACTTGATTGGTTCAAGTGAAAGTTGGAGACTTGTTACTCTTGGTGTTTGCCGACACCTAGACGGCGTGGGCGTCGTGGTCCGGTGATCTTCTCAAGTGAAGCTTGAGAAGGCCCGGTGTTTGTGAGTGGCTTGGTGCTCGCCATCTCCGGAGCGGAGTAAGAGCAACCCTAGTGGATTGAGGTGATAAGTTCAAGTTGGAGTCGGTTCAAGCGGTTGAACTCACTTAGAGGTGTTGGTTCGGTTGGAACCGGTCCAAGTGGTTTGGACTTACCTCGGAGGTGTTGCCTCGCGTTTTGGAGCTGATCCAAAAGGTTGAACTTACCTCAACGTGGATTATGGGAGACCGGCAAGTCTCCGACCACCACGGTAAAACATCGTTGTGTCACGTGTGCTTCTTGTGATTAGCTTTCATATGCTTTACATTGTGCAATTTACATTTATTGTATAATTGCTTATTCATTTTTATGATTGCTATCTTGTATGTGCTTGATTGATCATATCATTAGTTGATAGCTTACAAGTCGTTGCTAAATTCCTCTATTTATTATTGACTTGTATTGTTAGTGCACCTAGTTGTTTTAGGCGTTAATTGTGCTAAACCGAATTGATATTTAGTTTCCGCATTTCAAATCGGTTTTAGCGCATAAAAGTTTTAAATTGACTATTCACCCCCCCTCTAGTCGGCCTCCTCGATCTTACACAGATTCTACTCCTGATTCTCCGAGAATCCACTTCTCTGAGAATCAGGAGCTGTCTGTTGAAAGCGTTTGGCTGGTAGGTTGGCTCCAAAAACCATATGAGGGAGGATTAGAGACAAATAGACCGTGTTACCCCTGGTTGTAATAATTCAATTGTATTTGTGTCTTTCTCCTATGTATTTGTACACAAATTATAGAAATTTTCCCCTAAATTTGTTTAGACCATGTGAATATATATATATATATATATATATATATATATATATATATATATATATATATATATATATATATATATATATATCGTTGTATCTATACACAATGTCAGGTTACATTGCATTTACACTTCATGATAATTAAATGATATTACGTACAAGTATTGAAATGATAAATAAGTCATAACAAAAGACTACAAAAATTCACAAGTAGTGTGTCCATCATCCTGAATGAGCAATTGCACTTGCAAGGTCGTCACGGAAACTATCCATGGATATAACACTAGTTTGAATAGGATATACCATACGAATGTAACGAGAGGAATGTATTTTATATCAATAATTAAACCGATTAATGTTGTATCAACCGGTTCTATCCTGGTTCTATCCTGCATTTCCTCCCATCTGAAATTATTTTGTTCTCGTCTGGGACAACAGCATAATTGAACGAGATGATCATGCACAGAGGGTATATGAACAACATGCACACACTAGTTTGACTAATTGAACAACAACAACAACACCAATTCCAAATCTAGGAACCAACAAACACATACCCTTGTATTCACTGATGTCAGGTAATGAGCTATGGATATGAACTACTTGTACAAAAAAAACAAGCTAATTTGTACAATGATCATTACAGTCGATCAGTTTAACACACAGTCAATGTTGGTAAGCCGTTTCAGGTATTGGGATGAGATCATGTTAGCTTCAATGAAACAACCGCTCATCTAAATAGTTCCTCCAGTGCTGGGGCAACTCGAAAAATTGATCTTTGGTTCATCCTGGCTTCGGAAAGTATCAAGCTCTATCTCACATACTTTCTTTTTTGATCCCTTCTTTTCGGAATTCGAATACAAGGTGAGTTGTGCCATATTTCACATCCACCTTGTACCGGAAGTCTGGACCAACATAGCACTTCATCTCATGAAACAGGTTCAGGTTGTCCACCAGCTTATAGAATATATTGCAACCGCAGCACTGAAACAACAAAGCCACAAAAATCGACAAATGTGTAGATCAAGACAAGATGCACTTGGATAAGCACAAAGGCACGCAGGTAGACAGGTAGAAAACAATGCACCAGGGAATGAAATAAGATATCCTATATATCCAAATATGAAAAACTTGTCGAAACATACATACTTTGGAGCTAGAAGATAATAAATTTAGCATGAGAGTAAAGCGCACAAACAAAAAATATAAGACCACAAATTAAGATAGTGGACCAATAAAGATTTGTGCGGTTAAACTTGGCTATTGGCCAACGGAACTCAAACTGCATGCTTATCTAGCATGTTTGATTTTTATACACCAAATTTTGCACAAATCGGAGGAACAGAACCCTGGACTAAAACAATAACCTGAATTTGCATCACACTGAAACAGCATAGCCCGCCTTTTTATTAGTGGTAGTGGTAGTAGTAGTAGTATATGTGAAGTATCAGCCTATAAGGTCATTCTGATATAAGATGATGTAGTAACCTCCTTCAAGTTCGATGTTATTGATGTCCAAAGCAAAGTAATAACCCATTTGATGACTACACTAATCCTATGTTTCAATGTTCATCAACTCGTCATCATATGAAATAAGGACCACCACCAAAAGGGCATCTCAATCCAATTATTTAAGACAGAATTAGGATCAACTCAACTTGGATCCCAATCTAACAGATCAACATTACATTAACCGCAGCAGAGTCCATACCTGAATGAACACAGTGCTGTCGGTGTAGGCGTGCGGGTTGATGGCCCGCGTGGTGCGCTGCCCGCACACATTGCAGGTGAAGGCCACCCGCATCCGCCGCCGCGGGGACTTTGTGAAGACGAAGGCCGCGGGGCGCGATCCCACCGGCGGTGCTCGGTCGCGAGCCGGTGCCAGCCGCGCCGCCCAACGCGAAGCTCAGGAACTCCCCACCGGGCGCCGACTAGGGGAGGAGGCAACGGGGTGGTCCGATCGGAAGGCGGCCGCTTGGCGCCGCGGCTTGGCGACGCGGGGCCTGGGGCTGGGAGCCGCGGCGGGGATGGTGGGGAATGGGGCGGAGGCGGCGAGCGGATCGGGCGCGGGATCCATCGGCGGCAGCGGAGGAGGAGGGGAGAGCGTGTGCGGCGGCCACGGAGGACGCAGGTGGCCCGACAGCGTCGCTTAGGTCGCAAGAGAGAGCAGAAGATGAGGCGAAGGAAAGAAACGCGAAGGGGTATGCGCTCAGGGGCTTCTCGCGATGGCGGGTTGGAGGGGTAAGTGGATGGCAATTGCGGGAAAATATACTCAACTCCAAAGGGTATTTTGCTTCGACCAAGTTGGCTTCCCACGAGAATCAACGGAAAGACTGCTTCTCGTCGCTAATTCATTTTTTAGACAGCTCCTCGCGAGAATCAGAATCAAGTGGTTTTGAGAATCAGGGTGTTTGGTACGGCTCCACGAGAATCGATTGAGAAGCTGGGAGCAGAATCTGTACCAAACAGGGCCTTAATGGTCCCGAAAATCGAGACTGTTTCATAGGAGGAGCTAAGCGTATTTAAATTGAGTTAGAAGATAGTGTTCAAACTTCGGAACCTTAACCGCACACAAGTGCTTTTCCACTACGGTACATAGTCTTTCCTAGGTACCATAATTCGAACTGCTTAAGACCGCATTTCCACTGACTAATAGAGTTTAGTTCCTATGAATTCCAACATCTACACCTGCTTGGAATGATTTGGCCCCCAGTGTGCTCGGCACTATTATATTGGAAAATCATAAACCCCAAGAATCTCCAAGTAGCCAGCCCCTCTAGTTTCTTCTCTCTGTCAAGCTTTTCTCTCTCTTTTTGTCTTACTTTCTTCCAAATGATTATTATTATTTTTCTTGTGATGATGTACCGATAGTTCAGCTGAGCTGTCACGGTTGGGATTTTTTTGCGAGAATGTTACGATTGGGATATAACAGCTGTGCTTCAGATATACCTTGGGGTAAAAAGTACTAGGACAGCAGACAACAGGATAAGTTTCGGTGAATACGGATGAGAACAATACGCAAGAGATACTTTTGTCTAATTGTAAAATTTGTGATGTGCTACCCTAAAACGATATTACTTTGAAAAGTGTCACTACAAAAATCTAGCACACTTTTGAGCCACCATGAAATCGGATAGGTTAGGAAAATGACATTTCCCTCCAACACCATTTGTCAGCAACAGTTACTTAACCAATGAAATGATGTCCAAGAAAGAAAGTTAACCACGAATCGACCCTTTTGCCCTTTGACACGCGTTGGTGTGCTAAACCACTATATTTAATTTATGAATTCCTTGATGTGATTATGCGATGACCAACATCAAGTTACTACAGAAGAACCCATCAGCTTCAGATTAGGTAGCGTCAAAACAACACACACTTGTCCATACGAATTAATAACACCCTGATCTGTTTATGAACGGATGGAGTAGCTGCCTTTGTAGACGGATGCAACTAACCACGCAAGTCCCATCACGAACCTGCCGGAAAAAAAAAAAACGTGTCCGCTCCACACGGAAAACCGCATCAGGACGACACGATTAGTTGGGCGCCATTCGCCAAAGGCCAAAGCTAAGCTAAATCGCCCGGGCGCCAGTTAAAAGGGATCGCGACGCGACGCCCGGCCACACGAGTCGCGCGCGCCCGCCAAGAACGCGCGGCCAAGACGAACTAGCCGCGCGCGCCTCCAATGTCTATCCGGTTCAGGGTCAGTGCATCAATGAGATGAGCCACCAAAGCAAAATCACGCTCCGTTCCCGTTTCAATTTCTCCCATGTAATAGAGTCGTACAGCGACCTTTGTCTTGCCCCCCCCCCCCTCTCGGGTCTCGTGCGGGCCTGGCCAGCCGGGCGCTGCCACGTGGATCCCGCCGTGGAGCGTTTGCTCGCCCCACTCGATGAGTGGAGTGCTGCGCTGGTCTGACTTCTGCGCTCGGTCCACGACAGCTTGAGGCTCCGGATGAGCTGTTCCACTCGGCAGGTTGGCTTCTCCAATCTCGGCATCTGTAAAAATTCCACGATTTCTATGTAAGTCCCATTAGGTTCCAATAAGTGGACGAACTGTGCGCGTGTTGCTGTAAAATCGTTGCCAACCGTGTGTTCTTCCAATTCCACTCGACATGTCAAAGTCCACCTATCGGTCACTGTCTTACTGGTTATGCCTCGTGTGGAGCAAAAGTTCCAATAGGAATTACGATGAAACTGCCATGTTTTCCTGTGAAACTCATGCGCTCCAAACAATATCTCAAAACAAGAATGTCACAAGATAACACATATCGACAGCTCTCCTACTCCGCCACTCGTTCCATTCACTACCGGTAATCACTGCTTGTGTTCCACGAGAATGGAGGAAGACGAGGAGAGGGTAATCAGCTGCTGCTACTACTCCTAGCAAACCAACAAAGGCAGCAGCAACAGGAGTTTTGATTGAATTGACATGTTTTTTATTTGTAATAGAAAAATAGCCTTCTCTCCTACGAAAATGCAAAAATGACATCACGGTAGATGTTCTACCACACTCTCAGTCCACGAAAGCCACCTGCTCAGCTCTAAGACCGTAGCAGTCATCTGTCACGCTCTCAGTCCGCGATAGGAACATGCACAAGGAGTGGCGGACCCATGAATAAAGTTTAGGTCGGATAGCACAGATCGATCATATTATCCAATGGCAAAGCAAGACATACACAATCCATATTGTAATCACACTAAAAAGAGCATATGACACTAAATAAAACCCAAAACTATAATTCGCATATGAACCAATTAACTAATCAGAAATCACAATCCATTCCATTTTTAACTAATTTCTTATTGCTCCTTGCTTAATTGCTTAAGTTACCTTTGCCTTCGGACATGGGGATTTGAGGAGCCATCTCCCGGGACTCTACCTTGCTCGCAGCTGCGGTCTGCGATGGTGCACCATGCAGTTCGTGCCTCGGTCACCCACCTCGCCTTGCCGGGAGCCCTGTGCTATGCCACCTGCGCGGCCGCGCCCCATGGCCCCGCATCTGCGACTGCCCACGCGCGATAGCCTCTCCATTGCTTGCGCCCGTGGGATGCCCCTCGGCCCTCGCCGTCGCTGCTATGCTACCGCGCCGCGCGCCGCGTCCGGTCTCCGTAACACCACCATGTCACCACAAGTCCACGAGGGAGAGTTAGAAAGTGACTGTGTGGGAGTCTAATTGCCTTGGTGGGTTGGGCTAGTCACCTCAGGTGGCCCAAGAAGCGAGCCACAAGTCAGCGCCATGCTTCTTCTTCATCCCTAGACACAGACAGACATCACAACACAGCACTACATCAGAGCTCCCGGTGCTAGGCCATGGCGAAGGGAGGGAGGTGTCTGGCCAGCGGGGCACCTCGGGCAACCGCACAGCCTCGATCGATTGCTGAGTTCACCCCTGTACGCAGACCATTTGTTGTGCTCTCATGCCATCCTACCACGGATTGGGAACATGGCAGATTGGGAATATAGCAGGTGGCCTACCGTAGTCTGAGAACGAGACAGGTGGCCTACCGCGGTTTGAGAGTGAGGCAGTCGGCTTTCGCGGACTGGTAGCGCGGTAGGATGCTAATTTTGTCATTTCAAACACGAGAGGAGTATATTTACTATTTTATTTCAAAAAGAAGCTAAATGAGCTAGTAAAACTCTCAGCAACTAACAGTGATGCATCGTACCACTCGAGTGCAGAGCAGGCCAATGTGCGAGACAGAGCAGATAAGGATTAAGGAGGCCCTGGAGCCGAGCCGGGAGCAGCAGCAGCCGGTGGGACAGCTAGCGACGGGTGTTCAGGCCCAGGCGCGCGAGGCCCCGGCACGGCGCGGCAGGCGCGCGACAGAAAGCGAGGCGTCCAGCGTTGCTTGCATGCCCTCGCATCATTTCAGACAGGAAGGGAAGCTTGGCTGAACTTCCTTCCTACCTGATCGATCGATCGATCGCAAGCACACGCAATACATGGTGGTGGCTGGATGGACTGGAGTACGTTAATTGTGCGCGATGAGCCAGCCAGCCACTGGCATCCGGAATCAATGCTGGGGTTTAACGGGCAGCCGGAATCTGGGATCAGAATCAGCACCGAGGTAAAGACCTGAATGACACATTTAACTATTTAAGGGAAAATAGTAATTGTGATAGATGGAGAGCTCGAAGATGGTGAGACTAAGATGGTCCAGAAGTGGACCACGTGTCGGAGTCTACATTATGTTCACAATTTCACGTGTGTTGAATTTTTTGGGAGGGGTTGGTCAGCGATACATAAGCCGGTATCATTACACAGTGCATGTATATAGCGCTCGTGTACTTACAGACAGATCGATGAATACATGCACTTAATTTCTTCTATCTACATATACCCAACCGGATTTATAAGGTACGAGTACTTTCTTTCTGCCATCTTCTCGCCACAGCTTTTGCGGACAAAGATACGCTGCGCATCGATGCTTCGGGCCTCCATTGGAGAAGGCAAAAATGCTTAGCAGCAAGCAGAATGATCCAACAACAAACTGTGTTATACTGTAAGACATCTCTTTATGCGTAGCAGCCTCCGAATCGAATCAGAGTTTGTAAGATACAGCATGAGCACGCACGATATCAAAAACGAAGTAGATGAATCTCGTAGAAAGAACTGAGATAACGGCGACAAAGCAACCGCGACGACAGGGAAGGATTTGGGCAAAAATGCGTGGCAGCAAGCAGAATGATCCAACAACAAACTGTGTTATACTGTGATACATCTCTGTATGCGTAGCAGCCTCCGAATCGAATCAGAGTTTGTAAGATACAGCACGAGCACGCATGATATCAAGAACGAAGCAGATGAATCTTGTAGAAAGAACCGAGATAACGGTGATGAAGCAACCACAACGACAGGGAAGGATTTGGCGAAGCCGACTGCAAATTCCTTAAGCACAACCTCAAAAGAGTACAATGGATTGTCGCTCTCTCACAACCCTCTCGAACTTTTAGGACCACCGGATCCTTCCTTATACAAGAATCTAGTGCTAAATAATAAACTAGTCTCTAATCATTTCATGTGCCCTTTACTTTGGATGAATATCTCTTGTTTGGCTCCATTCTTGGGTTCTTATGATCACTCATCGTGAGTTTATATAGTACCTTAGTTCTCCAAATTAAAATACGAACCGTACTCTAAAGATAAATAAGAGTCCTAATCATATTAGGATTCATCTAGCTTTCTTTGTAGAACCTTCTCTAACTCCCTAGTAAATTAGGATATGAGTCACCATACTTAACAATCTCCACATTTACTATTATCTGTTGAAGTCACTATGCTCCTCCAAGAACCTGCTCTAAGTTGGCTCTATCTTTTTTGTATTTTCCTCCCACCTGGGGAGTGCCCCTACACGGGTTTATACACTTCACCGCAATGTATGTGTCAGTATCCGTGCTTGGCCGCTCGGACACTCCACTAGAGAGCTTATTAGTTGTGTAGTTTGGTTAACCACGCCTCCTATTTCTATAGCCCTCCATGCCATAGGTTTGTACCGCCTTCGAGCCCCACCTGCTCGTCGGTACCACGTGATTGGTCTCACCACATCTTTCTTCCTCCAACAGCTCGCACCTTCGCCTTTGCGACTACTAGAGTTTGCAACCATCCTTGCAGTTCCGCACATAACTGCAGATGAGATGTGAGAACCTACCGTTGACGACACGTTTTCCTTCTTCTAGACAAATTTTTGTCAGATCTCTCATTGGTTGCCCTTCCTTTAGATTTACCTATCAATCGGTATCCTCCATTACTCTAGATACTTTTTATGATCACATGTCATTTGCAAGTAACTTGCATGACTTCACCTCGAAATGATACCTCACAACCTTCGAGTTCAAGCGACCTCACAGATATTATATTCTTTTTTAAGCCGGAAACATATGAAACTCCCATCAGTGTGCGATGTGCTCCATCGTATATCTCCAATGTAATTGTTCACATATCAGAAATTGCATACTCCCTACAATCCTCCAAGTGAACAGTTCCATGTGTCGGGCGTAGAGATCCTTCATCAAACATCTCATTTGCCGAACATATATGGAAGCAACAACCTAAATCTAATATATATCCATGAGAAGTACCTGATTAACTGACGATTATTCCGCCCAAATCATCTTTCGCTACCGCCACTAAGCATGCACCCCTCTTTTGCTTCAAACTCGGGCAGCCTGTTATTATATGACCTTCCTTGCCACATAGATAGCATACACGTGCACCTTTGCTCTTGCCCTTCTTCGTCTTGTGATTTTTTGTTGTTGTCTACAACACCTACGACAACCAATGTTTGATCACCTGGGGATAAATATTTTGACGGCTTCTTCAAGGACTCCACCTCCAATAGATATACAACTGCTTTATTGAAGTTAAGAGTGCTTTCCCGATGAGAATAATCATGATCAATTGCTTTCACGATGGTGGTAGAGATGATGTTAGTATGACGACCTTATCGTTCTCCTCAAAAAATTTTATCCACGCTAATCAACCGTGTGACAAGCTTGTTGAAGACATTAAGATGGTAAGCGAACCGTGTACCTTCTTCGATGCGCAATCTGAACAATTGCCGCTTCAACACCCATTGGTTTGTCAACGACTTCGATATATACAATTCTTCTAAGTTACTCTATAATTTCTTCTGAGAGTTCTCCTTGATCACCGAGTACTTTATCTCATCAGAGAGGCATATACGGATTATACTGACAGTGTTCCGCTCCACCACTTCCAGTCTCCATCGAATGTCTTTTTCGACTTGTCCTCTTCAAGAGTATTGATTAGCCCTATTGCCACAAGCTGAAATTGCTTCCGCCGTCAAATTTTTCAACTTGACTTCACATCGTCGACATCGATCTTGTGCTTCCTAACGCTTTGTCGATCTTCTCACAAATCAGATTAATCCGACATTGGCTATGATACCAGTTGTTACACTTTGATACTCCTTCTTATGCGCACCAACCCTCGGATCGGATCAGAGTTTGTGAGATACGACACGAGCGCGCACGATATCAAAAATGAAGTAGATGAATCTTGTAGAGAGAACCGAGATAACTGCAACGAAGCAACCATGACGAGATCGAAAGATTTGGTAAAGTCGACCGCAAATTCCTTAAACACAATTTTAAAAGAGTACAAGGAATTATCGTTATCTCATAACTCTCTCGAAACTTTTAGAACCCTCGTATTGTTGACACCTATACAAGAATCTAGTGCTAAAAATAACCTACCCTCTAATCAACTCGTGCACCCTCTACTTTGGATGAGTACCTCATTAGCTTGCTTCTTGGGTTTCTATAGCCAACCGTCGTAGGTTTATATAGTCCCCTAGTTCTCCAAATTAAGTGCAAATCCTACTCTAAAGAGAAATATGAGTCTTAATCCTATTAGGATTTATCTGATTTTCCTTGTAGCACATCTCTCTAAGTACTAGTAGATCATGATATGAGTTACCGTGCTCAGCAACCTGTGTCCCTTGCCGAGGCGTACACGGCGGTCGGGACATCGTCATGCCGGTGCAGCACCTGCCCCATGATTCTGCCTGAATCTTGTCGATGGACACAGAGAATTCGCTCCATCTGATTCTGCTGCGTTCAGAAGAGTGTTTCCGAGGATGCCATCGATCAATCTGCTTGTACCGCATGCATCTTGGCTCCTGAAAACTGTGGACATCATAAGTTGACTTGATGGATGTGTCCGTGCTAAGTTGACTTGGAAATGGAATCCTATCTTCACGTACGTGAACACTGCAAACTAAATTTGGGACAAAGTTAACTTGCTGTGAGCTTGACCCAGACATACTTCAGCATACACCAATTGACTCGATGGGTTAGTCGAACAACAGAGAGGCAGGCGCCCACATTTCTGTAACCATGGTCAAGTTTCCCTCTAGTTAGAAATCAACTTTCTTTTTCAATCATCTGAAGCTGGTTCAGCATGAACAAAATGATGTGGTTGTTCTGTGTTTGGACCTAGAAATCTAAGTTGTAAATAAGTGTGTGCCACTGCCACGTTGGCTGTACACTGTTTTGCTAAGTATCTCATTCACTTTAGTTCGAGATAAGCTTGCTTGGTGCACTTACTGGGATGAGATAGACGTGACTTGGGCCGGCTTTTTCGGGATATGGAGAGCTGAGCAGTAGAGTGGGGACGGTGGAGTTCGTTATCGCCGCCTCCCCACTCACCGCCTCCAAGCTCGCCGCCCACACTGAGCCTATCGTCCCTGTTACGATCGCGCCGCGACGCCCCATCTCGCCGCTCGTCGCTGGTATGTTCGCCTCCCCACGCCAGATCTGGAGCTTGTCGTCGCTGCCTCCCTGCTTGTCGCTGGCGTGGCCGCCTCCCCACGCCAAATCTAGAGCTCGTCGTCGCTGCCTCCCCGCTCACTGTCGGCCCATTTGCCAACCCATGCCTTATCTTGAGAGTTGAGCAGTGGGGTGGGGGCAGTGGAGCTTGATGTTGCCGCCTCCAAGCTCGCCACCCGCACGCTGAGCAATGACACCCCGTCTCCCGCTCGCTGCTGGCGTGGTCGCCTCCCCACGCCAGATCTGGAGCTCTTCGTCGTTGCTTCCCTGCTCGCCGTTGGCGCGTTCGCCTCCCCGCGCCAGATCTGGAGAGACGAGCGGTGGGGTGGGAGTGGTGGAGCTTTACCTCGACGTCATCCCTCCACGCTCGTCGCCCGCGCACAGAGATGGAGCGGTGGGGGCAGTGGGGGAGGGAGAGAGAACGAGCGGTGCGACGGTGGCGCGATGGGAGAGGGAGAGGGAGTAGTAGTTGTGAGTCGTGAGGCTAAGGCCTATCCATGCTACCATGTGGCAGACTCCAAAGCAGCAGACAGCAGTGGCAACGGTCGGCTGCTGCAGTAGACTCTAGAGCAGTAGTGCAACGAGTGCTTGTCCATGCTTTTTGCAGTGACATGACAGAGTGGAGAAGTGGCGAGGCAGAGAGACAACGGGTGGGGAGGCAGCTTTTACAACGAGCAGAGGAGCGATGTGATGCTGGTAAGGCAGAGAGACAACATTCACCTACTCTATTGCTATAAAATCCCTTTTGTCTCCTTGTTTCTTCACCATATAACCAAAAACTCTCTCTTCTCTCTTTGCAATCACAAGTCTCAATATGTTTGGCAAGAAAAAGTCACGAGGGGCGAGCACGAGAGCACGCCCTCACACCCCTAGTCCTCCCCCATGAGCAAGATCTCAATCCTCGCCAACTCTACCCGAGCATAGGGGATTATGGTATGGATGACCATCATATGAACGATACGAATGGCTTTGAGGATGCCCACTTGTCTACCCTGAACGCTAGGGTCAGTGCATTGGTGCAAGAAGCAGGTGGAGGCTTCGATGGTTGATATGCATGGTGTTGGTAGCATATGGAGTACAACACAGAAATAGAGGACATGTGTCAGGTAGCATATGTCACTTGTAATATATTGCCATGCTAAATTATTTGCAAGCTCAAGTGGAGGAACATGACATCTCAAGCGACACGAAGGCATTTTTGAAGAAGATGGCAGCTGAGTGGGCACAAGGGGGAACGTCCAGACCCAACTTAACTTTAGGGTCGATGGATCGGTGAGTACATGGATGTAAAACCCATAAGTAGCTAGAGATGAAATTTCTAGATATATAGTTACTAAGGATCTTCCAATTAATATGGAAAAAAAGCTCTAGTTTCAAGATAATGATGCAACACGGTTTTTGCCCACAATACCCACATCAGTAGGAGAACAACTGCGAGCGACATAGTAAAACTCTACCAACATAAACTATCAAGTTTGAAAGAGAACTTCTTGAAAGTTACCTTTTCTTTTGCTTTAACCTCAGATATATAGACTTCATCTCACCAAAGGACAGCCTATTTTAGTGTTGTTGCACATTACTAGGATGTCGATTACAACTTAAACAAACAAGTCATAGGGTTTAGTCCAATCGATGAGGCACCCAACGAAGAGGCCATCGCACAACGCGTATTAGAGGTTATTCAGGATTTTAAAATAGAGAACAAAATTATTACAATCACTTTTAACAATGCCTCGACTAACACGACGACCATGAAGGTTCTCACACCGTATTTGTAGTTCTACACTAGCGATTTCATCCTCTACCAGAGATGCATGTACAACATCCTTAATCTCATCGCACAGGCAGGTTTGAAGGTAATGAAACCTAGTTTAGACAACATATGTGATGTTATCCAGTTCATTACATCTTCGGCCCTAAGATACACCCAGTTTGCGAACTACTATAGGGCTAACAATAAGAGGCCAAGAAGTTTCAACCTCGACATGAAGGTGAGATGGAACTCCTCGTATATTATGTTCGAGCGGTGCATGAAGTATGAGTACATCATCACTCTCTTCGTCAATACTAATTATGGTAAGCAGTTGGTTACTGAAGCGGATTGGATAGTTGCTAGTCATTTTCGTGAATTTTTGAAAGTTTTGTTACGATGCAACAATAGTTTTATCTGGTGCTTGCTATCCTACTTCTTTGGACTATTGCTAATGCTTTAAGGAAAACATAAACAATGTCCTTTTAAAACCTATTATTGAACCAATGGAGAGAAAAAAAATTAAAATATTTCCAAGCTATTCCACATCTCTACTGTTTTGATACTATTTTTTATCATCGGAGAAAATTGGTAGATCTAAAGGGGCTTTATGAGGGAATTGGGGAAACATTTGATTTTGTTTTTCCGAGGCTTACATTCACATTCATGATGCGCTTTTTCGGGTTTTCTAGGCTTACACTCACATTCATGATGCGCTTTTTCGAGTTTTCTATTTGTATTGTGAAAGGTTTGGCAACACAAGTCAATCGAGAACAAATGCTTCAACAATGCAACAAGGATATCATAATTTGAGCTTTTCCAGCATGTGGAAGAAGCTAAAAGGCCCGACATCTAGTTCACCCTCTCATGCACCGAGCAAGTGGCAATGGAAAAGAGTAGAGATCAACCACTACCTCGACACACCTTTTGCGGACACTGAGCTTGACCTCGCGGAGGGCAATGATGTCAACCTCCTATTTGTGGAAGAATCACCAACATATTATCCCGTGCTATCACATTTTGCACGAGATGTAGTTGTGGTTCCTTTGTCAATTGTCTCATCGAAGCCATTTTCAGCATGGTGGGGAGGATACTCGAGCCAAGGAGGTTGTCTCTTACACCAAAGATGGTTGAGGCACTCATATGCCTCAAAGACTGGGAGAGTGCAGATGAACGGGCGCAACATCAGCCTGAAGATTCAGAGATCGCGGAGGCGATAGCCGACCTAGAGAATCTCGATGTCAACTAGTCTATGTATGCCAGTTTGTGCAGGTACTTGCTGTACTCTTTTTCTTATAAGGGGCACCCCACTTTGGGGTGTAAGATTTTTAACAAGGCAATAACTTTGTATCTATGCCCAATAATTAATAAAATTTAGTCCCCCCCCAATATTTGTATCTAATGTCCATTACAATTATACATAATTAATTTTATTATCCATATCATCATTTCTTTTCTCATTTTTTTATAATTTTTTCCTATCCCCTCCACTCCTTTCTTTTTCCCTCTTCATCCCCCCCTTTCTTTTTCCCTATTCTTCATTACCTTTTCGACATTCCCCTTTCCTTTCCTCTTTTAGCGTTGGGATGACAAATCGATAGAGACATAGAGGTATTCGGTCTCCACAACTCCAATCCTCCTCCATGGTTGTCGACTTGCTGCCCACTGACGCATCCACGCCCCAACCCACACCGGCGGCATGCACTCCTCCTCCATGGCCACTGTGAAGCGTGCAACCCCATAGGTCACTGCCGCATCCCACTGTCGCCGTCCACTTCCACCGCACCTACCCACCGCCTCCACCTCACTCGCCTCCATTGTCGCCCCAACCTCTCTGCCAACAACCATGGAGGTCACGGGTTCGACCGTCTGGGTGGCCATGGTCTGGATCTGGAGGCATCCTCCATGACGACGGTTGTCAGCGATGTCAGCGGCCACAATGATGCCCTCGGCAATGCCGACGCTCCTCCACGGACACAGCGACAGCGACGTCCACGGCGAGGCCCTCGACGATGACGTTGCTCCTCCACGGCGACGGCGTCCCCATCTCACAGTCGTCACCCACTTCCACTGTACCTACTCGCTGCCTCCAGCTCACTCGCCTCCACTACTGGCCCAACCTCTCCGCCGACGGCCATGGAGGTCACGGGGTCGATCGTCCGGGTGGCCATGATGTGGACCTGGAGGCGTCATCCACGAAGACAGCCATCAGCGATGTCGACGGCCACGACGACACCCTCGGCGATGCCGATGCTCCTCCACGGCCACGGCGACAGCAGCCCCATCTCCCTGTCATCGCCCACTTCCACCGCACCCACCCGTCACCTCCACCTCACTCGCCTCCACTGCCACCCCAACCTCTCTGCTGGCGGCCATGGAGGTCACGGGTCCGACCGTCCGAGTGACCATGGTCTGGATCTAGAGCGTCCTCCATGGCGATGGTCGTCAGCGATGTCGACAGCCACAAGACGCCCTCAACGATGTTGGCGCTCGTCCATAGCGACGATGGCCCAACCTAGGTGCCCACCACCCTGCTCCCTCTAATCCTAGTTGCCAACATGCCATCCCGCCACAGTGCAACAGAGCCGGGCCTGAGTTGGCACGGCACAACAGCCTTGTGTGCTAGTGGGCTGTGCTTAGGCTCGCTGGAAGCGAGGTGGGCCGTGCTGGGCCAGCACAGTCCTAGTCCACAGCCCACCGGGCACGTGCCGCGGCCCAAGTCCCAGGTCTAGGATGAGGTGCTATGAATGAAATTCTCTAAGACAATGGTAGAACCTCTGATGCAATCTCCGTTATGATAGGTAATGGAATCCGGATCTTACCCCGTTTGAAAAAGGGTTAGAAATCAACTCTGGAAGCTTTGTCCTCTAGCACTTAGTCCATAAGCGTGTTGGGCATCAACACGACATTTTGATGCTGTGTTTATGCTCGTACATGCTATGCTTTGCATACATTTAGCTTCCCAATCCTGCTCTCTTTTTCCTGGGGAAAAATATCAAAAGAAATATCAACTTTCACATTGATAAAGATTTACACCAATGCTGACAAAGGGCCTCTTTGATTCAAAGGAATTTCAAAGGAAAAAAAAAAGAGGAATTCAATCCAAATAAAAAAAAAATCATATGAGGGGTGTTTGATTTGTAGGATTGCTTCAAAGGAATTTAAGAGGATAGGAAAATTTTCTACAAGTTTCGGAGGAATTCTAGCAGAGATCTAACCTCATGTTACCAATTTCTTTTAAAGAGTTCCAATGCACCTTCTCTCTTTCCCCCTCCATTCTCTCTCTAATCAATTAACATTTAATCTCAAAATTCCTGCATTTTTCCTATGGTGTAATCAAACACCCTTTGTTGCAAATTCCTGTGGTTTTCAATCATGTAGGATTCAAGAGTCCATGGCATTGCAATCCTACGTGTTTCCTATTCCCGTGTTTTTAGAATCCAACGAATCAAAGAGGCTGTTCTCACGTAAAAACGGCATGTATATTACTACTCACAGGCAGCCCAAGAAAACTTCAACTCTCTTCAGGATAATGATGACAAGCCTGAGTCGTCCATTCACTGGACCTATACATACAGTTCAACTATGCACAACATTAATTTTGTACGTCTTAATACAAAGTGCTATTGTCTCTGACCAATAATCATGATTTGATTACAAAAAAAATAATTGCGCAACATCCACAACGAAGCATACAATTTAGACAAGCTACATAAAGAGGGAAACACAGGAATCTCACTCAGTAAAGGATGGAAAACGACTAAAGCACATGGACAAAAATAACAGGCATGTGGGTAGAGTTATAATTGACCAGAACGCATCCACGTACCGATTCCTGAAGTTTTGGTTTTCGGTCATGCACCAGATGCTCACCTAGATCTCAGGAGATGCTAGCTTGGTAGAAGAGTTCTTTGGGACTTGCTACCCAGACTCCTGGGGGGCAGCCTACCCAGATGCCCTTCCGTGGGAGGGCTTGCCTCGGCCTTGTCCTCTTCCACCCGACAAGTATGTGGTTTTCATGCTTCATGGATTCCCTCGGATCAACTTGGTTTCCCGTAAGGATGCTCGCACAGTGACCACTGAATGACAAAAAAAATTGTTGTTACATGGCCGATGTTCCACTGGCGCAGTGGCATCTTGTTTGCACGTTGGAAGTACACATTCCGCGTCCTGCAGCATGTGTAAGTCGATTCTCAATGTTGTACCAGCATGAGGATAGATTGAAACAGCTAACAAATCAGCACCTCCGGTCAGTTTTGGGTGACTTCATTGGCTCCATGGCCTCTCTGCAACTAGCACATTCATGCTCCCTTCTTTTATTGTTCCGTTACTCCAGCCACCCACCGACGAGCCAGGGGTGGCCGACAGTGACAGCTCGGGGTGGCCAACGGTGACGGCTCGGGCTCACCTTAATGCCATCTGCCTAGCTGCATCATTGATAGATCTAATAATAAGAGAACAAATCTTTACTTTAGAAAGCACGTTAGGACTCCTACACACTGTATATTGAGACTGGACAGATATTCCGACTACGAATCCTGAGTGAGAACAAAATAACAAGGCATGAAGTGGCATGTAATATTCTTTTCCTCATTCTTTTAGTTGCTACTCCTTAGTAGGACTTTACAACTCTTTGTGTACATGACTGAACAAGGATGCATGGAACTTGATTTATGCCCAACAAGACCTGAATATTGTGTAGTAAACTCTTAGATCTCAAGGCATGTGTTTACTTCTAAAACATGACCAACTAATGTCTTTTATAGCAATCCTACCAAGTAACAAACATTAAACTCGGCTGAGGAGGAATGGGGTTCTTTGACCTACCTAAAAAAAATAGGTAAGTGTTCTTGCCATCTCTACATCAGTGTTGTACTGAACACATGCCGTAATGATTGCACATCTTACCTGATGAAAGGTTTAAACAATGAGTAAGCCAAGTTAAACTTTTTGAAGAAAACAACTAAACAAGCCATTTCATGCATATGTTTGGTCGATTGGGCAAGGGCAACTGAGTATTTGCTTGTATGCAGGTGCAGATGCTTTGTGTATTTGTCTCTCTAAATGTGTGCTTTGCATACATACGTGCGAGCATGATATGAGAAATGTTACAAATAAGTTTCAATAGTTTGACAAGCTAGCAAATACTAACTCCAAATTCAGAAGAAATGACAAGAATTCAGTATTAGAAACATTTATCTTTAAAACAAGATAATCGGTGGTAAAAACATGGTTACCTAAAACACATCCAGTATTGCTGATTGTGCTAAAAAGATCACCATCTGGTAGGTACTCAGTCTGGGGCCTCTGGGCACTGCCAAAAAGAGGGTAAATCGAAATGTTAACTGTGATGTTAGGCCCTTAGAATTCTTGATTCGAATATACTGATCATGTGATGCAACTGGATGTAAAAGATTGATTTAACCTAACACTTTGGCACAAGTTGATCCTGTAGGTCCCTGTGACCTATGTTGCCCTCAATCCTCATCTATCCAAAGATTGAGGACATAGCACCTCTAACACCTGTACACCAACAAACAATAATAGCAAATACAATACGAATTGGTCATTGAGTGTAATGTACACTATAAAGAACAGTGATAAGGCAATCTCACTCACATGCTCAACAGCTCAAGGTACTAAATACCAACACCAGTTTTGACAGCAAGTGTTTGCAATATGGGTAGATAGAATAGCTCATTTCTTCTGTGCAGAGCTCTACCCAGCACATAATAAACTTGAGTATCTGGGTAAATGCCAACAGATAACATAATCGGGATGAACATAAAGGCTTCTTTGGCAAATTGCCTTTTGCAAAGTCGATTGATTGCTGCGCTGAAGTCTTCAATAGAGGCCTCAAACCCTGCATCTAGAAGCTTACCGAATAATAAAATGGCCTTGTAAGGCATTCCTTTTGCACACTGAACTTTGATGAGTGTTGTGTAGGCAAATTTTCTCAACTCAACGCCTTTTTCTCTTAGGGAATCCAAAAGCATTTCTGCTCGAATAACTTTTCCCTTCAAGCACAACACATTAATAAGCAAGTTATAAGTAACAGGTGTCAGCACTAGGCCACAGTATACCATACTTTCATATATGAGGAAAGCCATCTTAATGTTCTGTGCTTCACAAAAACCTTGTATAAGCGTATTGTAAGTTATTGGGTCAGCACTAACACCTTGCATGTCATGGAGAACATTGATAGCATCACGGAATCTGAGCTGCTTACAAAGTCCTTTAATAACTACACTGTAAGCTATCGCATTTGGCTTGATCCCCTTTCCAACCATTTCATCAAAAAGACTTAGCATAGTATTAACTTTTCCAGCTTCAGAGAGTGCATCCATCAAGGTAGTGTATGTTTCTGCTGTTGGCAGCAGACTACTCAACTGAATAGCCCTAAAATAGCTCTCCGCAAGTTGTATATCCCCAATTTTGCAATATCCATAGAGAAGAGAGTTGCATGTGACAATGGTTGGGCACATACCAGCTAGAACAATCTGATCATACAGACGAACAGCACTACCAATATCACTGATCTTTGCATAACCATCAATAAGTATATTATAGAGTACTACATCACTTGGCTGATATTTGCTAGCTACATTTTCCAAATACCACCTTGCTTCAACTAGCAGTCCTTTCTTGCAAAGTCCTAGAAGAATAGATAAATGGTTTAGTGATGTTGGCGTTACCCTCTGAGAACAGCACATCACATTGCATACTTGAAGCGCCCTTTCAATTTCTCCTAGCTTGCAGTACCCGTGCATGAGGATGGAATATGCAACCACATCCATATCTAGACCGATACTGTATATCTCACCAAGTAGGTTTTCAACCTCATAGAACAAACCCTTTTTGAAGAGAGCATTGAGAAGGACACTGTATGTGACAATATTCAAATGCAACCCTTGGTCTAGGATGTCCTTTCTTATCTTCATCCCTTCTTCAACATCGCCACTTTCACAATGACCAGCAATAAGTATGGTATAAGTAATAAGATCGGGTTCAATGCCTTGGCATCTCATCATCTGAATAATTTTTGGAATTTCTCTTGTTAAACCAAGCAGGCGGTAGCCGTTGATAAGGCTGTTGTAGGTGACAACCTCAAGTTCCATTCCTTCTTTTGTCACTCTCTCAAATAGATCCAATGCTTCATCCATGGAACCTACTTTACATAGACCGTGTATAAGAGTAGAATAGGTATACCTGTCAGGGTTTAATCCATACTTCAGCATCAGACATAAAAATGATTTTGCAGCCTGAATAAATCCCCAATTACACAATGCAGACATAAGAATGTTAAAGGTCATCCCCAAGGGTTTAAACTTGTCCCCTTCCCTTGCCTCCTGAAGGAAAGACAAAGCCTCTCCAACTTTATCTTGCTTGCAGAGGCCATCAATGAGGATGCTTTGTGAATACTCGCTGGGAGAGATACCACATGACTCCATTTCTTCAAAAAGCTCCAACGCCATGCCTGTCATCCTTAGGCTGTACAATAAACTGTCGTAGGTGGACACTGAGATTTGCATGTTTAGGCTGTTCATTTTACTAAGAACGTAAAGAGCATCGTGAATCATCTGAGCTCTAGCATAACTATTTGCTAGAGCATCCCATACAACACTGCTGGAATCGCATTCTCTGAATACATTCCACAAGATGTCACAAAGAGTGGCAGCAGACCTGGATCCTACAGTACAAAATATGATATCATTAAATATAAATTATGAACTCAGTGTTCTTTGCTGGTATATGTGTTGAGAGATAATGACGATACTATGATCTTTTACAGATGACCAATTATCATGTAGAAGACATATGAAAGAATATCTATGTGTGCATACGATGGTAATCTCCAGCTTTATTCATGCGAAAAGGCCAGATTTACACACTAATGTTTTCGCTGCCAGTTTTGTTTTTGACTGTTGCATATGAGAATGAATGAATGATTATGACTCCGGAATAACACTATACTCTCTGTCATATCAATCAAAACTGCTAAAAGACATTTCTATGCCTCTTCACACTTATCACCGAGACACCGACGCTTTTCAGCTAATATGTGACTAACATCATCGAGAATTGCAGCTCAGCAACGAATGAATAATCGCGTGCACATCTCCTCCACAAGAGTAATTGCTTATTACAAATCCTAAAATTAACAGTGAGCTCACCTTGTTGGGTCACCATCTGCGCCAAGCCTGCCCGCAACTCCCGCCACCTCCTCGCCCGCAGCAGCTCATGGAGGAACTTGATCCGCGCGGCAATCGAGGCCTTCCTCTCGAACTCCGCCTTGTCCTCCCCAAATGCTGCCCCGCCTTTCCAGCAAAGCCTAGGTGCTCCTCCGACCTCGCCAACGCAGGGAGGGGCTAGTAGTGCGTCCCTGGCAACAACCGAGTCCTCCTCGGACTCCGTTGCAGCCGCCGCCGCCGCTGAGGGAGAGACGGAGAGAGGTCTACGCAGAGGCGCGGGCGGGCGGGGAGGGCGGCGTCGGAGGTGAGGCAGGAGGATGCGGATGGGGAGGCGTGGTCTGAAGGGCATCCGAGGGGGCAGGGTGTCATGGCGGGTTACGATTTGGAGGGCGTAGAGCTCGGGTGCACCTCGCACGGAGCCACAGTGCGATTTACGGCGGCAAAGAGCATGGGCGTAGGCTTAGCGGCGGCGGCGGCGGGTGTGGTCGAGGTTTAAGGGAAGGGCTTTTGGGAGTTAGGAGAGTGGGACGGAGAAGTGGGCCGAATGGTTGTGGGCTTTGAGCTGCACGATGGACCGTGCGTAATGGATGGGCTCTTTGGATCAGGAGCTTTGACTTTGGAGTTCGGCTCTGTTGGTCCCATTTGGAAACGTAGGATTCCTGAAGTAAAGCCTAAGGACAAGGGAAAAGTTCTTCCAGGAATTTTTAACGAAACAAATATATTTACCGTAAGAGTCCAATAAAATTCTTGTGTTTTTTACGGGCCTCATGAGTTAGATGTACGTCTAGACCGAGAGTTGTAAATTGCGATGCACATGCAAAGGTCGATATGGGTTCTCTTAAGAACATGAGAGAAAAAGTTGATCTGGATTGTTTCTTTAAATTGTTTCTTCTTTTTTTTTTTCAAGGGAGAAGGCATGTACACCATGATAGTCAAGAGGCACGTAGGGTTCAAGAAGCATTAGGAAGCGACCGGGGAACAATATAGCGTTGTAACGGTATAGCAACAACTTTTATGAAGTTTTTTAAAAAAAATTAAAAGGTTTCAAGTTTCAGTGAGTTTCATGCGAATATAGAAGGTTCCAACAAAGTTTCAAATTTTTGGAACTCAAGTTTCAAGAGGTTTTCACGAGTTTCAATAGGTTCAACAAGTTTAAACCTAGGAGTTTCAGGAAGTTTCAACCAAAATTTTCAAGGAATTTCAACAAATTTCGGCGAGTTTCGACGAGCTCGCCGGGGCTACGGCAGCGTGGTGGCTTCCACAGACGGTGGCGGCGGTCCACGGTGTGGTCCTCCGCAGCGCTCCATGGCTGATTGCATGGGCGGTGCGCTGCAACTTTATCTTGCGGCAGGTCAATGAGGAGCGCGTCGAACCTCGTTGCCGTCTCGGTGACCTTTCTTCGGTGATAGCAAGCGAGCCCGTCATCCCTTATTCTGTACAATGGCGCCAGATTTACACACAATGGCGAGGACTCAATGCCATGGAGCCTTGGATCTGACCGCCGCCTAGCCCCGCCACATGCTGGATCCAACCACCCTTGATGTTGCCCAGCCCCGTCGTGCCGGATCCAACCACCCCCAAAGCACGAAGACACCCAACCCTCGCCGCCATGGCCAACGGAGACGATGGAGAGAGACGAGACGGGATGGGGTGGGGGGAGAGAGAGAGAGAATGATGGGAGAATGTTGGCCGGGGGGAGTGCACGCCCCGTTGGATCGGAATAAGGTGAATGCATGTACCATTAACTGGAACGGTATAGTCCTATAGTATTTCTCGAAGCACTATACAAACTTCAAACTAAGTTACAGGCCTGTTTTCTGGAATCTTTTGTTCATTTCATGCATTTTCCCTCTTTTTTTCTGCGGACAAAAAGAACAATGAACTCCCCTCCGCACCTCTCTCTCTCTCTCTCTCTCTCTATCTCTCTCCTCTCTCTCTCATATCCGTTTTTGTGGAGGTTCTAGATCTGTTTTTTCCCCGCAGATCCGGAATGCCTCCATCGTCCTCGACTCCCTCCCGGCGGCTCCATGCCGGGGCGCAGGGGTGGCATATGGGCGCGGCGGTGCGAAGGGCAGCCAGGTCCGAGGCGCGCTGCGCGGGCGCCGTACGCTTGCATCGTGGCCGGCAGTAGCATGGCGCCGTGTGGAAGCGAGCGGCACAACGGTGCTCCCGTAAGGGGCCGCGTTCAGGTGGTGGCGGCGCGTCGTGCGGCGCGTTTAAGCGGCGGCGGCCGTTTGCTTGTGCGGTGGCCGTTGGCTTCCGGTCGGCATTAGAGGGTTGGTGCGGGAGGCGCAAGGGCCGCATGCAGGCGGTGCGAAGGCGGTCGGTGCAGCGGCGCAAGGGGCATGACCGTTTGCAGGCAGCGTGGTGGCACAACCGTTCTGGATCTGTGTTCTGGTTATGTATCTGTGCTTTGGCACTGGATCTGGACGACGGGAAGACGAACCCGGGTGGGTTTTGGTGCGGCGCCTGGTCAATGGTGGCCGTCGACCTCCTTTTCGTGGAGGCTGCATGTGACCGTGGCTTTGCGGTTGTGCTAGGCTATGGTTCATGGTTGCATTGGACAGTGGTGGCGATCTAGCCTTAACTGGTTGGATCTGACGTCGAGGATGCATTGTGGTGTTGTCTTGGAGCATCGGTACCTGCTCTCCTGGGTGAAAACCCTCGATCTGGCCTTCAGTAGTTGGATTCGGCGACGACGACGTACGGAGTATTGATCTGATCTTCATTGGTTAGGTCAGACGATGAGTGTTGTGTCTTTTTTGAAGGTATTGTCTTGGAGCACCAGTATCTGCTCACCGGGGTGAATACCCTTGGTCTGGCCTTCAGTGGTTGGATCTAGCAACGACGACGTACTGAGCTTTGATATGGCCTTCACTGGTTGGGTTAGATGACGAGCGTCGTGTCCTTCTTGAAAGCGTTGTCTTGGAGCACCGATTTCTGCTCACTGGGGTGAAAACCCTTGATCTGACATTCAGTGGTTGGATCGGCGACAACGACGTACTGCGTATTGATCTGACCTTCACTGGTTGGGTCAGATGATGAGTGGCGTGTACTTCTTGAAGGTGTTGTCTTGGAGCACTGGTATGTGCCCGCCGGGATGAAAACCCTAGATCTGGTCTTCATTGGTTGGATCTGACGACGTTTTCTGTCCCTCTTTGGAGGCGTCGCTTTGATGACTTGATCCTCAAGCACCTTGTTACACAGCTACTGTTCGGATGTGTTGGTTGAAGGAGAAGCTAGCTGTCGCCGACGGTGGGCTGTTCCCGATGCTGGCTACAACATAACAATTTGTTTGTCATTTAGTTCTTGGTCTGCTTTTTGTAAACCGATTTGTTCGTTTATAATAAATTATGGCTGTGTGCATCGTATGATGCAGAGGCCAGGAGGCTTGCCCTTCCATTATCTAAAAAGATCTTCCTTGTCATCAAGGGAGTGGAGTGAGTGGCATAAATAGCTCATATGCACACCATCTTCCAATTAAAAGTGAACAAAATGAAAAATGAACTCGCAGATCTTCCTTGTCATCAAGGGAGTGAAGGTAATGGAACATTGATATTGTGCTATGCATTTAAAATAGCTCATACGCACACCATCTTCTAATTAGAAGTATTAGAGTATGTACAATGTGCTTATATTAGCCGTCTATAGTCACTGTCACATATGATTTTTGTTGACGTGAATGAAAAAGAACGAAGAGAGAGAAAGATGTTGTCTACAATTATGTAATCGATTATATCATAAAAAAAACAAGAAAAGTATTAAAGATTGTGTGTTTTATAAAGACAACTAAAAAGACAACAGTTATCTATATCATTGTATGAGTTGTTTTTAAGTCCTATCTACAGGTGATATAGAGAGTTGTTATAGATAGCAGTTATTTGTATCATTGTACATGCCCTTAAGAGCTCCACAGGAAGCAATTAATTCCATTCTCTCACAAAAGAGAGAGAGAGAAACAATTCATTTCCCATAAGAATTAGAAAAAAAAAAATCACATTTCAAACAATGCCTAAGATGGTATCCAACAATCCATCGCCTGATGTCTAAACGATTACACCCTCGTTGGCTCATGTTACTCTAGGGAAGAAGGAAAGGGGGACCGGCGATAACGTCATGTGTGGTCGTGCTCAAGGTTAGAAGAAGACTAAACGAGTCCGCTGTTAGCTGTTGCTAAGGCCCGGAGTAGCAGCGGAGGGCCCAGTAGGTGCAGAGACGTCTCGACCCGTCCGTGTTCTCGATCGAATCCCATCTTTAGCCGGGTGTCGTGGCCACACATGCACCAAGACACGAGCAATCAAACCTCTACCAGCGTGTGACGTGGCCACACATGCACCAAGACACGAGTAATCAAACCTCTACCAGCGTGTGACCAGCACCAGTGCCGTAGTAACCGTACCTACCACCTCTGCTATTGAGAAAAAAAATCTTATAGAATTTAATCCATAATTCTATTTCAGTAGATTAATTTTATCGTGTGATACGTGTATTTTTACGAATCTCAAAACGTGATATGCTAACTTTCAGTATTCAATTCGTGAAAATTCACATCAGTGATTTATAGAGCTGTGCGTTTTGAGATTCGTGAAAATACATGTGTCACGTAATAAAATTGATCTATTAAGATGAGGTGTGAACCGGATCTATATGATTTTTTCCCTGCAGTGGCTCTCAACGGCTGCTTGCTGATCACTGAACGAATCACCTGGTAGGCCCACCGGGCAGGTGGGTTGATCCGGCCGCGTGCACTACTCGCGCTGGCACGGCTCAGATGCCTCCGGACGGCCATGGGGATGGAACGACGGAAAGCTAGCCGATTATTCCGATTCACACCGAGTACTTCACTGGCAAACACCCTGGCCTGCGCAAACAATTCGATTCCTTCGCTTTCCCTTCCCCTCCATCTCCATTTAACTCGATCTCCCCTCTTCTCTCCTCCCCGTCTCGTTCTCGATCGTGGTTAACCTTCTGATCAATCGGGAGGGATCTCGAGCAGAGCAGCACGAAGAGGTAGCTCGCCTCTCAGTAGCTTCAGGTACGCGCGTGCGTCTGATGCTTCTTGCCGCTTGCGTCTGTCGCGTGCACACGCGCGCGACAGTTCTAGCGTTACTGTAGCGCGTGCATGATTTCCACACACGGACAGTTTTATCCCGTCCTCTCTCTCTCTCGTGATGATGTTCTCATAGAGTACAAGCATGTGCACGCTATGGTTGTTATTTCGATATGAGTAGTATTTATCAATTTATTTATGTAAGTAGGTAGAGCTGATATATATGTTGACGCATGCTACCTAAATAAACGTACTCTTCTTCGTATAAAACAATCAATGATTAGCCCTTTTGCAGACCGTGCATGTTACTGTGATTCGAGAGAAGACCTTAGTTGGTGTAACTGATTAGCAGCACTGCAGTGGTTACTAGTTTGTACTCTGCACTTCCTCTGTTCAGACGTGCGTGTTTTTCTTTTCTGCAGGTCGCATACACAGGCGACGCAGCAGACAACCAATCGAACGATCGATGGAGCTGGTGCTGGTGATATCGCTGCCGCTCCTGGCGCTCATCGTGATCGTCGCCATCGTCCTCTGCATCGTCTGCCGCTAGCTAGCTCGCCGATCGATCAAACGGCAGCGCAGCAATTCATCGTGCCGTCTGCTAGTGTAGTAGTACGTACGTCGCTGCTGTTTAGTGACATAAGTGGTTTTTTTTTTTATATATAAAGATGGCATAAGTGGTAAATAAAGCTAGAGCAAAGGTGTGCGTCCACTGTCGTTGGTTTGGCCGTCAGTTGGCCCGCCCTTGTCTTATCCCGCTCGTTTCTTTTTTCCTTTTTTTTTTTTGACGTGAAAGGTATTGATTGATAGCTTCATACTGATACTCTGTTTGTGTGGTGGTAGATGATCCAGAAAATTAGGTTATGGTGTCATCATATGCTAATTTTACTGGGATAATTAGATCACCTCCTGCATACATAGAATGTTATATTTGATTGTGCTAAGGTCACTGGATCACAGGACCCTGTAAATACACTGTAGACCCACAAAGTATGTGGTGATTCTTGTTTGTGGGTATCTTTTCGTTGCTCTCCACGTCAAAATGTTTAGTTTAGGGGAAATGATAGTAGGCAAATAAAAAAAAAAAGGATATTTCACTCTTAATCATTTATTCCTCTTTTTCCCAAGATGCACGATCTGCTTGAGGCAAGTCCTCCCCCTTTCTCTTTCCCACACCAACTCCTTCTCCAACCTCGTCCCTCCCCAATCTCCCTTACTGCTGGGACCATGGCCACCGTGGCCCTCATGGAAATGTCTCGAAGCGCGGCTCCGCCGGATCTGGCACAAGGCGCACCTCATCGGCCTCTGCGAGCACCCCTGCCATGTCCCGTGGCAGGCCGTCCACAAACACCTCGTACTCCTTTCTCTTCCTACTCCCCTCCCCCTCCCAAATAAATATTAAGTCTCGTACTCTACAACAGCTTCTCTAGTCCAAAATCCAAAGGCTAGCACCCAAATCTAGATTAATGTGAGAAATTTTTTTGATGCAAATCCAAAGCCAAAAAAATATTGCTTCTGGTTCGGGTTCTCATGTTACGACCCATTGAAAAAGTACTGCGACTGTAGGAAAAAATGTTGCATCCTGTTCACGGTGATGTTGCAAGATTTTTTACTTATGTTTAGACTATACTTTCTGTTCTTCCCTAATCTCTCTCTCCTCCTATACTTCATGTTTTTCCCTAATCTCTCTCACGAAGAGGATAATGTTGCATATGATTTATTTTTTTGATATGTAGCAATATGAGCATACGGCGCAAGCATGCCAGTCGTGTCCTTAGCTTAGAATAGATAAATTTTTCGATTCCTATAAAATTTTTATTTATTTTGCGTAAAATTGACGGAAACCGAGGCAGTTACCTTGCAACAAAATTTCGCTGTGGGAGTAAGAAAGTAGACGACAAAGGCACCGTCCAGTTGGATTCAACTCCGGGGTCACCCCGGAACGTGGCACGCGCTTTCGCTTCCCGTTTCTTATTCGGTTCTTCCCACCCCTCTTCCCCATCGCCGTCTCCATTAAGCTCCTCTCCTCTCCTCACCTCTCCCTGCGCCGAGAAGAGCAGCGCGATTCACACAGGTGCGTATGCTTGCCCCCCTAAATAAACTCCGCTCCTTACGACCCGTTTGATGCTTCGATCCGTGCGTCGTATGAAAAATTTAGCTCCAGTGTAAGTGTCAACGCATGCCCCAAATCCAGGACACTTGTTCGATCGATCCTACCTGTGTCGCTTCACGTGCTGATTCGCATCCTGAAATCGTTAGCTTCTTTCCCTAAAAAACAGAACAAAAATATATATATATTTAGCTTCTTTCCTTTTATTTTGCGCTATGCTGTCCGTGCTAAATCCAGACTGGTTATTAAATATATTTTACACTGATCTGAGTAGCTTTCAATTGAAACCAAATCAATTGTTTGAGGTAGTGAGCTCTAGCAGATTTGATATTTGTTTAGAAAATGGAGATGTTGAGGAAGCAAACTAGAACTGTACCTTTCAATAACTCTACAGCAAGTTTCGAGTCATCTGTTGACTTGTCGAGTGATCCGGTCAAGAGCAAGATATGCCAAACAGTACTAATTAATTTATCAAGGGCAGAAAGTAACTACTAGCTGTACATTTCGATGGTGAAACGATGATACCTTCCGTTCTGATCTTAGCCAAATCCAAGGGAGGACCAGTAGTGAACACACCTATTGTAATCCCTCAGCCCGTTCGTAGTGTGGCCAATGCGGTCTACGTGGAGTTGTGATGGTGAGAATAGTCACATATTGTTTGTCTAAAGTAGGTTGTAGTAACATATAATATCTGTTGGGTCCAAACATAGCACTTTTAGATTAACCTTTTTACACGAAGCGATGACAAAACGTAAGTGTGGTGTTATATATGCGCGAGTCCACCCTATGAGTGGGCTGAACATTGAGTGGATTTTAGGCCAGAGTGTTATAGATAGTATCAGAGCATCAACTCTCACTGCACAGGTATGTGTGCGTGTGGGCCCACTAGCGGGTACCCACAACGCGAGGATGCACCGAGGGGTGGTTCTGGGAATTTAACGCGTATAAGATGTGTTGCGAAGAGCGTCAGCCCTTAAGTGGAGGTGGGTGTAATACCCTGGTCCGTTCGTAGTGCAGCCCATGTGACCCATGTGGAGTTGTGAGGATGTGATTAGTTTTACATTGTTTGTCTAAAGTAAATTGTAGTAGCATATAATGTCTGTTGTATCCAAACATAACACCTCCGGGTTAACCCTTTTATATGAAACGAAGACGAAAATGTAAACTGGGTGCTATACATACGCGGATCCGCACCATGGATGGATTGGACATTGAGCGGATTTTGGGCAAGAGTGTTACGCGTATCTCCCCCAATCTTTTTGTGCTGTGTTTTGTTCTAGAAAGCCTAAGACAAGTTTGACCCAAAAGGCTACTACACCGATGAGGAATCGAATCAGTTCGTCTCGGAAATGTCCCTAATTCAAGTACTTACGGGCATTAGATCCCCCACCTTTCTAACAAATGGGATGACTGTGCCTTTCTCTGGGCATCGAACCTCTCTGGTCATGTCTCGAATAACAAAGATCAAGGTAGTAGAGAAAATTACAAGCAACCCTTGAGGGATTTGGTGTGCCTTAGTTCCTCGCTCGCCTTATGTCAAGAACCGATTTTCGATTCGATGACTGACGTGAGGGCGACCTTCGTGGCACTCAAATGTTCTTTAGAATTTTGCTATTGCTTTTTTGTAGTAGCATTTTGCTTTTGCTAAACGAGAAAGGAAGAAGGAAACATTTTTTTTTCAGACCGAATGAAAACTATCATAATTTTCTATCCGTTTTGCAGGTAGAGCATATGGAGTTCGTGCTGATCATTTCGCTGCCGCTCCTCATCTTGATCATAATCATCGCCGTCGTTCTCTGCATCGTCTGTCGTTAGCTGAATGACGACGCAGAGTTGTTCGGCTCTTCTTTGCTGTGATTATACCGTGGCTTAATTAATTTAGTATACCATGACTTAAATAAAGCTCTTTCTCTGCTTTGCTGTTTATCTTTGTATTATGTGTTGGCTCTAGCTTTAGCTTTTCTGATGTCAAAAAGACATTGATTCCGTTTAGATTCGTTCTGGTACATGCATGTGGGAGATTGGATAACTGAAAGGGTGATCTTTTCTTTTCGTTCCTCTGAATTCTTCGAGATCAGAATGTTGCTGAAGATTTGACATGGCTTTTGGAGTTCATAGCATTCTCAGCTTTGTGCTGTGCATCTGTTTGTACTTTTACCATTTGTCGTGCCGCCCCACGAGCAAAGGCGAAACGGAAAGCCCCCCCTTTTGAGCAAGAAACGCAAAGAGAAGCTGGGAGAATCGAACAATGAACAGGTCGACTGTTGGGCACGCCTTGTTCTCACGCGTTTTGTGTGTAAAATATAGATGTTTTTGTGCATGTTCTTTGCCAATATCTTTTTCATTTTTGCCTTGGATCTGTGCTGGGGCGGGAAAGTTTAGCAAGCGTGAAGAGTTACCAAATGGATTGCCGACAATTCGGTGACGCAAGTATACAATCATCTTAGAAACTTATGGGGTATCCAGCTGGGTTGCCACGGCAGCACACTTGGCATATGTTGCTTGATGTGATTATCTAGAAACTGCAAGTAAAACCAAGACGAATACAGCCATGAAGGTGTGTACATGAGCAAGCAAGAGCAGTGCCATGGCCCAAGTGTTATCTCAGTTACTAATTTGTAATGTGTTCTTTGGAGGCTTAAACTTTCGTTTCTGAGTCAGCAAAGAAAAAGCTGCTCATATAATTTATACAAGCCCACATCAAATGAAAATGATATGTCTAGCTACTGGTCGTTACACGGAAAGAGCAACGAATGACAAACCTTCTCAACAACTGAAAACTATTTATGATCACAAGGTCCTCCTTCCACATACCAGCTAACGCCACTTTCGAAACCAACATTTGAACAAATCACTGGAAGAGACTGGTTCCCTATCTTCAGTTCTTTCATGAGCTTTGCCACGCCATCACTTTACATTGGAAACCTTGGAGATCAACAAGCAGAGGATGCAAGACCTAAATGGCAAACATTAGCTGCAAACCTGCACCAAAATGGATGAGTATGATTAATTTCAAAAAGTTCTAAAGTATTGCAAAGGTTAGTTAAAAATTTGAATGGTTTTCTGCTATGCATGTAGTAGTCGAAAATTATGTTCATTTTGGAGCCAATCAAAATTGTGGTTTGCTGTTTTTCAATCAACAGAACAGTCAAGTCAAAGTTTGTTAGATGCTATTATGTAAGACAGACCAAAATGCATAAACTGAAGAAAGATGGTGCTTTTGCAGTAAGGTAAGCAAAACATTAACACAATAAAAACAAAATAAAAAAAAGAGTATACATAGCACAGACAAAGTTATCTAATGAAATAATTATTCACCATCATTTATGTGGCTAGATGGGCTGGTGAACTTGAAAAATGGGAGAATGGGAGCAATAGTAACAGACATTTTTTTTCTAATAGACCACTTAAACACCCATTACCCCAGCTTAAAAATCACATAATTCAAAGAAGTCACTACTCATGGCTATCTTTATCTCCAACAAAAGGAGGCAACAGACCGAATCGTGATTTTTGTGGTGCAAAAAGATTTTTTTTCTTCCAAGTTCCTCACAAAAGGAAAATAAGATTTATGCATAGTAGACTAAAAAAATGGGATACATGCCACAAGTATATGTATCATCGTCATTCATTCATCAGAAACAATCGTTTTCATGGTAAATGTACAGTGAAAGAAAGGACAAGAAACTCCTTTGCACTTGCTCATTATAAATAAAATTTGACTCACGAATTACAATGTTTGAGCCACCCCATTTGTTTTCAAAAAATCAAGCTTTCCTGAGGATAAAATCTAAGTTGTTAACATCATCTGAGTCACAGCATCTTTTTCCCTTCCAAAGGCAAGGATCATTTACAATTCCATTTAGATTAGGACAGAGCAATGGTTTTTTTTATCATTTCTTCTCTTTTGCCAAATGTTAGCTGAAGAAATAATTGACGATCAACTTTGGAGATGCAGTTGAAAAATCAATCATTTTATTTTTGGAAGCCTAACTCTGTCTATATTTAAAAATTGGGAGTGGAACAAGATTTGAGATCCTCAGACCCATACCAGCTAAGAAACTGCCAAACTGGTATGCAAACTAGCTTTTGTTGAAACTGCTTCATTGCCAAACATTTAGCTTCAGGCCTTCAGCCCAAAAGGATAAAAGGCATGAACAGCACAAGAAGGCTTGAAAATTACTATTCAATGGCAATATAGGATAACAAACAAAAAGGGATAGGGCTGAAAAGAATAAAGTACGAACGCATTTTCAAGATTTGCTTGCTAGTTACTGCAGTCCATACTCCATAGTTCAGTGAACAATTAAACATATAAGACAATACAATCCAGCTCTGCTGAAACCTTGATAAGAAAAGCATAAAACTTGTGTCTAATTGGAAAATTTTAACGGTTTAACTTATGTTGCAACAGCACAATACATAAAACAGGGAAGACTAATGAGTGGGGGCATGTAAATGCCCTTAGAAGATCAAACAGTTCTCCTAAAATATGAGCCCCACACAGAGATGCCTAATCCTTATAATGTTTAGCGGTTTATTTCATGTCAATGTTTACTAGGATGCTTTCATAAAGCAAAGTGCCTAACAAACCAGCAAGAACAAGGCTTTCACTTACAAAATGCGGATAATCAGAATCAACAAGGATCAATGATTACATATTAAAGTAGTATTGGAAACATAAATCCTGATCCACCAAACATATCCACCCCAAAATTATCAATTCACCATCATGCCATCATCCAATATGCTATATCAAATCTAAATCCAACTCTAAGGGGACCCCATATATCGTGAGACACAGACAAAAAATATTCAAAAACTGCTCTTCAGGCAAGTTGACCAAAGCTAAATCGGACTGAAGCGGTGAAGTCCCAAAACCCACTGCCACCAACAATTCAGACAATGTTAGTGATACTGAATTACAAGACCATGAAATGTGCAGATCAGTATTTGTATCCTACATATTACTTATCTTTATCACAATGTTTTTTTTAAGGAATCTCTATTATATCCCAACATTTCAGCCACCTGCCTAGTAGCCACAATTGTGCAGATTTCGCACAACTCACTCGCGTAATCAGGCATCCAGACAGGCCCCCTCTCGCAAACTAGCAATTCTCGAAACCATCATCCCTCACAGGATCACGACCCATGAGAGAAGCGTAAAAAAAGAAAGAGCAGAGGGGAAGGGCCTTACACTCAGCCGCTACGGCTGCCGCCTAGTGCTTCTTGCTACGCGCGGGCTGCTTGGACTGCTTGGACCCGTCCGTGGCGAGCCTGTAGATCCAGTACCCCTGCCACGGCAAAACCAAACACCTAAATTTAGCCCAAATCCAGCCAGTACCAGCAGCAAGGTGGGTTAAGGGAGCAGCGGAGGGGAGAGGGGGCCGTACGAGGGCGACGACGTGGGCAGCGATGAGGAGGACGATGAGGAGCGGGACGACGTCGATGAGCCAGGGGCGGAGCGCCGGCGCGACGGCGTCGCGCGCCATGGCGACGCGGCGGGAGAGGATGCCGGGGTGGCGGAGGGGGAGGTGGAGGCCGAGCACCGGGTCGGGCACCACCGGGTTGTTCGAGCCCATTCGGCGGCTTGTTGGAGTCTGTCTGGTCTCCTCCTCACTCCGTCACTCGTCTACTCGCCTCGCCGCGCGGCCGGTTCGGGCTCGGTGCGTGGGCTGAGCTGCCTGTGCCTGGGCTGGTCGCGTTTTTGTGGCCTGCGGAGCGCACCCACGGACGGGTGTTAGTTGGAGTGGTGGGGATATTTTGCGCGCCGCGACGGGAGTCGGGAGTTGCCAACAGGGACTGTTTGGTTCATACAGTAATAAGTAACTAAGTTTGTAGTGACAAATGATATAACTTAGATGCTTTATAATATATTTACGTATCTTGTAGCTATTTAGATTTTAGGATATCATAAACATTAGAAAATAATAATAGAAGATTGAAGGAAAATACAACTTGAGTAACATAATTGAAGTATGAGCTTTCAAGCAAGAAAATCATGAGTATAATAAGTTAATCACTCTCCATTATGTATACATCATGTAGTTGCATGCTCTTAACTATTTTCCAAAATGTTTGCATGCACATGTACCTCTATTAATATCAAGCAATACATTGATTATGCATACAACAAAATTATCTTATTAGTTTACATGGTATTAGAATCCTTGCCCATATATATACCGTTGCACCATGAACGACCTACCTTGAACTTATTTTCCCTTACGTCGATTGTCCCACCGAATCGTGTGTCTTCTATCTCTTCTCTCGCCATAATTTTTCTGCTTCAACCTCCAAGAGCAATCCCAATTCTTGATCGATATCTCTCAGCTGCTGCCATTTTCAATGCAATACTCTATCATATATTATCTTCTACTTCTCTCCAATTATCGCTTAATGATGACCGTTGTGACATCTACACGTATATGTGTGCAAATATCGTCAATCCCTGCCGGGACACCCGTCGCACTCTCTCCAATGGCCCCAAGCCTATTCCTTACTGTTGCGCTATCTCTGCTCCGAACTCTTTGCTCATTTGTTTCTGTACTCCCATGCTTCTATTCGTAGGATACATGCATGTATATACATATGCACGATGTTATACATGTTCAATGTCATCTTCTCCTGTGTAGGTTGTTCCTCTTCTTCGACGTTGTCCAACTCAACGACGTGGCTTCCTCACTAACTGCGACAATCTCCCATCTTCACTGATGTCGGTATATCTGTCTTAGTTGTTGTCTGTCGGACCCGGATTTCGTAATCCAGAATCCTCTGTGATAAAGCTGCGCTATTCCCTGGATCAGTAGATAGCGCTCACAATACACATTGCTGAATCATTTCATACATCGCGTAGACCCAATCATTCATTAATACAAGCATTAGAGTTCAAATAGACCACGTCGGGTCGAGTTTACAAAAGGGCGTCGGGCCAAATGAGTTCATTACAAAATCTCAAATGCGATAGCGGAAGCAAAGGGGTAGGCGAGTCTCTCCACGAGTAGCGGCGGGGTACTAGGTGTCTGACGGATATTAGCCAGGGCTTGGATAATATAGGAGGTACACAAGTACCATGAGCCAACGAGTGGCGAGACCTAGACTACAAGAACTATACTACTCCTCTTCATTTCCTTGCTCTTCGGCGTCCAGGTCCTCGTAGTAGGCGAAGTCTCCATGATCTGCGGGTTCTGGGGGTTGGGGGGAAAGAGCGAGGATGAGCACAACTACCGTGCTCGCGAGCCAACACACAGTATGCAACATTATACATGCAAGGCTTAACAAGGATGGCTCGGGTTCATTTATTTGCACAAAGCAATATTTTGAGTACCAATATTAACAAGTCCTATCACTTAGCATTTTAACCACATTGCATTTTGTTAAAGAGATTACTTGTGCAATATTTATAACAGTAGAGGTTACCTCCACCTCATGCTTATTTTTGATAGCGGTTACATCCACCACTTAACATCACTGGGGTACATCTACCCAGGGAAAACCAAAACCAGGGTCACAGCGACCCATCACATTTTATCCCGCCCACAAGGTTTTATAAACAGAACTAACTCTTGTAAGTTCTCATGTCCGCCCTTGACCGTGGGCACGGCTATTCGAACAGTTTATTACACTCTGCAGAGGTTGTACACTTTACCCACAAGAGACAATCATCTTGACATTTACACATGTCTCCGTAGACATGTGAGTCAAGGGGAGATCGTCACAAGGCCTTTACAATGCATCCACCAGTATTTGTTACACCCGCTAAGGTTTCACCTGAGAATGGTTACGCTCACGTAGACCCGTCAACCCCTTTCCCAGACCCCCTCTTGCGCCACACGACTTACGCTCACATAGACCCGTAAGTCGTACACCCCAACCCATAGCCACATAGGCTTATGGCGTAGCGGGTCATCTGCACAGTGCAACTCATACTAACGGATACAAATTATTTAGCAAGGTCGACACCATTATAGACATGTGGTCGTACTGTTTTACATTGGGAGGTCATCACAGGATTAAGTCCTTAGGGACCATCTGGGCGGTTCATACCACATACCATCCACAAACCAACATTTCTTGGGCTGCATTAGCACCCACCAACATACCATCCATCATGCCATCCGCCCAGATGTGATAAGCAATTTTTAGGGTTTTTGAGAGGTAGGAAAATACATCAACACAACCATCTCAGTCATTTACATCCAATGACTGCCCAAAATCATGTTCATTTTTAAAAGATGAAGAATGGGGTAGATAATACCCCGATGCTTAAGCAAGACTAGCATGACGCTTAGGTATAGCCTATACTAGTATATTTACCATATATTTACTAGGGTGACAATGGCTTAAGGTAATTCAATTATCAAGGGATGGTGTATTAATAAATAAACATCAAATTGGCATTTAACTACCTTAGGGTATTAAACATACACTTGCATAAAGAAATTAAAGCATGCAATTTGATAATTTAAAAGAACATAATTTGCATAAAATGTAGGTTCAATATGATCAAAGTGTTGACTCGCCTGGGTCTAGGGCTAGGTGATCTTGATACTCTTGAGCTTGATCGAAGTGGGGGTCTCCGGCTTCTCCAAACTCTACGCGATCGATCGTACCGGAAAAGAAACAAACGAGCAAACAAATTAAATAAATAACAAAAACTCATCAAATGAACTCCAAAATAAACCAAACTAGAACCAAAAGAAAGAGCTTGATTTTAGAAATTTTTAGAAACAAACTTTGCAATTTTTGGAGTTAAAATGGGGGAGAAATAAATATTTGAAGCTTCTCATTTAAATCAAAATAGAAAAAGAAAAAGAAATAAACAGCAAAAAGAAAAGAGCTAGCGGCGGCCCAGGGTTTCGGCCTTCGGCCCGACCCAGCTCTCGCGCTAGAGCGCGCATGCGGCCCGGCGCGGATGGGCCAGAGGTGCGCGCGCGGCCCACATGGCCCGGCGGCCGAAAGAAAAGAAGGGAGGGGGGTCTCTCGGCTCGACCGCTAGGGCACGAGAGGGGAGATGAGAGCGGGAGGGCGGCGCCGCACGGTGAAGATGAAGGAGCTCGGGGCGCGCGGCACTGGAGCGGTGGGAGCGATGGCGCTCGGGGAGAAGATGGGGGCTCGGGGGCGCAGCGGCGGCGGTGACCAAGAAGACGGAGCGGCGCGGGAAGATCGACGGGGCTAGGGGCGGCGACGACGACCAAGGTGAGTCTTCGGCTTCTTCCTCTTGCTCGGGTTTTGCTTGGGAAAGAAAGGGGTGGAGGAGAGGAGCGGGGCGCGGGTTTTAAAGCCGAGGAGGGGCTTGGTCCGGAAGAAGGGTGGCGTCCGTTGACGTTTGTAGCGGCGAGAGCGAGGATGCGCGGGGCTGCGCGCGATCAGGCGAGGCGAGGGGATGGGGCGGGTCGAGCGCGGCGGCCGGGCGTTGACGCGCGACAGGCGGGCCGAGGCGAGCGAGGCATGGCGTCGGGGGCTAGGAAGGGCTAGGTTAGGGTTAGGAGAAACGGGGAGAAGCTTCGGTGCTTTTGGGGAAAATCGAATCTTGATCAATTTGGGAAATCTTGGTTGAGTTCTTGATCACGTGAAGATCTTGCAAAAGATCCAAATTTGGATTCTTGCAACTTTGGAAATTTGGGTGTTACAAAACCTACCCACCTTAAAAGAATCTCGACCCAGATTCGAGCTCTTGAGAAACAGTAGGGGTAATCCAACTTCGGTGATCTTGGCGTTCCCAAGTGGCTTCTTTCTCGAGTGGTTACTCCATTGCACTTTGCATAAGCGGATGATCTGGCGTCTTGTTTGCTTCTCCACGACATCAAGAATCTTGATTGGATGTTCTGGATACGACAAGTCTTTCTGGAGTGCAATGGTTTCAATTGGAGCTTGTTCTTCAGGTACTCTGAGGCATTTCTTGAGCTGAGAAACATGGAACACATTGTGGACATCTGATAAATTTTCTGGTAATTCCAGTTGATATGCTACCTCTCCACGCTTGGCGGTGATTGGGAACGGGCCTATGTATCTTGGCGCAAGCTTACCTTTCACTTTAAATCTTCGTATTCCTCGAAGGGGTGACACTTTGAGATATACATGATCTCCAACTTCGAGTTAACTCTCTACGACGGTTGTCGGCATAACTTTCTGCGGATGAGCGACTTGTAGATGATCTCTGATCAATCTGACTTTCTCTTCTGCTTGCTTGAGAGTATCTGGTCCGAAGATATAACCTTCTCCTGATTCTGACCAATGCAAGGGAGTTCTGCATTTTCTCCCATAGAGTGCTTCAAACGGGGACATCTTCAAACTGGATTGGTAACTGTTGTTGTAGGCGAATTCTGCATACGGTAGACATCTCTCCCAGTCTACGGTAAACTCTAAAGCACAAGCCCGAAGCATGTCTTCAAGAATCTGATTTACCCTTTCTGTCTGTCCATCAGTCTGTGGGTGATATGTTGTGCTGAAGTTTAAGTGAGTTCCAAGTGCATCATGGAGACTAGCCCAGAAATGCGAGGTAAATTGAGAACCTCGATCCGAGACTATCCTCTTGGGTACTCCATGCAGACATACAATACGAGCCATGTATAACTCGGCTAATTTATCTCCCTTGTAGGTGGTCTTCACAGGGATGAAATGGACAACTTTGGTTAATCTGTCGATTATGACCCATACGGAATCATATCCGGTCTTGGTTCTCGGCAGACCCGTAATGAAATCCATTCCAATTTCTTCCCACTTCCACTGAGGGATTTGCAGTGGTTGCAGCAATCCTGCGGGTCTCTGATGTTCTGCTTTAATCCGTTGGCACACATCGCAACAAGCTACGAACTCGGCAATGTCTCTTTTCATTCGCGGCCACCAATATAGAATCTTCATATCTTGATACATCTTGGTGCTGCCCGGGTGTATGGTGTATGCTGAGCTATGGGCTTCTTTTAGAATCAATTCTTTGAGCTCCTTTTGGTGGGGAACAAGGAGACGTTTCCCATACCATAGGATACCTTGTTGGTCTTCAACCATCTTTGAGGCTTTTCCTTTGGCCATGAGATATTTAAACTTCTGAACTCCAGGGTGTCCTTTTTGAGCGGTCTTGATTTGCTCTTCTAAGGTTGGTTGAACTTCCATAGCTGCTAAGGTGCCTTGTTCTACTAACTCGAGGTGAAGTGCCTCTAATTCCTTGCAAAGCTCAGGTTGATACTCTCGAACCATAACATTATTGCAGTAGGACTTACGGCTTAATGCATCGGCCACTACATTAGCCTTCCCAGGATGGTAATGAACATCCAAGTCGTAATCCTTAATAAGTTCTAACCATCTCCTTTGTCGGAGGTTGAGGTCTGTCTGGGTGAAAATATACTTAAGACTCTTGTGGTCCGTATAGATATTACAATGATTTCCAATCAAGTAATGCCGCCAAATCTTTAGGGCATGCACTACGGCTGCTAACTCCAAATCATGAGTTGGATAGTTGTCTTCATGTGGACAGAGTTGTCGGGATGCATATGCTACGACGTTTCCTCCTTGCATAAGTACGCAACCAAGTCCTTGGCGCGAAGCATCACAATAGACTTCAAAGTCCTTGTGTATGTCTGGCAATACTAACACTGGTGCAGTAGTTAACTTCTTCTTCAACTCTTGGAAACTCTTTTCACAAGCTTATGTCCATTCGTACTTCTTTTCCTTCTTGAGCAGGTGGGTCATTGGTCTGGATAGTTTGGAGAACCCTTCAATGAAGCGTCTGTAGTATCCAGCCATTCCGAGAAAACTACGCACTTCGGTCACTGAGGTTGGTTGTTTCCATCCCAACACCGTTTCTACTTTGGATGTGTCAATCGCGACTCCTCCAATGGATACGATATGTCCGAAAAAATCGATCTCTTGAAGCCAAAATTCACACTTGCTGTACTTGGCATACAGCTGATGTTCTTTAAGCTTCTCCAGGACCAAATGCAGATGTTCAGCATGTTCCTCATTAGTCTTGGAGTAGATTAAGATGTCGTCTATGAACACGACAACAAACTTATCCAGGTATTCCATGAATACTTTGTTCATAAGGTTCATGAAGTAGGCTGGCGCATTGGTCAAGCCAAACGACATAACCGTGAACTCATACAAGCCATATCGGGTGGTAAAAGTTGTCTTAGGGATGTCCTCAGCCCTAATCTTAACCTGGTGGTATCCTGACCTTAGGTCTATCTTGGAGAACACTGTTGCTCCTGACAGTTGATCGAATAGATCATCAATGCGGGGCAAGGGGTACTTGTTCTTGATGGTCACCTCATTGAGGGCTCTGTAATCCACGCACACCGGGCGGTGCCATCCTTTTCTTTACAAAAAGTCTTCGCGAACCCAGGAGATGAGCTAGGTCTAATAAATCCTTTTTCCGTAATTCTTCCATTTGTACTTTAAGCTCTTCAAGCTCATCAACTGCCATCCTATATGGCCTCTTGGCAATTGGGGCTGTTCCCGGCTTTAGGTTGATCACAAATTCTATGTCTCGGTCTGGTGGCATGCCAGGCAATTCTTCTGGGAAAACTTCCGGGTAATCTTGAACTACAGGTGTTGTTTCCAGAGTCACCTTCTCGAGGTTATGGATTGTACGATCCAAACACGAGGAGCGGTCTACATTAACCTTTATTGTGGTGCCTGGTTTTGGTGAGTACCACCTTCCTGTTAAGTACGATCTATCATACCTTGGTATCGGGCCAACCAATCCATCCCTAGGATGATATCCGAGTTTGGGATCAAGCACTAAGAGGTTTGCTAGGAATCCAGAATTTTCCATAGCAATCTCTACTCGGGGACTTACTAAGGTGGTAGTCAAGGGTCCCCCGGGTGAACTAAGTACCACGGGTTTCTTTAGCTTAAAGGTTGGCAACTTAAGCCTTTCAACAAATTTTCTTGATATAAAAGAATGCGAAGCTCCAGAATCAAACAAAACTTGTGCTGGTACTGATTTAACAGAGAACGTACCCATTAGAACTCCTGTAGCTTCCTGAACCTCCTCGGCTGTGACATGGTTCACATGGCCGCGGTTTGGTGTCGAGGTAGTTCTAGGTGCTTGCGGGGCCTGATGGTTCCTGCTTGGAGCTGATGTTTGACCTTGAGCTGGTGCGGCTCCTGAGTTGAACTTCGCGGGAGTGTTCTGACGTCGAGGGCATTGGTTGGCAAAGTGTCCTCTCACTCCACAGTGGAAACAATGGAGATGAGCTGCTGGGTTGCTTGTTGCAGGCTGTCCGGCGGGACGAAGGATGCGGAGACCATTCCCATTGGTACGCGGGGCTGGAGCTTGAGTTCCTTGTGGAGAAACTACAGCTGGCTTAAAAGATGAGTTGCCAGGGAATGTTGACTTATGAGGAAAGCCACCTTGCGGCTTCTGGAATACCATCTTTCTCTTACGGCTAACTTCCGCAATCTTCTTCTCGTTTTCTAGCACGAGGGCTTTGTTGATCAAGTGGTGGAAACTAGGGAAATCATGGAGGATAAGCTGGCTTCTCATGTCTCCACGCATTCCTTCCACAAAGCGGTCTATCTTCTCTTCTGCATCAGCTACGTCACTGGGAGCGTAGCGAGCAAGCTGGTTAAACTTGGTTAGATATTCATTGACTGTCATTTGACCTTGCTTGAGAGTTCTAAACTCATTCTTCTTTAGCCTCATTGTACCGGCGGGTACAAAATTAGTCCTGAAGGCGGTTTTGAACTCGTTCCAGGAGATTGGCTGCCATGCAGGTGCGGTCTCGTCGGTGTGCATTTCAGCAATTGCTTCAACGATGGCGGGATCCTGCCGATCTCCGATGAGCGGATCTTTGCCGCCGCTTCTTCTTCTTCTCGCTATTGGGCTTTACCACCTTGAGCAATGAGGTAGTTTTCCCACCAAGCGGCTCCTTTTCAACTCAAAGCGTGGCAAAGTCCACCTTGTCTTCCTCGAGCATCGGGCTGGCGAAGCTTCTTCTCGCATCCACGAGCCAATCTTACTCTTCTGGGGTTCATCTGCTGAGGCAAAGGTAAGAGGTCTTGTCTCGAGAAATCGCCACTTAGAGTGGCGATCGGTCGCTCTGCTTGTTGATTAGCGAGCAAGGCTTGAAGGATTTGGGCTTGTTGTTGCATAACTTGTGCCATTGTTGGATGCTCAAGCGGTGGGGAGGTAGGTCTTGTCCACGACCACGACCATAGCCACGACCTCTTCCACTACTGCATTGCAAAGCACCACTGATCAAGGCAGCAGCTCTCCTTGGTGCCATCTCAAGAAAAGCTAAAGCTCGTAACTAGGGAGGGTATATGAGGTTCACCGCCCTCTAAGGCACACACGTAAGAAAGAAATCAAATTGAACGAACAACACAAATGCGATACAAAGCCCGAATGGTGCAATTCATTAATATTAGGGGTAAGTGTTACATGACTCTAGGACACAACATATAGGCCATGCAAAGCCATGACACGAGATACAAAACACAACGCCTACAAAAAAAGGTGGATAGAGAAGTGCTTGCAACCAAAAGACTACCTAGCAAGCATCGCTAACTAACTTAGTCTATCCGGCTACTCCTCCATCGGTGCTTACCACCGCAGTGCTACGATTACCGGGATCGAACGGCTACGATCGATGGTCGGGCGAGCGAACGACGAGGTGGCGCCCGCGGTCGAACTCGTCGAATCCAGCGGCGGGCTGGGCTGCGTCCCACTACCGACTCTCAAAGGCTGCGGTCGGTCGGTGGTGGACGCACTTTCTTGCGTCGCGTGGCGGTGCGGGTCCTCCAGTGGAAAACGTCGGCTGCACCGGTTTGCGGAACGGCGACGGTGCGGCGAGGCGGGGCGGCGAGCGCGATGGCGGCTTTGAGGCGGGCCAACTCTCGCAATGCAGCGGTCTCTCTCCGCTCTACCTCGCGGTGAGCTTCATCATCTCTCGAACATGTTGTCACGGAGGGTGCCGGAGTGCTCGTAGTCGCGGTGAGGAGGAATCGGCGTCCGATCTCATCAACGGCGTTGGCGGGCGATGGTCAAAGCTGCGTGAGTGGGCCGATGTGACAGTGCGGTCATCCGCCCGACGTGGCGGATCACGGGTAAAGCTCTCCTCCGGAGAGTCGGATAGAAGCGAAGGCGAGCTCGTGAAGGTCTCCATGCATCTGGCACAAGCGAGACGCGGCAAGTCGTGCCACATCCTGGACAGCATCCAAAGCACGGCTCCTGGGGTGCTCAGCCTTGAAGGTGTGAGTATTGAACTCACCCTCCCTAGCATAGAGGAAAACCTCCATGCTCCAGGTCTCTCGGTCCAGAACCTGAGTCATCCGGCCCATGAAGATAGGCGGATGGTAGTAACCCAGATACTGCATCAGCTGGCGAAGAATCCCCACGAAGCCTCCGAGGTCTTCTCCGTGAGAGAAAAAGTCCCAAGAGCCAGCGAGCGACGGAGCGGCCATCTAAAATTTTGAAAACAAGAGGAAGTCAGTAACAGAATAAATCCAAGTGAAGTAGGATGAGTACAGAACTAGGAATGACAAGTAAGAGCGATGAGATACGCTATATTTTGGGCAAATGTTTTAGGGTTTTTAAAATTAAGACACAAGTCCTACTTGAACGACCCAACTACCCAAGGCTCCTACGATCGTATGCTCGATACTACGCTCGCTCTGACCCGGATTTCGTAATCCGTAATCCTCTCAGATAAAGCTGCGCTATTCCTGGATCGATGATAGCGCCACAATACACATTGCTGAATCATTTCATACATCGCGTAGACCCAATCATTCATTAATACAAGCATTAGAGTTCAAATAGACCACGTCGGGTCGAGTTTACAAAAGGGCCGATCAGGCCAAATGAGTTCATTACAAAATCTCAAGTACGATAGCGGAAGCAAAAGGGGTAGGGCGAGTCTCTCCACAGGCAAGCGACTGGGGTACTAGGTGTACGACCGATATTAGCCAAGGGCTTGGATAATATAGGAGGTACACAAGTACCAACGGAGCCAACCAGACTGAGGCGAGACCTAGACTACAAGAACTATACTACTCCTCTTCATTTCCTTGCTCTTCGGCGTCCAGGTCCTCGTAGTAGGCGAAGTCTCCATGATCTGCGGGTTCTGGGGGTTGGGGAAAGAGCGAGGATGAGCACAACTACCGTGCTCGCGAGCCAACACACAGTATGCAACATTATACATGCAAGGCTTAACAAGGATGGCTCGGGTTCATTTATTTGCACAAAGCAATATTTTGAGTACCAATATTAACAAGTCCTATCACTTAGCATTTTAACCACATTGCATTTTGTTAAAGAGATTACTTGTGCAATATTTATAACAAGATGAGGTTACCTCCACCTCATGCTTATTTTTGATAGCGGTTACATCCACCACTTAACATCACTGGGTACATCCACCGTGGAAAACCAAAACAGGTCACAAATGACCCATCACATTTTATCCAGCCCACAAGGTTTTATAAAGAACTAACTCTTGTAAGTTCCCATGTCCGCCCTTGACCGTGGGCACGGCTATTCGAACAGTTTATTACACTCTGCAGAGGTTGTACACTTTACCCACAAGAGACAATCATCTTGACATTTACACATGTCTCCGTAGACATGTGAGTCAAGGGAGATCGCCACAAGGCCTTTACAATGCATCCACCAGATTTGTTACACCCGCTAAGGTTTCACTGAGAATGGTTACGCTCACGTGACCCACAACCCCTTTCCTGACCCCTCTTGCGCCACACGACTTACGCTCACATAGACCCGTAAGTCGTACACCCCAACCCATAGCCACATAGGCTTATGGCGTAGCGGTCATCTGCACAGTGCAACTCATACTAACGGATACAAATTATTTAGCCGTCGACACCATTATAGACATGTGGTCGTCTTGTTTTACATTGGGAGGTCATCACGAGATTAAGTCCTTAGGGACCATCAGGCGGTTCATACCACATACCATCCACAAACCAACATTCCTTGGGCTGCATTAGCACCCACCAACATACCATCCATCATGCCATCCGCCCGGATGTGATAAGCAATTTTAGGGTTTTGAGAGGTAGGAAAATACATCAACACAACCATCTCGATCATTTACATCCAATGACTGCCAAAATCATGTTCATTTTAAAGATGAAGAATGGGGTAGATAATACCCGATGCTTAAGCAAGACTAGCATGGCGCTTAGGTATAGCCTATACTAGTATATTTACCATATATTTACTAGGGTGACAATGGCTTAAGGTAATTCAATTATCAAGGGATGGTGTATTAATAAATAAACATCAAATTGGCATTTAACTACCTTAGGTATTAAACATACACTTGCATAAAGAAATTAAAGCATGCAATTTGATAATTTAAAAGAACATAATTTGCATAAAATGTAGGTTCAATATGATCAAAGTGTTGACTACTTTGGTCTAGGGCTAGGTGATCTTGATACTCTTGAGCTTGATCGAAGTGGGGTCTCCGCTTCTCCAAACTCTACGCGATCGATCGTACCGGAAAAGAAACAAACGAGCAAACAAATTAAATAAATAACAAAAACTCATCAAATGAACTCCAAAATAAACCAAACTAGAACCAAAAGAAAGAGCTTGATTTTAGAAATTTTTAGAAACAAACTTTGCAACTTTTGGAGTTAAAATGGGGGAGAAATAAATATTTGAAGCTTCTCATTTAAATCAAAATAGAAAAAGAAAAAGAAATAAACAGCAAAAAGAAAAGAGCTAGCGGCGGCCCAGGGTTTCGGCCTTCGGCCCGGCCCAGCTCTCGCGCGAGAGCGCGCATGCGGCCCGGCGCGGATGGGCCAGAGGTGCGCGCGCGGCCCACATGGCCCGGCGGCCGAAAGAAAAGAAGGGAGGGGGGTCTCTCGGCTCGACCGCTAGGGCACGAGAGGGGAGATGAGAGCGGGAGGGCGGCGCCGCACGGTGAAGATGAAGGAGCTCGGGGCGCGCGGCACTGGAGCGGTGGGAGCGGTGGCGCTCGGGGAGAAGATGGGGGCTCGAGGGCGCAGCGGCGGCGGTGACCAAGAAGACGGAGCGGCGCGGGAAGATCGACGGGGCTAGGGGCGGCGACGACGACCAAGGTGAGTCTTCGGCTTCTTCCTCTTGCTCGGGTTTTGCTTGGGGAAAGAAAGGGGGTGGAGGAGAGGGAGCGGGGGCGCCGGGTTTTAAAGGCCGAGGGAGGGGGCTTCGGGTCCGGGAAGAAGGGTGGCGTCCGTTGACGTTTGGTAGCGGCGGGAGAGCCGAGGATGCGCGGCGGGGCTGCGCGGCAGTCGAGGCGGGGCAGAGGGGATGGGACGGGTCGAGGGCGCGACGGCCGGGGCATTGACGCGGGCGACGGGGCGGAGGGCCGAGGCAGAGCAGGGCTTGGCGTCGGCAGGGCTAGGGAAGGGGCTAGGGTTAGGGTTAGGGAGAAACGGGGGGAGAAGCTCGGTGCTTTTGGGTGGGAAAATCGAATCTTGATCAATTTGGGAAATCTTCGAAGTTGAGTTCTTGATCACGTGAAGATCTTGCAAAAAGATCCGAAATTTGGATTCTTGCAACTTTGGAAATTTCGGGTGTTACATTGTCCAACGATAGGGAGAATCTTCTCACCATCGTTTGTGATGTCATGTCACTCACCAACGATAGCATGCTCCTAGCCAGCCGATGGTCACATATCGTCGATAGCTCGTCTTTAATCCAAAGATTTATCTCCTCTCTGCTATGTCTTCTCCATTATCGAGTCTCTCTGGCCATTGACTTCTTCAACAACGCCGATGCTCACCATTCGTCGTTACAACACTTGGCGCCTTTGACTCTGGTCTTTCTCTTCAACGGCTCCAGCGAGCAATACGACATTGTCCTTGTCGAACAGCTAAGGTGAGCAACATGGAATTGTTCTCAACTTTGTCGTCGCTGCCTCGGCTATTTGCTTCCTTATGGATCAATGTCTTTTTGTAGGACAAATCGACGCAATTGCACTCTTTCGTGGTCTCCTCCGACACCATTCACGATATCCCCATTATAACTTATATTTAATTTATTCAAAATTTTAGTTATTAAGATATTTTCCTTTGGAATTCATATAGAAATCAAATTGCAAATTTTCTTTTATTTGTTGTCCCTAATTTTAATTATTTTTTGTTGGAATTCGTAAACTAATCTAATTGTTAATTATTATTTAATTTTATGCCAAATTATGATTATTTATATATTTTACTTGGGATTCGTATTGAAATCAAAATGCTTATTTTATTTTATTTTTATTCCAAAATCATTTGTTTTTGAAATTCATATACTAATTCAAATGCTATTTTTGATTTAATTTTTATTCCGAGTTATATTTATTTAGGATTTTACATAGGAATTCGTATGGAAATCGAATTGATGATGTTTTTTTGTTCCAAATTTTATTTATTTAAGTATTTTACTTTGGAATGCATATCACTCACCAACGATAGCATGCTCCTAGCTAGCCGATGGTCACATATCGTCGATAGCTCGTCTTTAATCCAAATTTTTATCTCATCTCTGCTATGTCTTCCCCATTATCGAGTTTCTTTGACCATTGACTTCTTCAACAACGCCGATGCTCACCATTCGTCGCCACAACACTTGGCTACTTTGACTCTGGTCTTTCTCTTCAACGGCTCCAGCAAGCAGCACGACATTGTCCTTATTGAACAGCTAAGGTGAGCAGCATGGAATTGTTCTCATCCTCGTCACCGCTGCCTCGGCTATTCGCTTCCTTGTGGATCAATGTCTTTTTATAGGACAGATCGACGCAATTGCACTCTTTCGTGGTCTCCTCCGACACCATTCACGATATCCTCATTACAACTTATATTTAATTTATTCAAAATTTTATTTATTAAGATATTTTCCTATGGAAATCAAATTGTAAATTTTCTTTTATTTGTTGTCCCTAATTTTAATTATTTTTCTTGGAATTCGTAAACTAATCCAATTGTTAATTATTATTTAATTTTATGCCAAATTATGATTATTTATATATTTTACTTTGGGATTCGTATCGAAATCAAAATGCTTATTTTATTTTTATTCCAAAATCAATTTTTTTTGAAATTTGTATACTAATCCCATTACTATTTTTTGTTTAATTTTTATTTTGACTTATATTTATTTAGGATTTTACTTAGGAATTCGTATGGAAATGAAATTGATGATTTTTTTGCTCCAATTTTTATTTATTTAATTATTTTACTTTGGAATTCATATGGAAATCAAATTACAAATTTTATTTTATTTTTTATCCCAATTTTTAATTATTTTTTATTGGAATACGTATACTAATCAAATTACTATTTTTTAAATTTTTATTTCGAATTATGTTTATCTAGTGATTTTACGTAGGAATTCGTATCAAAATTAAATTGCTAATTTTATTTTTTATTCTGAATTTCAGCTATTTTTGCATTGTACTTGAGATTGACTCTTATTTCTATATTGTAGTTAACATGGACTCTTTTGTTTAATCTAGATCGTTATAATTTGGACCTACCATAATCAACGGTGTGGATCATTTATAATTTGCGCGGCTAGATTTGGTACATATTGTTCACATATTTGGTATTGATTTATGTCTATATCAAGTTGTTTCATATCTTTTCCTAATTGGGAGTCAATTTTATTGGCCATTCAATTATCCTTGAGATGCTTGTGTGCCACTGCAAATAGACAGGCATTCAAAATTATATATATAAAAACTTTGTAGCCAAAGTACGTCCTGAGGTTCGTCAAAAAATACATCACGGGGAAACTTAATTGATGTTTTGGTAGAAAATTTGCTCCATTTGAGCAAAATTATCTAGCAGGGTGACCTGTGCACGCATTGCATGGCTAGATTTGTTACTTTTTTTGTTTTGTTTTAAGGGGTCCGTTGCGTCTTTAAGGATACAACTTTGGTCGTTTAAACTATCTTATATTTTTGATAATGTCCTTTTAGTGAATACTTGAATGATAATTGAAGCCAAAACAAATCTTCACGAAACACAATTGAATGATAATATCTATTTGAGCCTAATATGTTGCATGATCCTTGAAAAAATAGCTTGGCCCACACCCTATAAGCCTGGCATTGATCCCGAGCAGCTTGCATGTAATTCCATCTCATCAACTCTAATTGATTGTTCACAATTGTATTTTCAAATACAAACACATACGTTTTAATAGGAAAAATTGAAGTTCTTCCCAGATAACTTGGAGTTTCTAGACCCTACTTAGAACAAATTCATCAATTCAATATGTTGCATTGAGACAAATATATATTGATTGATCTGAAAATATTAGCATCAGCTCATCTTTGAATGACACATTGATAGTCAGTAGCCCCTTGTTAGTGCGCACATGGACAATCTTAGAGGTAAATCATCAAATTAAATAGAGATGGAAGGAACTTGCGTGCCTGGATGGGGGATCTACATATCTGAACAAATCATAATAATCCAAGAAGCACTTGACGAAGGAGAAGCGGAGTTTGATTGCATGCTCCATGCATATTCCGTCCAGCGTCTAGACCTTGGGTTGCTACCCCTATTCGGCGTATCTCAAGACGATGGCCACCATGCAGCGCAGCTCTCGGTCGGCCGGTCGACGCTTCTCAACATCACCAACTTGATAGCGCCTCTAACATGGTGGCCCACAAGCTTACGGTGTAAAATGCACTCAGACCTCCACATCGACTTGTCTCCTGTACCAAACCATCATGCAGTCGTATTGTTAATGGCTCTCAAACACAATTTCATCTACGCACGGCGAGCGAAAGGGTAGAATCTGCCATACCCCTTGAGAACAGAAGTTGTAATTGTACTTGAGATGGACTCCTATTTTTATATTATACTTAATATGAACTCTTTCGTTTAATCTAGATCGTTATAATCTGAACCCACCATAATCAACGGTGTAGATATTTCTCTTTTTCCAATGATTAATGTGGGAATTTCTAGCCCTTGAGAGTTCTATCGCTTTAATAATATAATAGAAATAGATAGATAGATAATAAGGTTGCCAAGTTCCTCATAATTCTTTTTTGTCCGACTCGTCTAAGATTAGTCATCAAAATTGAAGCTATATTTGAGCTAGCAAAGATAATCTTGTTACACATTTTTAGTCACTCACATATGGGATTAGTTAGCAGAAAAGGAATCTTGCTACAAGTGTGACTAAGAATCAAACAAAACTTTAAACTTAATCAATTTTTTTTGAAATTTATCTAACTCAGAGTATAGAAAATAAATGTCAAGGTTCTGGAGACCCAAACTATTTTCATCGTTTCTGGTGCACCTAAAACCCGCACACACCCCAGGCGCAGCGCGGCACGTTACGACGGAAAGGACCCACACGGCCGCACCACACCCACCCGACAAGGACGTGCGGTGGAGTGTAACCGACGCTCCGCGCCTCCGTGGCGGCAATGCCCGCGCGACGGCGCGCGTTACTCGACGCGATCTCGTTCGTCGCCCGTGCCGTGCCGCGCGCCCGTGCTGCCGCGCGGGTGAAATGAAAGGACGACACCCCCGACCTGATCGGTGAAGACTGACGACGGTTTGCAGCCAGCCACAGGCGTGGGCTGGTAGCCCAGATAGCTCGAGAGGCTTGGTAGCCCAGTAACACATACCTTTGTGGCGGTCTGGACAAAAAGTGAACCGATTTATGGGCAGTTCCGTAGCAACTATAGCAAATAGATGGGTCGTCTTACAGGAATAACTAGATAGGTGCTGCCTGTTCACTTGGGCTGCTGGGCAGCACAAGTGAACATAACAGGACGGCCATTTCGGAGGCATGGTTAGGAATAGGACAATAAGATGATGCAAAGTCTAGAAATGAATTGTTAGTGATATTCTTTCCATATGTACATTGTACGGTTATGGTAGTTTAGATTATATTTGATCTTGTAAATCTTTTGTAACCATATCAGTTGTAATCCTCCCCGCCAATTACTATCCATAATCCGACAACATATAATGGAAAGGCTAATAGCCTCTTGGCGTGCGGCACATCTTCCTCCCATACTTGTTTACATAGTATCAGCTTTCTCTCAATCCCGGTCGTGCCCTCACTGCCCAACATGCCGCCAACAACCCTAGCTTCCGCCACCTTTGTAACCGACGTCGGCGCCCCGACCGCTCCATCCGCCATGGCACCCGTCTCCTCTGCGGTCAATGTAGCGAGCGCCAAGACCCACATCCCGATTGTTCTTGACCTCAAGGCATCGAACTTCACCAAGTGGCGGACGTTCTTCACCGCCATGCTCGGCAAGTTCGCGCTTCCCCAACACATTGACGACACTCCTCCACGCCCCGCCGCCGCCGTCTGGATTGGGTGAACTGGTTTATGATTGTATTCACCAACCAATTCACCCAGATGGCCTGGCGCCAGTTGGGATCCTGAAGTGCAGCCCGATATGTTTTCGGAATTAGAGAAATCGAAGAGACAACAGTCAAGAGATTCAGGCGATCCACTGGGAAAACAAGGTCAGCCTTGGCTATGGTGGTCATGTGATGAGGACCGGTCGTGGGCCAAGCAAGAGGTGCAACGGAGGTTGCCACGGAAGGAGAATGTGTCGACGAAGAACAGTTTCACATAGATTAAGCTTTTGAGTGAACTAGTTAGTGCATGCAACTCAATATGGTATCAGAGCCAAGAGGTCTTGAGTTCAAGACCCGATTGACGTAATTAAAAAAAAATTACAGCCCACTTTTATTCCACGTCTTAGTCCTGAAGGAGCCTACATGTGAGAGAGAGTGTTGAAGTATAAGTGAATTGTCTGTCTTTTCTCATCAACTTTATCTTTTAGGTGAATTGGTTGGTGCATGCAACTCAATATGAATGTATATTCATGGATGGATCAGAAAAGTTGGCAGTCTAATAGATGGATGATAGGATGATATTACATGAAATTGCGCTGAAGGGTGAAAAGATGAGTTGGCATAAACTTTTGGTGTGAAAAGAACTAGCAATTCTAGTTGTAGTTAGCTAATGACTCAAGCACTTGTAGTAAGAGGTAACAGGTAAGAAGCGAAATTTTACTTGTGAGAGACCTTCGGTGGAAGAAACAATCTAGTAGCTGCAGAGCCATACACTCACCAAGCTTGAATTCCTCCAGCTTTAGGAAATTCCGAGTGATGCGCCCTTCCGTAATAGTTTGTCACCAATTCACCATACCTCATTTTGCTGGGAAATTTTTGTACCAAAGAACCTATTGAGTGGTAATGGTATAAATAACTCACAGGAATACCATTTGTGCTGAAAGGCAGCGACAACGATGCATTGAAAAAGCTGTCACTAAGGGAGAACTAATCGTTGTCTCTTTGTCGAAGTCTTTGGGCTGTTCTTCTGTTTTTGTATTGCTTACTAGATTGTTTAGCCCGCGAAGTTACATGGTTGTTCTTATGACTTGGAATATTATCTTATGAGAGTTGTTTTTTTATGGTTGAGGTCTCTTATCCTTCGAGTTTAAATATGTTGCAGATATTATCTAATGGTTGTGGATTAGCTATAATGAGGACCCCACCAAATCGAGTGCTGGATTTTTTCTCTTTTTGTGTGTGGATTTCTAGGATAATTTTCTTTTTTCTAGAGTTTTTAACCACTCATCATCAGCAGGTTCAGGGTAGATGTTTTCCCCTTTTTATGGCAATGCCTAGATTATTTATCTTTTTTCTAAGAGCTTTTAACCACACACAATCATGTTTTGATTTGAGCCAATGTTTTGATCCTTCATGTTGTGACTTATGTGTGAATTGTGATTTCAGGTCGATTGAACAAGAAGGACAAGGAAAGTTTCATGTGGAAGATGCAATGCCGGACAAGCAATATAGTCTAAGTTACCAAGACTTATTTTGTGCATTGAGTCGTTTCACTATCTTAAGAGTATCGATCGAGTAGACGATTTTCTTTGAATTGTTTTCAGTTGCAAAAGGTAATTTGATTTTTTGTGAAGTATTTGGATCTTGTGGGTTGCGCAAGCTTCTTCTCTCGTCTCTGCTTTCCCCTCTTTTTCCTTGCAAGAGGACATGGGAGAGGTTGTAGAGGAGCTCGCGGAGGAGGCTGTGCAGCCGTCCGAGGCCGTGGTCTTGGAAGAGGTCATGGTCAACCATTTCCTGAGAGCCAGTTTTACCGCAAGAACTGAAGAATCTCAAGTGCAACCGGAACAATTCTCAAAGAAGAAGAACCCCCTACCGCCACCACCTCCTGGTTAGCCCCAAATGAACATGGAGCAAATGATGGTCATACAACTGCAACTTCTTTAGGCGCTTTCTCAAAACCAAGTTAATCAGCCTACACCAGCTCTTGCCCCAGCTTTTCTGCCTCCGTCCAGGCTTGGAGAGTTTATGAGAACCAGGTTGCCAACCTTCGCTAGTTTGTTGATCCACTAGAAGTTGACGATTGGCTAAAGGATGTCGAGAAGAAACTTATTTTGGCTCAATGCATTGATCAAGAAAAGTCCTATATGTTGCTCACCAACTCAAAGGAACTATAGGAACTTGATGGGAAAATTTATGCGTAGCCCATCAGAACGTCTAAGCCATTACTTGGCAGGAGTTTTCTGTTGCTTTCCGCATGGCACAATTCCTATGGGAATGATGGAGATGAAAAAGCGAGAGTTCCACAAGCCACAACAAGGCTATCTCAGTGTGTCAAAATGTCTCAACAAGTTCATACAACTATCGAGGTATGCACCAGAGAATGTGGCAAACGAGGGAGCAAAGATATGGCGCTTCATGGAAGGGCTTGACCCTAGCATTAAGATGCAGCTGTTGTCAGTTGACTACTCCAACTTTTAGCAAATGGTCAACAAGGCCCTCATGCAAGAGGATGCTCAACGTCAGTTGTATAAGTCTCATAAAAGAAAGATGGCTTTTCTGGTGTAGCATGGAGCCAACAATTCTAGGCCTCGCACGAACCAGCTGCTCTTCAACAGGCAGCCGATGGCCAATGCACCCAGAACTCCCATGTCAGAACCTCGTCCGATCATGTAGGGATTCCGCAACAATACTGGTGTTCAACCGCAGCAAAACAAGACTTCAGCAGCAGGAGTCCAGTGCTTTCACTACTATGAAATGAGGCATTATGCTAGCAATTGCCCTCAAAAGTGCCAGAACTTGACTCCAATGCGCTTCAACTTGGGGACTACACCAGCCCGTGCACCAGTTCTAGTACAAGGACGTGGCATCCCTCAGATCCAAGGATGCCACAATCTTTTGGGAGAGGACGTGTTAACCACGTCACCGCAGAGGAAGCCCAGGATGTATCAGATGTAGTTTTGGGTAAGTTCCTTGTTAATTTAGTACCTGCATCAGCATTGTTTGACTCTAGAGCTTCACATTCTTTTATTTCGAAGAGTTTTTGTTGAAAATCATTGTTGTGATATTTTTGAACTTAAGAACCCTATGATAGTCCAATCACTGGGAAAGGAAATGAGGACTAATACAGTATGCCCGGGAGTATCTATAGATATAAATGGGGTTAGATTCCTAGCAAACCTTATTTTACTGGATTCCAAAGGCATTGATGTAATACTTTGCATGGATTGGTTAACCAATTTTAAGGGACATATTGGTTGTGCCAACAGAGCCATCACCCTAACCAATGCCGAAGGTATTCGAGTGGAGTTTGTGTCCAACAAACCATCATTGAAGATTTGTATTCTAAACATCCTGAAAGGTAGATCTTTAGAAAGTTTGCCAGTAGTGCGGGAATACCCAGATGTGTTTCCTAATGAACTACCTGGAATGCTACCAGACCGAGATATTGAGTTCATCATTGACTTGGTACCTGGTACAGCTGTAATACTCCATATTCATCTAGTAAAGATTTCAGTTCGAATTCAAATTTTAAAGGAATATCTCCGACGTTTAGTTTGTTCTTCCAGTGTTGGGCCTGGGCCGTTGGCCAGCAGGCCCAAGAGGAGGGCCTTGTGGGCAAAGAGGGGGCAGCCTTGAAGCCCATGGGGGGAGGCAACCGTGGGGCCCAAAGGGCCCATAAGGTGGCCGGCCAAGGGGAGGGGGCATTAACCCTAGCACCCCCCCACTTCCCCCACCTCCCACCTCCTCCCCCTTGTGGCCGCCACCCCCACTCCCCTTTTGGCCTCCTCCCCTGCGCAAAGCCCCTCCCCAATCTCCCCTCCCTGGTTACCTCCTCCCTTGCTCCCCTCCCTAGCACCTCCCCTAGTCCCCCCATTGCTGCCGGCCAAGGGAAGAAGAAGGGGTCTCCCTTGGGTGGCCGGCCAAGAAGGAAGAGAAGAGGGAAGGGAGAGGGGAGAAGAGAAGGAAGGGGGATCACCAACAGGAGCTCGCGATCTCCAGCTGCACCAAGGGTAATTAACGTCGTTTGTTGTTGTGTGATTAGTCGTTGTAGCGGAACCGGTTAGTTTTGGCTAGTTTGAAGTCTGTCTGTTAAAGTTGCAGTTATGTCCAGATTATTTTGTGGCCAGTTTCGTATGTTTATAGGCCGAATTAGGAGTTTTATCTCCTAGATTTATGTAGGTCTTGTTATTAGCTTTCAATGGCCGCCAAGAACGCCCAAATCCGATTAACGGTTAGAAAGTTATGAATTGTTTAGTGCCGCTGTCTGGTTAATCCGTCAACAACCTGACAGTCTGTAGAAAACTGAGTTAATCCATTAGTTAAAGACGAAATCAGAGGATCTCAATATAACGAAAATTGTAGGTAATTTTCATACCTTTTCAGAGAGATAAAGAACTCAAGATTTGGACTTTCGTAGCAAACATTATGGTGGTTTTAGCGCACTGTCCAGAGAACCCGACGTGATAAATGATGTTCTGTAGATTGGCTTGGTAGGGGTAGTAAATGGAAGAATCTGAAAAGCTCCCCAACTAAGTTTATTTAGGTAATTTAATTACCTTTTCATAAAGTATTAGATCATCTTATTTGGACTCCTGAGAAGAAAGTTATGTATTTTAGAAGTTGACTGTCCGCAGTGAGCACCAAATCGATCGTTAGAAATTAGAAGATTGGAAACGCTTGGGAGATTAGCGAGTTCAATTGTGTTGTTACTTATGATTTTGGTACAGTATGTTGGTCTTAGATTGGGGTTATCTTTATGTTCAGGTGGGAGTGTGATCCCAGGGGCAGCACCCTCTTCGCGTCCGCCGTTCTCGCACGGTTGAGGCAAGTATTCGGGTTATAGCGTATTTATGTTTGCATGCTGAGATTGGATTGTGTCTTGCTCGTAATAGCTATGCATAGATGTTAATGAGATGAGCTTCCATCTATCTTGATGACTGCAAGTTATGTTTAAAGTTTCCCTCGTATGTTGTTAATGCTTACATGTTATTGTGTACACGTTGAATTCTTATGCATGAAAGATGTTGTCATAGTGCTTATGCATGTTTTGAGCATGTTTGAGACTTGGTTATGTAATGACCAAGTATAAACAGTTGAGGTCCCCGTCATGCAAGGACGAGCTTGAGGTCCCCACATTCATGGAGTGTGGGCAATGAGTAAAGAGGTCCCCATCATTATGATGATGGGCAAAGGTCCCTATACATGTGGTGTATAGGCTCTTGGTCCCTGTGCTAGAGGGCTCAGGCAAGGGTATACATCGACGGATGTATACCCCGCATTACCGGTAAAATGCGAAAAGAGATAAAGTTCAAAGAGGTGTATTGCATTGTCGCATTCCATTAGTATGAAAGCTATGATCAGTGTGTTGTTGTTGTGGATTATTGATGCTATGATTATGTGCTTGTTTTAGCCTTGTTGATACTTGCTGAGTCTTTGGGCTCACTCTTGCTTTGATTGTTTTAGGTACAACTTGCAGGAACGACATGCATGGGAGGGAGTAGATTTTGGATGCACTCACTACCTCACAACCTTAAAGTGATTGCCTTTTAGTTTCATTTCAGGAATAAGTAACCTGCTTGAGAATCACACATGGATGGTTTTGGTTTGGGTATCAGATTAATTGTAATAAGGAGAATTGCAATACTTGATTATGTTCATTCGATTATCTTGCATGCTTGTGTGAACTTTATTATGAGGATACTGATAAATGCCATGATTAATTGTTGGAACCTCGATATAGATGACTATACAAAGGAGGTTCTGCCAAAAATTTGTAAATTGTTCTAGTTTAATTTAATTCCAGTAGCATTCCAGGCTTATTGTGAGTTGGGGTGTTACAACAACTCCTATATCCAAGAGACCTTAGCGATTACCAGCAAATGAGCTAGTTGAGATAAAGAAGCAGATTGAAGAGTTACTAGAAAAAGGTTTTATTCGACCCAGTTCATCACCTTAGGGAGCACAATAATCTTTGTGAAGAAAAAGGATGACAACTTAAGGATGTGCGTGGATTATAGTCCGTGAATGAAGTCACAATCAAGAACAAGTATTATTTGCCTAGAATTGATGGCTTGTTTGATCAGTTAGAGAGAGCAAGTGTTTTCTCCAAAATTGATCTACACTCTAGATATCATCAGCTGAAGATAAGGTCGTCAGATATTCCAAGGACTACGTTCACCACTTGTTATGGTCTTTATGAATGTACAATGATGTCATTTGACCTAATAAATGCATTGACTTACTTCATGAACTTGATGAACATGGTGTTTATGGAATACCTGGATAAGTTTGTAGTGGTATTCATAGATGACATTCTTATTTACTCTCAAAATAAGAATGAGCATGAGAAACGTCTGAGGTTAGTTCTATAGAAATTCAGAGAGCATCAATTGTATGTTAAATTCAGTAAGTGTGAGTTTTTGTTGAATGAAGTTGCTTCTTGGGGTATGTAATTTCTGCTGGAGGAGTAGCAGTGGATCCAGGAAAGGTTAGGGATGTACTTAACTGGAGGCAACTCAAGTTAGTTTCAGAAGTAAGATGTTTTCTTGGTTTAGCCGGTTATTACCGTCATTTTATTGAAGACTTTTCGAAGATTACCAAACCCCTTACTGAATTGCTCAAGAAAGAAAAGAAGTTTGAATGGACCTTTGTTTGTGAGCAGAGTTTTCAAGAGCTGAAGAAGAGGTTAACTACTGCGCCAGTGTTGATTTTGCCAAACATTCGGAAAAACTTTTGAGATTTTCTGCGATGCAACAAAACAAGGTCTCGGTTGTGTATTAATGCAAGAAGGCAAGGTTGTAGCCTTTGCTTCAAGACAACTATGTCCGCATGAGCAGCACTACCTAACCCATGATATAGAGTTAGCCGTAGTTGTGCATGCTCTAAAGATTTGGAGGCATTACCTTATTGGTAATCGTTGTGAGATCTTTACCGACCATAAGAGTCTCAAATACATTTTCACTTAGGCAGATCTCAACTTAAGGCACAGAAGGTGGTTAGAGTTAATCAAAGATTATGATGTTGGAATACACTATCATCCAGGTAAAGCTAATGTAGTAGCTAATGCTTTAAGCAGAAAAGCTATTGCAATAATGTCATGATTAAGTAAAACCGGCCTGCTTTGCATGAGGAATTTTAGCGACTCAACCTGGAATTAGTTGTTGGGGGGATGTGTGAGTATCGTTGAGGTCCAACCAACTTTAGAAGATCAGATCAGGGAAGCTCAGAAGGAAGACCCGGATGTCAAGGAAATCAAGGATAACATGAGAAAAGGCAAAGTACCAGGATTCTCAGAAGATGAGAGAGGCATTATTTGGTTCGGAAAAGAATCTTTGTACCAAATCTGAAGTAAATTAAAAGTGTGATTTTAAAGGAAGCCCATGAATCTCATATTTGATTCATCCAGGAAGTACGAAGATGTATTAAGATCTTTGCGAGAGATATTGGTGGTCAAGCATGAGAAGACAAATTGCTGAATATGTATCATTTTGTGATGTGTGTCAGCGGGTTAAAGCTAAACATCAGAGACCTGCTGGATTACTGCAACCTTTAAATGTACCTAAATGGAAATGAAAAGAAATTAGAATGGACTTTATCACTAGTCTACCAAGAACAAAATTTGGTTATGATTCTATTTAGGTTGTTGTGGATCGGTTGTCAAAAGTTACACGTTTTATTGCAGTAAAGACTACCTACTCGGGAGATTGACTCGAGGAGTTGTATATGACAAGAATTGTATGTCTGCATGGGGTACCAAAGACGATTGTATTAGATCGAGGATCCCAGTTCACCTCAAGATTCTGGCAAAAAATGCAGGGAATTTTGGGCACCAACTTAAATTTCAGTACAGCTTACCATCCACAGACAGATGAACAGACTGAAAGGGTGAATCAAATTCTTGAAGATATGTTAAGAGCTTGTGCTTTAACCAATAGTACAAGTTGGGATGTAAGTTTGTCGTATGCGGTATTTTCTTATAACAATAGTGTAGGGATACGGGTAGGCTACGCTAGCAACAATTCAAAATTTCTACTACGTAAACCAGGATGCCAAGCAAGTTAGATGATTACAGATCATTACCACCAGACGCGCAGTGCAGCGAAAGAAGAGTTAGAGCAGCCTGGTCCAACGAAGAGCGCGTCGATGAAGTGGTCGTAGTCGATCGCCCAACGTCCTCGTAAACGATCATCTCCTCCAGCAACCTCCAACGTTCCTAGTGAAGATCACAGATCGTCTTCAGCGCAACAGCAACCGTAGTAGTGCCTCTATGGTAACCACACGTCCAGAGAAGGAACAGCCGTGCACTGTATGCTAGCACCAAGTTGCATAGCAGAGCTCTCAGGAAGATGGCGGCTAGGGTTTCGGTGGAACAACTCATATGTGTCACCTCCCCATGATAGCCTCAAGCATCTCCTTATATAGTGCCCTGTATCGGATCCTATCCGAACACGTTCGACGAATCGTATTCGTATTGGTTTGTTCCAACTCGTTAAGTGTGTGACCCGTTAGGTTTATGTGTAATCGGTTGTGACTCATAAATCCTTTCCGACCACGAGTCATAGTGGTACCTAGCAGGACATAACGATTCCCGAATACACACAAATTATATCGGACGAACCTTAATGCAATATGATCTACGACCAGGTCCTCATCACTTACGACCAGGTCCTATCTCTATACGACCAGTTCACACTCGGTCACGACCAGTTCGTAAATCCTTACGACCAGGTTTTGACCACTCTGTGATTTCGTTCGACTAGTCTACGACTAGCTCGCATCTCCATACGACTAGTCTGTAATTGATCGAACTAAGTGACATACTCTAGTATTCTCCCTTTACCTCACGATATCTGTTTGAACTCCAGGTGAGATATTATGTCATCCATGGACTGTTCAATACTTTCTCGATCGAGTTGTTGGATAACCTTATGTGGTCGAACACTTCGACCATTAGTGGCATGGTCATGCACTTTCTTTATTCGACCACTTCGAGAGGCCTAGAGACATCTCTCCCATTATATTAGGAGGGGCAAATCCCATATCTGACCAGTCACATCCCTCTGTATGTTTCATAGTATACCTGAAAGCTACCTTTATAACTACCCAGTTACAAGTAGCGTTTGGCAATCCCTAAGAGTGCTATTACACATGTAGGAAACCATGCTGATCTTAGGTCTAAGGATTATACATCATCATTGCTTGAGACCAACTAATGACACATAGAATCATAACAATCTCAATAGTATCTCAAGGTGGGTTAATCCAACCCATGTTCTCTAACATGCGTTCACATTATTGATTTGATGTCCCTATATCCATGACCGGTGAAACATGGTCATCAATCAATACATGTGTTGGTCGTAGAGTCATTGGTGTTTCGACCAGTGACATTCGACAAGGGATACTTTCAGATCGACATCATATAAGTTAAAGAGTTTCACCAACAAGTCACACACTTGTTGATCTTCAGAACTAACAATTCATTCAAGGAATAGAATAACATTTATTTAATAACTCATAAACATAGATGTGATACAATCATCTCTATGATTGTCTCTAGGGCATATCATCAACAAATAGTTATTAGTCAAGCTTGCCAATGTCGCCTTTTGAAGCACTATATGGAAGAAAGTCCAGAACTCCTTTGTATTGGAATAAAATGGGAGAACGACAAGTATTTAGACTAGATATTTTGAAGGAGGCCGAAGAGCAGGTGCAGAGAATTCGAGAAAATATGAAAACAACTCAAACCAAATAGAAGAGTTATGCTGATAACCGCTGACGAGATCTAACCTTTGCACCTGAAGATTATGTGTACTTGAAGGTTTCACCTCTCAAGGGAATGCATCGTTTCAGAGTGAGTGAAAAACTTGCACCAAGATACATTGGACCTTTTCCAGTGCTAGTCAGAAGAGGAGAAGTCGCTTACAAGTTGAAGCTTCCACCTCAGTTATCAGATGTGCATGATGTCTTTTATGTGTCTCAGTTGAAGAAGTGCCTCAGAGTTCCTGAAGAACAGATGCCGCTAGAGGAAGTCGAGTTGAAGGATGATCTCACCTACCAAGAGTACCCTATCAGAATTCCCGAAGGAGCGAAACGTTATACCAGAAGCAAGACTATCAAATTCTGCAAGGTGTAGTGGAGGAATTATTCAGAGAAAGAAGCAACTTAGGAGCATGAAGAGGATTTGAGAGCAGAGTACCCCAATCTTTTTCCCGGTCCATTCGAATCTCGGAGTCGAGATTCCTTCTAAGGGGCAGGTTTGTTACATCCCAAATTTTGACCATTTTCAAATATTTATTTAAAATAAATTAATTCAAATATTTGTATTTTAATTGGAGTTTTTGCATTTATTTAAATTCCAAATCCAAAATTCAAATCCATTTTGACCGTCTCAATTCGAAACTCATCACCAAATTCCAAATTCAAATTTTGTAATTTGAATTTTCCACGAAACTTCTTTTTTCCTTATGTTATCTTTTCTTTCTTTCTTCTTTTTTCTTTCTTTTCCCCTGGCTCTGCTCTGTTTCCGACCGCGCTACCACTAGCTTTTTGACCATGCCATGCGCACCCGAGCTGCGCCTGTGCTTTGCCCGAGCCGCGCCCATGCCCTACTCCCGCGCCGCCCGCGCCTTATGACATGTATCGCGCAACTCGCGCTGTGCACCTTGCCCACGCCTCCAATCGCACCGCAACCGCGTCCGCTCAGTCCGGGACGTCACTTTTAAATTGAGCATCCTAACCTTCCTTCACCCCCCTTCACACTCTTCTCAACTCCCTGAGCTCACCTGAGCACCGCCGCCGCCGCATGAGCATCCTGCCCGTCACCGGCCGCCCCCCCATTTTGTGTTTCATCACTCTGATGAGGTTTTTGCCCACCAAACCACATCACGTAGTATTCCTGAGCTCCAATAGTGTTTCCCATCTATCAATTTCACGTTTGTCACAGCACGTCGTCGGAATTTCACCGTCTTCCTTCTCAAGGCCAAATCATCCCCGTCGCTCAATCTCCTTCTCCAGTGAGTTTCTCACCTAGTGGACCACGTCATCACATGTTCTCGGTGATTTCCTACCCATCCCCCACCTCAATTCAACCAATTGCTCACCGTGGACTGTCGCCGCCGTTGCCACCTTCTCTCCGCCGCCGGCCATCATGAAGCCACCATCTCGGCCACTCTCTGGCCACCTTGACCCACCCTGCGGCTTCCCAAAGTCTGGGCGCAGCCCATGCGCATGCCACCGGCCACCCTACACCACCCCATGGCCGGCGCCGTGCGCAACCCGTGCGCCACCGCCGCCGCTGCCTCGGGCTGTGTCTAGCGTCACCGCCACCACCTGTGCGTAGGGGACCTCGTTGAGATTCCATTTTGACCGTTGGCCAGCCACCCCACACCGCCACCCGTCGGCACCGCTACTCTCCAGTGTGCTAGCGAGCTCCTCTATTTTCTGCTTGTGCTCTTTGTGTGTTGCTTCCTTGTGTCTCTAGCAGATAGGTCCCACTTGTCATTCACACTTTTTATCTCTCTTTCAGTCACTAGCAAATGGGACTTATTATGTCATACAATTTCTTGGTATAGTAAATTCAGAATGGCATTTTCCAAGAATACTCCTTCTATATCAATTTTTAGGATTTTTTCTAGAAAATCTTTCGGGTGTTCGTTCTCTTACGTACGAACTCCGAATAAATCGATTCTTGCTCCTAAATTCATCTATATTCTTAATCTCTCTATTGGTACTAATTTTATTTGTTTTTCTGTTATTTATTTTGCCTCATTTTGCGCGCGTAGAGCTCGACACGCTGAAGCCAGTTTGGACCAACCGGACGCGTTAACCTCCAACTTCGACGAAGGCGAGTCTCCTTTGAACATTCTGTACCTGTGATTTTTAAATATTGCTTTCAATTTTAAAGTATTACGCATTGCTATTTCACATAACTTGTTTTGTTAGACCTAAAATTTTGTTAATGTCTTCCTTTTATAATTGTTATCATATACATTTGTAACCCTAGTGTAGTAATTCCGCAATATTGATTACAATATTATGGAATATTTAAACATGGTAGAATTGCTTAGACATACTTTTTGGTCTTGATCCACCTTTAGGGAAAAAACCATCATTACCCTTTATGCTATATTGGGAAAATGTTTGACATTAGGTAATGCTAGTATTTGAAAAAAAATGGTGGAAAATTATTTCAGACTAGTGCGAGTGGTATGAGTTTTGATTGTCTCGCCCTGTTCGATTAAGGACTGACACTTGTGTCTATTCAAACCGAGCAATACCATACAACCACATGTCCTAAATGGGAAGGATCTGGTTGATTAATTTACTAAGTCCAGACATCTAGCCCGTAGGCTATAGATGGTAGGAGTTACCTGAGAAGTGCAAATGATGGTAATTGACGTCCAAGTTTGGGCAGGTTATCCCCCACAACGGTGAGCTTCAGTTCGATAGTAAATGACGTCTATGACTTGGGATTAAGCTCATCGGGCAGGCTAATGTTAGGATAAAGTATTGTAAAAGCTCTGTGATAATCGCTTAGTCATACGCCTATGGAAGCGTGTCTTGGCCAACATTATAAGTCGATTGTCTCGTATGGGTCAAGCTGTACAACCTCTGCAGAGTGTAAAACTATTCGAATAGTCATGCCCACGGTCAAGGGCAGGCAAGGTGCGTACTCACATGGTAGATTTTAGTTTTGTTTTCAAAGAAATATTTTGGGAATTTGGGAGTAGTTGGAACTCTTGGATTGTTGTTCTAGTAGTTAGAGTCAGTTTGGTAGCTAGAGCTCAACTCATAAAAACTTGGCAGTTAGAGCCTCTATTCTAGTGACTGGTAGCTAGAACCTTCACTACTGAGTCAATTAATTTATTTATTGAAACTACGTTTGTCAAATATGCTTTATGTAAAATGTTTAAACATAAAATATTGCTTTGTGCAAAAGAACCCTATAAGCCCATTGTTAAAGCTATGCATATGCTTATTTTCCCAAAACTCGTGGAGTACTTTATGTACTCACATGCTACACTCAAAACAAATCTCAAAAGTCTTGAATGATGCCGAGGATGACTACGACTTCTACGCCTGTGGGTTTGACAAAGGACACTTGGAGTCCTAGGCTACGCTCTCCAGTCGAATGCCAGTGGATAATTTGATGGGTCACCACTCAAAGTTTATCATTTGTTGTTTTTGCTGCTGTAAGACTCTAGGTCTTTTGACATCTTTTGTAATAAGTGGCTTTAAGGCTGATACTTTGTTATTACTTTTATGTTAAACATGATTCGAACATGTTATCGATGCTGTTTCCACTGTGTGCACTAGCTACTAATCTGGGACTGGTGCAAAAATACTCAGAGGGCTTGAATTCAGAAATCTGGTACCGACAATCATCCTCTGTGCGTTGTCTTCTTCGCATCAGACTCTACCATGACCTTTGTCGGAGCGATTCTCTGTAAGTCGCAGTGATATCATTTGATATGGCTAGATCTTGCTTCCTAGATATTTTTATATGATGATGTTGATGCCTACTCTGTTAGCGGCGTTCTTGTTCTAGGCTTTACCTTGTTAGTGCATATATATGAGATAGATATATTTGAGTTGATGATCATGTTACTGTTTATAGTCCCAAATATACCTAGTATATATACTGTCGTTGGTTCAATTATTATTTTAGAAATTATAATAATCACAAAAGTGTGCATATACCTAACAATCCAAAAACATGATAGGCAGTTTTTGATGGCTGGTTTTGCCGAGGCAATGAAACTGGAGAAATTCACTAGCGTGAATTTCAAGAGATTGCAGACATGGGTCCAATTGTGGCTCTTGGCTATGAATGTATTTTGGGTCGTGATACCAGGTCCTACAGGACCTTGTACTATTGAACAACAAACATAGTACGACACAGCTACAACAATATTTTGTCAGGTGCATTCTAAGTGTGTTGTCTGACCAGCTTTGTGATGTGTATATGCACATGAAGAACGCTACGGATCTGTGGCATGCACTCAAACACAAGTTTACTGCCTCAGATATTGGACATGAATTGTATGCCATGGGGAGATATCATGATTACAAAATGGTTGATAACCGTTCTATAGTCGAGCAGGCTTATGAACTATAATTTGTTGTAAGGGAACTCGCATACCTTTGTTGTCAATTGCCTGAGAAAGTTGTGGCTAGGGGCATTATTGCCAAATTACCTCTAAATTAGAGGAATTTTACCACATATCTAAAATACAAGAGGAAAAATATTTCCGTCGAGAATCTGGTTGCTAGTCTTGATGTTGAAGAAAAGACTCGGACAAAGGACGTGACACCAATAGTGAAAGAGGAACAGTCTAAAGCGAACATCATGCAACATATTGACAAAGGGAAAGGCAAGGTTATTTCGATCACCAACTGCAAAAGGACCAACAACAGTAAGAAGAAAGTGAATATGAAGGATATTACTTGCTTTGTTTGTGGCGAGACTGGTCATTGGGCCAAGAAATGCCACAAACGGATGCGCAAGAAAAATCATCCAGTGCAGAAGAAGTCTGCTAGTGTGATTATTGACGAGACCAAAGTATCTAGGTATGGTAATTTACCTAGTGTCTTTTTAGCATGTCAATCTACTAATTGAAGGATTGATACTGGGGCTAATATTCATGTATGCGCTTATGAATCTATGTTTTATTCTTACCAGGTCGCACGAGGTTCTTTTGTTCCAATGGGGAATGGGTCATATGCTTTTGTTCTTGGTGTTGGCACGGTAGATCTGAAGTTCACTTCGGGAAAAATCGTGCGCTTGAAGAACATGCAGTATGCCCCTACAATTAATAAGAATCTCGTCAGTGGTTTCCTTCTATGTCGAGATGGGTTCAAGTTGGTATTCGAGTCGAATAAAGTAGTCGTGTTAAAATTTGGACTCTTTATTGGAAAAAGCTATGAGTGCGGAGGCTTGTTCCATTTTTTTCTTTTAAAATTTTGTAATAAGGTTGTGAACCATATTTATGACTCTATGAATGGTGGTAAGGCCAATGTGCCGCACTCACATTTATGTCATATAAATTTTAGTTGTATGTCTCAGCTTTCGAGTTTAAATTTAATTCCAAACTTTTCCATAGTCAAAGGTTCCAAATGCCAAATTTGTGTGCAAGCGAGGCAACCTCGAAAGCCTCACAAGGCTGTGGAGGAAAGAAATTCGGCAAAATTAGAACTCATACATTCAGACTTGTGTGAGATGAATGGTATATTGACAAAAGAAGGGAAATGATATTTTATGACTTTAATTGATAATGCCACTAGATATTGCTATGTGTATTTTTTGAAAACAAAGGATGAGACATTAGACTACTTTAAAACCTATAAAGCTAAGGTTGAGAATCAATTAGACCGAAAGATTAAAAGAATTAGGTTCGATCGTGGTGGAAAGTATTTTTCTAATGAGTTCAATCAGTTTTGTGTGGAACATAGTATTATTCATGAAAGAACACCTCCTATTCGCCCCAATCCAATGGGGTTACTGAAAGAAAGAACCGCACCTTAACTGACTTGGTGAATGCCATGTTAGATACTACTGGTATGTCTAGGACATGGTAGGGGAGGTTGTGTTGACCGCGTGTCGTGTCCTAAATAGAGTCCCCACTAAAAATAGTGAGGTAACTCCGTACGAAGGTTAGGAAGAGAGAAAGCCATCACTCTCATATTTACATACTTGGGGTGCTTGGCAAAAGTCAATGTTGCAATAACTAAAAAGTGCAAACTTAGGCATAAAATTGTGGATTGTATCTGCCTAGGATATACTCATCATATTACAGGTTATAGGTTTTTAGTAGTTCAATCCGGAATATCTGACATGCCAATCAATATGATAATAGAATCCCGAGATGCTATTTTCTTTGAAAATATATTTTCTATGAAGAACTCACATAGCTCTTCTAGTCAAACAAATGATTTAACTCCTGAACCTACCGCTCCAATTGAGTATATTGAACACACACACGAATACGTACATGAGAAGGATGACAATGTTGTAGGTCCTTGAAGGAGCAAGAGACAAAAAATGGCAAAAATTTTTGGTGATGACTTCACTATGTTTCTTGTGGATGATGTTCCTAAATCTATTTTAGAGGCATATGCATCTCCTGATGCAGAGTACAAGAAAGATGCGGTTCATAGTGAAATGGATTCCATTATCGTTAACGAAATTTGGGAAGTCACCAATCATCCATTTAGTTGCAAGCTAGTTGGATGCAAGTGGGTGTTCAAGAAGAAGCTTAGGCCTAATGGTACAATCGAAAAGTACAAGGCTTAGCTTATGGCTAAAGGTTATACTCCAAAAGAAGGTGAGGATTTCTTTGATACTTACTCACATGTTGCCAGATTAACCACTATTTGAGTACTACTATCTTTGACTGCCTCACATGGTCATATTTTCCATCAAATGGACGTAAAGGCAGCTTTTCTAAATGAAGAGTTGGATGAGAAAATTTACATGAATTAGCTTGATGGATTTGTAGTACCTAGACAAGAGGGCAAGGTCTGTAAGTTATTGAAATCTTTATACGGCCTCAAACAAACACCTAAGTAATGGCATGAGAAGTTCGATAGAACTTTGACATCTGCGGGGTTTACAGTGAATGAGGCAGATAAATATGTATACTATCGCAATGGTGGGGGCAAAGGAGTAATTTTGTGTTTGTATGTTGATAATATACTTATTTTTGGGACAAACATTGATGTAATTAACGAGGTTAAGTTATTTTTATCCCAAAATTTTGACATGAAAGATTTGGGAGAGGCTGATGTTATTTTAAACATCAAGTTGACCAAGGAAGAGAATGAGATTACCTTACTGCAATCTCATTATGTGGAAAAATTCTTGAGCCGTTTTGGCTATATGGAAAGCAAGCCCTCTCCAACACCCTATGATCCGAGTCTAATACTTCAAAAGAATCAAAGAGTAGGAAAGGATCAATTGAGATACTCTCAGATTATTGGTTTACTCATGTACTTGGCTAGTGCTTCTCGTCCTGACATCTCTTTTGCTGTAAGCAAATCGAGCTGGCTTACTGCTAATCCGGGAGATGATCATTGGCATGCACTTGGGTGGGTTATATGCTATTTGAAAGGTACAATGAGTTACGAAATTCACTATACTGGGTATCCTGGTGTTCTTGAGGGATATAGTAATTCTAATTGGATTTTTGATATTGATGAGATAAAGGCTATGAGTGGATATGTATTCACTCTAGGCGGTGCTGCTGTCTCATGGAGGTCTTGCAAATAAACCATACTGACAAAGTCAACCATGGATGCATAACTCACAGCATTAGACACAACCACAGTTGAGGCAGAATGGCTGTAAGAACTCTTGATGGATTTTCGAGTGGTTGAAAAACTATTTCTAGATATCCTTATGTACTGTGGTAACCAAACAGTTATCATAAAAGTGACAAGTGCAAAGGATAATATAAAATCCTCAAGACATGTGAAAAGGCGGTTGAAGTCTGTTAGAAAATTGAGAAATTCTAGAGTGATAGCTGTGGATTATATCCAAACAGCTAAAAATCTGGCAGATCCCTTTATAAAGGGACTATCACGGAATGTGATTGAAATTGCATCGAATGAGATGGGAATGAGACCCACGTGAGTTACACATAGTGGTAACCCAAACCTATGTGATCGGAGATTCTGTGAAATAGGTATTGGGAAAAATAAACTATTTGGGTAATAATAGAGTACATTCTTACTTTATATCTCACTCTGTTGGAGATGCAGTACTCTAATTACTGTAAGGCAGGATGACTTTGTTTTGATGTGTTCTGAGGCTTAACAGCAAAATACCATCCTACATGGTATTCTTGTAAGAACACACCTATATGAGTCCGACTGTTGGTCGCAGTCCATGAGATATGGGTGATCTCTAAGAAGCTTATGAAGAGACACAGGAGTATGACCAATATGCTCCACCCGAGGAGTAGCCTTTCGGCGGCCAAGTGTCAGCAAAGGCCTTAGGTGAAATTTGTCCACACAAAATTGCCAATTCAAGGCTTAGTCCATTGTGTAGTTATGGGCGAGTATAGCTTCAGGTTCTAGGTGAATGTTCAACCTTAATCGGTCTCCACCGAAAAACTGGTATATCAACAACTTTGAAATTATAGGCAAATTCATAGTGTTTTTGGGATCTGATGGGGGATTGTCGGAGTTTATGGGCTTGGCCCACATATAATTCTAATAAATTATAGGAAAATCCCAAAGGCCCACTCATGCGTGGTGGAAGGTGGGAAGTTTAGTACTATATTGCTTGTCTAGGTGGGAGGATACCAATATATAAGGTGGATGTGATCTTACCTAGTTGAAGCAAGCAAAAGAAGAACACACGCGTGCGCTCGCTTGCCTCGCCACGCCATCGCCCGCCCCCATGCGACGTCCGCGTGAATGGCCTAGCGATTTCGTGTTTTGTTGGCTGTTGAGTTGCTACTTCTTTTTGCTCCTCAAAACCACGCATACGAATTTGAAATTGAAAGTTTGAATTACACTATTTCAATGGGGCTTTGTGGTACACATTAACTGTGTTTAAAATAGAGTAATGACATTAGTTTATTTTGGCTAATTGTTGGTTCTATATGAGAGAGAGAAGTCTCATCTCAGATTGAAGAACAGAGAGAGATCAATACCGTTCTGTTACCCTATTTCTCTGTGTTGCATAACCTCAGCTTCTCCATTCCTTCTTCGGCATGCACCGACGTGGAGAGAGCAGTATCTTCGAAGCCGGCGTCCCTCGTGATCCTACACGGATTGGGCGTGGGTTGGAGCGAGTCAACCAGGACCTGCCCCATGTAGTCCATGTCTCCCAATGTGGATATCCTGCCAATCCATTGGCTGAAGCCCCACATGAAGCTTTAGTCCATTGGTTCTTATGGATATACCCTGTCATCTGCTCCTTTGGTTCCATCTTTCCCCTCCTTTTGTTCAGAAATGAACCCAACGCACATGACTACATCGACAACCGGCGCCACATCCCCTACCTCGATGGCGCCCAGCCACATGCCCTCCCCGCCGGCTAGGGGTGCAAACGGAGCGGATACGGTCAGATATCGTTCATCCCGTATCCTTTTCCATATTTTTTCTCGGATTCAAAATCAGACACGGACAATGCCGGATACGAATACGAATGTGGATAGTCTCGAACACGAATACGGAGCGAATACATGTCAAACCGAATACGGATTGTCTCGGTCACGGATACTTATTCGGATATTGTGTGAAAACATAAACCATATATATCGCACAAATAAATATCAATCAATCATACTACATGTCCAAAATACAACTAGATTAGTAGTTTAACAAACAAAATTAAATATATCACACGATAACATAGGCTATTTAAGCAAGTATGTGGAGACTATACTATGCCCCATGTCTGTGACCCCCCTCAAGGTGTCAAGGGAACTACAGTCGAGGGCAGAGGAACTAAAACGACATAGTATTGCCTTAACTAGAATCTATCTTCTCATCTTTCAGCGTAGAGCATATAGCCATATAGGATAGAAAGAGGCCAATTGATCAATGAAACATAAGCTAAGCTACAAGAGCATACCTTTGATAATGTCATCAGTTGGGTGGGCCTCTACTACATCACACAACTTCCCAACAATATAAGAAGCCAAATATTTCCCATCTGCTATTCCATACTCTCCCAATACCCAGCATATTATCTGAAAGTAAGACGAAACAATATAGTTTAACCCAAAAAACTTGCTATGTGATAGGAATGAAAGAGGAAACATGTAACTACCTACAAAAACAAAGAAGGAAGATTTCGCTCCCCCACAATCCGAAAATGGGAATCTACCTGTTTAAGAAAAGAGAAAATGAGTTATACTAATAGATCAAGTAGTGAGAAAGTTAAAAATAAAGAATCAAGCACCCGATCAAGTAGTGAGAAACAAATTAATATTTGGTTTCATAGAAACATGTTCGGTAGTGAGTAGCTATTTCACGTTTGTACTCTATAAGATAATTCTTGCAGGTTGAAGTAGACAAAGAGCCACAACAAGCTTGAAGGAAATTTGATAAAAGCAATCACCATGGGAGCCAAAGCTTTGTATTTGCACAAGAAGCAAATGTTAGTTGCTTAATATGAACATCAAGCATAAACTGTATTTACAGCAGTACCAGTACCACTATGAACATCACATCATCACATCCTATAGAATGGCATAACCAAACTCCAGCATACATTGCTATAAACTCCAACCTATAGAACGACATCATCAAACTCCACCATAAAGGACCAAAGGCTACAAAATCTTATGCATCAATTCAGAAAAGAAAAGCATATTGGTCTCGACATGCATCATAATCCGCCGATTTGACGCGGTTGGGCAAGATTAACAGCGCAAAGTTATAGCAGAAAGAATCAGATCGGTGATACAGCAAGCAAGAATAATAGATCGAATTCTTGGATGGGATATTAGAGGAGGGAGTCGAAGAGATGGAGAAGGGGAGCAGTAGGGGACTCACTTCTTGAACATGGTGCGGAGATTTTCTTCTGCCTTTCCTCGTCTCCCCTTGCCCGGCGTGGGAAGGAAGCGGAGGAGAGAATAGGGGAACCTAACCAAAGTGATGCCTGGCCTAAGGACTAAGGACTAAGGAGGATCCGAAGGACGCAGCGGCCAGCGCGGGGAGGGCGTGGGTGGGGGGAGGCAGAGATGAGGAGGAAGGTGAGGGAGGGAGGGGAGGCGGCAACAGCTACGAGGGAGGAGGGAGGCGGCGGCGGCAGCGACGAGGGAGGTGAAGGGGGAGGGCACTAGTGGGGGACCAGGGGAGGGGTAGATGAGGCGGGGGGCAAGGGGAGGCGGCGGCGGCGAGGGAGGAGGAGCGGCGGCGGCGGCGACACAGTGAGGGTTAGGGGGCCAGACGGGAGGGCGATTTGGGAGCGTCACCTGTGGGAGGGCGAGAATATGGGCGCTGAGCACGGGTGCTCTGGGCGGGACCGCGGGAGGATGATGATTGATGGATGGTCGCTCGACGCTTGGTCGGATAGTAGTCGGATAATTCCCAAATAGTTCCGATTAAATCTCTGGATATCACCGAATAACCCAGATACAGTCTTATCGGATCCGAATCCGGTGGGAAAAAAAATCCGGATCCAGATCCGAAAAAACCCTAGATATCCGGAAAAGAGCCCAAATTTTGCCCACATTTATTCGGTCGGTTGGTCGGTCGGGAATTATCCACTCCATTTGCACCCCTACCGCCGGCTACAGCCCAGCATTGCCCAACCAAGGCTCACAGCTGGGCCCCCTACGAATGCCGTCGCTGCCGCACCACGCTCCCTCGCGCGGAGGATCTGGGCGGTGGAGACCACGGCCTGGAGGTCGGGGAGGGGTTCAGCCGCGACGCTGGGGGCGGGGGCTTCGCCAGAGTTCCCCTACGTGGCACCAAGACTACGCCAGGTGGTGGAAGACAAGACGCAATGGGGCAATTGCGCCCAAGGCAACAACAATTACAGAATTACCACCTGAAGGCTTCAGACGTTGACAGGAATGGAGTAGGCTAGAACTGAAGAACGTCTCTTGTTTCGTGCCATGTTTTTTTTACCTATTTTTGTTTCCTGTCCTTGTGCTAAACTTTGATGTTATCCGGGTAGTTTCGGGTTTTCTCTTCACTTGTTCCTTAGTTTTAGTACATGAGTTGGTTTGTAATTTTGTTCAAGTTGACTGGGGGTTACCAGTCTCTATGCCTACTTTGTAAGTTGGAGTCCCCTTGCAGTTGTAGCACAACACCCGTACTTTCTAGCTTTCAAATAAAGCTAGGCAGTTATGCCTTTTATCTAAAAAAAGAGTTTCTTAATTTATTCTACCTAGCAACTCGATCTTGGACGAGAGCAATAGTTAATCTATCTTAAGCCTTAGAGCTAGATATTGAACCAGTAAGACATCTGATTGCCTGCCTGTTGTTTGGCATTACCAAACCTTATCTTATAATCCGGATTATAGTACAGATCTTCAGAATTGGACACTGACCAGTTCCTGATTAAATGCGGAATTTAAAAGGAAAATTAAAGCAGATAATATGTTGTTGGTATGGATCAACAAGTCACCACTACATGCATATGCAGTACTACACTTGGAGATCGAGTCGAGCAGAGGTAGAAGAAGCATGCTACTACTCTGTCTGCGTAGTACCCATGCAGCGTGAAATTCCAGTAAGATGGCATAGTCTTCGTCGGAGTTCCCCTAAGTTGGAGATGGGGGATCGGTGCAGTGATTAGGGTCGAACCCTTTGGACCTATGGACCAACAGATTCATGAACTTTTGCCCCTAATTGCTTTTGGGCCGAACCTCCAGCCCATCTTATTGGAATTTGTAGAGCGGGTTGGTGATCCAATAGGTCGGCGTGAACCACTTCTACCCCTAGTTCGCGCGACTGCTCACAGCTTCCTCCTTCTCCATCATCCTCTTCGTGTCGTCTTCTTCGCATCAGACTCTACCGTGACCTTCGTCGAAGAGATTCTCTATAAGTCGCAGTGATATTATTTGATATGGCTAGACCTTGTTTCCTAGATATTTGTCATATGATGATATTGATGCCTACTGCTATTAGTAGCGTTCTTGTTATAGGATTTGTCTTATTAGTGCATATATTTGAGTTGACGATCATGCTATTGTTCATAGTCACAAATATATCTAGTATACATGCTGCTGTTAATTCAATTATTATTTTAGAAATTATTATAATCACAAAAGTGCGCATATACCTAACAGTTCTCCTCTCTGGCATTTGAAATTGGTGGATACAAATGATGAGAACTAAGAAAAAATCCAACTCGCATTGTTTACACGCCTCCATTCACAAGTTTGCTTAGCAGTGTTGTTACATAAAACCTATCGCAATTCACAACTATGGTGCCCTGGAAATGGGAAAATTTACATAGTTGCACTATGTGATCTGGGCTCAACCGAACTATCCTGTCTGATTTTCAGGCTCATCAAATTCCATCTAGGTAACAACAAGAACTCTCTCCATATACCTGTAGCTGTGCGAGTGGAATGAGTTCCCTCCTAATTTCTGGAATCCTAGCAGAAGTTAGCCTAACCATCAAGGACCAAGAAGATGACAAGCATGAGAAACTCACAAGCAGTGACAAAGCTAGGATGAAATTAGAGAAGGCTCAAAGGACTAAGCTATTTTTTTTAACCGAAAACCAAAGAAGATAAAACTAAATTAAGAAAAACATAGCAAGAAGAGAGGATTGCTTGCTCGCCAAGAAATAGGAGCGGGGGTGGGTTCCGTTCGTTAGGAGGAGGAGTAGAATAAAAAGTCGCAAGTCGCCATCGGGTCGGGTCTATCTCCCTACCGGCGTGCGACTTGCTGTCACTTCAGCGGCGAGGGGAACCTGAGCTGGAAGGAGAGGTAGATCTTGGCCTGCTGCACGATGACGGTGTGGTCTTGGTCATTGGAGATGAGGAGCCCCTGGTCGGCGATGTCCTGCGAGGGGTTCTTGCCCTTGAGGGAGAGCTGCTTGACGTGGGCGAACCCCGTCTTGGCGACCCACCCCACCATCTGGAGGGCAAGTGGAGCAACGGCGGCGCCATCTAGGTGTCTTGGTCGGTGGCGTTAGTGGAGACAAAGCACCAGTGCGGTCAGATCTGGGCTGCGGTGGGCAGAGGGGAATGGAGCACGGCAGGGAGGGGAGAGGGAGAGGGAGAGGGAGAAGGAAGGTTAGGGAGGGGAGGGCGACGGCGGGTGAGGGGCGGGCAGCGATGGGAGGGGCGGTGGTTTGGCGTGGCCGACGTGTGCGGCGGTTTGGCAAAGGGGATCTATTTTAGATGAAGAGAAAGGAATGAGATGGGGGATAGAGAGCGTTCTCGGGACTCGAGAGACAGGATAAGAAGCTTAGATGTTGGCAGTTTTTTTCTTGGACATGGGAGATGGTGAGCTCTTAGATGTTGGCAGTTTTTTTCTTGGACATGGGAGATGGTGAGCTGGCCCAACGAGTGTATTCACAGTGAGTGTCCTGCAACATCTATGTTTTCTGTTGCGAGATTTATGTTGCTATACGTATGTTTTTGTTGTAGTGAGAGAGATTGAGTGAGTGTGCGATGAGGAAGACGATGAACAATTAAGGGTTGACATGTGGGGTCGGGTCACTTGGCAGCGACAGTGGGTGGGGGAGAGCTAGCACAGGCTGGGCCGCGCGGAGAGGGAGGCGGGCTGATGGAGAGGGAGAGGTGGACTGAGTTGGTGTGTTAGATGCGGCCCGAGGGGAAAAGAGAGAAGAAAGGATTTGGATTTTTGGTTTGTAATTTCATAAATGAATTTGAAATTGAAATTCAAATTCTGAGGAGTTTTAACACACCATTTAACTTTTAGATTTTATAAGTTTAACTGGGCCAAAGATTTTGATTTGATTTTTTAAAATGAAACCCAAGATTTTGGAAATTTACCAAACACAACAAAAGTTTTTGAAAATCATAAAATTCATTCAAATTTTCACATGTTTAAAATTGAGATATTACAATGGGACTGTCTATTCATAAGGTGACTGAAATTTTTTTAAGTATAAGTCACTTCTTTTATCCATTGAATCAATATCCAATCATATGACACATCAATCTCTACACAAATCCAACGGTCACAACAAGTGATTTAAATTTAAAAAAATTTCAGACGACTTAAAAGTAGCAAGTCTTTATTACAATATTGCACCTCTGTGATACACAAGATGGCGATACCTACATGATGGGCCATGTTGTGAGGCAAGGTTAGTTGTGGAGAGTGAAGAGTTCGAGTTGCTCCATTTTTAAGCGTTTGAGCATGACAACAAAGGTGATGGACTAAGATGAGAATTGTGTAGCTGTTTTCCGGACCCCTCGAGAAAAAGTGGGAGGGCAAGGCGAGAGCTCTGTCAGTACTGGGGAGTGGGGAGGAGTGGCGAAACACACGAGGTAGAACTACTAGCCCTAGAGCACTCATCCTCCTCCGTCTTCTCTTCTTGCATTGAATCTCTTTCCTTTCCGGTTCTCTCAATCTAGCACGCACTGCATCTTGCAAAGATTCTACGCTTCCTCTTTCTTTGATTTTTGCTCTCGCACGGTATGGGCCTACGGGGTCAGCATTGTTGTTCAACTGTTTGATCGAACAATTTCGGAAGGTGAATCCGCCAATTATTTTCGGGTATCTCAATCTATCTCGTAGTGCATTTTGCAAAGGTTCTACATTTTTTCCTTTCTTTGATTTTGTGCTCTTGCACGGTACGGGGTTAGCTCTGCGCTTGCTGGGGTTTTGTGTTCAACTGTTTGATCAAGCAATTTCGGATGATATCGTTAAAAAAAAGCAATTTCGGATGGTGAATTTGCCAGTTCCGCCAATGTGTTAAGTCGCACTTATTTTTTCCAACCAAATACGCTTCTTGATCTTGTTGTCTCGAGCGATTTTTAACTCTGTTTCATGGTTTGGTGCTGTGCTGTGCAGTGGAACTAAAGAATCACGAAGAATCCGAGAAAAGGATTGGAGAATCGCACATAACCATGGGAAACTCTTCTTCCTCTGTTGGTAAGTGGCATTCCGAGCATGTCCTTTCTCTTGTTCTTATAAAGACCCTTTTTAGAATGTTCTTTATTTTGATCCTATCTAGATCAATTGCTTTTACACGAGCAAATGCTCACTCTTTTGTCTTCTTAAAAAATAGCTCGACCTTTTAGTGAAAATCCCAAGAAAGCTCGGTAAAGAAAACGCTCTGCGAGAGAAATGTTGTTGCCAATGAAATGTCCTGTGACGAAGACACCGTATCTTTTTGGTATCCAAGTTTTATTGCCTGAAAGGCAGCGCAATACGATCATATGAGCCCTAAATTCGATTCAGATACGTTAATTAGGTCAGTCGACTGTCACATTTAGTGTTTGGATGAGATGGTAAACAATTCCCTTTTGCTATTACAGTAGTTGCATTTAGTAGTTGTTTGAGATCATGAACATGTAATTTCGTTATGACAGTATTGCTCCTCTGCCATATAATATAGCCCTATCTTTTTTTAGTGAAATCCATATAATTTTACCATGATTCCTTCTGAAACAAAATATGCAAAGCACGCATATGTATTTAGGTAAAAGGGGACTGTAATATTATGGCACGAAATCTATAAATGAATATCTATGGATGAATTAGAAGAGTTAGCACAAGAACTTGCACTGAAGGGTAAAAGGATGATCTGACAATTGACATCGACTTTTGGTGTGAAAAGAGCCAATTTTGTAGTTAGATAATGACTCAAGCACTTGTGTAAACTGCTAAGGGGTAAAATTTTAGTTGTTAGAGATATTTGGTGTGAGGAACGTTCTTCTAGTAGCTGTAGACTCATAAACCCAGCCAGCTTCAGTTCATCAAATTTTATAAAATCCTCAGTGATGTGCACCCCTTCAACACTTTGTCAGGGAAGAAAGCTTACCTCATCTTCTGTGAAATTTTTGTACACACAAATGTTTTAATGGAAAGGATAAGGACCTATGGAATGGTACATATAATGCACAGGAATACCATTTGTGCTGAAAGGCAGGAGCAAGAACACTACCTTGCACTGACAAAACTGCCACTAAGGGAGAGCTAACTCTTTGTTTTTGCATAGTACTAATTTGAGCTGATGCTTTGATCTTTTATGTTGTTACTAATCTGTGAATCTTGGTTTCAGGTTGTTCGAACAAGAGGGGCAAAAAAAGATTCAAGTGGAGGATTGATGGCTTTTCCTCACTTCTTGATAAGGGTGAAGGATGGACATACTCCAGGGTGTTTGAGATCAAGGGGCTTAACTGTTATATTAGCATGTTGTCATTTTAACTGCTTTTATGAAATGCATAGTTCTTCTTTCTTAAAGAAGTTATCAAAGTTGAAGTTTCTTGACAGTGTTGATTTACCGATCAGATCTTCAGTTTATTCACACAAGCAACTCAGATGTAAAAAAATGGCTATTGGAATCGTATGTTGTATGGGCATTTTATTTGCATATAATTATATTAACTTAGTGTATGTGATACACCAATACCTGCAAAAACTGAAATAGGTAGAGAAGTCTGGCTGTCCCCAGTAAAAAATGGAAAATTTTATGTGTTCTATTGCATTGATATTTGGGATTTGCTTCGGTACTCTACCTAAACCAAACTTCACGAACCCTGATGCAAAATTAGTTATCAGTAAATAGGGGTATATTCATCTGTTGCTCGTTGTCCTATCCTGAACCCTAATCCCTAGTGTATTCTTATCCATGTTTGTTTAAGACCTAGGTCTAGTCAATGCCTGACTCCATTTGCCAACTAGATGAAAGCCCTCTATACTTTGCCAGACTGTAGAACGCATGCTAATCACGCCCCACTGTGCCAGTTCCACACTCGCTAGGATCCCCCAGACTCACAAGCAGATCAGAGCAGTGCAGTAGAGAAGACGCACGAAGAAGACCAAGTCGGTGGTGTGAGGAGACGAGGGAGCCGCGGAACCGCACGAGGCGATGAGGCAGCCGAACGAGGCATCTCGTTGGAAGGCGGCGGAGAAGGAGATATCAGTGCTCTGATACCATGATACAACTCAACTTCTCAGTTGTATTAGATGAATACTGTAGTATATATACTACATTACAAACCCTAGAGCTCATGGGCTACACATATACATAACAATCTCCAGCATGTTCAAGCAGTTTTTCACCTTCTCCGTCAACTTCGGTTGGCACGGAAGCGTTCTAAGTGCTTCTTTGGAATGACCTTAGTGGCTTATTTAGGCCATATCATTTCTGGCAATGGAGTAGCTATGGATCCCGACAAGTTTGTTGCGGTAGCAGATTGGCCTCTTCCACAGTCTGTTCGAGCATTGAGAGGATTCCTCGAACTTATCGGTTATTATCGCAAGTTCATCCAAAATTATGGAATCATTGTGGCTCCTTTAACAAATTTAATAAAAAATGAGTCATTTGGATGGTCGGAGGAGGCTACACATGCATTTGAAGCTCTCAAATTGGCACTTACATCCGCACCTGTTTTGCAACTACCCGATTTTGCAAAAACATTCATGGTCGATTGTGACGCATCTGGCTCTAGGGTTGGCGCAGTGTTGCATCAAGGCGAGCGGCCTATTGCATTTTTCAGCAGAGTAGTACCGCCTCATCAGGCCAAACTGGCAGCACATGAGCGGGAACTGATTGGCTTTGTCAAGGCGGTGCGTCATTGGCGACCTTACCTTTGGGGTCGTGATTTCACCATCCGTACCGATCATTATAGCCTTAAGTTCTTGCTCGGTCAACGCTTATCCACGATACCTCAGCATCATTGGGTGAGCAAATTATTTGGATTTGATTTTACTGTGGTATTTCGGCCCGGCAAACAAAATGTGGCTGCCGATGCGCTTTCTCGTCGTGATGAGGGCTTATCAGTTCATGCACTGTCGTCTCCACAGTTCACAGTTTTTTATCAGATCCGAGTAGAAATTTCAGCCACACCGGAACTTTCTTCATTGCGTGTTAAAAATTTTCCAGACAAGCCGACGATGGATGGAGTTTTGTCGATGGCTTATTGGTCTACAAAGGGCGCATCTTTCTCTCGGCGTCTTCATCGTTGTGGCTGCAACTCATTGCTGGTGCCCATAAAGCCGGCCATGAAGGTATTCAAAAGACGTTGCATCGTTTACGAGCTTCTTTTCACAGCCCTGGTTTGCCTAAAGTGGTTTGGGAATTTGTTGCCGGTTGCATTGTGTGCTAGCGCAATAAAACTGAACATCTTCACCCAGCGGGTCTCTTGCAACCCTTGGCCATCCCTACAACAATTTGGGCGGATATTTCTATGGATTTTATCGAAGGTCTTCCGAAGGTACATGGTAAGTCTGTAATTCTTTCAGTGGTTGATCGCTTTTCAAAATACACTCATTTCATTACTTTGGGCCATCCGTATACGGCAGTTCTGTTGCTCGAGCATTCTTTGATGAGATCGTGCGCTTACATGGTATTCCATCTTCGATTGTCAGTGATCGCGACCCCGTCTTTACAAGCAATTTTTGGAGCGAACTGTTTCGTTTATCAGGCATTAAGTTTCACTTAAGTTCGGCGTTTCATCCACAATCCGATGGACAGGCAAAAGTTGTGAATCGAGTGATTGCTATGTATCTTCGTTGCTTGTCTGGCGATGGACCCAAAAATTGGGTACAGTGGTTACCATGGCCAAATTTTGCTATAATTCTTCTTTTCAAATGGCTCTGAAGAGTACTCCTTTTCGCGTTGTTTATGGACGTGACCCTCCAACTTTGATTGCTTATGAACCGGGTGTTGCTCATGTGGCAGCTTTGGATGCCCAACTTCATGATCGTGATAAATTCTTATCAGAGATTCGATATCGTCTTCTACAGGCTCAGACTCATATGAAGGAGCAGTATGATCCTAAACATCGCGACATTTATTTTTCAGTTGGTCAGTGGGTATGGCTCAGATTGCAACATCGTCCCATTTCATCGGTTTCATCTCAGCCTCGGTCCAAACTTGCTCCAAGGTATTATGGTCCTTTCGTATTTTGGAAAGGATTGGTTCTGTTGCTTACCGCTTGGAATTACCTGCTCGTACGCGTATACATGATGTGTTCCATATGGCCCTGTTAAAACCACATCGTGGTGATCCTCCAGAGCACTTGGTGGCTTTACAGCCCTTATTACATGGTCAAGTTGTTCCTACTCCAGAGAAGGTTGTCAAGTCTAGACTACGTCGTGGTGTGTGTGAGTTGTTGTTTCATTGGCTTTCATCTGTGGATGCTACTTGGGAATCACTCATGGAATTTCGTCATCATTACCCTGAATTCCAGCTCGAGGACGAACTGATTCTCCAGGAGGGAGTAAGTGTTATGGACTCGTATTGGGGTCAGACGTACAAACGTAGTAACAAGCCTTAAGGACCAGTGGCGATATCCAGTTTCAATTCGACAGCAGCCAAAGTCAATACAGAGTCTGGAAGCAACACAAACCAAGCAGAGTCCGAGTCGAACGACTAGAATCAGTCTGTGTTGGTTACAATAAAGAGTTACCTTACAATGAATAGTTTACTTTTACATATTACTTCCGTATTAGTTACAGAATTCTAAGAGTTGTCTGTATAAATAGGAGGGACAATGTATTCCTGAAATCAATCAATAAAATATATTCAAAGACAGTATTGCAATTCAGAGCTTCCTTCACGACGGCCGAACCGCCCGATCGTGTTACGGAGGGCGACTGCTCTTCTCTACTAGAACCTCGATACCTGCTTCGTTCTCATCCGAGATCTCACGAACATCTACTCCCTCCTCTTGCGCGCCACTGAAGATCTAGCCATACCAATGTACCATCTTAGCCCCCCAAAATGCTCACAGATTTGTGCAAGGACATTATAATGATTAGAAGATGGGATGATTTGAATTTTGAGAGTTTGCATCAATCTCGAGGCACATTTGATGGTGGTGATAGTATACACATACAAGTGGGAAAACCATTCTCTCTGATGTATATGTGTTTGTGAAAGATCTTTGCCTATCTTAGCTGTTCTTCAAATACAGGGCAGGATCTATTTACTTCTGCCACTCAACAAAGTACTAGTTCTAGTACCATACATGGCTTCTCAGCACAGTGTACTCAAAGAGCTACCAGCATTTCCATATGTATCTATCAGAAGAGAAGACAAATCCATAGTTTGTTTAGAGATCTATCTTGTAAACAGACTTTGTAACTGTCTTGACTTGTTTGCAGGCACTTGAATTTGTACCCAATATACAAAACGAGTGATGGAATGGAGTATGTTTATCTTATGCTGCAGTTAGCACGAACTTCTCTAAGATCTGATACTGTTGTGCATGCTGTTTTCAATTCCTTGATATTTGACCAGTCTTATGGAAAGCGTGTTGAACAACAAGGTACAACAGCAAATATTTTGAGACAAAAAAAATATGATCTTCGCGGCTTCACTTCTGAACTGCAAAAGCAAGAGTTCTTTCTGTCTTTTCTGTTTGGCACTTTGCTCGACAAGCCTTCTGCTTAAGTGTTGTAATGTTATTGTGATTATTGGTCTTAGACTCAAGCATTTTTTTGTTAAAGAAATTAGTAAGTAAAGCAATAGGAATTTTTCTTAGACTCTTTTATTTCTGTAACCCACTGATGCCTGCCATTTGATGCACAGTTACCCACCATGTTGAGACTTCAAGCCCATGCTCAGCAACGTACATGATTCCCCTTGAGACACTGAAGGATCCATCTTCTGGATTTCTCATTAATGACAGCTGCATTTTAGGTGTAGAGTTCATCAAGGTTGTCACTGTAAAAACAACAGATGCTACTTCAGAAAGCCTGCTTGTCCAGAGCAACACCTTCAATGAATGTATACTTGGATCATTGAAGGCTTCACCACAACTCAGAGTCCTACTCCATGCACCTCTCCAACTTTTGAAATTGATGGATACGAATGGTACTAGATTTTGAACCTCCAATATTTACCTGCTTGTTTTTTCTTGCTTCCATTATCCAGTTTTGCTTAGCACTGTTGTTGCATAAAAACTTTTGCAGCTACTGTGCTCTGGAAATTGAAAATTCACGCTTAATATAGGCCTACCATGTGATCCATAATGGACTAAATTGAACACTGTCTGGTCTTCAGGTTCCTAACTGTCGGCCCATCTAGTCTGGATTTGGATGGCAGCACGGATTTTCTCTTCTTGTTCCTGAAGCTGTATAGGTCGGATAAGCTCCCTCAAAATTCTGGAATCCTGGTAGAATTCAGCCTATCCATTAATTACCAAGAAAGTGGCAATCACAAGAAATCCAAAGCTTCACATTTTACCGAAACTTCACAATGGATGAAAAAAGTATCATCATATTGTCGTCATTTGTGTGATATGCTCTTTTGTCGGAAATGTAGGTCGGTGCCAGTTCGCCATGAAGGGCAGAGGCTGGGGCTGCGGAAAGTTCATCTCGCTGGAGAATTTCAAGGACTCGTCCAAAGGGTATCTTGTGAAGGGAAAGTGTTACATTGAAGCAGAGATTGCTATCATCCGGTCGTCCATCATGGGGTAGACAGAAGAGTAGTTCATTAACATAGTACACTTACCTCAATTTGCATGCAGCTGTCTTGACATGTGAGCCTAAAAGCATAATGCAAGACAATATTGATTGTGTCTATGTGATCATTAGACTGCGTTGGTAGCATGGTTTCCTTCTCTAAGGTAGTGAAACTGCAAAACTTTCAACCGTTAGTTCCATGAGAATATTACTCAGGTTACTGGTTGTATTCCTCCTATGGTAGCAACTACAACTAGCATGCAATGTCATATCCATATATTCCTTCTGTGTAATGTACTACACAATATGCTCCGTTTATTTCTGATGTGTGGTACACTTGTCATGCTAAATATGCCGCTGATTTGCAGTTGAAGTCATGTTATGCTGCATTGTTAAGTGATATAATGTCCAGTGTCACAAATTGTATGGACTTCAGTCTTCGGATTGGTTTTGCAGTTTGCACAGCTTGATTTTCATGATGTGATCGAGGTTCTCCCGAGTCCCGAGCCTATTGGAGCTTGCCTGAAGTAAAGTTCAAGCTCACACGAAATTCATGCCGATCTTGAGTTGAGCATGTAGTGAAGTTGCGGCCAAACCAGCCTCACTGTGCTATCTTAAAACTCATAGAATTTGTTTATGCAGCAATCTGAAGGAAAAAAATCAACCCTTTATTCTGTCAATGTACCAAAAATAGTTTTAACTACCTTTTGCTTTCTGATAAACTAGTAGCTGCAAAAAATATGCAACTCAGGTAGTACATTAGGTCACAATACACCAATTTATAATGGAAGCACCACATCGAGAGGAAGATGGCATAAGAAGGTTACACTTAAGAGGACGACACAAAACTAGAAATCAATGGATGCGCACATATCAATTGTTTAGTCACATTGCGGCCTGGTAGTTAAATGACGGGCAAGAAGAGATGACTAGGACATATTGTGTTATCTAAAGCATGATAAGTTGGACATATTGTGTTTTCTAAAGCATTAAAAATTTAGGTAGAGGAAGAAAATTTTTAGTTGACCCAGACTTTTGGTGTCAGGAAACTAATGCAATTCTAAGTGCCGTATACCTGCACTGTAGCTGATCAGTTTCAAACTAGCAGATGCTAGGAAATTCCCAGTGACAAATAGAACGTTTGCAGCTGTCTTGACATGTGAACCTAAAAGCATAATGCAAGACAATATTGATTGTGTCTATGTGATCATTAGACTGCGTTGGTACTTGGTAGCATGGTTTCCTTCTCTAAGGTAGTGAAACTGCAAAACTTTCAACCGTTAGTTCCATGAGAATATTACTCAGGTTACTGGTTGTATTCCTCCTATGGTAGCAACTACAACTAGCATGCAATTTCATATCCATATATTCCGTCTGTGTCATGTACTACACAATATGGTCCGTTTATTTCTGATGTGTGGTACACTTGTCATGCTAAATATGCCGCTGATTTGCAGTTGAAGTCATGTTATGCTGCATTGTTTAGTGATATAATGTCCAGTGCCACAAATTGTTTGCACTTCAGTCTTCGGATTGGTTTCGCAGTTTGCACAGCTTGGTTTTCATGATGTGATCGAGGTTCTCCCGAGTCCCGAGCCTATTGGAGCTTGCCTGAAGTAAAGTTCAAGCTCACACGAAATTCATGCCGAGGCTACCAAGCTGGAAGGAAATTCTGTCCAAAGCGGGCAGGCTAACCCTCGTCAACTCAGTGCTATCCTCGCTTCCGACCTACCACCTCACCATCTTTCCTTTAGCAAAGTGGGTACAGAAGAAGTTGGACAGAATTAGATGATCTTTCCTTTGGAAGGGCTTTGATCATGTGAATGGAGGGCATTCCTTAGTCAAATGGGAGAGGGTCTGTCGTCCAAAGAAGCTTGCTGGCTTAGGAATCTCCGACCTTGAAAATTTTGGTTGGGCTTTAAGACTAAGATGGCTGTGGTATGATTGGAAGAATAACTCCAAACCTTGGGCCGGAACAGAGCTACCCTGTGTCGAAACTGACAAGCAATTGTTCCGGACAGCTACAACCATTTTCATTGGAAACGGGCAAAAGGCGAGTTTCTGGCATGACCATTGGCTTTCAAACACGGCGCCAAAATACATAGCACCGAACCTTTTCAAAATAGCAACGAGGAAAAACAGATCGGTTTCCAAGGAATTGCATCATAGTAACTAGATGTGCTCGATCAGATCCCTCAACACCTCGCAACAACTCCACGAATTCATAACCCTATGGACCAAAATCCAGCAAGTCAGCCTCGACCCAAACATCCAAGACGACATTGTCTGGACACGGATGTTGAATGGCGAGTATTCTTCTAAATCAGACTACCTAATGCAATTCCAAGGCAGCATTCAATGTTCCTTCAAAAAGCTAATTTGGAAGGCTAAGACAAAGAACAAGTGTAAGTTTTTTGCTTGGACCTTAAGCCACGACAAAATCCTAACGGCGGATAACCTAGTGAAGAGAGGATGACCACATCAACCTCTTTGTAGCTTGTGCAACCAAGCCCCAAAAACTTCGTCGCATTTATGCCTGCTGTGCTCCTATGCTCTAGAGACTTGGTCTAGGGTATTCAGCCTCACAAACTACAACATTTTGAGTCGTGTGCCTCCTTAGAATTTCAGCAGCTTAATGGCTTGATGGCAACAAGCTAGCCTACTGACCCCTAAAGGAGATAGAAAAATTTTCAACGGCTTAATCATCTACATAGTCTGGAACATTTAGAAGGAAAGAAATAAGAGGATCTTCCAAAAGGTGGTTTTGACCTCACAGGAGCTCGCTTCCAAGATCAGAGAGAACGTAAACCTGCGGGAGCAAGCTTTTCTTGTTTAGTTTTTCTCCTTTCACAGTGAATCTTTGCGGCTCTCAATCGCAAGCTTTTGCTGACTATCCTTCCTTTCGTCCCGGGCTTGTTTCTCCTTCCTATCTTTAATGAAATTGGCAGAGCTCCTGCCTCTTTGCTAAAAAAAAAAGTTGCGGTCAAACCAAGCCTCACTGTGCTATCTTAAAACTCATAGAATTTGTTTATGCAGCAATCTGAAGAAAAAAAAAATCAACCCTTCATTCTGTCAATGTACCAAAAATAGTTTTACCTTTTGCTTTCTGATAAACTAGTAGGTGCAAAAAAATATGCAACTCAAAGGTAGTACATTAGGTTACAATACACCAATTTATAATGGAAGCACCACATCGAGAGGAAGATGGCATAAGGTGACACTTTGGATGACGACACAAAACTAGAAATCAATGGATACGCACATATGAATTGTTTAGTCACATTGCGGCCTGGTAGTTAAATGACTGGCAAGAAGGGATGACTTGGACATATTGTGTTATCTAAAGCATGATAACTTGGACATATTGTAACAATCATTGGACTGCGTTGGTAGCATGGTTTCCTTCTCTAAGGTAGTGAAACTGCAAAACTTTCAACCGTTAGTTCCATGAGAATATTACTCAGGTTACTGGTTGTATTCCTCCTATGGTAGCAACTACAACTAGCATGCAATGTCATATCCATATATTCCTTCTGTGTCATGTACTACACAATATGTTCCGTTTATTTCTGATGTGTGGTACACTTGTCATGCTAAATATGCCGCTGATTTGCAGTTGAAGTCATGTTATGCTGCATTGTTTAGTGATATAATGTCCAGTGCCACAAATTGTTTGGACTTCAGTCTTCGGATTGGTTTCGCAGTTTGCACAGCTTGATTTTCATGGTGTGATCGAGGTTCTCCCGAGTCCCGAGCCTATTGGAGCTTGCCTGAAGTAAAGTTCAAGCTCACACGAAATTCATGCCGATCTTGAGTTGAGCATGTAGTGAAGTTGCGGCCAAACCAAGCCTCACTGTGCTATCTTAAAACTCATAGAATTTGTTTATGCAGCAATCTGAAGAAAAAATCAACCCTTCATTCAGTCAATGTACCAAAAATAGTTTTACCATTTTGCTTTCTGATAAACTAGTAGGTGCAAAAAATATGCAACTCAAAGGTAGTACATTAGGTTACAATACACCAATTTATAATGGAAGCACCACATCGAGAGGAAGATAGCATAAGGTGACACTTTGGATGACGACACAAAACTAGAAATCAATGGATACGCACATATGAATTGTTTAGTCACATTGCGGCCTGGTAGTTAAATGACTGGCAAGAAGGGATGACTTGGACATATTGTGTTATCTAAAGCATGATAACTTGGACATATTGTAACAATCATTGGACTGCGTTGGTAGCATGGTTTCCTTCTCTAAGGTAGTGAAACTGCAAAACTTTCAACCGTTAGTTCCATGAGAATATTACTCAGGTTACTGGTTGTATTCCTCCTATGGTAGCAACTACAACTAGCATGCAATGTCATATCCATATATTCCTTCTGTGTCATGTACTACACAATATGTTCCGTTTATTTCTGATGTGTGGTGTAACACCCAAAGTTTCGGATTCGCAAAGTCTTCGTGTGTTCAAGAATCAAGGTTTTCAAACTTCGAAATTTGCCCAATTTGCTCAAGGATTCGATTCCCCCCCGAAAGCCCGAGCTCTTCTTCCCCCAAACCCCCCCTAACCCTAACCCTAACCCTAGCCCTGCCTCCGCCATGCCTCGTCGCCGCCTCGCCGGCCGTGCTAACGCCCGGAAAGCCGCGCCTCTCTCGCGCGCCCAGGCCGCGCCGCCGCTCAACGCCTCCGCCGCGCCGACCCGCCCCATCCTCGCTGCCCCGCCGCACTCGGCACTCCGCCCGTTGCCGTCAACGGTCGCCTCCCGGATCAAGCTCCTCCGGCTATAAAAGCCGTGCTTCCTTCCCTCTCCGAGCAAGAAAAGAGAGAGCAAGAGCACCGAGCAAGTTGGAGGACTCACCTTCGCCGCCGTCGTCGCCTCCTCCCCGTCGCCGTCGCCGCCTCCCGAGCCGAGCCCTCCTCCTTCTTCCGTGCGCCGCCGCGCCGCCTGTTCCTCCTCTCCTCTCGCCTAGCCCCTCGCCTCCCTCTTTCTTTCGGCCGAGCTGGCCACGCTCGCCCGCTCATGCTGGGCCAGCACGGCCGAAAAGTTGGCCGTGGGCCACTTTCGGTTTTCCTTTTTTTTGGTTGTTTTTCCTTCCTTTTTCTTTTTATTTTCAAAAGAGAGATTTCAAATGTTTATTTCTCCCCCATTTTAGCTCCAAAAATTGTGAGATTTGTTTCTAAAAATTTCTAAAATCAAGCTCTTTCTTTTGGTACTAGTTTGGTTTATTTTGGAGTTCATTTGATGAGTTTTTGTTATTTAATTAATTGTTTTGCTCGTTTATTTCTTTTCCGGTACGACCGATTGCGTAGAGTTTGGAGAAGCCGGAGACCCCCACTTCGATCAAGCTCAAGAGTATCAAGATCATCTAGCCGTAGACCCAGGCGAGTCAATACTTTGATCATATTGAACCTACATTTTATGCAAATTATGTCCTTTTAAAGTATCAAATTGCATGCTTTAACTTCGTTATGCAAATGTATGTTAAAAATCCTAAGGTAGTTAAATACCAATTTGATGCTTAATTATTAATACACCATCTCTTGATAATTGAATTGCCATACACCCTCGTCACCCTAGTAAATATTTGGTAACTATACTAGTATAGGCTATACTTAAGCGCCATGCTAGCCTTGCTTAAGTATCAGGGTATTATCTACCCCATTCATCATCTTTTGAAATGAACATAATTTTAGGCAGTCATTGGGTGTAAATGACTGAGGTGGTTATGATGTTGTATTTTCCTATCTCTCAAAAACCCTAAGAATTGCTTATCACATCTGGGCGGATGGTATGATGGATGGTATGTTGGTGGGTGCTAATGCAGCCCAAGGAATGTTGGTTTGTGGATGGTATGTGGTATGAACCGCCCAGATGGTCCCTAAGACTTAATCCTGTGATGACCTCCCAATGTAAAACAGTACGACCACATGTCTATAATGGTGTCGACCGGCTAAATAATTTGTATCCGTTAGTATGAGTTGCACTGTGATGACCCGCTACGCCATAAGCCTATGTGGCTATGGGTTAGGTGTACGACTTACGGGTCTATGTGGACGTAAGCGTGTGGCGCAAGAGGGGTCCAGGAAAGAGTTGACGGTCTATGTGAGCGTAATTCTTCTCGTGTGAAACCTTAGCGGTGTAACAAATACGGTGGATGCATTGTAAAGGCCTTGTGACGATCTCCCTTGACTCACATGTCTACTAAACATGTGTATATGTCGAATGATTGTCTCTTGTGGGTAAAGTGTACAACCTCTGCAGAGTGTAATGAATCTGTTCGAATAGCCGTGCCCACGGTCATGGGCGGACATGGGAACTTACAAGAGTTAGTTCTGTTTATAAAACCTTGTGGGCGGGATAAAATGTGATGGGTCGCTGTGACCCTGGTTTTGGTTTTCCCTGGGTGGATGTACCCCAGTGATGTTAAGTGGTGGATGTAACCGCTATCAAAAATAAGCATGAGGTGGAGGTAACCTCTACTGTTACAAATATTGCACAAGTAATCTCTTTAACAAATGCAAATTGGTTAAAATGCTAAGTGATAGGACTTTCTAATATTGGTACTCAAAATATTGCTTTGTGCAAATAAATGAACCCGAGCCATCCTTGTTAAGCCTTGCATGTATAATGTTGCATATGTGGTGTTGGCTCGCGAGCACGGTAGTTGTGCTCATCCTCGCTCTTTCCCCCCAACCCCCAGAACCCGCAGATCGTGGAGACTACGCCTACTACGAGGACCTGGACGCCGAAGAGCAAGGAAATGAAGAGGAGTAGTATAGTACTTGTAGTCTAGGTCTCGCCTCACCGTTGGCTCGTTGGTACTTGTGTACCTCCTATATTATCCAATCCCTTGGCTAATATCGGTCGACACCTAGTACCCCATCGCTGCTCGTGGAGAGACTTGCTCTACCCTTTGCTTCCGCTAACGCATCGAGATTTTGTAATGAACTCATTTGGCCTGATCGCCCTATTGTAAACTCCGACCGACGTGGTCTATTTGAACTCGGATGCTTGTATTAATGAATGGTTTGGTCTACGCGATGTATGAAATGGTTCAGCAATGTGTACTGTGAGCGCTATCTACTGATCCAGGGAATAGCGCAGCTTTATCACAGAGGATTCTGGATTACGAAATCCGGGTCCGACATGTGGTACACTTGTCATGCTAAATATGCCGCTGATTTGCAGTTGAAGTCATGTTATGCTGCATTGTTTAGTTATATAATGTCCAGTGCCACAAATTGTTTGGACTTCAGTCTTCGGATTGGTTTCGCAGTTTGCACAGCTTGATTTTCATGGTGTGATCGAGGTTCTCCCGAGTCCCGAGCCTATTGGAGCTTGCCTGAAGTAAAGTTCAAGCTCACACGAAATTCATGCCGATCTTGAGTTGAGCATGTAGTGAAGTTGCGGCCAAACCAAGCCTCACTGTGCTATCTTAAAACTCATAGAATTTGTCTATGCAGCAATCTGAAGAAAAAAAATCAACCCTTCATTCAGTCAATGTACCAAAAATAGTTTTAACTACATTTTGCTTTCTGATAAACTAGTAGCTGCAAAAAATATGCAACTCAAAGGTAGTACATTAGGTTACAGATTTACAATACACCAATTTATAATGGAAGCACCACGTCGAGACGAAGATAGCATAAGATGACACTTTAGATGACGACACAAAACTAGAAATCAATGGATACGCACATATGAATTGTTTAGTCACATTGCGGCCTGGTAGTTAAATGACGGGCAAGAAGGGATGACTTGGACATATTGTGTTATCTAAAGCATGATAACTTGGACATATTGTGTTGTCTAAAGTGTTAGAATAGGATTCTTTTGTCTTTTCTTATATGTATATGGCAACCCCTTGTACTCCTTATATATATTGTCTATTGTGTCTCTTGAATAGATAAACGCATTATTCATAACATGGTATCAGAGCTAGGGCACTAACCTAGCTCTCCTTCCGCTGCCGCTGCCATCTGACTGCCGCAGCGTGTTCCCAGTTGTCCGACGCCGAGCTCCGCCCGAGCCCCGGCTGAGCTGAGGCCCTCCCGCCACCAGATCCGGCGCCAGAGCCTCCCGCGCCTCTGCCGTGAGCCCAAGCCCGAACCTGGTGGCCCCGAGCCAGCATTGACCCGAGCCCATCGTCGTCACCCATCGCCGGAGGCCGCGTGGCCGCCGCCGCCGCCGCTTGATCGGGAATCCGACGTGAGGCTGCCGCCGCTGCCGGTTGCCCAACGCCGTCTGCCGGGAACCCGACGTGAGGCCACCGCCGCTGCTCATTTGTCTCCCGACGCCGCCTGCCGGGAACCCGACGCGAGGCCACCGCCGTCACTTGTTGGTCGCCTAACGCCGCCGCAAGAAGGGGAACCCTAGTTCCCTTGCTTTGGTTTCCCTTCGCACGGGCCGTGTAGGCTTTTCTTTGCATGCGAGGCTGTGAGCCAGGCAGCTACCCTGACCCACCAAAAAAATCAATAAATAAATAAATAAAAGAACAGTACGTCGATCTAACCGTTGCGTTGTCCAGCGCCGCCTGTTAGACTTCGTTGTCTTGGTCGCCGCACCGTCTAGCACCGCCTACCAATGGCTTTCGTTCCATCAGCTGCGATCCCATTCTCGGGAACAAAGCTTAATGGAACAAACTACAGGTTGTGATCTTCACTTATGGAGATCACGTTCGATGGTCTCCGCCTCTGGGGACATGTTACTGGTGCCTGACCTTGTCCGCCATCGCCGGTTCAGCCTTCTCCCAAACAACCTACTTCTGCACCTCCTGTAGAAGATGAGGCCGCTAAGGAGGAAGAGGCCGCTATTGCTGCTGATGATGAAGCTTTTTAGTATGCCATATATACTTTTGAGCACTAGTGTGCTGATGAGGCCCGTGTTCAAGCCATCCTGGTATCGCTCGCGCAAGTACTCTCAGATCTGACAATTCACGAATACACATAAATTATATCGAACGAACCTTAATATAATATGATCTACGACCAGGTCCTATCCATATACGACCAGTTCGTATTTGGTAATGACCAATTCGTAACTCTTTATGACCAGGTTTCAACCACTTTGTGATTACGTTCGACTAGTCTACGACTAGCTTGTATCTCCATACGATCAGTCTGTAACTGGTCGAACTAAGCGACCTACTCGTGTATTCTCCCTTTGCCTCACGACATCTGGTTTGAACTCCAGGTGAGATATTTGTCATCTATGGACTATTCAATACTTTCTCGATCGAGTATCGGATAACCTTATGTGGTCGAACTCTTCGACCACCAATGGCATGGCCATGCACTTTCTTTATCCGATCACTTCGAGTGGCCCAGAGATATCTCTCCTGTTATGTTAGGAGGGGTAAATCCCATATCCGACCAGTCACATCCCTCTGCATGTGTCATAGCATAACTGAAAGCTACCTTTGTAACTACCTAGTTACGAGTAGCGTTTAACAACCCCTAAGAGTGCTATTATACATGTAGCTAGGGAACCATGCTGATCTCAGGTCTAAGGATTATACATCATCATTGCTTGAAACCAACTAATAACACATATAATCATAACAATCTTAATAGTGTCTCCAGGTAGGTCTATCCAACCCCATGTTCTCTAACATGTGTTCACATTATTGATTCGATATCTCTATATCTATGACCAGTGAAACATGATAATCAATCAATACATGTGCTAGTCGTAGGGTCATTGGTGTTCCAACCTGTGACATCCGACCAGGGATACAATTTAGAACGACATCATATAAGTTAAAGAGTTTCACCAACAAGTCATATACTTATTAATCTTTATAACCAATGATTCAATCAAAGAACAGAATAACATTTATTCAATAATTCATAAATATAGATGTGATACAATCATCTCTATGATTACCTCTAGGGTATATCACCAACAGCTACTACCTCTCCCAATAGAAGTATGTCTAGGATCTTCTTAATCGGTCTGATCTGACTGACACTCGCACTGCTGAGACTCCTATGGAACTATCCCTACAGCTTCGTGCCATTGATGGTGATTTTCTTGAGGATCCTACTCGATATCACCATCTTGTTGGGAGTTTGGTGTATCTTGTGAGCAGTCGTCCTAATATTGCTTATGATGTCCATATCTTGAGTCAGTTCATGGCTCGCCCTACCCATCTTCACTACAATCACCTCTTCGTGTTCTTCGCTACTTGCGTGGGACTATCTCTCGTCGTTTGTTTTTCCCTAGCTCTACCTCCCTACAGCTTCATGCGTACTCCGATGCAACCTGGGCTAGTGATCCTTCTGATCGTCATTCTCTTTATGCTTACTGTGTTTTTCTTGGCTCCTCCCTGATTGCTTGGAAGACTAAGAAGCAGACTGCAGTTTTCCGTTCGAGTATAGAGGCTGAGTTGAGAGCTATGGCAGCAGTAACAGCAAAGGTTACTTGGTTGAGGTGGTTACTTGCAGATTTTAGAGTGGCTGTGATGGGACCTACGACTTTTTTGTCTGACAGTACATGTGCTATTAGTATTGCCCGGGACCCTGTGAAGCATGAGCTCACCAAGTATATTGGTGTGGATGTTTCATACACTCGCTCACAGGTGTAGGAGGGAGTATTTGCTTTACAGTTTGTACTATCAGAGTTACAGATTGCTAACTTCTTCACGAAACCACAGACTATGACACAATATTTGTATTTTATCTCCAAACTCAGTGTGTGTGAACCACCATGAGTTTGACGCAGGGGGGGGGGGTTGTTAGATTAGGACTCCTTTGTCTTTCCTTATCTGTATATGGCAACCCCTTGTACTCCCTATATATATTGTTCATTGGGTCTCTTGAATAGGTAAACACATTATTCATAACATAAAACATAACTTGGACATATTGTGTTGTCTAAAGCATGAAAAATTTAGGTAGAGGAAGAAAATTTTTAGTTGACCCAGACTTTTGGTGTCAGGAAACTGATTCAATTCTAAGTGCCGTATACTTGCACTGTAGCTGATCAGTTTCAAACTATCAGGCGCTAGGAAATTCCCAATGACAAATAGTACACTTTCCTTGCATCAGTTTGTCTCTATCCAGTGTTTTTTTATTAAATTAAAGTTTGCCTCAGTTCAAAGTCTCCAAGAAGAAGCAGAAACCTCACCCCATTTGCTGAGAAATTCTGGTGCACCTATGTCACCTCTACAATCTACATATAGTGCACATGAATTTTATTTTATTTTTGTGTAGAAAGCAAGAGCAAGAACACACTACCTTGAACTAGTAAGGCTGCACTAACGGATCATCATGGGCGCCTCTTCGTCTCGCGGTATTTGGATTGTTCCTATGTTTTGTAGTACTAATTTAATCTGCTGTTGTGATCTTTGATGCTGTTACTTATGTAAGAACTACTGTTCCAGGCCGACCAAACCAGGGGCAGAGCAAGAAATCCAAGGGGGCAGTTCCTGTGCCAGTGCTGCCTTCTCCAACAGCGCAGACAACCTTCAAATGGAGGATTGATGGCTTCCCCTCACTTCTTGATAAGGGTGAAGGATGGACCTACTCCAGGGTGTTTGAGATCATGGGGCTTAACTGGTACAATTAGCATACTGTTCTTTTCAACTGCTCTGATGCGTTGCTTAGTTCGTGTAATTAGAACAGTAAATGGTAGAGACGCTTTGTTTGCTGCATCTATCAGAAGGGAAAGCATGGCCAGAGTGGTTTGATGCATCCATCTCATGAACAGATTCTCAGTTCTGTTATCCTTTCCCTTGATTTGTTTGCAGGTACTTGAAACTGAATCCAAGGGACAGAAAGAGCGGTGATGAGAAGGAATATGTTTCTCTTAGACTTGAACAGGCGCGAACTTCTGTGAAATCCAACACTGTTGTGGTGGCATCTTTCAAGTTATTGATATATGACCAGACATATGGAAAGCACAGTGAACATCAAGGTAACTAGTAAAGTACTCCTGATAGAAATAATAAGATCTTTTTTGCTTTTCACACATTGGCTCAAAACCTTCGTGGTTAGACTATCAGGTGTATGTGTAACTTACTAACCTTGTGATGTTTTTGTGATTTCTTTTTCGAGTTATAATTTGCAACCATTGTTGTTTCAGAAGCCCAAAAAAAAAACGGGAGATCTCCCCTTAATCAAAAAAAAAAAGGAAGCCAAAAAAAAGTTTTATGTTTATGCCTTGCATTTGAATATTTTATGTGCAGTTAGCCACAATTTCCAGACCGCAAGCACAAGCTCTGGGATCTCATGCATGATTCCCCTCAGAACACTGAAGAAACGGTCCTCCGGATTTCTTGTTAACAACAGCTGCGTCTTTGGTGTCGAGTTCATCGAAGTTGTCACTGCTAAAGCCAACGATACGTCAGAAACGCTGTTTGTCCAGAAGATAAACACCTTCAGTGAACGTAAAGTCTACACTTGGGACATCGATGACTTCTTTGGGTTGAAAAACCCCGGCTACTCTCCAGAGTTTGAAATCGGTGGACACAAATGGTTCTAACATCTTGAACTTGCAATGCTTGAAATGAATGAGTTTTATTTCATCTGAATTTCCGTACTTCCTAAGTACTGGTTAATGGACTAAATTGTGCACCACTGTCCAATTTTCAGGTTCATCAGTATCTATCCATCTGGTCTTGATAACAATGGGAACTATCTCTCCCTGTACCTGAACATGAAAATTCCGCATACGCTCCATCAGAACACCGCGAACCTGGTAGAATGTAGCATATCCATCAAAGACCAGGAAGCTGGCAAGTATTGGAAAGAAACAGGTTCGCTCTATACCAAATGCTAAATTATCATCACATGTTCTTACTTGCTAGTGATTTACTCATTGTTTTGTTGGGAAATGTAGGCCGGTGCCAATTCTCAAAGAATGCTACCAACTGGGGATGGAACAAGTTCATGTCGCTGGAGGATTTCAAGGACTCATCAAATGGTTATCTCGTGAAAACAAAGTGCTGCATTGAAGCTGAGGTTGCTATTGTTGGTTCCTCCAAAATGGAGTAGAGTATCTGCCTGCCCATGCGCGTATGCTCATCAGCTCATGTGTGTGTGTTTTATTGAATTGCAATGGAGCAGCTATGGCTTTGTTTGTCTTAGTGCTTAAGGTACTTTAAGTGAAAAATGCCAAATAAAGATTAGGCCATGAGCATGTTGCTCAGGTTGCTGGTCATATCTTGTTGGTGCAGTGGCATCCATTGTAATCTCAATCCCATTAGAAATGAATTAACAAAATACCAAATTTTTCCAGTTGCCTGTCTTGCACATGCACATGTGTTTAATTGAACGTCAAGAGATTCAAAAGGCGCAAACAGTGATATGTATGGACAAGATCAACCGCAATAATAGAATGTTTCCCTGTTATTCATATTACTGTCTCTACCATAGTAGCACGTAATGTCAAATCCATTTCATCTGTGTTGTTGAATTGTGATTCGAATTTCTAATATGAAAGTATCCGGATTAGTTGTCATATTAGCGGATTAGTTTCTTACTTGACTCTAAGTCCTTTTACCCCTTTATATACCTCTTGTAAACCATACGGGGAGGGTTGACGCCTGACGCCTCATTGTAATTCTCGGCGTTTTGTAATCGCTTCTCATATAGTGATCATCGTCGATTGGCGTCTGTGGTTTTTTCCCGCAAGGGTTTTTCACGTAAAATTCGTGTCTCTTGTCTCTTTTTTTAGATAAGGGAAGAGAAAACCTCTCCCAGCCTCTGTATCCGAGGATACACACAACCCAAAGTTTATTACAATAACAATAATATTCTTAACCAGATGAAGCAATCGCCCCATAAACCATAACAAAACGGCAAAACAAACGCCGACATAAACCAACGGCAAAGCAAAAGCCGTAAAGGTAGTAAACAACCTTATGAAAATAAACAAAGACAAAGAAGTGTTTCAAACATCTCGAAGCCTATTAAAAAGCTTCCACCCATGCTTGTTGAAGATCTCCCTTGTAATAACCTCCAATGTTTTGCTCCCAGCTACCAAGGCATCCCTCCTTCCTTGGCATTGCAAAGCTGACCAAGAGTGGATCCAATGGATACACCTGAATATAATCTGCAAAGGATGGTCAATAACTTTCTTGTCGAAAACGACATCATTACGACATAACCAGATAGACCAACAAAGTGCAGCCGCCCCCACCAAAATATTTGCTTTTAAATCTGAAGTAAGACCTACTAACCAGTTCCCAAAAATATTCCGAACAGTATTAGGTCTGTTAAGATTAAAAGCAATTTGAACTATACGCCATGCAAAACGGGCAAAGCGACAATCAAAAAACAAATGTTGTATAGTCTCCTTGTGATCACAAAAACAACAATTTGTGTCACCTCTCCAGTTCCGTTTTAATAAATTATCCTTAGTCAAAGTAACTCCTCTACAAAGGTACCACAAGAAAATTTTTATCTTAAGGGGTACTTTAATTTTCCATAACTTTTGACTTCGAAAACGACAATTGGTGTCACCCAAAACAGCATACATGGATTTGACTGAAAATTGCCCATTTCTATGTAAATTCCATCGAACAGTATCCTTATCCATGGTAAGATGAGTATTGGCTATTTTCACCACAAGATTATTGAAAGCAAGCAAATTTGGGCCCATAAGCGCTCTCCTAAAATTCAAATTTAAAGGCGCAGTCCCTAAGACATCTGCAACCAAAGCATGTTTATTCCGGACTATCTCAAACAAAGTTGGATAAAGTTCAGAAAGAGGCCGATGTCCAACCCAAATGTCCTTCCAAAATCTGATTTCTTTTCCATTCCCAAGATTGAAAGAACATCGTTGAATAAAATAATGCTTTACCTTCATCAATCCCTTCCAAAAATGGGAATCCCCAGGTTTACTCTCAACTTGAGAGACAGACTTATCATTCAAATACTTATTTTTAAGCAATTGTTGCCAAACCCCTTCCTCATTCAAAAGTTTAAACAACCATTTAGCCAAAAGGCACTTATTTTTTATCTCGAGGTTCTGAATTCCCAAACCACCTTGGTCCTTGGGCCTACAAAGAATATTCCATTTAGCCAACCTATATTTTTGTTTATGATTGTCACTCTGCCAATAAAATCTGGACCTAAAAAAATCTAGTCTTTTAAGGACCCCCTTGGGTACCTCAAAGAAAGAGAGCATAAACATAGGAAGGCTGCTCAAAATCGAATTTATAAGTACCAGTCTACCACCAGTAGATAAATTTTTCCCTTTCCAATTGCTCAATCTTTTTTCAAAGCGATCTTCCAAACCCATCCATTCATTATTCCGCAGCCTTCTAAAATGAATCGGAATACCCATTCATTATTTCTCTTGTCTCTATTGATCCGTGCATTATTTTTAACAAGTAGTATCAGAGCATAGGAGATTAGGGTTTGAGAGATAAAAAAAAATCAGATCTGTTCCGCCGCCGCCGTCTCGCGCATCGTCTCGCTCGCCTCGGCCAAGTGCGCCTGCGTTCGCTCGTCCTCGGTCCATCCGTCCGCACGACGTTTCGGCGCGTCAGCAACGCCCGTCCGCTCGACGTCGCTTCGGTCCAAGCGAAGCGCCAGCAACCGTCCTTCCGTTCTGCAGTCTTCGGTCCGAACATCCATCTGCCGAGACGAGCGCCGAACCGAGGACAGCAGTCCAAAAACCAAATAGCAATCAAGCCTCCCGAGCGAAAGCATCTCCAGCACACAGGTCCCAAGGTCTATTTCTTTATTTTAATCTCCAGCAAGCCCATTGGTCATTGTTGATTCACGTGAAGAATCATCAGTTTTAATCTCCAAAGCAAACTTTCCTGTTAGCAACTAATTCACGTGAAGGGCTGCCCGTTTTGTGTCTTTTCTGGAGAAAAAATTATTTCGTGCACACGAGTGTACCAGGAGTATTGAGGATTTCTGATTCGTGTACAGAGAAGGTGTACCAAAGAGGTCATAATTTTTGCTAGGTTTACACATATCAGTACTAGCAATTTTCAGAATTTATTCCTCATGGCGACTTTGAAGCATGATCTTCCACATCGAGACACGAGATTTTCGTTATAGCAAGTCAAGATGAGGGCTGTGTTGGCACAGATGGATTTGAATAATGCATTGGAAGGATTTGTGAAACAACCTACCACATGGACCGCGGATGAGAAGCGTAAAGACCGTAAGGTTTTATCTCAGATTCACCTTTATCTATCAAATAATATTTTGCAGGATGTTTTGAAGGAGAAGACAGCTGCTGTATTATGGCTGAAGCTGGAACAAATTTGCATGACAAAATATCTTACCAGTAAGATGCATCTCAAGCAGAAGTTATACTCTCACAAATTGCAAGAAGAAGAATATGTGCTTGATCATCTTTCGGTATTTAAGGAGATCGTTGCTGACCTAGAGTCGATGGAGGTAAAATATGAGAATGAGGATTTGGGTCTTATTCTTTTGTGTCCCCTGCCTGGTTCTTTTTCAAATTTCAGAGATACTATATTATATAGTAGAGATACTCTCACTCTTAATGAAGTTTATGAAGCTTTGCATGCTAAGAAGAAGATGAAACATATGGTACCTTCTGAAAATTCAAGCTCGAAAGGAGAAGACTTGTTTGTTCGTGGCAGGAAAAAGGAGAAGAACTCAAATAATGGACATCGAGGCAAAAGTTCGAACGGCTACAAGAACCGATCGAAATCTAGAGGCAAGTACAAGTCGTGCAAATATTACAAGAAAAGTGGGCATGACATCTCTGAATGCTAGAAGTTGCAGAATAAAGAAAAGAGAACTGGCTATTATAAGCCAAAAGGTAAACCAGATGATGAAGGTAAAGCCTCTCTTGCTGCTGATGATAGTTCTAATGGAGAAATCCTTGTTGCCTTTGCTGGATGTGCCAAGACCAATGATGAATGGATTCTTGATTATGACTGTACCTTTCATATGTGTCCTAATAAGGATTGTTTGCCACCTATGAACCTGTTGAAGGTGGTACTGTGTTGATGGGTGATAACTCATGTTGTAAGGTTGCAAGAATTGGTTCAGTTCAGATCAAGATGTTTGATGGCATTGTCAGAACTTTTACAGATGTGAGGCACATTCCAGACTTGAAAAAAAACCTTATCTCTTTGTGTAGGACCGGAAAAGTGACTAGAGGGGGGGTGAATAGGAGCTTAATCAATTTTTCGCTTTAAGATCAGATTCAAACATAATATTGACTCCAATAGCTATAGAAACTATGAAGATCAATATATAAAAGCACAGTGGAAGTCTTGTACTGATTCTCCTTCAAACCCCCAAAAGAAACGATCAAAAACACAAAATCACCTAATATACAAGATCGATGAATGCGACCGGTCATACCGCATGAACAAAGCGGTCATCGCACACTCGGTACAACCGCGTGAACAGTAAAATCAGGCGAATAAATAGTAAACAGCCTGAAAACGAAAACAAAAATCGACGTAACTTTTGAACCGTAACTCCAAACTTTACGAAATTTGAAACACACCTTCCTAAGGAAGTCAGGAACCTATTCCAAGTGACGATCGTGAAGATCCACGTCAAAGTTCTGACCTTTTTCTATTTTACCGAAGGAGGATTCAAAACCGAGCAAAAACAAAAAACTCGATCCAACACTTGCTCTTGGGAGATGGATGATCTAGATGACCATAGATGTATTCCCACACATCACAGCAAGGTAGAAGAGGGCAAGAGATCAATCAAAAACCAAAGGATCAAAGATTGACTCAAAATCATAAAACAAGAAGGAAGAACACAAAGAGACACATCTTTGGGCAATCATCTATGGATTGATTCGTGATTGTTGCTGGTTACAACCACTCCCATAAGGAGGACACAACTCAATACATGAGCACACAATCAAACAATCCCTAGAACCCTAACCTCTCTTTCCTTCTCTCCTAAGCCCTAAACAACTTAGGGTTTTTCTCAATGAAGTGCTTGGGGCTGTTGTGGCAGCCCCCTCTCTATTTATACTAGAGGCTAGCATCTAGGAATATTCCACTTAGGGCACCCACAAACCCTAACACACAACGGTTAACATACGCACGCATTTTAAAGCGCCGTCTTCATCTCCACTTGACCTAAACCGTTTCTCCAAGCGCCGCGGTTTAGCCAACAAGTCACAAAGCCGGTATTTGGTGAAATTACCAAAATACCCCTTCTCGATCCTTCTCCATGGACCGAGTCCAATCCTGTCGAAGCAACCGCCTGCTCCGCCACGTGTAGGTTGATCAACGATCATGTCGGCAAGTCTCTCCCGTCCGGATCCCACCGGAACCACCAAGGCACTTGCACCGACCCCCGCGCCGCTTGATCAACCCGTCGCACCGAACTGCCCATTCGGTCATCCTCGTCCATTCTGCACCACGCTTGAGCCATTTGACCTCACCCGACATCCATGATCGTTCTGGACCTCAGCTCTCCAAGCTTAGTCCCGATCCTCTCGCCGTTGACCGTCATTGACCTTCAAGACACCTACACAACAATAGACAGAGAAATCGTCTCCGGGAACAAGTTCTTCACAACTTGACCCACGTTAGCTCAAAACATGCAATATGCAACTCATATGCAAAGATAAACATGGATAGACTTATCCCAAAATCAATTCTGTGAAAGAATCATCATTCAGTGCAAATGCGGTACTACCACCAAGTCATTCCCGGTAGTACCGCTCTCAGCATTGCGGTCGTACCGCTCTCGGAGATTTCCCAAAATCCCCAAAAACAAGCTCTCTGGAAATAAGCAACCGCCAAGTAACTTTCGGTATTACCGCACTGCGGTACTACCGCCCTTTCAAAGCCGGTACAATCGCACAGCGGTCGTACCGCGACTTACACGTCGGAATGACCGATTGTCCTGACACTTGCTGAAACATTCTGAAAAATAAGAATTCCAACAAACCTTCAACCAAATTGCCAATTGTAACATCACCTAGGATCATGAGCAAATCCTCATGGTGTTCACAATCTCCCCCTTGATGAACACATTGGCAATTTCCCAAAAATGAATGTTTTGAGGTTTGAAAGAAAAGAAACGCAGTTTTTCGCACAAAGGCACAACTTGATCCTAAAAGCAAGAAAATGCAAGGAACTGACCAAGTTGGCTTCAGAATAGCTTCAGCAAGTGAGATAAGGTAGAAGAAGCAAAGAGAGCTTCAAAATCAGAAATTCTCACTTAAGGTCCATAGTAAAGAGCAAGTTTTCAATATGACCTAAAAGAAAACAACATTTTTATCAATCTTTCTCCCCCTTTGACAATGGATTCATCAAGATACATGGAAGAAGATAGAGCATGAATGGAATGGAATGGCTACAATTTTTTGTTTTTCATGTTTTTAAGTAACAGGGTCCATGAGAATTATCCAAGAAGACTAGACAAGTATCACACCAAGCCATATTATGTGAAGTAGCGATGTTCCATCATGGCAAAACATATATAGCAAGCTAAAGCCAACAGAGCAATAATCTGAGTTGAAATAAAGGCTTAGCATGTAAAGATGTTGAAGATCATAGTTTAACTAAAGGTATCCAAAACGGAGTCACGCCATGGCTATAAGCAAAATGGAACCCAGAAATTAGACAAAGAGTCAATTTTGAGCATTTTGAGTGCAATTATGAATCAATTTGTTCAAGCAAGTGGAATTTTAGCACATTTTAGCACTTTGCTGAAAGACTTCAGGTTTTATCTTAGTAAAGTAAGTCCTGGACTAGGAGCCATCCACAACTGCCTCTTAAGCTTCAACCAAAAGATAATTTTGTTTTCCTAGCAATTTGCTAGATCTCAAGCCTTGCCGCGACCATCCCAAGCAAGAAAGCTTAAGAGAGTGATCTAGGTCATCCAAAACTCCCCCTGAGTTCAAGCCTAGTACAATGGCAAGCCGTCTCATGAGAAAGAATTGGTGAGATCAGTTTTTTCGCACAGAAAAGCTTATAATTTTTTTTTTCATTTGCTTGACTCAGCTCATTTCAAAACTCATATCAGATTCAAGACTCAATTAAGCGTATATGACATGGCGTGAATCATGAGATGATCACTATAGCAAAACTAGTCACAAGATTCAAGAAAATATATTTTGATTCAAATTGCTCACATATAATAAAACTATCATGGCAAAAAAACTAAGCTACATATGAAAAGCTATAACAGAAGTCTTAGCACACTAACACAAGACATGGCAATGTATAAAGTATGAAATCAAGTCATACAAGGATAATAATCAAAGCTCCATGAAATTATATTACAATGCAAGTTGTAGAAATGAAAATGCATTATGATACAATGAATGCAAAAGAGCAAAACTCCCCCTCAAAACAGGCCAAGAGGACTAATAACACCTAACTCTCCCTGTAAAGTAGCAAAATGAGAAGAATCAAGAGCCTTAGTGAAAATATCAGCAACCTGCTGCTCGGACTCAACAAAATAAAGCACAACATCACCTTTCTCAACATGATCTCTAAGAAAATGAAATCGAATATCAATGTGCTTGGTCCTAGAGTGTTGCACTGGGTTTTTGGCAATGTTGATGGCACTAGTGTTGTCACAGAAAAGAGGAACACTACCCAAAAACAACCCATAGTCCCGCAAAGTAGACAAGATCCAGAGAACCTGAGAGTAACTGCTTGCTGCAGCTACATACTCGGCCTTGGCAGTGGACTGTGCAACAGAAGACTGTTTTCGAGAAGACCAAGAAATAAGAGATGTGCCCAAGAAATGACAAGTGCCAGAAGTACTCTTCCTATCCACTCTACACCCCGCAAAATCAGCATCAGAAAAAGCCCGAATAGAGAGAACAGAATCATAAGAAAACCATAGTCCAAAGTCAAGAGTGTCTTGGAGGTACCTGAATATGCGCCGCACTGCTTGACGATGAGAAGCACGAGGGGAAGCCTGAAATCGAGCGCACAGACACACAGCGAATTGTATGTCCGGCCTCGACGCTGTGAGGTAGAGGAGGGAGCCGATCATGCTACGGTACTCCTTCTGATCCACGGGCTCTCCATCCTCATCAGGGTCCAGCACGGTGGTTGTGGCAATGGGAGTAGACATTGGTCTACTGCTTCCCATGTCGAAGCGCCGAAGAAGGTCCTTTGTATACTTACTTTGATGAATGAAGGTGCCTTCTTTCAGTTGCTTGACTTGAAGATCAAGGAAGAAGGTCAATTCGCCCATCATGCTCATCTCGAACTCCTTGCTCATAGAATCTGAAAATCTGGACACCAAAGCATGAGAAGAACCACCGAATATGATATCATCCACATAAATCTGAATCAATAAAAAGTCACTGTTATGCCTGAGAGTGAACAAAGTTTTATCAACCATTCCCATTTTGAACTCATTATCAAGCAAGAAACTCTTAAGCCTGTCATACCAAGCTCTAGGGGCTTGCTTTAATCCATATAAGGCTTTGGAGAGTTTAAAAACATGGTTTGGAAACTTGTGATTTTCAAAGCCAGGTGGTTGCTTGACATAGACCTCTTCTTCTATAAAACCATTAAGAAATGCACTTTTGACATCCATTTGAAAAAGCTTAAAACTCTTAGAAGATGCAAAAGCTAGCAAAATGCGAATGGCTTCTAATCTAGCGACAGGAGCAAAGGTCTCTTCAAAGTCTAAGCCTTCTACCTGGGAATAACCTTGAGCTACAAGTCTAGCCTTGTTGCGAACTACCAACCCATCATCACTTTGCTTATTTTTGAAAATCCATTTTATTCCAATTACATGAATATTAGGTGGAGGTTCAACTAAGGTCCAGACTTTGTTTCTTTCAAAATTTTCAAGCTCTTCATGCATGGCATTGACCCAAGAGGAATCAGACAAAGCATGGGTGACATCTCGGGGTTCAAAAGACGCGACAAAAGCAGAATTTGCATGAGAATCAGGAGAAATAAACCTGGAGCGAGTGACTCGCTCATTGAGATCCCCAATCGTCTACTCAGGCGGATGTCATCGCTGGATGTGAAGAGGAGCTCCTGATGCAGAAGTGTCCTCTACCTCATGGGTTGTGGAGGTAGGAACAGAACCACTCAGGTCGTCGGTGAAGATAGGAGGAGGCTGCTCAGCTGAAGCTGGAGTAGTGGAAGCAGGCTCTCCAACCATCTCAGAAGAAACTTGAGGATGAATTGGGTCCTCATCCTCAGAGTCATCGTCGATGAAGATGCTTTCTCAAATATCAGAAACCCATGTACCTGCAGCATCGGGTCTAGTACTAGGACTAGCCTCATCAAAAGTGACTTCGCAAGTCTCAACAATTTTGTTAGTATCCAAATTAAATACACGATAGCCACGAGAATGAGCAGGATATCCAAGAAATATGCCATCAGAATATCTAGATTCAAATTTATCCAAATTGCCATGTTTAAGAATGAAGCACTTGCAACCAAAAATCTTGAAATGAGAGACTTTAGGCCTATGACCAAATCTAAGCTCATAAGAAGTCTTGCCAATCACAGATCTCAAGAAAACCCTATTAGAGACATAACACGCAGTAGAGATCGCCTCAGCCCAAAACCTCCTAGGTGTAGAATGCTCATCTAGCATGGTTCTAGCCATCTCTACAAGGGTCATGTTCTTCCTCTCTACAACGCCATTCTGCTCGGGAACTCTAGGAGAAGAGAACTGATGCTCAATTCCCCTATCAGTGCAGAAAGTGGCAAAAGAAGAGTTCTTGAATTCCGTCCCATTGTCACTCCTAATGACCCTCAAAGCTCCAAGAAGATCAACAGCTAGTCTAAGGACCAATTCTCTAAAAAATCCAAAAGCCTCGTCCTTAGAAACCAGAAAATAAACCCATGAATACCTGGAGAAGTCATCCACAATCACAAGCACATACCATTTCCCACCAGCAGACTGAACTCTAGAAGGACCAACAGTGTCTAAGTGCAAGAGCTGACTTGGACCATCAGTCATCACTAAAGTAAGAGGTGGATGAGAAACAGAAACCATCTTACCATGTCTACAGGGAGCGCACACTAGGTCTCTAACAGCCTTCAGCCTAGGCAACCCTCTAATCAAATCCTTGCTACTGACTCTAGTCAAGTGGTCGAAACCTATGTGTCCAAGTCTACGATGCCATAAGACTAGATCATGAGAATCAGAAGCAACAAGATATCTAGGACTGGAAGCAGAAGAACCACTGAAATCAGCACTGAAAATCCTCTCAAACCTTGTTATCCCAAAGACATGCTCACCTGAGGAGTCCAGAACTCTACACTTACCACTCTTAAACCTTACCTCCAGACCCTCATCAAGCAGCTGAGAAACAGATAGCAGATTATACCTTAGCTTACTTACCAAAGCGACGTCCTTAAGCATGAACTTGTTGTTGACGCGCACTGTGCCATTGGCTGTCACAGTCCCGGTAGAAGCATTCCCAAATGTGATCAACTCATTTCCGGATGCACGTGTGAGGGAGGAGAACCATCTAGAATCTCCAGTCATGTGTCGAGAACATCCAGAGTCAACAAGCCATATGTCCTCCTTCCTCGCACGCCGGACCTACAGGGCATAAGTAGGAAACATCTGTGCCTCAGTACTGGGGTTAGTAATAAAAGACTTGAGAATCCAGTACTGAGTCACACGATGCTGAGGAACAACAGTAGAAGCAGCAGTAAAATGGTTAAGAGTAAAATCATTAGAATGCACATGAGAAACACCTAGACCTCTCCGAATCGACCTACCAAAAGGTCGGTACTCCCCCTGTCTAGATGCTACCCGTGGTCTCTCCCCATGATATCCTAAACCAGAACGCTGCCTAGAACCTCCTAAGGAATCAAGGAAGTCATCTACAAACCTAGGCCTATGTCTAGCAGGAAAGACAGGCTGTCTGGCTCTAGAGACTACAGTAGGTGAAGGAACTCCTCTAATGGACCTCAAAGCACTCATCCTTCTTTTCCTCTCAATCTTAGCTCTACGGAAGCAGAACTCAACAATGTGGCCATCCTTCTTGCAGAAGGTGCAATGGTACTTGACCTTTTGAGGGATCTGACCTATTGAAATAGAAGCACCTGTCTTGCTAGAAGAAGTTTGGGCAAAACCTGCAAATCTAAAAATAATCTTAGATGGTTCAGGGGGTTCTACCTCAAACAAGCCACTCTCAACAGCTCTCGTGATCTTAGGTGGATGGTTCTTGGAATGCTCTATTGAATTAAAACCTAAGCCACTATTCTTCACACTCACCTTAGATTTATCAAGAATCATGTTGAGGTTCTTCTTCCCACTAGTAAATCTCTCAAGAGTATCTTTAAGGTAATCATTTTCTTTGGCTATGTCCTTACATGAAGCACAATTACTAGGCTTGATTGCCTCATCATACTCATCCTTGAGAATAGCTATCTCAACTTTCAATGCCTCACAAGACACACAATAGGAATCCCTAATCCTATTCAACTGTTCCTTAAATTTATCTCTAAATGCCTCTTGTATCTTATCTACATTTATTTCAATTTCAGTACACAAGATACAACAAGAGGAGTCAATAGCTTTCTTGGATGCAGTCATGAACATGGATTTTTCAATTTTAGCTTTCTCCTCTAAAGTCTTGTTTAGAGCATCATTCTCTATTGTGAGTTTAAGGTAATTTTCACATGATGCAGATCTAGAATAAAGAACTATTTCAGTCATCTCTTTCATTTTGACCTTATTATCCTCACAATGAGAGCAAGTATGACTAGGATCAAATTTCTGCAATTCTTTTGTGGCGCTATTCAATTTTAATTCAAGCAAAACACAGTTTGAACAAGATGAAGGAATAGCATCTACAGGAGTCACATCTAAAGCAATAGCATTCATGCAAACAGAACTAGACTTGAGAGATTCTATTTCATCAAGAGCATCTTTTAATTGATTTGTAACAGAGGAATGAGTAGTTTGTAGATTGGTCAGATCAAACATCAAGTTAAGACAAGATTCACAATTGTCAGCAGAATTAATAGATTTGAGCCTAACAACTTCTAGGTTCAAGTTATCAATCATGGTGTCCTGTTTCTTAATCTCTTTAGCCTGCTTCTTCATTTTCTGTTCAGCAACAACCAAAGCTCGTTTCATCTCACTCAAAGAAGGGCGTACCTCATCGAGATTGCCGGAAAAGGTCGCTGCCGTTGGAGGAGTCGACGCCGTGGCTGTCCCTCGCCATGAAGCACATGCCGGTGAAATCCTGGGTCTTCTTCTTGCCATGGGAGTCATCCTCGTCGTCCTCCGTCCCCGAGTCCACATCGCTCATATCAACACTCTCAAGAGCGGCAAGGACCCGGCTGACGAACTTGCGATAGTTGGGCTTCTTAGCTTTTGCATCCTTAGCTTGAGGACGCCTCCGAAAGTCCTTTTCCTCCTTGCCCTTCAGCTTGGGGCATCTGGACCGAATGTGATTTGGCTCACCACATTCAAAGTAGTTGACAGGGCCTCCTCTCCTCCTATTCCTCACTTTGTTATATGCTCTCGAGAATCTGGTGGATAGGAGGGCTAAATCATCCTCAGGTATCCTCTCAAGTTGCTCATTGCACATAGAGTACCAAGCAGACAAAGAAAAGCCAGAGTCCAAGGAATCAGAAGAACTATCCTTAGATGGGTCGACGACTAAAGCCATCGACTCTGTCTTGGGGAGACGTGAGATAAAGTCAATCTCATGCGTCTTCAACCTCGAGTAGAGCTTATCCATGGTAAGCTCACTCATGACAGTGTTGTCATTGATGGAAGTGATCTTCATCCCCCAGACTCTCACATCAAGAGCACCTAAGATTTGGCGTGCATTCTCAGACTTAGTAAAAACAAGATCCACAGCGCGAAGATCAGAAATAATCTTGGAGAACCTCCCCCACAGCTCATCTAAGGATTCACTAGGCCTTTGCTCGATCTTTGAGTATTCTTTCTTGAGTTGGTTCTGTCCCACTTTCTTGATCGCAGTAGAACCCTCGTGATAGTCACAAAGAGTCTTGCAGATCTCGTGAGCAGACCTCAAATGAGCCACACGCTCAAACTCAGATCGACTAAGCCCTTGAATCAGAAAGTTTCGAGCCTTGCTATTAGCCTCAACATCTGGAGTGATCACATCGTCATCGGCTGGCGCAACATATGGATTTTTGACCTTAAGCCAAATAGCACGCCCTTGAGCCTCGATGTAGGCTTGCATACGAACCTTCCAGTAAGCAAAATCAGATCCATCAAAGATCTTCCTCAAAAGAAACCTTCCAGTATTCACTACTACATTTATTCAACACCTCAAAATACTCAGGTGAAACGAATAGGTTGATTCTTCCTCAAAAGAAAGAGCGAATGGAATCAATTTTTCAACAACTTGAAAACATGTGCCACTGCAGTGAACACAAGACCAAGGAAACTGTCACTTAGGCCAAGAACTCGAAAAAAACATAAGGAAAAGTCAACAGTCAAGGGTTCAAGCCCTACTGAAATCGAATACCAAACCACAAAAGAGAAGAACGTAATACCCTTTGAACATTGATAAACCCTTATGGAACAACTGCATAAGGTTTGAGTACTCTCAAATAAACTGCAAGATGCGAAACGACTTAAATCTCAAACACTTAACTTCTCTCCTTCCTTTAACAAGGATAGTTATTTTCGTGATTATTACATCACCTTGCCACTTAAACAAGATAAGCTCTTATGACCAAATCATAGGAACAACTTGAGAACCAATAAAATCTTTCAACATTTCACTTTGCTCAAAGCAACTCAATCACCACATAACTCAAGAGGTCCAAATGATCCCCATCGCAAAACTCGAAACACTCTTACAAAATCCCATTTACGAAAGACGATCAAATTACTTTACTTCTAAAAGAATCATCACCACACACTCAAGTCACCAACTTTGCAAATAATCTTACTAACATCAGAATAATATACTCTGAACACGAATATTTATCATCAACTATTCCATTAGAAAGGCCCCAGAGTTTCACCAAATTGTTCCATACTACCTTTGCATCTCATCTTCGAAATGAGAGTATACCCAGAACCATACAACCTCACTACATCGACCTCTTATGTTTAGAAGGGGTCTACTACACTATTGAAAAGCTCCTACCAAAACTCTTTCATCAAGGACACATTATCATCCGATTATTTCACAATTATGTGGGCATAAGCCCATATCAGTTCAACTCTTAGCGATGCTCATCATCAAACTTCAACACACAACAGTTTATACCACAACCATTGTTGTTATCAATCGCTTCATTATGAAATCTAGTTGCTACCTACTTTTATTACCAAATCATATGGATATTAACACACACATATTCAATCTGTTTCTCCTCACATTTGGATTTCGACAAAGAAATACACTAAAACTTCAAAATCGAAATCTTTTATCGATCAAAAGTCTCATCAACATTTCCACCAAATTGATCGCATCATTCTATATGGAAGAACTACATAGAACTCCTCCCATAAATTCTAGATCCACCGATATTCAATCCATTCAACCGGTTGTACACCGCTCCAATAATTATTCATACTAAGGAATACGTAAATCGTATTCTCTCTAATTTTTCTTTCCACACAATTAAATTAATCCATGGGAACCAAAGAACCCAACAAGTTTAGCAACCTAAACAGTTTTAATGACCGACTAGTTCATCAAGGTTCCATACTTTTGATATCTCTCAATCACTACTCATATATACCGCTCATCAAGAACTAGAAAAGACAACATCAACTTAATCAATTTCACTTCCAATGTTACTAATTAATATTAATTATGCACCATACCAATGACTCAACTTGATACCCATACCGTATCTCGTTATTTGATTACAATCTCTGATTTAACCATAACAAGGTATCACAAAAGGATTTTAACAATTTCCACCAGAAAAGAGATGCATTAAACTTTAACACTTGGAATAATCCAAAAGAAATACATAGAGCCAAAGCTTTCTCACGCTAACAACTTGCAACAAAAACTCTCATTACCCAAACTATCAAACGTATAAATGAGTCATTGTTTGCCAAAGAGAAAGAAGAAACAACCAGGGAAATATCCATAATGCCAATTGACGAGGATCACAAGTAGCAAAAAGCGACTCAACAGTCGGAGAACCACAATTGTTTCAGAGAACCATTAGAGACCAATGAAACACAACCACTACCACGAACCACGAACCCAAGAGAAAATCATCATCCACCACGGATCAAGAATTTGCCAAGATTGAGGTCAAGAAAGAAATCAACTTTCTAAAACAGCTCACGCTCAACTCTTGCAACTAAGGTATTCAGGGTAACTACTTTATGCGTCTACCACGAACGGTGGTATAGCCTGACAAAGTCCAAGGCCACAACCACGGCCTCCACTTCTTAACAACCATTATCGACACGCATAAATAATATAATCACATATGATCATCTCATGACAATCATAGAATAGATTCATAGATATATAATATCATAACATCTCATATCATAGATTAACAACGAGAAAGATAGCTCAGAGGCAATTCAACAATTGCTCAACCAATGAAACATAACAACAGATAATGCAGAGCGCAGTAATTCCCAACCCCACCTATCAGTGCACAAGTGTGTCAATTTAATACTTTTCTATTAACCACGGATCTAAAGCCCGCTCGATACCAATCAGAACACCCTCACTCACAATGAGCCCGAATGCTACTAGAATTAAAAATTAAACTAAAACTAATTACCAATTTTCTAAGATAACCTCCTTCGTATAGTTAACTATACCGAGGTCTCAACAATTAATCATGGCACTTAACAATAAACTCCTTATCCGAGTTCATTCAAGCATGCAGATAATCTCATAAACATAACCAAAATTTGCTATTCTCATTATTACAGCTTAATCAAACTCAAACCATCCATAAGTAATTCCTAAGATTGAGTGGTAGTGCGTGCATGCAAACATCTACACCCTCCCATGCATGCGGGTCTCGCCATTGTACCTAAAACACATCAAAGCAAGAGTGAGCCTAAAGACTCAAAGAAGTACCAACAAGGCTAAGCAAGTTATCATTCAAAGATCAATAATCCAAGATAAACAATGCACCAAAGTATAGCCTTCATGCTCATGTGAATGAAACCAATGCAATGCACCTTTTCAACTTTATCTCTTTTCGCATTTTACCGTGTAATGCGGGTATACAACCGTCGTCAGATACCCTTGCCTGTGCCCTCTGACACAGGGACCAAGAGCCTATACACCACATGTATAGGGACCTTTGCCCATCATCTTAATGATGGTGACCTCTTTTCTCATTGCCCACATTCCACGAATGTGGGGACCTCAAGCCCGTCATCTACATGACGGGGACCTCGAACATGCATAGTCACCATGTGACCAATCCTCCAACATGATTGCATGATGCACATGAACAAACTTTAAACCATCATACATATTGATTCACAACAACGACATGCATGAATAAACTTATTCATACTTCTAGCATTCATCACCATTGACATTTGTAGCATTTCAGCATCCATGAATAGCACATATATTCATTAAACTAGCAAACATGAACAATCCTTCATGAATAACATTTAATCATTTCTCAAGTATTCACATAATCAGGGTTCTTGCATTCATCAAGATAAATTGAAACTCATCACACTAACATCAACCTTAACCATAACTTGCATTCATCAAGATAAATGGAAACTCATCACATTAACATTCATACATGGCTATTGCAAGCAAAACACAACATTCTCAAAGATACAAACATAAATATGCCATAACCCGAATACTTGCCTCAATCGTGGCGAGAACGGTGGACGCGAAGAGGGCGCCGCCCGGGATCACGCTCCCACCTGAACATAAAGATATCCCAATCTAAGACCAACATACTGGACACAAAAGAATAAAAACAACACAAATGAACTCTCTAAACTCCCAAGCGTTTCCAATCTTCCAATTTCTAGCGATCGATTTGGTGTTCACTGCGGACAGTCAACTACTAAAATACATAACTTTCTGCTCAGGAGTCCAAATGAGGTGTTCTCAGAGTTTCTGGAAAGCTAATTAAATTACTTAAATAAACTTAGTTGGGGAGCCCATTTTATTATGCCAACTACTGCCCCTACCAAGCCAATCTACAGAGCAACAATTTTCACGTCGGCTCCTCTGGACAGTACACTAAAACCACCATAACTTTTGTTACGAAAGTCCAAATCTCGTGTTCTTTATCTCTATAAAAAGGTACATAAATTACCCACATTTTGCGTTATACTGAGATCCCCTGATTCTCCTTTTAAATAGCAGTTTTGACCAAATTACCACAGACTGCTAGAAACTTACAGAATTACCAGGCAGCGATACTAAAAAATTCATAACTTCCTGACCGTTAATCGGATTTGGGTGATCTTGGTGGCCACTGAAAGCTAAGAACATAATATACGTTTCTCTAGGAGACCAAAACTCCTAATTATTCCTCTAAATAAAATAAACTGGCTGCGCAACATTCTGGACAGAATTGAAAAGAGAACAGAATTTAGCCGATCCAATCAATCTAATAGCAATCGCGTCTAATGACCATCACTCAACACAAGAAACCCGTCGTTACCCTTGACGACGTGCTGGACGACGACGAACAGGCCCCGAAGACGATCCTCCTCCTCCTCTCTTCCTTCTCTTCTCCCTCTTCTTCTCCCTTCTCTTCTTTTCCCCTTCTTCTTCCTCCTTGGCCGGCTGCAATGGAGCTTCTTCTTCTCTTTGGCCAGCAGCAATGGAGGTGGTGGGGAGGTAGAGAGGTGCGCAAGGGGGGTGGATGGGAGGTATGGAGGTGGTGGGGGGATGTGGCGGCCGGATGGGGGAGTGGGGGAGGAAAGGGGGGAGGGGAGGGGTCGGCTAGGGTTGGGAAGGGGGAGTGGCGCCCCCCCTAAGCTATGGCCGGCCACCCCTTGGGCCCCTCTTGGGCTGTGGGCTCTAGCCCAGGTTGCCGGCAAAACTGCATTTTCCCCCCTACAACTGCAGCAATGCAATCTTTCCAATTGGTCCCTCCCGAAATTCCGTTTAATATTCTTCCGAACCAATTCTCCCTTCCGACTTCTAGTGCATCACACCATCGGGATATTACAGATATGAGGTTTGATTGAATACTTGTCAGTCGCCATGGCTCCAAAGACCGGTTAAGATCTATGAGAAGAGCTAACCGGGCTCTGATACTAATTGTAGGACCAGAAAGGCGACTAGAAGGGGGGTGAATAGGAGCTTAATCAATTTTTCGCTTTAAGATCAGATTCAAACATAATATTGACTCCAATAGCTATAGAAACTATGAAGATCAATATATAAAAGCACAGTGAAAGTCTTGTACTGATTCTCCTTCAAACCCCCAAAAGAAACGATCAAAAACACAAAAATCAGCCTAATAAACGATCGATGAACAAGATCGGTCATACCACGTGAATAAGGTCGGTCAGTACGCACTCCAGCACAACCGTGAGCAATCTTGGTCATACCGCGGTGAACAGTAAAATTAGGTGAATGAATAGTAAACAGCCTGAAAACGAAAACAAAAATCGACGTAACTTTTGAACCGTAACTCCAAACTTTACGAAATTTGAAACACACATTCCTAAGGAAGTCAGGAACCTATTCCAAGTGACGATCGTGAAGATCCACGTCTAAGTTCTGACCTTTTTCCATTTTACCGAAGGAGGGTTCAAAACCGAGCAAAAACAAAAAACTCGATCCAACACTTGCTCGTAGGAGATGGATGATCTAGATGACCATAGATGTATTCCCACACATCACATCAAGGTAGAAGAGGGCAAGAGATCAATCAAAAACCAAAGGATCAAAGATTGACTCAAAATCATAAAACAAGAAGGAAGAACACAAAGAGACACATCTTTGGGCAATCATCCATGGATTGATTCGTGATTGTTGCTGGTTACAGCCACTCCCATAAGGAGGACACAACTCAATACATGAGCACACAATCAAACAATCCCTAGAACCCTAACCTCTCTTTCCTTCTCTCCTAAGCCCTAAACAACTTAGGGTTTTTCTCAATGAAGTGCTTGGGGCTGTTGTGGCAGCCCCCTCTCTATTTATACTAGAGGCTAGCATCTAGGAATATTCCACTTAGGGCACCCGTCAAACCCTAACACACAACGGGTTAACATACGCACGCATTTTAAAGCGCCGTCTTCATCTCCACTTGACCTAAACCGCTTCTCCAAGCGCCGCGGTTTAGCCAACAAGTCACAAAGCCGGTATTTGGTGAAATTACCAAAATACCCCTTCTTGATCCTTCTCCATGGACCGAGTCAAATCCTGTCGAAGCAACCGCCTGCTCCGCCACGTGTAGGTTGATCAACGGCTCTCATCATGTCGGCAAGTCTCTCCCGTCCGGATCCCACCGGAACCACCAAGGCACTTGCACCGATCCCCGCGCCGCTTGATCAACCCATCGCACCGAACTGCCCGTTCGGTCATCCTCGTCCATTCTACGCCACGCTTGAGCCACATGACCTCACCCGGCATCCATGATCGTTCTGGACCTCAGCTCTCCAAGCTTAGTCCCGATCCTCTCGCCGTTGACCGTCATTGACCTTCAAGACACTCGCACAAAGAATAGACGAGAAATCGTCTCCGGGAACAAGTTCTTCACAACTTGACCCACGTTAGCTCAAAACATACAATATGCAACTCATATGCAAAGATAAACATGGATAGACTTATCCCAAAATCAATTTTGTGAAAGAATCATCATTCAGTGCAAATGCGGTACTACCGCCAAGTCATTCCCGGTACTACCGCTCTCAGCATTGCGGTCGTACCGCTCTCGGAGATTTCCCAAAATCCCCCAAAACAAGCTCTCTGGAAATAAGCAACCGCCAAGTAACTTTCGGTATTATCGCACTGCGGTACTACCGCCCTTTCAAAGCCGGTACAACCGCACAGCGGTCGTACCGCGACTTACACACCGGAATGACCGATTGTCCTGACACTTGCTGAAACATTTTGAAAAATAAGAATTCCAACAAACCTTCAACCAAATTGCCAATTGTAACATCACCTAGGATCATGAGCAAATCATCATGGTGTTCACACTTTGAGTACTCTTGATGCTAAAGGGTACAAGTATTCTGATGAATGTGGAGTTTTGAAGGTATCAACAAGCTCTCTTGTTGTGATGAAAGCTGATATTAAAACTGCTAATTTGTACCATCTGCGAGGTACTACAATATCAAGTAATATTGTTGTAATTTCAAGTTCATTATCTTATTCTGATGCTACTAATATTTAGCATATGCGTCTTGGGCATATGAGTGAACTTGGTTTGGCAGAATTGAGTAAGAGATGACTTCTTGATGGACATAGCATCGGCAAGCTGAAATTTTGTGAACATTGCGTGTTTGGCAAACACAAGAGGGTGAGATTCAATACCTCGGTTCATACTACATAAGGTATTTTGGATTATGTGCATTCTGATTTATGGGAGCCATCTCGCAAGACATCTCTAGGAGGTGTTTATTATATGTTAACAATTATTGATGATTACTTTAGAAGAGTGTGACCTTATTTCTTGAAGCATAAGTCAGAAGCATTTTCAGCATTTAAAGAGTGGAAGACTATGATTGAAAGGCAAACTGAAAAGAAGGTAAAGAAACTTCGCACTGATAATGGGATGGAATTCTGTTCTGATGAATTTGAATCATATTGTAAGACTGAAGGCATTTTCAAGCATTACACCGTTCCTAGTACTCCTCAACAAAATGGTGTAGCTGAGCGTATGAACTGGACCATCATTTCCAAGGCGCGTTGCATGTTGTCTAATGCAAGTTTGTATAGGAGTTTTTGGGCTGAAACCGCTTCCACTGCTTGCTATCTTATTAATCGGTTACCCAATATTGCAATTGAAAAGAAGACTCCAATTGAGGTATGGTCTGGTTCCCCAGCAAATTATTCAGAATTGAGAGTTTTTGGTTGTACTGTGTATGCTCATATTGATAATGGAAAATTAGAGCCTAGAACTATTAAGTGCATCTTTCTTGGTTATAAATCTGGTGTTAAAGGATATAAATTGTGGAATCCTGAAACAAGGAAGGTTGTGATTAGCAGAAACATTGTCTTTAATGAATCTGCTATGCTTCCTGATAAACTGCCTACTAACGTTCCTGTTGAGAGTGAGCAGAATTCAAGTGTTCAGGTGGAGCACTCTGTTGGTTCAGGTGACACATCAGATAAGGAAAAATATCATTGTTCGTGATGCACCTACTGTTGAGGATACTCCCATTGTTGAGCAGCCACCACAACGGTCTATTGCAGTTAACAGGCCTAAGAGGGAGATTAATTCACCCAAGAGGTTGATTGAAGAAGCTAATATTGTCGCTTATGCTTTGAGTGTAGCAGAAGAAATTGAAGGTAATACAGAACCTTCATCATACTCTGAGGCTATTAGCTCCACTGATTGTAATAAATGGATAACTACTATGAATAATGAATGAGATGGAGTCACTTGAAAAGAATGACACTTGGAAATTAGTGAAATTGCCAAAGGAGAAGAAGCCTGTTCATTGCAAGTGGATTTTCAAAAGAAAGAAAGGTATTTCTCCTACTGAACCAGCAAGGTATAAAGCAAGATTGGTTGCTAAAGGTTATAGTCATATTCCAGGTATTGATTTTAATGATGTCTTTTCCCCAGTTGTGAAGCATAGTTCTATTCGCACTTTACTCAGTATTGTTGCTATGCATGATTATGAACTTGAACAATTAGATGTTAAAACCGCATTCTTACATGGGGAGTTGGAAGAAGACATTTATATGGACCAACCTGAGGGTTTTGTTATTCCTGAAAAAGAACACCTTGTTTGTAGATTAAAAAAAATCTCTTTATGGTTTAAAGCAATTTTCTAGGCAATGGTACAAGAGATTTGACTCCTTTATGCTCTCTCATAATTTTAAGCGGCCTGATTATGACAGCTGTGTTTATTTAAAGACTGTTAATGGTTCAGCCATTTATTTGCTTCTCTATGTTGATGATATGTTGATTGCTGCAAAAGATAAGTCAGAAATAGCAAAACTGAAAGCACAATTGAGTAATGAATTTGAGATGAAGGCTCTAGTTGCAGCAAAGAAAATTCTTAGCATGGAGATTATTAGAGAGAGAAAATTTGACAAGTTGTACCTTAGCCAAAAAGGTTATATTGAGAAGGTCCTTCGTCGTTTTAATATGCATGATGCAAAACCAGTGAGTACTCCATTAGCTTCCCATTTTAGATTATCTTCAGCTTTATGTTCTAAGTCAGATTATGATATTGAGTACATGTCTAGAGTTCCATATTCTAGTGAAGTTGGTTCTCTTATGTATGCCATGATTTGTTCTCGTCCTGATTTATCTCATACACTGAGTGTTGTTAGTAGATATATGGCTAATCCTGGAAAAGAGCATTGGAAAGCAGTTCAGTGGATTTTTATATATTTACGTGGCACTTCTAATGCTTGTTTGCAGTTTGGGAATTCTAGAGATGGACTTGTTGGTTATGTTGATTCTGATTATGCTGGTGATTTGGACAAGAGGAGGTCTCTCACAGGTTATGTTTTCACCATTGGTGGTTGTGCTGTTAGTTGGAAGACAAGTTTGCAAGCTACTATTGCTTTATCTACCACTGAAACAGAATACATGGCTATTTCTGAAGCTTGTAAAAAGCTATTTGGTTGAGAGGTTTGTATACTGAGCTTTGTAGAAATAATTCTTGCACTACTATATTTTGTGATAGTCAGAGTGCTATATGCCTTACAAAGGATCAGATGTTCTATGAGAGAACAAAACATATTGATATGAGATATCACTTATTCGTGGTGTTATTGCTCAAGGTGATGTCAAAGTGTGCAAGATAAGTATTCATGATAATCCAGCTGACGTGATGACAAAGTCAGTCCCTGCTACTAAGTTTGACCTTTGCTCAAGCTTAGTTGGTGTTACAGTTTAGTCCTAGAGACTAATTGACGCACGGTGATTTTTATCTTACTGTGGAGTTATTTGGTGATTGAAAATTCTTTATTTTGCTACAAGAGGAAATTCGTCTCAAGGTGGAGATTGTTGAATTGTGATCCGAATTTCTAATATGGAAGTATCCAGATTAGTTGCCATATTAGCGGATTAGTTTCTTACTTGGACTCTAAGTCCTTTTACCCTTTTATATACCTCTTGTAAGCCGCACGGGGAGGGTTGACGCCTGACGTCTCATTGTAATCCTTGGCGTTTTGTAATTGCTCCTCATATAATGATCATCACCAATTGGCGCCTGTGGTTTTTTCCACAAGGGTTTTTCACGTAAAATTCGTGTCTCTTGTCCCTATTGATCCGTACATTATTTCTAACATGTGTGGTACACAAGATAGCTATTCTAAATTGTGAGAACTGAGAACTAACGAGAAGTGTAATTCTGACCAGAATCGGCTCATTACAGCCTTCCCTGTGACCATGGCATGTTTAGACTACCTCTGTTGTGCAGAAATCTAGCTGATCAAACTAGCCTTTCATTTTGTCAAAGATTCCGAAAGTTAATTTAACCACCCCACACTTTCGGATGAGATTAATCTGACCATATGATCAGATCTTTGTCAAAAATATGCAAGTCAAGGGCATTACTTTAGGTTATAGTAATGGTAAACCAGTTCATAATGAACGCACCAGAGGAATTGAATATGGCATCGATTGAAGGTGACTCTTAACATGACGTACAAAAACTAGAAACTAATTTAATATATGCATATATGAATTATTCATTAGAGAAAAATAACATGTCACATTGTTGTCTAGTGGTTAGTCTTAGATGTATTATTCCATGTGTATTGTCCTGATGTATAAGGGGTTATCTGCATATATATCATACATGTACTTGTATATATACTGGCACATTGGCCTCATGATGAATACAAACGCTATTCATAACATGGTATTAGAGTGTACCTAGGGTTTGTGCCAAGCCGTCGCCGCCTGGTTTTGCCCGTCGCCACCGCTGTTCTTCCTCAGCCGTCGCTGCTCTCCATCCACTGCCTACTGCTGCTGGTGGTCTTCTCTAGCCGCTGCTGCTGTTCATCTACTTCCTTCGTCACCCGCTCGTCTGGTCGCCAGCATCGTTCTGGGCCGCCACCACTCGTCCGGTACCGAGGCGTCGTCGCCTTGATCCACCAGTCTTTCATCGGAGCCGCCTCGATCCGCCTGGCGTCGCCTCTGCTTCAACGCATCGCGCAGTCGAGCCGAGGTTGCTGCATCTCTGCTGCCCATCACCAGTCGTCCAAGCATGAGTCGCTGTCGTCGAATCCTCCTCGCGTTGAAGTGGAGTTGGAGGAGCTGCGCAAAGAAGCCTCCTTCGCTCGGGCCACCGCCACACGCCTTTGGCTTTCCTTCGCGTCGCAGCAGGCTGTTTTGGTTTAGTGTGAGTTGGCCCGGCCTGACAAGAAAAGAAAAAAAAGAGAAAAATGTCATCCTCTTTGGGCACTGTTTTTGTTCCTCAGTGCCCAATGATTTTCGACGGTCTCAATTATTAGGACTGGTTTCAGCACATACGCCTCCACATGCGTGGTTAGTGTATTTGGGATTTTCTCACCAGCGAGCTGCCTTGTCCGCATCGACTTGTTCCACCTGTTGAGTTTGTGCTCCCGAAGGATGCTTTCAAAGACACTTGTAAAGAGGCATCTGATGCTTTTGAAGATGCCATAGAGACTTTTCAGACTCAGTATGCTGCCTACAAGACATGGATTGATAAGGATGCTCGTGCCTCTGCTATTCTGGTTGCTAGCATGGAAGTGCATCTCACTAGAGATGTGGTTGGCTTGGCTTTAGCACAGTTGATGTGGACGCATCTGCGCAACCGCTATGAGCTGTCTAGTGATTCCTTATATCTTACTGTTGTGCGTCAAGAACAGTCGCTGCAGCAGGGAGATGCCACTGTGGATGAGTTCTATACCCAACTGTCTACGATATGGCTTCAGATTGACTCTTTGGGACTGGATGTTTGCCACACTTGTCAGTGCTGTCAGTGTCAGTAGTCTCACCTAGAATTTCATCGCATCTACGACTTCTTGACCCGTCTCCAAGCTGAGTATGAGTATACTCGTGCTTAGTTGCGTGCCACCCTCGTGTGACTCTGTTAGAGGCTCTTGCAGTTGTTCGTTCTGAGGAGATTCGCTTTCGTTGTGCGGGTTTTCTTCGGTTCTGGTAGCTCCTCCAGCTTCTACACCCGCTACATCTCTAGCTACTCCTCATCGGTGGTGCCTTTGCCAATGACAGCTGCTATTGGTAGGGAATTTCACTGCACCTATTGCAACAAGGATGGACACGTGGAGCAGTTCTGCTACAAGAAGAAGAAGGATTTACATCGTGGTGGCCGTCCTCCAAAGGGCACTAGCGGTTCCTCCTCTCATCGGAGCTCTGGTGCTTCTGATTCTCAGGAGTTTGTCACACCGCTGCGTCGCATGGCTACTTTTGCACCGTCTAGTTCTACTAGTTCTGCTGCACAGTCTTCTAGTGAGAGACCACCTTCTACTCCTTTCTTAGGCATATTACCTTGGATTCTTGACTCTGGTGCTTCCTTTCATATGACATCTGATTCCACCAATCTCACTTCCATTGATCCTTTAGCTGCTCCTATCATTGTTCGGACAGCAGATGGTACCTCTCTCTCTCTGACGCAGGACGAGACATTATTTCGAATTCATCTTTTCATGTTCCTACTATTTCTTATGTCCTCAAACTAACCATGTAGCTCATATTTACCATGCAGCTCATATCTACCAGTCAGCTCACCGATCATGGTTGTCGTGTTATTCTTGATTCTGATTATTGTTCTGTTCAGGATCGACACACGGGGACTCTGGTTGGTACTAGCCCTCGCCGCCGTGACTCACGGTGTCTTTGGGAGCTTGACTGGCTTCATCTTCCTCCCGCTGCCCCTGCCAGTCTTATCGCCTCCACCGCCGCCTCCGCTTCTACTGCATCCTCCACTGCGTCTTTTGTTTAGTGGCATCATCGTTTAAGACATCTTTGCGGATCACATCTGTCTTCTTTACTTCGTCATGTCTTTTAGGGTCTGTGTCTGGTGATATTTTTCTAACTTGTCAAGGTTGTAAGGTTGGTAAATAGCTTCAACTCCCCTATTCTTCTAGTGAATCAGTGTCACAGCGTCATTTTGATCCTGCTCATTTTGATATATGGGGTCTAGCTCCTTTCATTTTGAAAGGAGGTCATCGATATTATATAATTTTTATTGATGACTTTTCTCGACACACATGGATATACTGTATATCATCTCCTAGTGAGGTTCTATCCATCTACAAGAATTTTGCCACCATGATCCGTACTCAGTTTGACTCTCCTATTTGTGTTTTTCGTGCTGATTCTACTGTGGAATACTTGTTAGGAGTCATTCGTAGTTTTCTTGCTGAGCAGGGCACTCTCTCTTAGTTTTCTTGCCTTGGTACTCATGTCTAGAACGGTGTGGCTGAACGGAAGCAACACCATCTTCTTGAGATAGCCCGTGCTCTTATGTTTGCTTCTGCTGTCCCACCACACTTCTGGGTTGAGGCTGTTTCTACTACCACTTTCCTGGTTAATATTCAACCTTCTTCTACTCTTTAGAGTAGGATCCCAGTTGAGCGTCTTTGTGGCAAGACTCCTAATTATTCTAGTCTTCGCCTTTTTGGGTGTGTGTGCTATGTTTTTCTTGCGCCTCGTGAGCGCACCAAGCTGACCGCTCAGTCTGTGGAGTACGTTTTTCTGGGCTATAGCGCTGAGCATAAGGGATATCGTTGTTGGGTTCCTGTTAGCCGACGGATGCGGGTTTCTCGACGTCGCTTTTGATGAGTCTCGTCCTTTCTACCCTCGTCCTTATCCTTCCACCACATTGGTATCTTCTCCTTCCACCACATTAGTATCTCTTGTTGAACCACTTTCTTTCCTGACTTTTCCTGTCACCCCTATAGTCACCACACCTCCATCACAACCTTTGGGCTCTCTGGTGCCTCCTTCACCATCTCCTTCGCCACCGACACCCTCTTTAGAGGCTCCTCTTGGCCTTGTTCCTCCTTATCCTCTCTACTACACTCATTGTCCTGAGGATTCTTCTGATCTTCCATCTTCTTCTGATGGGTCATCTTCTTCAGCCTCTCCTTGATATGCTCTTCATGATCGCCAGTCTATTCGGCCTCCTACACACTTTTGTTTAGCAGCTCTTGTCAAACCGACTTCTTATCGTGATGCTGTTGTTCATCAGGAGTGACAGCATGCGATGGCAGAGGAGATTGCTACCCTTGAGCGTACTGGTACGTGAGATCTTATTCCTCTTCCCGCACGTTTTACTCCTATCACGTGCAAGTGGGGCTACAAGGTTAAGACCCGCTCTGATGGTCCTCTTGAGTGTTACTTGGATTGATTTGAGATGGATGATTGTTGTTTACAGCCACTCCAACACGGAGGACAAAGCTTTATCCAAGAGCATACACTCAATCCATTCTAGAAACCCTAGCTCTCCTCTCTTCTCCCCAAAACCCTAAAACGCAATAGGGCATCTCCAAATGAGGGCTTAGGCACCTAGTGCAGCCAGCACTTAGCCCTTATATAGTGGAGGCTAGATCCTAGAGAATATTCCATTAGGGCACCCATTTAACCCTAACACACAATGGGTTAACACACACACATGCATCTCAAAGCACCGTCTTCATCATCGATTGACCTAAACCGCTTCACCATGCGCCTACCCACGCCGTGATTTAGCCAAAGGTCACCAAGGCGGTATTTGGTGAAATGACCAAAATACCCCTATCTCGATCTTTCTCCAAAAGACCAAGTCCAATCCTAGTGAAGCAATCGCCTGCTTCGCCACATGTAGGTTGATCAACGGCTCCATGTCGTCAAGTCTCTCCCGTCAAGATCCCACCGGCACCACTGAGCACTTGCAACGACTCCCGCGCCGCTTGATCCAACCAGTTGCACCTAACCGCCCGTTCGGTCATCCATGTCCATCATGCGCCCCGCTTGAGTCCTCTGACCTCACCCGGCATCCACGATCGCTCTGGACCTTAGCTCTCTAACCTTAGTCCCGATCCTCCTCACCGTTGACCGTCATAGACCTGCAAGTCACCTGCACAGCAATAGACAAGCAAACACGAATCCGGGAACAAGTTCTTCACAACTTGACACACGTTAGCCAAAACATGCATCATGCAACACATATGCAATGATCAACATGTACTTGACCTAACCCAAAACAAATCTCCAAGAGATTTGACAATCAGCTCAATTCATTCCACAAGCGGTACTACCGCCACATATCCACCAGTATTACCGCAACGCGGTCATACCGCTCAAAACACTGCGGTCGTACCGCTCCTCGGAGAATCCCAAAATCTCCCAAAGACAACTCCTCTGAAAATTCCATACCGCTCTCAAGCGGTTACACCGATATGCGGTACTACCGCCAACCAAGGCACGGTCGTACCGCTCCAAGAGAAAATCCACACTCCAAAACAAGCCTTCTGGAAATTTCCAAACACCACACAAAGTCTGGTATCACCGCATCGTGGTACTACCGCCACTAGCCCTGCGGTACTACCGCTCCACTTAAACGCGCTAAAGCCTTAGAACCGAACGCCCTGCCACGTGGACGGCACAGATCAACGTGAACGTTCGGACCACTCGACTTGCGGTAGAACCGCAACCTCACCTGTGGTCATACCGCTCTGCGGTAGAACCACTCAATACACGTCGGTACTACCGTTTCACTAGACACTTGCTAAAAACTCCAGATTTCAACAAACTCACAAAGCAATTGCCAATTGTCTCATTACCTTAGATCATGAGCATGTCCCATGACATCCAAAATGTCCTCATGACACCCACAATCTCCCCCTTGATGAACACATTGGCAATTTCCCAAAAATGTAAGTTTGAGGTTTTGAAAATGAAAAAACTTGATATTTTCGCGCAAAGGCTCAACTTGGCTCAAATACAAGAGAATGCAATGAGAAGGACCAAGTTGGCTTCAGAAATGTTTCAGCAAGTGAGACACAACAGAAGAAGCAAGAAAAGCTTCAATTTCCTGAGAAATGACAAAAATCTCACTTAAGGTCCATATGAAAGAACAATTGTTCTATTTGACCTTTGATCATTGTGAGTATTCAAGATTTGCAATTCAAGTTCAGAAAAGGCAATAAGACCAAAAGAATGTAAATGAGATCCTCCCCCTAATTTTCAAAATTTTTATTTTCTCCCATAAAGCTCCTAACATCTCACACTTACAAAACTTCTCCCCCTTAACATCCTGAATTTCTCCCCCTTATCCTGAAAGCTCTTTTTCACATTTTTGCCAAAACTTCTCCCCCTTTGACAATGGATTCATCAAGGAATCATCTCTTCCTCTCATCCAGAGATAACAAATGCAACAATATGGAAGAAGCAAAAGAAAGAGCATGCATGAAGTGCAATGAGGTGGCTTCATTTTTGTTTTGATTTTTCAATTTTTAGTAAAAAGAAGCTTTGGGAATTGCTCAATTGAACATGCTAGCATTTCTACCATTACTCAAGATACAAAAAGCTTGACAAAGCTAGCAAGATCATATTAAGACATGTATAGCAAAGCTAAGTTAGTGAGCTCAAAATACCACATGTTGTTGGATTAAATTAAGCAATAATTTAAAATTAGCAAGTTCAACAACAGGTATCCTAAAGTGATAATGGCCATGTCAAAATATCATTGTGAGATCCAGAAGCTAGCAATGACCATCTAGGAGACAAAAATCCTGAAATGAAATATTTTGCTCAAGTTTTTGTCAAAAGCCCAATTTTCAACTATTTTCCATTTGCAATGAATATTCAAGTTAATTAAAGGTCTATCTTAGTAAAAAAGATCTTGGACTAGGAGTCATCCACAATCTCTTCCTAAGCTTCAACCAATTTGACAAATTGCATTTTTAGCCATGTGCTAGATCTCAAGCCTTACTGCGATCATCCCAAGCAACAAAAGCTTAAAAGAGCGATCTAGGTCATCCAAAACTCCCCTTGAGTTCATGTCTAGTACAATGACAAGCAGTCTCATGAGAAAGAATTGGTGAGATCAGTTTTTTCGCACAAAAGAGATCATTTTTCATTGATTAACAGAGCAATTTTAGATTCTTAAAAGAACAAGAAGCTCTATAAATGTTCAATTCTAGATCCAAGAGCTAACAAAACAATTTTGACAGGGCCAATGTCACAAAAAGATCACTAGTTGAGCAACTAGCTAAAAGATCCACAAATTACAATTTTCAGTTCAAGTTTTTTAAAGTGCTAGCTCATTTAGCAAAGATTTTACTAGACAAGTAAAAGCATGATAATTCTAGAAAGTCAAAGAACTAGACACGATCTTTGAGCAGGAATTGAAATACTAAAGCTCAAGAGGGTAATAAGCAAAGCTTCATCAATTTAAAAGACAAGCAGAAAAGCTTATATTACAATACATCTTTTTGGATTTTTTATTTGTATGCAATATGATACAATGAGATGCACAAAAGATATAAAAGCCTAAAATGATCACAAGGATCAAAAAGATCCAAAGAAGATACCACTTGAAGAAGGTATCAAAAAGATCCACAAAGATTCACATGAACAAGGAAAATTCAGATGAACAAGGAAAACTTAAATGAACAAGGAAAGTTCAGATGAACAAAGAAGGTTCAGAAAAGAACCAACTCCCCCTCAAACTGTGGGGACCCCAGTAATTATCTCCATAAGACCGAGATTAGACAAGGTCTTAGGGACATAATTACTGGTCTCCAGAATGAATTCCAATTTAACTCTATCCAAGTGAGAGGCTTAGTCGAATACTAGAGCCTCAACGATCATGCGCACGCTCCTTTACTTAGCGCTACATGATTGTCGATTCTCTTTCGATTCAAGCACTACACTTAGTGAGTTAAATGGGGATCCATTAACAATGAGTATGACATATATTGGCTCCCAAGATCAACGACCAATATACTCATACCCTCATCCAACGTTGGTTACATCCATACAACGATATAACAAGAGATAAAAGACATACCGCATAATAGTCAAAGTCTACACTTTATTACATACGGCGACCGCCAAATTCAAGGTAAAGTATCAAGTAGCAGCGAAGTAAATAAATAAAGCAAAAGACCAGAGTGGTATGCCCGCACCCATCGGCAACCGATCGGGGTTAAATGATAGCACACTACTCGTTAGAGTCACCCAAGTCAATACTAACAAGATCGCTGATTCATAATCTTCCTCACCGAAAAGGCCAAGAACATCCGCCGAGTACAAGTGTACTCGCAAGTCTTACACAAATAAAATTAGTTATGCATAAGGGTCATTCAAAGGATGGCTCATATTGGTTTAGTTTTATGCGAAGAGACGCAACAATTAACATCCTACACATACTAGTTTTTCATGTGCCCATTTTAAAATCAGATTTGAAGTAGAAGTAAAGCATATGAATAAGTAATGAACTGAGTGACAAATAAAGCATACAAATGGCAAAGTGGCTTCCCACTTTGATACTACACAAACATGAACATCCCATTCATGATAATTACCAAGTTCACCCACAATTTTAATTCCAAGTCTAACAATAAGCAGCCACAAATTTCAAGCGGTCGTCCATAACCGTGGACACGGCTATTCGAATAGATTTATACCTCAGTGGTGTACTACTTACCCACACGACTTGATTAGCCCGTAAGCCTCCAGAGGCCTCTCAAATAGCACACTTCCTATGGTATGCCTACTGTAAATCAAGATACGCTCATTTTCAAAGAAGAAAGCCCTATTGAGCTAAGTCCCCTTGTGAGATGGTTCCTTGCCTAGTACAAGCGCCCGATAGCACTTGCTAGGGGCTCACAAGTTATATTGGAAATACCGATGCAATCAAAACAAAAGAATTGGTGCTCCTTGCACACTATAAAGGATTACATCGGCTCCTCAAAGAACATAGGATTTCACGGCCGCTATGCCCCTTACACCACCAAGGACTTAACACAATAAAACCCTCCCCTACTTAACCATACGGCTCCCAACCCGCGTGTGGCAAAGACGAGTGTTGCTTGAACAAAGAGGTACCCAAAGTTCGGTCCTCAATTGTCCGCATAAGTCCTTCCACTTACCCAATGCTCGTGCACAAAGCACCATCACTAACCAACACTTGTCCCACCAAAACTCATTTAAAATGACAAAGTTTTACTCATAAAACAGCTACAAAGATCTGAAGTAAAACATAAAGTAAGAGTTGTGTGTATCCAAAACCGTCGGGTTATTCCCGACGATCGAACTACTGTGTCTAGACTTGCATGGCTAAGCAATTCTATAACCCATAATTCACACATCCTACCTTAAGCATATAGGAGTTGGCATAATTCAAGGTTAACCTCAAGCATAGGACATAACTAAACTACACATCATAAAAATATTGACATAATCAAAATAGCATGCAAGCAATTATCATTGCACTAACTTAACCAAAATGGATCAAATATGATGCAAAAGAAAGTTCAAATGGTGCTTGCCTTTTTCGGAGTTCACTTGCTCACTCTTGATTACATACTCGCTACTTCCAAAGAACTCAAAACTATATAAAGACAATATCGAATAAACTTTGCAAAAGCCAAAATCAAAGTGCTAAAAATGCATGAATTTTATACAAGAGCTAGATTATGATTTTAGATGAGTTTTGGTATAAAAATTATTCCATTTGGAGTTCAAATGAACCTTCTATGAAGTTTTGAAGTTAATTCGATTTCTAGTGTAAAAATAATTCTTTTCTCGAATTTTTCTAATGCACTTTTATACTCATTCTAACCTAATCTCTCCATTACAAATGGGACCTACATATTTTCTTTTCTTTTCCTTTAATTTCTCAAAGAAAACATCTACCGACAAATCTAATCTTCTCATAATCATACACTTAACCGATTCTTCTGTTGAATCCCATCACATGCATAACACTCACGATCATATTCTCATATCTTGCTCTAAATCCCATACTAACCTTCACTAAGGCACAATCAAAGTAGTCAATCCAACAAATAAATCCCTGACTCATAGACTTCTATCTACGCAATCCATCTAGTACTTATATGAATTCCACCAAGCGATAAGCATATTACCACGACTAAATCCATAAATCATTTTCAATATATTATTTAAGCTAATCCGAGCTATCTAGCTCTACTAGTGTTTCCTCAGCAATTCACATTCGCATATACCAAATTCCCATCGACCGAGGCTTAATTGACTAACTTACCCTAATGAGCTTTATAATATATATATATATATATATATTCACATTCACGTCCGATATTTAATAGCTCACGAATCAATCAACTCTTATCTACATTACCGAAATTGACATGTACGACATCTACTAATCCAATTACATATGTGCCTCTATGATCAACCAAATACTCATTTATCTACTAATTCCAATTGAGGGCACAACTCCATTGATTCTAACATATAACTTATCTACTAATCACATAGTAATCGAATATGTATCCACAATCGTAATCCATTCTACCATCTCCTACATTCTAGCATATATGATTCACATAACTCATCGCTAATGCATCCGATCAAACAATCCAATAATGTACTTAATCCGACATCCACCGAGCAACAATTCATACACATATATAATAGATATATCTTTAAACCTCAACACATACATCATCCATCAAGCAAATAGATTATAAAAATCCTTATGCGCCCCATCTCTTAAAACTACTGATTCAAAGGTGAGAAGAAACCTCCAATTAATTTATCCTCCAAAGATCACCACTAGCGCCTGCGAGCTCACATCAATATCGATCGACCAAATAATCGACTCCTACATTTAATCTAGCATCTATCGATCAATAACACACGATTTCACCAAAATAATATAATTATTCGCATCCACCAATATATCGATACATAATCACGCTTACGCACAATTACGACCTTACCACCTTACCGGAATTATACCGGTCTTAAGTTACCAAAACATTTTTATAATTAAACATGCATAAATAGACACCATGCTCATGACTAATATGCAACATGCACAACTAATATCGTAATGCGATAGCACAATTTAACGCTGGTATTTTACCACGGCACTAGGCGTGCCTAATATGGTCGGACGTCGCCTTCTCGCCCCATCCGTGTTCACCGTAGTCGCCGCCGATGTTCGTCGCGCCCGCTCGGGCTCTCGCCCATCTGTAGTTGTTGCCGAACTCGCCGCGCCCGCGAATCCACACAGAGACCGTGCATACGCCTTTTCTTCTCTTTTTTTTTCTTTTCTCTCTGTCTCTTTTTTTTTTCCACCGACACTCCCTGGCTGGCTTCTTCTTCATTCACTCTTCACCCCCTTCTTCAATCCCCATTCTTTTCTTCTATTTCTTCTTCCAAGGCCTCTCCCACCGAGTCCCCTCTCTCCCTCTGCCTCTTCTCCACTGGAGCTCCTCCCCTCCGCCTTCTCCTTACTCTGGCCGGGCCAGATCCGGCCATCACCGAGCCGCGCCTCTAGGCCGCTCCGGTTGCGTCCCGGTCATCTCCAAGCGCCGCGGTAGGCTGGGTCACCTCGCCTCCACCAGCGCTCGGCCTCGCCGCCTGCCGAGCAAGACGCCTCACCGCGTCGCCTAGCCGTAGCTTTGCCTCGGTCGCCAAGCCTCTGCGCCCTCGGCCGCCATCAAACCATGCCACCTTGCGCCGTCTGCACCTTCTCCAAGCGTCGCCCGGGTCCAGCCGCCACATCACCTGGGCCTGCTGCCGCACAACGGCGCCGCCCAGGCCGCTCTGTTGCCACCGGCTGCTCCCAGCGTCGCACGCCGCTGCCGCCTTGCTGGCCTCAGGGCCATCGCCGGGCTCCCGGCCCAGCCACGCCTGCTCGGGTTGCCACCCTGGCGTTGTCGCATCCTCGGCTCGGCTCTCGGCCGCCCTGGCCGCGTTGCCGTCCTTCGTCACAGTGCCACCACCTCGCCGGGCCGTGTGCCGCAATAGCCTCGCCGTGCTCCTCAGCACCCTTGCCCCGGCACGCACCAGCACGTAGCATGCGCCCGCTTACAGTGCCACTTCTACTTCCTTCGTCCCTTCCCCAAATTGCTCAAAAGATTGTGCATGCGTGAACTGCTTGTATGGATGGAAAGGTGGTGTGCTGAGGAATGCGATTGTATGACATGCATGAATGGATTCTTGATTTTTGGGTGAGATTCGGAGGAGAGAAGGTGGCAAGAACATGAGCTCAAGCGGTGTGTTCTGGGAAGTGAGGAGGATGGAAAAGTCGATTGCAGGTGTTGGTAGGTGAAAACATGGACTGTGGGGGCTTCGGTTGTTGAGGGAAAAAAATAAGTAGTAGTCAGGTTGGGAGTGAAATGGCAGTCATCAGTTTTCTGTTGTGTGCTGACTTCATATGGCAGTGTGGGTGAGAATGAAGTTGAATAAAGAAAAGGGGAAGTGGCAGGGGGTAGTTCGGTTCTGGATGTTGGAGTTAATCCTTTCATTGATTCATTCCTCAATTCTGGTTTGAGTATAGAAATTTGTATTTCGGGTTGTATCAGTTTCAAAGTCATGTTCAGCTTCGACTCGGTTTCATAGTCAGTTCAGATTCCAATGTACATTGAACCAATTGATCTTCATGTTCGAATTGGTTGCGGTTATAGTGCTTACTTTCATAGGCTGAAAATTGAGTGTAGATAAAGGAGAAAACTCAGAAAAGGTGTGCAGGTTTGGCACCACAAACTACTCCGTTCTTTGTTTTGTCACTTTGATTACTGCTCACTGTTTGACAATTGTGTTTATGGTTTTCAATCTGAACTTCGAAACCATTTGAAATCTAAAGTTCAGACGCTCGTAAATCAAGACTAAAAGGTTTCAATGACAAGGGACAAGGAAATGGTAGGGGTTTAGTTGGCAGTGGCGTGGGGAGATGATGTTGGCAGTAGCGATGAATTGCTTTGTTTGGGGAATAAAGAAATGGGATGGAGAATGGTAGTGGGTTGAACAGGGGAAAAATGACAATGGAAACAAATAGCAATGTATTTCTATCTTCTTTTCTCCAACTCACTCATGACTCGCATGCGCGAACTAATCGCTAAACCAAACACTCATGAGACAACGAATGCAACAAAGATAACATGCACCGCCTGATTCTTGATTTTTGGTAGTGATTGCGAGGAGAGAAGTTGGGAAAAGAATGGATATGCGACGCTTCGCCTAGGGCTCATTTGATCAAAAGAGCAACGATACTAATGCATGCATCATGATATTTTTAAAATGCATGCCAAAACAACATATCAATAAAATTAAATTTTAACTACTACCTTTCAACTAATGCGATTAAATATTGTTTGTTTATTATTATTATTATTATGCAACTTCTTGAACAACTCGATTTAGCTTTAAATGCATCCTTTTAATTAATTTGATGTGATTTTAGAAACAATCTTTTACTTACTCACGAGAAAATTTTAAAACAGAGTCAAATATTTAAAAGATCTCCAAATTAAATAATAACATACCGATTCTGAAAATCGGGGTGTTACACAAACCAACCCATAGGGATAAATTATCCCTATCTTGCATCTCAAGGTGGCAAACCTTGTTGGATCAAAAAGGCTTTGAGAGAAGATCTGCCAAAAGTGTCTTGGACTCCACAAAAACTAGCACAAAGACTTCAAACTCCAAAAGATCTCTAGGGAATGCAACTTGAAAAGCTAGGGAGCGAAACACCAACACTAAAAAGCTTACAGGCAACTCAAAAACCTGCTAAGACTAGTGATTGGGAGACAAGCTCGACCTAGGCTGTGAGAAGAGTGCATCGTAGCAAACTATGGGATAAGAAGAGTGCCTAGAAAAGACACGTACTAGAACAGAGCCTCCTATCTACTCTGAACTCAATAAGCCCAAATGCTATACAAGGTAGACTAGGGATACCATACATAAAAGTAAGGTATAGAAGCTCGAACCTGAGTCACACTGCTTGGCAATGAGATGTAGTCATGATGGATGAAGATCCATTCCTTGAAGCTCCAAAAAGTAGTTACGCTCACCCATCATCCTCATCTCAAAATTCCATCGTCTCCTAGAAGTGATAGCCAGCATTGATTGCACAAATGAAGAAGAACCAACAGTTGGAGTCTTTGACCACTTGTTGGACCACATGTTCTTCTTCTCAACTGAAAAGGCTACACCAAGAAGACAAAAGAAGTCTATGCCTTAGTACTGGGTTAGTGAAATATTATCTAGAGAAAACAGTACCAAGACACACGACTAACAAGGATAGCAGCAAATGATCCATAGCTCATAAAAACATATAATCAATAATTCAGAACATAAGCATGAAGATAAACAAATCAATTGCAGCACATGCTATCCAGGATATGATAAAGCTCAAACTATCCTTAGTCCACAATAAGGCATAGGAGCAAGCAAACAAGCACATAGCATATCACACATCATATATACAATCAAAGGTAAAGCATGCTAGTGAAAGCTATGGCAAGACTCATGCATCCACAATTAACAATAAAGCACAATAACCATGTAAGCATAAGGCATGTTAAAGAACAAATCATGAACAAGGTATGCTAACATGGATATCAAGTAAGCATGTTGATACATACAGTAAAAATCAACAAGAGCAAGATGATAAATATATCAAAACAGTACAAGCTCTTGATGACAAAACCAAGCTCATATAACCATGGAAGTAATGAAAAACAATCTAATACATGAATACATAAGCAAGGTACTAGCAAAGGCATGATAAAAGATATCAAAAGAGTAACACATGCTAATATGGTACAAGTGAGCACAAAACAAGCACAACATGCCAAGAATGAATAATCATGAAAGTAAATGCATGAAGGTATAAGATTGCTCACTAAACATGTGAAGATGCTGATCATGAAAGCACATGCCTCTTGGAGGCCATTATTGGGGTGGAGAACCATCAAGTGTCCTGATCATGTGAAGAAGCAAAAAGACCAGAACCCCTTAAGTCCATGTTCTCCAACCCGTGTTCTCGGTACCTACACATAAGAAAAGCAAGGTGTCCAAACCTTGGATCCTGAAGGGTTAGAGAGCAAATGCTTGGGAACCCAAACCTTGGACACACCACCACCAGAAGTAGTCGAAACATTATGTGAGTTAGCATGATGCAAATGATGGTCCATGCAAGAAGATCCAATATCATCCTTGAAGGCATGCCGCAAGTGGACAGCTCAATGAGGAAAACGAGGTCCATCTCTAGAAAAGCGGCGATGGCCTTGCTTGAAAGCACCAAGATGAGAACCAACAGAAGCATCAAATTAAAGAACTCACACAACCTCGCCGTGGGTATATACCTCGATGAACAAAACGAGGTCCACCTCTTGGAAAACGGCGAAAATCCTGCCTCAGGGCAGCTCGTGGGCCAAAACCAAAACCATGAAAGCCAAGTCCACGATGTTGTCCAACACCACTAGAAAAGGTGTCAAAGAAGCCATCAACAAATTGAGTCTTCGTGCTAGGCTCTTTAGTATGCATGTCATGAGAAAGACTATGCCCACTAGAAGACTTAGAAGCATGAGCTCGACGCAAATGTTTTGCACGCCGGAAACAAAAATCCACATGATGTACATTCTTCCCACAAAATGAGTAATGGTGTAAAGGTCTACTAGGAGACACAGTCCGAGAGGACGAAACACCATTGTCGCTCAAAGAAGAAATCCTGGGAGAACTAGCATCATGACTCGCTCTCGTATCGGCACTAGGCTCACACATGCCATGAGAAAGACTATGTGTATTCCTAGAAATACGACGATGCACTCGATGCTCATGTTTCAAACGGCGAAAGCAAAACTCGAAAGTGTGTTCATTTTTCTTACGAAAGGTGCAATGGTACTTCCTTTTTGAAGATGTAGTACCATTTGAAGAAGAAGCACCTTTGTCTTTTGAAATCCCATGGACGACACAAGAAGAGTCACAAGAAGTCGCACTCGCCAAGGAAGAGCTACTCAAGGCGATGGCACAAAAATCAACATCAAGTGACTCACGTTTAGTACAAAAAGACTCAAACTCCGAATGCAAAGAAGCAAGAGAAATCTTAAAAACATCAATCTCGGAGTTGAGGCAAATACAAGAGTCACAAGACTTAGTGCTCATATCATCGCGTAATTTCTTCAAAGACTCAACCTCGCTCTTCAAGGAAATGCAAGATGTGAAAGAAATTAATGATGCTTTTGTATTAAGCATATAATTCAAAGCATCAATTTCAGTTTCTAAACAAGCACAATTCTTGCAAGAGACTAAACCATCCTTAAGCAATTTTTCATGTTCTAAGTACATGCTACAAGGCCTAGCTTCAATTTCAATAATCTTAGCCCTAGCATTTTCTAATTGCTCAAGGTGAAAGGTATTAGTCAATTTTAAAGTCTCAAATTCAGCAAGCATGCCTACAAAAGAATCACAATCATTTCTAGCCATAGATCTAAGATTGTCTATTTCTAACTTAGCATTATCAAGCTCATGATGTAGGGCAATGCAAGAAACACATGGCATAGAAGCATTTAATTTCAATAATTCATTTTCAGATTTTAGGCATGCAAGAGAGTTATTCAAGTTCTCCATGTCTACAAGTAATGAATCAAAAGCACTCATGGAGGTTTTCAAATCGGAGAGCTCATGAGACAAATCACCCTTCTCTTTTTCTAGCAATTTTACTTTCTTCCTAAGAGCAATCAGTTTAAGATCATATGAATACAAGACATCAATGAGTTTTTCTTTGCTCACCTTGCTCAGCTCGAGTAGGGGATCGTCCTCAGAAGAGTCATCATGATCATCCTCGAAAAGCTCTTCATCATGTTCATCCTCAATCGCTACTGCGCATATGCCACCGGGCTCCTTCTCCTCGGGCTCTAGGCGTATCTCATCCCTAAAACTAGGACAATCAAAACAAAAGGGATCGCCACAAATATCGCAAGAGAATTCCTTCTCAACTGCCAATATAGATATTACACATTCAAACATCTTGTTACGATGGATATCACTGGAAAAGGAAGCACGACAAGATGCAAGGAAGCGCTCACATGTGCACATACTAGTCGCCATGCTCACTAATCGGTGAAGATAACAAAAGAGTAAACTTGGCTCTGATACCACTTGTAGGACCAAAACGGCGACTAGAGGGGGGGTGAATAGGAGCACTATCTATTTTTCGCTTTGATCGAATTCAACTATGATATTGACTCCAATAGCTATGAGAACTATGAAGATCAATATATATAAGCGTAGCGGAAAGCTTGTACTGAATCTCCTTCAAATCCCCAAAAGAAACGATCAAAAACAATAAAATCAGCCTAATGAACAGTACTGATGAATAGTATCAGTTGAACCGGATGAACAGGTCATACCGCACTCCGGTACAACTGGATGAACAGTGCCGGTCGAACCGCAGTGAACAATAAAATCAGGTGAATGAATAGTAAACAACCTGAAAACGAAAACACAAATTGACGTAACTTTTGATCCGTAACTCCAATCTTCACGAAACTTGAAACACACCTTCCTAAGGATGTTAAGAACCTATTCCATACGACAATCGTGAAGATCCTTGCCAAAGTTCCTATCTTTTTCAGTTTGAACGAAGGGTGCTCAAAAACCGAGTCAAAATCGAAATATGATCTAGAGACTTGCTCGTGGGTGATTGATGATGAAGATGATCCTAGATGTGTTCCCACATGTCACAGCAAGCTAGATCAAGAGAAGAAACCAAGCAAAAACTCGCGGATCAAAGAAAACCCCAAAATCATCAAATAGAGAGGATGAACACAAAAACGAAATAGAGACTCATCTCAAGAAGTGATACTTGGATTGATTTGAGATGGATGATTATTGTTTACAGCCACTCCAACATAGAGGACAAAGCTCTATCCACGAGCACACACTCAATCCATTCTAGAAACCCTAGCTCTCCTCTCTTCTCCCCAAAACCCTAAAACGCAATAGGGCATCTCCAAATGAGGGCTTAGGCACCTAGTGCAGCCAGCACTTAGCCCTTATATAGTGGAGGCTAGATCCTAGAGAATATTCCATTAGGGCACCCATTTAACCCTAACACACAATGGGTTAACACACGCACGCATCTCAAAGCGTCGTCTTCATCATCGATTGACCTAAACCGCTTCACCATGCGCCTACCCGCGCCGTGGTTTAGCCAAAGGTCATCAAGGCGGTATTTGGTGAAATAACCAAAATACCGCTGTCTCGATCTTTCTTTAAAAGACCAAGTCCAATCCTGGTGAAGCAATCGCCTGCTTCGCCACGTGTAGGTTGATCAACGGCTCCATGTCGTCAAGTCTCTCCCGTCCGGATCCCACCGGCACCACTGAGCACTTGCAACGACTCCCGCGCCGCTTGATCAACCAGTTGCACCGAACCGCCCGTTCGGTCATCCATGTCTATCCTGCACCCCACTTGAGTCCTCTGACCTCACTCGGCATCCACGATCACTCTGGACCTCAGCTCTCCAAGCTTAGTCCCGATCCTCCTCACCGTTGACTGTCATAGACCTGCAAGTCACCTGCACAACAATAGACAAGTAAACACGAATCCGAGAACAAGTTCTTCATAACTTGACCCACGTTAGCCAAAACATGCATCATACAACACATATGCAATGATCAACATGAACTTGACCTAACCCAAAACAAATCCCCAAGAGATTTGACAATCAGCTCAATTCATTCCACAAGCGGTACTACCGCCACATATCCACCAGTATTACCGCAACGCTGTCATACCGCTCAAAACACTGCGGTCGTACCTCTCCTCGGAGAATCCCAAAATCTCCCAAAGACAACTCCTCTGAAAATTCCATACCGCTCTCAAGTGGTCACACCGACATGCGGTACTACCGCCAACCAAGGCACGGTCGTACCGCTCCAAGAGAAAATCCACACTCCAAAATAAGCCTTTTGGAAATTTCCAACCACCACACAAAGTCCGGTATCACCGCATCGTGGTACTACCGCCACTAGCCCTGCGGTACTACCGCTCCACTTAAACGCGCTAAAGCCTTAGAACCGAACGCCCTGCCACGTGGACAGCACAGATCAACGTGAACGTTCGGACCACTCAACTTGCGGTAGAACCGCAACCTCACCTGTGGTCATACCGCTCTGCGGTAGAACCTCTCAATACACGTCGGTACTACCGTTTCACCAGACACTTGCTGAAAACTCCAGATTTCAACAAACTCTCAAAGCAATTGCCAATTGTCTCATCACCTTAGATCATGAGCATGTCCCATGACATCCAAAATGTCCTCATGACATCCACATATATTGGTATTGATGCTTCCTATATGCGGACATAAGTGCAGGACCAGGTTGTTGCTCTTCAGTATGTGCCTTGAGAGTTTCAGTTGGCAGACTTCTTCACAAAGGCACAGACCAGGGCCCAACATAGGTTCTATCTCTCCAAACTTTATGTTGTTGATCCACCATAAGTTTGAGGGGGGTGTTAGATGTATTGTTACCTGTGTATTTCTCCTATTGTATAAGGGGTTATATGAATATGTGTTATATATGTACTTGTATATATAATGGCCCATGGGTCTCATGATGAATATAAGTGCTATTCATAACAGTTAGGTAATAATAGAATACTGGCACAAGAACTTTGAGAGGCGTGAAGGAGTTGACCTGTGTTAGAATAGGGTGTTAGAATAGGAACTCTTTTATATTTTCTTATCTGTCTTTTGCATTTTCTTATCTGTATATGGTATACACCCCTTGTATTCTCTATATATATTGTCCATTGGACCTCTTCAATACATACATAATATTCATAACATTGTATCAGAGTAAAGGTTCAAACCCTAGCCTCTGACCTAGCCCCCGATCGTTTTTGCTGCCCGCTGCCCCGGGAGGAGCAATCGCCACTCCCGGGGGAGACCACGTTAATCGTAGTCTTTCTCGTAGCAGTAGATTTCATCGATCGAAGAAGCAGCAGCAACCCTCTTCTCTCTCAACCACCACCTGTCTAGATCCGATTTGGATCGGGTCTGGCGGCCTCTCGTCGTCGCCAAGGATCCCCAGGGGCAGAGCGGCTACCTGAAGAAGAAGCCCGTCTCCCGCTCTATCAAGGCCGACCTCCAGTTCCCTATCGGTTGTTATCTCAAGCAGGGCCGCTACTCCCAGCGCATCCATCGGTGAAGATGGGAGGAGGCCACACGGAGGATTCGTTGTTGACGAGGTCTGCACACCGCATCGTCGCTGCACCCCGCTGCTCCTCAATGAAAAGAGTAGATGCCACTGCCAGAGACGATCGAATCTTCCTCTGCTCCAACTCCGACCGGATGCTCTGTTTTGCGCCGCCTCCACCTCGGTTCTCCTCGGGGCCCCTACTCCCGGCGTCACCTCTGCCTCCTTGCTCCTGGATCCGCACCGCAGACGCCGGAGATGACTAGATCTATTTCCTACGTCACCTTTGTCGCCGGTTATCTTCTCCACCTGCTCTGCCAATGGTGCCCCCGAGCCTCTACCCGACCAGGCACCACCACTCAGCTTCTTCCCCGCCATCGGAGCCTTCTCCGCCTTCTCGCCGACCTTATCCTCTGCCGCTTCTTCTCAGCGGAGTTCTTCTCTGCTGGCTTCTTCTTGGCCTTGGGCGCCATGGGGAGGGATTGGTTGGTGCCTTGGTGGTCTTGCTACGAGCTTGGGGGATTAGAGGATTTAGGGATTGGGATGCATTGTTGCAACTGTGTGGATGGGGATAGCATGACTATGTTGTTTCTCTCAGTCGATGTGGTCATGCTGCTGCTAGTTACCCTTGAGGCTTTTCTTTCTTTGTGTTATTTTTTCCATTGCGTCCATTCAAGTCTGTAACTCTCTATCTTTGAATTCGTCTAAGTCATGCAAATCCACAAATTTATTATCAGTTATAGAAACATAGGAATTTTCTTTTGCATGGCAACAACCACCGCTCATCTCTTCGAGCCGCTGCAGATCGTAGAAGTCTTTATGATGCCACCACTTCTCTCTTAGCCGCTGCCCCGAGCTTCTAAGGCCGTCGCGCTTCTTCCGCACTGCGCCTCCGTTGCGCTTCTTGTGCACTGCGCCGCCACCATCTTAGGCTTCGATCTGCGCCGCTATGCTTCTATGTATTCCTCGACAGTTTTCTCTATTTTTGTCGGTTTCCTCGTCTTCTTTGTCGTGTTGCCGCGGTCGACTTTGCTCCCGCTTGCCTCTACTTTCTCAGCCCCTGCACCTTGTGCTTTATGGGCTGTCGCACACCTTGGATGGGAAGAGATCTTTTGATGCTCGACATATTTTCCAAGAGCTACACGCTACGACGACATTATCAAGACTGGATTTTGGATTTTTCATATTTTAATGTCAACTATTTTCCAAATGCAATGCTATTGCATACGTCTTGCATTGAGAGGGTGTAAGACTAGGAAATCTTTTGTATTTCCTTATCTATATATAGCATACACCCTTTGTACTCTCTATATATATTGCTCATTAAGCCTCTTCAATACATACACAATATTCATAATTACCTGGACCTTTGGGTTATTTAGCTATTGGTATAAACACTTTAAATATGGGCAAATTTCTTTATTTAACAACTTAACATAGACTTTGTTGTCATGAAGGGTGATTTAATTCTACGAGACGTACACTTGCACTGAGGAAATTGCCAGTTACGTAGACTTCTGGCCTTTGGTTGCATCAGCTTGCCTTTGTCCAAGCCTGCAAGAAGGAACCTCACCTCATCTGCAGGGAATTTTCCGAACCACTTACGGAATTCTGCATATAATATGCAAGAACACCGTCTTGTTCTGAAAGAAAGATCAAGAACACTCTTCTACCAGGCCATCATGGGCGCCTCTTGTGAGATTCTCAGAATTCACAGAGAACTTACAGATTCAATCGCGAAGGAAAATGGATGATAGTTTCATCTCAGATTTGGTAAAGGAGATAATAGTCTTACAGATGCTAATTTGAAACTATCTAAAAGCTAAAGCAAAGTGATATTTCCCCTCCCGAAAGATTACGCAACTCGAGCCTTATAGCCCCTTCCGCATTTAATATTCCCGGTGCAAACGAAAATTACAAATGCAGAAAATTTCAAAGTTCCCCATTCTCGAATCTAGGCACGAGAAAGAGCTTGGTGCTGGACCGCGTTGATCTTCCTTTTAAAGCCTTTGAAACAGCCTCCTCCGTTGGATCTTCATTATCGAACGATGTCTTGATTTGTCGAAATCGCTTTGCGCGCCTTCGCTTCTTCGCCTCGACAACTACTCCCGGTTCAAATAAATCCTTGTCCTCAAGGATTTGCTTCAGGGAACCAACCCCGGATTGTCTCCTTGTAAAATTCTGGAAAAGTACTTTTAATGAAATCAGCATCTTCCCACGTTGCATCTTCTGGAGATAAGCCCTCCCATTGAATTAGCCACTGGGTGATCAATTTTCTATTCCTGGGACAGGATCGGGTTTCCAACACAAGAATAGGAATAGTCTTGATCTTACCATCCTCTCCCACCATCGGAAGATCAGGGCTAGGAACTGCATGAGACCCAATATGCTTTTTCAGTTGACTTACATGAAAGACTGGGTGAATTCCCACACCCTCTGGCAGTTGTAGCTTATATGATACTTTTCCAATCTTTTGCATAACCCTGAAAGGCCCATAATACTTAGTAGTGAGCTTCAATGATTGTCTCAGCCCGAATGCATTGAGCCTGTAAGGCTGCATTCTCAAGTACACAAGATCTCCCACTTGGAACTCTCTTTCAGTCCTCTGTTTGTCAGCATACCTTTTGATCCTGTTCTGAGCTTGAATCAAATTATCCCTCAACTGCTGTAACATGTTTTCCCTTTCAGTTAGGAAGTCTCTGGCCTCTTCATCATCAGGACCAGGGATTGCAATTTCATTGATCATTGGAGGTGGAAAGCCATACAATGCCTGAAAAGGGGAAATCTGCAAGGATGTATGGTAAGTTGTGTTATACCACCATTCCGACAATGATAACCAATAATACCATCTTTTAGGCTCATTGAATGCCATACAACGCAGGTATGTCTCCAAACATTGGTTGACCCGCTCAGTCTGTCCATCCGTTTGAGGATGATAGGCTGTGCTAAACCTTAATTTGACCTTCATTGATTTGAAAATTTCTTGCCACAATTTGCTTGTAAAGATTCTGTCCCTGTCTGACACAATAGCAATAGGGAAACCATGCAACTTGAATACATTATCAATGAAAGCCTGCATCACTGTTTGGACCGAATAAGGATGTGCCAAAGCCATGAAGTGAGAGTATTTGGTAAATCTATCAACCACTACTAATATGACTTCTTTGCCATTTGATTTTGGAAGCCCTTCAATGAAATCCATAGAAATGTGGGTCCACGCCATATCTGGAACAGGGAGAGGGCTTAGAAGACCAGGATAGTGGCAATGTTCCACTTTGGATCTTTGGCAAATTGCACATTCTTTAACAAAAGATTCAACAGCCTTCTTAAGTCCTGGCCAATAGAAAATTTTCTTTACTCTTTGATAAGTTGCTCTTCTTCCTGAGTGACCACCAATAGATGAAGCATGAAGTGATTCAATTATCTTGACTCTCATACTATCATTGGCCCCAACATATAGTCTCCCTTTATACCTCAAGATTCCAGCATGTACAGAATATGGAGGTACTGAATTTTCATCAATGATCAACTTCTCTAATAAGTGCTTGCAATGTGGATCATTCTGATAACTACTCTCAACTTCCTCAATCCAGACCGGTATTGCAACAGAGATCGCCAAACAATACTCTCTCCTGGACAAAGCATCAGCTACTCTATTTTCCTTTCCTTTCTTGTACTCAATAGTGTAATTAAACTCTAGCAACTTGAGCATCAGTTTATGTTGAATCCCCTCTGAAATTCTTTGCTCAGTGATATACTTTAGACTTTTTGGTCCTGTCTTAATCACCAAATGGTTGCCCAAAAGTAATGCCTCCACCTTTCAAAGATTCCAAAATAGCTACGCCTCTTTTCATAGGTTGAAAGTGCTATTGCTCTTTTCCTAGAGCTTTACTTGAAATAAGCCGTGGTCTCCCTTCGCATGAGAACAAAGACCTATACCACCGCCACTAGCATCGTCTCTAGAACAAAAGGCTCATGAAAATTAGGAAGTGCAAGAACAGTCTTGTTACCATACTATGCTTTAACTTCTTAAAGCTTCATCCCAAGTTCACCCCATCAAAACTATTCTTCTTAAGCATATCATGTAGTGGCTTACAAATCTTGCCATAATCTTGGACAAACCTCTGTAGTATCCAGTTAATCCCAAAAACTTCTTAGTTGGGTTATGTTTTGTGGTGTCTTCCACTCTTGTACTGCAAATCTTCTCTGACTAGTTGAAACCCCTTGGCATTTATCACATGACCCAAATACTCCACTTGATCCACACCAAATACACACTTACTCATCTTGGCGCATAATTGATTCTTTCTTAATATCTGTAATACAGTGTTCAGTCTCTGTAAATGTTCTTGCATATTCTTACTATAAACCAATATATCATCAAAAAACACCAATATGAACTTCCTCAAATGCTGAGCAAAGATTGAGTTCATAAGTGACTGAAAAGTTGCAGGAGCATTAGACAATCCAAAAGGCATTACTAAGAACTCATAATGGCCAAAATAAGTTCTGAAGGCAGTCTTGTAAATATCATCTTCCTTCATCCTTACTTGATGATAACCTGACCTGAGATCTAGCTTGGAAAATATAGTGGCTCCATTTAATTCATCCAGGAGGTCTTCAATTACAGGTATTGGAAACTTGTTCTTTACTGTTTGTGCATTAAGCCTTCTATAATCTATACACATCCTCCAAGAACCATCCTTCTTTCTCACTAATATGGCTGGTGATGCATATGGACTCTCACTTGGTTTTATAACTGCAGATTCTAATAGTTGTTTGACCTGTTTTTCCATCTCCTCTTTTTGTTGATGTGGAACTCGATATGGCCTGATGTTGGGAGGTTCAGAGTTGTTCTTCAAAGGTATAGCATGATCACAATTCCTTTTTGGAGGCAACCCCTTGGGCTCCCCAAAGACCTCTTGATACTGATTCAATATCTGCCTTATCTCAGTTGGTATTATTTCTGCATTCTCATCTTGATTTTGACTTGTATGCTCTAGGCTAGTCATCAATACAAATCCCATTGCTCCCTTACACAATAACTTCTGAATTTGTTTTGAGTTCAGAATCTTTGTCTCACTTGTTTGAGTTATGTCTGAAAATGTAATTGCCTGAGTTCCTTCTTTCATAACAGTTAACTCTCTAGTTTTCAGATTAATTGTTACAGGACTGTGCTGATAGATCCAATCTCCCCCTAGGATCACTTCATACTTCTTCAGATCTAACAATCTGAAAGTATTACAGAAAACTTCTCCTTGAATCTTATACATACAATTACTTATATGTGATCCAGTCTGCAGCTTTCCCCCTCCAGCAATAGCCACCATAGTCATCTCATTACTAATAATCTTGCAATTTGTTTTGAGTGCAAATTTATGATCTATGAATGTGTTAGTACTCCCACTGTCCAATAATGCCACACCTCTTTTTCCTCCAATGGTAATTACTATGGACAGTGTAGATAGGTTTGTGATTCCTTTGACTGCCTGTTCAGATATCTGCATCAACTGCTCTACCTCTTCTTCTTTAACAGACTCATTCTGCTCTTCCTCAATTACTTCCTCTAGCTCTATTTGTGTGGTACCTTCTTCTTCTTGTTCAGTTATCATGGCATTCACAACCGGTGCTTGTTTACATCTATGTTGTGGTGACCATTTCTCAAAGCATTTCCAGCATTCTCCTGGTTTTCTCACTCGGTTGGCAGTCAGATTGTGTCGGTTCTGAACTGCTTCTCTTGGCTCTTGCTTCACCTGAGCCCTTCCCTGTTGGAACTGAGTTTGTCTAGATTGTCCCATCCCAGTCCACTTGCTATTCTTTTTGTACTGCAGACCCTTTTCATAATCCTTAGCTAACCAATAAGCATCAGTAAGATTGTTGGGTCTTAAAGGTCTGAGGTGGCACTTGATTTCATCTTTAAGGCCATTGACAAAACTGACAACATAATACTGCTCTCCAAGATATGGATGTTCTTTCTTTACTACTGCCATTCCCTCTTCAAATTTATCAATATAAGAGGATACTGGGGTGTAGTTCTGTCTAAGGGAGTGGAAATTTTCCATGACATCATATATACTGCATTCAGCAAATCTATTGCAAAGGAGTTGGCAGAATTGGGGCCATGGAGGTGGATTGTTCAGTATTCCAGAACTTCGTAGCCAAATGTCAGCTCTTCCAGAAACATACATTTGTGCCATATCAATTCTACACTCATCCGTACTTCATCTCAAAATACTTCTCCGCTTGCCTGATCCACCCCAAAGGATTCTCACCATTGAACTTTGGAAACTCCAACTTTGGCCCTCGAGCAATCGATCTCCTGAATTGGTTCACCCTTTCCATTCTCATATTAATCTGTTCACCTCTTTCTGTCACCCTTCCGGTTCTCTGGAATGTGGGAGTAACAGGTTCAGATACTGAATGTGCATATTGTCCATGCCTAAAAGGAGTAAAAGACCAAGCATGTTCTCCCATCCTGTCTTCCGGGGATCCCTCCAGAATCATACCCGTAGTGCTATTTATCTTGACACCTCCTGCTTCGCGCAGTCTTTTATCACGTCTATTTCTGCTTCTGGTCTGATTGTTGCCTGCTCTTCTGTAATAGTTTCGGTATTTCTATTTTGAATGCGAGATGAAGAACTTGAAGGATCTACGGTTAGTAACCCTAATCGGGTCATCATAGATTTCATCATACCTTCCATATTATCCATCTTCTTCGGGATATCATCTAGCTTGTCGACCTTATCCTGCACTGCAGCAATCTGGCTTTGCACTTGATCAATCATGAGGTAGGCTTCCGCAATCTCTTGTTTGAGCACTGCGGCCTCTAGGCTCTCGCTTTGAACCACACTTGACCTGTTGTTTCCCTTCGTCATGATCACTCCAAACTGGATATATGTGCTTAAGGACTCTGCTGATGACGCCGTCAACAACCTTCCTGCTACCAGATCTGATACTCAAGGTTTGGGGATTTTACAGTGAAGAACTCACCAACCCTTACTTGCGTATTCACGAGTTGCTTCCGCTTCGCCGAAGATCCACTCGCTCTGATACCAATTTGTGAGATTCTCAGAATTCACAGAGAACTTACAGATTCAATCGCGAAGGAAAATGGATGATAGTTTCATCTCAGATTTGGTAAAGGAGATAATAGTCTTACAGATGCTAATTTGAAACTATCTAAAAGCTAAAACAGAAAGTGATATTTCCCCCTCCCGAAAGATTACGCAACTCTGAGCCTTATAGCCCCTTCCGCATTTAATATTCCCAAGCAAACGAAAATTACAGCTGCAGTAAAATTTCAAAGTTCCCTGTTACTGAATCTAGGCACAGTAAAGAGCTTGGTGCTGGACCGCCGTTGATCTTCCTTTTAAAGCCTTTGAAACAGCCTCCTCCGTTGGATCTTCATTATCGAAACGATGTCTTCAGTTGTCTGAAACTGCCTTTGCGCGCCTTCGCTTCTTCAGTTCCTGACACCTCTTCGTCTTGCAGTAATATTCATCTCGCGCTGTTCTTCCGTTCTCTTGTACTAATTTGAGCTGATATTGTGAGATTTGGTGTGTTCACTTCTGTCTGAATTGCAGTTTCAGGTCGATCAAACAAGGGGCAGAACCAGAAGATATCTGGGAAGGTTGGGGCCGTGCCGCCTTCTCCGGTGGCGCAACACCAGACTACCAAAGGGGAGTTCAGCTCCCCTGCTGCTGCTGCCGCCTCGTCTGACATGGAAGAGAAGAAAAGCTTCAAGTGGAGGATTGATGGCTTCTCCTCACTTCTTGCCAAGGGTGAAGGATGGACCAACTCTAGGGTGTTTGAGATCAAGGGGCTTAACTGGTACTCTACCATGCTGTTCCCTTTTTAAGTAGCACCATTTATGACATTGTTACTTTTTTTTTTATCTTCAGTCAAGTATTTTGAGACCTGCCCAAGGTATTCCATGCAAAACTGTCAGAAGAGGGGACGATGGTCACAATTGTTTGATGCAACCATCTAATGGACAGAGAACAGTCTCCCATCTCTGTATCTTGACTTGTTTGCAGGTACTTGCAGTTGAACCCAAGGGACAGAAAGAGTGGTGATGAAAGGGAGTTTGTTTCTCTTATCCTTGAACTGTCACAAACTTCCCTGAAACCCGACATCGTCATCGAAGCATCGTTAAAGTTCTTGATATATGACCAAACATATGGAGAGCACAGCCAATATGAACGTAAGATTTGTGTATTTCTGTTGACAGTAATAACAAGGTTCCTAGGTCTTTATGCTTTTTCAGGCAATTCCTAAAAAATTACGGTTAAACTGATACTTACTAAACTTTTATTTTTTTAATTGCTTTTATGAGTCTATGACTTTCTGCTAAATTGATCACAAATCATCAGGCTAAAGGAAAGAAGCTTAATTCCATTGTGATACATCCACTGTTTGCTTCAGTAACATGCAGTTTCAGAAGAAGTAAAAATCAGTTACATTCTTGTGCCTTGGCTTTGATGTCCATGCAGTGAGCCACCACTTCCAGACTGTAAGCACAAGATCGGGGGCCTCATGCATGATCCCCTTGAGACACTGAAGAGCCCCTCTTCCGGGTTCCTCGTTAGCGACAGCTGCGCCTTCGGTGTGGAGTTCATCAAGGTGAACACTGCCAAAGCCAACCACAGTTCAGAAACGCTGTTCGTCAAGAAGGCAACAGCCTTCAGCGCCCGCAAAATCTACACCTGGGACATCGAGGACTTCTTCGCGCTGAACAGCCGCCTGTGCTACTCTCCAGAGTTTGAGATCGATGGATACAAATGGTACCAACATCTTACTTTGCAATGCTTGACATGTCTGAAAATTTTCTTTCTTCTGAATCGCTTAGAACTCTACGTCAAAAAAAAAATCGCTTAGAACCAGGCCTACATACATACATAGAAGTTACAGCAAGTTATGGGCATTAGAAATCTGAACATTCAAGAATCGAGACTAAGATGCTAGCATATGAGGATCTGAACCCTTTGATCCATGATGAACTAAGTTAAGCCATGTCATGTCATCCTGTCCTATTTTCAGGTACCTCAGCATGTACCCATCTGGTTCCGACAACAGCGGGAAATTCCTCTCCCTGTACATGCACATGGGAAAGTCAGATACTCCCCATCAAAGATCCGGGGTCCTGGTGGAGCTAAGCCTGTCCATCAAGGACCATGAGACCGGCAACCACAGGAGACTGACAGGTTCACATATAGTAGAAGTTTGCAGCAAACTGAACAGCTAATAGCTTAATTATCATCACATCATTTCAGTATCCCACTGATGATTTTTTGCACTGCATTGCTGTCTGAATCTGCGAAACACGTGCGCGCAGGCCGGTGCCAGTTTTCAGACAAGGAGAAGGGTGACGGCTGGGGCTGGGTCCAGTTCATGTCGCTGGAGAGGTTCAGGGACTCGTCCAGTGGGTACCTTGTGAAGGGCAAGTGCTGCATCGAGGCTGATCTTGCCATCATCGGCTCGTCCAGCACGGGGTAGAGACAGTCTGCGACTCTGCGTGTGTATGTTTCTGCTGAATTGTAATGGTACAGATGTGGCTTTGTTTGTTTCAGTCAGTCAGTCTGAAGGTACTGAAACTTGCAAATGGTTGATAGAAGCTCCATGAGCATGTCGCTTAGGTTTGCTGGTTGTGTTTATTTTTTTAAAGGGTTGAATATTTTATCATATATACACAAGCGTTCACAAGGATGGAATCATATATCAAAAAGCGATCAAACTAAACATATAGCACCCTAAACTGAATCCAACTACACATCTGCAGAATTTTAGCAGTTGGCAAACCAGAACCAGGTGAGATATAATCATATAAACAGAAGCTGAATGTAGTATGTACCAAGACAAGCCCAGAGATGCTTATATCATCCATGCTGCCATGCACATTGAAGTACTCCAAACATCACATTACTCTCCATACCTATAAATATACGCATATCATCCTTGTCTCATTTTCTCAACCCCCAGTGCTCAGTTCACCTTTACTACCACAGGATCATCACAAAATCCTATTACTGATACTACCATAACTATCATATATAAGTATGGGATAGAATGGCTAGAAGGATGCAAGGACATTGTTTCTACTTTCTTCATCAGGCTACCCTCTAACCATCATTGGATGACCCAATGATAGTGATCTTTGCTTTGACAATGCAGCTTGATCCTACAAGATAGCCTCTGGACGGGTCCTTGAATTTCTTGAGTCGAATTGTTAGACGGTTCGTTCACGTTACCTCTTGGTCCTCCGCACGTAACGCTACAGGACTATGCAGCCTTGCGTCCTGGTCCATTGGATGGCTTCGGATATCTTCGGCAACTACCTAAGATTAGTATTGTTTTGCATGCGTGTAATCCTAGAGTCTGTTGCTTCCTTTTATGCCTCATCGGCTGTATAAATACCGAACTCATCTATTGTAAAGATCTATTGCGTGATCAATCTATAAGCTTCACGCTTTCATGGTATCATGAGTGGCTCGCATCCTGCGACCCTCGCTTCCGCACCTTAGCCGCCGGCGATCCTCGCCCGCCGCTCCTCCACGCCGCCGGTGTTCCAGCCCGCCGCGTCCACCTCCCTTCACGCTGCTGGCATCTTTGTCCACCGCGTTCTCCTCTCTCATCTCTATGGGCGACCAGATGGATCTCGCGCGTCAGCAGCAGGTCCTCGACACCGAACGGGCGCGTCTTGAAGCAGATCGCAAGCGCCTCGAGGAGGCCGAACGTGCTTTTCGCGACCAGCGAACTGCGCTCGAAGCCACCACCATTGCCGCGCTCCACGCTCAGGCGGTGGCTGTCCTCAACATCCGTACTCTCATCCCCGTCGTCCTCGACTACGACTCGCCGAACTACACCAAGTGGCGTGGTCTCTTCCTCCTCGTCGTCGGCAAGTATGCGCTCTCCGATCATGTCTTGTCCGACATCGTCTACCCCGACGACCCAGCATGGAACCGCATGGAGTGCACAGTTCTCAGTTGGCTCTACGGCACCATCTCTTCCAGCCTTGTTGAGATTGTCATGTCACCTTCCGCATCCGCGCGCCACGTCTGGCTCGGCCTTGAAGAACAGTTCATCGGGAACAAGGAAACCCGTGCGCTGTACCTCGACGCCGAGTTCCGCAACTTCGCACAAGGTGATCTATCCATCTCCGATTACTGTCGTAAGCTGAAGTCCATGGCCGATGCCCTCGGCGATCTCGGTGAGCCCGTCCTCGACCGTACGCTTGTCCTCGCCGTGCTGCGCGGCCTCAGCGACAAGTTCTCCCACATGGCGGCCCTGATCCGGCGTTCCAAACCGCTCCCGTCCTTTGTGGACGTGCGCGCGGAACTGATGGAAACGAATCTCTCTAGCTCACGCCGGACGGAGGTAGAAGATAAACAGTAGACAAGGAAATTTCTTGGCGACGAACGCCGCGGCGACGAACGCCTGTATCTTGGCTATTATTAATCAAACACTACTCGGGACTCACTAAAAACACGAGCCTACACTGCCAGTTTATACCCACGGCGATGCAGCGCCCACGCACCCACTTCGCGAGCTTCACGCGCACGTACGCATGGCAGCCTGGACGACCTGGTTTCACGCGTTCGTGAGCCACATACTCCTCCGCATGAACGGGTCTCCATCCTTCTCGCATGGCGTGCTCCTGCATGCGCTCAACCGGCAACGACTTGGCCTCTGGACTCGATCAACCTGCACCTAAACCTCGATGCACATACATCGAACACACACACGCACGCACGCGTTCTGACCCGAAGCACACACCGGTCAGGTTTATTTCCAACAATCTCCTCCTAAACCTGAACTCGTCACGCGCTCTGTCCTACAGAAGCGTCGGCTCGTCGGCGGCGTCGGCAAACAACGCCTCCTCCTTCCTCGGCTTGATGCACTCCCTCGAGAAGTGGCCACGAACGCCACAATTGAAGCACCTGCCCTTGCCGGACCTCCGCCGGCGCCTACTCGCACCCGAAACGACGCTGCTCCCTCCGCCGTCGTCGTCGCTATCTTCCTGGCCGCCGCTACGGCCTCCACTCTTCTCGCCGTCGCCACGCCGCGCACTGCCGCTGCATGCGCGCTCCTTGCCGCGACGCTCGCGCCGGCGAGCCTCCCACTGCTCCTCCGTGAGCAGCAGCTGCCCAGCGCTGTCCGCAGCCACCTCGACGCCGCCACAGCGCTCCTCCGCCACGCGCAGCCTGCCGACGAGCTCCTCCATCGACATGGTCTTCAAGTCCGCGAACATCTCGATGGAGCACGCGATTTGGTTGTACTTTGCCGGCACGACGTGGAGCATCTTCTTAACGACGCGTTCCTCCTCCATCTTCTCCCCACCGCAGCGCGACTTCGCGGAGAGCCGAGACGCATGGCGAAGTCGTCGATCGCCTCGCCATCTTTGAATGCCGCGTTCTCGAATTGCTTGAGGAGGTGCTGCGCCTTGGCCTCCTGCACGCGTGCATCGCCCATCCTCAAGGACTTCACCGCTGCCCACGCCTCCTTCACGCTCTTCTTCGCGCTGAGCCCGGACTTCATCTCCGCCGGCACACCGCGAAGGATAACGGCCAGCGCCCGTCGATCCTTGCGCGCTTCGGCGTTGCCGCCCTCCACAAGATCCCAAATCTCCATGCCTTCCGTGGACTCGCATCTCGAGCGCCCACTCGTGGTAGTTCGTCTTCGTCAGCTTCGGAACCTCCCCCGTGACGGCGGTGACGCGCTCCACCACGACCGTACGCGGCGAGCTGCTGCCACTACCCTTCTCACCATCACCGGCCATTGCCCTGCTCTGATACCAAATGATGGAAACGAATCTCTCTAGCTCACGCCGGACGGAGGTAGAAGATAAACAGTAGACAAGGAAATTTCTTGGCGACGAACGCCGCGGCGATTTAACGCTCAGATCTTGGCTATTATTAATCAAACACTACTCGGACTCACTAAAACACGAGCCTACACCGCCAGCTTTATACCACGGCGATGCAGCGTACGCACCCACTTCGCGAGCTTCACACGCGCGCGACGCATGGCGGCTGGACGACTGGTTTCACGCGTTCGTGAGCCACATACTCCTCCGCATGAACGGGTCTCCATCCTCTCGCATGGCATGCTCTCGCATGCGCCAACCGCAATGACTTGGCCTCGGACTCGATCAACTCGCACCTAAACCTCGATGCACATACATCGAACACACACGCGACGCACGCGCTCGACCGGCACACACCGGTCGGTTTATTTCCAACAGGAACTAATGCTCGAGGAACTCACCATGCGAAATGTGCCCGCTCGTCGACGACTCTTCGCCATCGCTCCGGGCGGCGCCACGCCCTGTGGCGCTCCTCCGCCCCCGGGCGCAGCAGCGGCGGCGCTACAACAACAAGAACCGGAACAACTACCGCGGTGGCCGCACTACTGGTGGCTCCCACAACTCGTCGAGCGCCAGCCAGACCACGCCGCACACAGCGCCAGCATCCAGCGCGGTTCGCATAACGGTGCGCTTGCCATCGCTTCGAACCCTTGGTCCGCACACGGGCAAGTCCGCCTCACGCCGCCCCGCCTTCGCCCTCGGTCCACGCCCCGATCTGGCACCGCATGGAGCCCGGTCCACTCCTCAGCCGCCGGTCCAGTTCGCCCCCCTGCGCCTGGAGGGTTGTACGCCGCAACAGCGCCCGGAGGGCTGCACCACCTTTCAGCACCCGGCGGCGGGCTTCCTGGCACCAGTCTCCAGCAGGCTGGTGGATCTATTCCTGCGCCCTGGATGCCCACGGTGCCTACAGGGCACTGGGATCAAGCAGCTTTGTTAAACTCCTTCAACACAATGTCGCTCACTCCGCCTTCCTCCGGTGAATGGTACATGGATTCTGGCGCCACTTCCCACATGGCTTCGGACGCCGGTAATATCACCATCTCCCACCCGCCTCCCCCTTCTCACTCTTCTGTCGTAGTGGGTAATGGCTCTACTCTTCCTGTTACCTCTGTCGGCTCCACCATCCTTCCTGCTCCGCACGGTCATTTCTCTTTACAGAACATCCTTGTTACTCCCCACCTAATAAAAAATTTGATTTCCGTTCATCAATTTACTATTGATAATAATTGTTCTGTTGAATTTGACCCCTATGGCCTCTCTGTGAAGGATCTTCGCACTCGGAGCGTGATAGCCAGGTGCAATAGTTCTGGCCATCTCTACCCTTTGTCGCCACCTCCGCCACGAGCACTCGTCGCCACCTCCTCCTCCACCCTTTGGCATCGCCGCCTTGGTCACCTTGGTGCCGAGGCCCTCTCCAAATTAGCCACTACTTTCGCCATTTCTTGTAATAATGCCGCCGAGTCCACTTGTCATGCTTGTCAACTCGACCGCCACATTCGATTGCCCTTTACTAGCTCTCGTTCTCGTGCCATCGCAAACTTTGATTTAATTCATTGTGATTTATGGACATCTCCAGTGGTTAGCGTTTCCGGCTATAAATTTTATCTCATCATTTTAGACGATTGCTCCCACTACTTGTGGACCTTCCCTCTGCGTCTCAAGTCGGACACCTTTTCTACATTGTCTCATTTCTTTGCATATGTCCGCACGCAATTTGGTCTCCAAATAAAGAGCATTCAGTGTGACAATGGACGTGAGTTTGATAACTCTTCCGCCCGTCACTGCTTTCTCACCCATGGCGTAGCTCTCCGCATGTCATGTCCTTACACTTCCCAGCAAAATGGCAAGGCCGAACGCATCATTCGCTCCACCAACAACATCATGCGCTCCCTCATGTTCCAAGCCCATCTCCCTCCTTCCTATTGGGCCGAGGCTCTCCATGCTGCTACATACCTTCTTAATCTCCATCCTACAAAAACACTTCAGTTTCTTACCCCGCACTTCGCCCTCTATGGTGTTCATCCCTCTTACTCTCACCTTCGTGTTTTTGGGTGTCGGTGCTACCCAAACCTCTCCTCCACGGCGGCCAACAAGCTTTCTCCCCGTTCCACACTCTGTGTGTTTCTTGGGTATTCCTCGGAACATAAGGGTTATCGCTGCCTTAATTTGACCACAAACCGCATCCTCATATCCCGTCACGTCACGTTCGACGAAACGGATTTTCCTTTTGCCGCTGCGCAATCCTCCGTTGCTCCATCCTCCCTTGATTTTCTAGCTAACCTGGACTGTGTCCAGACCCCTGTCATTTTTTCTCCTACAGGTGCTTCTTTCCATATGACTGGTCCCGTTGCCCCCATGGTTTCACAACCGCGGGCTGTTGCCAACGGTGCCGGACACCCCATGCCGCATGGAGCTGCTCCTAGCCCGACCGCGCTCGCCACGGGCAGCTCTGCTGCGGACTCTCCAATGTGCTCGTCTTCCGCCGCACACTCCACACACCAGACACCGGACGCTGCCGCCGCGCCGCCGTGTCCTCGGTCGCGGCCCCCGGTGCGCCCCCCATGGTCGCCACGCGCACAGGCCATCGTTCTGCTGCACCTGCTCACCCGGTTGACAATGCTCATGGCATGACCACACGCCGCAAGTCGGGATTTCATATTCCAACCGATCGCCTCAGCCTGCATGCTACGGTATTATCACCCGTCCCCAGCACATTTCGCAGCGCCCTGGCTGATCAGAATTGGCGTGCTGCAATGACTGAGGAATTTGATGCTCTTATTTCAAATCGCACTTGGGATCTCGTCCCTCGTCCACCCGGGGTTAATATTGTGACTGGCAAATGGGTCTATCGCCACAAGTTTCATCCAGATGGTTCTCTTGAGCGTTATAAGGCCCGTTGGGTCCTTCGGGGATTCACTCAACGACCTGGTATTGACTTCGATGAGACCTTCAGCCCTGTGGTCAAGCCTGCTACAATTCGCAATGTTCTTTCACTGGCTCTCTCTCGTGACTGGCCCATTCATCAGCTTGATGTGAAAAATGCTTTTCTTCATGGTACTCTCTCCGAGACAGTGTATTGTATGCAGCCCTCTGGTTTTGCAGATCCAACACACCCAGACTATGTTTGTCGGCTCAACAAGTCTCTCTACGGGTTGAAGCAGGCTCCTCGTGCGTGGTACAGTCGGTTTGCTACACACATCGCTTCTCTTGGTTTTGTGGAAGCTAAATCCGACACATCCTTATTTATTTTTTGTCAAGGGTCCGATACAACCTACCTGCTTCTCTATGTGGATGATATTGTTTTGACTGCCTCTTCAGCTGGCCTTCTTCAGCGTATTATTGCAGCACTGCGTGATGAGTTTGCCATGAAGGATTTGGGTTCCCTGCATCATTTTCTGGGCCTCTCTGTTACTCGCCAACCAGGGTCCCTATTCCTGTCTCAGCGGCATTACGTCCTTGACATTTTAGATCGTGCTGGCATGACCGACTGCAAGCCTTGCAACACTCCTGTCGATACACAATCCAAATTGTCTGGTGATGGCCCCCCTGTTGCTGATCCGACTCATTATCGCAGTTTGGCTGGTGCTCTTCAGTATTTGACTTTTACTCGGCCAGATATTTCCTACGCCGTGCAGCAAGCTTGTCTCTTCATGCATGATCCTCGTGAGCCACATCTTGCTTTGGTGAAGCGTATTCTCCGATATCTTTGTGGTACTCTGTATCATGGTCTCTTTCTCCATCGGACTAATGTTGATGCCTTGGTGGTTTACTCTGATGCTGACTGGGCTGGCTGTCCTGACACGCGCAAGTCCACCTCCGGCTACGCTGTATTTCTTGGTGACAATCTAATTTCTTGGTCTTCTAAACGCCAGCACACCGTGTCTCGCTCCAGTGCTGAGGCCGAGTATCGCGCCGTCGCTCATGGTGTTGCTGAAGCTACTTGGCTCCGTCAGTTGCTTTTTGAGCTTCGCACTCCACTACGTCGTGCTGCTGTTGTATATTGTGACAACGTCAGTGCCATCTACCTCTCTAGCAACCCTGTTCAGCACCAGCGCACCAAACACGTGGAGATTGATCTACACTTTGTTCGTGAGCGCGTCGCCCTTGGACATGTTCAAGTTCTGCACGTACCGACATCTTCCCAATTTGCGGATATCTTCACCAAGGGCCTTCCTACTTCCGTCTTCAATGAATTCCGGACTAGTCTGAACGTCCGGTCTCCTCCCGCTCTGACTACGGGGGCGTGTTAGACGGTTCGTTCACGTTACCTCTTGGTCCTCCGCACGTAACGCTACAGGACTATGCAGCCTTGCGTCCTGGTCCATTGGATGGCTTCGGATATCTTCGGCAACTACCTAAGATTAGTATTGTTTTGCATGCGTGTAATCCTAGAGTCTGTTGCTTCCTTTTATGCCTCATCGGCTGTATAAATACCGAACTCATCTATTGTAAAGATCTATTGCGTGATCAATCTATAAGCTTCACGCTTTCACGAATGAAGTTGGACCACCCCCAGCCAGTTTTACCCATGAGCACGAAGCGACCTACGATTGAGCGATTGAGACAAATTATGTAATGTCAGCTGCAAAATAGTAGCAGCCACTAGTTAATTGATTTCATGACACACAGGGAGCTGTTATGGAGAAACGAACCTCTAACTCTGAAGTGTTTCCCATGTTTTTGGTCCCGGGTGGGTAGTGCCAGTTCAATCATCATCCCAAACTGTGGAGGGAACTCGTCGGAGGCATGAAGGTGTAAGAACCAGGAGAGGGAATTAGTGATGTATTCATCACCATGTGGATACATTTTGAGGTGCCTGACACATATGAATTCATCCATTGAAGAGGGACGAAAAGATCACATAATGCTAGTTCCATTCGAAGAAGGTGACGCTGTTGACAAACATGGCAAGTGAAAGTTAAAGTTTTCAGTAGGAATATTTAAATATTTGGGTAAGTTAACACATTGGAACGTGTTGCTGCTTATCTGAAAATAAACTAACACTAGATATATTTGATTCCAGTTTACAGATCAGGCTCTAGACAACTGAAGTGGAATATCTGAAACAACACGAGATCCTCTGTTGCACAGAACACATGAAACTGCGGCACCATCTGCCAATTAATAGTGTCTGTTATCAACTTATCATGAACCATTCCTAAAAGTGATTCTGGATACTACGAACTTAGTAACGTAACTTGTTATGGTAAGTTAAAAGTTAAAACGATGCTTATACACTGAAAGGTCTAATAACATATACATATTCTTTATATGAATCAATCGCGCTGTATAAGATGAAACATACATACCATTTGTATCCGCCAACTTCAAATGTAGGTGAAAGGACTGAGGGCTTCAAGTCCAAGTCAAAGAAGTTGTTCATGGTCCAGGTATAGGTGCCTTTGATGTATTCCTTCTTCTGGAGGAAGAGGTTCCGAACTATGGCAACCTTCTTTTTAGCCACAATACCCTTCTTGACATCTACTTCTAATATATCCACACCAAAGACACAGCTATCATCAACCAGAAACTCAAAGTTACACTGTATCAGAGAGTTAAGGAAAATTTGAAGCCACGATAAAATCAGAGAGTAGGGAAATTTGAAGCTATAGTAAAATCAGAAAGTAAGGAAAATTTGAAGCTATGGTATGGTAAAATCAGAAAGTAAGAAATTCCAAGCTATAGTAAAATCAGAAAGTAAGAAAAATTTGAAGCCATGCTAAAATCCAAATCACAGATGGTTGTTAATACTAGCCGTCTGTGATGAGATACCACAGATGGTTTTTGTATGAAACCGTCTGTGATTCGCAACGCGGGAATTCGAAAATTTTAAACGCGTGCGCGGGAGGCAAAATATTTTGGTATTGTCCTTATATATTATTGCCGACCTCCTCTGGGCGCTCAGTCTCGCAGTCCCGGTCCTCCTCTGGGCTCGGTCCTCCCTTGCTCCGACAGTCCTCCTCCGAGTTTCGGTTGGTAGCTGCTCCTCCGGTCCTCCCGCAGCTCCCAGCCCCCCGCTACTCCTCCGAGCTCTGGCCCTCCCTTACTCCCGCAGTCCCCAACCTCCGACGCGGTCTTCCTCCCCAACAGCTGAGAGTCGACGCCGACACCAACCTCCTCTAGTCCTCCTCTGACACCAACCTCCTCTAGTCCTCCTCCGACGCCGACGCCGAGCTCCTCCAGTCCTCCTCCGACGCCGACGTCTCTGGTATATGAGGTTCTGTTGGTACTTTTGTATATGAGCTTCTGTTAGATTCAAATCCATATTTGTATGTATGAGCTTGTGGTACTTGTGTTAAATTCATATCCAGATTTATGTTAGATTTTCCTTCAGATTCTACTTCTGTTGGTACTTGTATATGATCGAGTGTATGAGTGTATGAGTGATAGCTATTTTCACAGACGGTTTGAAAACAGTCTGTGATGACCGCCTGTTATCACAGACGAATAAATACAGACGATACACAAAACCGTCTGTGATGACAGTTTAGAACCGTCTGTGATGACGTTTTGTGTAGTAGTGGGTGTTAGACAGCTGATCGCCTAAGGCGTCGTGATCTGCAAAATCAGGGAGTATGTGTTTTTTGCAGGCTCCAGGAAGAGTCCATAGACTATCTGTTGGTTGGTTGCGCGGTCACAGCGCAAGTTTGGGCTCGCTTCATAGTACAGACATGCTCTCCTTGCCCAGTTCCTAGCGGCCACTGGCCAGCACACCTTTCAAGACCATTGGTTGGCTACTCGGAATTCCCAACCTAAGAGTCGAAGAAAGCAAACAGATGAGTGCATCATTCTCGTCTCTTGGATGCTTTGGAAGGAACACAATCAAAGGATCTTCAACAACATCGTTAATTCTAGCGATCAGATTCTACAGCTTGCTCTGCAAGAGCATCAGCGTTGGGGCATGGCTGTTGCGCGTCGTTTGGTTGCGGCCTCGGAGTAGTAGTAGTTGTTTTGTCGGTCGCCTTCTTGTTCACCGGCTTTCGGTTTCTTTCTTTCATTCACGTTTTTTGTTCCTTTCTCTTTTTCGTTTCCGTTGTTGGTTTGTGGTCATTTCTCCTTCCTTTCGGCTGCCGACCGGGGTTCTTAGCCAAGTCCTCGCTTGATTAGCTTGTATCTTCCTGTTTTGTGTATTTCGGATTCTTTCGGTTTCTCTCGTCTAATAAAATGTTGTGCAAAGCTTTTGCACATCTTTGAAAAAACAATGTCACCTTCGGATGAAATATTATCTTTTTCCATGTAATGTGTATCAATGGTCGTAACTGATTAAATTCATTCTGTCTCAGGTACATCAACATGTATCGGCGTGGTGACATGTACAGCACTAATTCCCTGACCTTGTTCTTAAACATGCATGCCTCCGACAAGCTCCCTCCTGAGTCTGGGATGATGATTGAAATGACACTGACTATCCTGAAACAAACGCATGGGCAACACTACAAAGTTTCAGGTTCAAGTCTTCGCAGCAGCTTTCAGTGTCTTGTGAAATCAATTAATATATGTAGTGACTGCCTCTGCTTGCAGCTGATCTTACTTAATCTGTTGCAATCGCAGGCCGATTTGTGTTTGCTGGTAAGTCTGGCTGGGGATGGTCCAACTTCATCGCGCTCAGCACGTTCAAGGACCTGTCCAGAGGCTATCTTGTGGGATCGAGCTGCATTGTCAAGGCAGATGTCACTATCATTGGGTCATCAAATGATGGTTAGCTGATGGCCTGATGAAGAAACAACGCCCTTGCATCCTACTGGCTAGTATCTGTCGCAATTACTTATATATGATAGCGTTATGGCAGCAATGCTAAGAACTTGTGTGATGATCTTATGCTAGTAAGGATGAATCGAGCACTGCGAGTTGAGAAAACGAGAGGATGATATGCTGCATATGCATATATTTTTGTGTATGGAGAGTAATGTGATGTTTGGAAGTACTTCCATATGCATGGATGATATAAGTATCTCGGCTTGTCTTGCTACACATTCAGTTTTCAGTTATTTCTCACTGCTCTTAAAATTTTGTGTATGTGTTGTTGGATTCAGCTTACTTAGGGTGCTTCATGTGTGTGAGCTATGTTCCCTCATCTGATGAGTTTGTTGTCCATGCTGCGTGGTTCCATGATTACTGTTGAGATACGATGACTCACATCCGTTGCTACTAGGACTTAGTGGATTTCTAGATTAATCCTGGTTGGATTAAAGTTAGATTCCTACTTTACTTTGTATTTTACTTTGTACGAGGACTAGTGAGGTACTATATAAAGTTACAAAGGGTGGTCATAGAGAATCTAAGACACAAACCAACTTATTTAAACCAAGAGATATACAAGAGGATTTTATTCTTTAGTGCTAGATTTTTTGTATATGGCAAGGATCTGATGATCCTAAAAGGTTCAAGATAGTTGTGTGAGAGCAACAACCCTAAGTGCTCTTTTGAGGTTATGTTTAAGGAATTTGTGCTCGGTTTCATCAAATCTCTTTTGTCGTGATTGTTCTGTCGTCGTTATTTCGGTTCTCTTTACAAGATCCATCTAGTTTTTTTTTTATACTCCATCTGTTAAAAAATGTATGACATTTTAGAAAGCGTGGAGTCAAATTTATCAAACTTTGATTAATAATATATAAAAAATTATTTAGATTGGTCATGAGTGAATAGTATCATTAGATTTGTCATGATAATTATTTTTATTATATAAAAATTTTATAATTTTTTACTAACATAATCATATGAAAAGTAATAATCAAAGTTAGGTATTAGAGACCATATCGATGTCCAAAACATCATACATTCGTGAACAGAGGAGGCAGTACTATACATGATCGTGTCGTATCTCGCAACTCTGATCTAATTTTTTGGAGGAGAGGGGGGGGTGTTTGCATAAAGAAGTGTATTAGAGTATAACAATTACATCTTAGTGAATTGCCTTTTAAACGCATGCGTGTATGTGATAAAGGATCTCACCAATTTAAGCACATAATCGTATATCAGTCAAGCTTCCATGCCGACTATTTTGGTGCGGAGGTGGAGGCGGCACTGAGGGCGCGTGCGGGTCTGACCGTGAGTGGGCACGACGAGCGGCGGCGTACATTTAGAGTATCTACAATAGTCCATGTCACTTATTACTAAGAGGTGGATATATTAACATTTAAGTGACGTGGATGAGAGAATGTGAGCTTATTTATAGATGAAGAAACAAGCAAGTTGTTGATACCAAAACATAAGAAACAATAAAATAGCTATTAGAGACTTATTTGTTACTTAAAAATATGTTTTGTGTATAACAATTAAAGTAAGAATTAAAGTCTTAGATACAAGTTCAAGAAACAATCCATTAAAATACTTGTTTTTTTTTATTAGGTTGAATAATTTTCCTTCTCTTAGTAATAAGCTAAAAATAAACTATTGTATATGATTTTAGAGCAAGGCAGTGCGCGCGCGGCAACTCGATCGTCGGTCTGAAGGAAAGGAGGAACAGGTAGAGCAGGGCAGGGCCGGCCTTGGGCCAGGTCAATAAGGGCACCCGCCCATGGAGCAGCACAGACAAGGCCCGGTCCATATATATCTAAAGATATGTATAGATAATGACAGGTCCAAGCTATTTATTAGTGTTGGATAGTAACTGCATGAGTAACATTATCACCGATGAGCAATTGAGAGAAGAGGGCCTTGGTTGCTTTCTCTAGCCTCAAGTCGCCTAGGCAACAACGCTTGTTTTGATTTGTTCCTTCCCCATGCATAACACAACCATCAATGAAGCAGGCAAGAAACTAGGTGACGTGGCTCCATCTACACCAACCAGGTCAGTACAAAAGGTTGTGCTAAATCTATTTTAACTGGTCAAATAAGCATGTGTATAGGTGAAGAGAAAGAGAAGGGCAGTGCATGCGTGGGGGGCTTGGCTTGGCTTGGCTTAGGCAAAGGGAATCTGCATGTGTGCCACGAAACGTGAGCATGGGAATTAGGAGCAATGCACGGCTCTAGCCCAAGGAAAAGGAGCAAACAAGGAAGGAAGCCACGGAAAGGAGCCAGAAATACTTGAGCCAAGTACGAAGGGGCCGGTGCATTGGGTCGATTCCGATTCGACTTCAACACTGGCCCGAGTCAAAATAATTAGGAGATGGTGTGCGCGTGTTGGCCATATAAAAGGTCTAGGTATTGCCTTTGTAAAATAAAACAGACTAAATTATTTTGTTTCGTGTTTTTTTTCTGGTAGGCCGTCATGGCAAGCTGAATGTTATATCTAGGTGAGCGTTTCCCTTCTAGGGTTTGGGTGTGTGCTTCAAATTGGAGTTGTTGTTGAATCCGTTGATTTCCTCTCACCGTGACTCCTCTATAGATCGGTTATTCGTGAGTATCTTGCCCTTTGTTTGCTTCTGAATATTGTTAGAGTTTTTGGGTTGATCCATTCAATATTAAATTCTAGAAAAATCTCAAAGGTTCACTCATGCATGGCGAAAAGTGGAAAGTTTAGTATCATATATATTACTAGTCTAGTCTAGGTAGAAAGAGATCAATATGTAAGGTGGAGTTGGTCTTACCTAATTGAAGTAAGCAAAAGAAGAACACATGCATTCGCTCGCCTCGCCTCACCATGCCACGCCACGCCATCGCCCGCGCGTGCGACGTGCACTTGAATGGTTCGACGATTTCGTGTCCGGTTAGCTGTGGAACTGCTATTTCTTTTTGCATTTCAAAACCATGCAAACCATGCATACAAAATTGAAACTAAAAGCTTGAATTACATTGTTTCAATTGGGCTTTTATGGTGCATATTAACTGCGTTTAAAACAGAGTAATGACATTAGTTTCTTTTGGCTAGCTACTAGTTCTATATGAGGGAGAGAAATCTCCTCTCAAACTGAAGAACAAAGAGATATCAGTATTGTTCTATTGCCCTATTCCGAAGCTAGCGTCCCTCGTGATCCTACACGTGTTGGGGCGAATAAGGTTTTTGAGAAGCGTTTGTGCGACCGCTCATGGCTTCCTCCTTCTCCATCATCCTCTGCACGTTGTCTTTTTCGCATCAAACTCTACTGTGACCTTCGTCGGAGCGATTCTGTGTAAGTCACAGTGATACCATTTGATATGGCCAGGCCTTGCTTCCTAGATATTTGTCATGTGATGATGTTGATGCCTACTTCTGTTAGTAGTGTTCTTATTCTAGGCTTTACATTGTTAGTGCATATATATGAGGAATATATTTGAGTTAATGATTATGCTACTGTTTATAGTCCCAAATATGACTAGTATATATATGCTACTGTTGAATTAATTATTATTTTAGAAATGATAATAATCACAAAAGTACGTATATACCTAACAAATAGTTCATTGTAATCACAAAAGTACGCATATACCTAACAAATAGTTCATTGTTGTCTGCACTTGTAAACTGAGAAAGGAAGCTGCTAATATTGGACGTGGATCCTCTGATTTGCAAGAGCTAAGTCAGGCGTGCAGTTGCCCCCTATCCACCGTCCAAAGCCATCCAACGGCTTCACACTCATTCCCCAAATTCTCCTTTCCCACCTCGTGCACGAGAGAGCCTGAGAAAATGCAGACGTCGCTCCCCCATCGATACTGCCAGCCATCGCAGCTGACTCTCCGCTGCTACCCGCCATGTCGTCGTCGCTAGACGAAGCAGCCTAGCACGGCTCAAGGTTTAGCCCAAAGTGACGTGTGTGTCGTGGCTGCAACCTCCGTTGGCTGGACGCGGGCGTTCGGTTGTAGCAACCTAGTACGCTATGCTACGGCCTCAGACGGCTAGGTCGCCGATTCGGCGATGTATGTTGCATCCACTACTGTAGAAAAATTCATTATAGACGGTTCTTAGTGTATCTAGTAATAAAGACCGTCGTGTTGGTAAAATCATCTGTGATTACTATTAACACCGACGGTTTTGAAAAATCGTCTATGATGAGACATCCACAATTAACATTTTTTTAGAAAATAGCTTGCGTTCAATTCGTGTCATGGAGCAGTGAAACCGAACAGATGGTGTTCAGTTTGTGTTGAACACTTGAACTAGATGTTCTCCGTTTTGCCACAAATTCAGTTTTGTACTCTCGTCTGTCGGTCTTTCTCGCCGTCAGTGGCCGCCCAGACCTGCCGATCGACTCCACCAGTGCCGGCAGCTCGTCAGTGGCGGAGTCAGGATTTTGATAATGATGATGCGAACTTAAGGCACATTTGTTTCAACACAAGTTCAAATGACATAGTATATAAGTTCAAATGTGTCAAATTATATGTCCGCACTATAACTAACATCACAAAATATTTTTAAAAATTACAACTTGATACAGTATTCCTTCGTACTTTGAAAGGAATATTGTAATAAAAAATCAATACAGGGGAGATCAACCCAACACTAGACCTTGAAAGAGCCAAGGAGGGGAGCAGGCGGACGGTCACAGGAATGGGCAGTCCTCGGGGTCGAGACTCGAGGGGCGCGACCGGCCATCGGCGTGTCGAGGTCGAGATCGTCGGCACAGAAGCCAGAAGCGGCGCCAGAGCGCCGCGATGCTTCGATGCCGCAATGAGCTACCGGCTGCGGCGCTGCGCCTCTGCGCTCATGCGTTGCTACCAGAGCACCTAGATGGGCAGATGGCACTTAGGCCTGACGTCTTCTTGACTAGTAGACTTGGGTTTGATTCTCATATTCTATTAGGCCTAATGCTAAATGGGCTGTCAGGAGTTGAGGAGTATGTTGTTAGTATGTGTAGTGTATACTTTATGTATTAAAGAAGTATATATCAGATTTTTGTGTAAAATTTTTGAGGGTACAACTATACCCCTATGCTCCGCCCCTGCAGCTCGTTTGCTTTCTTTCTCATCGAGGAAGAAGACGCGAGTCTGAGAGGAACATGCGAAGAGATAGAAGGACCGTTGGATGGCTTTGGATGGTGGATAGAGGGAAATTGCACGCCTCTGACTTAGCTCTTGCAAGTCAGAGGATCCACGTCCGCCGATACTACTATTGTCTTGTTTATTGCTTATTTTTGTTGGATAGTGAGACACATCCATTAATTGTTGTTTTTGTTTGACCATGATTTTATTGTTGTTCGAGTAAACAAAACTGAGAACTACCATTGAATTGTTGCTGTTATTTGATCGTGCAAGAGAGAAGCCCTAGGTTTCTTCTGTCCATACTGGGGTTTGGTATTTGTACATCAGTTAGTTCTGGCTGTTTAAATTGCCCAATTAAAAGTATTACCATCTGCTAGTGCTTTGTACCGTGAAAGATTGAAAAACCCACGCATCAACTAGCTAACTACCAGGCCTAGGCGAATTAGAACCATCGTTTATATATACTAAATGAACTTTTCTTGTGAACTTTTCTTTTATCATTTAAGTTTATACATCATTAAATTCATTGTTTGTAACATTTTTTATATTTAACCCTTCACATATTTTAAAGTAGGGAGGTGACACAGTTACATCAATAAGATAAAATACTATCATAGTATTACAACTTTATGGTTTTCAATATATTATGTACAAAAAATTTAGTGTTATTAAACACAACAAATAAAAGGGAAAACTTATTTTGTTTTTATTACTGCGTATTTTTTCACTTCTTCTACTCCATTCATAGCATGAGTAGAGAATCATAAAAAAAAATTAACTGAAGTGCATGAAATACAACGATTGTGTCATAGATATGTTCTTTGCGTTGTAGGAAGTAGATATTTTCACCATCAATGATATCGGTACAACCAACACTACAAGCATCCTCAAGTGATTGCTAATAAGAAAATTATTGAAAGTCGGTACAGATCGAAGAAATCATAGCTATAGTTTCTTGTAGGGTGCTCATACAATATGTTAAGTAAAAATGATGCATCAACTTTTAAGTGATAAAAAGTTAAAAAACTAATAGAGTAACTGGAATATACATGAGCTTCTGTTATAAAGAACAATCACATGAAATTCTATCAGAGGTTACAACTTTCATTTAGCCACGGCCAAGATAAGCTAGGCAGTTACATAAGCTAGCTCGGCTGTATACCAGTATTGATTATTGAACAATGCCAACTGACAACCATATAACAAACAAATACACATCGCCTTTCAAAATTTGACGAGCAATGTTCATCACAAGAAATGAGCTAAATGATAGGACTGACCATAAGAGCAGGTAAGTGTAGTATGCCTCGATATTCACACTAGTTGCGTGGCTAACTATTAAGGTGGATTAGCGGGTATTGTAGAACATAGATGCCGTAAGATGAAATAAACCAATCACCAATGAAAGACAATCAACAGAGAGACAATAGATGAATACACAATATGGAGGAACCTCTTTATTAATTAATAAATCTCTTTCTGAGTGCAGGGAGGTCTTATTTAAAGACTAAAACCCACTAGGGGTAGTTACGGTATTATGCCCATCAACCCCTAATCTAGGGTTTCTCAACACTCCCCTTGGGCGAATACCGCGTCATACACATGCCTTATTAAAAACTCCTCCCAAAACCCAGTGGGAAAAAAGAGATCGGAGAAAAGAGTACATTGCATCCGCAAGTTGTATTGTATCGTTGCCTCGTTAAAAACCTTTATGTGAGAAATCTTCAGGAAAAATTCGCTAAGGGAAAAAGAGTACGACCTCTCTACCTTCTGGGTAATCTTTAGGATTAAGGTAAAACTTTAGACCTTAAGTGAATTATGATTCAGGGGATTCTTCCCCTGATCCCTACAACTCTCCAAGCCGTTTCATTCCAATACCACGAATGCATCGTTGGAAACTAGACGTAGGTAGAGACTTAGTGAATAGATTAGCCAGATTTTCACAAGACCTAGTTTGCAGGATCTTCACCTCATTGCTCTTCTGGAGTTCACAAGGATAGAAGAATTTGGGAGCAATATACTTCATGATATTACTTTTAACATAACCCATTTGTATTTGTGCAACACAAGTAATATTATCTTCATAGATAATTGTGGGGGTATCGACGGTGTTAATGCCATATGAATTTTGGATATGGCTAATCACACGTCTAAGCCAAACACATTCACATGACGTTTCATATAGTATAATAATTTTGAGTAGTTGGTAGAAGTAGCTACCAAAGTCTGCTTAAATGATCGTCAATAGATGGTTGTACCATTACATAGAAATACAAACCTAACCTGAGATTTAGCACTATAGGGATCAGACAGATAGCCAGCATCTAAGGGTGAAAAAGCTCGTTAGTGGGGCTCGTTGGCTTGGTTCGAAATTGCTCCAATTAGACTCGTTATTTGGTTAAACATTGAAATGAGTCAAGTTCGAATGAAATTGGATTTCACTCTAACTTGGCTCGGCTCGACTCGTTAGCTCGATTCTAAAAATACTTTCAAACAATAAATAAAATTATATTAAATCAAATTATGTTAATTTAAAAAAAACTCGATAAGACGACTACTGGCTCGATATCCACCCCTACTAGCATCCGTATATCCCACTATGGTCAAGTCTTGGTTCTTCTAAAAAATAAGCCAAGACCTTGTGTACCTTGGAGGTATCTGAGAAGAGTTTTAACGCCAGCCCAATGCCTTCTGGTTGGAGCTGCACTGTGTCTAGCTAATAAGTTGACTGCGAATGCAATATCAGGCCTGGTGTAATCACAAGGTACATCAGTGCTCTTGTGGCGCTTAAGTATGGAACTTCTGATCCTAAAACTTCTTCATTTTCCATCCTCGGCCTGAATGGGTCTTTACCAACATTCAGGGATCTTACTATCATAGGGGTCTTTAAAGGATGAGATTAATTTATTCATGTTGAATTTCTACAATACCTTTGTGGTATAGGTAGACTGGTGTACTAGGATTTCTTCAGGGAAGTGTTCTAGCTACAGGCCTAAGCAATACTTGGTTTTACCCAAATCTTTTATCTCAAACTCCGTCACAAGGTAAGAACTTGCTTCCTTTATATCATCCGCGATTCCGATGATATTCATATCATCGACATAAACTGAGATGATATAAAATCCATTCTAGGACTTCTTTATAAATATGCAGAGACAATCATCATTGTTTGAGTAACCTTTTTTTAGAAGAAAGTCACTTAGTCAGTTGTACCATATTCTTCCCGATTGTTTCAATCCATACAACGACCTCTGGAGTTTGACACTATACATGTTGCGATTAGTTTTATTAGGATCTAGAATTTTGACTCCTTTAGGGACTCTCATATAGATATCCATATCCAATGACCTATATAAATTTGCGGTCACTACATCCATCAACTGCATTGTTAAATTCATGCAAGCTGCAATTGATACAAGTATCGAAACGTGGTTCCACTCATCACAGTTGAGTAGGTTTTATCGTAATCGATGTCGGGTCTCTGCGTGAACCCTTGTGCTACAAGCCTTGCTTTATATCTTACCACCTGGTTGTTCTCAGTTCTCTTTTAGATGAAAACCCATTTGGATCCTACAGAGAACACTTTAGGTGGTGCTTTGGCAACAGACCAAATACTTTCCTTTTATTTAGCGAGTGCAATTCTACCTCAATTGCTTCTTTCCATTTGATCCAATCTGAGCACTTCTGGCACTCTGCCATGGACTTAGGTTCTGGATCCAGTTCAAGAGTTTTAGCAATTTCAGAGGCAAAATATATATCGACAATTGTAGTCTTTCTTTTATATGACTCTCCTAAGTCCACATAAATTATGATAATTTCTTCATTTATTTCTTCCAGCTCCTCGTGATTTCCCACAACGATGAAGTCTGGGTGTTCCGATTTTCCAGAAACAGATTGTGCGTAAAGTTTCGTTGGGGTTACCATCCTTAGGTGGATCGTTTAAGGGATTTTCTCATCATCTGGTTGATTTCCTTCAACTGTTGACTGAGATCTAATAATCCTCAATTAATTAAATTATTTATAATTATCATTATAGATAGCAATATCTTCATAAGTATACCCTTATTGTTAATAAGGGAAAAGCTTAGCTAGGTGGTCGTGAGCCTTTCTACGACCACTCCATGGTTATAAGCCTTTCCACGATCAAGTCAATTACGACAACCCTATAGTCGACGAAGCTTACAGACATGTGGGCTCAACCGACTAGAAAGTCTTATGCACTGTGTTTAATGCACGGAGCAGTTAGTATACGTTGTTATTCTCCAGAATAACTACATGTATTACGTCTCTGTATCTAACGATAACTGTCAGGTGACGTGGGGTGTTATCTCTCTGATAATAACTTCCACCAACATGTGCATTTCATGAAGCGTTGAGGCACTTCTTGGCATGGAGTAACTGCCACACCTTCATGCACTACATAAAGGCTAAAGTTAGTGGACACAAGGGAGAGGGATGGGAGACAACAACAAGAAGGCATTAAGCCTTAGTTTGAGTGATCTTCTTTCCGATTGTAAAAGCATAGTCAATACAATAATACAAGAGTAGGGTTGTTATTCTCTAAGGAGAAGACCTGAACCTAATCTAAATCCCTGTGTCTTTCTCTGTGTGGATCTAACTCAAGGAAAGCCCAAACATTTGGTGCTTTCTCTTCTACTCATTTGCATTCAATTCATATTTTGAGATAGTTGAGAGTATTCAAGTGCATTACAATATTAGTTGATCAGTTTGGCACTTGATAATCTTCAAGCAAGCTACACTTGGTGCTTGCTGGCACCTAGGCGGCTTGGAGAAGTTTTGTGCGGTGTTCTCTTCAAGAAGAGTGTGAAGAGGCTCGTCAATAGTTATGATTGGTTTGGAGCTCACCATCTCCAAGGTGGAGGAAGAGCGTCGATAGTGAAATTGAGGTGCAAAGGCTTAATTTGTGGAGCCGGTCTAATTTGTTTGGACTTACCTCAACGTGGACTAGTGAAGACCGGCAAGTCTTCGATACCACGGGAAAACATCATTTGTCTTCATTGTGGTTTGCCTCTTTGCTTTACTAATTATGCATTTACTTTTCTAACAATTATTTGTGTAGAATTTCTTAGCTAGAATTGTATCCAGTATTGGTAAATTCTTAAGCTGCCTTAGAAAATATTGATCATTGCTTGAAAACTCGTGCTAGTATTTCTTCTTTAAGATCTCAATTGTTAAAATTGTCAATTATAGCACAAGAATTTTATGACCTCCTATTCACCCCCTCTAGTCGGTTATCCTTGATCCTACAAGCGAGCATCTTGAGAGGACGGTCTCGCACGCATCACATAGTCCGCGGTGTGCAACACCGCTGGTCCCCTAGCGTAGGGTTGGATGTCCTCCACCTCTCCTAGTCCGCCATACCGGATGTAGTGCATACCGGATGTAGTGCTTGTCGACATTGTCCGTTCATAAGATCAATACTAGATCATCGACAATTGTCTTATGGAGTAACTTGTCTTGTTCGGTTCTTTGTTTCTGCGGACATCACTGCGGAATTATGTCCCGTGCACCCGAAGGTCTCCCTTCTTCTTCGCACAAGGGGTATGAGTGGATTCAGTATCTTTCTGGCGTACTTCCACTCTCTCCGGTGCATTTACTGCATGTATTTGTGATTTTATCACTCCCTTAAGATTAGCGAAGGCATCTAGCAGATTATCAGTTATTTATTGCAAATCTATTATTCTCCGAACTTCCAGTTTGAGTCTTTGGTGCGTAGGTCTAAGGACTGCATGCTAGTGACATTCCAATTTAGTTCTCGGTATTCTTTAGAGTGGTACCTTCCTCCCACTAATGCCAAGAAATTGTCCTCATAAAAAAAATACAATTAGCGTATCGAGCCGTGTGCAGATCGCGTATCATAGGCTCTAGGTATTTAATAATTGACGGAGATTCAAGACTTGCATAGGTGCCCAACTTTCGGTGAGGGCCCATGGTTATATGCTGCAGTGGTGAAATCGACACTATACAACACAACCGAATTTTCGTAGATAAGAAATACTTGGTTCTTTTCCACGCACTAATTGCAAGGGGGAAATTGGATGATATGCAGTTGGTCTGCATGGCCCCGACAGCTGGTGGGCAGCCTATAATTCTGTAAGAGTGGCCTAGCAATAAGTTTTATTCTTTTAATTAATAACTCTGCAAGGCAATTTTGAGTGTGGACATGTGGTACTGAGTGCTCTACTTTAATACCCAGAGCCATACAATAATAATTACATGCCTTTGAGGTAAACTCACCAGCATTGTCCATTCGAATAGATTTAATCCGTTCATCCGGAAAGCTGGCTCTTAATCTGATTATTTGAGCAATTAACTTTGCAAAACATAGTTCCTTGTAGACAGCAAGCAAACAGGGCCATAAATATCTAAAGGGGCCCGACTGGGGTTAGATAGGTCCACAAATATCACATTAAATTCTCTCCAGGAAGCTAAGTGATTCATCTCTTAGCTTCAAATAAGAGGCTCTAGTAATCAATTTTCCTTTGGCACAAGCAGATTCATGAAATCTTTAGGTCTAGAAAAGTCTATAGTTTTTAGGTTATAGACAACAGAATTATTAATAACTTTTCCTATCATACCCAAACTAGGATGACCCAGATGATCATGCCAAATCTTAAAAATTTCTGGGTGCTTAAAAATTGTTTTCATCGCAACATAAACTTCAAGTTTTATATATGTGTAGTACAATTCTAATGAGAAAGAAAGGAGTTTTTCGACTACTTGCTTCTTGCATCCATTAGACTTAGTTATGAGTAGGTATTTTGTACCATTCTTATTATCGGTTTGTACATGAAATCCGTTCAGACGAATGTCTTTAAAATTGAGGAGGGTACATTTAGATTCAAGATACAGAAGAGCATCCTCGACTTTTATATATGTACCCATAGGGTGAACTATGATGGCTATTCCAGTGCCGACTATTAGAGCATCACTTCCAGTGATGGTCATAATATTCCTAGTTTTCCAATTAAGGTTTGGAAATACTTGGTTTCTCTAAAGATTGAATCAGTGGTGCTACTGTCTACAAGACAAATTTCCTCTTCCGCCATTGGATCGTACCGAGTTGTTCTATATTTAAAACATGATTTATTATCAAACAATTTTTCAATAGGAAGCATAGTTCAGAAAATAGAACAAGCATAGACCGATAATGAATTGAATAATCTGGAAAAATAACAATGCCAAGAGTTCAGCCTAAGCAAATAATGAAAGATAAATACTCAACATGAGCATGAATAAACCAATGTTCATCGAGAACTAAAACTAAATTGATCAACAAAAAAATATTGGAGGAGACTACTTCAGGTCTCCATTTGGGTTTTGGTTGTCCTTCTGGAGGTCCAGGAGCTCCAACCCAAGAAGATCGTCGTGATCCATGGATGTACCTTCTCCCTGAGCCACTTCATCAAGAATCATGTAGTCAGTCTTCTCGACGTCTTGGCTAGGAGATGGTCCAGTCAGAGCGGGCTAAGAGGCGAAGCGAGCCTTGACTTTGTTTCCCTGAGTCTTCTTGACTCTACCAATAGATTGCATGTAGAGATTCATCAAATGCTGTAGGGTGCGACAAGTGCGCGACCAATGGCCAGTGCAACCACATCTGAAACAAGACTGTGGAGGATGAGCAGTCTAGCTGTTTGATTCTTTCTTCTGGTACTTCCCATTGCATGATCCTCTACCATGGGGTTTACCCCTGCCTCTCTGCATCTCGTGCTTCTTCCATTTACCCCTCATTCTGTTTTGGACTTTTTCCACGGTCTGAGCTTCTGCTAGCCTGCTGAGCATTGGCATGTGCTTTAGGCATAGCCATTGTCCCAGTGGGACATATCTAATGGTTTTCCATAAGAAGTTCTGCATGTTTCTCTGCTTCCAGAAGGTGTACATCAGCTTAGAGTACTCCAAGTACTTCGCATTGCGGTGTTGTTGCTGCAGTACCCGCATATTAGGGTGGAAGGTGCACAAAGTCTTTTCTATCATATCAGCTTCTACAACTGTGTGGTTATTGAAGGGATACGGGTAGACTACGCTAGCTAGCAATTCAAAAATTCTACCACGTAAACCAGGAAGCCAAGCAAGAAGATGATCGCAGTTGTTCTCACCAGACACACAATGTAGCAGAAGAAGAGTTGGAGCAGACCGATCCAACGTAGAGCGCGTCGGTGAAGTGGTCGTAGTCGATCGTCTCCTCCAACAACCTCTATAATTCCTTGTGAAGATCACGGATCGTCCTCAAGCGCAACAACAACTACAGTAGCACCTCTACGTTATCCACATGTCCAGGGAAGGAACACCGAACGCTGGTGTGCTAGCACCAAGTCGCACGGCGAGGCTCTCTCGAGAAGATGACGGCTGTTGTTTTGGTGGAGCAACTCACGTGTCTCGCATGTCCTCTGTCTCCCAATAGCCTCAAGCATCTCCTTGTATAGTGCCCATAACGGATCCTATCCGAACACGTTTTGTTCCAACCCATTAAATGTGTGACCTTGTAGATTCATGCGTAATCGGTTGTGACTCGAAAATCCTTTCCGACCACGAGTCGTTAGCGGTTCCTAACAGGACATAACGATTCCCAAATACACATAAATTATATCGGACGAACCTTAATGCAATATGATCTACGACCAGGTCCTCATCACTTACGATTAGCTCGTATCTCTATACGACCAATTCGTATTTAGTCATGACCAGTTCGTAACTCCTTATGACTAGGTTTTGATCACTCTGTGATTACGTTCGACCAGACTACGACCAGCATGTATCTCCATACGACTAGTCTATAACTGATCGAACTAAGCGACCTACTCGTGTATTCTCCCTTTGCCTCACGATATCTGGTTGAACTCCAGGTGAGATGTTATATCATCCATGGACTATTCAATACTTTCTCGATCGAGTGTCGGATAACCTTATATGGTCGAACTCTTCGACCACCAGTGGCATGGCCATATACTTTCTTTATTCGACCACTTCGAGGGGCTCAGAGATATCTCTCTTGTTATGTTAGGAGGGGCAAATCCCATATCCAATCAGTCACATCCCTCCGTATGTTTCATAGCATACCCGGAAGCTACATTTATAACTACCCAGTTACGAGTAGCGTTTGGCAACCCTTAAGAGTTCTATTACACATGTAGGGAACTATGCTGATCTCAGGTCTAAGGATTATACATCATCATTGCTTGAGACCAACTGATAACACGTAGAATCATAACAATCTTAGCAGTGTCTCAAGGTGGGTCTATCCAACCCCATGTTCTCTAACATGTGTTCACATTATTGATTTGATATCCCTATATCCATGTCCGATGAAACATGGTCATCAATCAATACATATGCTGGTCATAGAGTCATTGGTGTTTCGACCAATGACATTCGACCAGGGATATATTTAGAACGATACCATATAAGTTAAAGAGCTTCACCAATAAGTCACATACTTGTTAATCTTTATAACTAATGATTCATTCAAGAAACAGAATAACATTTATTTAATAACTCATAAACATAGACGTGACATAATCATCTCTATGATTGCCTCTAGGGCATATCACCATCAGTTATAGAACCTCAATTTTGATATAAGTTTGTGCTTGGCAGAGTTATATGCTTCCACGGTCTTAAAATCCTAAAAGCGCAGGTTAGTCCATTCTCGTCGTGCTTCTAGGAGTAGAACATATCTCTGCTAGTTGTAGCATCCTTTTAGGGAATTCTACAATGCCAGTGGATCCTCCTCTATTAAGTATTCAAACTTTAGGTCTACATGGTGTTAGTGCCTCAGGAAGTGTAGGGCCACATACTTGGCGGCCTCAGGGATGGCATGGGCGCCAGCTTCTGGCTCGGTGATGGCGGCTCCAAGAGATCGAGACTCCATGCTGATCTTTGTGTCCATCGACCAGGTGAGGTAGGTTTTTCCATTCAGGGCAAGCTTAGAGAATTCTTTCTTTGCGATGTCTGACATGTCTTACATTAGGTTGATGCAATGTTTAGTTTTACTACATATAAAATAGAATCTAAAGCATGAATATTGCAAAATCAGTAAAGATTGGTTTGACATCTATTCATCAGATATTTTTATGAATTTTCCAGAATTTTCCTAGCAATTATCATGATTTTATGCTAATTAATGAGGTCTATGGATAATTTTTAGAATTATTAATATGACATAAAAACAATTTCAGTAAATAAAGCTAGGGAAATAAAACACATTGGTATGAAGCTTCCAGGGTGTGCTAATACTAAAGATTCACAAGTTTATGGAAGCTCATATGCCTAAAAACCAGGTTTCTAGGATTATTTATGGTTATTGCATAAAAATAAATAATATTAAAGCAAATAACCATAAGCCAAGGGGCTAAATTATAAAATAACCATGAAACATACTAATCTGTCACAAAAATCGGATCCCCGAAAGGTTATTCTGCAAGAATATATAAAAATCTAAAATCCACGTAATTACCCAAAGCTCGAGGGGGTTTGCCGCAAAATTTTCTAATCCGCGAAAGTTTCCTCGTATTTTTTAGAACTTTGATGACCTTTTTTTTGGGATTTCTATTTTTTTTCTTTTTTTCCATTTTTTTATTTTTTATTCAGTTGGTGGGCTGGGCCGATGTAACAGCCCAATTTTCAAATTTCAGTAAAAATTAAAATTTATGTATTTTTGTGGAATTTTCTGAAATTTTAAAGGCTTTTTGTAGATATTTTAAAGTCAAAACAAATTTATTTGCAAAATTAAAAGCCAACATAAAGTTGAAAATAATTTTATTAAGTCCAAAATAAGTATGGGAATTTCTGTGAATTTTTCCATAATTTTTAGAATTATTTTGCTATTTTCTAAAGCCAATTTGAATTACCAAAATTAAATCAAATAAGAAAAGCAAAAGAAAAATCAAAAATAGCCTTAGGCCGAAACCCAAAGGCCTCGGCCCAAAACCTCCTCCCACGCTGGCCCATTTGGCCCGCCCGCTCTCTCTCTCCTCACCGCCCGCCCCCGCCTTCGCCTCGCCGCCGCGGTGGACCCGCCCACCCTCTTCTTCCTCCTCCTTTCTTCCCCGCTCGCCTCGCGTAACCACCGCCATGACCAGTCTGAAAGCTCAAGATCGTCGCCCTTTCCTCCCTCTCTCCTCATAGTCGTGCGCAACCGCCCCGCACCTCACGCCGCCCCACTCCTCAACCCCTTCTCGCTCACGTTCGCCGCAACCGCCGCTGCCGTGCCGCAACCGCCGCCGCGCACGATCTCTCCCCTGTGCCCCGACCCTATAAAGGGAACACCGGGAAGCCCTCCTCCTCCTCAACACAGCGCCCCCATTCATTCCTCTTTTTCTCCCCCGAGCTCGCCGTAATCGGGAGTTTTCGCCGCCGACCGCCGTGAGTCTCCGCCGCCTCTAGCGCCGCCGTCACCGCCGCCGCATCCACGCCGCTGACACCATCGGCATCGCCGCTCTTGGGGCTACCTCGTGCGCGCCCGGCCACGGCGACGCCGAACCACCTCGCCGCCACGACACGAACAACGTCTCCGCTTTCTCTCCGCGCCGACGATACCTTCGCGCTCTTGCACCAACGCGGTAAGCACCATGCTCCCCGTCGCCACCTCTTTCTTCCTAGCACCTCGCCGCCGGCAGCCGCACCGCCATTCGCCGGTTCATCGGTCCCCGTGCGTCACCATCCGTCGGCAGACGTGGCGCACTTCATGTCATCGCCACCCCGCGTGCGCCACCTAGGCGTTCGCGGCGTGCGTGGGTGCCATGTGGCGACCACGAGGCGCCGCGCGTGGCGGCCGCCACGTAATCCGCCGCACCGGTCCACCATAGACCAAAATGCATTTTCGTGGACCTTCCCATGGACCCGCCCACATGTCGATAGAAGGAATCATTTTCCTTTAGGAAAATAATTCAGTAAATCCATTTATCACCTGATGACGTCATCATGCGCAGTAATTTGAATTTCCTTTAGAAAATAAATCGGGAAATCTAATAAACTCTGAAATTAGGTTTTAAATAGATTTAAACTTCAAAAATTCATAACTTTTGCATCTGAACTCCAAATTGGGTGATTCCAGTTGCAAAATTTGTATAAAATTATAATCTAGCTAACTAAACCAAAATATTTCAATTTGGAGTTAATTTGAATCATGATTTTGAATTTATTTGAATTTGAATTTGATTTTATCGTATTTTCGCTTAGACTTCGACGACTCGGAGAATTCACCAATCAAGACCTAGAATTCCAAGACATCAACGAAGGCAAGTTACACCATTGACCATATTGCCCCCAGTATTTTAAGTTAGTTTCAGCTTTTAAATTATTTAATGCATGCATATGTTTATATAAATATTTTAATGTCCTGTTTTATATATAGTTACTCCTATGTTTAATTGTATAGCTAATTTGAATATTGTACTTGACTACCTTGACATCATAGACAAAATATTATCAAAACTTGACATATGCTTAGCGAGGCTTAGTTCACACTTAAAGAATTTGGGAGGGTTTAACCAAATTTCTTACAAATTTGTTTCAAACTTGACATTGTGGTATTGTTTTACCACATGGATTTATAAAGAGAGTTTTATTCTAAATAAAATTAAAAATGGGTTTGGACTTGGGCGAAATGGTCGGAGTGGTGGGTGCAGGTTTATGCACGGGATTAATCTGGTTAAGATTAAGGCCCACGGATAGTAGGAATGACGCCCAAGTCAATTGAGGACCGGTCTTTGAGCCGCTTAATGCTATGCCTTACCGTACCACCACACATCCTGTATGGGCAGGATTTGGCTAATTAATTTATAATGCTTTAGTGTATTTATGTCATGTTGATATGTGGGTGTCGGTTAGACTTTTATTCCCACTTGGCGCAAGAGGGGGCTTCCGGAGGACGGTTAGTCCAAAGGGGGCGAAACCTTAGCGGGCATGAGTACACTAGGACAGAACATTGTAAAGGCCTCATGGTAATTGCTCAGTCACACGCCTACGGAAGCGTGTATTGGCCGACATAATGAGCATGTCACCTCGTGTGGGTAAAATTGTACCAACTCTGCAGAGTAGAAACTATTCGAATAGCCGCGTCCACGGTCATGGACATGCTAGCAGGGCCACTTAAAGTTAGAATTGTTTTTTGTTTTTAAACGCTTTATTAAATGTTGAGGATGGTTAATCCTTATGAAAAGTTGGGCGGGAAGCCAAATGTTAGGAGGGGATCCTTCACTTAATCATTGGAGGTTATCCATATTACAACATCGTCATTTTAAAGTTATGATTTTAGTCATAGTATAAAACTGCCTTAGAAACTACTATGTCTATTTAAACTGAAAATACTGTTTATGCAAAACAACCCCTGCCATACTCATTTGTTACCTTATGCATACATTTCCATTCAATATTGGGTGTAGCTTGCGAGCACGGTAGTTGTGCTCACTCTTGCTGAATAAATCCTATTCAGGAGAAGACTTCTTCCCCGACGGTGAGGATCAGGACGAGTAGGACTTCGACCCAGACGATTGCCTGTGGCACATCGTGTGGCTCACCTCTATTATTATGTTTCCGCTGTATTATTCATTTGGCATTTGATATTGTTGTTTAGACTCATTTGTATTAAATATTTAATTACTTAATGTTATTTACGATTTCGTGATATGAATGTGATATCCATTTTTGTAAAGACTGTGTACACTGGAAATCCTGGATTGGTGTATGAACACAGAGAATTTGGGATCCTTCGCTTCCGGGTTCGACAGCCGACCCATAAGGCCACCCGGCCTACTCGCAGGGGGGTAGGGTTTCCCCTGTGCAAGTGACGGCGATGGCTGGCGCAAGTGTTGGGCTCAGGGCGCAATGCGGCGGCGGTGCGACGGCTCGACGTCAAGCCGGCGGGGACGACGCGCGGGCGGCGTGGGCGGCACACGGCGCGGCAGCACACACGACAGTGGCTAGAAGGCAGCAATGTGCCCACCACCATGTCCATTGCCAAAATTTTCCGAACATAAGTATGCAAAAAATGTGAATGAATAGTAATCCATCTACAGGACTCTAATCTCGATTTATAACGCTAATTAATTAGCAGTTAACGGATCTAAATGGATTCAAGCAAATTAATCTACCAGATTAATTAATAACGAGATTAGAGATCAAAAAGAGGATATCCTAACAACATACCAATTCAGCCGTGCAGAGCGATTCAATGCTGATAACGTATTGTAGACGTAGTTGTCGTCGGATGAAATCAACCGATCACCAATGAAAGATAATCAACAGAGACAATGGATGAAGACACACAATATGAAGGGACCTCTTTATTGATTGATCAATCTCTTTTTGAGTATAGGGATGTCCAGGGTTTCTTGATATTCCTACTAGTCGCGTGGCTAACTATTAATGTGGATTAGCAGGTACTTACTATATCTAACTTGCTTACGTGGATTATCTGTACCGATCTATTTGCACTGCGGTCACCCGTCGATGACTCGCCGCACCTCTATAAAAGCTTCGGACGTATTAGTAAAATCCCTGATCTATCTTAGGTTTTTCTCGTGCTGAAAAGAAAGAAAGGAATTGCAAATTGCAACAAGTAAGAAGCTCTTGTTATATAAAAATTGCAACCAAGGAATTCACAGCTGAATCTTTTTTTGGGGAAATTGGCTACATGGCACTACAATTTGTCACCCTTTGCTATTGGACATCCAAAAATCATGGTTTTGCCAAAACACATTGACAAAGGTGTAATTTTGCCGTAAGACACTAAGCCGATTATTATATTATTTTCGGGTGGGAGAGGAGAGAGAAATCATGTGAAATGTCCCTTTTGCCCTTCGGTCTCCTTCTTCCTCTTCTCTTGCTCCCACCGAGAGTTCTTGCGCACGGCGCCACCTACGCCGCTTCCAATCGAGCTCGCGCTCGATCGCTCAGACTCATGCCTCGGCTCGCTCCTCCTCCCACTCATCGCGCCTCGCCTGCTGCCGGCTCTCGACCCGCCGCCGCCGCCGCTCTCCTCGGCCCGGCGCGTTTGTGCTCGTCTTGCGGCGGCGCGTTATGGCGATCGCGCGGTAGGAGATCTCCGGGCTCGGGGTTGGCTTCACCAGATGCAGATGGTCCTCACGAGCTTGATCGAAGTGGCGTGGAGCCCGGAGGTTGACGGCGGCGAGCTCCCGACGGTTGAAGGCGGAGCCGAAGGAGTGGCTCACGAGGAGGTGACGCGCCGGGCGTCGAGGAGCTTTGGGAAGGCGCGCATCGGGATCGCCAGGATACCAGGAACGCGGCGCCCAAGGCGACGATGACGATGGAAGTCAGAGTCGACCGGAAGGGAGGCGGCGGCGATTCACCGACGTTGGAGAAGAATGGGTGGCATTCCCTCAACAAGACACCAAATCCAAATTAACCTCGGCACTAAACTCCACGTGATGATGCGAACTCAATAGACACGAAGGCGCAGAGAAACACTCACCGGAGTAACCGAGAGCATCGCAACCATGGCTACTAGTCGTGAGGATGAAGACAAAGCTCTCGTCGATTTAGAGCACGAGAGAGACTCAGATCGGCAAAAATGGGTGCAGCGTGGAGAGTGGAGTCGAGCGGTGGTGACACGGACTCGCGGGAGGTAGCACAGCGGCAACGCTCCACCCGTCTTCTTCCTCGGCCGAAAAAGAAAAGAGCTCGAAGAGGACGAAAGGAAGCACGAGGGAGAGAATGGATGAGCTTGGAGGGATCAGGGAAGCCAGGCGATGCCTAAGAGACCGACACAAGAGCATGAGGTGGCAATTGGGGGGCTTCGTGGCACGCATGCCCAACACCAGTGCGCGCAGGCCGAGCGGCTTGGCTAGGAGGAAGATGATGAAGGGGTGCTGACAAAGGGGACCCACTCGTCAGCGGTGGAAGCTGTTAGACCATGTGGGCAGGACTAGAATATTTTAGTGATGAATAATTGACAAGGTTAGGTACTGATGTTATTCGAGTATGTGTGCGTGTGGACTTATGTCGGTCAAGTTGAAAAGAACTTGTGCCGGAAAAGATGTGTTTTGGTCTTTGCATGTGCAGGTAACTTTCGGAGGCGATCGTGGTCTCTGCCGTGACCGGAGATGACTTGGTGCAAAGTCATGGTCCAAGGGTCAAGTCTGCCGGAGGAGACGGCCGGACTCGAGTTGGGGCACGTGGAGGTCAAAGCCGGATGATGTGTGGTGGAGCTACGGATGTGCATCCGGAGGTGCGACACATGATAATCGTGTAAAACCCACGTATTGGGCCATAGGACTTTAGTGGGCGTATGTGGGTAAATAGGTGTAAAGTGAAAGTTATTATATATATATATATATATATATATATATATATATATATATATATATATATATATATATATATGCCCATGAGCCTTGAGGGAGATACAAATGTTAGGGTTAACACCGATTGGTTTTTGGGAGGCGGCGCTGTCAGTAACGTGAGAGGAGAGAAATTATTTTGCTATCGATCAGGAGCTGGTTGTAGAGACAAATTCCTTTGCATTGGGTTAATGAATTTCCGCCGTGAGGGCTTTTGGTCGCTGCGTTTTTGGTGCTCGCTTTGGTGTTGTGAGTGTTCTTGCAGTAGAAGATCGCAGCTTGTGCTGATTTTTCTGTGCGTGAGTGCAGGCTTTGATGGTTGGGTCTTTTGTTTATGCATGAGCCTTGGTGGCTGTACGTGACTTGCATGAGGTGGTAGGACATCAAGCATTAGATGAGGTAGCTTTTGTTGGAAGTATTAATGAAGAAGTAGGCGGCTGTGTATTTGTGCGTGAGATGAGATCCAGGCTCTTGTTGTTACGTCATCAATTTTTTGGCATTGAGTTAAGCTGTATTGGTTGATTGATTTGACGGTGCTAATAATCTATTCATTGTTTTTGGCATTAAGATAATCCAGAAGAGCTACGTGGTTTTGTTCGGAGGTGAGGTGGCCTTTGTTTTGCATCATTTTTGTTTCCTGCAGCAGGTGGGAGGACCAAGGCAAGACGTGGGTTTTTCACGGCTGGTGTCGGTTGTTCGTGTGTGAACTCCAGAAAATAGGTGTGCGTTTTGGCCGCTGGACTTTTTGGTCGTGCGCATCCGGTGCCAAGGATCTGCGTCACGCGCGCACTGTGCTAGTAGACAGTGAGACACACAATAGCAGAAAAAGCTTTCAACTAACACGTTGAAAAAATTTCTCAAAATCATTCACCCCCCTCTGATTGCGGTATTCGATCCTACAGAAGCAAAAGCGGCACGTCAGGTGCGAGTTGGAACAGCAACACGGTCGAGCCGGACTCAGGTCCGAGTCACTATGCATTGAGGGTATTGAAGATATTTTACAAAGTTTCTCTCTCCAAATCACTCAAATATATTATTTTAATGATGTTAGTGTCCTATAGCAAATAACCACAAATTGCTAGTGTCTTTTGGCCGCATCACGTTTTTTGGATGTCTAATAGCCAAATACGCAAAATTTGAGTGCCCTGTAGCCAATTTCCCCATATTTTTAAGACTGCTCTGTTTCCTATTTGGTATGAATGTTTAATCTTATTACAGTATCAGTACCTTCCTGCATCTTCTGTTGGTAAAAAGAACTTGTAATGCAGCGCGTCATATGTTCTTGTCTGTATATATGAAATCTCTTATTAGTTCAAATACTACAATTGTTATAGCTATGAAGCGTATAAACAATTCTACCTCTCGATATTCTTTGTATTGTTGCTTCAGATGTTCCAGTTTTGTATAGGAAATCTTTTTCCGAACATGAATCAAACAGCTCCACATCTAGTATAATTTCAGCATACTAGAAACATGTTCCCTTTTTTTCTTGGAGCGAACGTACTCTCGGTTATTCAATTATACCGTACTCTCCTACTTTTTAGCTTACCCCCAAGCTTAGCATTTTATGACGTCTTTTTTTGTTCGTTTATACGACTCCTAAATCCATAATACTACTTGAACCAAGGTGTCCTACTATTTAGCTTATCCCAAACCTAACATTGCATGATCCTGTTTTCCTTTTGTGCTACCATAATGGGCTGAATTCATCCTGTTTCAGGTGCCTCAGCATTTATCCATGTGATGACAAGTTCAGCACCGACTCCGTCGCCGTGTTCTTATGCCTTGATAGCTCCAACACGCTACCTGTGGAGTCTGCGACCATGGCAGAATTCACACTGTCCATGATGGACCAGAAGGATGGGAAACACAAGCAAAACAGATTTTCACATCTCTGCAGCAGCTTTCTTTTTTTTAGGAAATCTCTGCAGCAGCTTTCAGTTTGTTGTGATTTGTGAAAGCAAAATATTACTACTAGTGACTGCTTCTGTTCCCCAGCCGAGCTGATCTTATTTTGTGGTAACCGCAGGTCGTGTGTTTTCGGATGCTTGTACTACGTGGGGATGGTCCGACTTCATCCCGCTCAAGACGTTCAAGGACCCGTCCCCGGGATATCCCGAGGGATCGAGCTGCACGGTTCAACCAGAGATCACCATCGTTGGGTCATCCAACCATGGATGGTGGTGATGAACTGAGCCTGAAAAGATGATCTATTACCTTTTGCATCCTTCTGGCTATCCTCAGAGCTGCAATTCATATATCAGAGGAATTTCCCTTTTCCTGGCTAGACTCTGCCGTACTTGTATTTCTAGGCGACGAGGTGAGACTGGAAAGATAGTTACAGACTTGAAGGAGCACTAGTGATTAGTGAGGACTTCAGACTTTGAGATTATTTCTAGGTAATCAGAGTAATGTGATTTTTATAGTATTTCCATGGGAACAATATTGTTCAAGATTTCTCAACGTAAGTATCTCAGCTTCTTCTTGCTACATGTTTCGCTGTAATATACAGTCAGTGCTATATCTCAATTTGTTCTTTTCTGTTAAATGCCAACTGCTGAGTTCTTATATATTGTTGCTTCATGGTTGTCAGTATGGCTGTTGTGACACTGGATTACTTTGTTTGGTTTGCTCACTCGAATGTTTTTCATGATCTTTCTTTTTAGACTACAAGGTGGTATAAGGGCCTTGGTACATGAATGTGCATTTGATAGAGCTTCTCACTAATTGCACTGCAACCCCAATCTACCTGCAATTGCAATGTCAGTTGTTATGACTCAGCTCGAAAGGAATTTAAAAGTCCCAAATCCCAAACGAACACATCTCTGCTATAATTAGTACAAAAAGATTGGACCGAAGAAAATATGATTTTTTCAAACAAAACAAAATGGCACAAAAGACCTTGTCATGAAATAAATGGGCTGAATTTGGATGTAACTTAACGGTTCAATTTAAATGTTGATGTCATTAAAATAACTGCTGCAATTTCGTTTCACCCAATCCGTCATGTCAACTCCTTAACCACAAGTCTTTTGCGTGTCTTCGAAAAGAATTAATCATTTCAAAACAAAATGATTACCATACCGCCCAAAAAGAATTCCACCATGCCCAGGTTCTCCTCCCAGCCCAGCCCAAAGCCCATACCACGCAAAAATCCCAATGAAGCCTTACCCAAATATCCAGCCCAAGCCCGTGTCCCCAGTCTCCTTCGTCACTTGTAGAGGTAGCCAAATGGGCCATACCGGTCAGGCCAGTCCGAGGCACAACACGACCCGTGTTGTTCATGGGTCGGGCCGGCACGACACGATAGGCTGAGCCGTGCCTAGGCCACCACCTTGACACGGCACGACCAGGGCATAACACAACCCGGTAGGCTCTTTTATTTTTTTATTTGTTTAATTTTATATAGTTTATTTTTTACAATTTTTATATGTGTTTATGAATTCTACAATTTTTTTATTTATTTTTGGTTTTTTTTCAATTTTTTAATTTTTAATATTTTTCTGTTTTTTAAATTTTGGGCTAAGCTGGCCGTAAATGACCTGTCGGGCCAAACGGGTTCGGGCTGGCACGGCATGAGTGACCTTTGACTTTGGTCCATGCTTGGGCTGCAATTTTTTTTTTGAAATTATATTAATTTAGAATATACTTACAAAAAAATAGTCGAAAAAAGATTACAAAACTACGTGCCTATCGCCAATTGAAATGACGATAGACACCTATGCACTGGCGACAAGGGGCTCAATAGTACAAAGAGGTCCCTATCGCCAATTCAAATGGCGATAGGGATCCTCTGCACTGCTTTTGTACTGACTATTTCCGAGTACATATTTTATCAACAAATCACACTGATATTACATAACATTCAGCACAATGTCATAAACATCTTTTGTCGATAAATCATAATTTCTACTGACTATTTTCGAGTACATATTTTATCGACAAATCACAATGACATTACATAACAACATCATAACATCTTTTGTCGACAAATCGCAATGATATTACATAACATTTATCGCAACATCGTCACATACTTTGTGAACAAATCACACTGATATTACATTTGTAAAAAAAAAACTAGGTGTTATGACGTTGCGCTGAATGTTATGTAATATTATTGTGATTTATCGATAAAAAATATGCTCAAAAATAGTTAGTAGAAATTTTGATTCATCAACAAAAAATGTTACGACGTTATGCTGAATGTTATATAATATCAGTGTGATTTGTCGACAAAATATCCGCTCGAAAATACTCACTACAAAAGGAGTGGAGACGAATTAAAAATAGCGCATTTCCAAATTTTAAAATTAAAAAATTAAGGATCCCTATCGCCAATTGAATTGGTGACAGAGACCTATCGTTAATTCAAATGGCGACAAGAAACTAAGTACTGTTGAATCCCCTTTCACTAGTGGCTAGGTCCCTATCGCCAATTGGAATGGCGACAGGAGCCTATCGCCATTCCAAAAGGCGATAAGGTCCTAGTTTTGTAATTTTTATTTGATTATTTATTTTTATAATTATCTTTTAAATTAATATTATTTTAAAAAAATCATTGACTGTGTACTGAAACATTATCTCAATCGCTCGAATGATGGATCGTGGCTCAAAATCTAAATTATCTATGATCTCACCGTACATGAGGTTCGCGATGAAACCTGCTGACAGGTTCCTGTAAGACTGCACTGCTTAGCGACGACACATGTGTGAGGGACCACTATAGAGCATTTTCAGTAGGTGTCACACTTAGGCTGAAATGCGTGCACTCGCCAAGTGCATCGCTCTATATCACACTTCACGTCGTAGTATCTTGGGTTAGAATTGACGACTGTGAATGTACGCCGCATCGACAAAACCCAGAATTTGACCGCCTCCTGCATGGCCTCCTTGCATTTGTACATAGCTCTTTGTCTGACCTCGCTCTGGTCGTATTCCCACGGCACTCGGGAGCCTTCGTTAACGACGAGGTTGTCGAATTAGTATGTGTTCCACTCGGATGGAACCGTCTACTGGTCCACAACATACTCGTCGTCGAATCCTTCATCTTCTGACAAATACCATGTAGTCCCGGTCTTCGAGATCCAACATTTACACTAGGGCTTTCAGCTCCCCACCCTCGTCAGCAAGCCCACTAGCTTGTCTGACTGAAGGAGCTACTTCCGCAGGGTCTTCATCGACAGCATCAGCAACATCGGGAGCTTCGGCCATTGTGTGCGTCATGCTGTGGCTGGAGTCCCCGACTTCTTCTTTGGCATCATCACCCTCTTGTTGTTTAGCCACCGATGCAGGAATAGGCTTGACAAATGCCTGGACTAGAAGGACCAAATCACACCGTTCCTCCCTCACCATGCGTACATATGACTGCCACGATCTTGTTCCCTTGAGCTGCGCTAACTCACAATATGTCCGTTGTGTTGCTCGGAGGCAAGACAACTCAATCCCAGTTCATACACAGTATGGTCCATACCGAATGAGTGAAATAACCACCGCATCATAGCGCCTCACGTACGCTGCTCTAGTCTTGGCAGGGGTACGATCGCTGATTGAAAATAACGCAAATCAATCCCCTTGGGACCCTAAAAAATAGTCCTCTAACCGTAGTAAATTTTGAAGTTGGTGGCGTCTAACATATTTGACGTACTACACCGTAAAAAAGATTTTTACGATTAACAGCATATCTAAAATTAAACTACCCATCGAAAAGGATTATGTACAACTACACTACGTAACCGTACATCGAAAAATATGTATTCCATCCGGTTAAAAAAATTATCTAACAGTGGGCGACCGGACGGACATCGCTTCGCTAGCTTCCCTCCTCCCCTACTCCCCTATGCTCCTCTCCCTTCCCTCCGCTCTTTCTTTTTTTTTCTAAATAAACGTGAGTTTTTTTTTTCTAAATTTTAGGGTTTAAAGGGTTTTTTATAGGGGAGATTGTATTGCCATTCCGATTTGCGGGATCCCTATCGTTATTTGAAATGACGGTTTTCTAAATTTTAATATTAAAAAAATTAAACATCACTGTCGCTATTCCAATTGACGACGGGTGCCTAGTTTTGTAAAAAATCGATTATTTATTTTTATAATTATCTTTTTTATTAAAATTATTTAAAAAAAATCCTTCGACCGCCAGCAGGTAGGTGAGCCGGCACGGCCGTTTCGTTCGCGGGCCGTGCCGGGCCGCTCATTTGGCCATGTCACTCGGCCGTCAACCTCCGCATCTCCTCGATTCCCCGTTCGCTCGCCACCCCTCGCCGCTCCCCAATCCGACCGCCATGCCGGCCGCCGCAGCCGCAGCTCCCGCGCCGCCGGGGCCGCCTCCGCCAAGCCTGGACGCGCGCACGGGCGGCCGCGTCCTGCGCCGCGCGGCGGCGCACCTCCTCCACCCGGCCTCGCTCCCGCCGCTCCTCATCGCGACGCTCCTCCTCCTCCTCTTCCGCTCCGCGCTCATCGCCGGCACGCAACGCCTCGCCTCCTTCGCCGACAGCGACCCCGCCCTCCACTCCCTCCTCTCCCGCCTCTCCACTCCCGCCCCACCCTCCCAACCGCCTCCCCCGCACCACCTCCCCCGCCGCCGCTCCCCCTTCACCTCCTCCTCGTCCTCCCTCTACGACGACGACTTCCTCGTAGGGCCCCTCGACCCGACCTCCTCCGCCCCCTCCCGCCGCCGCAACGCCTCCTACCACCACATCCTCTTCACCTCCTCCTCCTCGCCCAAACCCTACCCCGTGCCCCTCCCCCAACCCCTCCCCGCCTCCACTTCCCCTTTCTTCCTTGCCGTCCATAACGAGACCTCCTCGCCGAAGCCCGCCTCGCCCCGTGGTGGCGAGCTCCGGCTGCTCGACCTGACCAGGCGCGACGCCGCGGCCATCGTCAACCTCCTCGCGCTGCTCTCGTCCGCGCACGTGCTCGCGATCCTCGGGTACATCGCCGTGCACTCCGTCGCGCTGGGCGCGGTGTTCGCGTCTGTAGCGGGTCGGCACCTGCCTGGGCGGCGGCGAGGTTTCCTTCTCTCCGGTGCCGCGATGGGTGCGAGGCGACTCACGGGGTTCGCGTTCCTGCGGTGGGCGACGCGGGACGCGGTCGTGCAGATGCTCTGCCTCTGGTTCTTCGCTGACGTGCACGACCAGATGCAGCTGTTCAGGTTCTATGTCGTCGCGAAGCTCATGCCTTTCTCGGCATCCATCAACCCGTGGCTTGCTGCGGCCGTTTCAGGCCCAGAGCTCGACGGGTTTTTTGTTGGGTGGGCTCTTCTTGATGCAGTCGTCTCAGTGTTGTTCACGGTGGTTCCATGGGTGGTTGTCATGGACCGTGATCCGCGCCTGCCTGGCCGCAATGCAGTGAAGGAAGGGTGCTACCTTGTGTCTCTGATGGCAACCGATGCCACATTGATCAAGTGCTGGGAGACAGTGGTGTGTGGCAGCATGGGTCGGCTCATTATGGTGGCATTTGGTGGGAAGGTTCTTGGTGGGTTTGTCCACGCACTTGCAGAGGTGTACTTTATGGTGGTGTGGCTGATGTTCTACTTCACAGCGAGGTGTAAGGAGGCGTGGTTGGGGGGGCGTCAGTTTGGACTGGAGGATGTGGCAGCTGCTCTCGATGGATTCAGGTAATGGTGAGTTGACAGTGGCCGTATTGGTGTGTCTATGAATGAAGAGAGGTATATTTCGTTCCTCACAAGCTCATTCATGTCACCCTACTGGTCTTAGTGAAGTAGCAGGTTTTGTAGTTCCCTTGATCTTCCAAATTGTGCTCAGATCAATGTCATTCGGATGTGGGAGAGAGAACTCGGCAATGCTTGTATGTACAGTTTTTGCCCTCTGGGGGTAATCTGTGTATAGTCACACCATTTGGCATACAAGAAAGGTTGTTTGGTTCCCTTTCCATGGGAGATAAGATGTCTTGTGATAGGTGTTGTAGCTTCAAGATGATGATAGTGAAGTTTATACAAAACTATGGTGTGTTAGCAGAATTTTCTTGAGTGATTTTTTAGGCTGCAACCTGTGATGTTGTAGGTTCACACACTGGTGACGCTCTTTGGATATCCATCGTTTTTCCTATTTTGCAAGCAACTTTGTCTTTAACTCCATCTCCATAACCCTTTAGCTTGCTCCGTGAAGAAGTTATTGGCTCATTATTGAGTTTTTATGCCCTGGTTCTCTTAGAGACTTAAGAGTGACAATGATTTGTATCTCCAATTGATATGATAGGCTTTATCATGCACGATCTGAACACATCTCCGACACTTTTGGAGCACTCCCATAAGCAACTTAGCATCTGGGTTCTATTTATTGGAAAAGACTCTTCGTGGACCAGTGCTCTTCAATCTTCGTATTTCCATACTGACCTGTAGTTTTAGATTACTAGGTTACTGCATGCCATCTTCCCCATATATCTTTATCTAGTCCATAATTCATTAAACAATTTATGTATGTGACGTGTGGAATACTGGAATATATTGAGTTTTTACAGTTGATTGATTGGTCCAAAAGCAGCAATATGACCAAAGAAATTAGTAGAGGTGCAAAGTTTGCATTGATTATAAGAGTAAGGGCAGTCTCTTGTTTTATGAAAACCATTTTTTATTACATCCTAGTAGGCCTTTGCAGTTAATTGTTGTTGTTTAGGAGTTAGGATGCTAAATTGCTAACTAAATAGTTGGCCTGGTCCAAGCATGTACCTGATTTTATTATCATGTGATAGTTCCATTTTGACTTGAGGTTACTTTCCAGTTTATATCATGACTGCAAATATCACTTAATCGAGATATATTCAGAAGATAAATTGACTTCTACAGAAAAAAAAATTGATTGTAAATCGACCCATTATTTGTGGGTTATGCCGTTGAATTGATTTTCTGGGCCTTGTGTGTAATACAATTATTGTACTTTGAAAGTGTATACTAGCTACTACAGCCTGGAAACTCTTTTCCTTCTGCTGGTTCTCGTTGTCACAGATATCCATATCAATCATAAGACATGCATCTGTCAACTGATGCTAACTACACTCTATTGCACAACAAAAGTCAGCACTTGTTCTTTGCAATGTCTATCTCCCCTTTGTCATATGCTATTGCAGTACATGATCAGTTGCTGCTAGGCTTTACTAACAGATAAAAAAATCCATTTTACTTTATCTTAGATGAGTTATAGGTTGGTTAAAATGTGAAGAGCATTTGTTATGTGCTTCAGTTTTGTAAGTACATAGCACATATGTGGTTTAAGCAACTTGGTATATATTGTATTTTGAAAATTAGAAATATTCACTTGCTCATGTGATATTTGGGCAAAAAGGGAATATGTCAACTGCATAACATCAAAATACTATGCCCTTTTCTTAGTTTCTTTGTTACTTTTCTTTTAATGTAATGGCCATTGATTTCAGCATTCCCCGTTGATAAACAAGAAGAATAAATCATACTTAATTCAAGTCAGCACCTTGCTATTGATTTTGCACACTTAAGGACTTCGAAGCCGCAACTTATAACAGCATCAATATTACTAGGTAGGGGAATTTGTCAACTAAAAACGATGTAGACTGGTGCTACAAGGTCTGTATACCCTGTCATAGACTGGCATGGGTGCTATCTCTGAAGCTTTTGCAACATATTCTACCCTTTTAATGGGAAGCAAAATGTACTCTGATCAACTGATGAACTTGGTCCAAAAAGGCTAATTGTTTGTTCAATTGATGAAAGGTGTTTGGGATTTCCTTCAATTGTGTTACGCTTTGCCAAATATTTGGCTAATATATGACTACAAGATGCCAACCATATGTTGACATTGGTCCGATTGTTCTCAGTGAGTTCAAAGTTTGTATGGATCATCTGCCATGTTTGTGTTCCCTAAATCTATGCAAAGAATGACATAGGTTCATAGCATTCTGTGCAAAGTGATACATTGCTGATGTTTATGTTGTTTCTTGAGATTATTAACGATTTGTGTTGTGCTGTGGCCTGAAATGGGATTTGGAGTGGTAGGCAAGCATTAAACTGTCAGTTGTGACTTGTCAGCTAAGGGAAGTATCATTGGACAAGTTTTATGCTTATGCTAGTATTTCTGCTGGATATTTTTGCTGATAATTTTGCCTTTCGAGATATTGTGACGCTGACCTGTCAAAGCCCGAAGGAGCTCCCTGGCAGGCAGTGGAGCAATTAAACATTATACTTCGTTCTTATGACATTTTTCGATCTGCTATTTGCTTCCCTATTCTGATCAGTTCCGAAGAAAACGTTTGTCGGTCTCGATTGATCAAAGGAGTGCAAGCAAATATTAGCGAGTTGAAAATGGATCTTCTGGATTGAAGGTTTTAATGCCTTTCAATGCAGAGGATATACAATGTTCTGCGTTAGAAAATGATATCTACTGTTTGATAAAAAAAAAATCAGAAGTCCAGATCAGTGGCTGCAGTATTTACTACTCCTTTGACTGATCAAAGGAGTGATGTTTATCTACTCACTAAACATTGTTCACAGCGATCCCCTGCGTTACAGAAGGATTCGGATCCGCTGTAAGGGGACGTAAAAGATAGCTACGATAAAAGTGCATGTTGAAGCGCACGTATAGTTCCGCTGCACGTATCTAACTTGTTAATTTCTCATATAAATGGCTAGCTACTCTAAAAGACAATTTTTAAAACAAATACTATAGTGGAGTTTTTGACTAAAATTGCACTATTGACTGTCGTAATAACAAATCTAGCCCCTCCTGACGTCAATAGCAAAAATGGCATCACAGAGCTGTCGCCGCTCGACACGTTGTCGAGTCCAGTCCCTACCCTAGAGACCTGGACTCCCCTCCTCCGTGCCCTAGCGGGTCGGAAGCCTCCTCCGCACACCACATGTGTAGTCCATGCCCCTGGGGGTCGGACCTAGTTTGTCCGTGCCCCTGAGGGCTGGAGCTATCTAGTTCGTGCTCTAGGGCATGGTGCTGCTGAGGTCAGTGCCCCTAGGGCACAGTCTTTTCATGTCGTGGCTCTAGGGACCGGACTCCCCGTCCCCGCCCTCGGGTGTTTTATGACTCTATGTGAACCTCGGGTGTTTTATGATTTCATATAAACCTTGGGTGTTTTATGATTTTATGTGAACCTCGTGTGTTTTATGATTTCATGTGAACTTTGGCAAACTACGTACGTGCATCGTAGTCTTCTTCAGAACCGATGTACTCTAACAATATACACATAATGTATACAAATATGTTATGCAAAATATGTATACAAATATAGTACAATATAAGCACACAACATTCTGGGTACATACGCACATAATGTATACAATGTAATAACACATTGCGTCTGTGTCTACGTGCGCATCCTGGTCTTGCGTTGAGCATGTCCCGTAGGATATGTGAACCAGTCCGAGGAGCACGTATCGGTTCGAAGAAGGTACAGAGACCATTGAGTGGGCGGAGGTGCTTTAGCAAGCTGACTCTGGCTCAGTTAAGTCTGTCCAACATCAATGTCGTCCAGCTGAGTCATGCTAAACTGGTTACCAACTACCATCCATATGCGTAATGAATGAATCAAGAAATCCTCCCCCGGAGCCATGGCCCCCATGTACGATGTATGAACGACCCTAGGTACAGAGGAGCTTTGGTCTTGACCGTACGATGTACCAGCGACCCCGGGTGAGGCGAGCTCTGACCTTGGTACGATACTCCGTACTGGTCAAGGTTTTGCTGGGCGTAGACTATGGGTGGGCGTCCTAGGTGGACGCTCCAAATCCTAGCACCGTGTAGTCCTCCCTGGCACTAGCTGGATGACCGCATCCTCATCGGTTGATTCGTCGTCACCCCCACGCCCAACTGAAGGCTGCAAGATGGAATGATGTTAGGCGAAATCAATCATCAAGAAGCTAAACATCATTTACCTTCCCGATGTGTAGTGTAGATGACCTACAGGGAGCACTTGGACGCCCACCAGTCTGAGTAGGCCGTGTGGACATTGATCACAGCAGTGATGCATCCCGACGGACATGAGGCTAGAAGACAGCATCATGTTAGCACAATCTAAGGTATAATAAATAATCAAGACGTAAATTGAACATAACTTACCTCCCTGATCTGCACTGCGGATGACCGACGGGGAATGCTAGAACGCCCGCCAGTCTCACTAGGCCATGCCAACCTAGCTGGTGAGCACGACCGGCCCACCCGGTACACAGCTTGAAGCACGTCGCCTCTCGACTGACTGCAACTCATGTTCTTGATGATTTTCTTGAACTCCTTGAAGATGGACTTAAGAGTACTGAGAAGCCCCAGAACAGTGTGATCTGGGCTGCGGATGGCGAACCCAGATGCGCATGAGATTTGCTGGACCCAGTCGAACTGAAGTGGCGGACAACAACTGTTCAGTACCAAACAGTAAAAATATCATGAATGAAGCGAGCATAGGTTGTGAGTATTTTACAGTGTCATCATACCACAAAGCGTTGTATTGATCGAACGAGTGATGAAGCTTGTCCTGGTGTGTAACCTATTCCAGACGCTCTGGCGGAGGTGAATAATCTAGGCCACATTTTAGAGTTTTGGCAATTAAAGACAACCATGTGTTGTGAACTAACTTGTTTTGTCAAGTGGTTGAATAGGTTAATCTTGGATAAAATATAAAGAACTAAAGGTACTCAAGTATTGGACATCAACATCTTCTAGCTCAAGGCAAAGATATCTAGTCGAATATGATCTTTTCATAGTTTAACCAGTCTAGGAGCATGAAGGATAAAATGACCGCTTTGCTCATGTAAGTAACCGTACTGTGAAGAGGGATCAATAACTAGTAGCTTGATAGCAAAGAGTGCCACAAATGCTCAAACTCATTTAGATAAATCTTGGATTTCTTTGTGATCGTTTGGCCACTTTTCTTCTGGTCTTTATTTGCTTGGTCGAACTGACCGCAGTTGAAGAGTTGGACTGACTAGAACCCCGGATCTACCACCGGTCGGCTTTTTCCAGAGAGCTCCCTATTTGCAATTTTCCTGGCCGGACTGACCGGACCCCCAGTCTGAGTCGTGCGGTCAGTTTTTTCTAGAGAATGGTGTTTTTGGGTCTTGCTACGATTTCTTCATCTAGTTGTGTTTCCCGATCGTTCGACCACCACAAAGATAGGGCGATCGGCTTTTTTCAGAGTATGTATCTTCGCCTTGAATTCTTTGATCCGGCCGATCGACCTTGAGTGGTAGATCGACCGACCTAGCATAACGGATAGTTTCTATAGCATTAAATGCAGTAGAGTTTACCATTATACTGTAGTCCAGACTGACCGACCCTATGCCTGCGGACTGACCGAACTTGCTGATTTTGCACAGTTTCGTGCTCCAATAGTTAGGGGTGGAAACGAGCCGAGCCAAGCTCGTTAGGGCTCGGATGAAAAGTGAGATCGGCTCGGCTCGCTCGTTTCGGAAATAAGCTAGGAGAGAGGCTTGGCTCGGCTCGACACTAAGCTCGAGCTGGCTCGTATAGGCTCATGAGGCAAGCTCGAGGTGTTCCTCCAGGACAAGAAGCATCACATTCACATATTCATATCACAGATTCACACATCAAAATTGCACAAGGAAGCATCACAGATTCACGCATCAAAATTGCACAAGCAAAGGCATAAAATTGGACAAGGAAGCTGGAAGCATCACATATTCATATCACAGATTCACACTCACAGCCAGGATGGCCTCCCTTGCTCCTCCACTGTCGTGCCCTCCCGCTTCGCATCGCGTCTTTCGCATCGGCATTGTCGGCTCATCACCGGCGTCGGGAGCGGAGTAGAGCATGTCCCGGGCCTCCCACCCTCCACCCACAGCTCCATACAGCGCGACGAGGCGGAGGCGGTGCTCGAAGCGACAGATGGGGCGAGGAGGAGATGGCAGGTGGAGGTGTGGAGCTGGGCGAGCGGGGCGAGGGGTGGAGGAGGTGAGGTGGGCGGGGCAAGAGGGAGGCGGCGGAGTTTGGGGGGAGGAGGAGGCGACTCAGGCGAGGCAGGCGGACCCTCCCACGGCGACGGTTGACGGAGCTAGAGCCAGAGGACTAGGGCGGAGGATGGGGGAAGGACGGGGGTGATGCCAAAGGAGGAGGGTGGTGGTAGAGGACGGGACGACAGAGGAGGGCAGGCCGACGGCTCGGAGGACCCAGGAGGGGGAGGACGCAGGGTGGCGGGAGGACCGTGGGGCGGTGCGGTGACTTGGAGGACCGGAGGGGGGAGGATGCGGGGTGGCGTGGAGGACCGTGGGGAGGATGGGGCGGCGGCTGGGACTAGGAGGAATCAGGAGGAGGGAGGAAGGATAAAGCCGAATGGGGGATTATGCAGCGGCACCGTAGGGTTAGGGAAATAGAGATGGCACCTGGGCCTTCATGGGCCAAGCCAAACGAGCCGCTCAAGCGGCTCGCGAGCCAGTTTGAGCTCGGCTCATTTTGTTTGCAAGTTGGAGAGGAGGCTTGACTCGGCTCAAAAATTCACGAGACTGAGCCGAGCCGAGCCAAGCCGTGACGAGCCCGAGCAGGCTCACAAACCTCGCGCTATTTTTCCAGCTCTACCAACAACTACTAAAGTGGGTGGAGGCTATAAATACCTCACCCACTACAACAAAGGGGTCTTTAAGAGCCTCATTGAATACTCGTGAGACCTTTGCCATTCCTTCTACTCTTTGAGATCATAAATTTCATCTTGCAAAGGTGTAGAGGTTTTTCAAATGCATTGAGTTGGTTTTGATATTTGTGGCACTTGAGCTTCTTCAAGCGAAGAACTATTGGTTTATTACTCTTGGAGGTTGCCGCCTCCTAGACGGCTTGAAGAAGGTGATTCGGTGATCTTCTCAAGAAGTTTGTGAGAAGGCTTGGGCATTTGTGAAGGTTGGAGTTCGCCTTTCCGGAGTGAAGAAGAGCTACCTCTAGTGATCGAGGGGTGTGTTCGTGTGAAGCCAGCTTGATTTGTTCAAGCTTCCTCAACATGGATTACTAGAGACCGACAAGTTTTCGAGACCACGGAAAAACATCAATTGTCTCCATAGTGTGGTTTATCTTTCTTACTCTTCTCCTTGTGCATTTATTTGTATAAGCAATAGTATATCTTGATTAGATTATTTTGCTTAATCTAGAGTAAGTAGTGCACTTAGAAAGACTTAGATTATTTAGGCCTTGAATTGTAAAATTGTTTCGTAGCTTAAAATTACTAAAATCTATTTTTAGCCTAAAAAGTTTTAAAAACTGCCTATTCACCCCCCTCTAGTCGGTTATCCTTGATCCTACAGGAGGACAGGTGAGTCTGGTGCCCAACATGATACGTACCACTCGATGTACTCATGGTAAGTCTGAACATCGTACGACCGCTGCTCCTGTAGAACCTCAATGTGCGCCATCTCCATCCAAGCCGTAGTCCATATATTGATGCTAGACTGCCTACCAGTACTCAGAATGTCGACCCATCCTCGATTGCCTGCATTCGAGAACATTACTCGGACGAGTTATACTCACAAGTGGACAACTCGCTCAAGCATCCTCCCGTCGAGAGGGGACACAACCTGGTAGAGATTGAACTATCGCATTACGCACTGTAGCGTATAAGGCTCCACCATATAGGACAACTGTAACATCCCGATTTTCAGGGTTTTTGAAAATTTTCAAATTAAAATTAACCATTTGATTTTATTGGATAAAGCTTAAACTTGAAATTTTAGAAATGAAAACAATTTAATATGAGTTAATCGAATTTCAATAAAATCAAATTTTGGTTTATTTGAATTTTCTTGGGTTTTATTGGAGTTAATGTCAAAAATATTATTTTAAGTAATTTCTTGAATTTTTTGGAATTTAAAAAGGGTTTTCCTATTCACCCAAAAGCCAAAAATATTTTGTTTGCAAAATCAAAAGCAAAAGTTAAGTTATAAATAATTTTAATAGGTTCTAGATGCTTCAAGGAACTTCTGTATATTTTCCAAGAAGTTTTGGACTTTATTAACTAATTCCTAAAAAGCCTTTTAGTTTTGTCTTTTCTGTAAATAAAAAACCATTTGAAAATCCAAAATCCATTTCGGGCCGAATCCTCCCTTTTGGCCCACTTCTTTTCTTTCCATGTGGCCCGTTTTCTTTTCGCTCGGTCCGAACGATCGCACTTGTCGTTTCGGTCAGTCCGAACGCACCGCCCTGCCTCACCAATAAGTGGGCCCCACCTGTCGGTCTCCATCTTCTTGCTCACCTTCCTCCCATTTTCGCCCCATGCTGCGCTTGCGCCTGCGCTCCTCACCACCCATTGCCTCACTGCTCACCTCGCTGCTCGTGTCAACGTGCATTAAATGCCGCTCCACCCACCCTCTTCGACTGTTGCCCCCGCACCATGGCCCCCATGCCCTGCCCACGCTCCATGTCGCCACCCATGCCGCATTGTCGCAGATCCCGCTCCGCCCATCTCCTTCCTCGCTCCCCCTCGGCGCCTTTAAAGGAGATCCCCAGAGAGCCCTTGAGCTCCTCTCTCTTTCCCCTCGGTCCCTATCTCTCTCTCTCGCCCTCCTTGCACCACATTTCGCCATTGAAGTGCTTCGGCCGGAGCTTCTTCCATCGGCGATTCCACCATCGTCGGAGGTCCTCCACCGTCGTCGTCTCCTCCCCTAGCCTCGCCTCGTCGCGGCCCATCCCATGCTCGCACCCGCTTCCCCCAGGGCCACTGGACCACCATCGCCGCCGGAGCCCTATCCTCGCCGTCGCCTTTGTCCCTCGCCGCCGACCATTTCGTCCCATCCTCCCGCCGCGAAGGGGAGCCTCAGGTTCAGGACATCGCGCTCGTTATTTTTGCACCACCCGTTGGGCCCGATGTGGCACGTAGCACCGCGAGCCTACGCGCCCGAGCACCACTGCGTCGCCGGTGGTTTCGTGGCTGCCACATCTCGCCACCTCCTCCCTTTGCTAACATGGCAGCCCAGTCATGACCCACATGGTTTTTCTTTCTTTTTCTTCATAAAATTAATTTGGCTGAAATCTTAAATTCCCCTGCTGACGTCAGCTGATGCAATAAATTTATTTTTCCTTTAGAAAATTAATTCCGAAAAATCTGGAAAATCCCTTTTTCATCATTACATGTATTCTCAAACTTCCGTGAGCCCGTTCTCCTTCGTTCGAGCTCCAATTTAAGTGATTCAAATTTCTAAATTCATCTGAATTCAAGATCTAGCTATATACACTAAAATAATTTAATTTGGAGTTCATTTGAATGTATTTGAATTTTATTTGAATTCGGCTTGTTTTCGTGTGTAGATTTCGACGACTCCAGGGAACCCAAATATTTCGAAGAAGTAGATCCTCAAGCATTTGAGCAAGGCAAGTTATATCTTTGATCATATTGAATACCAGTATTTCAAATTATTTAAATTCTATTTTAAATTATTATTGCATTGTGTATGTAAATTCAAGTAATTTAAGCCCCTGTTTTAACTTTATAACACAATGTAAATTCAAGTAATTTAAGCCCCTGTTTTAACTTATAGTATTGCATTGTGTATGTATATTCAAGTAATTTAAGCCCCTGTTTTAACTTTATAGTTATTCCAAATTCGATTGTACATCCACCTTTGTTATTGAATTAACCACTCCTTGATACCATAGTAAAAGCTTGTTGATACATTAGTATGAACTAGAACATGTTGGCAAACTTTATGCTTAATCAAAGCTTAGCTAAAAAATATTTAGATTGGGAAATTTAGCCAAATGTTCAACTATGAATTGAAAATGATTCTATGGTATTGTTCTTACCATAGAAATTTGTGAAATGATTTGACGTGGTAAATAAATAAAAATTGGTTTGAACTTAGGCGAAATGGATGTTTGGATGGTGCATGTTAGTGCACAGGATCGAGTCATCTCCATGATCGAGGCCCAAGGGTTATGTTGGAAAGTCTCCCAAGTTAGTTAAGGACCGGTCTTCGAGCCGCATCTTGCTAAGCCACATCGTACTACCACTTGTCCTGTGTGGGCGGGACTTGGCTAAATAATTTGTATCATTTCACCGTGGTTGTGTCATCCGGTTGCGTGGGTGTCGTTATGAGCTACTTTTATGTATTCTCACATGGCATAAGAGGGGTCTTAAGTCTGGCGAGTTTTTATCCAAAGGAAGCGAAACCTTAGCGAGGCGAGACTACGGTGGGATGATGCATTGTAAAGGCTTTGTGATAATCACTTTGTCGTACACCTTCGGCAGTTCTCAGTGTTAACCAGATCTTTGTCATTTCCCAAACAAAAAGTTCTTGGTCGTTCCGTATTCTCAGCGTTGTAATATATGCACATCAAGTTGCTGGGGCCTTCATCTTCATGTTGAACCACTTCATGTGGTATTTCACCTTCAAGGTGAGTTCTCTTCAAGAGAGTTAAATGAGTGATTAATAATTGTTTTGACTAGTGTCATCAGATCTCAGACCCGCATGCGTCCCCATAGATTTTAGATGAAGAACCAATAAGTCAATTTTGTATAGGTGAATATACTATTCAACCTGGGGCATTCCATTCCTAGCGATGTATTTACTGCAAGTAAACATTATGGTACTCCTCCATAATTGGAAAGTAACTGGCAGGCTCCCTATTTCTGACGTATAGGAGTATAAACTAAACCTTAAGTTTAGCTTGACTGGTGCGTGTATCTTAGTCCTAAAAATCTTTTTCTTCTGGAAAATATGACGGCATTCGAACTTTTGGGCATTTCTCTCCCCCTAATGCCGAGATTCGATCTTTATTAATAGCATACCACAAAATTCCCCTATCATGGACACATGATTGATTGAATTTCAAATCCAACATGATCTCCAACAACTGGTGGTGGCCCAAAGGTGTGTGTTACAGTGGTTATAACATGTGGGAAATGTTGGATTCCTCCAACACACACTTATTTTAATAAGGGGTTTGGTGATTATATGCAGTGAGCTAGGCTTTTATCAATAAAGTGGCAAGAAAACTGCATGATCCTAATATTCTGTATGATATTCCAACTCCGGGTTTGTCATTAATCTACGACGAAGGTCCCATACAGGGTCCGAGAGTTAGAAGACTTATTCTATAGACTAGCTTCTTTATTATTTGCCCAAGTTTTGATCCAATTACTCATAACTTATTTCAAATAATTTGGATCATTAAACTTCAAGTTTATAAGTACGTAACATATTTTCTTATGGCCATAAGCAGTGTGTTCTAACAGCACAAAACTACATGATGCTCTTCAAGAACATAAATATAATGTTGGAACATAAATATTTGACCACAGTTAATCTGCGCAGAAATACTAGATTTTCTTTTGGACTTCAAATCTAGTTGAATCACCAAAATAGTATAAATGTTCGATTAGAATATTTATTGTTCAACAGGAACACCAAGTTTAATTAAGGGTGATAAACTATATGCCTTATTTTAATTTGTAATGCCAAAATCATCATGGCCAAATTTAGATCATTCAGGATCAACAAAGTCCTAGGTCATCATTCTTTTAGGACCTATATTTGCTTCCAACAAGTGATATGGCTTCTGGTGGTGATGCAGTTCCAGACTACACTTACCAATTTATGCATGTGTTATTTCCGATGAGTATGGTGTACTTCGGTGCATAGCCGAACATGGCATATGTGCGACTACGTCAAGCGACCGTTGATTTATCGTGTGCATTCTCGCTTGCTGGCAGTTAATATATTGCTGAAGACACAAATCAATTGCCCTTTGTGGGCAGCAATTATTGTGGTTGCCAACAGCATGGGTATCGGCAATAGCGTAAATGTCATTTTCCATATCGACTGGATAAGGATAATAATCATGCAATTTACTTACATTATCTCCCAAAATAAATTAGATTAATTTATTACTTCGGGCTAATTTGCTTCTAGCTTTGCCCTAGGATATGCCATTGTGCCTACCATGACTCTTGTTTTGAATAATTTTCTATGTCTCTTAACTTTCAATATTCCACACATGCCCAATTTCCTCCCCCTTGTCATGCCAATGAATCCATAGGAGATTAGCCGATTAATCCGGTCTAATCTAGGTTTCTAAAAATTTATCTGCCAGATTAAATTATAGATCATGAGGATTGGAAAAGAGGATCCCGAATGTCATACCGATTAGCCGAAAGAATGATTCGTTCTGATAACGTGTTAAATAACATAGTCATCGTTAGGAAGACAATCAACCAATCAACAAACAATCGACAGAGAGACAATAGATGGAGACACAACATGGAGGAACCTCTTTATTCATACATCGATCTCTTTCTGTGGATAGGGAGGTCCTATTTATTGACTAAAATCCACCAAAGGTAGTTTCGGTATTATGCCCATTAACCCTTAATCCAGGGTTTCTTAACACTTACATTCAGGAATTGGACGGCTGAGAGTTCAGACCCGGGGGAAAGGCCGACATGTATTTATATCTTGATTTTCTTTTTTACTCCGGCACGGTCTACGGTCTACCAAATACATGCGGCTGGTAGCGGAATTTTTGGCCGTATTGGCACATTTTCAACCCGTATTTATGAAAATGATTATCCTCAATTTTTTTTGCAAAACTGACCCCCTACCGCACGGCCACCGTGCGGCAGGCCCTCCCCACCTGCCACCTACCCTCCTGCCTCACGGCCACCCTGCGATGGCGCTGTCGCATGGCCACCGTGCGGTGGTGGGCCTGTCGCCGCCATGCGCCCTCTCCATCCCGCCAGCCCTCCCCTCGCGCCATGCACCCGTCTGGTTCTGCGGAGAAAGAAAAAACCGCAGGACGACCACCTTTCCCACTGCTAGTCCTCTCTCCTCCGCACATCTATCGCCTCATCCAGAATTCCCGGTGCCATTGCTTCCGGAATTCCTGGCCCCAACGCCGCGGCTCCTCCTTCGCTCGGTTTTAAATACCGAACTCTCGCACCCGCTCTTCGCTCATGTCAATTGTGTTTCGCGTCTCGTTCTAGCGCTCGTGGCTGAGAACTTAGATATTGTAACATAATTAATTTATTATAACATCCTAAAGTTATGTAACTAATTTAGAATTAATAAAATTATTATTTTATTGGATTTCCTGAGTTTTAAAAAAGTTTTCCTGGTTTTCTAAAAAATTAAAAGAGTTTTGTCGCTTTTCTCAAATTTTGTAGATTTTAAAAGTCCAAAAATAAAATTGATTTGAGTTATGAATTTTTATTGGATTTAAACTTAAAAAGTAAATTTAATTAATTTCTTGAATTTTTGGTATTTAAAAAGGTTTTTCCTATTTTCCAAAATTAAAAATAATTTATGTGCACAAATGAAAGCCAAATTTAAGTTGTAAATAATTTTATTAAGTTCGAAATAAGTTAGGAAATTTCTGTGAATTGTTTCTTAATTTTTGGACTCTAATTTCTATTTTCTAAATGCTTATTTGAATTGTTGTTTTTTCTGTAATTATTAAATCATCAAAATTGATTTTGCAATCGGGCCGAATTTCCTTCTCGGCCCACTCCCTTTCCCTCTTTCCTCCCACCGCTTGGCCCATCTCGCCCGGCCCATTCCCCTTTGCCAGCCCGCTCCACCCGGCCTCCTCTCTCTCTCTCTTACCGCAGGGCCCCACCCTCTCTCGCTCGCTGCCAGTCGGGGCCCACTCGCTAGCTCCCTCCCCCCCAATTTTTCTTCCCCGTGCAGCAGCCCACACCGCCGCCCATGATCGAGCGTTATTTCCGCCGGTCGCAAGCCCCCGCAAACCCCGCGCCTCGCCACCCCTGCGTCGGCCCATCCCTTGCCCGTGCGCTACCCCTCTACACACCTCACGCCTACCCCATGCCCTGCACCATGCTCCCATGCCACGCCGAGAGCACCATATCACATGCCCATGCCAATCGCTCCTCCTTTCTCCTCCTTGGCCCTTATAAATGGGAGCACCAGAAGCCCTCCATCCTCCTCTTCCTTTTCCCCCATCCCCCTCTCCTCTCTCTCTCTCTACCGACCGCATTTGAAGCTCTTCGCCGCCGACCACCGAGCGACGTCACCGCCTCTAGCGCCGCTTCCCATGAAGAACCGGCCACATCTTCCCCACCGTCGGTATCCCCTTCGCGTGTTCTACCCGGGGCTCTCCTCGTCGTGGCCGGAGCACCGCCGGAAAACCCGCGCCGCCTTCAACCCTCGTCGTCGCCGCTTTGTCCTCGCCGCCGCCATCTCTTCGCACTTTGTCACTGAGACCATGCGCCTTGAGTTCGCCTTACCTCCCTCTCTCCTTTAGTGCCCTCACCACCCCTCGGTGTGGCGCGTAGCGCCGGCAAGCTTCACCGCTTGAAACGCCACCGGTTGTTCGCTGCGTGACTGCCACGTCGCCTCCACCTTAGGGCCACCTCGGCCTTTTGCCCACATGGCTACCCTATCATCTCCTGCGTGTCACGCTAATGTGGCTAGCACTATTCTGTGCACCGGTTCACCGTGGACCAAACTCATTTTCGTAGACCCAGTCCACAAGACCCAAGCCCACATGTTAGTAGCTCAAGCCTTTTCCTTTGAAAAAATAATTCAGCCAAAAATCAATAATTCCAGTTGCTGACATCATCATGAGGCAATAATTGATTTTACTTTAGAAAAATAATTCCAGAAATTCTGAAAATCCCCAATTTCATCATTGTATGTGTTTTTCAATCTTCCGAGAGCCCGTTCTCCTTCGTTTGAGCTCCGATTTCAGTTATTCAAATTTCTAAATTCATATAATTTGAATATATTTACCTCAGAACTTAAATTATTTAATTTGGAGTTTATTTTAATTTTATTTGAATTTAGTTTGAATTTTGCATATTTTCGTGTATAGATTACGACAACTTCGAAGAGCCGGATTTCGACGCCGTTTGAGAACAACAGCTAATTAAGCAAGGCAAGTTGCATCTTTTCATCATATTTGAATCCCAATATTATAATTTTTTTAATTCTGATTTAAATTATTATTGTATTCTTATTTAAATTCAAGTAATTTAAATTCATATTTTGAGCTTTATAGTTATCCACAATTCCACTTGTATAGCCATATATTGTCAAGATAGATAGTATAGAGAACCATTACGAGTGTGATATATCTTGGAGTTAGAAATTGAAAATATTGGAGTATATTATTGTTGGGGATTGGATTATAAGATTACATAATTGTCGGATATTGGATGCAGATTATAGGGATACATGATTAATGGGTGTTGAATCGTAGTAATAGATTATTGATGGATATTGACTTGGATGTTTGATTATAAAAATACCTTATTAGTGGATAGTGGATCATGGGATCACATGATGGATAGATGTTGGAATATACAAATACAGGATTGATGTCAGATTGTAGAAATACATGATTGATGGGTGTTGGATTATAGAAATATATAATTGTTGAATATTGAATTATATGACTACACTAATGTTGGATACTAGATTACAGGACCACATTAATGTTGAATACTAGGTTGTACAAATATATTTTTGTTGGATATTGAATTATTAGAAATACATGATTGTTGGATATCGGATTCTAGAAGTAGATAATTGTTGATATGTGATTATCAGAGATTGGATTATAGAATTAGATAATTATTGATATCGGATTATTGGAAATTGAATTATAGAAATAGATAATTATTGGATATCAGATTGTCAGAAATTTGATGGACGTTGAATTATTAGAAATAGATTATTGACTGGAAATTGGATTGATAGATGTTGAATTATTAGAAATAATTTATTGAGGAATAATGGATTGACGGATGTCGGATTATAGAACTAGAGTATTGTTGAATGTTGGATCGATGGAAGTCAGATAATAGAAATAGACTAATATCGTGAATATTGGACTAATTGATATTGGATTATAGGATTGTATAATTGCTGGAGATTGGATTATTGAATTATGATCACAATATTGATGGTTTACTTACTAATCTCGTAATTGACAACTCTTGGATATCCAACCCTCACACCGTGTCGCCCTAGATAAAATTCTGGTTAATGCAATAGTATTGACAAGATGTTTTTGTGTAAAAACTTGATGCTTATACAAAGCTTAGACCAAAAATATTTAATTTGGAAAACTTTGGCCAAATGTTCAATTATGATTTAAATCAAGGCTATGGTATTGTTCTTACCATGGACATCTTTTGGAAAATAAATACAAATTGGTTTGGACTTGGGCGAAATGGATGTTTGGGTGGTGCACGTTGGTGCACGGGATCGAGTCATTTCTATTATCGAGGCCCAAGGGTTATTTTGGAAAGTTGCCCAAGTCCGTTAAGGGTCGGTCTTCGAGCCACATCTTGCTAAGCCCCATCGTACTACCACATGTCTAAAGTGGGTAGGACTTCGCTAACTAATTTGCAACATGCCACCATGGTTGTGTCATCCGGCTGCGTTGGTGTCAGAATGATCTACTTTTATATATTCCCACATGGCGTAAGAGGGGCTTAAATCCTACTGGTTTCTATCCAAAGGAAGCGAAACCTTAGCGAGGCGAGACTACGGTGGGATGGCACTTTGTAAAGGTCTTGTGATAATCTCTTAGTCACACACCTTCGAAAGTATGTGGGCGGATAGTATAAGTTGATTATCTCTTGTAGGTAAATTTATACAACCTCTACATATTATTAAAAACTATTTGAATAGTTGTGTCCACAGTCGAGGACATGGTAAGCAAAGGCACTCAAAGTTAGAATCTGATTTTGATTTCAAAAGACTTTATCAAATGGTTTTGGATAGTTTATTCAATTGGAAAATTGGGCAGGTTGCTATGTGATAGGAAGGTATCCTTCACCATTCTTGGATGAATGTTATCATACTATAAAACCATCTTTTAAAACTGATTTCTGATATAGAATAACTGCTTTGGAACTTAGTACAGATATTTGAAAATAAACATTGCTTTATGCAAAATCAACACTATAAGCCTTCCTTTGATATATCCCTGTATGCATTATAATTTTGTTATTGGGTGTAACTTGGGGAGCACGGTTGTTTGTGCTCACTCTTGCTTAATAAAATATTGTTCAGAGAAGAAGGACTTTGCAAATGCTGAAGATCTCGACGACTAGGCCGCTACCCCAGTCAATTTCCCGTGGTAGATTAGATGGGCTCTACTAATGTTTCTTCGTCTTCCGCTGTGTTCTTATTTGTTGGCTCGTAAACCTTTCTGGTAATAACTCTGATTATTAACAAAGTTTTGCGATTTATGGATGTTACCATATTTATTTACTATGTGAGCTAGCTACTGATCAGGGAACTAGTTCAGTAATACACGGAGGATTTGGGAGTGTTAATCCCGGGTCCTTACATTTATTTTGGAGATTAAATATTTGCTTGTTGCTCGTCGCTCGGCCTTTTTTTGATAGATTTCCCCCGAAGGATAGGTAATTTGTCGGATGCTTTTGTTTTTATTACCGTGGTTGTAGTTAATCAGCCTTAGTCAGCTAGTCGTAATTAAACATTTTAGTGGTAATTAATTAGTTATAATTAGTAAGTTTAGTGGTAGTTAGTTAGTCATAATTAGTTAGTTTACTAGTAAATAATTAGTTTAGTGGTAACTAATTAGTCGAAATTAGTTTAGTAGTTATCAGTACGGTATATTAAATTAGTGGAAATGAACTACTCAAAATTTATTTAGTGGTAATTAATTAGTCGTAATTAGTTAATTTAGTGGTAATAAATCAGTCGTAAGTATTTAGTTTATTCGTAATTAATTAGTTTAGCGGTAAATAATTAGTTATAATTAGTTTAGTGGTTATGAGTCTGACATATTAAATTAGTGGAAATCTACTACTCATAATTTATTTAGTGGTAATTAATCAGACATAATTAGTTAGTTTAGTGATAATTAATCAATCGTAATTAGTTAGTTTATTCGTAATTAATTAGTTTAATGGTAAATAATTAGTCGTAATTATTTTAGTGGTTATAAGTCCATCATATTAAATTAGTGCAAATTAACTACTCACAATTAGTTTAGTGGTAATTAATTACTTGTAATTAATTTTTAGAAAATGTTGGTAATTAATTAATTATTCGTATTTAATTACACACATGTAATCCATCCCTTGCATGCAATTTGTCATATTTAATTACACATATGTACTGCGGATGAGGTTATTGTGGCTTTAGGTCATTTCTAACATACAAGACTTGTTAGTGTTTTATGACGATGGTCTCATATGGCCCGGACCCGATGGGTTGGACCTGTCGAGATGCTAGTACAAGGTGGTCCGGGCGGAGGGGCTCGACGTGATGAATATTCACGAGCTTCGAAGCTGCATCCAGAGGGAGTTCATCACGAAGGCAACGACGAAGAAACTTGTGATCGAGGGTATCACTTGCACGAATGCCGTGTGGGAGCTCGTCAAGGTAGCTGGAAGCATAGCATGGAACCAGTACATGCATATTGCCTCCCAGTGCGTGGCAGCCATTTATGGGAGGCCGATGGTGTACGTGAATTTCGTACGCAGGGCACTGGGAAACCTTGATGATGCTAGGGCCTCTACAAGCGGGCAAGCGCAGCCCGAACACGAAGACGGTAGCACGGAATGTGTTGCCTTGGAGGGAAGACTCGTGCATAATTTTGTGTGAAATGAGGGGACGTAATTGTGGTGGTCGGCCCGCATTGACTGCCACGAGTATCTACTTGACCAGCCTCTGGGTTGGAGTCCGACGAGGACGCTGACCCAAGCTCAAATGGCAGCGACATGGACGCACATCAGCCGGTGGTCCAACCGGGGAAATTATGTCATCGGAGGTGCCTTACGTGGCATTGAGACTTGATGATATCGCAGTGCATTCACTCATACTGCTGCAAGAAGAAGGCTCCCACTGGGTGTTTGATGCCGAAACCCTCCTAGTTGGGCAGCGGTTCCCTAGCAAGGTTGTGATGCAATAAGCTATAGCACGATACACCTTGTTCATCAGCCGTGTGTACCGAGTGCACCAGTCCAACCCAGGAAAGTATGTAGTAAAGTGCGTAGTGGAAGGCTGCCCTGGCAAAATCAGCGCTCAACGAGCGAAGTTGTTCGGCTCTATCTTCGGGGTCAAGGTACTGATCAACCACACTTGCGAGCTTAGCGAGCCCCTACGGCAGCATCGAAACGTGACTTTCGCATATGTAGCAAGCCTCATCAGGCACCTAGTTGCAGCAGATGTGTCCGTCTACCCCAAGATGCTGATATTGGAAGTCACCAATATGGTTGGTTATCCAGTCAACTACAGCAAGGTCCGACGAGCCAAGCAGAAGGTCATCGAGTCCATGTACGGGACATGCGAAGAGGCGTACAACCTTATGCCGAGATTGCTTCACCAGATTACAAAATCAAACCCTAGCACGTACATAAACAAGCTTGAGAGTGATGATACTGACAGAGGGCTCAACTGCTTTATACTGAACCTAGTGTTCTGGGCTTTCGCCCAGGCTGTTCGGGGCTTCCAGATCTATCGTCTTATGCTCATGATGGATAGCACTTTCCTCACGGGGAGGTACAAGGGCACTATTCTCACCATAGTGGCGGTCAACGCGAATGACTAGCTTCCCCCGGTGGTTGTGGTTCCTAGTGAACGTGAAGAGGATGGTGGTGGGAGATCGGCGCAACGTATGCCTTATCACAGACTACAATGCTGGGTTGTTGGCGGCCATCAACACTATGCAACATGGGATGGAACCCCCTCACCAGTGGAACGATGTGCAATTCAGGTGGTGTATGAGGCATCTTTTTCACACGGTTCCGCGGTCAGGAAGTTATGAAGACATTCAAGGCATTGTGTTTGCAGAACCAGAGGCAGAAGTTTGAGTCTATCTGGAGAGACCTCGAGCACCGACTACGAGGCACACAAGGCAGTCCACTCCAGAGGTACTAGAGGGAGAGCAACCAAGCAATGCCATAGGTTTCTCGGAGTGGATTCATAGGCACGCTCCTGAATTAGAGAAATCATCCCTTCTCTATGCCACAGACGGTGCGATGTATGGGATTATGATGACCAGCACGTCTAAGGTGTACAATGGTGTCCTCAAAGGTGTATGGTGCCTCCCTATCACCACGATCATCGAGGAGACATGGACTCGCACTATTGGTTATTTCGTCAATAGAGCCACCGCAGCCAAGCGACAAATGGAGAAAGGCAAACAATGGTCTGAGAACATGCAGAGGCATATGGACCAAAATATGGAGAAGGCCCATGCACGACATCCGGGTGATTAATGGCCTTAAGAGGAAGTACAAGATCAGGCCTCGGCAGAAATATGTCAATAGTCATGCCAGAGGGGGAAAGAAAATAGGCATGCACCTTGGATGATGTGGTGATATGCACCTGCAACAAGCCGAAGCTCTTGCACAAGCCATGCTCGCATATGTACAGGGCGTGTGCGCAGATGGGGTAGATGTCTACGCCGTACATCTCCCAGTACTACAACATGCAGCACATTTTCGGTACATGGAGTGTAGAATTCAAATCGTACGACTTGGACATGAACTACAAGGATCTTTGGCCGGATAGGGTGTAATGGGGCCCGAACAAGACCTTGAAGACAATAGGGAAGGGACGATGGCAGACACGGTGCTTTCGGAACGACATGGATGCCAGCCAACGTACCAGTATTAGCCGCACAATCAAGTGTAGGATATGCAAGACCCCCAGGCACTCAATGAAGGACCAACCCAACGGACCGAGCTCGTCTAGTCGTAATTTAATGTATTGCCCGCCCTGTTTACATCCTTGTTGTGTTTTTCACTGTACGGCGCACTTACATCATGGAATCGCAGGACATGGACGACTTCAACATATGACACCGACGTGGGGAGTACAGCGACAAGGGGAAGGGGAAGGCTCCTTCGACCGAAACCGGCAATCGCAGACATGAGTTATGTACAAGTTACATTCTTGTTACGTTTGTTATTATACGATTCACTTACATCCTTGTTACATTTTTCACCCTTGTTACAGCAAAAATTCTACGATAGCAGAATTTACATCCTTGTTACATTTTTCACTGTATAGTGCACTTACGTTATGGAATCGCAGGATATGGACAACTTCGACTTACGACATCATGGAAGGGGTAGTGGCTATGGCGCCGCGAAGACTAGTTGTAGACAACATTGTATAGATGATACATAGGATATTCTTTGTTAATTTATCGGTTCAATGTGGATGGCATTCTTTAACACTCTATTGTACCAGAGGCTAGATAGGCTTGTATATGGCCAACTAAGGGAAATGCGTGCCACACATACCATATAAAAACACACCGTAGCCTTCGAAACGCACACGAGTCAGAGGCTGCGGTACATTGTTATGTGATCTGCATGTTACGCATTTCCCTCAGTTGGTTCATGTACAAGCTTATCTAGCCTGTTGTACAATACAATGTTAAATAATATCATCCACATTGAGTTGATAAATTAACAAAGAGTGCCCTATTTAATTGGGGTACACGTGATAATACCCCTTCCTCCTTCATCCCGATTCCAAAGTACCTTAGTAGGGTAGGTAGAGCTTAATGAAAATAATGTTTGCTTAATTGAACCTCTTAAATTGAAAAAAAAAATCCTGACAGAGTCAGCATCGGGACTCCCCACACCACCCTCTTTCTAGCTTTACTCCCCCACACCACCTTTTCATACCGATATGACAATACACTACGACCCTATGATGCTTACCTTTTATACTGACAAGACCACACTCCGCCCCGCGACCTTTTAAGACTGAAAAGACCAGCCCCTGTCAAGCCACAAGTGGCCACCTTTGCACATCGATATGACAACGCACTGCGATGTTGCGACACTTACTTTTCAGACTGACAAGAACACACTCCGCCACGCGACCTTTTCAGGCCGAAAAGATTGCACCCTGTCATGCCACATGCTTCCACTTTTGCAGATCGATAAGACAACACACTGCGACGCTAACTTTTTCGAATGATAAGACCACACAATTCCTCCTCAAGGCCGCTGCCTAGCGGATGCAAATTTTCTTCAACCAGATTATAATTCAGATGCGTACGTAGGGCCGCCGGTATATAAGTACTACCCCTTCTACACCGGGTTCTCCTGCATCAAGACTTCAACACAATCTCTCTCAGATGGACAACTAATGGGACGAGATCCGCAAACTCGCAAGGGGTGCTGCGGCCCGGGACGAACAAAAGGAGCATGCCAGGAGGGCACCTCTCCGCAATGATCCCCCCTCCTGCAGCAACAACCCCTACTTGAACATTCCAACCAAGCATTTGCCGCAACACTCACCCGAGGGGAAACATCCACTACTACAGAAAAAGTTTTCACAGACGGTTCAAAAATGTCATCACAGACGGTTTTGTGAGCCGTCTGAGTTTATGGGTCAGTAATGACATGAGGTCATCACAGTCAGTTTTCAAACCGTCTGTGATGCAGACTATCATTAACTCAGAACCATTAGTGATAGTTGACTATCACAGATAGTGTGTAGCTGAAACCGTCTGTGATGACTTTTTTCTATAGACGGTTTTTAGCTGAAACCGACTGTGATGACTTTTCTCTATAGACGGTTTGTAGCTGGAACCATCTGTGATGACTTTTCTCTATAAAGTCTCCAAGCAGTGGCTGCTTATGCATTTAAAACTGATATCATATATAATATATATATATTATTCGTAGTCCTCACCACTTTCGGAATGCGTCACGCAGAAGATGAAGAGGATGACACAGAGCACGCACACTTCATCGAGCCCATGCAAGTTTAAGAAGCATGATCGCCGAGAGAGCGTCAGATATCCAATTGCTTGATGTCGCCGATAGGTATTGACGTCGCTATGTTCGAAAGTGACGTGGATGCACGTACTCGATCGAGAAGTGGCTTCATGTATCAACAATTAACCATTTCGATGTCAAGTCACCATAGAACTTAGATCAACGAACTTAGTTCTATAGTGACTTGACATCAAGGAATGGTTAGTTGTTGATACATGAAGCCACTTCCTAGTCAGAGTACCTGTGCGTCCACGTTACTTTCTGAACATAGCGACGTCCAATTACCTATCGACAACATCCAGGTAATTGGATGTATTGACGCTCTCCTGGCAGCCATGCTTCTTAAACTTCATGGGCTTGATGAAGTTGCCCGTGGCTGCTGTCTCATCCTCCTCATGCTGCGCGGATGACCCCCCCTCGAAAGTGGTTGAGGGACTATTAACAATTAATAATATATATATATATATATGTGTGTGTGTGTGTGTGTGTGTGTGTGTGTGTGTGTGTGTGTGTGTGTGATGCTAGTTTTAAAGGCACAAGCAGCCACTGCTTAGAGACTTTATAGAGAAAAGATCAAGGATGGAATGGTAGGACGTACCTGGCAAAGGTGAAATGAATGGCAAGAGGCTAGTTGATTACACAAACAAAGGTAAGATTAACAAGATTGATTATTACTCTCAGAAGGCTAATTGTATAAGATTAAAACTTACTAATATATTAGCAAATCAACCAAAATTAACTTATTACATAGGAACAAAATCTATCAAGATACCATCAACTGTGATGTAGGACAACAAGTATATCAGAATGTACAAATTGCATGCTCGAAATAATACATAACAGTAGGTAATCTAACAGCTTAAGGCACAATCTATATACAATATCACATCCAATTGTATTTGTGACATCAATTCATCATAGAGCATTTCAGGAGCCCACAAAATATCACTTTGAGTGGGGCTCAAGAGCTCATGCCACACTAGCAGTATCATCCATATCATCACCAACACCAACACCATCACAAAGCAAAGGGGAGGGAACGGGATAGAGAATAAAGAGGAGTAGTTTAGCTCAGTACGACACAGAAACAGCAGCAAACACCACCACTAGCACAACCGACATCCATGTCCCCACTATGCATAAATCAACCAAACATCAGAACACCACTACTAAATGTTCAAGCATAAAAATCAAACTGTACGAGAGCCAAGCGAAGCGGCACCGACCGACAGCCAAGCAAGGGACGAGCCACCAGCGCACGGGTGAGCCCAATGCGCAAACCTCAGCCAAAGAAAGCAAGAGACGAGCCACCGGTGCACAGGTGAACCCCATGCACAAACCTCAGCCAAAGCAAGCAACCCCACCAGGCGAGAGAGCCAGATCTGGTTGAGGGGAGGTAGCCGAGGGAGGTCGGTGGAGAGGTAGCCGGGAGAGTGCATGTACCAGCAGCGACGGGGTCGGGGAGGAGGTTTCGGGTGGCGGCGGCGATGGGGTCGGGGGCAAGGGTAACGAGCCAGAGTAAGGGCGCAAACCCTAGCAAGGCTCGGGGTGAGGGAAACAGGCGAGAGTATAAGGGCGCAAAACCTAGCAAGGCTCCTACTAATAAAGAGTGATAACTTATCACTGATGGTTCCATAATAGAACTGTCCATGATATGGTCTAATATCACAGACGGTTCTATTATGGAACCGTCAGTAATAAGTATCACAAACGGTTCCATAATAGAACTGGTTGTGACATTTTTTGTCTATTTTAGAAAGAGACAATCTGGGCCATAGAATGTTGATCTAACGGTGAGAAAATACGACTAATGGATAAAGAAATTTCAATCACCTGAAGCATAGACACTACGGATTTTCTAAAACTATATATGCTAAAACCGCTAATTATATGGCAAGTGGTCCAACATCTCTGCAAAGAAATTGGTATACTCATGCCTAATCCTACAGTTATCACGACAGCGCCCACACCCGGCCCAGCGGCCTGATCTTGTTCCACGCCGCCGCCTGGACCATGTCCGCGACGAGCCTCTGGCACCGCCTGCACTCCCGATTGGTCCTCTTGGCTGTCTCGCACCTGCCGCTGGTCGGCTCGCCCTTGACCCGCCTGATGTAGTGCTTTCTAACGTCGCGCGCCTTGCCGGCTATATAGAGAAGGAGGCCGAGCATGTAGGCCGCGGCCTTGTTGCCGGCGACGGCCGCCCGTTCAAGGAACACGAGGCCGCACTGCATGTCTTGGGGCACGAAGATAAGCGCGAGGCTAACGATGAAGCAGGCCTCCGGGTTACCGACATCAGCCAGGTGGTTGACGACGGTGAGGTAACGCTCGTTGTCCTACCACTTCATCGCCTCCTCCCGTTCCAGCGCCACGCGCCTCCCCATGGCGCGCTTCTTGGATGCCTTGTACATGGCCTTGCAACTAAAATTCAAGACGACGGAATCTTAATACAAGAATTAATTACTCTATAAGAGAAAATTAAAATTAAGGCAAAATCAAGGTCATTGTTGCTAGCCAAATTCAGTTTAGAACTGGATATTGGACATAAAACGAAAGCATGGATCGCGTAAATGGCTCGTAGGCTGCGGAGGTCAGCCATGGGCTAAGGAGAGCTCGCAGCCACAAGGCCAACGATGTGAACGATGATATCGTCAGGAAGAGGGGCGATCATCGACCTCCTCACCAGCTTGGACCTCACCGTCATGCTCTGCGTGTTCACCATGTGTATATGTAGATCAATACCATGTGTACTCACCATGGCGTGCGATGATCATTCTTATAAAACGTCGAAGAGATGCATCGTATGTAACATCGGTGCGCAAGACAAAGAGACGACGCATCGATTGCCCGTCAGCGCAGGAGACGAAGAGACGCATCGTGCGGGAGCCAAAACATTTAATTATCACAAACGGTTCTTATAAAACCTATTTGTGAAGTCTACAATTATCATAGACGGTTCGTATTAATAACCATCTGGGATGTATCACAGACGGTTGTTTGTTGAAAACCATCTGTGATAGTTCTAAATATCACATATGGTTATTTTTACGAACCGTCTATGATACTTCACAAACGGTTTTCATCATGAACCATCTGGGATGTTACCTCTTCACAGACGGTTTTTAGCGCAGCCAGTAACACAGACGGTCTCTGAACCAAAACCGTTTGTGATTTCATGTAATACAGATGATTTTGGTCAACCGTCTGTGATGAGGTGTCCAGTATTATCCTTTTTTATAGTAGTGGTCACCCTCTCGTTGTGTAGGGACACATGCAAGTTCTTCAAGTCCAAGGAGCCGCTCAGCCTGGGCATGCGTTATTGAGGTTGCACGAACTACTCTTGGGACTATCCCAACCGTCGTCGGGACTCGGGCCGCTATTAGTAGCCGGTAAGGACCATTTACAGTATGTTCACCTACCATTTCTCTTTCAAAGTACGCACTAATGACCCCTCCCATCTACCCGTAGTCTTCGGATCCTCTATGTGGCTACCGCAAGTGGATCGACCAAGGGATCCACCCACAGGACTAGTGGCGTCTCGACTGTGAGGAGTGGGATGCCAGGAGTGACCGCGAGAAGAGGGAGGAGGAGCATCGCAACGAAGAGCACAGCGAGAGTATCCGACGGGATACACAAGCTCATCTCGAGGTATGCAGGCGCAGGGAGCACGAGGCTCGCGAGAGGGAGCGCAAGGGAAAGAGGGAAATTGCAGTCAAGGCCAAGGTGGCCGACGAGGAGTACAACACCGAGCTCGCAATGAAGGGCAAAAGGCCCCGGTCCACACAGTAGGTCAGGCCATTCCTAGTAGTCCCTCGTCCTACCCGCCATGTTACTCCTATCTCCTAAAGGCATGTATACTTACATGTTCCAGATGCTTGTGTCGCAGTGTACCGTAGTAGTAGCGAGAGTGACTAAAGCAATCAGCCGAACCATCATGCCATGTGACCACGTGTAACGTGCTTCTGTCTGCGGACTCTAATGTATTTCTGGTTCCATGCCTCATACTTTACCTTCGATCGAAAGATTTCATCAGCATGAGTACATTTGTAATCTCCAAGCCTCGTACAAAAAATGTACTCCGTGACGATGTGAAAATGAATGATCCAAACGTAACATGAAATTTGTATGGTGCGTCGTATTGTATATCGACATCTCTAATGGAGTTGCAATGCAGCTTTTTTCCATACATTCCAAGGCACATGAAATCATGAAACTCTAATTTCCAAAACCTAAAATCCAAATTTTCAACCTAAATCCTAAAATTTTTAGACAAATCCAGAACACATATAAAATTATCGAAACATTACACAATCAAGTCCACTGCGTGAGGAGCCTTCAAAATTTTTGAAGCTCATTTTCTATATTTACAAATTCGTACAAACAGTACACTTATATGAAATTGTGAGAAAAAATTGAAAGGAATAAAATTATGGAAAATTTACAAAAACAAGTACACTATATCGGGAGGCTCCACATAAAATTTTATAATTTTCTGAACTCATTTGATTTATTTTAAAATTTCTACACACAGCGATGAAACCGGGATGGAACCCTAATTTGGGTAGCGCTCGAACCCTAACTTCCCGGAGGAGAGAGAAGATGAGGGGCCACCGCACGGTGGCCATGCGGAAGCGGGGCAGGTGGTAGACGGAGGGCCTACCGCACAGTGGTCGTGCGGCAGGGGGTCAGTGTTGCAAAACAATTCTAGGACGGTCATTCTCGTAAATACGGGCTGAAAATACGCCAATATGACCAAAAATTCGCCGGTAGCACACCTGCTCTGGCAAAAAAGAATATGCTTAGTGCAAAAAGGATCTAAGCTCACGAGAATGCATGAGAAACTACTTTGACAAGCGGTGCTGATGCGATCACACCTCGCTTGATTAGTTGATCAGTTAGTTCTCGCTGAATATACTCCAGAGTTGCATTCCGTCTTGTAACTAACTCGACGCAAACATGCATGCTCGCCAGTCGCCTTTGCTCCTCAGATATATGGAAGAGCGAAAACTCAATATCCTAGGCCTGTTTGGCACGGCTGCAGCTTTTCTGAAAATCAGCTTTCGGCTGAGCTGAAGGGCTGTTGTAACATCCCAATTTTGGGCTTGTGTTTCAAATGTAAGAAAATGAGTAGAAATTAAAACTTTTTCTTACAATCATGTATTTCCTGTATGTACTAAACAATTCTTGTACAAGAATTATGGAAATACAAAGTCACAAGTCTTTTGATCCAAATCTTGATCTTTCAAAACAACCTTGTCAGATCTGTTGATCATCTTCTGGAAATATTTTCCCTAAGTTCTAGGGATGGTATGTGACCCCTCTGAAAAATTTCACAATTTTTAGAAATTGTTCGAATGTTTTTAGAGGGCAGTCAAACCTGTTTGACTTTCAGTCAAACCTTGAACCAGTACCTTGTAGAATTTTTGGAGAAAAATGCATAGCACAAAAACCTCTGAAAATTTTACACAAAGTCAATCTTTGAGTCAGCAAACTCCTGTAAAATTTTCAGAATTTTTGGAGTTATTCTGCTACCTCAATTAAATCCTCTAAGTCTCAGTTCATATTTAAAACCCTAAATCTGGTTGCACTGTTCCTCGGGTCCGAGTCAGACTCGGGCTCGATGTCAATTGATCCGGTCGAATCAACTAATCGCACCAGACCCTCGGTATAAGCCCCGCCCATTTTCAACCATTGGATCATGATCCAACCGTCCAGTTTGTGGGTGGCATTCGGACTGTCCAACAGGGACCTTCAATCGTGGCCATCCAATTTAATCTAAGGGCTTAGGATCTTCTCTGTTGTTTTAAAAGCACTAGGGCTTTGTGATCTCTGCCGTCCGTGATAAATCCAATGGTCGACAATCACCCAAGTATATCCTCTGGTCGTCTTCTACCTCGCGCGTGCACTTCAACGAGAGGAGGTATGGCTGTCACATCATGCGCCTTAACGCCTCGCCGGTAGGGACAAGAGCGCGTGGCAAAGGCTTTCGCTCAAAGCCGTGTCTCGCGCTGCCTCGCCATTCCTAGCCCCATCACGATCCCCGAGTCGCCATAGCTCGCCTCGGGCCCCCTTCCTTGTGTCGTTGCTCATTGATCCCTTAATGCCCCCAAGGGCCTCCTTTGGACCTCTTCCACTCACAAACACCTCCAGCTCATTTGTGTTGTGGTTGAGTCCAACCACAGCGAGCACTCCTCTCCGCAATTGATGCCTTGAGAGCTCCTTTGGTGATTGGGTGCTCCAGTGGTTCTAATCCGAATATTTTCCTATCCCTTGAGCCCTCGTGCCTCCGATCGATTCCCTAACTTGATTTTGGTTTCCCTTCACAGAACTCCTTAATTTCAAGTTTGGAATCTTAGCGCAGAGAGAGGATTTCATCGTCTCCAACTCCGGTGAGTATCTCCGTCCTAATACCTTGGTCCTGATCCACCTTTGGACCACCGCGATCCTATCCTCATCATTCTTTTTACCCCTGGCAGCCCCGAGCACCTTGTAGGTATCGTCTTCTCCGCCTCCGCAAATCAAGCCCGCCGATAGCTTTTCTCCGACCTCCACTGAACCTCCTCGGTATCCTGGTGAGTTCTCTTTGTCCCCTTAGTGCTTAAGGACCAGCTAGTTTAGCTCAGGGTGAAGCTATTCGCTGTTTTCGGATTTTGCCGAAAACCACCCTCCGCTCCTCTCGGCCACCGGCGTTCTGCCACCCACTGCTGAGAATGGTACCCTTAGGTCCGCAATAGTATTGTGTATGTTCGGTCTATTTGGCTTGCGCCGCCGCCGCTTAGATCGCCAATGACGCCGAGACCTTGACGTCAGGTTATGTACCCTTGTCGCGAAATCGACAAGTCCTAGGACCTCCCTCTCGTGTAATCTCGACTGTTAAGGTCACCCCAGATTAGACCTGTACTGTTGGATGCGTTCTTTGAAATCTTTAAGCCTCTGGACCTCCCCCTAGATGTAATCATAGCCGTTTAGATCACCTCCAAATTAGATCTGTACCGCAGAGGGCTTTCCGTGTAATTTCTAAGTCCCAAGACCTCTGGAGCAATCTCGGCCGTTAAAGACCTCCCGGGATTAGCTCTTAGCCGTTAGATCCGCTCTGTAAAATCTTGCGCGCCAGACCTCCCTAGGGTGATCCTAACCGCCTAGGACCACCTCGGTTAAATCCAGCCGCTAGGACCACTCTCGCGCAAAAGGACCTTCTCTCGGGCCATTTTGCCAAAACCACCCTCGACCTCCATCGAGGTCCTCTTTGCAAAAGACCTCCCTTGGTCATTTTTGCAAAGACCACCTCGGGTCCTCTTTGTAAAAGCCACCGGCCTTTTACAAAGAAAACCCCACTGCACCTCTTAGGCTCAATCTCGACTGCTCACGACCTCCCGGCTTAGATCGAGCGTTAGATCTCATTTTGTAAAATCCTTAGCGCTCGGACCTCCTCCGTGGCAACTGGACCGCTCAGACCTCCTAGGCCTTATCTCGAGCCGCATGATCTCCTTCCGTTAAAACCTCGTCACTTATGACCTCCCGAGTAGATCTTGGCCGCCCAAGACCTCCTCGGTTGAATCCCACCATCAGACCTCCTCACTTGATCGTGTCCGTTAAAGACCTCCTCTCGGGATCTAGACCGTTGAAGACCTCCTCCGTGAGATCTTAGCCGCCCGCACTCTCCTCCGTAGGTTTACCCGTAGGACCTCCCCTAGTGCTCGGGACCGCCAGATCTTGATCTGACGGTCACGACCTCCGTTAGGCGCTAGGACCTCCATTGCGTGCGCTGTGCATGCACTGGTCGTGGCCGTTGGATCTAATCTCAACGGTCCAGACCTCCCCAGTGCGGGAGGAGGTCTTGTGTGCGCTGTGCTTCGAGGCTCGTAGCCGTCAGATCTTGATCTAACGGCCCACGACCTCTCCTTTTCGTTCAGTTCACTTGGACCTCCCGAGAGCTCAAATGTTCTAAGTCTTTTTATGTTTCAAAGTTCAAAAGTGCATAACTTTGTCATTTTAACTCCTTTTTGAATAATTCCAGTTGTTGTAGCTTTGTTATAGTATGAACTTTAATCTGAGAATGAAATTAGGCCCTGTCATATAGCAGAAAATGATTTAACTACATGATCTTGTTTAGTGAAAAATGATGTCTAGAAATTCATGGAAAATTTGTAAAATGCATAACTTATTCTCTGTAATTCCAAACTGAGTAAACTCAACCTGGTAAAATTTGTCTATAGACATGCTTTAATATGAACTAGGCTTTGTCTTTATTCATGTTCCTGAAAAATGAGATATGCTAGTTTTAGAACTTAGAAAAGTCATAACTAATTCATTAGAACTCCAAATTGTGCAAACTCAGTTTTGCTGTTGTTAGGATACTATTATCTACCTACCATAAAAATTTCGGACCTTAGATCATTTTGGAAATTTTCGCCATGAACAGTAACAGATAGGAATTAAACTGGATTTTTCAGGCTGAGCAAAATTGTTTAAAGCATAACTTTTTCATGCTAAGTCCAAATAGAGTGATTCTTGTTTCTAAAATTGTCTAAAATCAACCTCTAGCTGCTGTATGAATTTCATTGGATTTGGATGTTCTTTGCTGTTGAGTTTCTTTTGGTGTTCTTCGTTCTTATCGGTTTTCATCGCCTTTTCGCGTTAGGTTCCGAAGAAAACCTTGAACCTGAGCACTCCCCTCTGCAGCAAGAACAAATCCAGCAAGGCAAGCAGTTTGATCATGTTAATCCCAGTATTTTAAGTATTTATGTTGGTTACAACTTCTATGTATACATTGCTATCTTGTTTTAACTATTGTCGTTAGTTGGCCTAGTAGATGCATTTCCTTAGCAAATGATTATCCTCTACTACCATGAGCCTAGGCATTGCTGTGATTTAGAGTTCCTGGATGAGCTCTTGTCACTTAGTAGTTTGCGAATTAATTGCTTAGCCATGCTTAGCTTCGGTAGAAATGGGCAGTTATCGACTTGTCGATAACCTTGATCACTTAAAACTTATTATAATTATGATTTCCACCTTGTGCCATGTCTATTTATGAAAACTAAAAGCTGAAAATAAAATGATTTAGACTTGGGCACAATGGTATGTTGGTGTGCTTCGGTGTGACCGAATGGTGCCCGAGTCAACAAGGACCGAACATCTTGTTACACTAAACCAAGCATTTGTGCGTGCTAACCACACTAGAGGGTATGGGACCTCTCTGACTTAGTACTTTGGCGTGTATTGGCTTCGGTCGCAGGAGTCGCAGGAGGGATGGAGGTGGGAGCATTGTAGTGTCCGAAAGGCTTCCGTGATGGTGGTTGTCTTTCGGCTTGAAATGTAAGCGTATGGGTTTCTATCCATACGAGCGGCTCGTGGTTAATGCACAATATTGGAAAGCGCCTCGTAGGACTTAGCCGTACAAAGATACCTTCTAAGTGTGCTTTGTGGCTTAAAGGCGATCCAAGTGTGGGTACATTGGTACACCCCGCAGGTTAAAACTATTCGAATAGCCTCGCCCTAGGTTATGGACACGCTTGGCAAGGTCTTTCAAGAATTAGACTACAACCTTTTAATTAAAACTTGATGGGTGGTACGAATCGGGGATTCGTGCTATTGTTGTGGTGGCTATTGGGATAGTCACTTCCAGGTGGTTACTTGTATGTATCTTTATTACGCTTTTATGTTGACAACAAAATAGATTTGCAAACTTGCTTTCAAATGTATTACATTATTGTAAATAAAGTCGGCTTTATGCAAAATGAGACATACAACCTCCACCTAAATAAGCTTGCATGTAGTTTATGAACAGGTCTGCTATTCCACACGTCAGTCTTGCGAGTACCTGTGTGTACTCAGTTATCTTGCATAAATGTATTTGTTGCAGAGGAAGAAGGTGAGCTTGAGGGGCCTCACTTTTGTGAGCTGTGTTGTGGTAATCTTCGTGGCGTCTAGCTTGGCGGCCCGGTCGGTTGCCTTGTGGGTGTATGGCTAACCGGTCGACTTTTGTTCTAGCCATCTTATGGCACCTTTTGCTTCCGTTGTCTTTCTTGTATGTTGTTCTATTTGGTCGGTCGGCTCTTTTGTAATAACTTTACTTTATGTATGTCGTTGTTGAACTTAGTGATGTTTGTTGTATGGAAATGATGTGTAATTTTGTGATGATGTGCATATGCTGCAATTCTGGGAAGCATATGTCCATCGAGGCTTAGAATGTTTAATTAGTAACGCTAGAACCAATTGGAGGTTAAGTGTTACTAGTTAAATATTCCGGGTCCTCACAGCTGTACTGCTGAGCTAAAGAGATCTGGTGTTTGACTATTTGGCTTTTAGGTCGGCTAGCTAAAGCTTTTGAGTTGAGAAATGTCTGAAATGCCCCTGAGGAAAATGATGGCTTGCTTGATGTCGTTTAACGATAAGTAATAGTAATTAACAACAACTAACGATAATTGATGGCACTTTACGACAACTACCGCAATTAACAACAATTTGTGCAATGGACGACTATTACGGCAATTAACGACAACTACCACAATTAATGACAATTAACGCAATTGGCTGAAATTAATGACAATTGACGCAACTAACGATAATTGACTGTAATTAATGATAATTAACACAATAGATCACAATTAACAACAATTAACACAATAGACCACAATTAACGATGAGAGGAGACGGGGAGGATGAGGGGCGACGCGGTCAGGCTGAGGCGCCAAGGGAGGAGGAGGGAAGCGTGGGTGGAGGAGAGGTGGGCGGCGTGGGTGGAGAGGAGGAGGACAGGAGCGGGGCACCGGTGCTGGTGCCGGTGCCAGGGGAGGATGGGGACGACGTGAGAGGAAGAGGAGAGGAGGGCGGGGGCGAGAGCTAGCGTTACGGTTTGGGCGAGGGCAGGGGTAGGGGTTTTTTGTTCGATAGTAAAAAGCGAGTAATTACCCCAAGTCTAGGGGCAAAGTCGGAACGAGGGCTGAGGGAAGCTCCCCATCGACAGTTTTCGGCTTTTGACTTCCGCACGTCAAAACGGCTTTTCAGCTTCGAATAAAGCGGGAAAAGAAAAGCCATCCACTTGAGATGGCTTCTAGGTTTGCCGAGCAAAAAACCAAAGTCAAAGCCCTCCCAAACAGGACAGTGCCTAGATCCTACTTAACTCCACGTAGCGTAATCTCTCTCTCTTGGCAGCGCGTGGCGTGATGCACGGTTGGCGCCCACAGCAGGGCGCGAAGAGCCATGGCATTGGAACTGCACCGCACGACCCTGCGCACCGAGCCTCGACACACGTGCACGCGGGGCGTGATCGGCACAGCACCTGGCCGCACGCGACCCCGTGCTTTTTCACCAACCCGGTGTGCGCGGATAGGTGACATACGTGCGTGTGTGGTGGCCTGGGCAGGATGGCACGGGACCGCGACCGATCAGTGGGCGAGTGTCGCGTGCGGCGACCAAGCAACCCAAGGCAGCATCCTAAAGGGTAAAAGCCTAAAAGGAGGGAGTTTTGAGACGCAGCCAGGGTGGCCACGTCGCCTCGATCTTTATTTCCCGTTCGATCCAATGCGTTTTGCTTCCCCGGCCGTTAGATTTTATTTTGATTTTGCGTGCCTATGCTCGGCTGCTTCACGTCGTTCGATTTTGCGCCAGCGTTTGCCGCCCTTGGATCGAGCGGCAGAGCGCGGGTGCGCTTTTAATGCTTGCCACGCCAGGTGCGCTTTTAATGCTGTGCTCGGCTGCTTCGGCGTCCGTTGGTTTCTCCGCGATTGAACCGAGGGAGACGCGAGCGTTGGGATTTGCCGTTGCCGTGGGGCCCAGCCCAACCCTGCCCCATCGGCTATGGGTCTTCTTTTTTCGGCGCTCCTTTTGGAGCGCACAGACCACTAGTATATACTACTACGCGCGGCATGCAATGCCGGCAAGGGCAGAATCAAATGGCATTACCTGGTGTCACAGGACACCGGGTTCAAAAAATAATTTAGTAGGGATCAACTTATATATACCATATGTGCACCCTCTAGCCCAAAAACTGTGCATCCGGAGTCGTCTCAGGTGGCGACGCGGGCACACGGCCCAGGCGGCGATGCAGGCACACGACTTAGGTTCATTACTAATGATGCTAACGATGTTGTGGTTTATCCCTAATGATGATGTGGTCCATCGCTTCATTAACTTGAAAGAACGTAAGTACTAAAGTTAATTTATTTACTTAACTACTTATTTTTATCATTCTACTTATTTTTACTTGAGAATTCTAAAACATTTTGTTCTCTTCTTTTTTAGGCCATTGAGGTTGGATAATGTATTTTGTCAATATGACCATCTTTTGTTCGTGGTTTTGTTCTTAGTTCCTTTATTTTGGTAAGTGTTGACGCGATCTATGTGCGTACAATGATAACCGCAAGCTCATGGATTGGTTGTAGTTTTTCACTTGAATATCCAGGGTTATCGATCTCAGGGAACAGTTGAGATACAACTAAGGCTGACAATTACTACTAACAAGAACATTGTATGAAAGATTTAATCTAAAGAACTAAATTACGAGAGAATATAAATCACTAAGGTTCTACCAAGACTAATTATATCTTCCCCTGGACTAGGTTCACTTATGCGTAAATCGACAAGTATACTATGAATTGGTACTAAGCTAAAATCGCTCTTACCCTAGAGATAATACTACATTTTTCACTCGTTCTCACATGTCACATGATAAGGCTAATCTAAACGTAGCAAGCTCTGCACTATTTGATATAGATCAATTGACTAAATCCAAATACCAGGTTTCAATCTAGCAACTGATAAGTTGATTGCGGAAATCAACAAAACAACACAATATCAAATGGACTGATCAAAGCAATAAAGTATCATAAGCATCAAATAAACTGATCAAAGCAATTTGGGCCGAAAAGGGTGTCTCGGGGCCCAAAGAGTCGGTCAGTGCAGGCCCAGCGCTGAGCGGCACAAGATCCTGGCAGGCCGGTCTCTAACAGCTTTGGGCTTTCGTAACTTTTGTATCTGAGCTCCGATTTGAGCAAATAATATATATATTTCGATCGGCTGAGGTGAATGCCATGGTAACCTCCAATTTATCATTTGAGGAAGTTTATTTTTGCATATTTTTCAAAGAAAGCTCTTTATCAAGTCTTTTTAGCCAATTTCCCGCGGAAAAAGTGAAATACAACGTATCTCCAGATTTTGTTAGGGTTAGTAGCCAAATGGCATAATTTAGCATAAATATTGAGGTAAATGATAATAATATAGGGTGAGTAAAGCATAAAAAATGAGCATCAATTGTAAGCATATTGATCGATCGCTACTTCTTTATTATTTTACATTATCGTCGGTTATGTCGAATTATTGATGTTAAAAATAGGCGCACGTATTACTACTTAGTACAATATTGCTTGAAAAATTTATATGTTGCTATATGCATGATGAAGTAGTGAATCTCAATCAAATTCATTCTAGTTCCGTACCTAAATGCCGGTACTTACGTACGGTCGTGGCGCGCGCCGGCACACGCGCGCGGCCGGCCGGTGCCCGTCTGCGATGGCGGCTAACGATGGCTCGGCCGTCAACCCAAGGGACGCGGCGCCAGTATATCAATACGCGATTAGCCCGTCTGTACGGTCATGTGTTTTACTTTGCACGGTCATAGCTAGCAACGGTGAGCTCAAGCTTAATTAAGATTTGAGCTACTCGTGTGTATTTACATGTTGTAGCAAGAGACAATGGAAATGGATAGCACGTACGTACACTCGAGTATAGTGTGCACGTACTGTCAGTCCAGCGATTATAAATGAAGTAGCTGGCCACGGAGGCGCCCATCGGCGCATGCATGCATGAGCCCATATGCCCATGTGTATATGCGTATTGCCGTAAACAAATAAACAATTAATCCCCATATGAACTATTATATTATTGAACATCAGCGATATATATAACGCTTTTGCTAGCTCAACCATATGCAATGCAACCACAAGGCACTGATGACCAATCATGGGGCTACTTTTAGGTAAACAGTAATACCATTAGAGAGTAGAAAAGTTGCTCCAATGGGTGTGGCCTTTTTCTTTTCGGAGATCCGATTAGAGATTAGTGAAGAGTATTTTAAGGCTAAGCACGCAAGTGTACTGTGTACACGCACTTTACAAACCTTGCATGTTATAGCATTTGTGTTTTACCTGATTCCGCAACGCATCACAGCACAGCAACGTCGAACTGGCCCCTAATTAACCTCCTATCGACATGGTAGGAAGCAGGGCAATGGCATGGCATTCTGCACACGACTACTGCGTCCGTATGGACCAAAAGAACATACCAACATCACATATTCCCTTGGAACTCCTATACCCATCAAATCCATCCGTCTACGTCTGTGTCAACCATGCTATTTAGCCCACAAACAAGGACCACCGCTGATCGACATCTGGGGGGGCAGCTGCCTACGCCCTACGACTAGACGCCATTGAAACAGTGAGCATCTTGTGCACAATCATTGTCTCTGGCTAACCTCCATGCCAACAAATAATTATGCCTTTTCTTCTTCTTCTTCTTTCTTCTTTTTGAGACATTCTTCTTCTTCTTTCTACTAAAAAAAAGAAGAGGATTGTTTTTCATTTTGTTGAGAGAGAAATGAGTGGGTTTAGTTGATGGTGGGGCCTATTGGCTGCCCTTTTCTTCCCTTGAAAAAGCACCCCCTTAGCCTTTTTTTCCAAGGACCAATATTATTGTTAAATGTTTACCAGCTAATTAAAGTGTCCACATGTTTCATTCATCAGAATATAGTTGGGTTTTTGTACGGCTGAACAATAGTATAGATATATGATGGTGTCTCCACACGTCTTATATGCTCTAGCTAGGCACCAATAGCCATACGCGACCTGCATGGTAAATTGTTAGTATCACTGCTGTCCATCGATCTCTCTCAAATTGTCATGTTACCCCTCTCCCCATGGTGAGCTTTTCACCCAAACAAAAGTAGACGAAAGTTAGCAAAGTTGCACGTATATATCCCTGATCAATTTGCTAGGCAATTGGGACATGCATGCATAATGCAGTCAGTCTCGCACATGCATGCACACCCTCGAGCAGTTCATCTCTGACGTGATCCATGGTGATAGTAGCAACAGCAATACGAATGAGCATAGTTCGCATGCGTGCTTGCGTGCCACACTGCCACATCAACGGTCAATGCATGCAGGCACGCACAGCACGGCACGGTGTGAACCCTCACCCTCCCCAATCTTTGAAAGCCTCGCGTCGCACGCGCGTACGGAAACTGAGCTCTGGAAGGTTTGCCCGGTCTCCGAACTTCTCCATCCTGCACTGTTTCCTCTCGTCTTCCAGGTCCAACACGCACGAAGATTAAATTATGTTACTAGCTACTACGATCAATTTGCACGAGTGACCGCATGCATGCACGCACAGTTGTCCTGTTCCCTGGTTATTCCATATATGCTCTGGTCAAGTAGTGGATATTTACGCATGGGAGCAGTAGTTTATCTCGTCGGTCGGTACGGCCCCAGCTCGATCGTTAGTAGAGCCATGTGTTCACATATGGAGATGACAAAAAGGTCACAACTAACCTAGAGAAAGAAAGATGGATGGTCAGAACGTAGTGTGGCATATCTGTAGACGAGTGATATGCTAAAACAATTAAACGAAAGATATGTGCAAGCACATGCCGAATTCGCTTCAGCACAAAGGAGTCAAAGGACACATGTACAGCATCATGGTCGACGTACGTCCTAGCTTGCTTTGCTGGGTCTTACTCTTACCCAAATTTGGCCCTGCCCAGTGCCCACCACCCAATAGGGCCAGGCTCGGGCTCGGGCTCGGGCTAGCACGAGCAAGCTCGAATATTAGGAAAAATTGGTTCTGTCGCCGACGGGAGACGTGCCGGGGGCGGAGCGGGACGTCGGCGGGAGAGGAGGCACAGGGGAGAGGTGGGGTGGGAGGATTTGGTGGGCGCGGCGGGATGATTTTGGGGCGGCATGTTCGATACAGGGAGGATTTGAGTTTGGTTGCATAACACATCTAATAGATGGGAGGGGCAATCTGTCTTTTCCCAACACATGGCTCCTGCAGCCGATTTCTTTCCCATTCTTTGGTTTATTTATGTTTTTTTTTTCCGAAAAAGCTAACGGCAGCCGACGGAAGCAAACGACAGCGACAAATAAACCATGTTTCCTATGTTCTCAATGGCACCACAGGAGTTAATTTGCCCGAATTGGGTGGCATTTAGATAATTGGACATGTTTCCAATGGCAATCGTGCAATTTGTCCAACCAATTTTGCCAATATTTTTTGGTGACCTAGGTCGACTCAAGTCTATTTTTATGACTAGTTTGGATGAGCATATGTCAGGCACAATTCAAAGAGAATGGATCTCATCTCCGGCTATATATTCAATCAAGGTGCGTCATTTTGGGAAAATGGTAAATACAAAATGAGTATTTTTGTTCGTTTTCAACAAGAGAAGAGGCTAGTCTAAGCTATAACCATGTGCTGGACCACTAGGCTACCTAGGAAACCCTAGTGCACCATTTTAAGAAAATCGCACTAGAAACATGCATGTCCATTTTGCATCACTTTTGTCCGTAAACTTCATTTTTAGTTTCTCTGATCGACCGAGCTTGCTCTTGTTAGTGATATGTTCTAACAGGCAATCATGGAGATGATTGTATTACCTCTATGTTTATGAGTTATAGAACAAATGTTATTATGTTCATAGAATGAATTACCATTTATAAAGATCACCAAATATGTGACTTGTTGGTGAATCTCTTTAATAATTGTATGATGTCATTCTAAAAGGATCCTTGGCCAGATGTCACTAGTCGAAACACTAGTGATTTTTTAGGCCAACACATGTATTAATTGATGACCATATTTCACAATCTCATATTCGACTAGTCACATCCCTCTGCGTGTTTAGGCAAGCACTAGAGATATCTCTGGTCCCCTCGATGTGTTTAGGTAAAGGAAGTGTATGGTCGTACCACAAGTGGTCGAAGAGTCGACCACATAAAGTTATCCATCACTAGATCGAAAAAAGATAGAGCGGTCCATGGATGACATATATCTAGATATCGTGAGACAAAAGGAGAATACACAAGCAGGTCGTTTAGTCCAAACAGATACAAATTGGTCGTATCGGGATACAGACTGGTAGGGAGTTTGTCGCACATAATCACAAACTGGTCGTAAGGTTTTACGAACTGGTTGTGACCAAAAGCGAATTGGTCATAAGGAGTTACAAACTGGACGTAAGTGATGAGAACCTGGTCACAGATCATTTTGCATAAGGTTCGTCTGATTTGATCTTTATATGTATTCAGGAGTCGCCATGTCCTGCTAAGAACCGCTACCGACTAGTGATCCGAAAGGACTTTCCGGGTCACAGCCGATTACGCTTGAACCTACTAGGTCACGCACTTAACAGGTTGGAACAAACTAGTTCGGATTGGATCCGTTATTGACTATTTATATGAGGAGGCATGGGTAGGGGTGAGAACGGATCGAATACAGACGGATAATGGTTCTGCCATATTTTTCTGGATCTGGATACAAACACAAATACGGATATGAATAATATCGAATACGAATCGAAATGAATATAGTCGCGGATATTTTTTGGAATATAAAAACCCCTTAAATTGTATGCCAAAAATTAATAAAAACATAGAACTAGTTTATTTGATGCAAATATTCATGGATTATTCATATTTTCAGCAACCACACATAACATTGGTACTAGCAAGCTGCATTAACTAGTTCATCACAATCATAACACTTAGTATACCATATTTAGCTCATAAGTCATAACTCACAAAGTCACAAGTCATCACGCATTCACACTTAGTTCATCACATACATAAAACTTAGTTCACACTAATATCGATCAGGCTGAATGGTTAATCTATATGTAAATGACTGTAACATCCCAAAGTATGTTACCAAAAATAATATAAATCAAGTTGTTATTTTGTTGGATTTTCTAAGATTTAAAAGAGTTTTCTTGGTTAAAAAGAAAAAATAATAAAATAAAGTTAATTATTTAATTTCCTAATTTTTAATGTGAAAAATAAAATTTATAGAGTTTTCTGGGATTTTATTGGATTTAAAGTGAAAAGGAAATTTTTAATTAATTTCTTGATTTTTTTAAGATTTTAAAAAGGGTTTTCCTATTTTCAGAAATTTAAAATAATTTATATGCAAAAATAAAAACCAAATTTAAGTTGGAATTAATTTTATTAAGTTAAAAATAATTCAAGGAATTTATATGATTTTTTCTAGAATTTTTTAACTCTATTTACTATTTTCTAAATGGCTATTTGATTTGTTGTATTTTCTAAAATTCAAAAATCAATTAAAATCTGGCCTTTGTATTATCCAGATAATTTGTATCTGTATTCGATGGATAACAGGGCTATTGTATTCGTATTCGTTTCCGATCCGAGACAATCCGAATTCGTTTCTGTCCGGATCGATGAGAAACTATCCGATCTGTTTTCACCCCTAGGCATAGGGTTGTTGGGTTAAGAGTTGCACCACCCACTGAAACCCTAGTTGCCACCTCTCTGAAGGCCCTGCCGTGAGTGCTGGTGCTAGCACACTAACATACAGTGTTCTATCCCTGAACGTGTGAATACCATAGAGGCATTGTTGTAGTCACTGTTGCGTTGATCGAGGATGATCCAGGACTTACGTAGGAAACATGAGAGGCTACAAGAGGAGACGGTCAGTGGCCAAGGACGTTGGATGATCGACTACGACCACTACATTGACACGTACGACGTTGGACCAGACTGCTCCATCTCTTCATCTAATGTACTGAGCGTCTAGTGGTAACGATCTATGATCTCCTACTTGTATGCCTTCCTGGTTTACGTGGTGGAATTTTAAATTATGTGCTAGTGTAGCCTACCCGTATCCCAATAGCTCTGCTGGTTCTTACCCAGAATTGGCCATGCCCACCACCCTACAGGATAGGCTCGGGCTCGAGCTCAAGCTCGGCCTGGCTCTACCAGACTTTTCTCTAAGTATCTTCGTATTTTAGTGTTTCAAGCTGAAATGTCAAATCAGTGTCACCGCTTTTGTAGTTTTCTCAGAACATTTACGTGCACAAATATAACTGTACGTACGGCTGCGTCGTCGTGTGCACTATACAAGTTTGGAATTCTTGACCGTATTAGCACTTTTTTGCACCGTATTTACAGGAACGGTTGTATAAAATTATTTTTGCAAAATTGGCCACTGTCCACATGGTCACCGTGCGGCAACGCCTCCCCGCCCGACACGTCACCCCTCGCCGCACGGCCGTCGTGCGGTGGCGTTGCCGCATGGCCACCGTGCGGTATGGTTGCCGTATGGCCACCGTGCGATGGCGTTGTTGCATGGCCACCGTGCGGTATGGTTGCCGCATGGCCACCGTGCGGTGGCGCTACCGCATGGCCACTGTGCGGTGGCCCGCCCTGCCCGCCACGTGTCCCTCCTCCCCGATTAGGGTTTCGGGTGTGTTGGTAGTTTTTAAATATAGCAAATGAGTCCAAAAAATTATGAAATATTATGTGGACCTCTCGACACAGCGTACTTGCTTGTGTAAATTTTCCATAACTTTATTCATCCAAAAAAAATTCGCAATTTCATATAAGTGTATTATTTTTATCCCGCCACCTCTCACCCCATCCCCCTCCCTCTAGCCCTCCTCTCGCCCTCCTGCACGGCCACCCTACGGTGGCCACCTTTCCAACCATCCATCCACCCTCCTCTATACATCTATCGACTCCTCACGACTGTCCCCCCTTGCCCACAGTACTGCACATAGACAATGCATCCGAAATTCCCAGCACCAACGCAGCGGCTCCTCCTTCGCTCGGCTATAAATACTGAAATCTCGCAGTCGCTCTTTGCTCATCTCAATTGTGTTTCGCTTCTCGTTCTGGTGCTCGTCGCTAAGAACTCAAAGAACTTAACATTATTAATTTTTTTAGAGATTAAATATTTGGCTGCTGCTTGTCATTCGTCTTTTTTTATAGCTTACCCCCCAAGGAAGGGCAGGTAATTTGTCGGATGCTTTTGTTGTTATTACCGTAATTAGTTAGTTTACTGTTTATTAATTAGTTAGTTTACTGGTAATTGATTAGTTAGTTTAGTGATAAATAATTAGTTATAATTAGTTTAGTGGTTATCAGTCATGCATATTAAATTAGTGCGAATTGACCACTCGTAATTTATTTAGTGGTACTTAATCAATCATAATTAGTTAGTTTAGTGGTAATTAATCAGTCGTAATTAGTTAGTTTAGTCTCTATTAATTAGTTTAGTGGTTATCAGTTTGGCATATTATATTAGTGCAAATTAACTACTAGCAATTAGTTTAGCAGTAAATAATTACTCATAATTAATTTTTGAAAATTGTTGGTAATTAATTAATTATTCCTATTTAATTACACATATGTAATCCATCACTTGCGCGTAATTTGTTGTATTTAATTACACATATGTACCGCAAATGGGGTTGTTGTGACTTCAGGTAATTTCAAATATGCAAGACTTGTTAGTATTTTATGGCGATGGTCTCGTACAGGCTGGACCCGGCAGGTTGAACCTGTCGAGATGCCAGTACAAGGTGATCCGGGTGGAGGGGCTCAACGCGATGAATATTTATGAGCTTTAGAGCTGCATCCAAAGGGAGTTCATCACGGAGGCAACGATGAAGAAAGTTGTGATCGAGGGGATCACCTACATGAATGATGTGTGGGAGCTCGTCAAGGTGGCTGAAAGCGTAGCATAGAGTCAGTACATGCAGATTGCCTCTCAGCCCGAGGCGGCCATTTATGGGAAACCAATGGTGTACGTGAATTTTGTACGCAGGGCGCCGGGCCACCTTGATGATGGTAGGGCTTCTACAAGCGAGCAAGCGTAGTCCGAGCCTAAAGACGGCAACACGGAATGTGTTGTCTTGGAGGGGAGACTCGCGCATAATTTTGTGCGAAATGAGGGGGCAGAATCGTAGTGGTCTGCCCGCATTGACCGCCACGAGTATCTACTGGACCAGCTTCTCGGGTTGGAGTCCGACGAGGACACCGACCCAAGCTCAGATGGTAGTAACGATGACGCACACCAGACCGGTGGTCCAACCAAGGGAATTGTGTCGTTGGAGGTGCCTTACGTGGCATCTGGACTTGATGATGTCGTAGTGCGTTCACTCATACTATCGCAAGAAGAAGGCTCCCACTAGGGGTTTGATGCCGACACTCTCTTAGTTAGGCAGTGCTTCCCTAGTAAGGTGGTCGTGCAACAAGCTATAGCACGGCATGCCTTGTCCATCAGTCGTGTGAACCGAGTGCACCAGTCCAACCCAAGAAAGTACGTAGTGAAGTGCGTAGTGGAAGGATGCCCTGGCAACATCAGCGCTAACCGAGTGAAGATTTTCTGCTCGGTCTTCACAGTCAAGGCGTTGATCGACCACACGTGTGAGCTTAACGATCCCGTGCAGCAGCATCGGAACGTGACTTCCACATATGTTGCAAGCCTCATCAGGCACCTAGTTACGGCGGACGTGTCTGTCTCCCCCAAGATGCTAATGATGGAAGTCGCCAATCAGGTTGGCTATCGAGTCAGCTACAGCAAGGCCCGACGAGCCAAGCAGAAGGTCATCGAGTCCATGTACGGGGCATACAAAGAGGCGTACAACTTTATGCCGAGATTGCTTCACCAGATTACCGAATCAAACCTCAGCACGTACATAAACAAGCTCGGTCATGAAGATGCTGAGAGATTGTCCAACCGTTTCATACTGGACCAGATGTTCTGGGCTTTCACCCAAGCCATTCGGGGATTCCAGTTCTGTCGTTCCGTGCTCACGATGGATGATACTTTCCTCACGGGAAGGTACAAGAGCACCATCCTCACCGCGGTGGTAGTCGACACGAATGACCAGCTTCTCCCAGTGGTATTTGCCATTGTGGACAGTGAGGACACATCTAGCTGGCTGTGGTTCCTGGTGAACGTGAAGACGGAGGTGGTGGGAAACTGGCGCAACGTATACCTTATCACAGACCGCAATGCTGGGTTGTTGGCGCCATCAACACCATGCAGCATGGGACAGAATCCCCAACCAGTGGAATGACGTGCAATCCATGTGGTGCATGCGGCATCTTGCATCTAACTTGTTCATGCAGTTCCGCAGTCAGGAAGTTATGAAGACATTCAAGGCATTGTGTCTGCAGAACCAGAGGCGAAAGTTTGAGTCCATCTGGAGAGACCTCGAGCATCGAACTATGAGGCACACAAGGGAGTCCACTCTGAAGGTACTAGAGGGAGAGCAACCAAGCAATGCCATAAGTTTCTCGGAGTTGATTCATAGGCACGCTCCTGAATTAGAGAAATCGTCCCTTCTCTATGACACAGACGGTGCGAGGTACGAGATTATGACGACCAACATGTCGTAGGTGTACAGCAGCGTACGTAAAGGCGTGTGATGCCTCCCTATCACCGCGGTCGTCGAGGAGACATGGGCTTGCACTGTTGGTTATTTTATCAATAGAACCACCGCAACCAAGCGACAGATAGAGGAAGGCAAGCAGCGCTCCGAGAACATGTAGAGGCACATGAACTAGAAGATGGAGAAGACCTGAACGCACGACGTTCGGGCGATCGATGGCCTTAGGTGGAAGTACGAGATCAGGTTTCGGCAGAAATATGTCAACAATCATGCCAAGGGGGAAAGGAAATAGGCATGCACCCTAGGTGATGTGGTGACATGCACATGCAACAAGCTGAAGCTCCCGCACAAGCCATGCTCGCATGTATACAAGGCATGTGCGCAAATAAGGCAGATGTGTATGTCGTACATCTCTGAGTACGACAACATGCAGCATCTTTTCGGTACATGGAGTGCAAAGTTTCACTTGTATGGCTTGGAAATGGACTACAAGGATATTTGGCCAGACAGGGTGCAATGGGGCTCGAACACGGCCTTGAAGACAATAGGGAAGGGGCGACGGTAGACGCGGCACTTCTGGAACGACATGGATGACAGCCAACGTACCAGTATTAGCCGTACAATCAAGTACCGGATATGCAAGACCCCCGAGCACTCAATGAAGGATTGCCTGAGCAGATCGAGCTCGTCTGGTCGTTATTTGGTGTTATAATTTAATGTATCAATGACGTGAGTTATGTAGAATTTACATTCTTGTTACGTTTTTCACTGTACGTTCTTGTTACGTTTTTCACAGTACGGTGCACTTACATTATGGAATCGCAAGACATGGGCTACTTCTACTTACAACACCAATGTGGGGAGTCCCACAACAAGGGAAGGAAGGCTCCTCCGATCGAGACCGATTCAATGTGGATGATATTCTTTAATATTGTACCACAGGCTACATAGACTTGTACATGAACCAACTGAGGAAAATGCGTGGTGTGCAAATCATATAACGATGTACCGTAACCTTCAAACACACACAAGCCGGAGGTTACGGTACATCGTTATATGATCTGCATGCCACGCATTTCTCTCAGTTGGTTCATGCAAAAGCTTATCTAGCCTCTCATATAATACAGTATTAAAGAATATTATCAACATTAAATCGATAAATAAACAAATAGTGTCCTATTTGATAGGGTTACATGTGATAATGTGATAATACCCTCCTCTTTCATCCCAATTGCAATAAACTCGTGCATATTTCATGTAATGCTTATAACGCTTGAAATGTCAACAATTATCTGTATGAAAACGTATATTGCAACTTTATTGCAAACCCTAATTCTGTTATGAGCACTTCGTGTGTGAATTCATGAAACCCTCATTAGGACGTGACCTCGCTCTGCAAAGTGGTGCGTGACCACTATCTGCACAGCAACGTGACCCAACGAGGCAGCTTTCCGTAGCGACGTGACCCAATGAGGCAGCTTTGCGCAATGGCGTGACCCAATGAGATAGCTTTTCGTGACGATGTGACCCGACAAGGCAGCTTTACATAGTAACGTGTGACCCAACGAGTCTGCTTCGAGGCGCGCCGCACAGACGCGAAACACATTTGTGCCTCATCGCAATGGAGCCGCTACAGCTGCGTTCGCTTACATAATTATAGAACACATATAAAATTATCAAAACATTACACAATCAAATCCACTGCGTGAGGAGCCTTCAAAACAAAATTCATAATTTTTGGAGCTCATTTTCTATATTTACAAATTCGTACAAACAATACACTTATATAAAATTGCGAGAAAAATTTTGGACGAATAAAATTATAAAAAAATACACAAGCAATTAAGTACGCTATGTCGGGAGACTCCACATAAAATTTTATAATTTTTTAGACTCATTTGCTATATTTAAAAAATCCTACCAACACACCCAAAACCGAAATCATAATCGGGAAGGGGGACACGTGGCGGCGGGCAGGCCACAGACGGCGTCGTCGCGGCGCGCAACGCGACGTGGCGTCGACAACCATACGTGGTCGTGCGACAATGCCACCACACGGCGGCTGTGCGACGAGGGGCGGCGTGTCGGGCGGGGAAGCGTTACTGTATGGTGGTTGTGCGGACAGTGGCCAATTTTGCAAAAAAAAAAATGGCATACAACCATTCCTGTAAATACGGTGCAAAAAAGTGCCAATACGGCTAAAAATTCTACAAGCTTTGTTTAAGCATGTACGTACAGGGAGTACTTCAAGTCAAATAGGCAAACGAGTAACATTTTTGTAACCTTTGTTTTTCGGAGGCTGGAGACCAAATCTAACACATGCATGTAAAGGAGCATAGACTGCCCTGTTTGAACGGAAAAAAACTCGTTTACTCATTATTTTTAACAAGAATTTATTGTTTTAATTCAATGCATTAGAATGTACATTCACCTTAAGTCGACACATGCATGGAGAAGATAATGCAGTGTCTATCTTCCTGCTGGCTTGATATATCAGTGTATCTAGACGACTAATAGAATAAATGGAAGCAATTAATACGTGATGAATTAACACCAAGAATTAATGAGATGCACTGTACATATGCACCGCGTTTTGCTCCAACACTGGTAAGTAGTATATATTTGGTTGAAAGTGTGTATTGATGATATTATAGGAGAATTAATCATCCAGCACACTTTGTAATGAAAGGTATGATCTGGATTTCATTTCTTCAACAAAAAAAGATTGATCTGGATTTAATTCTTATTTAAGGAAGGGATATCATTATGTTAATGCTATACGGATATATTCGCTCCCACATACAAGGGATCGTGTCGTACTGCTAGTATCCGGGCATCATGGGCTTGCATTTGCAAACTTGGGGTTTAATTTAATATTATATTAATCGCATATTGATTTTTTTTTCTTGGAAATATTCCTGTCCTTGCCTTGGAGGAATTATGCGCGCGCGCGAATTTTCCTTTAGCCTATGCTTCAAAAAGAAGAAAAGTTGAATATCCGTTTAACAATGAGAAGATCTCCTGCAAGCAAGTGCCAGCGCTGTGTTTGCATATTCGAGCAAACATTGATATCACAATCTATGGCAAATTGGTCTCTATCATGCTCTAACTTTTTTTTAATGTCCGGGATTTCCCATCCAATCCACATTAAAGAAGAAAAACACAATTCCGCGAGATGCCTACAAGAGTAGCGCTCGAATCGTGACAGACTGAAAGTCTAAAACTCCTTTATGCCACTTTACCCTGCATAGTCCCCATTTCAACTGTGCCCCTACAGTCGTGAGGCCCAAAATCGAAACCCTGACCGGTCACTCGCTTCAACGTGAGCCGACAAAGTGAGCTGCGCTCACTCCTCATCATGCTCTAACTTTTATTGCAGAGGTTTCTTTCTTTCTTTGTCTTGCACTGTGGTACATGAGATCTTTCTCTTTTCAACTGGATCCGCCAGCTTTTATTATGAAAAACAGGCACTACATATTTTAAACTCTTCTTGACAACCATATCGGGTATAAATTAGTATGTGATGAAGATGTTATCTTGGTTAACTGGAATGTGACATCGACATGGCTGGCAGCCACCCAATTACTCAAGAAGCCGATGTTGGCTGGATCTTTTATGTGGCTAATATGGTAAAATTAAGTGTTCCACTTGGAACTTTGTTTCTTAATTGTTGGAGGGTAAAACAGTGATTTATTTATGTATATGTAATTTTGAAAGTGTTCGAGCATTACACTAGTGTCGATGATTTTGTCGTCAATCTTATAAAATAAAGCAGGGAAACATTGAACTTGAGACTGCGCGAAAAGGATGGAGACTTTATTGCACTATGAATGTTACAGGAGATGCTCAATGAACAAGACGAACAATGAGCGAGAATGTTTTAGAATGCGATGTCTAATGTGTGTCTAATCCATTGTGCGGCTAATCCTTATATAGCGTCAAAGGGATGGCAGATGCAACCAATGGAGAGGCGTCTTGTCGGTTCTAGGATTTGATGCAACTAACGGAAAGACGTCTTGGCACGCTTGCTACTTCATAATTAATTATAAACTAACATGGCCGACAAGTACTGTTCAAGATGAGATGATTAATTATAAAATCTATAGTGAGGTTAACTCATACTAAATGTTCGTCTCGTGGTCAAGAAAAAGATAAGCATGTACTCGGTCAATGATTTAGTTCAGTTAAATAATGGCAATGTGAATACATGTGGCTAGACTCCACTCGATTTATAGACATAGTTACCGAATGCTACGTCAAACTAAATTATGCAACTAACATGACGTCAGACTTCTGCAAGATTATATATTACTGAGTCATTATGCCAGCAAACAGTAAATCATGAAGTAACAAGGTTAACCATTAACAACATCATACATGTCTTTCTTTTTTGCAACTATTAAAAGCCACATGGACCAACATTAGATCAACATTTTGTTTTTCGCCAATACACCACCCTGTAAAACATACAACCATTCTCAACCATCATCTAGAATTCTAGACGCTATATATTCTCTCTCCTCTCTCTCTCTCTCTTGTCAATTCTACATTGTATTCATAATGCATGCGCAATCCCAAAAACTATAGGAAAACAGAAGGAAAACATAAAGACTATGAGAATCCCGAATTCTAAACATGGCGCAGCCATAGTCAGGCAGGCATATATAGGTGAACCCCATCTAGCAAGTTAGCCGCAGCACAGCCGTCACAGATTAACGCTGCAGAGAATCCCCGAGTGAACGCGCTTCCTTTCCTTCTCTTTCCCTCTCTTATCCGCTCCCCCACTTCTGAGATGCCGCCTGCTGCCCGCCCAAAAAACCTCCAAGAAAAAACAAAAACGGAAAAAGGAGGGCAAAATAGGCTTCAGCGTCAGCGTACATACAGTGAACGAGAGAACAAAAACAAAATGTTGCCGAATTTAGCAAACGCATTCACTCGTTTCCGTAGTAGCCCCCCCCTCCTCGACCTTAAATACCCCACGAGAGGGACGAGCCCAGCCCCGTCCCCGTCTCCTCGTCCTCGCAACACAGAGCTCCCGAGAACTCGTGCACGGCGGGGGGGAGAGCAGCGACCTTGTCCTTTCTTGCGCCGCTGATCGCGTCGCCGTCGCCGCGGGGAGGAGGCGGAGGGGAGGAAGTTGGTTGATGGGGAGAGCGCCGTGCTGCGAGAAGGAGGGGCTGAGGAAGGGGGCGTGGAGCCCCGAGGAGGACCAGCGGCTCGTCGCCTACATCGGCCAGCACGGCCACCCCAACTGGCGCGCCCTCCCCAAGCAGGCCGGTGAGTGCGGTTCTTTCCTTGCGTCCGGATCGATCGATCGTATCGAATCCGTTGGTGATCAGTTTGATTCTCACGTGCGGTGTGTCGGTTCTTGCTGCAGGACTGCTCCGGTGCGGGAAGAGCTGCCGGCTGCGGTGGATCAACTACCTCCGGCCGGACATCAAGCGGGGCAACTTCACCGCCGACGAGGAGGACCTTATCGTCAGCCTCCACCACTCCCTTGGCAACAGGTAAAAATCCTTGCTTTCCTCTCTTTCTTCTTCCTTCTTCGTATCTTGATTTCCCCCTGTTCTTTTCCTGTGTGGTGGACTGCTGGTTTACATTAGTTAATCTCCCTTGGTATCGATGATTTTGTAACGCTCGTTGGCTGGTGGTTTTGATCGATATACACATGCGGTCCGGATCCGTTCGTCGTTAGATTTTTAGTACGAATTTTCATTCGTATGCAAAGCAACAAATGCGTAATACGTACCAACCGGTAACTCCTGTTGCTCCACATATAGCCCTTCCTTTACTTTGATCCAATTTTGGCCATTGCTAGTAGCGGGGAGCCAACTTAGAAGTTATGCACATTTCTCCGCCTCGCGTCGTTGCACGGCTAGTTAGTTATTAAAACTTTAGCCAAAAGAAAAGGGATAAAAATGATATCGTTTTCCAAAAACAAAATTGAAAAGTCTATATATTGGGCATGTAGATCAACAGTGGTTCAGATAGAAAAGATACTACGTTTTGAACTTTCGGGTACGGTTTATCATTCATTGGCGGCCATAGCCTCCTCGAAACAATAACTTATCCCCCAAAGAAGACAAAAGCTTGGGGCAATTAGTTTAAGCCCCACATGCAAATAACCAATCCAAAGCACGAAAGTCGCCAGAGATTCCATCTCATTTGGCCTTTCATGGCTGCCAGTGGAGTGGCTGCTGCTGATGATGCACATGAAAATCCTGCATTTGATAATGGCTGCAGCAACATCATTCAGTCATTCACCACTTGCTGCATGCCCAAGCTGGACCACAAAAACTATGTTACTTCAGTGCATATGTAGTAGTAGTAGTAGTAGTAGTAGTAGTAGTAGTAGTAGTAGTAGTAGTCGTCGTCCTAAAAAATTGTGCGTAAATAATTCAATGAAATCCAGTGCCCAAAGCCATCCTGATCCCATCATTTCTTAGTTTAATTGCACATGACTGACTGCCCCAGTTGCTGAATTCAAGAACAAGCATGCATAAACTATGACAAGGAGGAGAACTTGTGCTTCAAAACCCTCTGATGCACTGTTTAATCTACCTGTACTGTACATTGGGAATCAAATCTTTGCAGTATCAGAGCCTTGCAGCATGCCGTTTTTTTACTGTTGTTTCTTTCTTTCCTAATTTCTTGTGACCTATTCTGGGTTCCGTCGTCGTATACTTCTTAGTGCAATAGTGCTTATGGAGTTGTCCGTTATTGGCAACAGGTGGTCGGCGATCGCCGCGCAGATGCCGGGGCGCACTGACAACGAGATCAAGAACGTCTGGCACACCCACCTCAAGAAGAGGCTGGACGACGGCCGGCAGCAGCGCAAGCTCAAAGCTAAGAGCGCCGCCAACGTCGTGGACCATGTGCAGTTCACGGCGTCGCCGGGGCGGTCGAGCAGCATCACCACCAGCAGCGGCGTGACGTGCTCCACGGTGACCGAGTCGGCCGCGGACGCAGCCACCACCAGCGCGAGCCACGGTGGCCACCAGCAGCTTGTCAAGGAGAAGAGCATCGGCTCGGTCGAGTTCCCGGCGATCATTGACGAGAGCTTCTGGTCGTCGGTGGACGTGACGGGGATGATGGACCTCGGCGCCATGGACGAGGAGCTGAGTCTGACGACCTCGTCGGCAAGGAATGAGGACACGGAGTTCTGGCTCAAGATGCTGCTTGAGGCCGGTGACATGAGGGACTTAACCGTCTTGTAATAATGGGAAAATAATCTTAATTAGCTGCCTGGAAGAATAGAGCTTCTTCTCTTCTTTTTTATCTTATCTTTTTCCCATTTTCCGGTGAGAAAATGTTGGGAAATTCAGGTGATTTCACCTTCTGTAGAAAAAGAATACTAGTAGCAACATTTCTTTGTTCTTTTATCTGGCTTCAGAATTAATCAGATGCAGTACTTATCCTGGAAATGAGATGGCCACAGCTGTTTGCCACCCTTTTTACCTTGCTAAATTAATTAATTGTTACTCCGAATTAAGTGCAATGGCATGCAGATTCTGTGTATTGGTGTGAAAAAAATTGCATTTCAATTCTTCTAAGTTGATTTCACATCTGAAAAGGGTACTGAAACAGTTCGCTCTTTGCCCTACGTTACAGCACAAGATAAACGTTTCACAGCTAGCCCATGATGGAATAGGAATAGTATAAGGTTGGGTGTACTGTGATGTACTACTACGGCACCAAGATGTTTCACATGTGTACTACAGAAAAATAATCCCCACTGGCTGCATCAAACAAGGAAGATTTAGCTCGAGCTTGTCTCGCATTAATTCAGCAAGCAAATCAAGGAAGAATTAATGGCTTAACTGCAGATATTGGGGTGAAAATTTAATTTTGTGGGTGTTGCATTGTGGAAACAGCATATACATGTGATCGAAAATTCGTGAATATACCGAATATCTTTGTCCTTTGTTTTCTTGAACATAGTACCAGCAGCACAACCTAAAGATCGATATCTGTTGCCAATTTTCAGAAAGCTCATAGCTCGGTCACCGTCGAAACAGTGATTGAGGGCATTTCTTATCTTGCTTTGGTGTATAAAGAAGAGGCTTTTATTTCAGCCAAAGTAACTGAACATTTTCAAATGTTAGGGAGAACTGAAGATTCTTCCATATGATCATACTCAGAAAATATACAAAATGTCAATGGTTAGGAAAGCTATAATGGACAAATAGCTATGATTAACTAATTAGACCGAACTCTTGGTTGACCGTGTCAGTCAAATGAACTAGCTAGTAGAAGCTTACAATGTTCAGGTTCACAAGTAGGTTGTATGATAAAAATGAAGTGGACAGGCAAAAGAAATGTATTTTGGCTGCATGCTAAGTCAGAGAAGAATTAGTCTTGGACTTTGTTACTTTCTAGATTAGGGCATCTTAGTTGCAAGCACAATTATCTTTAACCATAGCAAAGAAAAAGCTAGGTCACATTTTCATACACCTTTTGAGTGAATCAAGTGTACACATTTTTTTTTCTTTTGAGACCAAGTGTACACTAATTCTAAAGCAGCTATCTAGATGCTGTCACTAATACTTTTTCTCTTTGAAAATTAGCCCCTCAATTGCTAGCTAGTTTTAAGGTATGTTAAGTTGCACTCTCACTGACACCATAGAAGCATGAACCAGAAATTAACTGAAAATTCGATGTGAAAACACGTACAGCTTTTTCTATGTCATCGGAGCGCTTAGAAAATCAATGTGAAGCCGCCAATACCGTTGATCAACGTTCAGATTTCCAAGCACAGTTGACCGGTCGAGCAGCCAGCCATACATACATATTTCAGAACTCTCGTGGATTTGGTTTAGTCAAAGACAAGATTATTATTATCCAATCAATGAGTGGTTAACTCCTAAAAAGGATAGCTTAACTAATTTTAATTTGCAACAGCATGACACTAACACCCCCCCCCCCCCCATTATATACCTATAAACATTCTTGCAAGGCCAGGTTCTTTACCCTGCTAGTGTGAGGTCTTCAACTCCTTTTATTGTACACTCTTGTACTCCCTGATCTAGTCAAGGATCTAGCTAGGAGCTGTGTAGTATTGGAACTGACAATCGACACAACCCCATAAAGAAGTGTGCAACTTATCTTTCCCTTTCTGTAGCAAGCAGTCTGAATACAGGAATGAGACAATACAGATTTGCTGATTTTGGCCTACCTGGTGAAGTTGGAATGGTCCAAGCTCTGAACATGCATGCATGCCAATCAAAGCCTGCAAACATCCGTGCATGGAGCTCTCTGAGTGCCCTGCAACAACTCCAGCCAATGATGAGCTCTGACCTGCGACCATGAATCAGTGGCCTCCAATGCTCTCTCCATCGTATACGTCAACCCTGACGTCGATCGATCGACAGCGACACGATCCATGTATGCATTTGCTCGAGTTGAGTTGATGGCACACGCGGCAAGCGATGGCTGCTAATGCAAACCTGTCGTTACTACTTACTACTAGTCTACTCGACAACGAAGACGTTGGTGTCACCGTGTAGGCAAACACACCAAGCCCTCGATGGCGACGTGTATTTGCAAGACTCACTGTGCGTACTGACTTGCTGCTATCTCGCTGGGGATGCGGTGGCGGCGGCGACTGTGAGGAGGCGGCAAAGGCAAGATATGAGTGATCTTCCCATGGTCCAATTGGTGAGTAATGCTACGCAGCAATAATGCAAACTGTGGTTAGTAAGCTTGCACAGCCCTAGCCTTGGGGCTATCATGATTCTTTGACGATGGGGTGGCTAATAACACATCATTGATCAGTTCAATCAATCAGGAATATATAGCACAGCACATCCAGTCGGAATCTCGATTAGTCATACGATCCTACGTTTTTACGATCCAGATTGACTGGACCGATCCGATTCTATGCTAAAGTTTTAATTTAATAAAATCTTCATATTATTACGATTCTAACAAAAAAATTGTAGAATTGTGATCAAAATTTTCATATGATTCTATCCGATTCTATTGATTTATTATAATTAATTATTTGCATATGTCCCTTTCATTGTAAATTTTTACCTTTTATTTCATGTTAATTGTAATTTGCATAAATAACAAATGATCTTTCCTTTGCACTACATTTTGGTAAACAAAAATTCTAAAAGTATAATATTAAAAATGTAGAAGTGTTAAAATACAATGTGGGTTTTAAAAAGTGTTTCTTTGGTAGAATCGGATAGGGTCTTGGATTATTCATCAATCTTACAATTCCCGATCCTGTTGAACAACCTCCGATCCAATTTAGGACCATGATTTTGACAACCTTGAGCACATCAATGGACAGATCAATTGATTAGAAATATAGTACCTCGTCGTTTCTGCTAACTTCGAATCCAAACTATCCAGGATTTCGCAAATATGTAACTTATTCGGAGAGATGGGGATGTCAGTCAGAACGAGGTGAAGATATACTCCTCGAAGGACAATTCGAGGCAGAAGTGTTGGGACACCTAAGGGTGAAAACAAGGCGGATAATTCCAGCCCGATCCGATGTCTTATCAAAAAAAAATCCGTCCGGGATACCATTTTGTAGTCCCGATCCGTATCCGAAAAATCTCATAGAATATGAGTTAGGATATGGAAAGAGCAATATCCTATCTGTATCCATATTTTATAGGATATCCGATAAATCAACAAAATAGATATTTGTATACATCAATATCCTTTAATATCCTCTATGGTTTTCTAGATATTAACTAATATATAATATAAATTTACATTTGATTATGTTTACGTTGTTAAGTACGATAAATAATTCTCTAATAGGTAGTATAATTTAGCACTTTCGTTGTTGGTGAAGCTATATCTTCTTTTATGTGTACACTGCCCGCCAAGTTATCTATAACCGATTTGAATCCGATCCATCTTGTGTTCGTATCCCTAAAAATCCGTATTCGTATCTGAATCCAAAATAAAAATATAGATTAAGATAGAAAAAAAAGCAATATCTTATCTGTGTCCGATCTGTTTTCCCCCTAGGGCCTAGGGACACCTCACCGAGACAGTAAATCGACTCATTGTGCCAGGCCCACAGCAGCGTAAAACAGACAGCCCTCTTTAACAAAAGATTATTAATACTGTCCTACAAACCGGCCATAGCAAATTGGCAATCCTCCCCAACACTGTTTGTATTTTACATCCGAATGAACAATCGTCTCCGTGTGCTGCCCATAATCAGACAACAGACGCCTGGGAGCTCCAGGTTTTGGGGCTCCTTCCCGGCGTTGATTTCTTACCCCGGGGGAGAATTTCTCCCTCGGTGTTGTATTCTCTTTTCCGAAATGAATGTCATTGGTTTCAAAAAACACCAAGGAGCACAAATTAATAATGCCTTCCTGATCAAAGCAGAGAGTTGAACTTCAAGTCTTCAACCAACTGTGCGCAGCGCACACCTGTGATAGATCTATGCAACTATGGAAGTACGCAACTAACGCAAAGGGGCAAGTCCCATGAAATAACAGGGTGTTGTTTCGCAACCATGCAAGCAACAAAACTTTGGTTCCAATCAGATGTCAAATGGTTCAATCTTTCCAGCAAATGTCCTGCAGATCATCAGGCAAAAAGGGAGCTACAATCCTCACAGAAACAGGGTAAAACCAGTGACGGTGTCTGCACCACGATGTGCAGCAGTTCAGAGTCGAGATGAGAGTTTCTATGTAACGGAACGAAAGGCCTCTTTTATTCAAAACATACGAGTAGCAATTGCTCTCCGGGTGTGCTAGTTTAGTTGAGGCAAGAGTAAGCGAGCGCCTTCTCCTCCGACAGTTCCTGGGCGGTGGCGTCCAACTTCTTCCTCGAGAACTCATCAATCGGGAGCCCTGCAAAGATACAATTAAACATTAGGCGAGTGGGAACATGGAAACTTACATATTCCTAGGAAGCTAGGTGCAGGGTGATTTAAGAATATGCGTCGTGAAGCCTGGGAAATTTGTGTGGAACCCTTAGAGCCAATAATCACTACATGTGCACACTTCCAGGCTCCAAAAGCTAGGGAAGAAAATTCATATATCCATGACACAGCAAGTAAAAATACAGGAAGTAACAGATAAGCCAACAAATTGTCACATGTTAAAAGTGTTCCGTCGACACCAGTCATACCTTGAACAATTTTCCATTCACCACCGCTGCAAGTTACTGGGAACGAGTAAATAAGCCCAGCAGGCACACCGTATGAACCATCAGAGTACACGCCCATGGAAACCCATGTTCCCTACAATCAAAGAATTCAGGGCGTTAATAGGTGTGTAAATAAGCCCAGCAGATAGGAAAGGTCTGAGGGACTGAAACAGACCTCAGGGGTTCCCAGAACCCAATCACGGATGTGATCGCAAGCAGAGCTGGCAGCAGAGAGAGCACTGGAGAGCTTCCTCGCTTTGATGATTGCAGCACCACGCTGCTGGACAGTAGTGATGAACTCCGCATTTAGCCTGTTCAAGACAGGATAAAACCACTGAATCCTACCTGGAAGGAAAATAGGAACGAACGATGATAACCCTGTGTTTGCAGCATTTCTGATTTACCATTCATCATCTTTAACAAGTTCACGAACAGGCTTCTCTCCATTGGGAGTCTTCACAGTGGCATGGTTGACATCAGGATACTGAGTGGACGAGTGGTTGCCCCAGATAATAACATTCTTCACATCACTAACTTGGACATTAAGTCTCTCAGAAATCTGACCAAGTGCCCTGTTGTGGTCTAGGCGGGTCAGGCAAGTAATGTTCTTCTCAGGGATAGATGGAGCGAATTCCTTCAAGATAAGAGCATTGGTGTTTGCTGGATTGGCAACCACCAGAACCTGCAAAAATACAGAACAAATGTTTTGAATCTACAATTTAAACTGCAAATAAACATAACAAAGTCCACATGGCTTCTCGGGCAAACTAGAAACATAATAATTCAATTTCAGATTTGTTTATTTAAGAAGTTTACATTTAGGCAATACCAGTAGATAAGAGTGGAGTGTCCAATCTCATAACTTAGGGGTCATTCTATTTTATTATGGCTATAGCTTGTAGCTTTCAGTACAAAATGTATCACCACCTAAATTGAGTGCATGCTGGCAAGCATTGCAAAAAACGGAAGGTACATTGTGTATGTCACAACAATCCATACCTTGCAGTTGGGAGCTGCATGAGCTTCAAGGGCAGATGCTTGAGATTTGTAGATTGAAACATTTTTCGACATAACATCCTTCCTCTCCATTCCCTCTTTCCTGGGGAATCCACCAACCATAACCGCAACATTCACACCAGTGCAGGCCTCCACAGCATCAGTTGTTGCGACAACTCCTATAGTGTACCAACAGAAGGTTTAAACATCGGCAAGGACGATAATCCACATGGTAGAGGTGACACTTCTAAAACAAATGAGAATATAAGCAGTTTACCCTTCAGAAGTGGAAATGCAGCATCAACCAACTCCATCTTCACGCCATTTAGAGCTTCAGCAGCTGGTGGAATATCAAGCATGTGCAGAATAACAGGCTGGTCTGCACCCAGCATAACTCCCCTAGCAATCATGGGAACGAGCGCATATCCGATTTGTCCTACCCAACAAAAGAATAAATCACTCCTGCTACTTAGTAAAGATTACCACAATATCAGAGAGATCCTAAACCCAGTGTCCCCTGATACAAATTTTATCAGGTGCAGGCTACGAGAACCTGCTCCAGGACCAGAAAACTGCAGGACCAACATGGTTCCAAAATCAGATCCCATTCCCAGACGGCAAAACATCAAGCAATTTCCAGATCTGAGTAGTTCAATTCCTAATCTCCAAAATCAATTGATGCAGGCGTACATCAGATTATAGTCTGTCCTTCAAGAAATGTTTACGGACTCTACACCTCAACTGATTGAATAAATCAAATAGTCCGTCCTCTACATTCCCAATTGATGCTGGCGTACATCACATTATACTGATTTTAGTAACTACAATGCCAACTAAATAGCCACTGTAGAGTTTTTAGTCTTCCAAAGACAAAAATTAACACACTAATTTGTCTTAAGAAAACTAGGGTCACAACTAGCCAATCATAAGCATGAATGCCATATTGCCACCGGATTAAGTGATCTGAATGAGAACTGATCAGCAAAGGGCATTGAAATAAGAACTGCCAAGGATTTTTTTTATAGCATGTTCGGTTGGAAACCACAGCTCGCCCCACCAACATTTGGTCATGCCCCATTAGTTTGGGATTGATTGGTTTCCTTTCAAGGCTTGGCTTTGCCAATGAAATTTGATCATGAGCTAAAGATTTCTTGCCAAAATCTTGGCTAAATCCCAGTGGGGAATCCTCAGCCAAATTTTGGATCCAAAATTCAACCTCTATATGAGAGGGGAGCCCAAGTTGGCTAGGCAAATTTTGATCGCTATACAGCTCATTAAAAAAATTGGTTAAAGTACCCAAAGCCAGCTTCATAAGAGAAAGGGAATGGGAGAGTTGGCTGCCAAATTTGACGATTGAATTATGAGCTCAAACTGGATGGGCATGTCCAAATCAATTGCCGAGTTTGCTAAACTTGAAGCAATCCAAACAACTACCAAAAAACTGGGCATTACCAAATTTTGGTGATGCAAATTGAGGTACCCAAACAAAAACATACCCAACGAACCTAAACACCATTTGACAAGACAAAAATCTAACAACTTTCATTAGCTCAAACTTACAGGCGGTGCTGAAATTAGGCAGGGCCAATTAGAGCAAGTTTTTGCTTGTCCAGCCCACTAGGAAATTGCAGTAGTATGCCTCATCAGATCATCTAATAAGAAACAGTAGATAGATCGACCCTCTAAAACCATCGAAACCAAGCCTTTGTTCTTAAAACTTGCAAGTACCGAATCGGATTTGATCAAATCACCCACTCGTTTGGTACAATACTCTCACTAATCAAATCAACAACAGCAGTCACTTCAGAACCCCTAAACCCCATCAGATCATGCGACTATCCCGAGATCTACACAAAAACCCACTAAAGCCCATACAGCTAGACTAAAAATCATATCAAACCAATCAGTTTAATAAGTGCAACCAGTCCCTTAAAACTCTAAACCATATTAGATCAAGCGACTAATACCAGATCTACCCACTAATACTTCCCAAAACCCATCGGAACTGCATACCACATCTTGCTAACACAGCAACTCAGGTCAAACCACAGCAAACAAACCAAGCCAGTGAGCACTCCCACTTGCCGAATCAGCTACAGTTCCCACTTCAACCCCTAAACCCCATCAGATCAAGCGATACAGAACGAGATCTAGCGAACAAAGCACACTCAAAACCCCACTGGATCAGCGGATCTAGACCGGCATGGCCAGATCCGAGCCGGCCCAGACCAGATCGTATCTGGAACTGCACGGATCGGAGGGGTTCGACGTTGTACCTGCGGCGCCGGTGACGAGCACACGCATAGGTTCCTTCGCCATTGGAACGGGAGGAGGCGGCGGGGAGCTTCGAGAAGGTTCTGGAAGTGGGGTTTGGGGGAGTGGCTTGGGAGGCGAGGCGACAACCACGGGATAGTGAGGCGAGGGCGAGGCGGAAATGGGTGGCCGTTATTTAACCTTGCTGCCAGGGGCTCTCCGGAAGTCTGTTGCTACTGGGCTCCGATACCAGACAACAGTCCCTCAGTCACTGAATGCGGGTCCAACATTTTGTGGGGTCGAGTTGTCCGTGGGCGTTAGGTAGGCTTTCATTCGTGGGTGGGGCCGAGGCAAGCGGAGGTGTGAAGCCGAATTTTTTTAAAAAATAATGTATTTTTAAAAGATATTTATAAAAAAAATAATCGTCCCAAAAAATTACAAAAATAACTCTCTGTCGCTAGTTCAACTGGCAACAGGAAGTTATCGTCAGTTCAATCGGCGACAGGAACCCTGTCGCCCCCCTGTCGCCGGTTGAACTATCTATCACTGGTTCCACTGACGACAGGTAGCTATCGCCGTTTCAACTAGCGACAGCACAACTGGCGACAGGTACCTCAACCCTATTTTACTTAGTTAGTTTTTTATTTTTGTAAATTTTAAATGGTACGAAATCTGTTAGACTCGCAATAACATTTTGTAATCGTCGTATGTTGTTCTACTGCGGTGAATTTCTGAAGAATTTTATGAGGGCAATTGAGGTATCAATGATTCGTAAGTAGAAAGGTAAGTGATATTGCGATTCGTCCGAGAATTCATACACATTGATATTACAAAACATGCAGCAGAACGTCATAACACTTAATTGAAATGATAATTCAGAACATTGGCGATAATATATTACTACTGTATGTGCTTTCTCGTGGTCGTGACCTCAACGTTTTCCATGTGCACTGCCTCGAGTCGGGACACCGGATAAGGTCCCCGCGGCGACGTTCGTAGTGCGGATGTCTCCTTCGTTCCTGAGGATTTCACGTGGGGCATATCTTGAAGGTGTGCCCAGACTCCCTGCAAATGGAGCACTTCTTCGTACGACGTTCGGCTTCTGCTTCGTCCATATTGTTCCTGATGTGCCGTACCTGTCGCCGGCCAACCTTTCCCTTGAGCCTATCAATATCCGCGACCCAGATTAGTTGCTCCCAGGTGGGATGGCCAGTGAAATGACCAACCACGGCGTAACCATACATCTCTCCACTCCAAGTTTGTATCACCGCCTCCTTGGTGAAATAGTCAAAGAGGTACTGGCCGGGATGCTGCGCCACCGTCGAACAGGCGACCATGACATGGGAGCAGGGCCTATGCAAAAGAATGAGCTTGTTGCAAGTGCATATGCAACTATCGCGGTGTAGCGTGCACTCGTGGGTGATCCTCTCGCGGTTCGTCCCGCGACGTCCTTTATCTCTGCACATTATCTCGAAGCGAAGCTCACTCGTGCCCATCTTGAATGCCTGGTGCATCTCACCCTTCTTGCTCTTCTCCTCCATGTATTTGGTGATCATGACGGAGTAGAGTACTCTGTCATTTGTCATAGCGAGCGACGCATTGCTGCATCTGTTAACAAAGTAGTTTGTGGTACGTTCTCTCCTCGTTGCAGCTGAGTTATTGCATGCAACAGGCCTGCATGCCGATCATGTATGAGGCATACGTTAGGACGGCCTTGCTCAACAGAAATCCTCACATTTTTCAGGAACCACAGCCACTTATCCGTGTTCTCGCTTTCAACGAAAGCGAATGCCACGGGAAGAACTTGATTGTTCTCGTCCGTCGCTATTGCAGTCAGTATCTGGTCCTGGTACCTCCCAGTCAAGAATGTGCCATCAAATGCACAAGATTGGATGGCAGTGCCGGAATGCATTGATGCATGGATCAAAGGCGAAGAATGCTCGTTGTAGTACCTTCTTATTGGGCCACTTCGGATGCGTGGCGTCTTGAATGTCGACATGAGTGTCGGAGTTTCTGTCTTGTATGACTCGGAGTTGGGCAGGGAGGTTATGGTAAGAATCCTCGAACATGCCGAACCTTAATTCCAATGCCTTCTATTTTGCCCTCAAAACCTTGGCATAGCTGATAGTGTACTGGAACCTTGCCTCAATGGCCCGAATGATGGATCGTGGCTCAAAATCTAGATTATCCATGATCTCACCGTACATGAGGTTGGCGATGAATCCTGATGACAGGTTCCGGTGGGATCGCACTAACTCAGCGACGACGCATGTGTAAGGGACCATTATAGAGCACTTCCAGTAGGTGTCCCAGTCAGGTTGAAATACGTGCACTCGCCAAGGACATCCCTCTATGTCGCACTTCACTTCGTAGCATCTTGGGGTAGACTTGACGACTGTGAATGTATGCCACACCGACAGTGTCCAGAATTTGACCGCATCCTGCACGGTCTCCTTGCATTTATACATAGCTCCTAGTCTGACCTCGCTCTGGTCATACTCCCACGGCACACGGGAGCCTTCGTTGACGACGAGGTTGTCGAACTGGTATGTGTTCCACTCGGATGGAACCGCCTGCTGGTCCACATCATCCTCATCATCGAAACCTTCATCTTCCGATAATGCCATGTAGTCCCAGTCTTCGAGATCCATCCTTTGCACTAGGGCTTCTAGCTCCTCACCCTCGTCAGCAAGCCCACTAGCTTGTCTGACTGAAGGAGCTACTTCGGCATAGTCTTCATCGACAGCATCAGCAACCCTTTCTTCTTCAGCCATTGTGTGCGCCACGCTGGAGTCCCCAACTTCTTCTTCGGTGTCAGCAACCCCTTCTTGTTCAACCGCGAATGCTGGAGTGGGTTTGGCATATGTCTGGACCAAAAGGGCCAATTTCCACCCTTTCTCCCTCGCCATGCGTACATATGACTGCCATGAATTTTTTTCCTTCAGTTGCACTAACTCCCAATACGTGGGCTGTCCTGCCCGGGGGGGCAAGACAACTCAATCTCAGATCGTACACATCACGGTCCACTTGGAACGTGTGGAATAACCACCGCATCACAACGTCGAATGTACGCTGCTCAGGTCTTGGTAGGGGCATGGCCGCTGACTGGAAATAACGCAAATCAATCCCCTCGGGACCCTCCATAATAGTCCCTCGACTATAGTAAATTTTGAAATTGGCGACGTCAGACATATTTGACGCACTGCACCATAAAGAACATTTACACGATTAACTACATATCTCAAACTAAACAGCCCACAAAAAATATTATGTAAAACTTACTGCACTACATAACCGTACATCACAAACTATGTAATCCATTCTATTAAAAAAATTATCCGAGAGGTGAATAATTGGACAAACAACGCTTTGCTAGTTTTTCTTCTCTCTCTCTTCTCTCCTTTTCTTTTTTTTGAATAAAATTGAGTCATGTGTCGAATATCGAGGGTTTGAAGAGGGTTTTATAGGGTTGAGGTACATGTCATAGTTGAACTGGCAACAGGGTGTTGTCGCTAGTTGAAACGGCGATAACTACCTATCGCTAGTGGAACTAGCGATAGATAGCTCAACCGGTGATAGGGGCGACAGGGTCCCTATCGTCGGTTCAACTGGCGACAACTTTCTGTCGCCAGTTGAACTGGCGACAGGGAGTCATTTTTGTAATTTTTTGGGACGACTATTTATTTTTGTAAATATCTTTTAAAAATATATTATTTTAACAAAAAATCGTGTGAGACCCACGTCTTCGATCGACGATAAGATCTGGGAAGAAATCGGCTCATTTGGCAAATCCACAAAAATGGTATCGCGAAAGTGCCGGTAGCGGTAGGCGACATATGCCCCTGCCGCGTGGCAGCCGTAAATCGAAAAAACCAGAGATTTTACATTGTACCAACACTATTTTATCACTGTAGCGAAAGTACTCAATCACTATTCATACTTTAGTGACGCTATTTAATCACTATTCACTGGATTGCCATTTTTATCCGGTTGCTGCGCGGTGCGGTGCTGAGGGCTTGCTAACACGTGGTGAAGACGCGGTAGGGACACATGTTGTCCATAGGCACGTTTACAGTGTTATTTCATCCAATTCGATTGCGAGGGGTTATTTTTTGCTAATTTGTTGTGCAATAATGTCATTTTAGCCAATAACTCAACAAGCAGCGGTAAACACAGAATTGATAAGCACATGTGCTATCCAGCAACAAAGCCAGGATAAAAATAAGGAATAAGTCCATATTACATCCCTGAACTTTGGTGAGAGTCCAAAAACCCCGAACTCTAATACCGTTTGGTTTACATCCTAGAACTGCCAATACCAGGTCACCCAACCCCATCGGGCCGAAACCACCTGGTTTATCGCCTACGTGGCATCACTAATTAACTTAGGCCCACTGGTCAATCACAAATGCAGATAAAGAGAGTGTGTGTGTGTCTTCCTCATTGTTCTTCTTCTCTCCCCCATTGCTTTTCTATGGAGGTTGCTCCCTCGGCCTCCTCCTCCCTCCGGCTGGCCTCCAATCATGGCGTCGCCCCGCCACCGCCGTCGTCGCTGGCTCTCTGCCGCTAGCCCGCCGCCGCCTTGGCCTGGCCCCACATGCGCATCGCTGTGGAGATGCACCGTGCTCGACATGCGAGCTGTCGATCCTCAACGCGCCCCTCCTCCCAGTGTCCATGCACCCACACCCTCCTCGCGGACACACCTCCTCACACTACCCACGTGACCGCGCCTCCCCTAGGCGCCCGCACGGCCACGTCTCCTCCCGGCGACGCCCACACCTCCTCCCTCGAACTCCCAGATCCGCCGACGAGCTCTAGATCCCGGATCCGTCACCGACCGTCACCCTGCTCCCGGATACGTCACCGACCGTCGCCCCTGCTACCAGATCCATCGCCGAGCGCCGGATCCAAGCCCCCTGCTCCTCCCTCGGGCTCCCTCTTTACTCCGTGCGCGGCTCGACGTTGTTGTTCTCCCTTAGCTCTGAGCGCCGCCCCGAGCTGCGAGCACTGCCCTGGGCTGTTGCACTAAGCTCCCCTGCTATGCGCTGCTCCCGGGATGCTGCCACCTCCCCAGGCCGCCGTCGCCCCGGATCTGCAAACCGCCGCACAAGCCCGACACCCTTGCTCCCGGCCTTCAGCTCCTTCCACGGCCGCCGGACTGAGCTCCCCACATGCGAGCGTGGCGGCGCCAGGGCGGCCGACAGCCTCGACTACCGCTTCGAGCTCCTCCTCCCAGGCGTCGACCACGCCGTCATGAGTACGCCACATCAGTGAAACGTGTACATGTGGATGCCACATCATCCAAAATCGGGGTGGTTTAGGATGAGGGGCGATTTGCTCCTGTTTAAATAATTGGGAGGTGCAAAGTGGACGGTTTTGTAGTTGAAGGTGTTTTTTGGACTCGGGTCATAGTTCAATGGTGTAAATTTGACTTATTCATAAAAATAAGGAATAAGTCCAGTTTACTCCCTCCAGCTATCACAAAAGTTTGGTTTACCCTATGAACTTCAAAACCGGTTATTTAACCCACTGAACTTGCGAAATCCGATCAATACACCTCTCGGGCCGGTTTGCTAGGGTGGTTTTATATGCTCCAAACATCTGAGCCATCCATCCATGCTTTGAGATGTGTGCAACACTAAATACAAGTGCAAATAATGATGTAAATACACAATACCATCTTCTTCTTTATCTCCTTTATCATCTCTATTTCTTCCTCCTGGTGAAGCTTCGGTGCCTCCTCCTCCCTCCAACCGGCCTCCCGTCCTGGCGACGTCTCCCTCGGGCTCCACCGTCGGCACCGCCACCACCTGCACCGCCTTGGCCTGGCTCCCTACGTCGTCGGTTTGGCTGTGTCCCTATTGGACCCCAAATTTGGAGTTGGAAATCCACTATGTTAAGTCGTGCCATTCCCTGAATCAGTAGATAGTACACACAGATACATACTTGGCTCATTCACACCCATGGAAGTTTCAGGCGGCCTACGACCAGGTGACACCAAGCTGCGCTAAAGAGGAAGGTCCCAGCAGCTCAAGGTACCAACAGTACTCGGTGTAGACCGTGCTCGGTAGGAACAGTGGTCGTATGAACAGTACTCGTAGGAACAGTGCTCGTAGGAACAGTGCTCGTATAAATAGTGCTCGGTGTAAACAATGCTCGGTGTGAACAGTGCTCGGTGTAAACAATGCTCGTATGAATAGGAGTCGTCATAAACAGTGCAAGCCTATAATATATTACATAACAGGCCGTGCGGCCAACTGTTTTACAAAAGAGCCGCGAAGGCAGTAGTTCTACAAAAGTCATAGTACAACATCGAGGAAGAGTGCGGAACGGAATAAGTCGTAGCAGATCCATTCACTATGCCCATAGGCAAGCGACTAGGGGTCCCGGTCTAAGCTTCACCATCTTCCCCACCATTAGGTCCAGCCTCCGAGTAGTAGTCGTATGGGTCTGAAAGATTATATTGGACGAGCCCTTGTACACAACCGTACTCGTGAGCCAACACACAATGCAGTCGTATAGATGCAGGGCTAGTCAAGGGAAGTTCAGAGTTCTTTTATTTGCACAAAGCTAAGTTCGAACTAGATTAAGTAGTAGGAAATCTTGAGACTTAGCATGTTAACAAACCGATTTCATAAAAGAGTTTTCATTTGTAAAGTACTAGTAGAAGTCCAACATCCTATACCATTGAGTGGCTCGGCCACTCAATGCTCAGCTTATCCTGTAATTACCACTGGTCCCAGACCAGGCCTTTTCAAAACCCCAGGGCCCCGGGCCCTTCCCTTCCATTTTAACTACAAATCGGTTTTTATAAAAGGAAAGCTATATCAAGCAAGTTCTCAGCACCGTTCTTGACCGTGAGCACGGCTATCCATATAGTTTCCTTACTCTGCAGAGTTTGTGCACTTTCTCCACAAGAGATAAATTAACTTATACTGTCCCGACACACTTCCGTAGGTGTGCGGCTAATGTTGATTATCACAAGGCCTTTACAATGTTCCACCTCTTTGCAACTTCGCACCACTAGGTATCACCTCCTTCGTGCTCTCCCTGGTCACCCGGAGGTCTCCCTTTAGCGTCGTGTGGTTCTTGTGGCTTCGTTCTCCCCCGGCTATCCACCCGCATCCACTAACGTCGAAGCCACACTGAGACGAACAAATTAGTTGGCCAGGTCGTAGGTGTTACCGACTTGTGGTTGCACTATTTTACATGAAAGGTCATCACCAGATTTGGTGCTTAATTGACTCAGACGGTACATCCACATACCCACATTCTCTCGTGCCCTAGGCACCAGCCACTCTTTCCATCGCCCAAGTCAAAAACAGTTTTTTAGGTTTTATTTGTTTTGAAAATAACCATTTAGTCCAACATACCAGCCAGGCTCCTAGCCTCGACTGCCCAAATCCAATTTTTATGTTTTGAGTAAGTGTTGTAGGGCAAATTAATACCCGCCTGATAATGTATCTAAGCAAGGCTAAGCATGACACTTAGATACAGACTTATTAACTAGTATGTAGTCCATTAAGTCTAGGGTGACAAAGGATTGAAAGTTTATACACAATTATCATTAAGGCATTAACTATGGGCTAGACCAATATAGTTGTATAATCTATAGCAATGCAATTTCATAATTTAAAGAAATATAGTTTGCAAAAGTAGGTGCAATATGATCAAAGTGTTGACTCGCCTTGGTTGAGGTTCTACTGATCTTGTTCTGGATCAACCGGAGGATCTTTGGTCACTTCGGTTTCTATATACGCAAGAGTAACCAAAAGTCGAATAAGCACAGAGGAATTCATATTGTACTAAAAAAATTCAATTGAACTCCAAATGAGACGTTTTCGGTCTAGTCGAGTAGATTTTTTTATTAGGTTTGAGTCGACTGCTAATCCGCATAGGAGTTTGATTGGAGTCAGCTTTTATCATCGGAATCGAGCACGTATGTGTCTTTACATCTACGTGTAAGGTTTTAGACCAGAGGCCACAGACCAATGTGGTCGAAGTAATCTGGTCTTAGTCGTAGACCATTGTGGTCGAAGGCATGGACCAGTATGGTTGAACTAATCTGGTCGAAACACAGTGGTCGAAACTGTGGTCGTGGTCGTAGCGGCCGCGTAGTCGTAGCCCTACAGTACTCGTGGGTGCTACTGTCCTCGAAGGCGCTGCAGTACTCGAAGGTGCTGCAGTACTCGAAGGTGTTGTAGTACTCGTAGGTGCTGCAGTACTCGTAGGTGCTGTAGTACTCGTAGAGCTATAATGCTCACGAATGATGTAGTACTCATAGCGCTACAGTACTCGTGGGGCTACAATACTCGTAGGCCTATAATGCTCGCGAATGCTACAATACTCGCGATGCTGCAGTACTCGTAGGGCTACAATACTCACGAGTGCTACAGTACTCGTAGGTGTTGCAATACTTGTAGGTACTACAGTACTCATGGGTGCTGTAGTGGTCGTAGCGGGCTGCGTTGTCGTAAGCGGGCTATGGTCGAAAGGGGTTTTTCACAACTGGTCTAAAAGGGGCTCCGATCAACTGGCCGGAAGGGGCTTCGACCATCTGGTCGAAGGGGATTTCGACCACCTAGTCGAAAGGGTTGCCGACCACCAAATCGGAAAGGGTCTTCAACCACATGCAGTCGAAGGGGTACGTGTAACGTCCCGTTTGTCTTAGAGTTCTTGCCAGATTTCAAAACCTAAAAAGGAATCATTTGGTTTATTTGCTCGATCAAGCTTAACTTGGAACTTTGAAAATATTGGAAGTTCAACATGAACTAACTTAACTTCAACTAAAGTCTTTTAGCTCTTTGTTCGTCGTTGGAGTTCTCTGGTGTTCTTTGACCTTTAGTTTCCCTTCTCTTTTTTGCTTTGTGTGTCCCTTAGCCTAGTTTTCCTCTTCTGGACCTCCCTTGGTCCCGATCTCCCCCTCGGTTAGGACCTCTCTTAAGGTTTAGACCTCCTCTGTGTATCTCTTTGGTTTAGGCCTCCTCAAGTTTAGACCTCCTTTGTGTTTGGACGTCTTCCTTATCAAGACCTCCCCTGGGTTCCGACCGCCCCTTTAGGTCGCAACCACCCTCGAGCTAATTTAATCTTGGGTTTGTGTTTCAAACCCCTTGACTCCTAACATTCAGTTTTGATTTAAGTTTCTCGTTCTCAGGACCTCCCTTTGTTAGATCTTGATCGTCAGGACCTCCCCTTATAAGATCTTGACCGTCATGACCTCTTCTTGGTTCTATCCCGACTGTGAGGACCAACTTGGACCTCCTTCTTTGGATCTCCTCCGTTAGATCCTTTTCACTTTTGAATCTTATCCGTTGAAACTCCTCCTTGCCTAGACCTCCCATAAAGTCCAAACCTTGTGTGCGCTCCGAACGTTCCTTTCCCTTTTGGACCACCCGATCAAGATCGTGTGGCTCTGGTTCGTTGCGCTCTTTTCCTTGTCCCTTGGACTTCCTTGTCCTTAGGACCTCCCCGTGGTCTTTTTGCAAAGACCACCCTCTTTTGTCGCGACCACCCTATGTGGTCATGACCTCTGATCTTTTTGCAAAGATCGTCCTGGTGGAACAGGACCTCCTTTGCCTTCTGCGGAGCCTTCTCAGGACCTCTTCCACAGGACCTCCTCCTAGGACCACCCCGTAGTTGGACTTTTTCCTCTTGTTTTGACCAACCTCTTTGTTTGAGCCAGTCCAGTCCCCTTTTCTCCTTTCTGCACGCTTTGCAGCAGAAAGTCTCCGAACATTAAATGTTGCTGCGGCACATTAAATGTGGTCACATCTGAGGTACCTTATTTTCTCCTTTTTATGGCAATGCCTTGTCATATCCTTGTCCTGTTTTTCACCTACCCTTGACATGTGCTCTATGTCACCAGAGCTTCCGAGCCAACTCTTGTTATTTGTAGCCGAGAGAGCCTCCCTCTACCACCTTTTTCCCTATTCCTAGCTTCTTTGCTTCCACCTTGTTCTCTTCGTGCTTAAGATCTGGAGTTTCACTCTGCCTTGAGTTGGACCTCCCCTCAAGCCAGGACCTCCCGTTCTTCTGGTTTTAAGTTGGATTTGTTTAAGTCCTTTTTTCCGTTTAAGTTCTTTTGCCCGAGTTTGTCTTGCTTATTTAGTTCTTTGCGAACGTGTAGGCCCCGAGTTCGAAGAGGAGTTCTTGGATCCAACAGCCTCTGCTGAAGCCTCACCATTCCTCAACAAAGGCAAGTCGCAGGCCTTTGATCATGTTGAACCTAGCATTTTAAATATATGTCGTTTTACTCTATAATGCATGGCTACTTTTATAGCAAAGGTTTTGGGCAGTAGCTTTACATACTTGACACTATACCTCTTTGGACATTTGTACTGATCATGTTGACATGATTTCCCCGGACACCTAGTTGGGCAGGTTTTGTTGGCACTCTTTGATTTTGCCAACATGGGATCGTAGTTATGCTTAGCTCTGCTTAGAACCGCGGGTTTGGTGAATCTTGTTTTCTTTCTTTAATAATCTTTACTAATGAACTATAAAACCTGTGGTGTGAGGCCACTGTTGTGCAGCTGTGGTGGGATGCCACAGTTGTATCGATTGTGGTGTGATACCACCTTTGCTAAAACTTGTGTGACTGGACTTTGTGGTCCTTTGGCTGGGTTGAACCCAAAACTATTTTATGCCCAGGCGAGGAGGCCGGAAGTGAGTAGTGGGCGCTGTGTGCACTTTGGGTTGTGGATGGTCTCGCTTGAGCAGCAAAAGGACTTAACTTTGTATTTCAATGATCTGGGTATTACTGTGCAACCACAAGACCATTTTGTGGGGATGGTCTGGGCCAAATAATTAGCAAGGAGCTGGCTTGGTTCTGTTGTGGTTGAGCGTGTGATTCGCTGGCGCAAGAGGGGGCATGAATCTGGCGTGGTGTGAGGCCCGTTAGAAGTGAAACCTTAGCGGGCAGCTCTGAGCCATTTTCAAGCTTTGTAAAGGCCTTGTCACGCTCTCTAGACTGCTCATCTTTGGAAATGAGCAAGGGTTTCGACAGGAACCCGCCCCACTAGAGAGGTCGTGAATTGTGGGTGAAGTTGTACACCTCGACAGAGTGTAAAAATCTATTCGAATAGCCAAACCCTTAGTCATGGATATTGCATGGTGATTTTGCGCAAGGGGTAGTTTTTGAAAAGAGATATTGTGCACCCTAGGGTGGTCCAAGGTGCTCTAGAGTTGGTGCTCAGGGAGGTCTTGGGACCTTAGTGTGGTCTTGGGAGCCCTAGAATCGGTGCTCTAGAGTGGTCGTAGGGTTGGTTCTGGACGTGGGTGCGGCCAAGACCTCCCACGAGTGGTCTTGGGAGTGAGTTGGTGCTCACGACCTCCTTTTAATCAAATGTACTTGTGTTTTGCTGTTGTGGTTCTCAAACTTGTGCCTTGCAAACTATATATGATATTTCCTGTCAATTATTGCTTTCTGCAACTAACCCTATAGCCCTCCATTGCCAAAGTCAATGCATGAATATTAACTACATACTTGTTCCCTACGATTTGTTGAGTACATTCAACGCACTCATGCCTTTAAGCCCTCTATTTGAGTAGTGGCCGAAGATGATCCAGCTCAAGGTGGCTCAGACCTCTTCGAGGAGGAGTTCTTTGATGACCCGACCTTCTAGGGGACGTCCTCCACTCGATAGTCTGTGGGCTTGCCGGATGGTCTTCACGCGCTTTTGGCAGTTCCGCTGTGCAGTTCTGTTGTCGGTTTTGTAAGCCCTTGTAGCACCCGCTGTAAACAACCTTGTCCATAAGGCCCTTGTTTAAATATCAGCTTTACTTTATCTGTTGTTCCAGTCGTGGACTTGTGGTTGTGATTTCACCAATGTTTTTTTTGTGCGAGTTAGCTTCGGTTCCTGGGACTAACTCAGTGCACAGAGCCAAGACCTCCGGGAGGTCTTTGAGATCTCCTGGGAGGTCCTGGAGGACCTCCTCTCGGGGTGTTTTTGGACGACCTCCCAGACCTCCGGGTGGTCCTGTCGGACCTCCCGAAGAGGTCCTGGGAGATTTTCTTGGTACATCCCGAGGTGGTCTCAACAGAGGTGGTATCAGAGCTCTAGTCGACTGTAGAACGTGACCCTTAGTTAGCATGACCGTTTTACTCAGTTTCAAAAGTTATTCTCTAAATCAAACCAATTTGAAAACCGGATTAGTGGTTCTTTTCTTGTCTTAATCTGTTCTGATCTTACCATGTTCAATTCTTTTTCTCGTCTTACTCTACTCTTTTCTTTTCCCTTCCCTGGAACTTTGTTTTCTAAGTCTAACTTGATCTTCTTACCTCTGTAACTTCTATAGGGTTGTTTCTTTAAGATTAAGTGGTAGTGGTCCTTTTAGTTTTTGGTACCGTTTAGCGAGGTCAGTAGGACCTCTTGCTTGAGTTTTATTGCCTCTTTTTAGCCTGCTGGCTTTTGCTTTTGGGTTTAACCGTTTTACCTCGAATAGGTTGATCTATCTCTTTTTCTCCCTAGTTCTAACTCATCTTGGTGCTATTCCCATTATCTATTATGCTTTCTTTCTTGTCCTTTAACTGGAGAAGTTCTGTGCAGATGGTTCAAAATCGGCAATCAGCAAGTCAAGATGAGCCAGCAGAACAGTTGCCTCCACCACCACCTCCTCTAGTGCTTGTATCAGATCAAGGGTTGGGGCAGTTTATGGCAGCACAAGCACAGATGATGAGTTCAGTAATGCAAAACTTGAACCAGATGATGGCCCAGCAAAGCCAGACCACCACTGCCTTGCTGGCCATGATGAGTCATAGAAGCCAAGCCGCAGTTGTGCCACCTCCTCCACCTCCTGTTCACCCCCATTCGAGGTTGTCTAAGTTTATGAAGACGCGCCCGACCACATTTTCAAGTTCCCCTAAGCCTTTAGATGCAGAGGATTGGTTGAGATCAACAGAGAAGAAGCTTGAAATCTCCCGTTGAGAAGACCGTGAGAAGGTCTTATTTGCTTCACACCAATTGGGAGGTGCTGCCGCAGAACGGTGGGACACCTTTTGTGCCTCACATGTTGACTTCCAGAGGATCACATGGGCTGAAGTTTCAGCAGCTTTTCGCCACTCCCATGTCCCTGATGGGAATGTTGAGATGAAGAAGAATGAATTTCGGGACCTTAAGCAAGGAAATATGTCAGTGGGTGAGTACCTCACCAAGTTCAACTAGTTGTCCCATTATGCTAGGGAAGATGTTGCTACCGATGATGCCCGTCAAAAGCGCTTCAAGTCGTTGGCAATGACTACCCTGATTTTCAGCACATGGTGAATAAGGCTATGATTATTGAGGAATCCCGCAAAGAACTCTCCGAGTTGTACAAAAGAAAGATGCCACCCTCCAGTGCTACACAAGGACATCCTCAGCATGTCAGAACTTTTGTGCAGCACCGACGCCAAGGACCTCCTAGCACCTCCCGGACCTCTGCCAAGACCTCCCGTCCACCTACCCAAGGTCATCGCCGCCATGTCAGCAGCAGCAACCAGCCACCCACAACCTCCCCCGCAGCAAGAGTCACGTGTTTCAAGTGCCATCAAGTGGGGCACTTTGCTAATCAGTGCCCACAGAGGACAGAGCAAGTCGCGAGGACCTCCTCCTCAGGACCTCCCCTAGTGAGGAGCTCCCAGCAAGCTGCAGGACCTCCTCAGCCTAGGACCTCTCAACCTTATGGGAGAGGTCGTGTGAACCATGTTGCAGTAGAGGAAGTCTAGACCTCCCCGAATGTTGTACTAGGTATGTTCCTAGTAAACTCAGTGCCAGCTACCGTTTTGTTTGATTCTGGGGCTTCTCATTCGTTTATCTCTCGAAGTTTTACTGCCAAGCATCAGTTTGAAGTTGCAACTCTTAAAACTACCTTGTTGGTCCAATCCCCCGGGTTGGAGTTAAGTACGAATCAGGGTTGTCCACAAGTTGAGTTGGTCATAGAGGGAGTAGAATTTCTAGCCAACCTCATCCTCTTGGACACCAAGTCCCTAGAAGTGATCTTGGGAATGGATTGGCTTGCAAACCACCATGCCATGTTGGATTGTAGTAGCCGAGGCATTTCTTTGACTAGTCCCAATGGAGTCACAGTGAAGTTTGAGGCCTTCTGAAAGAGGTTTGATGAAGCTCTAGCTTGCAGTGCCCAAGTGGTTTCTTTGGAAGATGTTCTAGTGGTCCAAGATTTCTTAGATGTGTTCCCTAATGAGCTTCAAGTGATGCCACCTGTTAGAGATCTTGAGTTTGTCATTAACCTTGTCCCAGGGACCTCCCTCATTTCCAAAAGATCTTATAAGTTGCATGTTGATGATCAAGTAGAGCTGAAGCAGCAAATTGAAGACATGTTGAGCAAAGGTTTCATTAGACCTAGCTCCTCACATTGGAGAGCTCCAGTAATCTTTGTTGCTAAGAAGAATGGTACACAGAGAATGTGTGTAGATTATCGTGCTCTAAATAAGGTTACCATAAAAAATAAGTATCCCTTACCAAGGATTGATGATCTGTTTGACCAATTGAAAGGTGCTGGGATGTTCTCAAAGATAGATTTAAAGTCAGGGTACTATCAGCTCAAGATCCGAAAAGAAGACATCCCCAAGACAGCTTTTTCAACCAGATATGGGTTGTTTGAGTTCACTGTCATGTCTTTTGGGTTAACTAATGCCACTGCCTATTTTATGAACTTGATGAATAGGGTGTTCATGGAGTACCTTGATAAGTTTGTCATTGTCTTCATTGATGACGTCCTGGTGTATTCCAAAAGTGAAGAAGAGCATGCAAAGCACCTCACTTTAGTTCTAGAAAAGCTTAGAGCCCACCAACTCTTTGCTAAGTTCAGTAAGTGTGAGTTTTTGTTAAAAGAAGTGGTCTTCTTATGACATGTCTTCTTGTTCAAAAAAGGAGTTTCTGTCAACCCTAGTAAGGTCCAAGACGTGCTCAATTGGGAGTCTCCTAAATCAGTACCCCAAATTCGAAGCTTTCTTGGAATAGCAGGGTACTACAGAAGGTTTATTGAAGGCTTTTCTCAAATAGCAATACCTCTTACTCAACTGTTGAAGAAAGAAAAGAAGTTCTCTTGGACCTCTAATTGTGACCAAAGCTTTCGAGAGCTCAAGAGACGTTTGACCTCCGCCCTAGTCCTGGTTTTGCCCGACGTCAATTGAAGCCTCATGAAGAAAATTACCCTACTCATGACCTGGAGTTAGCTGTCGTAGTGTATGCTTTGAAGATTTGGCACCACTATCTCATTGAGAACCGTTGCAAGGTCTACACCGATCACAAGAGCTTAAAGTACATCTTTACACAAGCTGATTTGAACATGAGGCAAATAAGGTGGTGTCAGAACCCGGGATTACCATCCCAGATCCTCTGTGCATTTCTGAACTAGTCCCATGATCAGTCGCTAGTTCACCTGATGAAACAAATATGGTAACAAATTCATATCACAACTTTATTAATAATCAGCGAGTTTATTACAAAAGAGGCTACAGACCAACAATAAAGAACACAATGAAGGCGAAGAAGTAGTAGAGTCCGACAATGCCACGGTGCAATCGGTCGGGTAGCGGCCTAGTCGTCGAGATCCACACGGGTAGCAAAGTCCTTCTCCTCTGAAATTTATTTGCATAAAGCAAGTATGAGCACAACTCTGTGCTCGCAAGTTACACCCAGATCAAATGTGAATGACATGCATATATGGATGTAACAAAGGATGGCTTATAAGGTAATTTGCATAAGCGACATTTTCTTTAAATACTTGTACTAAGTTCCAAGCGGTATTTTATAACTAAAATTCTTAATTTTATAGTCGGATAACATTCACACATGAATGGTGAAGGATACCCTCTATCACATGGCTTCTGCCCAAGTCCCAATTGGATTGAAATCCAAACCATTTGATAAAGTATTTTGAAATCAAAACCAAAGTCTAACTTTGAGTAGTTACGCTAGCATGTCCATAGCAGCGGACACGGCTATTCGAATAGTTTTACACTCTGTAGAGGTTATGCTGACTTTACCACAGAGATAATCAACTTTCAATGTCAAATCGACACACTTCAGAAGGTGTGCGACTAAGTGATTATCACGAGGCCTTTACAATGTTACGTCTTAATGTATTTATGCGCTAAGGTTTCGCTACCATTGGACTAGCCATCCTCGGAAGCCCTCTTGCGCGGATGGGTCTCTTGTCGACCAACACCCATACCAACAACCTAGCACAAATGACACTAAGACATCACAAATTATTTAGCCAAGTCCAGCCACACGGACATGTGGTGATGCAGTGAGCGTAGCATCATGCGCTCGAAGCCGGTCCTTAATCGGCTTGGGCGACTTTCCATAAAACCCACAGGCCTTAACCTAACAGTTAAGCGGTGCATAAACTGCGCCCGCCAATCATCCATTTCGCCCAAGTCCAAACCCATTTTATTTTACTTTTCAAGTCATTTGTAAAACTCCCATGACACACAATGCCAAGGGTACAATTTAAACAATAATTGATTGTTGGTGAAATTCCCCAAATGAAACAAGTTTGGTCTATCTGCATGGCTAAGCAATATGTTTAAATGATCCTAGTTCATACTATCGTATCAACGAGGTTTTATCTAGGGTGTCAATGTGTTTGATTCAATATCAACATGGGTCATACAAAGGATTTAGGTATAACTATGAATTGAAAATCGAATTTATATTCAGAATATAAATAAGCATGCGATAATAATTTAAAAGCAGAATATAAATAATTTAAAATAATGGGATCAATATGATCAAGGGTATAACTTGCCTTGCTTGATTACTCGTTGTTCTTAAGCGGCGTCGAAATCCGGTCGTCAAAGTCGTAAAATCTATCTGAAACGAGCTAAATTCAAATAACACTCAAATAAAATCCAAATAAAATCCAAGATAAATCTTTGGGAGGAAGGTATCAACTTTATATGAATTTAGGAAGTTGAATCGACGGAATCGAGTTCGTATGAAGGAGAGCGAACACGGAAGGTTGATTATCACGAAAAGATGAAATTCCGAATTTGAATTTAAGGAATTATTTTTGAAGGAAATCGCTTTATTGTGTTAGCATGATGTCGCAGGTGGGAAAATGAATTTTCGGTCGAATTTATTTTGTAAAGAAAAATGGTTAGAGTCGATGACATGTGGGCCCGGTCCATGAAAATGGGGTTTGGTCGCGGTGGGACCGCCCAGAGAATAGTCTGCCACGCATGGCACATGCGCCATAAGCCACGCGTGGGCAGGGGCGGTGAGGTGGCAGTGACATAGCGATTCTGGTATGCGAAATTCAAAATTTTGTTTGAATAGAAAGGTAGATAATATTGAAAGGAACATGTAGGTAAAGGGTTCGAGTAATTACCCAACGGATGAAGAGATCGGGCTCGACGAAGTTCTCATCGGACTTTGGGAAGAAGATGTGGCGGTGATGAACAATTAAGTAAATCAAAATTCCACTTGAATAGAAATGTGGCGAATCTCAATAGGAACTCACCGGTCAAATTTGGTGCACAACGGAGCAACGGATGTCGCCGGAGTTGGAGAAGAAGACCGTCGGTACTTTTGTGGCCACGGTGAACCAACATGATAATCAAAATTCGGCTTGAATAGAAATGTAGAGAATCTCGAGAGGAACTCACCGGTAAAATTTGGCGAACAACGGAGCTACGGATGAGGAGATCGGGCTCGCCGGAGTTGTCGCCGGAGTTGGAGAAGAAGGGCTAGCAGAGGGGTCTCCGGGAGGATTTTGGCAAATCTGAGCGAGAGGGATGTGAGGAATGGGGTGGAGAAGCTACGGTTCAATTTATAGGGGCAAAGGAGTAACGGTTTGGCGGGAATTGCTCGCCGGAGTTATGGCCGGAAATTACGCCTTCGCCGGAGTTACTGTAGCAGACAGAATATTCCAAGGAATATTCCTTTTGAAAATTCGGAAAGACACCAATTAATTCCGGAAAAAATAGCAAATTAATTCCGAAAAATCCTAAATAAATTACAGATATTAAATACAACATTCTGAATTCAAATAAAATATTATTATTAATAATAATAATTTTATTATTACACAGTAATTATTTTTATATTGCTAAAAATTGATTTTAAACTTGAAAAATAGTAATATAGGTCTAAAAATTCAATGAATTTTCAGAGTAGTTAAATAGGGTATTTTGAGCTTAAATAAAATATTTTCAACACAAATTTGGTTTTATTTGCAGACAGTAATTCATTTTTAATTGCTAGATATTAGAAAAATCAAAAAGGACTTTTAGAATATAGCAAATAAAATCCAAAAATTCTAGAAAAATTCACAGAAATTCCTAGAGTTATTTTGGACTTAAATAAAATAGTTCCAACTTATAATTGGTAATATTTTTTGCAAATAAATTATTTTGGCTTTAAAATATTTAGGAAAAGGCTTTTAAATTGCAGAAAATTATAGAAATTACATGAAATTTTATTTTTCACTTTAAATCCAATAAAATCTCATAAAACTCAATAAATTTTATTTTTGACTTTTAGAATCTTATAGATTTAAGAAAACCAAAAAAAAAACATTAATGAAACTCGAAAAATCCAATAAAAGAATAACTTTATTAATTTTTATTTTGGTAACAGAACTTTGGGATGTTACAGGTGGTTAGAACTAATCAAAGACTACAATGTGAGAATTCACTACCACCCCGGCAAGACCAACGTAGTTGCAAATGCTCTAAGGAGGAAGGTTTATAGTAGCACCTTGATGGTAAAAGAAAGCCAACTAATGTTGCATGAAGAATTCCAAAAGCTCAGGCTTGAAATAGTTGAAGAAGGGTTTTTAGCAGCTCTGGAAGTGCAGCCCACCTTACAAAGTCAGATTAGAGCAGCTCGGGTTGATGATGTTGACATTCAAGAGATCAAGAACAATATGAGAAAAGGGAGGTCTTTAAGGCTTTCGAAGATGAACAGGGGACTATCTGGTTCGACAAAAGGTTGTGTGTACCAAACAACACAGAGATCAAGAAGGTGCCCCTCAAAGAAACTCATGAGGCATTATATTACATTCATCTTGGAGCTACAAAGATGTATCAGGACATCAAGGAGATGTATTGGTGGCCTAGTATGAAGCACGAAATTGCAAAGTATGTGGCCAAATGTGATATTTTTCAAAAGGTTAAGACTATGCACCAAAGACCTAGAGGTCTTCTGGTGCCTTTGCCCATACCCGAATGGAAATGGGAAGAGATCGGGATGGACTTCATTACTGGATTATCTAGGACCCAAGCTGGTTTTGACTCCATTTGGGTGGTCGTGCATCGTTTGACAAAAGTAGCTCATTTCATTCCCGTCAAGACCACCTATTTTGGAGACAAGTTAGCAGAGCTCTATATGGCAAGGATTGTATGTCTACATGGGGTGCCTAAAAAGATTGTGTCGGACAGAGGATCTCAGTTCACCTCCAAATTTTGGCAAAAGTTGCACGAGGTCTTGGGCACAGATCTCAATTTCTGCACAGCTTATCACCCACAGACCGATGGCCAAACCGAAAGAGTTAACCAAGTCCTTGAGGACATGCTGAGAGCTTATGCTGTGGAAAAACAAGCTAGTTGGCATCGAATGCTACCCTATGTTGAGTTCTCCTACAATAACAGCTACCAAGCAAATCTTCAGATGTCTCCTTTTGAGGCTCTCTATGGGAGAAAGTGTAGAACACCCTTGTACTAGGCAGAATCTGGTGAAGGACAAGTTCTTAGACCGGACCTCTTAAAAGAAGCTGAAGGCCAAGTAAAATCAATCAGGGAGAAGTTGAAAATTGCTCAAACCAGATAGAAAAACTATGCAGACAATAGGCGTCGAGATCTGGCCTTTGCTCCCGGAGATCAAGTGTACTTCAAAGTATCACCTCTCAAAGGAATGCACCGTATCAGGGTCAGTGGAAAGCTCACACCAAGATTTATTGGACCTTTTCCAATTCTTGCCCGAAGAGGAGAAGTCGCCTACAAGATAGACCTTCCTCCTTAGCTGGCTGGAATGCACAATGTCTTCCATGTGTCACAATTGAAGAAGTGCTTACAGGTGCCAGAAGAGCAGACGTCCTTAGAAGCCGTAGACATCCAAGAAGACCTCACCTACAATGAGCAACCTATCAAAATCTTGGACGTATCTGAACGAGTCACAAGGACCAAGACCATCCGTCTTTGCAAAGTGCAATGGAGCAATCACACAGAGGCAGAAGTGTTGGTGATATGCCCTAGAGGCAATTATAGAGATGATTGTATCACGTCTATGTTTATGAGTTATTGAATAAATGTTATTCTGTTCCTTGAATGAATTGAATTGTTAGTTCTGAAGATCAACGAGTATGGGACTTGTTGGTGAAACTCTTTAACTTATATGATGTCGTTATAAAAGCATCCCTGGTCGAATGTCACTGGTCGGAACACCAGTGACTCTACGACCAACACATGTATTGATTGATGACTATGTTTCACCGGTCATAGATATAGGGATATCGAATCAATAATGTGAACACATGTTAGAGAACATAGGGTTGGATTGACCCACCTTGAGACACTATTGAGATTGTTATGATTCTATGTGTTATTAGTTGGTCTCAAGCAATGATGATGTATAATCCTTAGACCTGAGATCGGCATGGTTCCCTACATGTGTAATAGCACTCTTAGGGGTTACCAAACACTACTCGTAACTGGATAGTTATAAAGGTAGCTTTCGGGTATGCTATGAAACATGCGGAGGGATGTGACTGGTCAGATATGGGATTTGCCCCTCCTTACATAACAGGAGAGATGTCTTTGGGCCCCTCGAAGTGGTCGGATAAAGAAAGTGCATGGCCATGCTACTAGTGGTCGAAGTGTTCGACCACATAAGGTTATCCGACAACTTGATCGAGAAAGTATTGAACTGTCCATGGATGACATAATATCTCACCTGGAGTTCAAACAGATATCATGAGGCAAAGGGAGAATACTAGAGTAGGTCGCTTAGTTCGATCAGTTACAGACTGGTCGTATGGAGATACGAGCTAGTCGTAGACTGGTCGAACGAAATCACAGAGTGGTCGAAACCTGGTCGTAAGGAGTTACGAACTGGTCGTGATCGAGTACGAGGTGGTGATATAGAGATAGGACCTGGTCGTAAGTGATGAGTACCTAGTCATAGATCATATTGCATTAAGGTTCGTCCGATATAATTTGTGTATATTCGGGAATCGTTATGTCCTGTAAGGTACCGCTACGACTCGTGGTCGGAAAAGGTTTCCAAGTCACAACCGATTACACATAAACCTAACGGGTCACACACTTAACGGGTTGGAACAAATCAATACGAATACGATTCATCAAACGTGTTCGGATAGGATCTGTCACGGGGCACTATATAAGGAGATGCTTGAGGCTATTATGGGGGAGAGGTGAGGTGACACACGTGAGTTGTTCCACCGAAACCCTAGCCGCCATCTTCCTTAGAGCTCTGCTGTGCGACTTGGTGCTAGCACACCAGCGTACGGTTGTTCCTTCTCTGGACGTGTGGATATCGTAGAGGCACTACTGCGGTTGCTGTTGCACTGAGGACGATCCGCGATCTTACTCTACTCTTTTCTTTTCCCTTCTCTGGAACTTTGTTTTCTAAGTTTAACTTGATCTTCTTACCCCTGTAACTTCTATAGGGCTGCTTCTTTAAGATTAAGTGGTAGTGGTCCTTTTAGTTTTTGGTACCGTTTAGTAGGGTCAGTAGGACCTCTTGCTTGAGTTTTATTGCCTCTTTTTAGCCTGCTGGCTTTTGCTTTTGGGTTTAACCGTTTTACCCCAAATAGGTTGATCTATCTCTTTTTTTTTGAAAACAGGAGGGAAAATCCCTACTGTATATATATTAACAAACTAAAAGGAGGAAAAATTACAAAGAGAGAGAGGAAGGAATATACACCACTAAAAAAAACCTTAACCAAAATCTCTCAACCAACTATTAAAAGCATTCTGTAGAGATGGCTTGACCCGCTGGATAACCATGGTAAACGCCTCTCTAAACTCCCTTCTCCAAGCAACCAAAGACACCGCCCCGTTCTGAAAAATGACGTTATTCCTAATACTCCAAATCGACCAACAAGTCAAGATGACTAATTCCCGAAAACAACACTGGCTTGAAGAAGTCTTTCCATCCTGAATCATCTCCACAACTGGAAGCGACAAATCCCAGGAGATCCCAATAAAACGCCAGCACCATTGACTGAAGGTACACTCAAAGAAAAGATGTTTTAAGGATTCCATGTGATGCTCAGAACAAAGAACACAAACATAGCTATCAAGAAGAAGTCCCTTGCGCAAAAGAAGAGCTCGTGAATTTAACCGATCTTTTAGAAACAGCCAGAAAAAGAACTTGTGCTTACTCATGCAATAGGACTTCCACAACCACCCAAAAGGAGGAGGCACATCAACTTGACCCAGTAGCTGAATATAGGCCAGATGAGGGGAGAAAACAGACCAACCCCAAATAAAAGAGCACTCATTTGGACAATCTGGAAGAGGCAAGAAGGAGGACATGTTTTCACTTAGATCCTGAAACTCCAAAGACGCTGTCGGTGAGAGAGGAAGATGGAAATGCGAGAGCCAGTTTGATCTTTCCAAAAAATGAGCTATCGAGATGTCTTGCTGTTTCGCAAAAGAGAAAAGGTGTATCCACTTCAAAATAGGGAATCCAAAATTCCACAAATCCTTCCAAAATCTGCATGAATGGCCCTCAAAAACCGAACAACATGAGAACCCTTTGAACTCTTCTAACATAGCAACCAAATCCTTCCACCAAAAAGAACCACACTTCTTGTTGTCCTTGAAAGCTGACTGGGACTGGTATAAAGCCTTCCAGGTTAGATGGACCCAGGGCAGATCAACCTTATTGAGGAATTTATGCAAGTGTTTCATAAGCATGGCTTTATTCTGCAACCTTAAATTAATAACTCCCAGCCCACCCTGTTGCTTAGGCCGACAGACATTCTTCCAAGCCACTAGATACCCACCTTTTTTGTTAATATCCGAACCATGCCACAATGCATGCATACGAAATCGATTAATATGCTTAATCACCTTAGCGGAAGCTTTAGAGAAGCCATGTGATAAATAGCTTGCGAAGAGAAAACAGAATTCACCAACACCAACCGTCCCCTATACGAAAGGAAAGTAGATAAACCTGAAAGCCGACGACTGATTCTATCCAGCAAAGGCATAAAGTGTTCAAATTTGGGTTTGGAATGACCCAACGGCAAGCCTAAGTAAGTAAAAGGTAGCGCCCCAATCTGACATCCAAACGTATGTGCTAAGTGCACCATTCGAGACTCCTCAACATTGAGAGGAATTAACGAGGATTTGTGAAAGTTAACTTGTAAGCCAGTTGAGTCAGCAAAGGACCTGAGGAGCCCGTTGAGACAAAAAAGCTGAGACGTCTCTGCTGGCAAAAAGAGGAGAGTATCATCGGCATATTGCACAATAGGAAAGTCCTGCTCCAACTGTGCATCCAAAGGAGGCGACAACAATCCCTTCGAAGCGGCTTCATTGATGATCGACTGTAATAAATCAGCAGCCAACACAAATAGCAGAGGGGAAAGCGGGTCCCCCTGACGCACCCCACGGAGACAATGGAAAACCTTTCCCTGTACCCCATTTAAAAGAACTACAGAAGTTCCCGAACACAGGATTTGTCTAATCCAAGCTAGCCACTTCTCACTAAAGCCCTTATACTTGAACATGGCCAGAATTACATGGTGCTCCACTTTATCAAAAGCCTTCTCAAAATCCAACTTAACAATAACAATCTCTCTCTTAGAAAGATGACAGAGATGGAGATACTGAAAGACCCAAGCAATACAATCCTGAATAGTTCTCCTCTTAATAAAGCCATATGGGTTCTTATGAATAATCTGCAGAATAATCGACTAAAGCCTATTTGCTACCAGCTTAGTAAGAAGCTTCAACGAACTGTTTAGGAGCGAAATTGGCCGAAAGTCATTCACAGTTTCAGGATTGGTCTTTTTAGGAATCAAAGTAATGTAAGAAGAGTTGATACTTTGAATATCCAATCTATTCTCACAAAAGTCCTGACACAGCCTATAGAAGTCATTAGCAATAATGGGCCAACATTTTTTCATAAAAAAACCATTGAAACCATCTGGACCTGGAGCATGATCCGAGGCTAAACTTTTAACTACCAGATCAATTTCCTCGAAGGAGAACTTGCTATCTAGATTAACCAATATGGCTGGATCCACAGGAGAACTTGAGGAAACTAAGTGAGTAAGGCTCAAAAGGGTGCGGGTTGTGCTATGCAGCTGCCAAAAGTCACAAACGCATCACCAATTGGACACACCGCAATCTCAGAGACCCTGACTCGAAAAGAATGAACCAGGTAGTGATGAATGGCATCGGCCACTTGACCAAAATCACACGGCGCTACCGTCGGAACTAGAATAGCAATGCCAACATCCTCATTGGAGCGAGACCGAGTCGTACCTAGATGAGACCGCAATCACTTCGACCTCCTGTCAGGAAAGAGTGCATTCCCAACCAAAAATCCACGAGGAAGGAGAACCTCAGGATCGACGGCAAAGTTCGCCATGGCCCGAAAGGGAGATCCAGAACACGAGGCTTTGCCCGAGGGAGAAGATGGAGGAGTGTAACAGCCCTAACTTAGGGTTTGTATTTCAAATGTAAAATTTTGAGGAGAAATAAAAACTTTTGTTGTCTCTTCAAATCATTTGAAAGTTTCTAAAGTTTTCCCTAGCAATTTCCAATTTTTAGAATTTAATTCTTGTGAATGGAGATTGTTGTCAGCTAATTCTTAGCCTTCAAACTTTGATCATCCTCTGAAATTATTTTTCCTACCATCTTGATCATCCTATCTACCTCCCTGAATTATTTCACAATTTTTAGATTTTGTTTGCTATTTCAAATGGCCAAGTCAACTCTGTTTGAAATCTGGTCAAACTCCCTGTACAGCAGCTTGTGAATTTTCTCTAGAACAATGAAGTGCATAAAAAGTTCTGGAAAAATTATACAAGGTTGTCCTCTGTCCTTATAGCTACCATAAAAATTTCGAAATTTTTGGAGCTCAAGAGCTACCTCTAAAAATTCCCCAAACCTTCTCTGTCTTTTAAATCAAATTCTAAAATCTTTGTTCCTCGGGCGAACCTTCGGGCTCGAGTCCGACCCGCACCACTTGACTCGGTCGCACCGCCTAGCTGCACCGCCGCGAGTCCAATCGATCGTAACCGTCAGATGAAGATCGAGCGATCCACGTCGTGTATGCAACGACTGTCAGAATGCATACACCAATCCCACCCGTCCGTTTTAGATCCAGCGGTCGGTGTGTTCTTGATCAAATCAAACCACCGGTTCGCGCCGCTTCGTTTATCGCTGACATGTGGGTCCCACTGCCGACATCAACCTCGTCTTCTCGCACCTCACCGGGCTCGCGGCGTGCGTGCATGTTTGCCACGTACCTGCGTCGCGCCACCTTTATGCCCTCGTGTCCTACCGGGAGGCATCGCCGTGACTTCATAAAAGCCACGAGCTCATCCACTTCTTCTCCTTTGCGTTCTCGTGTTATCTCCGCCCGATTTCTTGTTTGGTGGAAGGAAACGAAGTAGCAACGCGGCGTTGGAGAAGCCCTTGAGCCCGCACCTCACCATCGTGAACCACGCTCGGTGTCGCATCCATTTTCCCATCCGAGCTCGTGGCATCCGGTGAATCGTCCGAGCCACTTCTTCGTCCCCAACTCCGTTGGTCTCGGCTCTGCAAGCTTGCTAGTGCTCGTGAGTTTCGGCCGACACTTGGTCCCGGATCGCATTGATGCGAAGTTAATGATGGCTTCATTTTTGTCTTTGGTGCATCGTTGAGGCTGCGCGACCCTTTCTTCTCCAATCACGGTGTTCGCGCCGCGGCAATTCCGCGCCTCGGACCTTCTTCTTCGACGTTATCTTGTGCTTATTGCTCACGAGTCGGCGATTCGTGGCGCACCTTCCGAAGCTTCTCGAAGTGCGTAGCATCTTCTGCGAGCGTAGCTTCTTCTCCGCCTCGCCGTCGTGAGCCCATCTCCGGCGACCATTGGGCTCGCGTCACGTCCAGGGTTCGTGAGGTCTTTGCGAACCTTAAGGTACCACTCACTCGTCTTGAAACTCACTGGTTTGCGGATCACTGGCGCAGCGCCACCCGTCCCGTGCGTGCGAAGCGAGCCGCGAAGCTTAGTTATCGCTAAACTCAGTTACGTTAGGTCAGCGACTTGTGGGCCCTCTCGTATTAAGTCATTTTTAGGATTCAAATCTAATCGTTTTAATTCTCGAGTCTCGTTATGTGGGCCCAGAATGTCGATTAGGGATTGTGTAGTTTTGTTAATCGTTTTCTCTTTCATGAAGCGTATTTTCTTTGGGCATATGTGTTAGGATTACGTTACGTTGGCGAAGGCGTATTCTTTGAATCGCCTTGACGTCACCTATGCGAGCGATCGCTCACAGTCGACATTTTTAGCGGGCCCGCTCTGTCGATGGTGGGGCTAGCCGTGCGTCGGTAGAAGAAGTATTAAGTGCTTTAGTATTTACGAAATGCGTTTACATTGCCTTCGTTAAATCAATTAAACTTGTAAAATGCATAACTAATTCAATTTTATCCAAATTGCATAAAACCATCTTTGTTAATTTTCATTTTAAATGTTCTATTTATTAAAATTAGTTTCAACCTCGTCTCATATCGAAAATCTGTTAAATGATTAATTGATGCTTTATGCATTTTCCAAAATTTGAAAATTCATATCTTTCTCAATAATTGTCCAAATCCAGCGAATCCAATTCTGTAAAATTTCATTTTTAATATACTAATTCTTAGGATAGGTTTTAGATACTATGTTTGTTCATGAAAATTTGTTGGATAATTAACTAGTGTTTTGATGTGTTTTTAGCTTAGAAAATTCATGGAACATTATTAATAACTTAAAATGAATTGTTCTCTGTTTCTAAAATTTTGTTATATCTTGCTTAGGTTGCTGTATGAGTTTTGGCTTGTTTTGGTGATTGTTGTATGTTTGAGTTTTGTCGGTGTTATTCGTTCTTATTTCTTTGTTATGTTCGATCGTTAGGCTTCGATATTTGCGGCAACCACGAGGACGATCCTCACACCATATCGAGCAACGACAACGAACAAGCGGTTTGATCATATTTATCCCGGTATTTTAAAGTCTAATATTTTGTTTCAATTGTATGTATGCATCGCTTAATTTGTGTTAAATTGATTAGTTAAATCAGTGTGTGCATATCCTGTAGACAAAATATTGATCTCTACTACGAGCCTAGGTTATTTCTTTGTGATTAGAGATCATTGGATGATTTCTTGTCACTTAGTAGATCGATTTCACCGCTTAGACATGCTTAGTATCGGTAGAATCGGGCGATTATCGACTTTAGTCAGTAACCTTGATCACACAAAATTTACTACAACTTTATGTTTCAAGATTCTGCTATGTTTAATTGCAAAACTAAAAATGAAAACAAAAATGATTTGGGCGGGCACAATGGTAAGATTGGTGTGATCTTTTGGGTGTGATTGGAAAGGTGCCCGGTCAATTAAGGACCGAACATCTTGTGAGTGAATTTTTATCCGAGCATTTAGCGTGCTAACCACACTAGAGTATATGGGACCTCTCTTGACCTAGTACTTTGGCGTGTATTGGCTCGGGTCGCGGGAGGTCGCGGGAGGGATGGAGGTGGGAGCATGGTAGTTGTCCAAAAGCTTTATCACGAGTGGGTAGTTGTCTTTTAGGCTTTACCATGTAAGCGTATGGTGTTTCTACCCATCGACGACTCGAGTTGATACACAATATTGGAAAGCAGTCTCGTAGGACTTAGTGTGTAGGCATACCTTCGGAAGTGTGCTTTGGCTTAAAGCGATGCGAGGTGTGGGTGCTGATGGTACACCCTGCGGGTTAAAACTATTCGAATAGCCTCGTCCTAGGTGATGGACACGCTTGGGTAAGCTTTTCAAGAGTTAGACTACAACATTTAAATTAAAACTTGATGGGTGATACGAATGCTGGATTCGTGCTATTGTTAATGGTGACTATTGGGATAGTCACTTCTAGGTTGTTTATCTTTCGCTTTTGTTATTACTATCCTTCTGTTATTTCAATCTTAAAAATGAATTGCAAACTTGCCTTTAAAATCAGATTACATTATTGCAAATAAAGTTGGCTTTATGCAAATGAAACATATGACCTCCACCAAACAAGCTTGCATGTAGCATATGAGCAGTGCGCTAGTTCACACGTCGGTCTTGCGGGTACAAAGACAATCTTTGTACTCGGTGCTTTGTAATGTTTTTGTTGCGGAGGAAGAAGGTGAGCCTCGGGGCCTCACTACGTGAGTGTCTTTGTCGCCGTGGGTGACGACTAGTCTTGGCGGTCGGTCGGATGCCTTGTGGGTTGAAGGCACACCGATTGGCTTTGTTTATAGCCATCTTATGGCACTTTTGCTTCATTTATCGTTCTTGTCTATTTGTGTATCTTTTGGGCAGGTCGGCTGTGTATGCATAATATTGTTACTATTTGTTTATCTTCCGTTTGTAGTGTAATGTTTGGACTCTATGTTTTGAATGGAGTTGATGTCTAATTTTGTAGCGAGTGCGTATCTTGCTTTAGGAAGTATACATATCTCGAGATCGATTTATTTGATTTGTGATGCTAGGACCGGTGGTTGGTTAAGCATTACAAGCCAAATAAACTGGGTCCTCTAAAGTTGGTATCGAGCCATTACGACCGTAATAACCCAAGCATAGTCGTCCTTAGGATATTTTGAAAGTCTTATTTTCAAATCATAAAAGGTTTATGAAAACCTAGGCGATTCTCGATTTTATTCCTTACCTATCTTAGCTTTCTACTATCATCTTACTCTAATTTAAGTTTTGAAACTTGGTTTCTCTCTTTCCTATCAAAAGATAGTTAATACCGTAGAATCGGTCTTTGGGAGAACCATAGGGAATTAGTTTAATTAAAAATTTTGTGGGGACATAAGGGTAAGATATGTATGAGTTTGCTAAGTGTCGATCTTTGTCGATTGGTTTTGTAACTTAAAGTCTTGTGCTTGTTTTGTCTTTGTTAGTAAGTTAATTGCGGTGGGTATTGACTTCGTGTTTTCCGGCTATTGTTAACTTGTCTTAGTGAGCGGGATGGCGGAGAACGCAGCGTGGCGATCGGCAGTGGTCATGATGAGGAGCTTCCCCTCCTCCGACCATGGTGAGGTTCGCTCAGTTGAGCGAAACCGCATGGACGAGACAGCGCATCTTGGAGGTTATTGCTAGGAATACCTCCACTCCTGCCGATGGTGGCGGCCACGGACTCGCGGAGGACTTGCGAGTTCCTCCGTGCGCGACCACCGACTTTCTCCGCTCGAGGACCCTCGATGCGGATGATTGGTCGCGCATGGTTGAGCGGAAGCTCAACATAGCTCGATGCCGAGCACGAGATAAGGCACTCTTCGCGTCCCACGGCGAGGGCGGCACTCTCATGGTGGGAGAACTATCTCGCCATGCGGCCGCGCGCCATGTGGTCGGCGTGGGAGGAGTTCCGATCGACTTTTACGTCGGGCCCATATCCCGGATGGCCCGATGAAGTGAAGAAAAGGAGTTTCGCGCTCAAACATGGGCGCAAGTGCGTGACAGAGTACTGCACGAGTTCAATCATCGGCTCGTTATGCTCCGGAGGTGGCCTCGGATGAGGCTAGCGGGAGAAGTTTATGGATGGCTTGTCAGGAGGCTGCGGACAAGCTATCCATTGTGGACTTCTCGACTTTCGAGCCTTGGTAGATAAGGCCATCGTTGCGAGCATAAGGCAAAGCGGCTGGCGAGTCCATAGCGCAAATGGGAGGCACATCGTCTACTCACTCCGCCTCGTTAGTCCTCGGTGGGCGGCACCGATGGCCCGTTCTTTTGCTCCACCGGCGCCGAGACCATCTGCACCAGCTCCTCGCCCACCGCGGGCGTGTTTGACCACGTGCGCTGCGATCCAGCAGAGAGCGGTCTCGCAATCCGGCGGCGAGGTGATTTGTTTTATTTGCCACAACAAGGGCCATTATGCGAATGCACGCCTCAGTGTTACTGCAGCCCCTGCGTCCTAATGGAGGACGCGGGCGGCGAAGCGATCACCGCGACGACTGAAGATTATTGAAGACCGAGTGCGGCGTGTCGAGTGAACCACCTTTGGTGAGGAGGCTCGGGGCGCGGATGTCGTGATTGGTACACTTCTTGTCAATTCTCGTCTGTTGCGGTATTATTTGATTACGGAGCATCGCATTCTTTTATTTCAAGATCATTTGCTGCTGTTAGTGGTCTTGCGGTGTTCCTTTGGGAGTTCCGTTGCTCATCCGCTCTCGGGATCGGAAATGAGAGCCGAGCTTGATGTCGGGATGTTCCTATCATAGTTGAAGGAGGGATTTTTAGCAAATCTTATTACCCTTCGATTCGTAGTGCGGATGTGATTCTTGGCATGGATTGGTTGTCCCAACACTTGGGGCATATCGATTGTGCCGGGAAGATTGTCTATCTCACGACCCTTGGTGGCGGCGGTCGGGTTTCGCCACGGCCAGGGGCCCGTGTCATGTGCATTAGAAGCAAAGCCACCTTGCAAATTCGGATGTCCCCATAGTATCGACTTTGTGGATGTCTTTCACGAAGACTTGCTCCTGATGCCTCGGTTCGAGACACAGGTTTGTCATCGAGTTCTTTGCCCGTCTTGCCTCGATTTCGAAGCGCCGTATCGGATGCCTCCCAATGAGCTAGAAGAATTGAAGAAGCGGCTTGGTGAGCTCCAAGCAAAGGGTTTCATCCGTCCCAGTTCATCTCCTTGGGGTTGTCCGGTGATCTTTGTGAAGAAGAAGGACAAGACTTTGCGTATGTGTTGATTACCGTCCTCTCAATGAAGTGACGGTGAAGAACAAATATCCTCTCGCCCGCATTGATGATCTTTTGACCGGTTATGCGAGCTCGGGTGTTCTCAAGATTGATCGAGATCGGGCTATCATCAAGTCCGGATCGTGTGAGGATATTCGAAGACGGCTTTCACTACTCGTTATGGCACATGCAGTACACCGTCATGTCTTTGGATTAACCAATGCTCGGCTTTGTTCATGAACTTGATGAATTCGATATTCATGGAGTTTTTGGACAAATTTGTGGTGGTCTTCATTGATGATATTCTTATTTATTCCAAGATCAAGTAGAGCATCTTTGAGCATCGAAGATTGTTTTGGGCAAGTTATGGAGCATCACCGTATCTGAAGTTCAACAAATGTGAGTTACAGTTGAAGGAAGTAGCATTTTGGGCCATGTTCTTTCAAATGGAGGCATAGTGTGGATCCCAAAGAAAGTCGGCGATGTTCTATCTTGGGCCGGCCAAGTCGATCCAACGATGTGCGGAGTTTTCTTGGTTTAGCGGCTACTATCGCGCTTTATCGAGAACTTCTCCAAGATCGCAGCCGATGGTGAATTGCTTAAGAAGGACAAGAAGTTTGTATGGTCCCTCGCTTGTGATGAGAGCTTTCGGGAGCTCAAACAAATATTGACTTCACTCCAGTCCTTACTCTTCCCGATATCCACAAGAGCTTCGATATTTATTGCGATGCCTCTCGTCGGGGACTCGGATGTGTTCTTATGCAGGAAGGCAAGGCAGTTGCCTATGCATCCAGGCAATTGAGGCCTCATGAGCTCAACTATCCCACCCATGATTTAGAGTTGGGCTGCGTGGTGCATGCACTCAAGATTTGGCGGCATTATCGATCGTGAATCGCTGTGAGGTGTATTCCGATCACAAGAGCTTGAAATACTGTTCACCCAGCCGGATCTGAACCTCGAGCGAGAGAGATGGCTAGAATTGATCAAAGATTATGACATGGGTATTCGGTATCACCACTGCAAGGCCAATGTGGTTGCCGATGCACTTAGCCGAAAGGTGTATTGCAGTACTCTGATGATCCAAGAGCAGCAACCTGCACTGCTGGCAGAGTTTCAGCGTCTCAACTTGGGTTTGGTTGAACATGGTTCCCTTGTCGCCTTGGTTGTGCAACCAACCTTGGTGGATCGATCAAGCGCAAAGACAAAGAATCGATGATGGTGGGGTAAAATCAAGCGAGAATATCAGGATGGATCGACCAAGTGTTTCACGAAGATGAGTGCGGTGTTGTGTGGTTTGGGCGTCTTGTGGTCCCAAAGGTCCCGAGTTGCGGGATTTGATTCTTGAGGCCCACGGTTCGCCTTTGTCCATCCATCCGGGGCCACTAAAATGTACCAAGATCTGCGTCGGAGATTACGGTGGACTCGCATGAAACGCGAGATTGCGTGTTCGTGGCGGATGTGACATATGTTGTCGCGTCAAGGCCGAGCATCGGCGTCAGCGAGTCTCCTCCATCCCTTGCCTATACCAGAGTGGAAGTGGGATTACGTGAGGCATGGATTTCATCACCGTCCGCCGTGCTTCTTGTGGAAGGATGCTATGCGGGTTGTTATCGATCGATTGGCAAGGTAGCGCACTTCCCGCGATGCCACCACTCTCGATGTCGATCGATTGGCGATCTCTATATCTCCGCATTGTGAGCTTGCATGGTGTGCCACGAACGATTGTGTCGATCGTGGCTCTCTTTTCACTTCTCGGCTATGGCACGATTCTGAGAAGCCATGGGGACCGTCTTTCTTTCAAATTTCGACCTATCATCCTCGGTGATGGTCGACGGAGCGGTCAACCAAGTTCTTGAAGATATGCTCCGTGCTTGTGTTCTTTCCTATGGGAAGAATTGGGAGAAGTGTCTACCGCTTGCCGAGTTCTCCTACAACAACGACTTCGGACTAGTCTCGGTATGGCACCGTTTGAGGCTTTGTATGGGAGGCGCCGCAGAACCCCATTGAACCGGTCGAGGCGGGAGAGATGTTCTTTGGCTCGATTCCATCAATGAGGCCGAAAGTCAAGTGCGATTGATTCGTGAGCACTTGCGCGTGGCTCGATCGAGCGAGAAGAGCTATGCGGTCGGCGTCGCCGTGAGTTGAGTTTCGGCCCAATGACTTTGTGTATCTCAAAGTCTCACCTCACGAAGGGCATCGTCGTTTGGTGTCAAGGGCAATCGCTCCTCGATATGTCGGGCCATATCGCATCATCAAGAAAGTGGGAGCCGTTGCATACAAGTTGGAGTTGCAGGCTACACTCGAAGGGTGCATGATGTTTTCCATGTGTCACAATTGAAGAAGTGCCTCCGTATTCGATTGAGGAAACACCATTGGAAAATATCGATGTGCGGAAGATCTGTCTTATCGTGGCGTCCGTTCGTATCCTCGAAGAAGGCGAGCGAGCGAGGAACCGTGTGATCAAGTTCCTCAAAGTTCGATGGTCGAACCACTCCGAGGATGAAGCCACTTGGGAGCGGGAAGATCGTCTCGAGCAGATTACCCATCCTTCTTCTCCCAGGTGATCGAGAATCTCGGGCGAGATTCTGTAAGGGAGATTTGTAATGACCCTAACTTAGGGTTTGTATTTCAAATGTAAAATTTTGAGGAGAAATAAAAACTTTTGTTGTCTCTTCAAATCATTTGAAAGTTTCTAAAGTTTTCCTAGCAATTTCCAATTTTAGAATTTAATTCTTGTGAATGGAGATTGTTGTCACTAATTCTTAGCCTTCAAACTTTGATCATCCTCTGAAATTATTTTTCCTACCATCTTGATCATCCTATCTACCTCCCTGAATTATTTCACAATTTTTAGATTTTGTTTGCTATTTCAAATGGCCAAGTCAACTCTGTTTGAAATCTGGTCAAACTCCCTGTACAGCAGCTTGTGAATTTTCTCTAGAACAATGAAGTGCATAAAAAGTTCTGGAAAAATTATACAAGGTTGTCCTCTGTCCCTTGTAGCTACCATAAAAATTTCGAAATTTTTGGAGCTCAAGAGCTACCTCTAAAAATTCCCCAAACCTTCTCTGTCTTTTAAATCAAATTCTAAAAATCTTGTTCCTCGGGCGAACCCAACTCGAGCTCGAGTCCGACCCGCACCACTTGACTCGGTCGCACCGCCAGCTGCACTGCGCGCGAGTCAATCGATCGTAATCGTCCGATGAAGATCGAGCGATCCACGTCGCGTATGCAGCCGACTGTCGAATGCATACACCAATCCCGGCCGTCGTTTTAGATCCAGCGGTCGGTGTGTTCTTGATCAAATCAAACCACCGGTTCGCACCGCTGCTTTATCGGCCGACATGTGGGTCCCACCGTCAAAGCATCAACCTCGTCTTCTCCGCACCTCACCGGAGCTCGCGTGTGCGTGCATGTTTGCCACGTACCTGCGTCCGCCACCTTTATGCCCTCGTGTCGGTGGGAGGCATCGCGTGACTTCATAAAAGCCACGAGCTCATCCACTTCTTCTCCTTTGCGTTTCGTGTTATCTCCGCCCGATTTCTTGTTTGGCGGAGAAGGAAGCGAGTAGCAACGCCGCGTTGGAGAAGCCCTTGAGCGCAACCTCACCATCGTGAACCACGCTCGGTGCGCATCCATTTTCCCATCCCGAGCTCGTGGCATCGAGTGAATCGTCCGGAGCCACTTCTTCGTCCCCAACTCCGTTGGTCTCGGCTCTGCAAGCTTGCTAGTGCTCTGGTGAGTTTCCAGCTTCGACACTTGGTCCCTTCGGATCGCATTGATGCACTGAAGTTAATGATGGCTTCATTTTTGTCTTTGGTGCATCGTTGAGGCTGCGCGACCCTTTCTTCTCCAATCACGGTGTTCGCGCGCGTGGCAATTCCGGCGCCTCGGACCTTCTTCTTCGACGTTATCTTGTGCTTATTGCTCCTGGAGTCGAGGCGATTCCGTGGCGCACCTTCCCGAAGCTTCTCGAAGTCTGTAGCATCTTCTCTGCGAGAGCCGTAGCTTCTTCTCCGCCTCCGGCCGTCGTGAGCCCATCTCCGGCGACCATTGGGCTCCGCGTCACGTCACGGGTTCGTGAGGTCTTTGCGAACCTTAAGGTACCACTCACTCGTCTTGAAACTCACCGGTTTGCGGATCACTGCGCGCGGCGCCACGCGTCCGTCGCGTGCGACGCGCCGTGAAAGCTTAGTTATCGCTAAACTGGTTACTTAGGTCAGCGACTTGTGGGCCCTCTCGTGTTAAGTCTGCTTTAGGATTCAAATCTAATCGTTTTAATTCTACGAGTCTCTCGTTATGTGGGCCTGAATGTCGGTTAGGGATTGTGTAGTTTTGTTAATCGTTTTCTCTTTCATGAAGCGTATTTTCTTTGGGCATATGTGTTAGGATTACGTTACGTTAGCGAAGACGTATTCTTTGAATACGCCGGCGTCACCTTATGCGCGATCCGCTCTGTCGAGCATTTTCGCGGGGGCCCTTCGATCGATGGTCACTAGCTGCAATGCGTCGGTAGAAGAAGTATTAAGTGCTTTAGTATTTACAAATGCGTTTACTTTGCCTTTGTTAAATCAATTAAACTTGTAAAATGCATAACTAATTCAATTTTTATCCAAATTGCATAAAACCAGTCTTGTTAATTTTCATTTTAAATGTTCTATTTATTAAATTAGTTTCAACCTCGTCTCAGTATCGAAAATCTGTTAAATGATTAATTGATGCTTTATGCATTTTCCAAAATTTGAAAATTCATATCTTTCTCAATAATTGTCCAAATCCAGTGAATCCAATTTAGTAAATTTCATTTTTAATATACTAATTCTTAGGATAGGTTTTAGATACTATGTTTGTTCATGAAAATTTGTTGGATAATTAACTAGTGTTTTGATGTGTTTTTAGCTTAGAAAATTCATGGAACATTATTAATAACTTAAAATGAATTGTTCTCTGTTTCTAAAATTTTGTTATATCTTGCTTAGGTTCTTTGTATGAGTTTTGGCTTGTTTTGGTGATTGTTGTATGTTTGAGTTTTGTCGGTGTTATTCGTTCTTATTTCTTTGTTATGTTCGATCGTTAGGCTTCGATATTTGCGGCAACCACGAGGACGATCCTCACGCACCATATCGAACAACAAGAACCAGCAAGCGGTTTGATCATATTTATCCCAGTATTTTAAAGTCTAATATTTTGTTTAATTTGTATGTATGCATCGCTTAATTTGTGTTAAATTGATTAGTTAAATCAGTTGCATATCCTGTAGACAAAATATTGATCTCTACTACGAGCCTAGGTTATTTCTTTGTGATTAGAGATCATTGGATGATTTCTTGTCACTTAGTAGATACGATTTCAGTTGCTTAGACATGCTTAGTATCGGTAGAAGCTGGGCGATTATCGACTTTAGTCGGTAACCTTGATCACACAAAATTTACTACAACTTTATGTTTGACATTCTGCTATGTTTAATTGCAAAACTAAAAATGAAAACAAAAATGATTTGGGCGGGCACAATGGTAAGATTGGTGTGATCTTTTGGGTGTGGATGGAAAGGTGCAGGTCAATTAAGGACCGAACATCTTGTGAGTGAATTTTTATCCAGCATTTCGCGTGCTAACCACACTAGAGTATATGGGACCTCTCTTGACCTAGTACTTTGGCGTGTATTGGCTCAGGTCGCGGGAGGTCGCGGGAGGATGGAGGTGGGAGCATGGTAGTTGTCCAAAAGCTTTATCTGAGTGGGTAGTTGTCTTTCGGCTTTACCATGTAAGCGTATGGTGTTTCTACCCATACGAGCGACTGGGGTTGATACACAATATTGGAAACAGATCTCGTAGGACTTAGTCGTGCTGACATACCTTGGAAGTGTGCTTTGGCTTAAAGGCGATGCGAGGTGTGGATACGATGGTACACCCTGCGGTTAAAAACTATTCGAATAGCCTCGTCTAGGTGATGGACACGCTTGGGTAAGCTTTTCAAGAGTTAGACTACAACATTTAAATTAAAACTTGATGGGTGGTACGAATGGGGATTCGTGCTATTGTTGTGGTGACTATTGGGATAGTCACTTCTAGGTTGTTTATCTTTACGCTTTTGTTATTACTATCCTTCTTGTTATTTCAATCTTAAAAATGAATTGCAAACTTGCCTTTAAAATCGTATTACATTATTGCAAATAAAGTTGGCTTTATGCAAATGAAACATATGACCTCCACCAAACAAGCTGCATGTAGCATATGAGCAGTGCCGCTGGTTCACCACGTCGAGTCTTGCGGGTACAAAGACAATCTTTGTACTCGGTGCTTTGCTTAATGTTTTTGTTGCGAGAGGAAGAAGGTGAGCCTCGGGGCCTCACTTACGTGGTGTCTTTGTCGCCGTGGGTGACGACTAGTCTTGGCGGTCGGTCGGATGCCTTGTGGGTTGAAGGCACACGATTGGCTTTGTTTATAGCCATCTTATGGCACTTTTGCTTCATTGTCGTTCTTGTCTATTTGTATCTTTTGGGCGGTCGGCTGTATGCATAATATTGTTACTATTTGTTTATCTTCCGTTTGTAGTGTAATGTTTGGACTCTATGTTTTGAATGGAGTTGATGTCTAATTTTGTAGCGAGTGCATATCTGCTTTACGGGAAGTATACATATCTCGAGATCGCTTTATTTGATTTGTGATGCTAGGACCGGTGGTTGGTTAAGCATTACAAGCCAAATAAACTGGGGTCCTCACAAGGAGACAAAGGAACTCCCGGTAGCAAACCCCAAGCATCCCCTTCCCGAGGAGAAAATTGAGTTGAATCCGGAATCTTCAACTCAATGGGCTGAAGTGGGCCCGAACCAGTCGAAATAGGCAACTTCTTTGAAATAGGACGGTAAACCTTTCCACTTTTAAACGCGCCAAACAGAACCTCTTGATATGCCCGTAACCAAAGCAGGAAAGACATCAGACATTATTGGCGCAAAATTTGGCCAGATGACCCTCTGAAAGACAATTAAAGCAAGATATCCCCTTCCTAAAATCACGCATCTCTGAATTCAAACTTTGAACATGAGCGCCACTAGGACGGCGAGGAAGATCCTGAGGCCTCGAAGACAAAGAACAAGCAGGTTTCGAAGAATCCAAATCCACCAATTTTGTCTTAATCCTGTGAAACACCGAGCAAACCGGAACTAGCTTGGGATCTGAGGGTCCCTTAACCACCTATGCAAAGCTTTTCTTCAAAGAACGCACCAATAATGAAGGCCCAGAACCAACAGTGCTCGATTTCTGTGGAACCCCCAAAGAATTAGACTGCCTCAACCCTGAGCGAGACAAGTTCTTGGAGCGATTGACTTTGGAACGGGAGACCACCGTCCACTCTGCTGCACATTCAGCTTCCCACAACTTGAATTCCCGCACCTAATTCGGACCTCCATTGCCCCAAAGACTGAAAACGGCACAAAAAAAGAGGGGAGACCACCTTACGCAAGGCATACACCAAAAAACCAACTGCCCAAGAACACACCGAGAATTTAAAAGATTGATTCTGCAAACGAGAAACATGGAAGTCCAAAACTGAACCCCCTAAACATGCATGCAGGACCAGGCAAACAGTTTCTTCGAAAATACGGAAGGAAGCACGAGCGAACGAAACCACCAAATGAAAGGAAGAAGAACGAGAGACCAGATGCACCGTAGAACGGAAACGACGCCAAACCTCCTTCTGAAAAGCAACCCCAGGAGAAACATCCAAGCATAGGATGGGAGGCACCGACGACATGCTGAAGAAACGCCATCAGGAAGACCACCACGCCGCACCCAAACTTGAGAGCGCCATTGCGTAATCGATCTATCTCTTTTTCTCCCCTGTTCTAACTCATCTTGGTGCTATTTCCCCTTATCTATTATGATTTATTTCTTGTCCTTTAACCGGAGAAGTTCTGTGCAGATGGTTCAAACTTGGCAGTCAGCAAGTCAAGATGAGCCAACAGAACAGTTGCCTCTACCACCACCTCCTCCAGTGCCTGTATGAGATCAAGGGTTGGGGCAGTTTATGGCAGCACAAGCACAGATGATGAGTTTAGTAATGGAAAACTTGAACCAGATGATGGCCCAGCAAAGCTAGATCACCACTGCCTTGCTGGCCATGATGAGTCAAAGTAGCCAAGCCGCAGCTGTGCCACCTCCTTCACCTCTTGTTGACCCCCATTCGAGGTTGTCTGAGTTTATGAAGACGCACCCGACCACTTTTTCAAGTTCCCCTGAGCCTTTAGATTCAGAGGATTGGTTGAGATCAACAGAGAAGAAGCTTGAAATCGCCTGTTGCGAAGACCGTGAGAAGGTCTTGTTTGCCTCACACTAATTGGGAGGTGTTGCCGCAGAATGGTGGGACACCTTTTGTGCCTCACATGTTAATCCCCCAGAGGATCACGTGGGTTGAATTCTCAGCAGTTTTTCGCCACTCCTATGTCCCTGATGGGAAGGTTGAGATGAAGAAGAATGAATTTCGGAACCTTAAGCAGGGAAATGTGTCAGTGGGTGAGTACCTCACCAAGTTCACACAGTTGTCCCATTATGCCAGGGAAGATGTTGCTACCGATGATGCTCGTCAAAAGCGCTTCAAGCGAGGTCTCCACCCTAACTTGAAAGTTCAAGTCGTTGGCAATGACTACCCTGATTTTCAGCGCATGGTGAATAAGGCTATGCTTATTGAGGAATCCCGCAAAGAACTCGCTGAGTCGTACAAAAGAAAGATGCCACCCTCCAGTGCTACACAAGGACCTCCTCAGCGTGTCAGAACTTTTGTGCTGCACCAGCACCGACGCCAAGGACCTCCTAGCACCTCCCGGACCTCTGCCAAGACCTCCCATCCACCTACCAAAGGTCATCGCCGCCATGTCAGAAGCAGCAACCAGCACCCAGTGCCATCAAGTGGGGCACTTTGCTAATCAGTGCCTGCAGAGGACAGTGCAAGTCGTGAGGACCTCCTCCTCAGGACCTCCCCTAGTGAGGAGCTCCCAGCAAGCCGCAGGACCTCCTCAGCCCGGGACCTCTCAACCTTATGGGAGAGGTTGTGTGAACCATGTTGAAGTAGAGGAAGCCCAGACCTTCCCGGATGTTGTACTAGGTATGTTCCTAGTAAACTCAGTGCTAGCTACCATTTTGTTTGATTCTGGGGCTTCTCATTCGTTTATCCCTCGAAGTTTTGCTGCCAAGCATCAGTTTGAAGTTGTAACTCTTAGAACTACCTTGTTGGTCCAATCCCACCGGTTCGGAGTTAAGTACGAACCAGGGTTGTCCACAAGTTGAGTTGGCCATAGAGGGAGTAGAATTTCTATCCAACCTCATCCTCTTGGACACCAAGTCCCTAGATGTGATCTTGGGAATGGATTGGCTTGCAAACCACCATGCCATGTTGGATTGTAGTAGCCGAAGCATTTCTTTGACCAGTCCCAGTGGAGTCACAGTGAAGTTTGAGGCCTTCTGAAAGAGGTTTGATGAAGCTCTAGCTTGCAGTGCCCAAGTGGTTTCTTTGGAAGATGTCCCAGTGGTCCAAGATTTCCTAGATGTGTTTGACTCGACTCCTTGGCTAACTTGGCCGGAGGGGTGGAAGAACAAGGTCAGCGGCGGTTCCTGTGAGCAAGGAGCAGAACCAATTGAGGGGGAAGGTCTCTCACGTCATGAGAGATAAGCTGAAGAAGGGCCTTACTGCTGGGTGTCACCAACGATGGTGGCGTTGCGGTGGTGCTTGGCCGAAGCGAGCGCTCGCGCCTTACCCGGAGCTCAAGCTCGCTTGAGGGAGGAAGAAGTAGAACTAGCACTGGTGTGGCGGAGAAGGCGATGAAGGGTTCAGTGCTGATATACGAAAGCAATGGGTTGATTTATCCGAGAGCCTGAGAGATATTCAGCATGACTCGGAAAGGGAGGGGGTAGTTAGTTATTTCAACTGAAGCGGCGACACAATGTAGATGACGTGACGGGTTGAGTGACGGCTCTTAATGGCTGATCGGCGGCTCCTGCCAACGCACCCGCCTGGTCATGCTTGACGCCTGAGTGAGAGAAAGAGATAAGGATGGCTACCCCGGTCTTCGGTCAAAGGAGGCATGGCTGCACTGGGTTTGACCAGTTAGTTGGTCGGAGGAACAGTAACCCGGGCAAAACAACAAGCTAAGGTCCAAGAGTTGTTTACTTAATATTGGTAATTCCATATCTTAGTTCTCTAATCTTTGCACCGCACAAGCCAAGAAAATAAGATACAGTCCATATAAGACTCAAAAAGGCAGCAAAGAGGCACGATAATAGTTATCACATAAAAGTTTTAAAAATCCCATATTTTTACCTTTATGAATTTTTGGGCTATTACAGTCTCGCCACTCAGCTCCCCGGTCTCGACTCTCCTCTCCTACTACGGCTCGACCGACGTGGCTTCCGGCCATTGGCTCCGGCGTCGCCCGCCTCCCTCGGCCCTGCGCTCATGTGCCTCCGGGCACCCCTTGGCCCGCCTCCGTGCCACCTGGCTTTGGTTCCCTCGCCGTTCGTCGACCCAGCCCCATGGCGCTGCCGCCTCTCGCCTCCACCCCGGCACCGCCGCCTCCTGCGCCTTCGGCAACCGCCGCCACCTCTACGGCCCGCGCATGAGCTAAGTCCTCATCGGCTCGGTCCCAGTTCCTGCTCCTTTCTACTCTTCTACCTTGCTTCCCCCTTGCTCTGTGATGAATCTTGAGAGCTATTGATGATGCTTCTGTGATGTGCCCTATGGGCTAATGTTTTGTGATTTTGGGGGATGATGATATGGTTGTGGGTTATGGGAGGAGGAGGCATCGAAGGAGGGAGCATGGCTGAAGGCGACGGCATGCATGGGAGAAGCACGCCGGAACGGGACAGCAAGGTTGAAGGCGGTGACCGCTGCAGCTGGCGACGCCAACATCCGACGGCCAGAGGGGAGAAGCCGGCTGGAGGGGAGCCACTGAGCGCGGGCGCAAGGCGGCGCCGGAGGTGGCGCAGGGGGCCAGGGCAAGGCCGACGGCCACAGGAGGAGGCACCATAGGGAGCTTCGGCCGGAGGAGGAGCTTGTATACTATATTGTATATGTGTATGTGGCTTGTATACTGTATTGTACATCTGTATGTGGCTTGTATACTGTATTGTACAAAACCACCCCAGCAAACCGGCCCGAGGGGTGTATTGACCGGATTTCTCAAGTTCAGGGGGTTAAATAACCGATTTTGAAGTTCAGGGGGTAAACCAGACTTTTGTGATAGTTGGAGGGTGTAAACTGGACTTATTCCTAAAAATAAAGGGTTGACTCAAAATACTAAGCTAAATTGGCAAAAGCATAGTCTTGTATTTTTGTGCAATCCAAATTCATACATTAGAAGCAAGGCAAAAAAAGAGAAAGATACAATGAATGTACATCGCTAATAAAAAGTGCATCCAAAAACATGATATGCTTTCCAATGAGTAGTGACGTGTCATTTGTATATCAAAATTTCAAAAATTAGTAATACAATAGTAATTTGTAAATGATCATGAACATTCAAAATAAACGAAACATATCACGAACAAATTGTATATTTCATTAGGATTAAATTATAGTCGAAGTCTCTTTGGTTGAGATGTGCTCTCATCGGCTGGGGTAGTACTACTTGAATTGCTTGTGAAGTAGTTATGCAAATTTGTTTATCCATTATTACAAATGTATGAACAAAATATAAATTTCATCACTTTTATTCAAAATTTGGGCACAAGAGTATATGCAGAGCAGAGTAAAGAGCATATATTGTTGTCGGCCCGCAGCAGCCTAAATCACAATCGTAAGGGCAGGCCGCTGGTGTGAGAATCGTCGGACGATTCAGCTTGTAATGCTTAACCTCCCAATTGGTCCTGGCATCACAAACTAAATTTTCCCGCTCTCGGTGTATTCTGTACCTCTCAGGACAACGATACACATACACCGTCACAAACAAGATATCAATTCCATACACAAGTTATTACATTACCGAAGTCTTTATAATTTACAACGCGAAAGATATACAAAGTTTAGATTACATCCATAGGGCTGACCAGTCAAATATCACAACGAAATATCATAATTGCAGCAGACAAAACAAAGCCATAAGATGGTAGCAACAAAAGCCAACTGGTTGCCCTTACCCACAAGTCAACCGACCGGAAACGCCGAGCTAGTCATCAACGTCGAAGTTAGTCTCACATTGGCTAACCCCTTAGGGGTCAATCTCCTCTGCAGCATGGACATCCCAGTTAAGTACAAAGTTGTACTCGCAAGACTTACAAGCAACAGAATAGATAGATGCATTCATGTATCAAGAAAGGCTACTACACTAAGTAATTTTTAGCATAAAGTCATTTTCTTTGCAATAGATTAATAGATTGAAAGGCAATTGAGAAAATCTGTTTTTAATTATTTAAATAATAGTGAGACAACATTTTAGAGATATAATTAACATCCTATAGGTACTGCCCACAGCCACCGCAACATAGCACGAATCGCCTAATTCGTACCACCCGATTCAGATTTTATCAAAAAACATTGAGTCTAACTCTTGCACGACCTAACCAAGTATGTCCATAACCAAAGGTGTGGCTATTAGAATAGATTATACCCTACAGGGATGTATAACTTTACCCACATGCCAGACCACTCCTTTGCCAAGCTATATAGCACACTTCCGAAGATATGTCGGCAGAGCTAAATCCTACGAGACGTTTTCCAATGCTATGTATTAACTAAGAGCCGCCCATATGGGGGTTAACCCTCCGTGAACCATCCTTGTCTGTGTAGACGGGGCTCCCGCTGAGGACCCATACGTTGTGTCGGAGTCACTGGCCCAGCCTCAGCAACTGCCGATGCTCTTTAGGCGAGGGAACCTACCTGGATCCCACCCTGCACATGCCTAACAACAACAAAACATTTTTCTCCCTAACATCTACCACCTGAGGCTCAGAGCTAACACATCCCAAAGTACTAAGACAAGAGGGGATCTCAATACCCTCATGTGGATGCACGCAATAATGCTTGGGTAAGTGACACAAGATGCGGTCCTTGTTGACTTGGGCACAAATCACACACCCGATAACTACACCATCAAACCATAGCCTGAGTCTAAATCCTTTTATTTTTAGTTTTAGTTTTTCCAAATACGATATATACATAAGTACCCTGACCTAAGTAATTTAAAGTGATGATATAATGACCATCGCCAAAGCGATGATCCCTATTCTATCGATACTAAGCAAGGCTAAGCGATATTGACTCGTACACTGTATAACATGATCAGAACCCATCCATCGGGCTCTAAATCAATAGTGATAATTCTAACCTAGGATCAGTGGCAAAGGATAACATTTTTCTACAGATCATGCATCTATTCAGATTAACTACCTCAACTGTAACATCCCAATTTTCAGGAGTTTTTGAAAGTTTTCAAAATAAAATAACCATTTGGTTTTGTTGAATTTCTAAAGCTTAACTTGAAATTTTAGAAATAAAAAATGAGTTAATATGAGTTAATCCAACTTCAACTAATTCGAATTTTCTTTATTTTGAGTTGTTGGAGTTCTCTGTTATTTAGAATTCCTTTTCTCTGTTTGTTTCGATTCTTTTTTCCGTCGGCCTGTTCCTCCCCCTCTCATCGCCGGCCGCTCCACCCTCTCTGTTTCCTTTGGTTTTGACCACCTTTTGTTTTGACCAATCTTTGGTTTTGACCAGCCTTTTGGGTTTCGACCACCGTCTCGGTCACGACCATCCCCTCGGTCACAACCACCCCCTCGGTTTCGATCGGCCCCGCCTGTCAGCCCCCGTGTTCACCTTTTTCTTCCTTCTGTCGCAAAAGTCGTCGCGCATTAAATGCCATCACCTCCGGCGCGTTTATCCTCCCGCTTTTGCCTCAGCCACGTGCGCATTAAATGTCATCATTTCTGCAGCGACGTGCACATTAAATGTTGTTGTCTCTGCCCCACCGTGTTTTCCCTCCCCTTTTTACACCACCCCATCTTGTTGCCCGGTTCTCCTTTCTTCCTCTATAAATAGAGCGCTCGGGGAGCCTTTGCCCTCTTGTTTTCCCCTCAACTTTTCAACTCTTCCTCTTTCTCTCACCCCGTTTCACCATGCTTCGAGTTTCGTCACCGTCGGCTGGAGCTCGCACCACCGCCTTTAGCGCCACCGTCAAGCTTACCATACCGACGGCTGAACCACCTCCCTCCTCGTCGAATCGTGTGTCGCCTTCTCCTTTTTAGGTGAGCACTGCATGCACCCAACTCTCCCTCCCTTTCTCTTGTCGCTGTGGTTTGCCCGAAGCCCCGCGCTCCGAGTTGAAGCCCTACATCAATTCGTGTCCCAGAGCTCTTTGAAGCAATCTTCTCTCTCTATTTCAGTTTTATTTCACAGGAGCCGCCGCGTTTCCTCTTCCCCATTAGTCCCGGCTGACCCCTTCGCCACCGTCCTCCTTTGCCTTCGACTGCGAGTTTTCCCACCACCATTCGTAGTCTGCTGACCTCCTCCGACCTCCCTCTCTGTCCTGGTGAGTTTCCCGTGCCCTGTCTTTCTTCTATCGACCGCGTTGAGTAGTTGTTTCTTCCTTGTATCCTTCTTACACCACGTTGAGTAGTCATAATCCCTCTACGACCACATTGAGTAGTCGTATCCTTCCGACCAGTCAAAACTTCCTTTCGACTAGATAGTCTAAACCTTCCGACTAGTCGAATCTCCTTTCAACCAGGTAGTCGAACCTCCTTTCGACCACCTATAGTCAAACCTGCTTCCGAGAGCTTATTCTCCTTAGTTCGAGCTTTGATTACGAATGATCCTATTTCTAAACCACTTTTTTTAGTACATTTCTTTTGGTTCTAGTTTGGTTCTTTTTTTATTCTATTTGTAATTGTTTTACTTATTCGGCTCGTTTCGCACGTATAAATTTCAGCATTTTCGAAGAGTTCTTGGACCTGACAACCTCGATCGAAGCATCTCAACTCTTCAATGAAGGCAAGTCGTAGACCTTTGATCATGTCATGCCCAGTTTATAAAATTATATTGTTTTATATCAATATGCATGGATAGTTGTATAAAAATGGTTTGAGAATTAGCTAAATACCTACTCGACAGTATGACTCTTTGAATATTTGCGATCAACATGTTAACATGTACCCTTAGACACCATAGGTTGGGTATTTTTAGTTGGACATTACTGTGATACCAATATGGATGCGTATTATGCTTAATTATGCTTTAGTTATGCGATGTCTCTCGATCACCTGATTCAATTATGATAAATTTGAGTTAATGATATATGAAATTGTGGTGCGATACTACTGTTGTGCAACTGTGGTGCGAAGTCACAGTTGTGTCAATTGTGGCGCGATGCCGCTGTTGTTAAAATTTGTTGTGCCATGGCAAGGGTTGCCTTTTGGTCGGGTTGAACAAAAAATGATTTAATACTCAGGCGAATGATCGTGTAGTAAAGGGGGTGTAGGAAGCACATTGGGATGAGGATGCTTCGCCTGAGTAGTCACTAAGGACTTAACTTTGTGCGCCATTAATCTGGGTCATATCGTGCAACCACAAGTCCATTTATGGGTGGACCTGGCCAACTAATTAGCACTGCTTTGAGTCAGTTCTGTTTTGGTGGAAGTGTGAAACCTGAGATAGACATTCACACGGCGCAAGAGGTGGTTAGGAAGGCGAAACCTTACCGAGCAGAACTGAGTCAAAACGGAGCTTTGTAAAGGCCTTGTGATAATCGCTTAGTCGCACACCTCGGAAGTGTGTGGGCGGATATTATAAGATGATTATCTCTTGTGGGTCAAGCTGTACAATCTCTGTAGAGTGTAAAACTATTCGAATAGCCGTGTCCCTGGTTATAGACAATGATTGGTGATTTCATACGAGGGGTAGGTTTTTCTCAAAATTGTTGTCTTGGTTGGTTCGAGTAGTTTGGGAAGTGAACAGGGTGTTCACGAGTGGTTTAGAAAGTGAACAGGGTATTCACGAGTTGTTTCAAAGAAACTTGATTACTTATGTACTAACCTTTCGACTTGTGCTTTGTCATCTACTTACTGTATTTACTATCAACATTGCTTTCGGGAAATTAAATATAAAGCTATCCTTGTCAAACCTTGCATGAATACTATTTGCATACTATTCCCTACGACTTACTGAGTACTTTATGTACTCACGGCTATACGCCCTTTGTTGATCAGTCGTTGAAGAAGACCTAGGGAGCACCGAGTTCTACGAGGACGACTACTTCAAAGACCTTGCGAGTTAGGCCGCGTCCTCCACTCGATTGCCTATATGCACATCGTGTGGCCTCCATGAGTTATTTTTGTTTTCGCTGCAAGTTGTATGTTGTCGTGAGCCCTGCGTGGCAAACCTTATAAGACTTGACCATAAGGTTCTTTTTCTGTTATGTATTATTAATTTGTCTGCTTCTTTAGTCGTTCTGTTGTATGAATATGATTTTATCTATGTTGTAACTGTGCGAGCTAGCTACTGATCTGGGACTAGTTCGGAATGCACAGAGGGTCCTAGGGTTGCATACTCGGGATCCCGACATCAACCGAGAAATTAACATCAAAGTAGAACATGCATACATACAATTGCAAAATAAGATAATTGCATAAAAATATAGTAGGATCAATATGATCAACGGGGGCTGCTTGCCTTGCTGGAGATAGTCCACTTGCTGCTGAGGATCACTCTCGTAGACAATCGAATCTTCAAACCCATCGAACGAACAGAAAGAACGAATAAGAACGAAACACTGAAAACAACCAAAAATTCAAATTCATCTAAAATGCATGAAATTTGCACAGTAGGTAGAGTATGCTTTTATATGAATTTAGAAATAAAAATAATTTAATTTGGAGTTTGTATGAGAGAGATATGCCTTGATCATTTTCTACTAGGAGAGAAAAATCCAAAACAAATGCATTCGGTTACTGTAGCTGAACTTAAATGTTTTCGCACAATTTTCTAAAGGTGGTGGATATGAAATTTACATGGCAGACATAGCATAACATTTCAAGAACAATAAAAATTGAATCACCCCAATTAGAGTTCAAATGAATTTTCTATGTGTTTTCCAAGTTATGCCATTAGTGTACAAAGAATTTAAGTAGCAAGATTTTCAGCAACAGTAACATGTTCTAATATTATTCCATGTTAAAGTACATCAGAAATGAAAACCAACAAATTTGACCTCACTCTAATTGGAGTTAAAATGAATTACTTGTGAATTTTTTTAAGTTAATTCAATTTTTAGTGTAAAGATAATTCATTTCAGATATTACTTTGAGCTTCAAAATTTTCTGGGATAGTAACATGTGTCAAACCTATTCCAAGTTAAAGTACAATAAAAATGGAAACCAACAAAATTGATTTCACTCGATTTGGAATTAAAATGAAATAGTTATGAATTTTTGAAGTTGTTTAAATTTACAGTGCAAAAGTAATTCATAATAGAATTTCTAAATGAATAAAATATTTTTTGCACTTGGGTTGAGCCAGCCACGACCACTGACCAGTGGGGTCCACTTAATAGTGCTCCTTTTCTTGTAATTTTTGGAATTAAAACGCTTCTTACAAACGGGTCACACGTGTCATACTCACGGTCTACAAAAATAGCGCATGGACCAACAGGTTCACCGCACGGTGCATGGGTCCATGGACCCCGAGGGGTTTACTGTGCAAACCGGCCCCACGCATCATTGACTCGACACAAACCCAGCGCATTAAACACGTTGATTTCTGTTCATTGGGCCTGCACATCATAGAAACACTAGAGTAACTAAAGTCGAATCAACCCAGTTAAAACATGCTTAGGACAACAATTAATGGCTAATGATCGAGCTACAATGCATGCCCAAATCCGACAACACAACATGCTCTCAGCCGCGAGCTTGCCGGGCGTGCAACGATGGCTTCACCGAGGAGAGGAAAACCTGAGCAAAGGGAAAGGGAAAAGAGGGTAGGGGAAGCTTGAGAGGGTTAATGCCATGGTGCTAGAGCAAGGGATTGAAAAATGGATCCTCTCACTCGAGCTCTAGGTGCTATAATACCCTGGCTATTTGGAAGCCAAGATGTCACTTAAATAATCTAACATACAATAACAATGCGGAAGAATTTGAATAATTTATCATCTATTGGCATAAACAGATCAATAATTAACAGGACCATGGCACGAAAAGAATCTGAATCCAAAAACTCATCAAAAGAGGTGATCAAAGTTCACAAGCAGTAATAAATCAACCATAACCTGGAGAAGGTATCCTTCCTTCACCATTTAAATTTATTTATTACAGTTCATCAATTTAACAACTGAAAGATAGAAACTAAATCATATTGTTGAACTTGAATATGGAGAATGACATGATTAGTGCGTGTCTACTCCCTCCCGATAGAGCCATCATCAGATATCACCTAAATTAAACAAACAAAGCAAGAACGAGTCCGAGACTCAGCAAGTACAGTGAATAAATGAACATACCACAATTATGAACAAGACCTCATCATTAAAGAATATGAACATACACCGAATGAATGTATGGATGAATGGAATGAATGAATTTAATGAAAGGAATGGACTGCACACATGCTTATACCGGTATAGCTAGTGACACACCCGTCGGTGTTCACTTAAACCCGTATTTAACAAAATACAGGTTCCAAATCCCGTATGAAGAACGTTTCATACGGGTGTCCGAAACTGCCCACATTGAAATGGTGGGTCTTACGTGCCCATACTGGAATTGATGGATCTTTACGTGCCCATACTGGAATTGATGGGTCGTTACGTGCCCACACTGGAATTGATGGGTCTTAAAATCCACTCCCGTGGAAGGCACATGAAACATGATGCATAAACGGAAGTATGAACGATGAAAGACATCATTTATATGCTCATGGATATAACACATAAGAAAAGGACATATACTTGAATATTCTCATGGATCTTAGAAAAAGAACACAATTCAAACATCAGACATGCATCATTCACCAAAACATATGAACACCAAAGTACTTGCCTTCCGCGATGCGACGTGTTAGGAGGCAATGGCGGTGCTCCTAAACCTGAAGTCTCTCCGCCTACACAATATATACTCGAAATAAGAACAACATAAAACAGGACGCTTCCATTAACGTTCTACAACGCCTTCCCGACAATCCACAATTAACTAGTTAGTTCTAATATGAAAACAGATGACACGATCATAGAACTGACTCTGGACAACAGCAATGAAACACTCATATCTAACGGTCTGGGACTCGGAACGAGGTGAGCCCAGATCCTATGGAAACTTAACAACCATATATACGAAAACCTAGTTGGGGAGATAACCCAAATCGGCCAAAGAAATATGCTAACAAGCAGCTGAACATGAAAGACAGATTCTGTCGTGACGAAACGTACAACAGTAAAGAAAATAACACAACTATTGATCTACAACTCCGATTAAGGCATTCTTTAACATTCTGGAAAGGTTATGAAATTTTCTAAAATAACTTAGTTGGGTGAAAACCCTGATTCTTCCACTATCATAATCATAATTTAGGAGACAACTTGACAGTTTAATCACGTCAGAATTCTGGACAGTCGGAATGAATCTATCATAACTTTTGATCCGTACGTCATAATTTTGTGTTCTTTGCGGCCTCGGAAATCTAAGAACCTTATCTAAAAATCTCTAGGAGATGGACAACTTGAATTCGGCCTCTAAGAACCCGAAATCGGCCACGCAACAATCTGGACATATCTGAATTTGTAACAGCAGAGTTTCGATCCAATCAAACTAATCTAATTCGCATCTAGTAATCAACAAACAACGAAGAAAGCACTTCGTTACCCTTGAAGACTCGCGGAAAGACAATGACCAATCCCCCACGAAGAAGTCCCTTCTTCTCCTCCTTTCTCTCCCTTCTTCTTCCTCCCGATGGCCTAGTGCAAAGAGCGACAAAGGGCGACATGGAGGGCGTGGCGAGGGGGAGGAGGGTTGCTACGAGGCGGTGCGATGCATCAGTAGCTGCGTGATACAATAAAAAGCCTAGGGTTTGGTTGGCCCCTTCCTAAACCAACTTCCCACTTGGGCCAAACAACGTGGGCCGAAAGCCCAAGATTATTTCTCCTCTAAAAATCTGATTTCTCTTTTTAATTCCTGTTAAATACCTTTCTCATTTCAATTAATTATCTAATGTTAAACATGATATTATATAATCGCTGATGGATACTTTCCTTGTTAGGAGAAATCCCTCTCTAAACTATATTGCACTCGAAAATTGAATAAATTTCTCTCCCCCGAATAATACATTCTCTCAAATTGATATTCGGGGTATTACAGGTGCGCTCGTCTCGGAGGAGAAAAGAAGAAGGTGAAAAAGGAGTGGCTCGATGGCGAAAAGAGAAGAAGGTGACGCTCCGAAGGCTTAAATAGGGAGGAGGGTGGAGAGAACATGAGAAGGAGCTCCGCGGGCACCAGGACGGCGCTCACGGCGTACGGGCAAAGGGTGATGCGGCTGGGCAGGTATGGGGCAACCGGGAGATGCAGGCAAGGTGGAGAAGCAGTGGGTGGCGTCAAAAACCATGGGCGAGTGGTTGGGCGATGACGCGCGGAGCAATGCCATGGCGTGCGCACGGACGAGCTGGCGAGGGCGATGGCTGTGTGGAGACGAAGACCTGCCCGTAGGGCCCACCAGTCAACGGAAGGGGTAAAGCGGTGTGGGTCGGTTGGTTAGGCGGTTGGGTTGGACCAAGAGGGTCGGGTCAAACCAAGTCCGAACAGTAGGTTGCCTGGTTTTTGAAAATAGGTTGAGATCTAAAAGGAATTTTTAAACAGAGTTAAATAACTCCAAAAATTCTGAAATTTTTAGAAAAGATTACTGACACTAAGCAAAACATTATAAAATTTTTCAGAGTTTTTCATGCACTATATTTTTCTCTAGAAATATTTGGAGTCTTTGTTTTTGCTGTTTGACCATTGATTTACCACTTTGACTAGCAGTTTTAAAATAGCAAATAAATTCCATAAATTATGAAAATTTTCAGGTGGGTCACTTAGATGTTCGAGAACCTAGGAAAATTATTTCTAGAGACCGTTCCCATTATTTGTTTTGCATATCCTTTAGGGTGAAGCTTTCTAGGGATTAATGCTTTAGGTTTTCAAAGTGCATAAAACCTTCGAAATAAAATCCAGAAAATACAAAAGACAATAAGATGCACAAAAGTTTTTAGAAGTCCATGTTTCTATACATTTGAAACGCAAACCCTTTCTTGGGATGTTACAGTCGGCCACGGCCAAGCGCAACACAGCAGACGCACCCAATGCCCCTTGGCTCCTTCCCTCCTTGTACATTGCGTGGTTGCCGGCCCGCCTCCGCCTAGCTACTACGGTTTTTCCTCGCCCTAGCCCCCTAAGTCTTCGGCTTTAGGTGCGACGTGCACATAGTTCCGCTTGTGATTTGCTTCACCTTCGATTGGTTCAGCCTACTAGATGGGAACATGGAGTGGGCCGGTAGTGGGGAGGATGTGAGACATCACTTGGCCCTTGACACCTTGTGGGCTTCGACAAAATCCCAAAAGACTGCCTTTTTCTTCCTTTGTTCTTCCTTGGTTCCTCTTCCTCTCTCTTGTTCACTTCGAATCGAGCGTATGTAGCACACATGACCTCCATGACCGCTGGTGGGGAGGGGGTATCAGTGCCACATCGGAGGGTAGGCTCGAGCCTAACAAAGCCCCCTGGTGAATTCGCCCTTGGTGATATCTATGGTGCGACGACGAGGATGTCTTCCATGCAAGATGGGCTGATAGCTTAGCCATATTAGTATGGCTAGGCAGAGTACCTAATTGTATATGGAGCATCTACGAGATATTTGATTTGAGGGATCACATCATCTTAGAATGAATTAGTTCATTATAGGATCATCCTATAAATTTAGTAGGATGACATCATCTTTCAATTTGTACTAGACTCATGCTTTTATGAGGAATGAGATGGTAATGGACCAACTCATTCCATTTTTAAAACCAAACAAATGGGTTATGTTCAGAGTTAGGATAGGATGATCAACTCATTGTGTCGTTCTTTAAACCAAACACCCCACTATGCTCCAAGATCGTGATGCTATCTTTTTTCTTAGAGAAAATTCATACTATACCACTGAATAACTAAACGATTCACAATATGTCACTCATTGCGAGGTTGACCTGAGCTCATATGCCAGTTGGACATTAGTGACATTGTGAAGATCCAAAGTTATTCAATAATATATTATAAAGATACAAAGTTATTCAATGACATATAGTGAATTTCCCCTTTTCTTTTTTTTGAGAGCACACACGGGACGCACTACACACACCACACGCATGCCCCCACCCCTACACGTGGGTGCGTTCTTAACATACGACTTAATCTAGAGAGTAAAGCTAAACTCCACAGAGCGCGAGCACGCGCTGTGACCATTGAACACATCCACGTACATATGTACTAATCCAAACCACCGAAATGGCTGACGAAGCGTCTGGGATCCACTCAGGCCGGCCGCTCGCACAACTGGCGAGCAGACCAAAATAGCTCCTCATTGCCCCCCTTTTCTAATAAATAAATATATGTGCAACCGCGAGAAAATGTGAAAAGCATGTCACACGCATACGCGAAATTGCTCACATATGCACGCGGCCCATAAAGACCAACCCAAAACGTCCCAGCAGCACAGGCCCATACAAAGCGCAATAAGGCCTAATTATCCCAGTCCGCCCACCAACTCGACGTCCCTTTTCCGGTTTCCGAACGCCGCAGATAGAGCTCACCAGTACCACCACGGCACCCCCTCTCATGGCTTCGCCACCACCTCGTCGCCTCCGCTTCCGCCGCTAGCCCCTGCCCACCGCAACCATCCACCCTCCCAATGGCGACGATGACGGCGGCGAAGGTGGCGCCGCCGGCCACCTCTGCCACGCTCTTCCTCCCCGTGCGCCGGAATCTCGCATCCTCCAACTATTCCTTTGCCTCGCCGCGCTCCGTCTTCTTGCCTCCCCGCGTCGCCCCCCTCGTCGCGCGTTCCGTGCGGTAATTACACCTACGCTAATTAACTCTATTCTCGTAAAATCATAGTATTGGCCGATTAACGGCATGTTGGGTGATTCCATCGTGGTAAAGTTCTTTATCTTGTCGCGCTTTGTTATCTGTCGGTGGGGTTTCTTTTCCTTTCAATTTTGTCAGTGGTTCATTTACGCTAAATTACTATGACCAAAAGGTTCTGTGCGGTGCCCACGAAGCTCCGTGGTTGTGTTGTTGCGGCGGCATCGGCGGCGGGGAACCCGCATTTCAGCGCTGGGGAGAACGAGAATTCATACGAGGTAGAATTGGGATATTGGAATAATTATGCTCATGTGTAGGATCATCCTTCTTTGGTTATCCATTGATTGGCTATGTTTGCCTGTCTTGTTGTGATGGATGGTCCTTCTTGTTAGATTTTGGGCATCAGTCCGCTTGATGGGTTCGACAAGGTGCAGATGGCCTACAAGAGGAGGCGAAAGGATGCTGAGAGTAGCGGTGATGCCGAGTACTTGATGAAGGTAGTTTTGGGCCTTGGAATTTCTGGATTTGGTTCTTGTGTTGGTTGCTGTGGCGGTGCTTGTTAGCTATAATCTTGACATGTTTAGTTTAGAATTTGTATGCATGTGTATGCGCGTGCGTTGAGTGAGTTTGTCAAGTTAGTCAATCCGTGAGTTGGGCTCATGGAGCCGGAAGTTTAGTCATAGGGAGTGTGCGGTTAGAGCTCACGTGAGTTGGCTATACATGCATTTGCATGGCAGTGTGTTGTTAGTGGGTCAAGTCTGTTAGCCTGCATGTGTGCTAGCTGGTGAGTGGTGTGCGTGGTCCGAGTTCTATGGATTGTGGCATGTAGACCGGATCAGGATGCTGCAATCCGGTAGTCTTTGTATTAGTATAAATAGGTGCTCTCGTGAATGGAACAAATGAGTTGGTTTGGGTGAGTCCATACCTCCCATGCGTGTATATGTGTGTTCATAATTCATGCATGTGTATACATCTCGTGATAGAGATTGAGAGATGGGAGTTGAGAGATTCAATTCCAACAATTGGTATCGAGCATGGTTCAATCGTGAGAGATGTCCAAGGTGATCTTTGCCGACGGCGACTTGGCGGCAACGATGGTCCATGCGAGATGGAGGCCGTTGGCGTCCGGTGCTATGTCGAGGAGCGGCGACACCAGCGACATAGCGACGTCGAGGCTTGCGGCGAGAGGCCGCGGCGACGTCAAGGTGCTACATTGATGAGGTGGAGACCACGAACGGTGGTAGGAGGCCGCGTTCGTGGAGGTGGCCTTACGAGGCCGCTATGAGAAGATAGTCGGTGTGATGCCGATGGTGTTGTGCAAGGCCATGAGGAGGTGGCTATGCGCAAGAGCCGCGTGGAGGCGGCATGACGTGGAGGAGGGATCTGTTGGTGGCGTGAGGCCACAACGGTGTCTTGCTCATGCTTGAAATTGTGTACGGCGGCGATGTGTGGTCGCAGCAGACGTGCATGAAATTAATGTGGTGTGAGGCCGCCGGGAGAAGTCGGTGTGAGGCCGACAATGATAGCGGTGCGATGCCGCTAGAAGAAAGCCGCTGCGTCTGGCAAGAAGTTGCGGTCGATCCACAACGGTGAGTCGGTGTGTCAAGATTAAGGGGGAAATTGTTAGCTATAATCTTGACATGTTTAGTTTAGAATTTGTATGCATGTGTATGCGCGTGCGTTGAGTGAGTTTGTCAAGTTAGTCAATCCGTGAGTTGGGCTCATGGAGCCGGAAGTTTAGTCATAGGGAACAGTGCTAATGTATCGATGAATGATGGAGTTTTTTTGGATTTCAGTTAGAGAGGGCATATGATACGGTCATGATGGAGCAGCTGCAGAACCGGAAGAAAGGGGCGGAATATGGGTCAATCCAGGTTAGTTTATATGTTATTTTCCTTGTTACATAACGGAAGTTATGCTTTTCATCCACCGGTTGTGCATTTGTGTGTAAGTATCTAAGTTAGTATGTTTATGCTCTGCTGCTCATGGTAGCACTGCACAGCCTCATGCAGTTGGTATATGTATTCGTGTACGCTTATAGATGAGATGTCTGACATGTAAAATGAAAGAGGGACTGTAACCAGCAAACTGCTGGTCCTCTCTATATGGTAGCCTGGAATCCGAATCACTCTATTTTTTTGCCTGTAACTAACTTATTGTTACTCCTTGATAAGCTACTATATGCTAAAATAAACACATGTTGGTAATTTCTAATGAGCCACATGGTTTGAGAAGACCACATAGGTATATAATCAAGCATGTCATTTCCTGGTTTTGGGCTATATGGTTATTTTAGTATGGTGACTTTGTTAAGGACTATCCATTATCTTGCATTGAATTTCTACTTGATGGGATTGGTTGGAGATATGTGCTGGTTGCTAAGTTTAAGAGTTCTTAAACTTCATCAAAACCTTTGGCTAACCTTGAGATGAGGCTCATCTTCGTTCTTTATTTTGATGTTTTCTTTCTAATTGTTCAGTTCTCTTTCTGAATGTCAGGTTTCAAAGGACATCAAATATGCTGATCATCAACCAATAGTTCCTTGGGGGCCTAGGTATTTTCATTTTATATTTAATGTAACCAAACACTTCTTCCACATGTTTGTTCAGCATATTTTGTGTATATTTTGATTTGCAATGATGCATCATATGGAAAGTAGAAGGCTTATCTCTTTTTCTGCATGCATGAATGCAAACATCCTTCATGCAATTCACAATTCTCAACTAATACTTACTTGGTGCCCATCAGCAAACCCTTATTTTGACTTTACTATGGGATAACTTTTGATTATTCACATGTTACTGTTAAATATTGAAGTCTTTGTGCATTGATTCATTGCAACAGCATCATGTCATCCATTGGTTAATTTTGGTTAATGCTCTTGATATTTTATTATCTTCATCATCATCTTGCAGATACTCAAGATCCACTGCGAAGGACTTGCGCATTAATATGGCAATATCAGCAGCATTTGTAAGAAAGTCTTTTCTGCAATATCCCAAATTCCCAACTAGTCCATATTTAGCTGTTAATATTTACGATTTTTAGTCAAATATAAACTTTATGAACCTCAGCTACAACTATGATAATGGCTTGCTCAACTGCACTCCACGTTGTCATATGCACAAAAGTTTAACTTGAAAAGGACAAAATGGAAAGTTATTCAAATTAGCGCTACTTTGGAATAACTTAGCTGTCGTATAAATGATTTATGCATTTGTAGCTTGTCAAAGTTGCTCTACAAACAAGGAAATTAGAATGGAAGTTTATCTTGTTGCACTTAATGATATTAATGGAAACATCAAATATGGAAAAAAATGCAGTTTTGTTTTATTCTTTTTGTTTGTATATTTTTTTCTTGCAGATCATGTGCATATCTACCATGGGCCACGCAGACTGGAAGCCCTTGCAGTTTTTGTGTTTTGCTTATTTCTACCGAATACTTGAGAAACTGAAGTCTACTGAGCCAGCAATTACTCCTGTATACAATGTAAGGCTGTTTCTAGTGGTTTCTTAATTTCATCTCATTACATTTTTTTTTACTTTCGATGTTCTACTATGGAATGCTGGCGTGAACATAAATGTTCTACTGGTTCAGGTTTTTGTTTTAGTTTATGGTAGCACATATATGATAAGAACAAAAACAGACTGGAAAACAGGGGTGTCAAGTGGGATGATTTTTCTCTTTTTTTGATGATAGGGCTGAGAAGTTGTCATGGGCGTGGGCCCAGGGGAGCGATGGCCCATTAGGGGGCTGCACGTGGAGTGCTGTAGCATGAACAGTACATGCGCGGTTACTGTAGCATATGTGGCAGCCCCCCGCTGAATTAGGGATTAGGATGGTTAGCTTCTATGTTTGTTATTTTCTTTTGGTTAGTTTCTATCCTTTGGGTTTGTTTCTGTCTTTTAGGACCTACCACCTCTATATAAAGAGGTCCATTGCATCTCTTAGGAATCAAGCAAGAACAATGAAATAATCTAAGTCCTAGTCCCCTTCATCTCCTCCTTAGTCTGTAGTCATCTCTCTCCCCAAGTAAGTCGACGCCGCCCGACTATCCTCTTGGCGGTGTTTACCCCTATGATCTAAGGATCATAACAACTTAGTATCAAAGCCAATATCATTGCTTTAATTGCTGAGGAGATCATGGCCATAAGGGCCACCTTCAACAAGATGAACGCCAATCTTGCCAACATAAAGACCACCTTCAACAAGATGAACGCCAATCTTGCCGACATAAATGCCACATTGGTGGATATCACGGCTATGGTGGCCAAGCTGATGGAGAAGGAGGAGAAGAAGAAGGCACGGGCAGCTGCTGCTGTGCGATATGCGTCGCCTGTGGCGTCTCTGATTTTGCCAGTGACTTGCCCATCGTCAACCTCGCAGCCTGTGGTTGCTCAAATGACACCCTCGTCGAGGAAAAAGGCCGTTATCCAACGGCCATCCTCTTCACGCGGCCGGCTGACGCCGTGCCTTCATAGGTGCAAGCCGTGGAGGGTGCCAGGACCACGACGGCGTCGTGTTCTCCCCACCACCGGCGGGAAGCACGTCGCTGCTGCCCCACACTGCTTGTCCATGCTGTCGGCGTCTCCTGCAATGCGAAGCCACGCCAAGGGACCGCAATCCTCGCTGATGTTCATTGGAGTGTTGCTGATCCTCTTCCATGCGATGCTCCGCCGGCCCCACCTCTCCTCGTAGACATGGGGACACCTTGGATTGCAGCCATTCGGGAGGGGTGAAGTGTCATGGGTGTGGGCCCAAGGGAGCGACGGCCCATTAGGGGGCTGCACGTGAAGTGCTCCAGCATGAACAGTACACACGTGTTTACTGTAGCATATATGGCTGCCACCGCTAAATTAGGGATTAGGATGGTTAGCTTCCATGTTTGTTATTTCTTTTGGTTAGTTGCTATCCTTCGGGTATGTTTCTATCTTTTAGGACCTACCACCTCTATATAAAGAGGTCCATTGTATCTCTTAGGAATCAAGCAAGAACGATGAAATAATCTAAGTCTCAGTCCTCTTCATCTCCTCCCAGTCTCTAGTCATCTCTCCCCCAAAGTAAGCCGCCGCCGCCCGGCTATAGTCTCGGCGGTGTTTACCCCTATGATCTAAGGATCATAATATCAGTACATACTTGTTAGTAAATCCATTTATTTCTTCTGTGCAACAAAACAAAGTTACATAGAGGTATTTCTTTTTGTTTGAAAGCTCTCAGGTTACTAGGTCATTAGTTTTCTAGCTTTGCTGTTCAGCTTCATGGAAGAAGCCTAACTGGTGATGTCTAGATAGAGAAAGTGGCATCCCCTTTTTTAAAGAAATAACTACATCAGTACATCCTTCTTTTGAGTTTGCTATGATATATTTTAGTAGGAAAGCATGCACATGTTTCTAAACAGAATGAATAGTCGTGCACCAAGTTCCACTAAATTTTACCTTATATGTTCTGAACAAGGAGATGCTGTCAACAGATTGGAATATTGAATTATTTATCCTTCTTCTAACTCTGCTATCACCCTAGACTTACTATTTACACTCCAAGTGATTAAACAAGATATCCAAATATGATATCTGTGGCAGGAGTATGGTGAAGTTGAAGGTCGGGGCATACACATGGCAAAACGAGTGCTCCGTAGTTTGGGTTTGGTACTTGGATCAATATTCGCTGTATCCCTGGTTAGTGGACTGTTCAAATGCAGTGCTACCCAGATGACTTCTATTAGTTTATCTTCCTGCTTTACTTCTGTAGTTTTGGTAACTGCTTCTCAGTGTGACAGCCCGTCATCCTAATTTTTTCAGGGTTATACTGGACTGGCCAATTTCTCTCAGTTTCTTGGGCAGTATATTCCATCTGTTGTTTATAATTTCCAGGTATGGTATGCATGATGACAGATATCTGTTGTTGCTTGGGGTGTTTTTACGATGGATTAGGGGTACCGAGGCTTTAGCTACATTTTGGATCATATCATACCGATTAACCAATCTGTTCTGTTTCCTTAATTCCCACATCCAAGGCAATTCCTTTTTGGACAAATGTTGTTAGTTTAACATGAAGTGGAAACTGGCAAGCTAGTAGGTTTTACCAAGACATAGAAAGCTTCCCATTAAAACTGTTTGTTAGAAAGGTCACTGGAATAAGTGGATGCTGCTTTTCCGGTGGAAAACTCGTAGTGAAGTAACGCAAATGAATCTTGTTGCTGTTCTCTACTATCATGTGCTGTTTTCAGGAACAGTAAAACTAATTGGTGGGTATCTCATTCCAGGAGTTGATTGTGACTACAGCTTCATCTGTTTTGCTTTGCATCTTGGCTTCGTACTACCGATAGCAATTTGTGCTGGACTGCCCCTGGCTTTGAAGTCTTGAGACATTGCCACCCACCCATCTTCACGAAGGGGCACACTAGATAACTGACGCCTGCTTATTCTGCTGCGGAACCCCCAAAGCTCTGCAAATTTCTAAGTGCTCCCTTCTTGCATCTTTGAAATCTTGCTCAGATCTGGAAAATTTGCACAGCTGCAGATTAGAAGTCGCTATCCAATGATTCGGAGCTGAAATAACTATACATGAGAGAGACAGCTAACAAAACAATTTATCATGTGAAGCCTTACAATGTTGAAAAACTAGCTTTACTGAGTTCCGGCGAAGATTTCTCCCTCCTTTTTCCAACAATTTTCCTTGAGGTCTCAATTGGCTTGCCAAGTTCTACGTTTCTTATTTTCTGGCAAGAACTAAACATTTACTCTGTGTTAATGAGTTATGAGTTACCATCGATATAGGTTCTTGTGGCGTCTGCCTCATCGACTGGCTATCTGTTACTTAACGGGGTGTGTGGTTGCTTGTACAAAATTGTATGGGATGGGATGAAACCGTACCATCCCTTTTTGCAAGGGATGGAGATAATTTCATGATTCTATATCATCAGTTATCGAGTTAGTCGTAATACTTCCCTTTAACTTCTACAGTGTTGCTGAAAGGCCGACACTTGCCATTGTATTAAGCTCGTATGATTAGTACCATCTTAACAATGTTTGGGACTGATAAGCTACAGCTTTCATATCAGAATGAAACGGTGAAAACTTGTGCCACAACTCACAGCTACTCCCAGTAGGAATAGGATGCATCCAGCAACACATCTTCCCCAGTAGTTTTTCAATACCGTTGCTTCGTACAATCGCATCTCCCAGTGTTCTGTTCGAGGCCATTTTCTGATTACCCAAAACAAGATTCTTGCATGGCCGGTGTTTGTTTTGCTTCTTCGTTTCAGCATCATCACAAACTTCACAAGTACTCATATCAACACTAAACAAGTCAAGCACTCGAGCTTATGCTGTAACCGAGGAGCTCTAAAACCGAGCAAATTCCATGCACATTGCACACACATTAGCATCGCCTTTTCCAAGTTGTCATATGCGTTTGAGGCTACCGTTGTAATGGTATCATTGTCCTCTTCGAACGATCGAACAGGGCGCAGTGCTGGACACACGAAAGCAGATGCAAACTGTGAATGGTGAAATAAATAAAAATTGAAGAAGTGCTTGTGTTTCTTTCTTTTTTAGGGAGAAATGCTTGTGTTTCTGCTGTGTTGTATTTGTCTTGATCGATTTGTAGTGTAATCTTGGGCTGGTGTTATTTTATTATGGAGTACGATTTTTTTCTTTCTTTTGCAGAAATAAACAGGATGAACACGTGGCCAACCATGTATATACCATCTCGAAGAGCCAAAAGAAAATTAAAGTTGAGTACTTGTTCGGGAATAGAACTTGTAGAGCCCTGTTGTGGCATCGTAAATTGGAAGGAATTGTTTATAAATTAATGCCTACTGTCAGAATCTATGCAAGTTCTGCCGTTCTATCTGTGCTCAGGTTGCTGTGGATCCTACTTTCAACAAATACTCCCATGATCAAAGAAGGATAAGTTAGATAGGCAACGACATCCCTGCAGAAATGAAATTTTACATGTATATTTGTACAGTTTAATATTTTGTCGTATCAATTTGCTACGATCCTCTTGGCAAAGTAGCAAATCAATATATGTCTCATACAGTTAACGCAAACATGCATGGGGATCTACCGATCTAGAACTAAAATCCTGCCATAATATCCCGCCCGTTCATGCAAATATACATACCCTTTTACTTGTAGGCTCCGTACATTTGAAAACGCAATGAAATTTTTAGAAATATGGTATTCCGCTTGGCTAGCTCTCCAGACTCTCTCATGAGAGTGACCAACTCAGCCATAGCAAATTAATCGATGATTGGCCTATTTGTATACCTGGAACAAAGGAGTACGAAGTAACTAGGAATAATGAACAAAACGTCCCTACAATATTGCCTGCGAAATTCGTACGTTTCTAAACAAGGCTTTCAATTGTCATGGTACACCACAAACTGATGAGAATTAACACCCATGTCTAGGAGAGACACAGGTTGACGACCTGCATGACACCATGCCCACCATTTCAGCAACACACTTCACCGACAAATGACACGTCCACATGCCACACGATGGAGACCCTAGTCCTTCTCAACCTCTGTCCACGGTATAGTGGTATACTACGCAAAACTCCCAACCCCATACTTGTATGTTGACTGTCTGCGCTCATGTGGTTAATAAGCTAGAATAGACACACATAATGGTACGGTACTCTCGCGAGTACATACTCTCACTTAACATATACCACTTAAATCGTATGATGATATCTTTTTATTAATTTAAGTATACTCCAATAATGATTATAAGATATCCCAAAGTGAGTTTCATGAAAATTTTTTCATAAAAGTCTACGTTTTATAGCAAAATTTGTGTATATTTCTTTATATCTGAAAATGGGTATATAACAAAAATAAAAGGTTCCAATGAAAATTTTCAATTAAGTCGTATTTGAGTATCTTATGATTAATATTTAAGTATATTTAAAATGATAAAGAAATACAATATTTTTATTTAAATAGTATATTAAAAGTGGGAGGATGTACTCTCAAGAGTACAAAACGGACGTCACACACACATACATATATATATATATATATACATAAAAAGAGTGGTGTTGAGCACGGATAAACATATCATTATGTCACTGACATACAGGCCCCATTGACAGGCAATTTTTTAAGGGCGCACTGTCAGTTACTGTATGTAGATTGTTCGTACGCATTTCATACACGAACCTTGGTACCTGTATTGTACACGAACAAGAATGCATAGTTGAATTGTGACATGTTCAGTGCACTTGGTTTGGCTATTGCGTGTGGATGATGATTTGGGAAAGAAAGATAGCTCCCCTCCGGTGAGGAAAAATCTGTCCGAGTCCCCATCGAGCCCATGTGGATGTGGAGCCAACTCGACACCCTTCCTTTTTGACAAACAGCTTAGTCTACATCGATCTATATATTCCTATTTCCTTGCCCAAAATTTGCAGTTTATTTCCAGCCGATATTGGTGTTAAACACGGCAATGAGCTGATTGCGGTAATTATTCATGGCTGCCTTGGTTGAGAATAATGTTACCTGTTGAGCTATCACAATGTTTGAAGAATAAGCTCCGTTTCGAACGCGAGAATTTTCTCAATTCCTGTGGAAATTGAACTTTACGTATCCTGTGAAATTCCTACGATGTTCCTGTAATGTGGGAATTTTTTGAATTGTATCATGTGAAATTCTTGTAAAATTTATGAGTTCCAAATTAGACCTAAAATATTGTTATAGAAACATGTAGGTATTTTTATGTTGAAATGGGACTTATGTAAATGAGCTGTGGGGAATGGGAATGCATGTGGAGCTCATGGAGTATATTTGATAATATTTGCTTGTGCACTTCCAAAACAAATTAAATGTTTTTGCACACATCTCCATCATAAAAGAAAGCTAATATCTCATTGCTTAATTATATCTATGATTACGAGAAATATTTTTGAAACTAAATGATTCAGAGAAAAAGGCAAAAAAAAACTAGTAAACACACACCTATACACTTTAGGCTGAATGAATGTAAACATGTATACAAATAACATACACAAAAAACTGAATATTACTCATTCAGAAATTCACTTGTCTTCGTATGCTTCCATAGAATAATTTGTACACTCCATAACAAATCTCAGAGAGTTAGGGAAGGTAGCTAGCTAGCATCGGAACTTGAAACTCACAAGAGAGAGAGAGAGAGATGCGAGCGTACTGCTTAACTTTAAGTACCTGTTTAAGGACATTGCTATGCCTCTGACATATCTAATTTAAGTACTACTTGCATGGCTAATACTGGATTAATTTAATTAAGAGGACAATTTCATGGCAGCTAGTGTACTGCTGCTCTTAGTAGTAGTATTATTCAACTGCTTGTCCTCGAGAAGAGAGCATAGATGCAGATAGTGAGGCTAAATATATCAGACCGGCCAATTTGGAGGGAAAAAATAGCTGTAAACATTCCCTTGGCTTTGCTCGGGGTGGATCCAGGTAAAAAAAATGAGCAAGATACAAGTGGGCTGTTGGAGTATCTTTATTGGCTAGACATTGGACCAGTGTTCAAAATTTTGGTAAAAAATCGGCAATTTTGGTTTTACTGGTGGGCTCAGTAGGAATACAAATCGATCCCAAAAAAATCAGTTTGAACGAATTTTATCCAAAAAAATTTGAATTTGTTTGAATTTTTCTTGAACTTGTTTTTAAAATTTAAAACCCGAAAAATTCATATTTTGATTTGAAAAATTCGGCCAATTTTTTTACCTCCCCCATTTAAAAAAGTTTCCGGTTTTGAAAACCCTGCATTGGATTACGACAATAAAAACTAAAATTTAGTAACTCGGCCTTCTTTGAGTTTGCCCCCTAGCTCAAGACCATTCATCGGAAAATTTTGGTAAAATGTGTTTTACCTGGCGTGTACTAAAAAAACGATGCAAGAGTGTATTAGCTTATCTAAGCTTCTTCCCTTCGCTCCCCACACCGCAGATGTAATATTTTAGTGCGAAATAGTGATGAACTTAGACCCAGTTATAACGCAATCTCCATAAGAATTTTGTAGGAAACCAAACATCCTACGCTTTCAACAGATTAGGCGCGCTTTATATATTCACACATCTGACCAGCATAAATATATATACAATGGCTAGTCATAGATATAAGGAATTGGTTTGGGCTACACGGTGAGGATAAAATCGATTTATATTCAGAGGCGTAGCATTTCAGCCATTTCAGAAAAGGAACCTTTGCAACTCGTTCTCTAGTCATCTTTAGACTTTAGTTTCCACACAAAAGTACACACTAGACCCCAGAGGTAATATAATATCATATGCCAGTAGATTAACGAGAGGATTTTTTTTTTCTCCCCATCAATTAATTCTCGCAAATAGAGAATACAAACATGACAATCGACATTGACGTCCCCACCCTCTCCCCTTCTCTCTCTATATATATACACACACCGCAAATTTTTCCCTAGCAAATTTACCAAAATAAAGCTATCCATCAACTAATTTTTGCAAATAGAGAATACAAACATGACAATCAACATTGACATATATATAATATATGACGTCCGTTTCATACTCCTGTGAGTATGTACTCTCACTTGCAATTACCACTCAAACACATATATTATACTTTTTTATATCATTTTCAGTATACTTAAATACCAATGATAAGAAACTCCAATTCAACTTGATTGAAAAATTTTCATTAGAGCCCTCTGTTTTTTTGCTATATACCATTTTCATATACAAAAGAAGTATATACATAAATTTTGCTATAAAAAATGAACTTTCATGAAATTTTTCATGGAGCTCTCTTTAGGGTATCTTATAATCATTATTGGAGTATATTAAAGTTGATAAAGAGATATCATCGTACGATTTAAATGGTATATAAGAGATGAAGATACGTACTCCCAGAAGGACCATACCATTTTCAGTCAAGTCAGGTCAGGTCAGTTTGCAAATCAAGCAAGTCGGTCATCCCAAACAAGCAGTCAAGCACGTAAGTAAATGGTATATATATATCGCGTTTTTGGAAATGGGGAGTGGGGTTGTATCAGGTCAGGTCAGTTTGCAAATCAAGCAAGTCGGTCATCCCAAACAAGCAGTCAAGCACGTAAGTAACGGATGGAAACCCGGTACTTTATCAAGGAAATGGTCCATTTGTAAGGATTTCCTGTATCGACATCACGTGCGCTCTTTCAGGGTTGAATATTCCATACAACAACGAGGAACTACTACTACATCTGAAGGATCTGCCGTTTCAAAGAATTTACCGATCCGAAACGTGTTAGAGAGATAAATTAATTAGCTAATAGGGTAATAGTTATATAGAGTTTCCCCTCTACAAACTAGAAATAGTTTTCAAGTTTTTTATTTCTTCCACCTCCTCACTTTCCTCCTCTCCCATTTCCTTCCACTGCGACCAGTCGTTGGCCACCATCTCCCTTACTACAGCACGTCGTGTCTCTGGCCTACTGGTGGTGAACCCTACTCATAGAGGCGGCCTCCTCTGTGCACCATATTCAATTGTTGTTGATGCCATTCGCCCTCTCATTCCCGCCACTGGCATATTGTTGGACCTAGACTTTTGTGTATACCGAGCTACTTTCATGATCAGTAACTAGTTCACACAGTATAATATCGATGAATATCATATACATGCGTTGTAGTAAAAGAGTACTTAATATTACATAAACCGTCAGAAATAAGCCTTGCGGCCAAATTCTTACATAACGGACCGATAGACCGACGAGTCCAAAAGAGTAAACAACAACAAAAGATAAATAAACCAAAAAAGGCCTCCATGATCTGCTATAGGCAATCGATTGGGACTACAACCTAGTTGTTGCCACCATCTTCGTTTCTAAAGCCAGACGTATAGAAGTATCCAAACACCGAGTTGTCACTCTCGCAGTCTGAATCCATATATTTGAGCAACAATAAGTACAAAGGTACTCAGCGAGTCCTCACACCAAATGCAAATATATAGTTGCTTGGCTTGTCAAAAGGAGGGGTCTTATGGTTAATTTAGCACAAAGCAGATTTGGCTCAAATACTGTAATTATTTTCTAAACCTATGACCTAGTTATTTCAACTTAAAACCAAAGTATCATCGATATAATCAAGTGACAAAGATGATCATAACAAAGCTTTTCCGATATCTAATCCCGACACTTCTCCCGCCTGGTGGGTGAACCCCTCAACACTGGGACCATGACCGTTACGGAGCATACCCAGAATGCTCCTACCAGTATGCTATATTTTCAATGAGAGACCCACCGTTGTGAGGGAAGTCAATATCCCTTCTCCATGAAAGAATCTACTACTATGCGTAGGAGTTATGCCAAAACTAAGCAAAGTACTTGGCCAGGTCACGTCCATACTTGACTTATGGCTGCACGTTTATCAGTTTAGAAGTGCGGCACATGATTCGGTTCTTAATCAACTCAGACGAGATAATCCACAAACCAACCCTCGTGCCATCCCTGCACTGGTCTCAAACCATCTACTTGCCCAAGTCTCCATCATTTGATAAAATATTTTTCTATTTCCAGTGGTAACCCACGTTACCACACTACGATTCAAATTATAACCCAAGTTTTGTAGTGACGATGTTTGTGTCATATTCAATTCAACCACTAAGCATCTCTAGGCATGACCATTATCCATTTTTGTACTTAACCAAGGGCAAGTTTATTATGATATAATGGCGAGGGTGACAAGTTAGTCATCATATCAATAATCAAGGATGGGAATAGTAAGTAACGATATTTGGAGTAACTATGCATAAACCAAGCGAGGAAGGAGATTGATGGTGGCGGTGACATAGCGTCCTCTGGTCTGACGATAGAAATGAAGAGACATCCCAACTGCTCTGGTGCACAACAAGGAAGAAAAAGGTGCGCATGAGAGAGAGGAGGTCGAGGCAACCATGACGCACAAGACAATGGAGGCAGAAGCTCACTTCAACGGTGGAAATCGATCGGTGAAACCGGCAGCCGGAGTTGGAGAAGGTGACCAGCGCAGCTTGCTTTCTTCACTCGAGGTGGAGAGGAGGGGCAAAGAGGGGGATGCAGAGGAAGGCGCAATGAGGAAGGTGACGCATTCAATCGGCTGTGGCTTATATAGAGGGAGGGGGTGGGAACAAACGAGGGCGAGGTCGTCAGCGTGGCGTGGATACCCGAGCATAACAGTGGCAACGGACTTTGGTGCACGGATGGGACAAGGTCATAGCGATGCGTGAAAGGGATGGCCCTGGCTTAGTTTGCTACTGAGGTACATCCTCACCTTAATCTCTCCCTCTACTCCTCTCCCTATTGCTCTGTGATGTGATGAACTGAGAGATACTGCTATGGATGGCTCCCGGTGGTGCAGCCAGAGCGGGAGGTGGCGGGGAAGGAGCGGAAGGGGTGGTCAGTGACGGTGCACTACCTATTAGGCTCCCCCGTGGCGCTAGCCTCGATGGTGACGTCGTCCGTGGCATCGTCGGGGATGGATCGGCGGTGCAGCTAGTCGACCGAGGACGCGGCGGCGTTCGTGGACCTAAGCATACACGTCATACTATGACACATCAGCTAAACATGTACATGTGGACTCCACATCATCCAAAACCGAGGTGGTTTAGGGTGAGAGGGTGATTTGCTCCGGTTTCTATAATTGGGGGTGTAAAGTGGACGATTTATAGTCAAAGGTATTTTTGGACTTGAGCCATAGTTCAAAGGTGTAAAGTGGACTTATTCCTAAATTTAACAGTAGTCGTTGTCCTACACAGTCAAAGTGACGATACTACCATAACAAGACTGATCCCCAAAAAATAAGTTCCGAGGGGAGAAAACAGTGCTCCATGGGGCACGTTGTGTCTCGAAACTTTTTGTAGGAGAAAACAGTGCTCCGTGGGGCATGTGTCTCAAAGCTTTTCGTCGAAAAGGAAACCTGCACTGTTAGGAGCAAACTAGGACACTGTTAGGAGCAATCTAGGGCTCAGATGCAAACTTTTTTCTCTTATTTGGCCGCTTTCTATTGGCTTTAGCACATCTAGTCCCAACATGTCTGAAAATACAAAAAATAGCACCATAGTACGTTATCCAAACATCACATGTCCCCTACAGTGCTCTTGAACCATGGTTGCATTGTACTGCGCATCCCGTGTTCTGCATACGCCTGTCGCAGTTTGGGACTGCCATATGTGGTGTGTCGTGGTCCGGAACCGCTAGATGTGGCCTGCCACTATCGAATCGCATCTTTGGATGTGGCGCCACGGTCCGGTCGGCCGCGCGTGTCTCTTTGGTCCGGTCTATGGTCGCATCCTCCGATTGCCGCCCCGCATTTGGACTGCTGCAACGCCCCCTCTGATTGAAAGGAAAATTTGATGTGTTTTCGATTGCGACATGATTTAAAATTATGACATAAATTGGAAAATATTTTTATTTGAAATAGAACGGAATATTAAATAGAGAATAATCATGAAATTAAATTATGAAGATAAGATTTCAACCATAACAATAAGACTTCATAATCAAGGTGCGAATTACATGGTGCGTAGGGTTTGAGTAGGTGCATATGTTTGCCTCTCTACTCCTACGGTACAAATGGTAACATGCACGAACCATCAACCCGAACTACATATAAGATATATGTGCGCCTTTTGAGATCAAAAACACTGGGGAATGGGAAAGAAGTCAATCTTGCGGTCATATGTCCTATGCATCAGGGTCCATCGGTGCCTTTCCCATGTCTCCCACAGCCCTATGGGTGCGGGCCTTTGTGAGGGCTACCCAGTACTTGGCTTCCAGGACACTTAGAGGTGCATCCTAGTCCGAAATAACCTCCTGCTCAGCAGGAGCATCGGGGACCATCGGTGTCTTTCCCTTGTCTTCCCCACGCTCGGCTCAGGCCTCCCCATGTCCAACTGTAAGGAAACTTTCGGGGTTCAATCACCACTTCGGTTTCGCATGCAAAATCGATGCCTTTCCCCTATCTTTCCCGCTCTCGGTTGAGTATGGTTTCCAATGGGTAAAGTTCTTAGGCGCAACTGCGTAGTTCAACATGTATTTATGCTGAATGAATGTCTTGTCATATTTCTCCAGACTGTCGATCCATTGGAAGAAGTAGCAACGCTCCAACGACTACCATTATGCACATATAAAGTTTGCGATATATAAAATACAACATGAAACGTGAAATATCAATGTGTTACATTCACTTATGCGGTAATCCCCACGTGTAGTACGCCCAAACGATGTCTCTAGATCGGTGGACTGAATGATCTTTGCTGGGTTACCACAGTCGCACTATGGGCGTGGAAACTTCGGTGGTACATGTGCATCTTTGCAAGAACGACCAGGGTAGGTTCTCGCCTTCCTGGCAACCCACTTTCACTTCCGAATCATCTCCCCATGGTCTGACATCCCCAAACCCGATGGAGTGATCTTCTCTACCTCTCTTTTGCCTACTCTCTCTCTCCCTGTTTTCGAAATTAGGTTGAGTGGAGTGTTGTTTGTGATGGTGGAGTGTACCCTGGTTTTATAAGCGATTAGGGTGTAGTGCTAAGGCAGTAAACTTTGGTGACTGGAGGTACACTCACATCCGCGAGAAAGAATATTTCAGCATAGGATCGCTCAGCGAGGTTTTAGTTGCTGTGAAAAAGCTGGTGCGTGTTGTCAATTCACTAAGAAAAGATGGTGCTTGTTAATTCAGTTTGAAAAGGTGACATGGCATGGTGTGGTCATTTTAGTCTGAAAAGGTGGCATGGCATGGTGTGATCATTTCAATTTGAAAAGGTGGCATGGTATGGTCGAATTAGTTTGAAAATGTGGGTTGGCATGGTATGCTACGGGCAATTCTTCGAGATAATTCATGAAGAAAATATGGAGTTGCATCACGGTGGGGTTCATTCTAGTGCATTTCATGTTCTTTTGTCTTGCGGTGTTTAAGACCCACTACCGCGTGTGTTGTTTTACTCATGTCTTAGCGCAATATATAGTACATATCCTATTATTTGAATTGGATGGAAAGAACATGCACAAGATGGAAAATGCATACATAGTGCTAAAACAACATACAACCTAGAGACGAAGTGATACAAAATGAGTACATACGCCATAAAAAGAAGTGCATTGTGCATACAGAGAGATACAAATTGGACACAAACTGGATCACTCGTCTGAGTCGCAGATTTATCCACTCGAGAAATTGCTAGTCCTCCTGGACGCCCTCTTGGTCCTTGCACATCCTGTTTTCCCTCATGTGGCTCCGGATGAGACTCCCAAGTATGCTTTGTAGTTAGTTCATCAAGCTCTTTCCAAATAGGCTCAAACTTGTGCATCTGGTTTTGCATACACAACTTCTTGAAGGTCTTCATCAAATATTTACTACAGAACTGGCTGAAGAAATTTGCTGCAAGATGTCTCATGCACCACCCGTTTCCACATCGGTCCATTGTAAGGGGTTGCATCTCATTCTTCATGGTGTTCAACGTGGACAACAACCATGCATTACAGTCTGTAATAAGGCACACATTAGGTCGGTCTCCCACTACGGCCTGCTTCACATTTGCAATGAACCACAACCAACTATCCATGTTCTCGTTTTCGGCGATGGCAAAGGCAACGGGAAGAAGCTGGTCATTTGCATCTGCCACCACCATAGTCAATATGGTGCCCTTATACCTCCCAATAAGGAAAGTTTCATCCATTGTGAGCACTAGGCGATAAAACTTGAAGCCCTCTATGGCCTGATCGAAAGCCCATAACACATGGTCCAATATGTAGCAATTGGGACCTCCATGGGGATCTGATTTGTCCTGTTTGTTTACGTACATACCTGGGTTTGCTTCTACAATCATCTGAAGCATCCTTGATGCAAGGTTGTACACCTCCTCATACGCCCGTACATGGCCTCAAACACCTTATGCTTAGCACATCGAACCTTGCTGTAGCTGACTAGATAGCCAGCACTATTAGCAACATCTAATATCAATATCTTAGGAAAGACGGACACATCCTCCTAAACTAGGTGACTGGTTAGACTTGTCACATATATGGAAGTGACATTTCCTGCGCTGCTGCAGCGACTCACTTAGCTCGCAAGTGTGGTCTATCAGCATCGTAATCGTGAAGTTCATACCATGGCCTTTCGCCTTTTGGCATGCACCTTGCCAGGGCAGGCTTCAACTTGACACTTTATTGTGTACTGAGTTGGGTCTAACTATGCACCCAGTATACTTGGCCGATGGGCACGACGTACCTTGTGATAACTTGCTGCACTACTACCTTGTTCGAGAAATATTGCCCAACTAACAAAGTGTTATCATCAAACCCTCATTGGGACTCGTGGTCTTGTGGCAATACAAAAGACAACACTACAAGTTCATTCATCCTTTATGACACGTACTCCACCTCCATTGACAGCATTTCGCCCATACAAGCAGCACCCCCTGCACCATCATGTGCGTCCTCTTCGCTACCATCTGATCGTGGGTGGCGCCTTGTCAGACTCCAACTCATCTGGCTGATTTGGTAGAAACTCGTGTTAGTCAATACGAGCCAACCACCATTCTCCCGTCTCCTCATTCCGTACAAAATTCAACAAGCCTTCTAACAGAGTCTTCCTTTAAATCAACACATTTCATGCTCTCATCATCACCCACCTCATACACTGCCTCGGTTCCACCGGCACCAGCCTTACCAATGTTTGATGACACCCTTTCTATGAACTACACATATACCATCAGTCTCCCGTATATCGCCGCCTCAGGATTCCTTGAAACTCCCATACGCCCTGCGTTGACCCTTGCCTATTGGTGCAGGTTACTGCCTCGATGACAAGCTTCTTCCTTGCTGTCCCCTTGTCAAACTCTCTCCGGATGCACCTCCTCTATTCGTCAATACCCATCTCCTTCAGGCTCTCCGTCTGTATCACCTTGCACTAGAATCTTGATAGGTCCAACCCACCCAGCCAGGCCCGTATGACACCGTCACCGTAAAACACAAGCATTTTTTGCATGTTGGATGTTACTTACGACCAAAATAACTCAATACACTTCCTATTCATGTTTACAACAATTCATGATTTTTTACTAGCGACAAAATAAACTTGGTATCCATATCTCCAACAAATAACATATTTTCTGCACATACTAAAAAACTAGCTATCCATGTTCTAAACAAGTAACAAATTTTTCTACATAGCCAATAATCTTGTTATCCACATTCCCAAAATTTACAAGATTTTTTTAACAATACGCAATACAATATTATTTGTACACAATCACCTAAATATTAGCACTATTTAATCTACATTTTTCTACATCACTAAAGCAACCAAGCTTTGCTAATCCTTATCTAATTATGTTACATAATCATTGGCTAATTAACAAAATAGTAAAATAATAACGACTATTTTCATACTCACATGCATCAAAAAATGCCACAACCATCAACAACCTAGTTTAAACAATCATAATATTAACAAATAGCTAATAAACACTAATCACACAATTAATATACAACATGCATGGGAATAAAATTTACCTCTTCTCGAAGATCTTCACTTGATCAACAACTTTATCAACTACTACAACTTCTAAATCCCATTCTAGATACTCTAAAATTGTCTCCAAAAGCCGATTTCCCCAACCCTCAAACTCTCTTTCTCTTGCCCGCTCTCTGTCTCTCCCTCTTGCTTGCTATCTCTCTGCGCCGAAGAATGAGGACTATGGGCAAGGAGGCTCGGGCACTGGGTAAATTGGGACCACGACAGGTGACTTGTAGCTGACCGGACCTACGGCAGGACACACGCAGCCAATCGGATCTGGGCAGCCACATCTAATGGTCCAAAACTACGATAGGCCACATCCAGCGATTTCGGACAGCGGCAGGCCACATCCAGCAATTTCAGTTCATGGCAGGCCACATCTAACGGTCCATATGTGCGGTACAATGCAGCTACTGTCCGAGAGCGCTGTAGGGGATACATGGCGCATGCCTAACTTACCATGACACCATTTTTGTATTTTTGAACATGCGGAGCCTAGATGTGCAAAAACAATTAAAAATAGACAAATGAGCCGAAAACTCCTTAGACACTGCATTTCAAACTTGTACCCTACTTTAGATTGGACATTTCGACATATACAGGAGGAGATGCGTTGAATATACATAAGAGATACACTTGTGCATTTTGAGTATATACATATATAGGTAACAAATTCTCAACAGCATGGTTGGTGAAAATTTGGTAGTATTGGCAACCTTTGAACTCGTATTTACAGGAGTGGCCGTCTCCAAATTTTTTTTTTTGCAAAAATAACCACATGCCGCATGGCCGCCATGCGGCAGCCCTTCCCCAGCCATCGTGTGGTGTTGTTACTGCACGGCCGTCGTGTGGTGGCGCTACCACACGACCGTCATGCGGTGGCTCGCCCATCTGCCACGTGTCCCGAATTAGGGTTTCAGCCGGTTTCCATGCCAACAATGTTTGTAGGAATTTTAAAATATAGCAAACGAGTTTCAAAAATTATAAAATTTTATGTGGAGCCTCTCGACACAGTGTACTTACTTGTATAAATTTGCCATAATTTTATTCCTCCATAATTTTTCTCTCAATTTCATATTGGTGTACTGTTTGTACGAATTTGTAAATGTAAAAAATGAGTGCAAAAAATGAGGGCCTCCGCACGGCCCTCCCTCCCGTCCCTCCCACGGCTGTCGCGTGCCCTCCCCCATTGCCCCCTCCACACGACCCTCCCTCCCCCTTCGCCATGTGTCCGGTCTGGTTCTCAAGAGAAACAAAAAAAATAAAAAAATCGTCAGTGATTCCATCTGTCATTCGTAGAAGCTCGAAAGTGCCATACCCCTCCCCTAATTCCACGCCCGTCCTCTCCTCCGGTCAATTCCATCAAATCGCTGTCTGATGCATGTCTGTGAATTTCAATTAACTCGCGGGGGAAGGGTTCCCTCCCGTAGCGGTATAAATTGGAGAGCGAGCGAGTGCGATTTTATTTCGCAGTCACTCGATTGCTCTCTCTCTCTCTCTCTCTCTCTCTCTCTCTTCTTTCGGTTGCTCTCTTGCAGTGTAGATTATATTTTTGAGGACATTTGCTTGCTCCTCGTCGCTCGACCTTTTTATTGCTTTCCCTCGAAGGACAGGTAATTTGTTAGCTAGTCGTATTTAGTTAGTTTAGTGATAATTAATTAGTTGTAATTAGTTAGTTTAGTGGTAATTAATTAGTTGTAGTTAGTTTGGTTAGTTTTATTAGTGGTAATTAATCAGTCATAATTAGTTTTTAGAGGTAATTAATGAGTTATAATTAGTTTTTAGAGGTAATTTATCAGTCATAATTAGTAAGTGTAGTGGGTAATAAATTAGTTTAGTGGTAATAAATTAGTCTTAATTAATTTAGTGGTTATCAGTCCTACATATTAAATTAGTGGAAATGAACTACTCGTAATTTATTTAGTGTTAATTAACGAAATAGGCATGCACCATGGGTGATGTGGCGACATGCACTTGTGACAAGGGGTAGGGGAAGGCACCTCGGACTCAATGGAATCGCAGGACATGGACGACTTCGACTTACGAAATCATGGAAGGGGCAGTGGCATAGATGATACATAGGATATTCTTTGTTAATTTATCGGTTCAATGCGGATGATATTCTTAAATACTATATTATACCACATGTTAGATAGGCTTATACATGAACCAGATGAGGGAAATGTGTGGCGTGCAGATCATATAACGATGTACCACAGCCTTCGAAACGCACACGAGTCAGAGGCTACGGTACATCGTTATATGATCTTCATGCTACACATTTCCCTTAGTTGGTTCATGTATAAGCTTATCTAGCCTGCGGTACAATACATGATTACAGAATATCATCCACATCAAACTGGTAAATTAACATAGAGTGTCCTATTTGATCGGGGTACATGTGATAATACCCCCTCCTCTGTACGCGGGGGCGGCTCGGAATATAAGTACTACCCCTTCCACGCCGGTTTCTCCTGCATCTAGACTTCAACATAATCTCCTGCATCTGACCGCTATTGGGACTCGGGCCGCTATCGACAGCCGGTAAGGACCAGTTATAGTATGTTCCCCTACCATCTCTTTCAATGTACGTACTAACAACCTCTCACGTCCACCCGTAGTCCCCGGATCTGCTATGTGTCTACCGCAAGTGCATCGACCAAAGGATCCATCCATACGACCAATGGGGTCTCAACTGTGAGGAGTGAGATTCCAAGAGAGATCGCGAGAGGAGGGAGGAGGAGTGTCGCAGTGAAGTGCACACTGAGTGTATCTGGTGGAAGACGCAAGCTCATCTCGAGGTGTGCAGGCGCAAGGAGCATGATGCTCGCGAGGGAAAGAGGAAAATGACGACCAAGGCCAAGGCGACTGGCGAGGAGTACAACACCTAGCTCGCAAGGAAGAGCAAATGGCCCGGTCCATGCAGTAGGTTGGCGAGGAGTACAACGCTACCATGTTTTTTACTATCCCTAAAAGCCATGTATACTTATATGGTCCGAATGCTTGTGTCGCAGTGTACTGTAGTAGCAACGAGGATGACTAAAGTAATTAGCTGAACCATCATGCCACGTGACCACGTGAACGTGCTTATGTCTACAGACTGTAATGTAGTTTTGGTTCTGTGCCTCCCACTTTACCTTCGGTCGATTAGCAGTTAACCGACCTTTGGGTTTCTTGAGACCCAGTACATGTCGCTGTCAAAATCACTATTGGCCATCTCATCGGCGAAAGATCGTTTTCCAAAAATAGGAAATTGGACTTCATGACGATGTGAAAATGAATTATCCAAACATTCCAAGTCACATGAAATCATGAAACCCTAATTTTGGAAACCATGAAACCCTAATTTTCGAGAGCTAAATCCTTTATTTTTGAGACAATTCCAGAACACATATAAAATTATCGAAACATTACAAGGAAGAGTAAATTCTGCTATCGTTGAAGTTTTGCTGTACATAACAAAACAAGGCGAGAAAAAAATTACATTATGACACTGAATGACGACCAGACGAGCTAGGCCTATTGGGGCAATCCTTCGCTGAGTGCCCAGTGGTCTTGCATATCCTGCATTCGTTTGTGTATGCCTGTCTCCTTTCCCACCTAGCATGACTGTTGACGTATTTTTGCCGAAGCCTGATCTCGTACTTCCTTCTAAGGCCATCGATCACCCGGATGTTATGCATCCGGGCCTTCTCCATCTTTTGGTCTATGTGTCTCTGCATGTTCTTGGGCCACTGCTTGCTGTCTTCCATCTATTACTTGGCTGCGGTGGCTCTATTGACGAAATAACCAATAGTGCGAGTCCATGTCTCCTCGACGATCACGGTGATAGGGAGGCATTGCACACCTTTGAGGACGCTGTTGTACACCTAGGACATGCTAGTCATCATAATCTCGTACCTCGCACCGTTTGTATCATAGAGAAGGGATCATTTCTCTAATTTAGGAGCGTGACCATTAATCCACTCTAAGAAACTTATGGCACTGCTGGGTTGCTCTCCCTCCAGTACCTCTGGAGTGGACCAACTTGTATGCCTCATAGTCCGGTGCTCGAAGTCTCTCCAAATGGACTCAAACTTCCGCCTCTGGTTCTACAGACACAATGCCTTGAACATTTTCATAACTTCCTGACTGCAGAACCACGTGAACAAGTTAGATGCAATATGCCACATGCACCACCTAGATTGCACGTTGTTCCAGTGGTTTGGGGGTTTTGTCCCGTGCTGCATGGTGTTGATGGCAATAACCCAGCATTGCGGTCTGTGATAAGGCATACGTTGCGTCAGTCTCCCACCACCACCATCTTCACGTTCGCTAGGAACCACTGCTAGCTGGATGTGTTCTCGCTTTCTACAATGGCAAATACCACTGGGAGAAGCTGGTCATTCATGTCGGCCGCCACCACAGTGAGGATGGTGCCCTTGTACATCCCCGTGAAGAAAGTGTCATCCATCGTTAGCACGGGACAACAGAACTTGAAGCCCCTAATGGCCTGAGCGAAAGCCCAGAACACCCGGTCCAGTATGAAGCGGTTGGGCCCTCTCTTAGCATCGTTACGGTCAAACTTGTTTATGTATGTGCTGGGGTTTGATTTGGTAATCTGGTGAAGTAATCTCGGTACAAGGTTGTACGCCTCTTCGTATATCACGTACATAGACTCGATGACCTTCTGTTGGCTCGTCGAACCTTGCTATAGCTGACTGGATAGCCAACCTGGTTGGCGACTTTCGACATCAGTATCTTGGGGAGGCATACACGTCCGACTCAACTAGATGCCTGATGAGGGTTGAAACATATGCGGAAGTCACGTTCCGATGCTGCCGCAACGACTCACTAAGCTTGCAAGTGTGGTCGATTAGTGCCTTGACCGTGAAGATCGAGCCGAAGATATTTGCTTGGTGAGTGCTGACCTTGCTAGGGCAGCCTTCCACTATGCACTTCATTGTGTACTTTTTTAGGGTGGACCGGTGCACTCGGTACACACGACTAATGGACAAGGAGTACCATACTATAGCTTATTGCACGACCTCCTTGCTAGGAAAGTACTGCCCAACTAAGAGAAAGTCGGCATCAAACACCCAATGGAGGCTTCTTTTGCGCAGTACGAGCGAATGCATCGCAGTATCATTAAATCTCGATGTCACGTAAGGCACCTCCAATGACACAATTTCCCCGGTTGGACCACCGACCTGGTGTGCATCATCGTCGCTACCATCTAAGCTTGGGTCGGCGTACTCGTCGGACTCGAACCCGAGAGGCTGGTCTGGTAAATACTCGTGGCAGTCAATGTGGGTCGACCATCACAATCCCGCCTCCTTATTTCACACAAAATTATGCGCGAGTCTCCCCTCCATGCTGTCGTCCTCAAGCTCGGATTGCGCTTGCCCGCTTGTAGAGGCTCGGCTTCATCAAGGTGGCCCGGCGCCCTGCGTACAAAATTCACGTACACCATTGGCTTCCCGTAAATGGCCGTTTCGGGCTGGGAGGCAATCTGCATGTACTAGCTCCATACTCCGATTCTAGCCACCTTGAGGAGCTCTCACACATCATTTTTGCAGGTGATCCCCTCGATCACAACTTTCTTCGTCGTTGCCTCAGTGACGAACTCCCTCCGGATGCAGCTCCAAAGCTCATGAATATTCATCACGTTGAGTCTCTCCGCCTAGACCACCTTGTACTCGCATCTCGACAGGTCCAACCCGTCAGGTCCGGCCTGTATGAGGTCATCACCATAAAACACTAATAAGTCTTGCATGTTTGAAATTACCTAAAGCCACAACAACCCTATCCGCAGTACATATGTGTTAATAACTAGTAAACTAACTAATTATGGTGATAACAACAAAAGCATCCAACAAATTACCTACCCTTCGGGGGTAAGCTATCAAAAAAAGCCGAGCGACGAGCGACGAGCAGCAAGCAAATACTTAATCTCCAAAAAATTAATTATGTTAAATTGTTTGAGCTCTCAGCGATGAGCGCCAGAATGAGAAGCGAAATGCAATTGGGATGAGCGAAGAGTGACTGCGAGATTTCGGTATTTATAGCCAAGCGAAGGAGGAGCCACTGCGTTGGCGTCGGAAATTTCGGATGCGTTGTCTACGCGCAGCACTGTTGGCAAGGGGGGGGACAGCCGCGAGGAGTTAACAGATGTGCGGAGAAGGGATGATGGACGATTGGATAGGTGGCCACCGGAGGGGGGCCGTGCGAGACGGGGGAGAGCAGGGCGGGATAAAAACAGTACATTTAAATGGAATTACGAGATAAAATCAGAAGGAGTAAAATTATGAAAAAAAATTACACAAGAAAGTACACCGTGTTAGGAGCATTCACATAAAATTTCATAATTTTTTGAACTAATTTGCTATATATAAAAAAATCTTATGAACACAACCGAAGTCGAAACCCTAATCGGGAGAGGACACGTGGCGGGCGGAGAGGGGTACGTGGCGGCTGGAGAAGGGATGTTGCATGATGGTCGTGCGGTATGTGGTTATTTTGCAAAAAAATTCAAAGACGGCCACTCCTGTAAATACGAGTTCAAAGGTTGCCAATACTACCAAAGTTTCCGTGGTTGGTTTGTAGAACCGTAGTCCTGCTGAAGTGTTTAGTTTTAGGGACTGTCTATTTATAAGGTGACTGAAATTTTCCTAAGTATAAGTTACCATTTTTATCCATTGGATCAATATTCAGTCATATGACACATCAATCTTCACACAAATCCAATGATCATAACATGTGACTTAAACTTAAAAAAAATTCGGACAACTTAAAAATGAGTTTTGGACATTTTTGGCCTCATAAACAACCATAATTCTAAATATAGCCTTTCTACCATCGAAATTCCATTTCTAGCCCCCTGAGCCCGCCTGCTGCGTTCTCGGACGGCAGCAAGCCCCTACTGCGCCGCCACGCATCAGCGGCGACCACTGCTTTGCGCTTCCCGCCATGACAGACAAGGCTGCTGCCCTCCCAGCGCATCGTGTTTGTATCTTTATACAGAGCATATAGCGAGTTTTCTTAAAAATCCATTTAAGAATATTTTTTGGAGGAATTTTAAATATAGAAAATGACATAAAAAATTATGAGTGTTTTTTGAGAGCCTCCTGGTACAGTGTACTTGCTTGTGTAATTTTTTCAAAATTTTATCCATTGTGATTTTTACTAGAAAATTCATTTAAGTATAATGATGGTAGGAATTTTCTAGTAAAAATCACAATGGATAAAATTTTTAAAAAATTATACAAGCAAGTACTCTATGCCAGGAGGCTCTGCAAAAAAAATCATATTTTTTGGCGTAATTTTCTATATTTAAAAATCCCTTCAAAAAATATTCTTAAATGGAATTTTGAGAAAACTCACTACACGCTCGTGCTACAATATACTGACTGCTTTGCGCTGGGAGGGCAGCACTTGTCTTCTGCACTGGAAGCGCAGCAGACGCGCCGTCTGCTGTGATCTTGCGGCGCAGAGAAGCGGCTTGCTACCGTCCGGGAGCGCAGCAGGCGGGCTCAAGGGGTTAGAAATGGAATTTCGGTGTTAGGAATGTTATATTTGAAATTATAATTGTCTATGAGGTCAAAAGCGTCCAAAGTTCTTTAAAAATAGCAAGACTGTTAGTTTTAAATGTGGCGCGTTTCTAGGAGTTGCGTTGTTTTCCAGATTTGTTTGTACAACTGTTTCTTCTAGTTTCACCCATTCTCGGCCGTGGATTCTGGTGATCCGCCAGTGGCAGAAACGGTACGCGTCAATAGTCGACCAAGTTTGAGTGATGGAGGGGACAATGGATCAAGCAGGCAACAAGGGCAGTGGGAGAGAGAACGTTTTGTACAAAGGCGACACGTTCAAGCACCAAGAAAATACACCAACTATATAGAACAAGGCTACACATAAGTTACGAGTATTATGCATACAATACAATACAACTCAAATACGCCACCGTCGAACCCGTAATTTGAACAGAAGCACGGCATTCTCTGGAACCAACCCCAACACGAAATCACGAAATCGATCTCGTGTAGAGACACAGACCGACCATGAAACCACACCCAACCCAGCAATCAGCCCGCACAGTGAGCTAGCGACCGATCCTCCTCCCCTCCCCCTCGATGCCCGATTGGTTCCCTCTGCCAGCTATGCGGATTGGCATCCGCTGATATTTCAATTGAAATGCTATGGTAAATAGTATCATGACATTAGGTAGATTGAGACACTGGATCCGAAAGAATGGAACAGATCATAGCTACAGTGATACTACAGTGTTTATGAATGATACATATACTACAGTATTGCTACAGTATTTTTAGAAACAGTGCATGCCCGGCTCTCAGACGGCCTGTGCTCGCTATCACAATACTGTTCGTCTATAATATTGCTTGATAGTTTCCCATCTATGCATATCTCATTTCAGTCCCCTCTCGATGAATTCATCTGGCTGGAGCTCGTCAACAGCCAGTATTGTCACAGTTATCGTTTATTAGCCACTTTTAACCAGTGCATATGTATAACAAGGAGATTCTACTTATGATAAGATACAACAAAAATACCCTCTAATTATATCTCAAGTGTCAAACGGGGCACTCCTTTGGACACGAGAGGAAGTCGTTCTGGATCATGTGTAGTTAAACTAATTTCTAAACTTTTGCTATCAATATCATTTTGAATATTTATATTAGACACAATAAAATGATATCTTTAGATTTGTCTTGAATTTTTTTTCAAAATATTACATTTTATTATGTTTTTTTAAATATGTTACAATAGAAATGAGATGTTAAAGTTGTATTTTTGGGACCATGTCAATGTTAAAAACAACTTTCTTTTGTGACGGAAGATAGCTAGTATTAATAAGGATAATTTGAAAAAATTTATGTAGGAGATCTAAATAAGTAAATAAAAACGAAGGAAGTAAGGATATATTTGATTGGTGGGATAGAGTTGAATGAGATAAAATGATTCTATACCATATGATTATGATGTTTTAAGTGAATAGGATGATTCAATATATAAAAAATATTTTATAAATTTATATCCTATCATCTAGATCGTGATATCCTATTTCATATAGCCAAAAAAATGAATAACATTTTTCTTTAACAGATCCTTGCCCCCTGGCACCTGGTATCAGCCACCAACGCTAAATTTTAAACCCTCGCCGTACCGACGATATTTCACCGCGCGGCCTGTCACTTAACTTTTCCTCTCCCATCCAGTCACATCACCTTTCATTCATCTCCCACTGTCTCCTCCCCCATTCACCAGCTGCGCAACCCCTCCAGACCCTTCCCCTTCCCTTGAAGCTAGCAGCAGCTAGCTAGCCCCCAATTAATACTGACCTCACCCCAATCCCCAAGCCTTTGCTTTTGCTCCCTCCCCTTTTAGCCCAGGCCCAGCTCTCCAGTCTCCCCTCCCCTCCCCTCCATCTCCTGTTCTCCTCTAGCTGTCACAAGACCCAGCATGTAGCTGCAGCTCCCGGCCGCCGTATATTATCAGTTCTTGCGTGATCTTTGGTGATCTTGGGGGCAAGATTCCAATCTGGCCATCTCCTGCTCTTCACCGCAGAGACAAAAGCTAGCAACTAAGCAAAGTGAGGTGAAGTGAGGTGAGGAGCTTGTTCCATTCATTCCCATCTCGTCTGGAGTAGAGGGGAGCACTATTTATAGTATGCCTGCACCTGCACCACGCCACACTCTCTCTCTATCGCCCAGGACCACCGCGCCACGGCTCCCCAAGAAGCTAGCGCGTGTATGCACGCGCGCGAGCGCAAGCGCTAACTCCCAAATAGATCTCTCCTGCTGCTACTGCTTCTCGCGTGAGTTTGCGATTTACTGAGCTGGGTTTCTTGGTTGGTTGTTCAGATGGACTTGGTGCCGCACCCGGACAGCCCGCACTCGAACAACAGCGGGGGCGGCGGGGCGGGGGCGGGGGTGGGGGCGGTGTCGCCGGGGGCGGCGGTGGCGTCGCCGAGCAGGTACGAGTCGCAGAAGCGGCGGGACTGGAACACGTTCGGGCAGTATCTGCGGAACCACCGGCCGCCGCTGTCTTTGGCGCGGTGCAGCGGCGCGCACGTGCTCGAGTTCCTGCGCTACCTCGACCAGTTCGGCAAGACCAAGGTGCACACGCCAGCGTGCCCCTTCTTCGGCCACCCGGCGCCGCCCGCGCCCTGCCCCTGCCCGCTGCGCCAGGCCTGGGGCAGCCTCGACGCGCTCATCGGCCGCCTCCGCGCCGCCTACGAGGAGAACGGCGGCCGACCGGAAAACAACCCCTTCGGCGCCCGCGCCGTGCGCCTCTACCTCCGCGAGGTCCGTGAGCACCAGGCCCGCGCGCGCGGCGTCAGCTACGAGAAGAAGAAGCGCAAGAAGCCGCCGCACCCCGCCGCGGCCTCCGCCGCCTCCGCCATCGTCTCCCACGACGGCAACGGTCATCACCACCATCAGATGCCGCCGCCGCCGCCCGGCGCCGCAGCGTGAACGCCGGAGCAAGCAAGGTGCTGCCGCACCCTACCCAGTCCCCCGCGCGCGCCCTATGTATGCTACGCATGCACTACTCGACTCGTTCTTGCTACTATCCTAGCTAGGCTGCTACTACTACAACTACAAATTAATTCCTCTTTCATGCTTGCTACCGCTACTGCTACTACCTCCTAATTAGGTTAATTTCCTGATCATTTCCCAACTTCGTCGGTCGATCTCTACTATATGCTGGTAATTTTCCTCCTGATGATGATCTCCTCCCCCACGTGTAAGCCATCCTCCGCCTGTTGTGATGATATGATAGCTAGCTCCAGGACTTGTTTTAGCTGGCTTTCTACTTGATTAATTAATTTGGTGCAATTAATCCTTTGTTTCTTGCTTCTTGCGGTCGATCTCCCTGACCCTTTTTGTTCTTGCAACAAGTAGATTGGTAGCTTTGTTCTCCACACTATTCTAATTGGCCTTGTTCTTGCAAGAAGTTGCTAGCTAGGCAGTGTGGCGTGGTGAGTCATGTCAGTGTGTGTCGTCCTCTTGGGGAATCTACGTACTGTTCTTCTTGGGGAGGGTCACGGATGGATGGATCAAAGAGAGGCAGAGCGTGCAGCGATGAGCGATGGATCGATATGATGCGTGTGTGCTGCCGCTGCTAGCTGAGCTGCCTGCTCCGCCCTTTCAGGACGCTTTTGCATTGCTTTTTATGGGACTAGTACTGCTAATACCATAAGTAGCTAGACTTGCTTGGCCATCTCTGCGTCTCGTCAGGGAGACGATAGCTGAATATTGGAATGTATACATATATAGTAGCAGCAAGCAGCAGCAGATTGCTATTAGTTTCTTGCACACAGCAGCTAGCACACACAAATGCTGAATGTTCGTTATATGGCAATTTGATGATTATGAGATCATTTTTAGGGGTGATAATGGGATCATCAACTGCTGCTATTCCTTGTTTGATTTGATCTTGTTTTGAGCTGTAAGTGCAGATTTGTGTCTGTCCCTGCAAAACTTTTATTGCCTGATGCTTAGGATGCCCTCTCTTTCCTTATGCTTTTTATGGTAGCAAGTTGAAGGCTACAAGTAGAAGGCTTGTCAGGTTTTAGGCTGAGGCTGAGCTGAGCTAAGCTTAGCTTGCAGCAGCAGCTTCAGCACCCAGCAGCAGTGAGTGGAATATGTGTGTGCTTTTGTGGTTTAATCATGGAGTTAATGCATTATCTAATGAGGAAAACAAGACTAGTTAGTGTGGCAGTGGGGTGTGCGCAGTGTGGTAGGAATCCTACACTCCTACTAGCTACTACTACTGGTACTCTCATATCTACTACATGTGAAGCCAGCCTGCTTACTTTCTCACATGGCCAGAGCCCAGAGCTGATGGATTTCTTTATTGGTTTCTTCACCTAGTACGACACTTCAGCCTCAAAAAAGAAAAAGGCCATGCATTTTGACCAGTACATGTCCATTTCCTTGCTTCCCTCCTTCCTGCTGCATCTTACATCAAATCAAGTCATGGCTGTAAGGCTTTTGCAAAGATCTCCCTGCCGTTAGGATGTTGCTCTTGCAGACTTGCATGGACATTTGTCCATGGGGGTAATAGGCTGCTCTCACTCTCAGCTAACAGCAGCTGGACTAGATGCTGGAGTATGCACTGTTACACTCCTTTGTCATACTTGCTTTGCTGCCGCAAATTTTTGGCTGTATTGACGTATTTTCGTTCCGTATTTATAAAAATGACCATGGGTGATTTTTTTTTTGTTTTGCAAAAATGATCTCCTGCCGCACGGTCACCGTGCGGTAGGCTCTCTCAGCCCACCACTTGCCCTCCTACTGCACGACCAACGTGCGGTGGCACCTACCACGGCCACTGTGCGGTGGCAGCCCTGCCACGCGGCCATCGTGTGGTGGCCAGCCTGTCGCATGGCCACCGTGTGGTGGGTCCGTTGCCCTGCCACGCGCCGTCCCCTCCCCTCCCGACAAATTAGGGTTTTCCTCGGAATTAGGGTTTCAGCGCTGTTTGTAGGAATTTTAAAATATAGTAAATGAGTAAAAAAATATGAAATTTTATGTGGAGCTTCCGACAAAGTGTACTTGCCTGTGTAAATTTTTCATAATTTTATTCGTTCCGAATTTTTCTCGCAATTTCATATAAGATTGTTTGCACGAATTTGTAAATGTAGAAAATGAGCTCTAAAATTATGAATTTTGTTTTGAAGGCTCTTCACGTAGTGGAATTGATTGTAATATTTTGACAATTTTATATATATTATGAAATTGTCTAAAAAATTAAGGAATTAGGTCTCGAAAATTTGGATGTTAGGTTTCGAAAATTAAGGTTTCATGAATTCCACACAAAGTACTCCGTATGACGTGTGTTCGTACGATGCATGTCCACGCCTTTACCATAATAGACGGTTGCAGGTTATTACTACTGTTTCAACGATTTTGCATCACAGTAACTCGCACGGTAATAGAAAAACAACACTGTAATGTCCAAAAGTAACAACAATTTGCAGACGTCTGGGTAGTCCCACACGTCAGAACGACGTGACCTGACGAGGCAGCTTTGCGCAACGATGCGATAAACGAGTCTACTTCCCGCAGAGACGCAACACAATGCTACCACATGATTCTTCCTCAGGGCTTGCCTCGCAGACGCTGATTTCCTTCAACCGAATTACAATTCAGTCAGGTACGCAGGACTGGCTCGGCATATAAGTACTCCCCATCCATGTCGGGTTCTTCTACATTAAGACTTCAACACAATCTCGCTCATATGGAGAACCAATGGGACGAGATCCGCGAACTCACAAGGGGTGCTGCGGCCTGGGACAAACAAATGGAGTGTGTTAGGAGGACTCCTCCCCGCAATGACGCCCCCGTAGCAGCAACCCCTACCTGAACATTCCAACCGAGCATTCGCCGCAACACTCGTCCAAGGGGGAGACGACGTTCTTGTTGGTGTAGGGACACATGCAAGCTCTTCAAGTCCAAGGAGCGGTTCAACCTAGGCATGCATTACTGGGGTTGGGTGAAATACTCCTAAGACTATTTCGACCGCCGTTAGGGCAGCCGGTAAGGATCGGTTACAATATGTTCCCCTACTATTTTTCTTTGAAAGTACGCAGTAACAACCTATCCTTTCTACTCATAGTCCCGGATCCGCTATGTGGCTACCGTAAGTGGATCGACCAAGGGATCCACTCACACAACCAATGGCGTGTCGACTGCGAGGAGTGGGATGCCAAGAGAGACCGCGAGAAGAGGGACGAGGAGCGCCGCAACAAAGAGCACAATGAGCATATCCGGCGGGAGACGCAAGCTCATCTCGTGCCGTGTAGGTGCAGGGAGCGCGAGGCTCGCGAGACAGAGCACGAGAGAAAGGCGGAAATGGCGGCCAAGGCCAAGGCGGCTGGCGAGGAGTACAACGCAGAGCTCGCAAGGAAGGGCAAATGGATCCGGTCCACGCAGTATGTCATGCCATTCCGTAGTAATCCCCCGTCCAACCCGTCATGTTAATCATATCTCTTGAAGGCATGTATACTTATATAGTCTGGATGTTTGTGCCGTAGTGTACCGTAGTAGTAGTGAGGATGACTAAAGCAATTAGCCGAACCATCATGTCATGTGACGACGTGTAATGTGCTTCTGTCTACGGACTCTAATGTATTTCTGGTTTCGTGCCTCGCACTTTACCTTTGGTCGAAAGATTTCATCAGTACGAGTACATTTGTAATCTCCAAGCCTCATACAAAAATTGGACTTCGTGAACGATGTGAAAATGAATGATCCAAACATAACAATGTGAAAATGAATGATATAAAAATATTTATCCACAGATGCACGTCTGTTACCTTACCTCAAAAGTTCGATGTTTGACAACAGTCTTCACGCCTTTCACAATTACGCATCTTTCATCAGCGGTGTCTACCATATGCCCATCCTTGTCCATTTCAAAAATTAAGGAATTAGGTCTAAAAATTTGGATTTTAGGTTTCGGAAATGAGGGTTTCATGAATTCCCACACAAAGTACTCATAACTGAATTACGGTTTCGGAAATTAGGGTTTCCAATGGAGTTGCAATGCACATTTTCATACATAAAATTGACGACATTTGAAGTGTTATAAGCATTACATGATACATGCCTGAGTTTATTGCAATCGGGATGAAGGAGGGGGTATTATCACATGTAGCCACTGCCCCTTATCTCGGGGCTATCCACAGTTGCAGTGAGTGTAGAAGTCGTCCATGTCCTGCGATTCCATGATGTAAGTGGATCATATAGTAAGAAACGTAACAATGATGTCAATTGTATATAACTCACGTCTTCGATACGGAGGGTGGCCTGATACGCTACGACGTCGGTCGGTCTCGGTCGGAAGAGCCTTCCCCTTCCTCTTGTCGTGGGACACCCCACGTCGGTGTTGTAAGTCGAAGTCGTTCATGTCTTTTGATTGCATAATGTAAGTATACCGTATAGTGGAAAACGTAACAAGGATGTAAATTCTGCATAACTCACGTCGTCGATATAGAGTGCCCCAAACGACCGGATACGCTATGGCAGCCGGGCTTAGTTGAAGGAGCCTTCCCCTTCCCGTTGTCTCGGGACTCCCCACGTTGGTGTCGTGTGTCAAAGCCCCCCCATGTTCTACGATGCGGGCTAGAAGATTGCATGTTAGAGGAACGAAAGAGCAAATACAAAATCAGGACGCGAAATGTACGTAGCTCACCTCTTGGATATGGAGTGCTCCCGGGCAATGGGAGAAGCTACGACGATCGCCGGTCTCCGTCGGGCGAGTCTTGGGCTCCTGCGGTGCCTCCTTAACACGGTTCGGTACGTTAGGTTTTGACCACTCGAAGGTCTCAGTCTGCGCCGAGTAGTTCAGCATGTACTTCTGCTGGATGAATGCCCTATATATAGCAAAACAAGGCGGTGAAAACAATACATTACGACACTGAATGATAACCAAACGAGCAAGATCTGTTGGGGCAATCCTTCATTGAGTGCCCAGGAGTCTTATATATCCTTCACTTGATTGTATGGCTAATACTGTTATATTGGCTAGTGTCCATGTTGTTCCAGAAGCGTCACGTTTGCCGTCGTCCCTTCCCTGTTGTTTTAAGGCCTTACTCGGGCCCCATTGCATCCTGTCTGGCCAAAGATCCTTGTAGTTCATGTTCAAGCCGTACGAGTGAAACTCTGCACTTCATGTACTGAATAGGTGCTACATGTCGTAGTACTCGGAGATGTACGACGTAGGTATCTGCCACATTTGCGCACACGCCTTGTACACATGCGAGCATGGCTTGTGTAGGAGCTTCAGCTTGTTGCAAGTGTATGTCGCCACATCACCTAGGGTGCATGCTTGGTTCCATTCCCCCTTGCCATGACTGTCGACATATTTTTTGCCGAAGTGTGATCTTGTACTTTTTTCTGAGGCCATCGATCACCCTGATGTCGTACATTCGGGCCTTCTCCATCTTCTGGTTCATTTGCCTCTGCATGTTCTCGGACGACTACTTGCCTTCCTCCATCTGTCGCTTGGCTGCGGTGGCTCTATTGATGGAATAACCAATAGTGCGAGTCACCGCACACCTTTGAGGACGTTATTGTACACCTCGGACGTGTTGGCCGTCATAATCCCGTGCATCGCACTGTCTGTGTCATAGAGAAGTGACCATTTCTCCAATTCAGGAGCGTGGCGTTGTATCCACTCCGAGAAACTTATGGCATTGCTGGGTTGCTCTCCCTCCCGAGTGGACTCCCTTGTATATCTAGTAGTCCGGTGTTCGAGGTTTCTCCAGATGGACTCAAACTTTTGCCTTTGTTTTTGCAGACACAATGCCTTGAACATCTTTATAACTTCCTGACTGCGGAACTACGTGAACAAGTTAGATGCAAGATGCCTCATGCATCACCTAGTTTCACGTCGTTCCACTGGTGAGGGTGTTCCGTCCTATGCTGCATGGTGTTGAGGGCCGCTAACAAGCCAGCATTGCGATATGTGATAAGGCATAAGTTGCGTTGGTCTCTCACGACTGCCCGCTTCACGCTCGTCAGAAACCACAACCAACTGGATGTATTCTCGCTTTCCACAATAGCAAATGCTACCGGGAGAAGCTGGTCATTCGCGTTGGCCGCCACCGTGGTGAGAATGGTGCCCTTGTACCTCTCCGTGAGGAAAGTTCCATCCATCAACTTGAAGCCCAAAATGGCTTGGGCGAAAGCCCAAAACACCCTGGTCCAGTATGAAGCAGTTGGGACCACCATCAGCATCTTCACTCAAGCTTGCTTTTGTATGTGCTAGGTTTGAGTCGGCAATCTGGTCAAGCAATCTCAGCACAAGGTTGTTGTAACAACCCAATTTTCAAATTTCAGTAGAAATTAAAATTTATGTATTTTTATGGAATTTTAAAAGCTTTTTATAATTATTTTAAAGTTAAAATAAATTTATTTGTAAAATTAAAAGCCAACATTGAGTTGGAAATAATTTTATTAAGTCCAAAATAAATAAGAGAATTTATGTGAATTTTTTCATAATTTTTGGGATTATTTTGCTATTTTCTAAAGTTTATTTGAATTACCAGAATTAAATCAAATAGAAAACCAAAAGAAAATCCTCAATATGGTTTTGGGCCGAAACCCAAGCCTCGGCCCAAACCAACCCCGCGCGCGCCCAACCAGCCCACCCCTCACCCGTTTCTCCCCTCGCACATCCACCGTTGGATCAAAATCTAACCGTTGTCGCACGACCCCTCTCCCTCTCTCTCCGCCTCACTCCTCCTCGGCCATTGGATCAAAATCCAACGGGCCACATCTCTTCTTCCCCGTCGCCTTCGTCCTCGCGTAGCCGAGTCCCGCAACCGCCGTTATCGCGCACGCGCGAGCTCCGCAACGGACGCACCTGCAACCGCCCCGATCTTCCTGCGTCGTCGCGCACGACCCGCGCCTGCCCCCGCACGACCCGCACCTCCCTCTCCCTCCTCCGCGTGCGTGCACACGATTTCCCGCAACCGCCGCCACACGACCCCCATCTCCTCCACGCCACCTCGGACCCTCCTGGTGCCTATAAAAGGCAACCCCGGGCGCCCTTCTTCACACCGATCCCGACACCACCACTCTCTTCCCCTCTCGTTGTGAGCTCGCCGCAATTTGAGTTTCGTCGCCGGCGACCGAAGAAGCTTGGAGCTCCGTTTGCGTCGCCACCAGAGCCGCTCCGGCCCCGCGACCGCCACCATCAGCTTCGCCGCATCATCGCCTACACGGTGCGTGCATCCACCTAGCCGGAGGACCCTAAAGAGCCCACTTCGTCGTCGCCCGTACCACGCCGTCGTCTTCTCCTCGCCACCGGCCACCTCCGTCGTCTACTCGTCGTGCGGGTAAGCGCAATAGCATCGCCGCACCACCCTCAGTCTCGTACCCGTCGCACCCCTCGCCGTGGCGTAGAACACCGGTTACCATAGGGCCGAGGGCCTCGCCGTCGATTGCCAACGTGGCAATGCCACGTGGGAGCCACGTAGGCGCCACCGCGACGCCACCTCAGCGTCGGATCCAACGTGGATCCGACGTGGCGCTGTGTTAGCGCAAAACCCTTGAGCCAAAAGCCCGTGGGCTTAGTCCATGAGGACCGTGTCTATGACATGTGGGTCCCACACGTTAAAAATTATTTTATTTCTTTTAAATTCTGAAATCCTGAGGCTGATGTCAGCATTGCGCAATAAGTTGAATTTCTTTTAGAAAAATAAATCAAGAAAATCTAATAAATTCAGAATTTAGGTTTTTAATAGATTTAAAACTTCAAAAATTCATATCTTTTGTATCTGAACTCCAAATTAGGTGATTCAAGTTGCAAAATTTGTATAAAATTATAATCTAGCTAAATAAACCAAAATATTTCAATTTGGAGTTAATTTGAGCTATATTTTTGAATTTATTTGAATTTGAATTGAATTTGTTGTATTTTCGTGTATAGACTTCGATGACTCCTGAGAGTTTGATCACCCCGAGGACCTAGATTTTCAGGACATCAACGAAGGTAAGTTATACCATTGATCATGTTGAGCCTAGTACTTTAAACTTATTTTCAGTTTTTAAATTATTTAATAGATGCATATGTTTATACAGTTATTTCAATGCCCTGTTTTATACATAGTTATTCCAATATTCATTGTATGGCCAATTTGAGTATTGTACACGAATGCCTTGACACCATTAGATAAAATGTTACTAAAATTAGTCATATGCTTAGCCTTGCTTAGATCACACTGATGAATTTGGGAAGGTTTAGCCAAATCTTTTATAAACTTGATTAAATTTGACACTTTAGTATTGTTTTACCACATAAGGTTTATAAAGAGGGTTTTACTCTAAATAAAATCAAAAGTGGGTTTGGACTTGGGCGAATTGGTTGAATGGTGGGTGCAGGTTCATGCACGAGTTTAATCTGGTTAAGATTAAGGCCGAGGGTTTGTTTGAAAGACGCCCAAGTCAATTGAGGACCGATCTTTGAGCCGCTTTTTGCTATGTCTTACCGTACCACCACACGTCCTGTATGTTCAGGATTTGGCTAAGTGATTTGTAATGTTTTAGTGTATTTGTGCCATGTTGATTGTGTGGGTGTCGGTTAGACTTTTATTCCCACCTGGCGCAAGAGGGGTCTTCCGGAGGACGGTTAGTCCAAGTGGGTGAAACCTTAGCGGGCATAAGTGCACTATGACAGAACATTGTAAAGGCCTCATGATAATTGCTCAGTCGCACGCCTACGGAAACGTGTATTGGCCGACATAGTGAGCATGTCATCTCGTGTGGGTAAACTATTCGAATAGCCGCGTCCGCGGTCATGGACATGCTAGCAAGACCACTTGAAGTTAGATTTGTTTTTGGTTTTTAAAAGGTTTTATCAAATGGTTGAGGATGGTTAATTCTTGTGTAAAATTGGACGGTCAGCCAAGTGATAGGAGGATATCCTTCACCTATTCATTTGGAGGTTATCCATGATAGTGTCATTTTAAAAATTTTGACTTTAGATATATTATAAAAATGGCCTTAGAAAGTAATACGAGTATTTAAATTGAAAATGTTGTTTATGCAAAATAAAACCTGCCTTATTCACTTGTTTATCTTATGCATGCATTTTCATTCCATATTGGGTGTAGCTTGCGAGCACGGTAGTAGTGCTCACTCTTGCTGAATAACTTTTATTCAGGAGAAGATTTCTTCCCCGACGGTGAGGACCAGGACGTTTAGGCCTTCGACTCCAGACGATTGCCTATGGCGAATCGTGTGGCTCACTTATATTATTATGCTTCCGCAATGTTATTTGTTATTTTATATTTGTTGTTCAGACTCAGTTGTATTAAACATTTGATTACTTAATGTTATGTACGTTTTCGTGATATGATTATGATATCAATTTTGTGAGACTGTGTACACTGGAAATCCTGGACCGGTGTATGAACACAGAGAATCCGGGATCCTTTGTTCCGGGTTCGACAGTTGTACGCCTCTTCGTATGTCCCGTACATGGACTCGATGACCTTTTGCTTGGCTCGTCGGACCTTGCTATCGCTGACTAGATAACCAACTAGATTGGCGGCTTCCGACATCAGCATCTTGGCAGAGACGGATTCGTCCGCCGCAACTAGGTGCCTGATGAGGCTTGCCACATGTGGGAGTCACGTTTTGATGCTTCCGTAGGGGCTCGCTAAGCTCGCAAGTGTGGTCGATCAGTGCTTTGACCCGGAATACCGAGCCAAAGATCTTTGCTCGTTGAGCGCTGATCTTGCCAGGGAAACTTTCCACTACACACTTCACTGCGTACTGTCCTGGGTTGGACCGGTGCACTCGGTACACATGGTTGATGGACAAGGTGTACTGTGCTATAGCTTGTTGCACGACCACCTTGCTAGGGAAGCACTGCCAAACTAAGGGTGTCGGCATGAAACCCGCTGTGGGAGCTTTCTTCTTGTGGCAGTACGAGTGAACTCACGACGATATCATCAAGTCTCGATGCCATGTAGGGCACCTCCGATAACACAATTCCCCCGGTTGGACCACCAGATCTTTGCTCGTCCTCGTTGCTACCATTCAAGCCTGGTCGGCGTCCTCGTCGGACTCTAACCCGAGATGCTAGTTCGGTAGAAACTTGTGGCAGTCAATACGGGCCGACCACCACAATTCCTCCCCCTCATTTCGCACAAAATTATGCGCCAGTCTTCCCTCCGAGGCAGCACATTCCATGCTGCCATCTACAGGCTCGGGCCGCGCTTGCCTGCTTGTAGAGTCCCCAACATCATCAAGGTTTTCCGGCACCCTGCGTACGAAATTCACATACACCATCGGCCTCCCATGAATGGCCGCCTTGGGCTGGGAGGCAATCTGCATGTATTGGCTCCATGCTATGCTTGTCAAGCTCTGACACGACATTCGTGCAAGTGATCCCCTCGATCACAACTTTCTTTGTCGTTGTCTTCGTGACGAACTCCCTACGGATGCAGCTTCAAAGCTCATGAATATTCATCGCATCGAGCCCCTCGCCTGCACCACCTTGTACTGACATCTCAATAGGTCCAACCTATCGGGTCTAGCCCGTACGAAACTATCGTCATAAAACAAATAACAAGTTTTGCATGTTTGAAATTACCTAAAGCCACAACAACCCCATCGGCGGTACATATGTGTAATTAAATACGACAAGTTGCATACAAGTGATGGATTACACGTGTAATTAAATACGAATAATGAATTAATTACCAACAATTTTTGAAAATTAATTATGAGTAATTATTTACCACTAAACTAATTGCTAGTAATCAATTTTCACTAATTTAATATGCAATGCTGATAACCAATAAACTAATTACGACTAATTATTTACCATTAAACTAATTAATTATGAATAAACTAACTAATTATGAATGATTATTTACCACTAAATAAATTACGAGTTGTTAATTTGCAGTAATTTAATATGCCGGGCTGATAACCACTAAACTAATTATGACTAATTATTTACCACTAAACTGATTAACTACGATTAAATGAACTAATTACGGCTGATTAATTACCACTAAATTAACTAATTATGACTGATTAATTAGCACAAAATAAACTACGAGCAGTTCATTTTCACTAATTTAATATGCCATTCTGATAACTACTAAACTAATTACTTACCACTAATCTAATTAATTACCGGTAAATGAACTAATTACAACTAATTAATTACCACCAGACTAAGACTGATTAACTATGATTACGGTAAATAATGACAAAAGCATCCGACAAATTACCTGCCCTTTGGGGGAAAGCTATAAAAAGATCGAGCGACGAGCAGTAAGCAAATACTTATGTCCAAAAAATATTAATTATGTTACGTTCTCTGATTTCTCAGCGACGAGTGCCAAAATGAGAAGCGAAACACAATTGGGATGAGTGAAGAGCGACTGCGAGAATTCGATATTTATAGCCGAGCGAAGGAGCCACTATGTTGGCGCTGGAATTTCGGATGCGTTGTCTACACGCAGCACTCTACGGGCAAGGGGGACAGTTACGAGAAGTCGACAGATGTGCGGAGGAGGGAGGACAGGCGGTGGGAAAGGTGGCCACCGCTTGTTTTTTTGTTTCTCCACAGAACCGGAACGATGTTTTTGGGGGTATTTTAAGCTGTTGCGTGGACCACCGTCGCTGACACCAGTCGCGACCGATGGCTAATATAGTGTCGGCTGATTTCAATCTGAATCGACTCGCGCGACAAAAAGAGGGGAAGTGAGTTGTGCGCCAACAACCAAGGGTAGGTGGGAGGAGACCGCCCTTGGCTCAGTGCGTCTTCGTGTACTCTTCTTTTTTGCGATGAGTTCGTTGTGCTCATGTAATTTGGTAGTCATTTTGATAAAAACATGTTAGGTTAGTAACAATAAACGTAGCTTAGTGGTAAAACAAGGGTTTGTAGATATAGATCGATAATTTTAGGGTTAAGGTCGCGTATAGTGTTAGTGTAGGATATTTATTATAGTGTGAAAACATTAGGGTATCTCCATTAGTAGGTTGATTATTGGAAGACCTAGACTGCTTATGTTTAGATACACAAGGCCTAGGGATACCGGTTTTAGTTTATTTATTAATTGAGCATTTTGCGGCCGTATTTTTATAATTTAATTGAATTAGAGACTATTTTGATATGCATGGTGTGATTTGTTTTTCTTTAGACTCGACGTAGCATGCTCAATTATCATACATTCTAAATATTCTGAGATGTGTGGTAGGTATGTTAGGTCAATATTTTTTCAGAATGTTTTATGGGCATGGAGAAGTTCATGAGCGGTCATGTGGGGTTGATTTAAGCAGTTTTTCGCAGACCACACTGTACTACCCGAACCCGGATAATCTTAAAATTTCTCCCTGGACTCAGCACTGTATGGTGTTAGCGTTGAATGCTTGTGGAGTCGTCCGTGGGAAGTGGTCTGTTGGGAGTTACGCTGTTTTTTTTGGTGCTTGGGGTCCCTCATGCCTCCAGCTTTTTCAGGCTGAAGTGACCTAACCAGACCCTACATGCCATGTAATGTAGACATTCATGGTAAATTGTTTTGTCAGGCTTGAAATCTCATCTTTGTTGCTCCATTCTCGTCTCTACTCAAACAAAAGCTTACAAAATATTATAAACATAAAAGGGTGAACATCCACATAAAATGTTAAAATATGATTTATTTACAAACAATTGTAGTTAGCAAACTCTAGCTTTTTTTACTAACAAGTATTCATAGACAACTCTTCCAACTATTTCATTTTGTAAAACTAAAGTTAAGTTCATTTTAATAATTTCTTAAAAGAATTAGCATATTGTTGCCAGGTAAGAATGCGACGCCGCTCAGTCGTCGCTCGCTAAGTCGCTGGACTGATCTGCAACTGGCCTCAGTCGCGTTCTGGCCCAACGACTATCCTCGGCACAGGCTTCAGTCGTGTTCTGGCCTAGCGACTATGTCCGGCATGGGCCTTGGTTACACCACCAGCTTGCAATTAAGGTACTAGTTATTCTACGCTCATGCCAGCCCACCGCACAACAATCGAGCCTCCCTTACGGAGCACCGAACAAGCCATTTTGGCCCACGATCCCCCACGTGTGACATCACGCGTCCGGTGCGTGCTATGATGAGAAAAGTTATGTGGAGGTGGCGGTAAATCTCTTTTAGCGATGCAATAATTTTCTTAGTAAACAGACAAATAGGTTTTTATTTGCAAGACTTGTATTATTCTGTTACCATCTCGTCACCAAGCTACCGTGAAAATTATTTGTGAATCGAAGCTTCCAATCAAAAGTTATTGCGAAAATAAGAAAAGAATCATTTGTGTGCAAAAAAAGAACCGATTATTTGCTTGTCTATACTAGTTGGCTATGATGATAGTAAAGTCATGGGGAGGTTGCATTAAATCTTTTTGTAACAGAGCAATAAAGTCATGTAGAGGTAGTAGTGAATCTTGTTGTAACAGAGCAGTAAAGTCATGTGGAGGTTTTAGTAAATCTTTTTTGTAATAGAGCAGTAAAGTCATGTGGAAGTTTGCAGTAAATCTCTTTTAGCGACGCGGTAAATCTTTTTTAGTAAATACACATATTTTTATTTGTGAGATTTAAATTATTCTGTTACCCTCGTCGTCACTAAGCTGCCGGTGAAAACCATTCATGAATCGGAGCTTCCAATCAAAAGTTAGTGGTAGAACACAAAAGAAACATTCATGTACAAAATAAGGATCCGATTGTTTACTAGTCGATGTCTACTTGTCTGTACTAGTTGGCTAAGATGGTAATAAAGTCATGTGGAGGTTATAGTAAATCTTTTTGTAACAAAGCAGTAAAGTCATGTAGAGGTTACAGTAAATCTTGTTGTAATAGAGCAGTAAAGTCATGCGGAGGTTTGCGGAGGTTTTAGTAAATAACAGAGCAGTAAAGTTATGTGGAGGTTGCGATAAATCTTTTTTAGCGATGCAGTAAATCTTTTTTAATAAACACACATAGAGGTTTTTATTTTCGTGACTTATACCATTATGTTACTCTCGTCGTCATCAAGCTACTGGTGAAAACCGTTCGTGAATCAGAGCTTCCAATCAAAAGTTATTGGTAGAGTAAGAAAAAAAAACATTCATGTAAAAAACAAGGATCCGATTGTTTGCTAGTTGGCTGTCTACTTGTCTGTACTAGTTGGCTAAGATGGCAATAAAGTCACGTAGAGGTTGTCGTAAATCTCTTTTAGTGATACAACAAATCTATTTTAGTAAACGCACAGAGGTTTTTATTTGTGAGGCTTATATCATTCTGTTACCCTCGTCGTTATCAAGCTACCAGTGTAAACCGTTTGTAAACCAGAGCTTCCAATCAAAACTTATTGCGAAAACAAGAGAAAGACATATTCCCGTACAAAACAAGGATCTATGTTGGTTTTATTACCAGATTGGACGATACCGAGACATTTACCGTCAATCCCACGTGAAAACGCGTGAGCTGGCGTGCAGTGCGGCCAAGGCAGCGGTTCACACGCAGAATAACTATTTAGCGCTCGAGCGTTACCGTGTGTGTCTATATATATGTATGTATATATATACATTCGCATTCAGAATATATACGTTTTGTTTTGAATGTGGGAAAATGCTCGCATGGATGATATATATTCATGCTTAGGCCCCTTAATTTGATTCCTACGGGAATTAAAAACAAGCTCTTAATTTGGAGGATTAGTTTGTATGACTTAATGACCTTTTCTTGTTTTACAGAATCGGAAGAGATCTTCTCAAATGTTTTTTGCTTGGATGTTGCAACGAAGCACATCACGCCCATTGTAATTTTCATCTAGTACCAAATAATGATATTAATCTTCATGTAGTACCAAATAGAGATACTACTTCTTATGAACATTAATTTATCTCGTACCAAATAGTGGTGATGGTACTTCTACTTAAATGTCGAGCTATTCGTACTTTCTTACTGATCTGTCAGCGCAGATAAATACATATAGGTTGACGGATCTGAAAAAAAATGAACTGAAGGTGTGCGTGTTAATCGGCTAGTGGTTAATTAGTACATCATAACCTGTTGAAGTGCGGTATCATGTGTTTATTATTTACTCGATTGCATCGTACATGTTGGTCTTATGTACCCTAGCATTGTTGCACGTACGTACGTATGTTGAAAATTCTCACAGAGCACTCACACTGCGCAAAGCAAGAGGCGCATGATTTAGCACTAGACAGTTCGACATCATACAAAGAAACACCTCTCTCTCAAGACACACAAATGGTTAAAAGTTTTGTTTGATTCTGCATTAGGTGTTTCTCAGCTTTCGGTGCTTACGTATCATGGCTGCTGCTTTTAGATTAGCGAACTCTCCTCGCAGTTTTTGTTTATTTACATCTCTGTCCTTTTTCGGTTTCATGTTCTCGTGCCTACGATCGACTTTGTCAGTTTCGTGGGAAATAGTGGTAACTTTGGAAATTGTACACTTGTTTCTTTTCTCCCTGTCATTTTCTTCTTGTGGAGCTAGCCAAATACTGCTGCTGTTAGTATCGATCGTAACCTCTCACTGCAGTTGTTTCTTTTCCCCCTGTCATTTTCCTCTCTGGAGCTAGCCAAATACTGCTGCTGTTAGTATCGATCGTAACCTCTCACTGTATGCACACATCTCATCTCAAAACAACGTATTAAGTGGCCATGAAAAATCTCAACAACATTCGATTATGTGCGCCATAAGATGGTCAAGAATTCCTGCTAAATTTCAGCTCAAAACTCAATGTACAGTAGCAGAATCAATGGCAACGTTCAATGAGCTGTAAATGCTACTCCATTTTCCCCCATTTATTTTGAGATTGATTTCCCTTACATGCTTTCAGCAGAATTTGTCCTTTTTTCCCTTCATGCGTATAGATCGAGCTTGGGTCGAATGCTTGTGACATGATAGATTGATTTTTCTAATATTATCAAAATAATTTTATTTTTTCTTGGTCATTTGCATAGTAGATCAGATGCACAGATGAATTAATTAAAAGGGATCGCACCTGACACATACCGAAATATATGTTTCTCATGACAATCAGTCAACGCGCCTCGTAAAAAAAAACCAGTCCATGCTACGAGATATAGATAACAATGTATGTCGGTTCCCGTACGGATTCGTTTTTTTTTGTTTGCAATTATGTTTTTTTTGTTTGCGATTATAAGGTAGGCACGCACACCATGACACATGCGAGTGTATTTCGCTTAGCACATGTCTAGAAATACGGAATCGGAAGATAAAAACCGTGAAGTTCTTATTGAGGTCTCTGACAAAAGTATTACTCCAATGTCCAATCTCTGATTATATGTTATATCGATCCCATGCATGTCTGATGGGGAGCGAATTGAGGAATTGATTTGCAAGCATACATAGCTCCAGTACTAACATCGTTAAAACCATGCTTCTGGGACTATAGCTTAATTTGGACCTGGATCCGACGACCTCCTACTTAGGTATGTTCACCATTTACGTGCTCGGAGCGACTCTGCTCTACTAATAGCAGTACATGCAATGTGCTGAGGATCTATACTGATCCGATATTAATTTACACAGCTACGTTGTACTACTCCAAATCGTATATTTCCATTGACCAATCCCATTAATTCCTGCACTGCAATATGGTCGCACGACAATATCCTGTTCTTGATGGCACCGCCCCACCGTCGGTACGTACAAATTCACACGCGAAATTTTGGCATTTCTAGCCCCTGCTCTCATTTTTTTTTTTTTGCAATACTAGCCTCTTTCCACTATAATTTGCAGATTTGGCCTCCCATACGGTGCACCTACCCCCGATCTCAGGCGCGACAGGTCACCTGCCCCCAGTGACGGATGGGGCAGGCCACCGCCCCCTACGCTGGATGGGGCAGGTGACCTGCCCCATATGGTGGGCGCGGCAAGAGGGTAGGAGAGAGAAAATAGGAGAGAGGAAGAAAAGAAAAGGGAAAAATCTAATTTTTTTAATTTTTTCCAAAATTTCAAAAAAATACATAAAAATCCTTGGAACATGAATAGATTTAATAAAATATTTTTGAATTTAATTGAAGTTTATTTTATTCATTTAAAATGTTTTTCACTTACTGGAATTTTGCAATTAAAATTTAAAATGTTTTTCACTTTTTTGGAATTTATTCATTTTAAATTTTTTCGTTCAGAATTTTTCTCGCAATTTTATATAAGTGTATTTTTTGTACGAATTTTTAAATGTAGAAAATAAGCCTAAAAAAATATGAATTTTATTTTAAAGTCTTCTCACGCAGTGGACTTTGATCATGTAATATTTTGATAATTTTATATGTGTTTCGGAGACAAGATTTAGATAGCTAAAATTTGGATTTTACATTTCGGAAATTAAGCTTTCATGATTTCATGTGACTTGGAATGTACGGGAAAAAAAGCTGCATTGCAACTCCATTGTAGATAGCAATGTAGGACCTGTTATGTGTGTACTCCTGCACCATATTGTATATCGACATCCCCAATGGAGTTGTAATGCAGCTTTTTTTTTTCATACATTCCAAGTCATTTGAAATCATGAAACCTAATTTTGAAACCTAAAATCCAAATTTTCGTAATCTAAATCTTGTCTCCAGAACACATATAAAATTGTCAAAACATTGCACAATCAAAATCCACTGTGTGAGGAGCTTTCAAAATAAAATTCGTAATTTTTGGGGCTCATTTTCTATATTTACAAATTCGTACAAACAGTAGAAAAAATCTGAACGAATAAAATTTTAAATGAATAAATTTCGGAAAGTGAAAAACATTTTAAATAAACAAAATAAACTTTAATTAAATTCAAAATATTTTATTAAATCTATTTATGTTCCAAGGATTTTTATGTAATGTTCTTGAAATTTTGGATTTTTTTTTGTTGAAAATTTCCCTTTTTCTTTTCTTCCTCTCTCCTACCCTCTTGCCGCGCCCACCATATGGGGCAGGTCACCTGCCCCATCTGGCGCAGGGGCAGTTGACCTGCCCCATCCGCCGCAGTGGGCAGGGACCTACCGCGCCTGCGGCCGGGGGCAGGACCCTTGCTACGTCCAGGACCTGGGGTAGGTGTACTGTACAGAGAGCTAAATCTGCAAATTATGATGGAATGAGACTAGTTTTGAAAAAAAAAAAAGAAAAACAGGGCCGGAAATGCCAAAATTTCCACACACGTAACCCTGCTGCGTTCGGGACCTGGGGTAGGCGCACGGGCTAAATCTACAAATTATGATGGAAGGAGACTAGTTTTGCAAAAAAAGAAAAACAGGGCCGGAAATGCCAAAATTTCCACACACGTATATATACGTACACTCAGAGAGAGAGAGAGAGAGAGAGATAGATGCGTAACGTTATTTCATGGGAACTAGCCATTAAGGGGTCGAAAGGGACCATAGTTTGGTTCATAGTCCATGAATGATGATCTGATGGGGTTCGTTTAAAAGTCTTTCGGTCTTTCAGTAGGAACAGCCAACTACGTGTCCTACTAGCTTAGCTAAGCCCATTTCATTTACACAGCTCATCAAGGCATTAGCTAGCTTCCTACAAGTGGTACCAGTACCACCGGCCGGCCACCTTGTTGTCAACAAGCAATTATTTAAGGTATATTGCACGCGAAGAATATGTATCAAAGGAAACCGTACGTGATCATATAGAGTAATTAATCAACGAGAAATTAACTTTTTTTTTTTTTGTGAGGAAACGAGAAATTAACTTTCTGTCTTCAGTTTCTCCCATCGCCATTCTACACATCAACGCACTCGACACCCCGAGCCACATTCATATGCACAAATGGAGAATTTTTTTTTAAAATAATATTATTAAAAAAATATAATTACAAAATTAAATAGTCAGAATTTATTTTATAAAAGTAGGTGCCTGTTGCCATTCTAAATTGACAATAAGAACCCTGTCGCCAATTGGAATAGTAGGGGAGGTTCCTGTTGCTAGTTCAATTGGTGGTAACAGGCTCCTGTCGCCATTCCAATTGGCGACAAGGACTCCATCGCCAATTAGAACAGTGGGGAGGTTCCCGTCGCTAGTTCAATTGGCGACAGGACTCTGTCGCCATTTCAATTGACAATAGTAGTCCTGTCGTCAATTGAACTAACGACAAGAGGTCTGTCTAGAGATTTTTTTATTTTTTTAAATAGGTAATAAATGTTTACGTAGATCGGAATGCAAAATTGGAGAAGACAATGTAACATGAAGTAGAGAACGTGAGATCGGCGACGCAATTTGGAACGCGAGTTCGATGGCGTAATGAGACAAACAGCCCCCTTCGGAGCAAAATAAAAAAAATGGATATTTGGGTTTAGGGTTGCCATGTGCAATGTTGTCTCGATTGCATTGTTCGTAGAACCAATTCCTTCGGAAAATATGACGTAATATTTAACGGTTGAAATATTTAGGAAAAAGAGATGTAAGTTTGAAAGAGTTCATAATTTAATTGCGAAATACATGGCGTGTAGGGTTTGGTTATGTACATTACAAACGCTAACATGCACGAATGAACAAACCGAAATACACCTATGATATATGTGCGTCTTTTTGGAATCCAGAAAAGGTTGATTGTAACGAAATCGATTTGTCGTGGCGACCCCTCGGTCTCTTCCCCTTGTCTCTGGTTTGTCCGCGGTGGTGGCCAGTCTCGAAGGCAGCCATGTTCTGCGAGATGGGCTGGACGAATTGAATGATGTTAGCATAGCACAACGTATGGTCAAATTAATAATCATGATGCAAACAGAGCATAACTGTAACACCCCAGCCAAACAAAGGCTTGGAATGCTACTAAATAAACATGATAACTAATTAAAAAGTAAGACACAATTCTAAATTTCGGCATAACCTCCTTTGTATAGCTAAGTATACCGGAGATTCCAATAGTTGCATAAATCATAATCAATACTCTAACATCCAAATTTCATCAAAATATTCAAAAATAATCTATTCAGCTAAAGCATAAACAAGCATAATCAAAATATGCTAGTCTCATTATTACAAATAATCCAATGCATTCAAGTATAGCCATAACTAAGTCCTTAAGCAGTTTGCTTATTATTGTAGCATGATCTAAATGTTATTCAGCTTGTAGAGTTGTGTGGTAGTGAGTGCATCCAATACAAGCCTACTCCCTTCCATGCATGTCGTTCTTGCAAGTGGTACCTAAAACACAACAAAAGCAAGTGTGAGTCCAAAGACTCAGCAAGTACCAATAAATAAACATTAACTCACAGTTATAGCAACAACATCCCATAATAAAACATTACACTAAAACGACTCACATGCTTGTGTAATGCAAATGAGCAATGCATCTTTTTCTCTTTTACTCTTTTCGCATTTTACCGGTAATGCGGGGTATATAACCGTCGATGTATACCCTTGCCTGTGCTCTCTAGCACAGGGACCAAGAGCCTATACTCCACAAGTATAGGGACCACAACCCATCATCTTCATGATGGGGATCTATACTCAATGCCTACATTCCACGAATGTGGGGACCACAAGCCTGTCATCTACATGACGGGGACCTCAAATATACATACTTAGTCACCACGTGACCAAGTCTTAGGTATGTTCTCAACATGCTCATGTACTAGTACTCTATCTTTCAATAACATGTGAATCAACAATTATATACCAAAATCTCCAACTTTAAATAACATGTATTGTATCATCAACATACATGAATAACCTTTAGCCATAACTCAAGCATTCACCAATCTTATTCATACATATCACACTATCATTCATGCATAGCTAGTATGTATAAAACACAAACACTCACTGTCAAGCATTCATAATTATATCAACAACCAGAATACTTGCCTCAACTGTGCGGGAACAGAGGACGCGAAGAGGGCGCTGCCCTCGGGACCAATCCCCCACCTGAATATAATTATAAAGCACGCTAAGACAATCATATTGGACCAAAAGCATAAACAATAGCACAACCGCACTCGCTAAACTCTCAAGCGCATTCCCAATTCCAACTCCTAAAGATCGATCTGTCCCTTCTGTGGACAGCCATATTCTAAAATCCATATCTTTTTGATCCAAGATCCAAATGACGCATTCTTAGACTTTCTGAAAAGCTTATCAAATTCTCTGCCTAAACCTATTTGGTGAGCCTTCCTGATTCAGCCATCTAATACCCCTACCAAACAGATTAACAGAGCAACTATTTCACGTCAGGGTTGTGGACAACGACCTTAAAACCATCATAACTTTCAGAATAATGATCTAAATTTCGTGTTCTTTAGCTTCTCTGAAATCTAAGACAATTATCTACATATTTATTTATAGTGAGACCTCCCAGAAACTCGTTATCTATCAGTTTAAGCATGATTACTAAAAACTGTTAGAAACATAGCAGATTTACGGAACAGCGGCGCTACGAAATTCATAACTTTTGAACCGCCCATCCAAACGACGTGATCTAAGACTCTATTGAAAGCTAAAGACGTGACCTACAAATCTTTAAGAGATGGACAGATCAAGTTTCGCAGTTAACATCCTTAAAACATCCGAGCAATACAGACTGCCAGAAACCGTTCTAATACCGACATTGCCAAATCACGAAACTACACGACTAATCCCTCTCCCTCTGAAGAACACAAGAAACACCACATGATCCCTTTCTCTTCTCTTCTCCTTCTTCTCCTTCTTCCTTCTTCTTGGCCGGCGGCACCTGAAGGGTTCTTCTCCCTCCCTCCTTCTTCTTGGACAGCAACAAGGGTGGGGTGACTACTGTAGCGGCGGTGCGGTAACCGCGTGTGCTACATTGCCATGCTAGGGTTTCCTCTCCCCCTCCTTCTTATGTTGGTGGCTGGCCCACCTCCCGAGTATGGGCCAAAGGCCTATAATTATTTTCCTCCTAAATTCAGGTTATTAATCCTTTTCTAATTCATTAAATACTTATTTAATGAAATGGGATATTACAATAACTTACCTCCTCAATCTGGGCTACACCTAGACGATGAGGAGCACTAGGACGGCCGTCGGTCTCATTAGCAGGAGCGTTCCCCTTGTGCGCCGCGTGCTCGGACTACTCCGGTGCCTTTTCAGTATGAATGGGTATGTAAGGTTTCCAGCGTTTGAACGTCTCAGCTCGCATCGCATAGTTCAGCATGTACTTCTGTTGGATGAATGACCTATCGTACATGTACAGGCCGTCGACCCATTGAAAGAAGTTGCATTGCATCTCCGGTTGCCGTTATGCGCAGGTGTAGTTAGGTATTTGTGTAATGGAACTCAAGATGTGAAAAATCTTTGCGTGTGTGTGCAAGATACGCTTACAAGGTGGTGGCCGCACGTGTAGTACACCCGAGCGGCTGTCGCTGGGTGTGTAGACCGGATGATCTTAGCCGGCAGTTTGCACACATAGTGTGGGCGTGGGAACTCCGGTGGTACCGACGCATCCTTCATAGAATTATCTGGGTAGGTTTTAGCCCTCTTGGCAAGCCACTTACGCTTCCACAATATCCTCACGTAGAAATTCGCTTAGTCCTCCATCTCCTTCCTCTCAGTTGTGTGAACCAAGTTTTGGTGAAGTGCTGGGTGTGGTAGTGCAGTTCTCTTCTCCCTCATTTTATAATGAGCCTTTTCGGTCTGAAAAGGTGGCAGGGCAGAGTGTGGTCTTGTCGGTCTGAAAAGGTAGTGTCGTAGTGTGTTGTTATCTCAGTCTGCAAAAGTGGCAGTGCATGGTGTGACAGGTGCGCTTTTTTGTCTGAATAGGTGGCATGGCAGATTGTGGTATTGTCGGTCTGAAAAGGTAGCGTCGCATTGTGTTGTCATCTCTGTCAGCAAAGGTAGCACTGTAGTGTGCTATCACCTCGATCTGCAAAAGTGACAGTTCGTGGCATGTGGTGGTGCATACTTTTCGGTCTCAAAAGGTGGCTTTGCAGAGTGCGGTTTTTTCGATCTGAAACATTAGCGTCGTGTGGTGTAAAGGCTAGAAACAGGGTGGTATGTGGTGTCACGATGCTGACTCCCTCACATGGTTACTTGCACGCAAAAAATAGTACTGAAACACGAGACTAGCATAATATAAGTTGTATAGAAATTAATATTTACATGACATGACTTATATTTACAAGAACAAATATCTATTCGCAGCCCCTCTTGGGGCGTACCACACGTGTCACCCCTGATCTCGTCCAGGGCGGCTGCGGGCACTGGTGCGAGCACGTCAAAGGCTCAGGCGGCTGAGGTACCCGACCGATGCAAGTAACCTAAGGGGGTCTTGCAAGGTGGTCCTGCGTCGGTTGGCTTGGTCCAAGCGTATCGTGTAGCTATGAATCCCCACGGAAACCTGGCTGCGATGCTGGTCAAAGTTGAAGTCCCCGGAGCGTAACGCCTCATGCGACATCGCAGGCTCGTCCCAAAGTGGTGTACGGCCTGTAAAACATTATGTTGTGCATGTAAACATGGTGAAAACTAGGAAATAGTACGTTATGTATTGAAGCAAGATAGTCATACCTCGTCACACAAGGCTAGAGGACGACTCCGCATACACCTACCCGCGTACGGGTGGAACTCAGGACATGTCAGAGAAAATTGCAGTTAGTAACTAGTGGAGTTTGAAATAAAGAAACAGACGTGAGTGCTTCATGCTGACTTGCAAACTATGCCAGGGTACTCCCAGCACGGTGCCACGAGGACCCGCTCACCTCACCCAGCTGAGGAGTCCTGGGGCGTGACGCACCGTGGCTTATCCCCGTCCACACACGGGTGGGTCCACCAGGTCCCTCAGTGTATGATAAGACGGGATCTGGATCCCTCGTCTCGTCTTCTCTAGGAACTACTCCATGACCGCTCCAATGTCCTGCACTATCATGCTGAAGCGCTCCTCGAGCATCAACTGATACACAGAGGCCACCAACTCGTGCACCTCCCGGTGCAGATCGACCTGTACACATAATTAACAAACAAATAAGAAGTATGGACCGTTCAATATGTACCGCGCGATGGAATGTGGAGTCCAGCTAGGTGGGGTACGTGTCGAGTGTCGCAAGCTCGTGTCTTGGTGGGTCATCCACAATCCTAATGCAACGAACCCTCGTCGACTGGAGTACCACTCGATGTGCTCCGCATGCATCCCGGGGTCGTAGGGAGCATCCTCCTAGACGACGTCAGCAAAGGCGTTGATCCATCCCTGAATGCATGGGAACATCCTCTCTGCCCACGAAGTTGTAGTAGGTACTCCCTTCCTAGTGTACCTATGGAAGGCAAAACGATTCTTTCATAGGCACATAACGTAAATGGTATGACATAAGTAAAACGTGAACTTACCCATGGATGTTTGGCGCCACTTGTTGCCCCCAAGGGGCTGGGACCTCCTGTCGCAGATCGAACTGGTGTATGACCTGCTACACCTAGTACTCCTTCACAAAGATGTCACACACCAAGCACCTCCACGTGTACCAGTACTCGTGGTCTCGCGTGCACAGGCTCGACAGGCCTTGGGGCGCGCACACATACACCCTTTTGGGAGTGTGCGGTATCCAGATGATGCGGTCTTCCGTCAGCTGATCGAACATCACAACGTAGTTCAAGCAGGACGCGTGCGTAGTGATCAGCGTATAGGTGACATGTGGAATAGAACAACAGAAACTTAGCACACGAAATTGAATTACAATACAAAAAAGAATAAAAGTTCAGGAAACTTACCCGTCGGTGGCACCACATAGGTACCCATGGTTGGCCGGTCCACGTCATCATCCTCGGCGTACATGTTGACTGCGTACGCTCTCAGGTCCAGCTGTGGTCGTCCGATCTAAAAACACTCGAAGGACCACAACTGAAAGAGCACCGGTGAAAGCATCTAAACCCCTAAAAATAATTTTGGTAATTAATGTCGACAATGTATTACGGGACTAACATGTGTGCTAAGATATTTAAAGATTTATTCTCGGAGTTTGAATGATGATATGTAAATGGCAATGCAAAGATGATAAAGTATTGACATAGCTCAAGGCAAAGGTATCATGCAGCCTAAAGATCCCTTTGTAGTTTTTACCAATCTCGGTGGTTGGAGAAAAGACTGGATTTGTAGGCTAGACGCTGTACTGTAAAGAGAGATCATGGCTAGTAGCTTGAAAGTTTAATTTGTGCCATTTTGATCAACCATATGACATGCATTGCATTTAGAATTGTTTTGGTTTTCGCCTTTGGAAAAATATTCAGTGAAGTCTGTATGACCGCATGTGATAAGTGGTACTACCTTAGGTCGGTAGTACCAGATTCTAGTTGGCGGTACGTATTTTCTAGAGAGCATATTTTTGAGACTTTTCTTGAATTCTCCAAATGGTATGATTGCATGTGATAAGCGGTACTACCACAGGTCGGTAGTACCAAAATTTAGTTGGCAGTATGTATTTTCCAGAGAGGATGTTTTTGGGAGTTTTCGTGAATCCAAAAATGGTATGACCGCATTTCTTAAGCGGTACTACCGCAGTGTGGTAGGACCGAGTTTTACGTGGTGGTACATTATTTCTAGAGATGGTGTTTCTTGTGTTTATCAAAACCTCTGAAAATCAGTAGTTCCGTTCTAGCCAAGTGGTATTACCGTTGTGCGGTAGTATCGGTTTATAGTTGGCGGTAGTACCGCACCTTTTTCGTAACGGCTACTTTAGAGCATTAAATGCATCTGTTTCGACCGTTGATCGTGAAGAGCGGTAGTACCGGGTTTGTACAACAGTGTTACCGCAAATGCTGAATTTTTCATGAATCTTGTTCAAACGGCTAGTTTTATAGTTGGGGGGGGGGCTATATATACAGCCCCACCTGCACCAAGCTCAAAAACCTTTGGCCACACTGAATACTCTTGAAGCTTTGGTGTTTTCTTTTCTACTCATTTGCATTCAATTTATATTTTGAGGTAGTTGAGAGTATTCAAGTGCATTACAATATTAGTTGATCATTTTGGCACTTGATAATCTTCAAGCAAGCGCTGCGATTTATTACACTTGGTGCTTGCCGGCACCTAGGCGGCTTGGAGAAGTTTTGCGCGGTGTTCTCTTCAAGAAGAGTGTGAAGAGGCTCAATGGTTATGATTGGTTTGGAGCTTACCATCTCCAAGGTGGAGGAAGAGCGTCGATAGTGAAATTGAGGTGCAAAGGCTTAATTCGTGGAGCCGGTCTAATTTGTTTGGACTTACGTCAACGTAGACTAGTGAAGACTAGCAAGTCTTCGATACCACAGGAAAACATCATTTGTCTTTATTGTGGTTTATCTCTTTGCTTTACTAATTCCGTATTTACTTTTCTAACAATTATTTGTGTAGAATTGCTTAGCTAGAATTGTATCCAGTATTGGTAGATTCTTAAGCTACCTTAGAAAATATTGATCATTGCTTGAAAACTTATGCTAGTAATTCTTCTTTAAGATCTTAGTTGTTAAAATTGTCAATTATAGCACAAGAATTTTATGATATATTCACCCTCTAGTCGTTTATCCTTGATCCTACAAGTGAGCATCTTGAGAGGACGGTCTGGCACGCATCACACAGTCCGCGGTGTACAGCACCACTGGTCCCCTGGCGTAGGGTTGGATGTCCTCCACCTCCTAGTTCGCCAGCTGGAGTGCATACCAGATGTAGTGCTTGTCGACATTGTCGTCGTGAGACCCTACCAACATCACTCACCCAAACAGCCACAACAAGTAGACCGCGAAGTGTCTCCTCACCGTGTGTTCGGGTGCGTCCTCCGCCAAACGCTCGGGCTACAAGAAGATAGATACACATCAGCAAGGTGCACAAATCAATTGATGTGGGAGGACAAGAGTTACGAAGACTTACATAGAATTGGCAAATCCACTTTAGCATCGGCCCATGGATGCTGCTGAACTCTCGGTAGCCGCGGTCCGATGGCAGCAACCCCTGGAACCTCGCCAGGAACTCCGTGCACCATCTAGAATTTGCAAATCCACTTTATTTTCGGCACTAACAAAATAATTACCGCACACAAACAAAAATCAAAATTATGTTAGGATTATTTCAATTAGGCTCTACAAACCATACTAAACTACTCTGTAATTTTTATAGATTTTTAATTAGCATCTTGCTACTTTCCTCATTTAAAAAGTGTCTCCAGCATTTTAATAAAGATCACAATATTTTAATTCGTCTCTACGTAACCTATGTAACAACTCCAGTTTTTTTTTTTTTTACAATTTAAGATGTGTCATGTTATTTTCCTAGTTTAAAAAGAATTTTCGTCATCAACAGTATAATTACCCCGTGCAAATGGAAACCAAAATTAAGCTGAAATTATTTTGATTAAGTTGTACCTACCCTACTTAGCTACTCTGCAATTCTTACAGATTTTGAATAGGTACCTTGCTATTCTCCGAGGTATCTTCCTATTTTTGCAGATTTATTCTAAATCGTTCGAGTAATGCAACATAAATAATATCTGCACGATGAACTAAACTATATAGAGCTCAAATGATATAGTACATAAAACAGCTAAACTTATCTAATCTATTGAATTATATGTCGCTATTTTTATTTGCTAACCGACAAGGTTTCGAAATAATGTACGAAGTTGTAAAAATATTTACCTGCAAAATGGTCGACCAGATCTGATGCTCTCTCTCTCTCTCTCTCTCTCTCCACTACGTATTGGCAGGGCTTCGCTACGTCTCTTCTCCCCCTCTTTCCTTTTTTTAGGAATTAAAATGATATTTTCAACGATTTTGGGGGTTTAAATTGGTAGATCTTGTCGCCAGTTCAACTGGAACTGGTGAAAGTTCAACTGGTGACAGGAACCCACGATTTTCTGTTGCCATTTTAACCGGCGATAGGAACACTGTTCACTATCAATCGCCAGTTGAAATGGCAACAAGACGAGACATATACTTTTGTAATTTTTTATCCGACTATTTAATTTTGTAATTATCTTTTTAAAATAGAATTATTTTTTTAAAAAAGTCCACAAAAGGATGCTGCCTTCTGGCTATGCTCGCTCCTGCAGACACTCGGCCCCACGAGCCACTTTCAGTTTCAGACCCTTGCTTCCATCGTCATTCCAGTCCCTTCATTCATCAAATAAACGATATAAAATGTGCAACATTTTTAGGAAATCGAACGGTTACACGGGGTTTAGCAGTTAGCAAAAAATTGTTCTAAAGAAGGTTACCAAAATATCAACCCTTTTCTTGCATTTGGGACACAAACATGTACACCAATTATGCAAGCATGCTCTATTGCGCTACACTGATCCAACACGGCAAAGGGAGCAAGTGGCTGGCAGAAGCAAGTTAGCCTTGCGAGTGGGGGGCGACGGCGCAGGGTTTGGCACGCGGCGGCCGACGCGCACACACGATTCATGGCGAAACCTGACGTGTTTGGGCCCCGATGACACAGGCCTACATTCGCCCACCAGCTACAGGGTCGGCCATAGGTTGGGGCGCCCATTGCCTTGCGTGTCGTGGTAATTCATCTCTTGCAAAGTTTCTCAAATCCGCCGGAGAAATCTTGCTTTATTGTATTCGCCGGTGAATTACATCGAACGGTCAGTACCGACCATATCAATTAAGCGTGGTTTGACTGGTAACGGTGGATATCTGCAAGAAAACATGTACGCATAGTACATAAATTCTTGAGAAAATGCTTAGGCAGCTACGTACCTAATGATCGAGGGGTAGAGACTTTTGTGGGTGGCTCATTTTAACTTGGCCTGTTCGATTTAGCTGTTTCATCACGTAAGCCCGGTATCTGTGGATTCTTGTCTCAAGAGAAAATTGTTGGATGGGACTAGAAGGGGTTGAATAAGTAGCATCAAAAATGATATTTTTAAAATCTTTTGCCTCAAAACGCTAAAGGTTCTTTCACTCTAGTAGCTATGTGGAGCTATGAAGATCGAAGATAATCATTCAAATAAGAACCGGGTAACAAAAGGATCAAAACTTGCCGAAATCCCCACTGACCGATCAGACTGGTGAATAGTGATGGTCAAATCGGTGAACAATATGGTCAAACAGAGAACAGTGGATGTCTGTCCGGTGACAGTAAAATGAGCGCATAAATTGAATTTCAGTAGGATTTCAAAATCGTAAGTTGATCCAGCTTTTGATCCGTGACTCGGACTTCATGAAACTTGAAATATACCTTCTCTAGAATGTTAGGAACCTATTCCAATCAAAGATCGTGAAGATCATTGCCAAAATTTTGACCTTTTTCGTTTGAGTGTAGGTTGCTCTAAAACCGGGCCAAATACGAAAACGTTGATTGAGAGGATTTCGTGAGAGGAATCAATCAAATATAGCTAAGGATGGTTTCCCATACGTCCTAGTACCCTCAATCACATGAAAAATTAAGCCAAAAGCCCTCAAGAGCAAAATCCCCTAAAATCACCATTTTTCACCAAAATCGGGCAAAATCAAACTTTGATCCGAAAGCTTGCTCGTGGGTGGATGATGATTAAGATGAGCTTATATCATATCCCACATGTCCCAGCAAGATCACAAATAAAAACCTAAGTAACACTAAATATTCCAAAGGCATCAAAGAGAGCAAGAATATGGTAGAACTCTTCTTGGGGCAAATCTTGCATAGATCGATTAGAGAGATTGTATGCTTATATCCACTCCACCATAGAGGACAAAATTCATTCAATGCATCTCTCATAAACCCTAGCCTCTCCACTCACCTCTGCTATCCTTAAATCACAAATTAGGGTTTCTAGGCTATAAGGGTTGGGGTGCACAATCAACACCCTTCTATTTTATAGTGGAGGTTAGCACTAGAGAGACATCCCAAACAGGCACCCATTAAGCCCCCACACAAATAGGTTTCACTCATACACACTTCTCAAAGTGTCGTCTTCATCTTTTTTTTGGACCTAAACCGTCTCTCATTGCGTTGTCTTGTGCAACGGTTTCTTTAAGGCCAAGAAGGTGGTTTTGCACACCACCACTTACCACTTTTTCAGTATATGGCAATTTCCCAAAATGCCTCTCTATCGACTTTTGGCGATTTCTTCGCCTCGAAGCATCTCCCATGCTCTGTCATCATCAATGTGGCCCCAATGACTCCCCGCTAAGCCTCTCACGCGTTCGGATCCTACTAAACCGTCCTCGCTTGCAACTATGACCAAGTCACTTGGTGCACCACATGTCTCACTATGACTTCACCCGGCTTCCTTGACCGTTCACGACCTCAGCTCCTTCTTGAGCCTAGTCTAGACCTCAACTCCTTCCTGAGCCTAGTCCCAGTCCACATTGTCGTTGCAAGTCGTGCTGATAACCGGTAGCTCCTGCTCTGGTTCTGTAATACCCTAGCCCAACAAGAGCCTAGAACGTTACTAAAATAACCAAGTAACAAATTAAAACTAAGACATTCTACTAAATTTCGGCATAACCTCCTTTGTATAGTTAACCAAAATGGAGGTTCGCACAGTTATTAATAACAATAAACAATAATCCAATCATCAAATCTGTAACGTAAACATGCTAATCAACTCTATTACAAAACATCCAACGCATAAGAAATAATCAATAGAGAATTCTTTAAATGATTTGCTCAATTATTAAGGTATGTTCCAAATTTAACCAATTATAAATAGTTCGTGGCAATGTGCACTCAAACTTATAACTATTCCCTCCCATGCATGTCGTTCTCGTAAGGGATACCTAAAAACACAAACAACAGCAAGAGTGAGTCCAAGACTTAGCAAAGTACAAATTAATGAGACAATATCATACACAACTATATCATCATCATCATCCAATCACAACTCTCTATGCAAATGTATAAATGCAACTTTTATTTTCTCTTTGCATATACCGGTAATGCGGAGTATGCATGCGTCGATGCATACCCATGCCTGTGCCTTCTAGCATAGGGACCATAAGCCCACACTCTACAAGTGTGGGGACCACAATCCCGTTCAATACATGACGGGGATCTCAAAATCAATGCTTGGTCACCACGTGACCAAGCCTAAAAAATGATAACATGATGCATATGAATCAACTCTTTTATCCAGCATAAACATGTATTAGCCAGCAACAACATACATGAATAAAGAGTATACTCATACTTCTAGCATTCATAAACAACGACATACACATCATTCTAGCATCCATGAGTAGACAATATACACATAATACCAGCAAACATGAATAATCGCTCTTAATTATTCTATCACTATTTGTAATTGCCTCAACTGTGTGAAGCTTGATGATGCGGAGAGGACACTGCCCTCGGAATCAAACCACCTGAATATATATACCAATCACACTAAGAGAATATTTCTGGACAAGACATTACTAAAAATAAGTACACGATGAACTACGGTCCCAAGCGCAACCCAAACACCAACTTCTATAGACATCGATATGTCCTAAAACAGAACAATATTCTTTTAAAATTCATAACTCTTCATATACTTATCCTAATTTAGTGTTCTTTGACTCTCTTGAAAGCTCCTTAAGTTATCCACATAAAACTAGTTGGTGAGATTTGCATATTCGGTCATGCTTTATCCTTACCAAATAGATTACTAAAACTACTAAATCCCGTCAGAGGTTCTAGACAGCGAGACTAAATCTTACATAACTTTCAGTACAATTCTCCAAAAATTATATTCTTTAGCTCTCTGAAAACCTTACGAACATACCTACAACTTTCATGATGGTGGTATCCTCCAAATAATTTGTTATATAATTTCTATTGTCCAGTTAATACAATCTGTCCGAAACCTCTTAGAGCCCCGGGATAGCAGCGTTGTAAAATCCATATCTAACAATCCGTTCATCCAAATGACCGGATCTAAGACTATTGAAAGCTAAAGATGTTACCCACAAATCTCTAGCAGATGGCCAGATCGAATTTCACAGTTAAAAACCCCAAAACTACCGAGCAATGCGACTGCCAAAAATCAATCTAATAACCGATATCGCCAAATCACAAAACTAAAAGACTAAACAAACGGAATCCAAGAGTTACCCTTCAAGAACACGCTGATGGTTGCAGGAACAACCATGAGATCTCCCTCCCTTCTTCCTTCTCCCACTTCTTCTCCCTTTCTTCCTTGGATAGTAGCATCAAAAGGAGGTTTTCCTCATACTTCTTCTTCTTGGGCAGTAGCAAAGGGGCAGCAGGGAAGGGGTGCTAAAGTACCACGTGCTACAGTGCGGCGGTGCTACAATAGTTGTGTGCTATAGTGCACGTTACTACAGTAGTCGCACGCTACAGTACATGCTTCAAGGGTTTGGTTGCCCCTTTCTTAAACCAGCTTCCCACTTAGGCCAAACAACGTGGGCTGAAAGCCCATGGCCCACGTTCTCCAATTAAAGCAAAAATACCCCTCTAAAACCTCTAATTCCTTCTCTAATTCTGTTTAATTTCAGTACTAATCACTTATTTATTTTATGTTTAAACGGGATATTACAGGTTCCTTGTCTTCTCGACTTGTAACCACCCATCTAGCCTAAGTCACCTTTCAGCACCACCTCGATCATTCTAGACCTCGGTTCTCCTAATCTAGTCCTGATCTTGTCCGCCTCACTATGATCTTACTCTGGTGTCCTACAACCATCACAAATAAGCAAAACGTCGTGTAGCACTACACGATATGCATAATCATCAATTCACATAACTGACAAGGCATGAGCACATACCTTCACAAAGGCCTTTTCTCAAATTTCGCTTTCTATGGTTCTTGTCCATCTTGTGTCTTGCTTGAGTCCAACCATCTCACCTGGCATCCACGATCGTTCTAGACCTTGGTTCTCCTAACTAAGTCCCAGTCCTCCTTGTTGTTGACCATAGTTGACTGCAAGTCACCTGCACAACAATAAACCAAGCAACCATTTCCGGATACAAGTTCCTCACAACTTGACCTATGTTAGCGAAAACATGCATCTTGCAACATCTATGCAATGAAACTCATGAATATGACCTAACCCATAAAATTCACCACCGTCCTAGCGCGTGAACACTGCTTAGCCAGTCAGACTGCCGCCAATGGCCGGTTTGACCTCCACCTGGTCTAACCGCCACTTAGGCCTCTCAGGGAATTAGCCAAAAATCTGCCCAAAACCCTCTCTAAAAAAACTTGACCGCACTGATCAATTCGCAGGGCCGGTTAGACCACTCATCAGGTTGGTCTGACAGTCGGCACTATAACCTACTCATGGCTGGACAGACAGCCACCAAGACTAGTCAGACCGCCTATGCGTGACAAGCAGCATGACTTTGCTGAAAACGAGGGTTTATCCAAACACCTTGACACTATTGTCAATTGTTCAACACACTAAGATTATGATCATATCCACATGATCTCCACAATCTCCCTCTTGATGAACACATCGGCAATCTTTCAAAGATACAAATTAGATATTGTTTTGAAAAACTACATCTTGTTTCCGCATAAAAGCACATCTTGGTCCACAAGCAAGAAAAAGCTATAAAAATGATCAAAATGGCTTGCGCAATGCAGAAGCACAACAGATAAGGCAATAGAGTTCATAAAAGCCTCAAATCCCGAGAGAACACAAAAATTCACTCAGGGTCCATATGAAAGAATAGTTGTTTATTTTGACCTTTGATCATTATGAGGTTTCAAGAAATGCAATTCAAACCAAGAATTGAACATTAGGATCACAAGAATGCAGATGAGATGCTCCCTCACTCAAATCACCCAAATTTTTGAATTTTTTATTTTCTCCCATTTTTCACCCCCTTTTACAATAACTCATTCTTTCATCATTTTATTATTTCTTCTCTTCCTTTGACAATGGAGTCATCAAGGAAACACGTCTTCCTATCATACAATGATAACATATCAAGTTGCATGAAAAAACATAAAAAGGAGCATGCATAACGATGCAATGGAGTGACTTCATTTTTGAAAATTTTCAATTTTTTAGTACAAGAAGCTTTGGAGATTAACCAAATGAACAAACTAACATTTCTAATGTGCACAAGACATATCAAGCATAAAGAAGCTATCAAAGTCATATCTAGGCATATTGAGCCAAGCTTCACAAATAGCTAGTTCATCAAAAGGTATCCTAGAATGATAATAGCTATGTCAAAATATCAATGTGAGATCAAGAAGCTATAATTGATCATTCTAGAGGCTATAAGTTCCAAAGTGAATCATTTTGCTTAAAATACCTCAAGCATCTATGCTTATAAAACACTGGATCATTTTGCAATTGGATAGCACATGTTGAAGTTGTATAAAAAGTATATCTTAGTAGAGTAGATCTTAGACCAGGAGCCATCCACAACCATTCTCTAACCTTCGACCAAGCTGGCAAATCCTAAGGTTCATGTCAAAGAATGACAAGCAGTCCTTATGAGATCATCTGGATCATCAAACTATCTTCAAGTTCAACATGACAAGCAGTCAGAAAGCTTGTTTTTACTTGATTTTTATTTTGCATGATATTGAAAGCAATTTTATGATTCATAAAGGAACTAGAGACTCAACTAAAGTTCAATCCTAGATTCAAGAGCTAACAAACCAATTTTGACATGGCAAGTGTCATAAAAGGATCACTAAAGGTGCAACTAATAAAAAAAAATCCACAAATTACAGTTTTTAGTTCAAGTTACCTTAGGATTAACTCATCTAGCAAAGACTAAGCTACACATAAGAGGACATGACAATTATATCTAGAAAATGAACAAAACATGACAATGGGCATGAATAAAAATATTGCGACACAAGAGGTTAATAAGCAAAGCTTCATCAATTTAAAAGACAGAAGCGGTAAAGCTTATATTACAATGCATCATTTTTTACACTTTTTATACGAATGCAGCATGATACAAAGAGATGCAAGGAAAAGCATCAAAAGCCAAAGAAGACACTTTTTGATACCAATATGTGAAAGTTGAAGAATTCACTTGAAGAGAATATCAACAAGAGTCAAAAGGATGAAGAAGATCAAAAGAAAATAAAAAAAATCAAATAAGATACCAGTTGAAGAATGTGTCAGAAAAGATCCACTCCTCGTCAAACCAATCCATAAGGGTAAACTACCCCCAACGCACTCTTCCAGGTGGCAAACCTAGTAGGATCTAAGGGTTTGGTGAGGATGTTTGTCAATTATGCCTTGGACTCCACAAACTCTAGCACAAAGGCCTCCTACTCCACATGATCTCTAGGGGAAAAGACTCGACTAGCTAGGGAGTGAAAACACCATCACTAGAAAACATATAGGCAGCTCAAAACCTACTAAGGATTAGTAATTGGAAAACAAGCTCGACCTAGGCTGAGAGAAGAGTGCATCCGCAAACTATAGGATAAGAAGAGTATCTAGAAAGGACATGTGCTAGAAGAGAACCAAAAGCACAACTAAAGCTCACAAATGCATGGATAACTATGAAGCTTATGAGCAAAACAGCTTAAAGCATGATAAGAGATGTATCATGAATACAATGCATGCTAAGACAAAACTCATGTACCCATAACAGAGTATAAAAGCATGTAAGCCTAAAACTTGTCACAAGCTGAATCAAGGCTAAAATAGGCTAACTAAGAAATGATAAAGCTCAAGGTATCCATAATCCACAATAAGGCATGAGAGCAGGTAAGCACATAGCATGTCATATATTAAACATCAAATCAAGACTAAAGCATGCTAGTGAGGCTATGACAAAGCTCATGTATCCACGATTAACAATAAGGCATATAATCATGTAAGCATAAAGCATGCCATAGAACAAATCATGGATAATCTATGCTAACAGGGACATCAAGTATGCATATGGATACAAAGAGCAAAACATCAACAAGAGCAAGATAATAAGTATATCAAAATAATACAAGCTCATGATGATAAAACTAAGCTCATATATCCATGGAAATAATGAACAACAATCTAATACATGGATACATAAGCAAGGTACTAGCAAAAACATGATAAAAGATATGAAAAGTGAATACATGCCGATGATACAAGTGAGCACATAGAAGACACAACATGCCAAGAGAGAATAAAACATAAAGGTAAAGGCGTGAAAGTGAAGGATAGCTCACAAGGTAGGTGAAGACGCCGATCATGAAAGCGCATGCCTCTTGGAGACCATCAAATGGAATGAAGATCCATCTAGTGTTTCGATCACATGATGAGGTAGAAATCCAGAACCCTTCAAGTCCATATTCTCCATCCTGCGTCCCCGGTACCTACTCATGAGAAAAGCAAGATGTCCAAGTCTTGGATCCCGAAGGGTTAGAGAGCAAATACTTGAGAACCCAAACCTTAGACACGCAGCCACTAGAAGCAATTGAACCATTACGCAAATTAGCACGATGCAAATGATGGTTTATGATAGAAGATCCAACACCATCCTTGGAGACACGTCGCGAGTGGACAACTCGATAAGGAAAACGAGGTCCATCTCTAGAAAAATGGCGATGACCTTGCTTGAAAGCACCATGATGAGAACCAACAAAATCACCAAAGGAAGTCACACATCCTCACTGTCGGTCTGTACCTCGGTTCTCCTAACCTAGTCCCGATCTAGTCCACCTCACGATGACCTTGCTCCGGTGTCTTACAACCATCACAAACAAGCAAACCGTTATGTAGCACTGCACGATATGCACAATCATCAATTCACATAATTGATGAGGCATAAGCACCGGTTAGTCCAATATTCTGCCCAAAATCCTCTCTAGAAAAACTTGACTATACCGGTCAGTCCGCAGGGCCGATCAGACTACTCATCAGGCCGGTCTGACCGTCGACACTACAACCTACTCACGGTTGGTCTGACTGCCACCCAGTGTTAGTCAGACTGTCAGCACTGGCCAGTCAAACCGCCACCAAGGCCGGTAAGACCACCTATGCCTGACAAGTAGCAGGATTTTGCCGAAAATGAGGGTTTTCTCCAAACACCTCGACACTATTGCTAATTGTTCAACACACTAAGATTAGGATCATATCCACATGATCTCTACAAATATCTACGGATTCCTATTATTCTCTCTGTATGCAAACCTGCGAAAATCTATTTGTGATACAAAGGGATTTTTTTCTCGGTACCCATATAATTCATCTTTTACTATCGGTCATATTGCTTGTAGTCTCTCTGTCTCTCTCTCGCATATATGTGCATCAGTACACTTGGTATATATAATAGCTATGCACTTGCAATTGGAATCCTACGCTTGTATATTGATCAAAGTTGTATCTTTCTTATTGGAATTACACTTTTGTACATTGAGTTGTACAAATATTTCTTACTAAAACTAACGAGTCTTAGAACTTGGGAATTAGTAATCTTGTAGTACTCGTCACAAATGTTCAGAAACATCTTTGGCATATTCATGTGTTATCTCATTTCAATACAACCAATTGAAGTTTTTGGCGTACTAGCACTATTTGATATCGTATTAGCAAAAATAGCACCCGTTGCGTGGAATTTGTAGAAATGGCATCTCCACCACGCGGGATGAATGAAGGGGCGACACGTACCCCTGGCCGCACTGTAACCGTGCGGCAGAGGAGGCACCGCATGCTGATCGTGGGGGGCCGCACGGTGCCCATGCGGTGGGGCGTAGCACGTCTTTGTCGCGGTGGGGGCAAGGGGTTTGGGTGGCAGAGGTTTTAGAATTTTTTTGGAAACCGTGTAGTGGAGCTGGCTGCCGTCGACCCACTGTGTGGTGGCCATCTTTCCCACTATCCGACCTCCCAACTCCCGTCATATGTCATCACGTCACTGTTGCCCCCATTGCCCCCTCCCTCCTTTGCACCTCTGTCGCCCCGTCGCTTCTATCCCCACTTGCTCGCAGTGCTACACCTTGACAACGCCTCCGGAATTCTCGACGCCAACGCAGTGGCTCCCCCTTCGCTCGGCTCTAAATACCGAACTCTCGCAGTCGCTCATCACTTATCTCAATTGCGTTTCGCTTCTTGTTCTCACACTCATCGCTGATAACTCTACATAATTAAAAAAATATTGAAGAGTAAAGTTTGGAGCAGTCGTTACGATCATAGCAGTTTTGGTTGCTTCCCTCGAAGGGCAGGTAATTATTTGTTGGATGCATTTGTCGTTATTACTATAGTCGTAGTTAATCAGTCTTTGTCAGCTAGTCGTAATTAATGCAACTTGTTTTGTAATGTTTATAATATAGTCGTAGTTAAGGTATCCCTAATTTATTAGTGTGTGATACTCTGTGGTGATTAATCAGTCGTAATGCTCATAGGCTTTGTTATTTTTGGTATGAACTAGTTAGTGGTTCAAAATGAGTTGAGATTAAATAGTTGTAATTAGTTTAGTGGTAATTAATCAGTCATAATTAATTTAGTGCTAGCTAGCTACTGTGTGGCATGCTTAGCTCATCAATAAGGGCACCTAAAACTTGAGAACAACATGTGCCTTTTCTTGTCCCTGTAGAGACGTGCGTCAATAATTATAACATATGGAACCAAAGCGGCTTGGCGCGAAAGGCAGTGGCATGCGTCAATAATTAACTATTTGTATTTAATTTCGAACATGCAAGACTTGGTAGTGTTTTATGGCGATGGTCTTGTACGGGTCGGACCCGATGGGTTGGACCTATCAAGATACCAGTACAAGGTGGTCCGGGCAGAGGAGCTCGAGGCGATAAATATTCATGAGCTTCAAAGTTGCATCCGAAAGAAGTTCATCACGGAGGCAATGATGAAGAAACTTGTGATCGAGGGGATCACCTACACGAATATCGTGTGGGAGCTTGTCAAGGTGAATGGAAGCGTAGCATGGAGCCAGCACATGCAGATTGCCTCACAACCCGAGGTGGCCATTTGCAGGAGGCTGATGGTGTACATGAATTTCGTACGTAGAGTGCTGGCAAACCTTGATAATGCCGGGGCCTCTACAAGCGGGCAACCGCAGGCTGAGCGTGAGGACGGTAGCACATAATGTGCTGTCTCAGAGGGAAGCCTCGCACATAATTTTGTGCGAAATGAAGGGGCATAATTGTGGTGGTCAGCTCGCATTGACAGGCATGAGTATCTACAGGACCAACCTCTGGGATTGGAGTCCAACGAGGACACCGACCCAAGCTCAGATGTAGCGACGAGGACGCACACCAGGTCGGTGGTCCAACCGGGGCAATTGTGTCATTGAAGGTGCCTTACGTTGCATCGAGACTTGATGATATCGCGGTGTGTTCCCTTGTACAGCCGCTAGAAGAAGGGTCCCAGTGGGGGTTTGATGCCGACACCCTCTTAGTTGGGCAGTGCTTCCCTAGCAAGGTGGTTGTGTGTCGGGACCCAAAATTACGATTCTGGAACCCTCTGTATATACTACACTAGTCCAGGATCAAGCTAGTGCATACAGTGTTAACATAGATAAATATTGATCCACATAAGCGATAATAAAGTAAACGATTAGTTTGAATAATAAATAAGGGTTTTGACCTTATGGTCGGGTTTACACTTAATAAGCCACGCAGGGCCAACAGAGGATAAAACAGCAGCGGAACAGAAATAACTCCAGCGTAGATCCCATCAATTCACCACAGGCAACCGATTGGGATCCAGAACTTAACGATCAGCAACCTTCGGCGAACTCCTCCTCGAAAGCAGCGTAGACTCCTCCTCTTTTGTAGGTTTGGGCGCAAGTTTTACAACAAGCGTGAGTACACAACCGTACTCGCAAATCATACCACAGAATGCAATTTATAGATGCAGGCTTATTCCAAAAGAAAAGGCTTATGTGGTTCTTTTGCATAAAAGCAACATTTGCAATTGAATACAATAATAGATTGGAAACATGATTCAAAACAAATATACAATAATAATTTAACAATTGTTTCCACAAAGATACAAAGCTAAACAGATTATTTAACAAAGCCATATGATTGAGGTCACATAGCTCCCATCCCAAATATTTTATGAAAACTACCCCTCGTGTGAAATTCCCGAGCATGTCCATGACATGACGCGCTATTCGAATAGATTGATTTAACACTCTGCAGAGGTTGTACACTTTACCCACACGATACAACTAGTGTAGCAAGCACTAATTATAACAAAACGGTACAGAAACTTCATCTCAACATTGACACTCCCGATGTGCTTACAAACCGCTATGCCAACCCAAACGGCGCTTTGGCATAACACAAACCGCCGATTTGGGGGGACGGTGAACCGCCCGTGATGCGACTACCTTGTAGTACACACCTCCACCCATAGCCTAACCTACCACCTGAGTAATCATTGCCAAGAATCCATAACGTACTAAGTTAGGCCCGTCCCATACCAGGCATGTGGTCGTACAGTAAGGCCCAGTTCAATGGCGCACAAAGTTAAGTCCTTAATTGACCAAGGTAAGACTTTCATGTTCAAACTAGATCACAAAGATTATCTTTCCCATCACAAAGTCCACCATATCACAAAGTATCCACCACTTGCCCCAGTCCAAATCCTTTACCACCAAGTTGGTTTTAGTGCAACACATGCCATCACGAAGTAATAACACATAGCACACAGTTTCACACAAAGTTCCATAGTCACTTAGTCAAGTTTAATATTTGCAACTTACATGAGATGTGAGACTCGTAGCATGGCTAAGCAATTGTACTCACATCTAACCAACCCACGTTGGTGCTATAATATTACCAACTAATAACCAATCTAGGGTGACAAGGAAATATGACATACAAGGCCAAGGTGTGATAACAATTTGGATAATAACTATATCCCAAAACATTTAAATAAATAATTAAAGTAGAATGCAATACTTTGAAACAAAGTAATTTAAAAACTGGGTTCAAGATGATCAAAAGTATGACTTGCCTTGGAAAAGGTCTAGGTACTGATCTTGATCTTGAGGTGCTCATTCTTCCACAAAATTCCCCGACGAATCGATGTCTACTCGCAAACGAAATAAATAAAAAAACAAATAAATAACAGAGGCAAAACAAGCTCCAAAAATTAAATAAAAATTACAGACAAATAGAGCCCGAATTTAGATAAATTTAGAAATTTGAATGGGCTAAATCGGAGTTAGGATGCAAAAGTTATGGGCTCTGGAAGTTTAAATCTAAAAAGAAACCCTAATTTGGATTTTCTGGATTTTCTGAAATATTTCTTAACAGGAAAAATTGGATTATTGGGCAATGCTGACGTCAGCAAGCAATTTCGGGAAATAAAAGAAATAACAGAAAATTCTGATATGTGGGACCCACATGTCAGAGGCACGGCTCACGGTAGACTAGATCTACCGAGCCTCGGGTTTTGGGGCGGGGTGGACTGCCACGTGGCGCTGACGAGGACGCTGACGCGGCGCCACGCGGGATGACACGTAGGCGCGGCCGACGTGGACGGCCATGTCAGCTCGGCAGGCGGCGGCGCTCGGGAACCGACGACAACGGCGAACGGCGGCGATCCACCGGCGGTGAGTGGTACCGGCGTGTAGAGGGTGCTATTGTGAACCTCTGGGTGCAACTCCGGGTGGTCAAGGTCAACAGAGACGGCCGGCGGCGAGGGTTGAGCGGCGGAGCTGCTTCGGGTTTTGTCGGACGGGGGTTCCGGCGAGGTTCCGACGACGGCGAAGGCTCCTGGAGGTAGCCCTGACAACGGCGAACCTGGCGGTGCAGACCACGAAGGCAGAGCGACGTCGACGGCGGCGCAAAGCGGAGAAAACGATCGGCGGCGAAAAACCCTAAAACTCCGATTGCGGCGGCGCTAGGGTTTTTGGGGCGAGGTGGGTGGCGGCTCTGGTTGCGGTCGAGAGAGCGAACCCGGGGGTTCCTTTTATAGGGCCGGGGCAGCTCGGAATTGGAAATCCCCAAATCGAGTCCGTGAAGAACATGAAACAAAATTCGGAAATCCAGGGATGGGATTTAAATAGAAACGGGCGCGGAGAGGTTGGAGATAGGATTTGGCACATTTTCTAGAAAGGGGTTTAGATAGAAAAATGGCGTTGTCGGACAGGACTTGGAGCTCGGCAATGGCGGCGGTTCGAGCGTACGCGAGGAAGACGGCGACCTGACGCGCGGGGCCCACACGTCAGCGGCACGGAGGCGGGGCGCGCGCGTGCGAGGCGGGCTGGCAAGACGCGCGGAGCTGGGCTGCAAGCGGGCCGCACGCGTGGGAAGAGGAGATGGGCTGCGAAGATTCGGCCCGAAGATTTAATTGAGATTTTAATAGCTTTTTCAATTTTAGAAAATACCAGAAATTCAAATAAGCAATAGAAAATAGCAAATGAACTCAAAAAAATTCTAGAAAAATCTAGAAAATATATCTGAGCACAAAGAACCCAAATAAAATAGTTTTGGCTATTGTTCATGTTGGGATTATTCATATTAAATATTTTTTATTGTAAAGTCCAGTATTAAGCTTTTGAATTTAAATTCAAATAAATCCAAATGGTGACTTTTTCCCTACTAACTATTTAAAAGATTTTTAAACTCAGAAAATTGGGATGTTACAAACCTCCCCCCCTTAAAGTAATCTCGACCCCGAGATTCAGGCTAGCTAGGGAAAAGGGTAGGAAACTCGGCTTTCAGCTCTTCTTCACGTTCCCATGTTGCTTCTCCTTCTGAGTGGTTGCTCCACTGAACCTTGCAAAATGAACAGCTTTGCTTCTGGTTTGGCGCTCTGCGACATCCAAAATTTTAACTGGTTGCTCCTTGTAGGTGAGATCCTCCTTCAAGTTAATCGATTCTAGCGGGGCTTGCTCTTCTGGCACACGAAGGCACTTCTTCAACTGCGAGACATGAAAGACATCATGCACTCCTGCTAACGACTGCGGTAGCTCCAACTGGTAAGCAGCTTCTCCACTGCGTTCCAAAATCTTGAACGGACCAACATACCTCGGGGCAAGCTTCCCTTTAGCATGAAACCTTTTGACACCTCTGAGCGGAGTAACTCGAAGATAAACGAAATCCTTGGGTTCAAAACTGAGACCCCTACGACGATTATCAGCATAGTTCTTCTGCCTAGACTGAACTATCTTCAATCTTTCTCTGATCATGGCCACTTGCTCCTCTACTTCTTGAATAATATCTGGACCGAAGACCGATCGTTCAGCTGTTCCGTACCAATTTAACGGGGTTTTGCAGGCACGTCCATACAAAGCTTCAAATGGTGACATTTGCAAACTAGCTTGATAACTGTTGTTGTACGAGAATTCTGCACATGGTAAACTTTTATCCCATCGGGCAGCATTAGCTAGAGCACAAGCTCTCAGCATATCCTCCAATATCTTATTAACTCTTTTAGTGTGTCCATCTATCTGTGGATGATACGCGGTACTGAAATTCAGATGGGTACCCAATGCTTCATGCAAACTTTGCCAAAAACGAGAGGTGAACTAAGATCCTCGATCTGATACTATCTTTTTGGGCACACCGTGCAAACTAACAATTCTGGCCATGTACAATTCCGCTAGGCGATCTCCTGAGTATGTGGTTTTGACTAGCAGGAAATGGGCGACCTTGGTCAAACGATCGACTATTACCCAGATCGAATCATAACCCGAGCGGGTCTTGGGTAAACCAGTAATGAAATCCATTCCGATCTCTTCCCACTTTCACTCTAGAATCTTCAGCGGTTGCAACAAACCTGCTGGTCTCTGGTATTCTGCCTTTACTCTCTAACATACGTTGCACAAGGCAACGAACTCTGCAACTTCTCGCTTCAAATTTGGCCACCAAAATTTATTCTTAACATCCTGGTACATCTTAGTACTTCCAGGGTGAATCGAATATTTTGAGTCGTGGGCTTCCTTTATGATCAGCTGTCTTAGACCATCGATATCTGGTACACAGATACGACCATTAATCCAGAGTATGTCTTGATCATTCTTGGTGAAATCTTTGAATTTCCCTTCTGCCATGTTGGCCTTGATGTCTGACAACACAGGATCCTTTGGTTACGCTTCACGGATCCGCTTCTCTAGGGTAGACTGTACCTCCAAATTGGTCACGAAACCTTCAGACACAACCTCTAGCCTTAGCTTCAAACTCGCCTTGAAGTTTTGAACAAATTTCTTCCATTTCCAAAGCATTGCAGTATCTCTTACGACTCAAAGCATCTGCAACTACATTGGCTTTTCCGGGATGGCAGTGGATTCCAAGATTATAATCCTTGATCAATTCTAACCATCTTCTCTGTCTCATGTTCAAATCTGACTGGGTAAAGATGTACTTCGGGCTCTTATGATCTGTGTAGACTTCACAGCGATTACCGATGAGGTAGTGACGCCAAATCTTTAAAGCATGCACTACGTCAGCTAATTCTAGATCATGGGTAGGGTAATTCTCCTCGTGAGGTCTCAATTGCCTTGACGCATAAGCGACAGCTCTTCCTTCTTGGATTAGGATGCATCCTAATCCTTGACGTGAAGCATCACAATAGATATCGAAATATTTTCGAATATCTGGCAAAATCAGCACTGGGGTTGAAGTCAGCGCTTCTTCAACTCCTGAAAACTTTCTTCACACGCCGGAGTCCAAGTGAACTTTTTCTCCTTTTTCAACAATTGCGTGAGAGGCTTAGCAATCGATGAGAATCCTTTGATGAAACGACGGTAATACCCTGCCATTCCCAAGAAACTGTGAATCTGAGTTACAGTTTTGGGCTGCTCCCAATGTAACACTGCTTTTACTTTACCGGGTCAATCAAGCTACTCCTCATTGTCATCACATGACCAACGAAATCAACTTCCTTCTTCCAAAAATCACACTTACTAAACTTAGCGTACAACTGATGCTCTCTGAGCTTTTCCAAGACTATCCTTAAATGTTCGGCGTGTTCTTCCTCCGACTTGGAGTACACCAGAATATCATCAATGAACACAACTACGAACTTGTCCAAATATTCCATGAATACCTTATTCATCATGTTCATGAAGTATGCAGGGGCAATAGTCAGACCAAAAGACATGATTAAGAACTCATAATGTCCATACCGCGTTGAGAAAGCGGTCTTTGGTATATACTTAGGACAAATCTTTAGCTGGTGGTAACCTGATCGCAGGTCGATCTTTGAGAACACTCCGGCTCCTTTCATCTGATCAAACAAATCATCTATCCGGGGTAGTGGGTACTTGTTCTTGATAGTAACTTCATTGAGGGAACGGTAATCAATACACATCCTCATACTTCCATCTTTCTTCTTGACAAACAACACTAGTGCTCCCCATGGCGACGAACTAGGTCTCACGAAACCTTTCTCAAGAAGTTCCTCTATCTGCTTCTTCATCTCTACCAACTCATCGGCTGGCATCCGATAAGGTCTCTTTGAAATTGGTGCTGTCCCCGGCACTAGGTCGATGACAAACTCAATGTCACGATCCGGTGGCATTCCTGGTAATTCCTCTAGAAAAACATCTGGATATTCACTGACGACTGGTACTCCTTCCAAGGAAAGGGTCTTCAAGCTGTTTACTAGCAAATATCCATCACGAACTGAGGTGGCTAGAAACTCTACCTTATTTCCCTTGGTATCCTCGACTGTTATGGCTCTTCGACCACAATCTAGCACGGCTTTGTGCTTGGATAACCAATCCATGCCAAGAATGACATCTAAGGTTTGGGTATCTAGTTCGATTAGGTTGGCTAGAAACTCAACTCCAGCTATGAGTAACTTAGCTCCTAAACATCCCACTTTAGGGCTTAGCTTTGCCCCAGGCGACTGGACTAGCAAAGTATGCTTAAGACGCATAACTTCTAAATTATTCTTGGTTGCAAACATTCCAGAAACAAACGAATGCAAAGCTCCAGAATCAAACAAAACTTATGCAGGTACTGAGTTAACCAGAAACTTACCCAGTACGATGTCCGGTGCTTCCTGGGCTCCTTCCAGAGTGACGTGGTTGACACGACCTCTGATCACTGACTGCGGTGCTCCTCTGGCTTGAACGGCAACTTGTGAAGCTCCTTGGTTGATGCCTGGCGCTGGCGTCTTGGATGGCGTAGCTCCAAGGTTGAAGCGTACCGGAGTGATTGTACCCTTCTGTGGATATTGGTTAGAAAAATGTCATGGCTGACGACATGTATAACATACCCGTGGTATGTTCTGCAGGTTGCTCCCTGGATTGGGGTTGGCAGTGCGGGGTTGCGAAAGTTACGGCACCGGGCGAGGTGCCAAGTTGGTGCGGTGCTCAACGCAGTCAGGGGAAACCGGTTGAACTGCGTGATGGAACCGTTTCTTGCCTTTCTGCTGTGATTGATGGCTTCCTTGCTGAGCCATCCGACGCTTACGGTTATCTTCCAGTTCCTTGCGTTTGTCCTCTAGAACAAAAGCTTTGTTGACCAGTTCCTGAAAGTCAGGGAAAGTATGGGCGATTAGACTAACTTGCAGTCCAGTGTTCAGCCCCTTCAGAAAGCGACTCTAACGAGCCTTGTCTGTGGCTACATCTTCTGCTACATAGCGAGCTAGCTGAGAAAACTTGTTGAGATAGTCAGACACTGACATAGCTCCTTGCTTGAGAGCGCGGAACTCATCCTTTTCAGATCAATAATGCCTTCCGGTACATGATACTGGCGAAATGCTGCAGAAAATTCTTCCCAGGTGATATCCTGTGGCGTCTCATGGGCGGCACAAACGTTATCCCACCATTCAGCGGCTATGCCCTCCATCTGATGAGTAGCATACAAAACCTTCTCACGGTCGCTGCATTGGGTGATCAGCAGCTTCCTCTCGATGACTCGAAGCCAATCATCTGCTTCTACTGGGGAGACGTGTCCGGAAAATGTTGGTGGACGGGTTCTCATAAACTCCGCGAGTTTAGATGGTCCGTGGTGACCTTGAGCAGCTGGGGCTCCATGCTGTTGATTGTTGTTGTTGTTGACCTGGTGGCTCATAGCTTGCATCTGATTCATCATGGTATTCATCAGTTGAGTCTGCGCTGCCATGAAAGCTTCAAAGTTTTGCAAGTCAATCGGGGGTGCTTGTGGCGGAACTGCTCCTCGCGGTCAAGTTGCTCATTGCTCCTCGGTCTTTGGGTATCGAACCACTTGCGCAGATCGACGAGTTTGAACCATCTGGAGAAGCTCCATGAGTCAGATAAGGTAGCAAGCACAAGATAAGTTAAGAACTAAGCAGGGGGTAGGTTAAACCCAACAAAACACACCTCAAGAAACTCAAACGAAATCCTTTTATTAATTAGGGTCTTAGCATGGCTGCAACAAATGCCTAAGGGCCTTTGCAGCTCATACTCGCACACAAAAGAAACACGACCTAAGCATACAAAACTACCGCCTAAAGGGCGACTTACTAAACCGAAACTAGCTAAGCCTGAAAAACTGAGACTTAAGACAACTACTCAAGAAAGCCTCCACAACCGCGGCGGCTCTCCTGATAGCTGTAGACTTGGAAGTGAGCCGGCATCTTAGCAAACTGATCCCGATGCCACGAACTGTGCAAAGAGAATAGCGTTCGGTGCAAGCGGGTTCACCGGCTAATCCGCTCTTCCGCTCAATCGGACCTTCCTCTGGATCTTCTTCGAAATCCTTTTTGGGGTCTTCCTCTTCTTCGGGATCTTGGTCGTAGTGAATCTCTTGCAGAGTAGCGACCTTCTCTTCAGCTCTCTGTAACGCCTCATAGACATGATCCAACTCTGTGATAGTCCTCTCCAATGCCTCCTCCTGTGCAGCTGCAAACTAAGCGAGGTGCACGACTGTAGCGTTGCTTTCTTCTTTTGTAGACGGGTAGCGTGCGGGCAAATCCACGGCTGTAGCTCTGGGGTGGTAACGGAAGACGGTGTCTTGGAGCTCCCGTGCGTAGATGTTGCAGATACGAAGCATGGCCAAGCGCGACGACTCCTGGATACCTTCCAGCCAATTGATCTTCCTCACAGAGATGTGCGAAGGTCGGCTTGCCTTGTCGTTCCTCCTCGCGTAGATCGTCAGACGACAGATCACTCCACGGTTTTGTCCTTTCACTATCCAGTTGTTGCCGACGTACAATGGACGATCAAAGCCTCCAAGAACCTGCAACAGCTTCCAAAGCTCAGCGACGTATCCTCCTGTGCGCTCACCATAGCTCTGGAGACGAGGCATCTGTCAAGATAGACGAAGAGGGTAAGAGCAACTTTAAAACAACGGGACTAGAGAAGATTATAGCAATAGTTGAGTCAAGAGAGAGATATGAGAAGAGTTAAGCAATTAATTAACCTTGCAGTTAATTTTTTCTTTAGAAAATAGTTTGGACACTCTAAAGACGGCCAATCTAACTAAGGTCAAGACCTACAATCAGTATGGCTCTGATACCACCTCTGCCGAATTTAGATAAATTTAGAAATTTGAATGGGCTCAATCGGAGTTAGGATGCAAAAGTTATGGGCTCTGGAAGTTTAAATCTAAAAAGAAACCCTAATTTGGATTTTCTGGATTTTCTGAATTATTTCTTAACAGAAAAATTGGATTATTGCGCAATGCTGATGTCAGCAAGGAATTTCGGGAAATAAAAGAAATAACAGAAAATTCTGACATGTGGGACCCACATGTCAGAGGCACGGCTCACGGTAGACTAGATCTACCGAGCCTCGGGTTTTGGGCGGGGTGGACTGCCACGTGGCGCTGATGAGGACGCTGACGCGGTGCCACGCGGGATGACACGCAGGCGCGGCCGCTGAGGTGGCGGTCGACGTGGACGGCCATGTCAGCTCGGCAGGCGGCGGCGATCCACTGGCGGTGAGTGGTACCGGCATGTAGAGGGCGCTATTGCGAACCTCTGGGTGCAACTCCGGGTGGTCAAGGTCAACGGAGACGGCCGGTGGCGAGGGTTGAGCGGCGGAGCTGCTTCGGGTTTTGTCGGACGGGGGTTCCGGCGAGGTTCCGACGATGGCGAAGGCTCCTGGAGGTAGCCCTGACGACGGAGAACCTGGCGGTGCAGACCACGAAGGCAGAGCGACGTCGATTGGCGGCGAAAAACCCTAACACTCCGATTGCGGTGGCGCTAGGGTTTTTGGGGCGAGGTGGGTGGCGGCTCTGGGTTGCGGTCGAGAGGGCGAACCCCGGGGTGCCTTTTATAGGGTCGGGGCGGCTCGGAATTGGAAATCCCCAAATCGAGTCCGTGAAGAACATGAAACAAAATTCGGAAATCCGAGGATAGAATAAGATTCGGGATAGGATTTAAACAGAAACGGGCGCGGAGAGGTTGGAGATAGGATTTGAAACGTTTTGTAGAAAGGGGTTTAGATAGAAAAACGGTGTCGTCGGATAGGACTTCGAGCTCGGCAATGGCGGCGGTTCGAGCGTACGCGAGGAAGACGATGACGAGAGGAAGCACCCGTGAGCTCCTTTGATTTCTTTGCGCATCACCTTGTGCTCCATGCTATTCTCATCAAATTCCCCACCTCCTTCTTGTTCTTTTGCCACCGAGCCGCCACCGCCGTGCCTCTTCTCCACTTCCGGTCATCGTCGTCTTGCCGCCGCTCCGGTCATCTTCTAGTTATTCCGAGCCTCTCTCTCTCTGATCCTCGTCATCTCGCCGTTCTAGTGCTCCCCTCAATTCTCTTCGGGCTCCACTCCTTCTTCGATGTCGTTGCACCCATGGAGTTCGCCGCCGCCAATGTCGCCGCCGCTGTCGTCTCGTCGCCGGAGATGCCGCAGAACCACCTTCCCGAGCTTCGCCTTGCTCACGGGAACCCATTTTTCTACTTCGTCGGAACTATCTCGCCTCCGTTCACCTTCGGCGCCGTCATCACATGTGTCTTAATAAATTAACTTGACTTAATGATTTATGGAATCGTGGTGGTGAGCCATTCTTGTTAAAATTTGTGTACCATGACAAGGTTAGTCGAGGTTAAACAAATGGTTTTCGCCGCGCGTGGTTGGTGGATAGTGGGGATGTGGATTGAACATGTTGTGGGTTTGTGGTAGTCTCGCCGAGTAACTTGTCAAGGACTTAATCTTGTGCGCCATTGAACTGGTCTTAACCGCACAACCACATGTCCGGTATGGGACGGACTGGCCGATTAATTAGCAATGTCTTAATTTCGGTTCTCTGCGTGAAGCGCGATTACGGAAACGATTCTCATGGTGGCGCAAGAGGGGGCCCCGTCTCGCCTGAAAAGACATTTAACGACGACTTGACGCGCGGGGCCCGCACGCCGTTTCACGCACAAAGCTGGATGCGGCGGGCCCTCGGCGGGTTGGCGAGACGCGCGAGCTGGTCATGCTAGCTGCAGCGTTGCATGCGGAAGAGGAGATGGGCTGCGAAGATTCGGCCCGAAGATTTAACTGAGATTTTAATAGCTTTTTCTATTTTAGAAAATACCAGAAATTCAAATAAGCAATAGAAAATAGCAAATGAACTCAGAAAAATTCTAGAAAAATCTAGAAAATATATCTGAGCACAAAGAACCCAAATAAAATAGTTTTGGCTATTGTTCATGTTGGGATTATTCACATTAAATATTTTTTTATTGTAAAGTCCAATATTAAGCTTTTGAATTTAAATTCAAATAAATCCAAATGGTGACTTTTTCCCTACTAACTATTTAAAAGACTTTTAAACTCAGAAAATTGGGATGTTACATTGTGCTACAAGCTATAGCACGGTACGCCTTGTCCATCAGTCGTGTGTACCGAGTGCACCGGTCCAACCTAGGACAATACGTAGTTAAGTGCGTAGTGGAAGGCTGCCCTGGCAAGATCAGCATTCAATGAGCAAAGATCTTTGGCTCGGTCTTCGCGGGCAAGGTTCTGGCCAATCACACTTGCGAGCATAGCAAACCCTACGGCAGCATCAGAACGTGACTTCCGCAAATGTGGCAAGCCTCATCAGCCACCTAGTTGCGGTGGACGTGTCCATCTCTCCCAAGATGCTGATGTCGGGAGGCACCAATCTAATTAGTTATCTAGTCAGCTACTGCAAGGTCCGACGGGCCAAGCAAAAGGTCATCGAGTCCATATACAGAACATACAAAGAGACGTACAACCTTGTGCCGAGATTGCTTGACCAGATTGCCGAATCAAACCCTGGAACGTACATAAACAAGCTTCTCGGGGTGTATTTATCGCCATGCTCCTGAATTAGAGAAATGACCCCTTCTCTATAACACAGAAGATGCGAGGTACGGGATTATGATGACCAACATGTCCGAGGTGTACAACAGTCGTCCTCAATGGTTTGCAGTGCCTCTCTGTCACCACGATCGTCGAGGAGACAAAGACTCACACTATTAGTTATTTCATTAATAGAGCCACCACAGCCAAGCGAAAGATAAAGAAAGCCAAGCAGTGGTCTGAGAACATGCAAAGGCACATGGACTAGAAGTTGGAGAAGGCCTGAATGCACGACATCCGGGTGATCTATGGCCTCAGGAGGAAGTACGAGATCTAGCTTCGACAGAAATATGCCAACAGTCATGACAGGGGGAAAGAAAATAGGCATACACCTTGGGTGATGTGGCGACAAGCACCTGTAACAAACCGAAGCTCCTACACAAGCCATGCTCGTATATATACAGGCGTGTGCGCAAATGAGGCAAATGTCTACACCGTACATCTCGAAGTACTATGACATGCAGCACCTTTTTGGTACATGGAGTGCAGAGTTTCACTCGTGCAGCTTAGACATGAACTACAAGGATCTTTGGTTGAACATTGTGTAATGGGGCCCGAACAAGGCCTTGAAGATAACAGGGAAGGGACGACGGCAGACGCAACACTTTCAAAATGACATAGATGCCGCACAATCAAGTGCAGGATATGCAAGATCCCTGGGTATTCAATGAAGGATTGCCCGCAACTGACCTAGCTCGTCTAGTCGTCATTAAGTATCACAATTTATTGTATTGTCCACCTCATTTTGTTATGTATGACAAAACTTCTACGATACCCAGATATGTCGGACTCATCGGTAAACTTCTAGGCGAGAATGCTGCATAAGCGCAAGCGGCTTGCGCAGAAGGCCAAACATCTACAATACCCAAATTTTTCAATGAAAGATGCTCTGGTACCACCACGGTTTTTGGTCCCGCATTGTGTGTGACAAGCTGACAGAGATCATTCAGTCCACACACCCAAACACCTCCACCCGGGCGTACTACACGTGCGGGCACCACCTCGTAAGCGTTTCTTTCACACACATTGATTTTCCTCTCCCTATGTTGATTTTCATAAATTTTTAACTTCATCCCCATGTAATGGAAGCCCGAGATGCACTGCCACTTCCTCCAGTAGATAGTGCGTTCATCCAGCCGAAGTACATGCTGAACTTCTCGATGTAGGCTGAGACCTTCATGCGGTGGAAACCTTATGTACCAAACCCTGTTGAGGCGGCACCGGAGGAGCCCAGGACTCACCCGACGAACAAGGGAAGGCTCCTGCTACTGAGACTGGTGATCGTCGTAGCTTCTCTCATCGCCCAAGAGCACTCCATATCGAAGAAGTGAGTTACGTACAATTCGCGTCTTGATTGTGTATTTGACCTTTCGTTCTTCTAACAATATGCAATCGTCCAGCCCGTATAGCAAAATATGGGGGACTTCGACCCATGACACCGATGTGGGGAGTCCCGAGGAAAGGGGAAGAGGAAGGCTCCTACGACTGAGCCCGGCCACCATAGCGTATCTGGTCTCCTAGGCACGCTCTGTATCGACGACGTTAGTTATGTAGAATTTACATTCTTGTTACATTTTTTATTGTACGGTGCACTTACATCATGGAATCACAACACATAAACGATATAAACACCGACGTGGGGAGTCCCACGATAAGGGGGAAGGGGAAGGCTCCTTCAACTGAGACCGGCCGACGTCATAGCGTATCCGGTCGTCCGGGCATACTCCGTATCGAAGACGTGAGTTATATACAATTTACATCTTTGTTACGTTTGTTATTGTATGATCCACTTACATCATCGAATCGCAGACATGGATGACTTTGATACTCGCTGCCACCGTGGGCAGCCCTGAGACAAGGGGCAGTGGCTATGGCGCCGCGAAGACTAGTTGCAGACGTCATTGTATAGATGATATATCCAATTACCCTCATGAATAACATTGTTAAGTAGAATATTCTTTGTTAATTTATCGGTTCAATGTGGATGATATTCTTTAATATTGTATTGTACCACAGGCTTGATAGGCTTGTACATGAACCAACCGATGGAATTGTGTGGCATGCAGATCATATAACAACATATCATCTTCTTCGAAATGCACACGAGTTAGAGGCTATGGTACATTGTTATATAATTTGTATGCCACGTATTTCTCTAACTTGGTTCATGTACAAGTTTATCTAGCCTGTGGTACTATACAGTTTTAAAGAATATCATCCACATTAAACTGGTAAATTAGCAAAGAGTGTCCTATTTGATCGGGGTACATGTGATAATACCCCCTCCTTCTTCATCCCGATTGCAACAAACCCTATGCCTGTGGAGTTCGAGTAATACTGTATCGTACCACAGGCTAGCTAAGCTTATCCATGAACTAACTGAGGGAATCGTTTGGCATGAAACCCTAATTTCCAAAACCCTAGTTCTATTAAATATGATTAAGCCTATTCTGTTAAGAGTACTTTATGTGGGAATTCATGAAACCCTAATTTCTGAAACCTAAAATCCAATTTTTCGATACCTAAACCCTTAATTTTTTATACAATTTCAGAACACATATAAAATTGTAGAAATATTACACAATCAAGTCCACTATGTAAGGAGCCTTCAAAACAAAACTCATAATGTTTGGAGCACATTTTTTATATTTAAAAATTCCTACAAATAGTATAATTAAATAAAATTGCGAGAAAAAAATCATAACGAATAAAATTATGAAAAAATTACACAAGCAAGTACACTGTGTCGGGAGGCTCCACAAAAAAGTTTAGAATTTTTTTACCTCATTTTCTATATTTCAAAATTCCTGCAAACCATACTATTCTAGAGGAGAGGGAATCCGCATGGCCACCGTGCGGGAGCGCCTCCACCGCACGGTGGTCATGTGGCAGCGACTAACTTGTTGGCTTGTCGATGACGACCGCGCGGTGACCGTGCAGTGGAAGCGCCATTTCTGCAAATACCGCGTGACGAGTGCCATTTATGCAAATACGGTCGCAAACAGTGCCAATACGACCAAAAGGTCATTGAACAACACACTAGAGCTTAGCGCCGACATTTCATTGTTGTACCCAGCAAGGCAGATCAACAACATGCATCCAAACAGAGGGAAAATTGCAAATTACACCAAGGTCATCAATTGTACATTCCTACTGTAATATCATTTCAATATAACCAATTGAATTTTACTAGTACCAATTTAGGACAATAAATTTACAGAGCCAGTTTTTATTAATCGTCTGAAGTTATGTGAAAATATGATATATTGTGATGAGGATTCTTGACCAGATCAATATTTTTCGGTCAATGTCAGAGTCTTTGTGAAAGCAAACCCACATATTAAGGGCCCACTTTATAACGTTATGTATCTACGACCAGTATTAAAAAGAAGTATAATCCCTTTTATCACAGCCAAACTGATTGCAGACCAGATTCAATCATGAGACGACCAGCCATGAACACTACACGACCAGTCATATGGTTTGGGCCATCCCTGGCCATCAAAGTGGTCATGGGACATGGCAGCTTCCCATGTGACTAACATGAGAGCATTTTATTGGCATACCTGGCAACCTACGACAGTTGGCTAAGACACATGACAATTCAAGACTCAATGAAGGAACGTGCATGAAGACAAAAGAGGCCTTAGCGGCATTAACTGTCACCTCTTCAATAGCTATACAGGGGTAGCCCATGTAATTATAATAACAATCTTGGCAATTACGATCAATGACGATACCTTGTAGTCCCAATCACATTCTCATTGTATTCTTATACAAACTCTTTTTCTGTCTACAACGATAAAGGTCTTCGTCTAGATTGTGCTCTCATGTATTATTTTCCTAGTAAGCTCGATAAGGGACCCTGGGCCTCTATCATCAATAGTTGGCACTAGGAAGGAACCATCAAGCTAGAGATCATTGTCGTGATGTTCGCGTGTCCTTACTGATGGACAATGAGAACATATTTGATCTTGCCGAATATGTTGACCTCATGGACAAGGACTACGTCCCTGAGGAGGCATGCAAGTGTGATTTCTACCTCAAGTACGTTTGTAAGGGAGAATCTTCGCCACTTTCAACCCAACCCGTTAGGAATGAGACGGCAGGGATGCCGCTGCAAGCCCCAAGCAATTCCGAGGGCGAGTACATTCCTACTTCTGTCTCAACTAGAGACACAAGTCACCATGATGCCAATGCCGTGGTGACCTATGATGATCTCGTTGGTAGTGTCAATATTGAGGTTCTGGTAGAATCATCTCCAAAACATCTACTCCGAAATCTCGACTACTACCCTCTGATGAGGATGAGATGTTCTCAGATCTATTTTCTTCGAGTTTCATGCACGTGCAGTCATCAACGTCAATGAGGCCGATGAGTGGCGAGCGACACATGAACAATGTGAGGGCCAGGAGCAGGCCAAACATGTGGTGCAGGTACAATGAAACAACCAACACTTTGCTGCCAAACAGAAGGCAATGGAGGAGGCATGTTTCCAGCACAACGACAGTGCACCAAGGATGTTTAGGAGGCCTATCCCAAATGCAAGTGGCGACTAGTGTCCGCAAGCAACACCCTAGGTCACCCTAAGGGCGACGGTAACTTCCGTCAGCCGTGTTCGCATACTTTCAAGTGCCATCGCTAACCATCATATGGGAGAAAACAATGAACAAGACCTTCTGGCCATTCGTTCATTGGCTACTGACCTTCAAGAGGGTACTGCAGAAGTACAGAGCCCTTCACAATCTTCAATGTCTCAAACCAATTCCAGGGTAGACCACTCTGCCTTTAGACATCGGCGTCATGGCAACAACCACCGTTAGAATATGATCCGCCCCGACGGAGCGTGTTTGATAGGTGGGCCTATGTGAACGCTCTAATCGTGGTCGTATAAGTCCATATTCTCTTGATAATCGCAATAAAGGTCAAAACGTCCGACCACGATTAGGGCCATACAAAAGGTGCAAGGTGATTAGGGCCATACACCCAGGCTAAGAGAAGTTACCCGGCCTGAAAAGTTCAAGATAGGACATCTAGAAAGCATTGATGGGACAGGAATCCCTCCTAATTTCTCCAAATCTACACTACTGCCATCCAGGCTGTGGACGGCGATGAAAAGGAAATGGCTAATTCCTTACACACCGTATTAAAATGATCTGCTCGGACATGGTTATTCAACCAACCGAAAAGTTTTCTTTTTAGTTGGAAAATTCTATGCAATGCTATTATAAACAACTTTAAAAGTTATTATACTAAGCAAGGAATAGAGGATGATTTACATCGTTTTCGTCAAACTTCTAGAGAAAACTTATGTCGGTTTATTAAAAGGTTTGTTGAAGTACACAATACCATTCCTATCATTACTGATAACTCCGCTATTCGAGCATTTAAACAAGCAATACGATACAAGAGGTACACAGAAGACCTAACCATCCACCTATCAAGAACCATGTGATCATAATTTTTTTGACATGGTTGATCATTACTCTGATGCTCATGAAGCAATAAAGTGGAACTGTATGGTCGACAGGGACCATACACCACCGCAACCAGGTATGGAAGGTTCTGACAAGAAAGAATTAAATAAGCTAGCCCTATCTGATGAACACAAAGTCAAGGCCAAAAATAAGAACAAAATGAGGCCTACATGAAGGGAGATCGCTGCCGTAGAGCAACTCCCGACCTAAACAATGGCAAGGGTCCATGGAGGAAGCAAGCTGGTCATTCAAAAGATTAGTCTAGATCCAAGGGCTCTAGCGCGACAACCAGGAATGGCCATTGGTGCTCGTTAGATAGCGTGCTTGGTCGTGATTTGCATAACTGTCGCACTTGGTAGAAAAGCATGGTTGACTTCTACTCGGGTAAGGGGCAAAAGCCTACACTATCCAAAAGTGATGGTCCCAACAACACCAAAGACACTAACGGAGATGAACAAATGGCGTATCAAAAGAACGACAACCACTTCAATGTCATCTTCGAAGGGTCTGCTGCCTATCCACCAAAAAGATAGTTTGAATCCACATGGAGGGAGGTCAACAATGTCGACACTCAACCAGGGAAGCCAAGCTATCCAAAGTGATCGGACATGGTCTTGACCTTCAACAAAAATGACTGTCCAAAAGGTATGTCTACACCTCGTAAACTTCCACGGGTCATTTCTCCTATAATAATTAATTGCAAAGTAAGAAGAGTACTGGTTGACGGTGGTAGTTCTTTGGACTTTCACAAATGTTTTAGATGAGATGTAAATACCTTGTTCTAAAATAATAATAAAAACAATTACAAATCCTTTATTTGGGATAGTACCTGATCATTCGATAGCACCTATTGGTGAAATAGTGTTAACAATAACATTTGGAGATTCTTGTAATTTTTTAACATAGTTAATCACTTTCAAAATTGTAGATTTTGAGTCAGCATATAATGTCATTTTAGGTATACCATCACTAGCTAAATTCATGGCAACTACTGATAACGCCTACCAGGGTATTAAAATTCCTGGTTCAAAAGGCGTCATCTCCGTGTAAGGTAGTCATTCTACTACATTCAATTGCAATCGTAAATCTTTAAAGATTGTTGGTCAGTTACCATTAAGAGATCTTAATGATGCGAAAATGCCAAGCAAGGCTGAAAATCCTGCAAAGGCAGATTAGCCAAAGGAAATTCCTCAGCCAAACAAATAGGTGAAGCAAGAACCACTTACTCCCAACAACTAGTCCAAGACAGTGTGGATTGGGTCGAGAATGGAAGAAAAATAGAAAATCGAGCTTATTACCTTTCTTCTGGGCAAATGTAGATGTGTTTGCATGAAAACCATCAAACATTCCTGGAGTCCCAAGGGAGGTAATCGAGACAGGCTAGCCATACGGCCTGATAAACGACCAGTGAAGCAGAAGCTACGACGATTCACTCCTGATCGGCAAGAAACCATTTGGCAAAAGTTGGACAATCTCTTAGACGCCACTTCATTGGTGAAGCCGACCACCCAGATTGGCTCGCGAATCCAATCATGGTCAAGAAAACAAATGATAAGTGGTGCATGTGCGTTGACTGTACACGATGATTTCCCTTACCCCCGTATCGACCAACTGGTCGACTCAACCATAGGATGTGAATTATTGAGTTTTCTGGATGCTTACTCAGGCTACCATCAAATAAATATGGCAATTGAAGATGATAAGAATACTTCCTTCATCACCCATTTTGGCATGTACTGCTACGCTAAGGTGTCGTTTGGGCTAAAAAAATATGTGAGCCACGTACCGGTGACTTATGCCAAAGACCTTTGTCGACCAGATAGGATGTAATTTGGAAGCATACGTAGATGATCTCGTTGTAAAGAGCCAAAAAGCTCTAATCATTTTTCTGATTTGGCAGAAACATTTAATAATTTGAATAAAAATGGAATCAAGTTGAATCTAGAAAAGTGTACTTTTGGTGTTTCTTCTAGCAAATTACTTGGTTTACTTGTATGTTCTAGTGGCATTGAAGTCAATCCTGAAAAATCCACGCTATTGAATCATTACGATCACCTTCAACATTGAAGGATGTTCAAGGTTTAACTGGTAGAATGGCGGCACTTGGTCGTTTTATTTCTTGATCAGATGAACGTGGATTGCCTCTCTTTAAGGTGATTCAAAATGTGATAGATTTCACGGGTCGGATAAGGCAAACAAAGTTTTTGAGGATATTAAGACATATTTAGTAAGCCCACCCATATTAGTATCACCCTACCCATGAGAACCTTTGTTGGTATATTTGGCTGCTACACCTAAAGTGATCAGTGTCGTACTGGTTGTAGAACGAGATAAGGTCTAATGATATGTTTACTATGTAAATGAAGTATTACATGGACTAAAGGAGCGCTACCTTCAAGTTCAAAAGTTACTTTACGCTCTATTAATGGCTTCCCGCAAGCTACGATATTATTTTCAATCACATAAGATTACAGTACCATCATCCTTTGCCTTGGGAAGTATTCTTCACAATCAAGAGTCAACTGGTCATACTGCTAAATGGGCAGTAGTATTAGGATCATTTGATATCCATTTTGTTGTCCGAACAATAATTAAGTCTTAGGCTTTGGTAGATTTTATCGAATGGACTAATTCTGAATCACATGAACATATAAAGTCTAGCCTAGACTACCACTGGACACTATATGTCGATGGCTCTCGAGAACTTAACGGCTAGGAGACTAGTATAGTACTGGTCGCGCCACAAAGCAACCAGTTATAGTACATAATCCTAATGCAATTTTCTGCTACAAATAATATGGGCAAAGTATGAAGGTCTTCTAGCTGGGTTCCGAGTAGCTAAATCCCTTAGCGTTAGTTGACTTTTAATGCAAGGTGATTCACAATTGGTCATAAACCAAGTTAGCAAGGAATATTAATGTTCTGATAAGACAATGACTCACTACCAGGATAAAATGAGGAAATCAAAAAAATACTTTAGCAGACCAATTTGTGAAGTCCAATGCATTTGCAAAAAGATAATACTTTAGCAGACCAATTTGTCAAAACAAGGCTCCTCGCAATCACCTATTCCAACAGGTGTTTTCCTCGAATATTTGTCAAAATCATCTGTAGTTACATCTATAGAAGTACAACTGACCACTTCAGAGATCGCCATTCTCGAGCATGACGTAGATTGGGTTCAACCATTGAAAAATTATTCAGCGCATGAGACAATGCACGAGGATACATATGAAAATGACATATTAATTCGAAAGATAAGAATATATAAACTGGTTGACAACGATCTATACAAAAAACGAGCACATGGTGTTCTAATGCGTTATATTTTTCCAAGAGGATGGTAAAACATTACTTTATGAAATACACGCGGGCTTATGTGGAGCACATGCTTCATATAGAACATTGGTTGGGAAAGCTTTCTAACAAGGTTATTATTGACTCACTGCAGTACAACACACAATGCATCTTGTAAATACTTATGAGCAATGTCAATTTTATGCTCAACAAGTACACCAACCAACAAATCAATCGCAAACAATTCCTTTATCATGACCATTTTTGACATGGGGAATTGACATAGTTGGACTTTTACCTAGGGCAACTAATGGGTATAAATTTCTATTTGTGACTATTGATACATTTACGAAATGGATTGAAGCTGAACCCATCAAAACAATTACAACATTAGCAGCAAAAAAATTCTTTATGAAAAATATAGTGACTCATTTTGGCGCACCAATCGACTTATTACTTATAATGGATCATAATTTGTTAGTGCATTGTTTCAAGATTTCTCTTCGAACCCTCTATTTTTCTTATTTGATTTTTAGGAGTGAAATGGTGTTTTTTTATTTGATGATGACGAGGATCCTTGCTTAGGTCAACCTTTTAGGTCAAAGCCGGAGTCTTTGCCAAAATAGGCCAACATGTTAGAGGCTAACTCTAATAGTTATGAACCTACAATCAGTAATTAAAGAAAGTCTAATACCCTTTAGTACAATCAAACTGGTCGACGACCAGTTTGAATCATGAAACGACCAACTATGGATACCGTCCGACCAGCTACATGGTTTTGGGCAATCTCCAACCAGCTGAACAGCCGGAGATATAATAGTTTTCCACATGACTGGCAAGAAAGCGGTTATTAGAGTATCTGGCAACTTACGACAGTTGGCTAAAAGATGTGACTGTTCAAGATTCTACTGAAGAACGTGCATGAAGATTATGAAGGGATACATGTAAGCCACACTAGCTGATAATTTTAAAAAATCTACCATATAAACTAGGAAACCATATAAGCAAGAGATCATAGATCGTTGCCACTAGACGCGCAGTGCAGCAGAAGAAGAGTTGGAGCAGCCTGATTCAACATCGAGCACGTCGATGTAGTGCTCGTTGTCGATCGTCCAACGTCCTCGGCACCGATCGTCTCCTACAGCAACCTACCACATTCCTTGCGTAACTCGTGGATCGTTCTCAACCAGTGCAGCAGCAACTGCATCAGTGCCTCTATGGTGTCCACATGTCCAGGGGTGGAACACTGTACGTCAGTGTGCTAGCACCAATGCGCTTGGTAGGTCCTTCGGGAAGATAATGGCTAGGGTTTCGGTGGAGCAATTCTCACGTTCCAACAGCCCCATACATCTCCTTATAAACAGCCTATAATGGATCAAATCCAAACTCGTTTGTTCCAATCTGTTAAGTGTGTGAACCTGTAGGTTCGTGCGTAATCAGTTGTGACTCGAAAACTCCTTTTCGACCACAAGTCGTTGGTGGTTCCTAGCAGAACATAATGATTCCCAAATGCACATAAATATTATATCAGACGAACCTTATGCAATATGATCTGCGACCAAGTCCTCACACTTACGACCAACTCGTATCTCCATACGACTAGTTCATGACTCTTTACGACTAGTTCGTTGACCAATTAGTGATTATGTCTGACCAATTTACGACCAGTTCGTATCTGGTCGGACTGAACGACCTGCTTACATATTCTTCCTTGCCTCACAATATCTGATTGAACTCCAGGTGAGATATTTTATCATCCATAGACTGCTCAATACTTTATCGATCTCATGATAGATAACTTCATGTGGTCGACTCTTCGATCACTAGTGGCACGACCATGCACTTTCTTTATCCGACCACATCAGGGGGGCCTAGAGATATCTCTCTTGTTATGTTAGGAGGGCAAATCCCATATCCGACTAATCACATCCATCCTTATATTTCATAGCTTACCCGAAAGCTACATTCATAACTACTCAGTTACGGAGTTGTGCTTGGCAACCCCTAAGTATACTATTATACATGTAGGAAACCATGCTGAGCTCAGGTATAAGGATTATACATCATCATTGCTTGAGACCAATTGATGACACAAAATCAAAATAATCTTAATAGTGTCTCAAGGTGGTTCAATCCAACATTGTGTTATCTAACATGTGTTCATATTATTGATTCGATATCCCCATATCCATGACCGGTGAAACATAGTCACCAATCAATACATGTGCTGGTCGATAAGTCGCTGGTGTCTCGACCAGTGACATCCGACCTGGGATACATTTAGAATGACATCATATTATTTAATGAGCTTCACCAATAAGTCACATGCTTGTTAATCTTTATAAATGGTAATTCATTCAGGGAATATAATAACATTTATTCTTTAGCTCATAAATATAGACGTGATACAATCATCTCTACGATTGTCTCTATGGCATATCACAAACAAATTAGAGTCAACTTTAGCAGTATTAACTGCAACTCCTTCAATAGCTATAAAAGGGATAGTCCATGTTTTCTATAATAAGGTTCTAACATTCTCAACCACGATCAACATTCAAAACGAGTTCGTACGATCATTCGATTAATTCTATAACATCCCCATTGTATTCTCATAAATACACTCAGTGTGTCCACATCAATAAATAGTATTCTTTTTTATAGTGTTTTCATATTATTTGTCTAGATAAATTCGATAGAGAACCTCGTGTTCCGATCATCAACAGATGCATGTTATAAGATTTTGAGAAGAGACGTAGCTACATCTTCTTAATGTGCCCCTACCTTATTTAGTGTATGGTACACATTACAATTACAATGCTCGATCTCTCTCCTCATTAGCCACTAAGATTAAATATGAGTGGTTTAGCATATTAAACAAACTTAACAAGGTTGAAAGTGTTGAAATATATTGCCACCTTTACTCAACAGCTTAAACGTTTGAGTGAACTGGTTGATGCACGCAACTCAACAAGGTATAAGGGCCAAGAGGCCCTAGGTTCTTATTATTAAAAAAAAAATTACGACCCACTTCTAGTTCAAGACCTGGCTAACGCAGTATAACCGCAAAAATATTTACGGTCCACTTCTAGTCTACGTCTTAGGCCTGGTGGAGCGTAGACGTGAGGGAGAGTGTTGAAGTATATTGTCCACATTTCTCGTCAGTTTATTATTAAAAAATATTTGTGGCCCACTTCTAGTCCACATTATCGATGTTTTACTATCGATCTTATGAAATAAATGATAGATACACTATAATCGAGATTATGCAAGAGGAAACACGGGCTTTTTTTAGATAGGTTTAGACCTTCTCCGGAGATAATAACAACACTACTCCTATGTTCTTGTATTGAATGTGTTTACAGAGTGAAACAAGACACCAAAACTATAGCTAATAGCTTTAGAATTGATCACTTGATCGTCCTCTCTTCTCTATTTTTTTTATCCAACGGGGTCACCCTTTATATAGTTCTTAAAAGGGCGGCGGTTGCTGTGTGTCAAGAACCGTCTTGACGATTGGCCGATTGCACACGTTAGCAGCGGTTATTGTCATAGAGACATCTTCCTGCATGCTTGTTATGCTGTTATGCTAGAGATAAAGAGAACTACGTGCAATTATGTCAAAGACAAACAACACGTGTATTAACTGCCACACATGAATGAGCGTAGTGTACAGAGTCCCTTGTCGATTAGGCCCACATGTCTGTGGGTTTTATCGACCATAGGATGGTCGTAGTTAATCTGATCATAGTAAACCTCATGACCATAAGATGGTCGTAGCAAATCTTACGACCATAAGGTGGTCAGGATAGATATTTCGTAATCTTCCATTGTCATTGTATATTATAACGACAAGGAGTATCTCTGATGGTTGTTAAGGATATCTTTATTCATAATAAGTATTACAAATAAATAGTTTCATTAATTGAATATTATTATATCCTCGTCACAAATCTTAGACCTGTTGGAGTCTAAATGTGAGGAAGAGTGTTGAAGTATATTACCCACGTTTCCTCGCCAACTTAACCTTTTGAGTGAAATGTTTGATACATGCAACTCAAGAGAGAGAGACAACTTTAGTTGGCCCATAGTTTTTTCTTTTCTTTTTTAGTGCGCATAAGCCTAAAATTAACATCAAATAAAAAGAACAAATTGAGTGCTATATACCAACATCATGCATGTAGAGACTTAATTTGCTACCCCGTAATTTTGAAGACCTTACCAAATCAAATTCCACTGTTCACCGAGGGATGACTCCTCAACGGCCGGCCGGTGGGTATGTTTAATGGTTGCAACTCGGCCGAAATGACTCATCAGATGTTGCAACAGCAACTTGCGCTACACCATGCTCTCCAGGTTCTGGATGTTTCGGTTCGTACTGTAAACAGTTCCGAGTTTGCCAATGATCAAGAGGTACGTTCTTCACCGCCACTAGTCGCGAATTAAGGTGTAATTACAAGAACAGTACTATTGTAGTGCAATCCCCTTTAAAAAAACTACAGATAAATTCCACTGTGCATTTTTTTAAGAGGTACGTACTTCACTACCACTAGTCGCGCAGGTGTAATTACAAGAAGAGCAGTGCTGTTGTATACCCGTAAACCAAAAAAAAAACTACAAATAAATCCCACTGTGCAAATTTTTATAGTCCTGTGATTCAATTCCTGCGATTACAACGTTATTCAACACGTTATCAGTACGAATCGCTCTACACTGCCGAATCGGTATGTCGCCGGAATTTCATCTTTCAATCTCTAGTTTGCTATGAATTAATCTGGTAGATTAATCTGCATGTTGGATTACATCTGTTTCTGGCTATGGGTTACTATCATCGTAGAGATTTGTCCGGTTGACCAGATCTAATAGTTATTGTTCATGCCCGAAAACAAAAATTCCAGTCGGCCAGGAGCCGACCATCGCCACTGCCGACACTGGCCTGACACTAGCACCCACCGCGCGCCGCCAGAAGCCAACCATGAGCCACACCATGCGCTGCCGGCGCCCACCCATGCGCAATGCATGTCGTCGGCCACCGCCGTGCATACTCGTTGTGCCACACCCATCCCGTGTGCTGGCCCCGTAGCGCGCGCCCCCTGCACACTGGCCCTACTGCGCCGTGTGCCTCCGCGTGCCGTCGTGCCGCACCATGCACCTCCGCGCGCCACCGAGCTCACCGCGGTCGAGCGCCCCGCGCGCACTATGCCCACCACGTCGCTCCGCGTCGACGGCCCCATCGACCTCGCGCCCTACCGTCACACCCATCGCACGGCTTCTTGGCCGCCGCACGCAGCTCCGCACCTCTGCATCGCTCCAGGCCGCCGCGCTACGCCACCAGCCTGCCGACGCCGCCACGCGCCCGCGCCCACACACGTGCTGTGCACCGCAGCCGCCACCCCTAGCGCCTGTAATTGAAGACGCTTGATGGGCCGTAGTGGGCCGAAAAGGAAAAAACAGGCCCGACTCGAGAAAGAAAAAAAAGGAAAAAATCCCAAAAAATTGTAAATTTGCCCTCGAAGTTCTAAAAATACGAGGAATTTTTCGCAGATAAGAAACTTTTGCGAAAAACCCCTGGAGTTTGGAAAATTTACGGCAGATTTCGGATTTTTATATATTCTTGCAGAATAACCCCTCAAAAATCTGATTTTTGTGACAGATTAATATGTTTCATGGTAATTGTGCATTTTAGACCCACGGTTTATAGTTATTTGCTTTAATATTATTTATTTTTATGTAATAACCTTAAATAATCCTAGAAACATGGTTTTTAGGCATATGAGCTTCAATAATTTTGTGAAACCTTAAACTTAGCACACACTGGAAGTTTCATATCAATGGGTTTTTATTTTTCCCTAGCTTTATTTGCTTAATTATTTTTCTGTCATATTGATAATTCTAAAATTATCTGTAGACCTCATTAATTAGTAGAAATTCATAATAATTGCTAGGAAAATTCTAGAAAAATCATTAAAAAAAATATATGTTGAATAGATGTTAAACCAATCTAATATTTGTTGAATAGATGTTAAACCAATCTTTATTGATTTTGCAATATTCATGCTTTATATTCTATTTTACCTGTAGTAAATTGAATATTTGCATGAACCTAATATAGGAGATGTCAGACATTGTATAGAAAGAATTTGCTAAGATTGCCCTGAATAGCAACAACTACCTCACCTGGTCGATGGACACAAAGATCAGCCTGAAGTCTCGATCTCTTGGAGATGCCATCATAGAGCCAGCAACTGGCGCCCCTGCCATCCCCTGAAGACGCTTGGTATGCGGCTGAGGCACCACCTCCATGAAGACCTAAAGTCTGATTATTTCATGGAGGAGAATCCACTGGTGTTGTGGAATTTCCTGAAGCAACGTTACAACCATCAGAGATTTGTCCTTCTCCCATAAGCACAAATAGAATGGATTAACCTGCGTTTTCAGGATTTCAAGACCATGGTAGTATATAACTCTGCCATGCACAAACTTATCTCCAAATTGAGATTCTGTAACCAGGCAATTACAAAAGCCGATATAATAGAGAAAACCTTGTGCACCTTCCATCCCAATATGCGGATACTGCAGCAACAGTATTGCAATGCAAAGTAGTTGAAGTACTCTGGGCTGATGTACAATCTGCTAGAAGCAGAGAAACATGCAGAACTTCTAATGGAAAACCATCATATATGTCCCACTGGGACGAAGGCTATGCCTGAACCACACGCAAATGCTCAATAGGCTAGCAAAAACCAAGACCGCGGAAAAGGCCCAAAACAGAATAGGGACAAATGGAAGAAGGCTGGAATGCAGAGAGGTAGGGGTAAACCCCATCGTAGAGGAGCAGGTTTCGCCTTCCTGGCCCCCTCTTATGCCAAATCGACCACCCAGACAGAACCAAACCAGAACATCACTAATTAGTTGGCCCAGTCCACCCCATAAATGAACTTGTGGTTGCACGATAAGCCTAGATCAATGGCACACAAAGTTAAGTTCTTAGTGGTTACTCAGGCGAGACAACCTCATCCCAAAGTGCGTATAGCACCACCCCTTTACTGCATGATCACTCGCACGAGTAAGAAAATTTTACCCTTCGGTTCAACCAGCCAAAGGACCACCCTAGTCCTGCACAACAAACTTTTATCAATAGTGGCGCTGCCATAATTCCATAGCTCATTTAGTCAAGTTAACATCATTGAGTCATGAGAAAAAGAAAAACGAGACCATCGCAAGCTAAAGCATGACTAAGCATAGTACGTTCCCAGGTTGGTATTCAACAATGTCCAACTAAGGTAACCCATCCTACGGATGTCTAAGGGTACATGTCAATATGTGATTCTCAATTTTCCAAGGAGTCATACTGTCAAGTGGTTGATTAACTACTCCCAAAAACCATTTTTATACTACTAGCTATGCATGTTTATGTTAAAACAATATACTTTTTGCAACATGGGTTCAACATGATCAATGGTCTATGACTTGCCTTCAAAGATGAGCCGAGACACTTTTGTCGAGGCTACCGGGTCCTGGAACTCTTCGGACACATCGGAATCTACACGAGTGAAAAGAGCCAAATCAGAAAAACAACGTCGAATAAAGACCAAAGAACTTAACAAACTAGAGCCTGAAGAAAGGTTACAGAAAATAGATGAAGAAAGGAGTTTGAACCACTCAAGAAGGAGCTAGAACAAAGGAGGATAAGCTCGTGGAGGGAGGTCTAAAGCACAGAGGCAACAAGAGAGGTAGGAGAGCTCCTTGGTGCTTTATATAGGCAAAGGGAGGTCCAAGAGAGGAGGACGGCGCATTCAACGCACACGACGGGGGCAAGTGAGGGAGAGGATGGGGGCAAGTATGGGAGAGGACGGGGGCAAGTAGGGGAGGTGACAAGAGAGGAAACGAGTACTGCAGAAGCGACAACATTTAATGCGACACAACAGCATTTAATGCGCGAAGACTTTTGCTGCAGCCGCGACACAACGGGAGGAAGAAGAAGGTGAGCAGGGCCTGCCAAGTGGGGCTAGCCAAACTTAGGAGGGTGGTCCCACCAATGGGGTGGTCGTAACCAAAAGGGTGGTCTTTGCGAAAAGACCGAGTGGGTGGTCTTTGCAAAAAGACCAAGGGGGTGGTCCTGAGGGGGAGGTCGTGACCAACTGGGTGGTCAAGACCGCAAGGGTGGTCTTTGCAAAAAGACCACAAGGGTGATCTTTGGGGGAGGAGGTCCTAAGGGGGAGGTTGGCGAAGGTGGTCGTTCGATTAAGATCGAACGGTTTGCAAAGAGAGGAATGTTCGGACCGCCGAACATATAAAGGAGGATGGGCCGTTCGATTAAAATCGAACGGTTTACAAAGAGTGGAACGTTCGGACGTGCGGGTTGAGCGGGAGAAAAAGGGAAAACCAAACCAGAGAACTCCAACAACTCAAGATAAACTAACTTGAATTAGTTTTAGTTTGATTAATTCATATTAAATCTCTAAATTTTCCAAAATCTCCAAGTTAAGCTTGAGCAAAACAACAATACCAAATGGTTAGTTTTAAAACTTTGAGTTTTTTCCAAGGCTCGGAAGAACTGGACGTTACAGATTAAGAGCCAATTTTCCATATGAACAGATTATGTCAATTCTGATGGACAATGCTAGCGAGTTTACTTCAAAGGCATTTAATGATTATTGTATAGCTCTGGGCATTAAAGTAGAGCATTCAGTACCCCATGTCCACACTTAAAATGGCCTCATAGAGTCATTAATGAAAAGAATAAAAGACGTCATGCACTCCTGTAAGCTGAGGTAGGAGCTCCAACTTATAGGTAACTTCTCTTCTGTCAAGGACTGGAAAAGGCCTAATGAACCTTGGCGCAAGCTTCCCACACACTCTGAATCGACGCATTCTTTTGAGGGGTGACACCTTCAAATGCACATGATCTCCAAGTGCAAAGGCTAAGTCTCGGCGACAGTTGTCAGCATAGCTCTTCTGCCGAGCCTGAGATGTTCTCAGCTTTTCTCTAATGGACTTGACTTGATCTTCGGCTTCTTTCAGGATGTCAGGCCCGAGCACTTGTCCTTCTCGTACTTCTGTCCAATACAAAGGTGTCCTTCACTTCCTTCCATAGAGGGCTTCGAATGGGGACATCTAAAAACTTGCCTGGTGAATGTTGTTGTATGAAAACTCGGCATAGGGCAACATCTGATCCTAGTTGGTCTGGTTCTCTAGAGCGTAGGCTCTAAGCATATCTTCCAAGATTTGGTTTACTCTCTCTGTTTGGCCATCTGTCTGAGAGTGGTAGGCGGTGCTGAAATTCATATTAGTGCCCAGGACGTTGTGCAGCTTCTGCCAAAACCTTGAGGTGAACTGAGATCCTCAATCCGACACAATTTTCTTGGGCACTCCATGCTGACACACTATCCTGGCCATGTACAGCTCTGCAAATCTAACTCCTGAGCAGGTGGTCTTGACTGGGATGAAGTGAGCCACCTTTGTCAGGCGATCCACGATCACCCAAATGGAATCAAAACCAGCTCTTGTTCTTGGCAGGCCGGAGATGAAATTCATATCAATCTCTTCCCACTTCCACCCTGGTATGCTCAGAGGTTGCAAGAGCCCAGGGGGTCTTTGATGTTCGGCTTTAACCCGCTGACAAGTATCACATTGGGCCACCAATAGAACTCCTTTAGGTCTTGATACATCTTCATGCTTCCGAGGTGGATGGAGTACAGGGTCTCATGAGCTTCCTTGAGTATCAGTTGCTTGAGATCTTTCTGGTCTGGCACACAAACACGCTTGTCGAACCAAACGGTCCCTTACTCATCTTCTGAAAACCTTAGGGATTTTCCTTTCTTCATATTGCTCTTGATCTCCTTGATGTATGTATCTTCTAGTTGAGCCTTCCTGATCTGACCTTGCAGGGTGGGCTTGACTTCAAAGGCCGCTAAGAAACCTTCTTCTACCAGTTCCAGCATGAGCTTCTGAAATTCCTCATGGAGTGTTGGCTGACTCTCCTTGATCATCAAAGTATTGCAGTAAACCTTCCTGCTCAAAGCATCTGCTACAACATTAGCCTTACTGGGAAGATAGTGAACTCCAACATTGTAATCCTTGATCAATTCTAGTCATCTTCTCTGTCTCATATTAAGGTCGGTTTGGGTGAAGATGTACTTCAAGCTCTTATGGTCAGTGTACACTTCACAACAATTACCGATGAGGCAATAACACCACATCTTCAAGGCATGCACTACGGCAGCTAACTCTAAGTCATGAGTGGGGTAATTCGCTTCATGAGGTCTTGGCTGACGGGAAGCATAAGCCACTACCCTCTTTCCTAGCATCAAGACACAACCGAGACCTTGTCGGGATGCATCACAGAATACCTCAAAATCCTTCCGGACATCTAGCAAAATCAGCACTGAGGTGGTGGTCAAATACTTCTTCAATTCTTGAAAACTCTGCTCACATTCTGCCGTCCAAGCATACTTCTTTTCCTTCTTCAACAGCTGAGTGAAAGGTCTTGCTATCTTGGAAAACCCTTCTATAAACCGGCGGTAATAACCTGCCACGCCGAGAAAACTCCTGACCTAAGGCACTGTCTTGGGTGACTCCCAATCAAGCACATCTTTGACCTTACTGGGGTTGACGGCTACTCCTTCAGCGGACAAGACATGTCCCAGAAAGTCACTTCCTTCATCCAAAACTCACACTTATTGAACTTGGCATAGAGCTACTAATCTCTAAGCTTGTTATGGACCAAGCGAAGGTGCTCTTCATGCTCTTCTTCGCTCTTAGAGTACACTAGAATATCATCAATAAAGACAATGACGAATTTATCTAGATACTATATGAATACTTTATTCATCAAGTTCATGAAGTAAACAGGGACATTGGTCAATCCAAATGACATGACCGTATACTCAAAAAACCCATAACGGGTTGAGAAGGCTGTCTTGGGTATGTCCTCTAGGCGAATCTTCAACTGATGGTATCCGGACCTCAAATCTATCTTGGAGAACACATCGGCTCCTTTCAACTGGTCAAACAGATCATCAATTCTGGGTAGAGGGTACTTGTTCTTGATGGTGACTTCATTGAGAGAGCGGTAGCCCACACACATCTGCTGGGTACCATCTTTCTTGGCAACAAAGATCACTGGAGCTCCCCAAGGAGAGGAACTCGGCCTAACAAAACCATTGTCTTGCATCTCTTCAATCTGCTTCTTCAGCTCAACTAGGTCATCTACAGGCAGGCGGTAAGGTTTCTTGGAGATCAGAGTAGTCCCAAGGACTAGGTTGATGATAAACTCCATGTCTCTGTCTGGTGGCATTCCAGGTAGCTCATCCGGGAAGACGTCTGGGAACTCCCTGACCACTGGCACATCTTCTAGTGACACAGCCTTGACACTGCAAACCACTACTCTTTCAGGCTTCTCTGAGGATACATCAAACTTCACTTTAAATCCCACTGGACTGACTAAGGTGATGCTTCTACCACCACAATCCAAAACTGCTTGGTGACCCACAAGCCAATCCATACCCAAAATCACATCCACAGATTGGGTGTCGATGATGATTAGGTTCGCCAGAAACTCTACTCTTTCTATGATCACCTTAACTTGTGGAAAACCCTGATTCGCACTTAACTCCAAACCAAGGGATTGAACCAATAAGGCAGTTTTAAGATCTAAAACCTTCACTGGTGCTTGGCAGCAAAAACTCGAGAAACAAATGAATGGGAAGCTCCAGAATCAAATACAACAGAAGCTGGTACTGAATTCACAAGGAACGTACCCAACACGACGTCCGAGGCGGTCTGGGCCTCCTCAATAGTGACATGATTCATGCAACCTCTTCCATATGCCTGTGGGGTCTTGGCTAGTGCATCTAGAGTTTGGGGAGCTCCACGACCTGCTCCTGGCACGAAAGTTCTAGTGGGAGTGGCTCCCGAGTTGAATTGGACTGGAGTTGGACCTTGCTTCAGGGGACAGTTGCTGGCGTAGTGTCTCAATTGTTGGCAATTGAAACATGTGATTCTCACAGCCGGGTTGTTGCTTCTGGGAGGTTGGTTGACTGTGTCGTTGCTAGGGACGGGGCTGCATGAACTTGAAGCCGTCGGGCGAGGTGCTGCTGGCGGAGTCTTAAAGGTGACAGGAGGGGTGAAACGAGTAGGGTGCAGAGCACTGGTCCTAGATCTCTACGGATATCCTTGATAAGCTCCAGGCTGCGTCATCTTCCTCTTGTAAGAATCTGAAAGATCACAGCGAGACTCTTCTATGAGTAAGGTCTTGTTCACTAACTGCTAGAAATATGTGTAATCGTTGCCAACAACTTGAACCTTCGAGCTTGGGTTGAGTCCTCGCTTGAACCGCTTCTGTCAAGCATCATCTGTGGCAACGTCTTCTGGAGCATACCGAGAAAGTTGAGTGAACTTGTTGAGATATTCACTCACTGTCATGCTTCCTTGCTTCAGGTCCCTAAACTCATTCTTCTTCATTTCCACCTTCCCATCAGGTATATGTGAGTGGCGGAAGGCTTCAGAAAACTTAGCCCATGTGATGTTCTGGTGATTCACATGGGCAGCACAATAATTCTCCCACCACTCTACGGCAGTGCCTTCAAGCTGGTGCATGGCATAGAGCACTTTCTCACGGTCGTCACACTAGGTAATGGCCAGCTTCTTCTCGATTGAGCGCAGCTAGTTATCTGCGTCCATCGGCTCGGAGGAGCTGGAGAATGTTGGCAGATGGGTCCTCAGAAATTCAGCCAGCCTTGACTGAGGGTAAGCTGGTAGCGGTGGTGGCACATCGGCTGCTTGGTTGCTCTGGTTCAGCGCCGCGATCAAAGCTGCCATGGTCTAGTTCTGCTGAGCTATCATCTGATTCATGTTTTGCATCATAGCATTCATCAGTTGTGTCTGAGCTGCCATGTACTAACTCAGACCCTGGTCTATGGAGGTTGCTGGAGGAGCGGGGTGGTGGTGTGAAAGGCTCCACTGGCTCATCCTGACTTGCCGAGTTACGAGTCTGAACCATCTACACAAACCTTCCCAAGTTTAACAGATAAGGAGAAGAAAGCACACTAGATAAGAGGGAAAATCACAAAAGACGAGTAAGAGCAAGGGAAAAACATGGAACATCCTAATCGGGAAAGTAGGTTAAACCCAAGAGGACAAATAGCCAAAAATCTAAAAGAAGCAACAATTTCAACGGAATGTCCTATGACACGACTTAATCAGTAGTAGACTTGAGGAGGACCACTCCTAACTTAACTTATGTGGGCGGATGACTCAAAGCGAATAGCAGAACTTGAATCTCCCAGAGTTTCCAGCAAGCAATCACGAAGGGCTCGTCCCTATAGAGATTACTGAGTTAAGGAGGTCAACTTGAATTCCGAAAATAGGGTGTCAGATGAGGGTAAGAAACCAGAACTTGAGATCTAGACAAGAAAAGAATAGAACGGGATGAGAGCAGACTAGGATAAGCTCAGAGAAGAATTGAATAGATAAGGAAAGAATGAAACAAGATGAGAGAAGAGCATCTAATCAAATTTATCGGTGGGTTTGTTTTTTCTAGAAAATAAATTTTGAGACTCTTGACTGAAACGACCACTGCTGTCAGGACCCCCGGGGTACCAAGACCTCGAGGACCCTCTGTGCACACTGAACTAGTCCCAAGATCAACAGCTAGCTCGCACAGACGCAACATAGGTTTCATCAAAACCAGGCCACAAGCTAAAGAAGAAATAGACACAAACTACAATAATCAAAAAACCTTACGGTCAAGCTGTTTACAAAGGTTGCCGCACGGGCTTACAACAGAACACAACTCGCAGCGGAACTTTACAAAAACACGGTAGCCAGTCGACAAGCCCACAAGCTACCAAGTGGAGGACGTCCCCTAGTCGGCGAAGTCTTCAACAAACTCCTCTTCGTAGTGCTCGGGACACCCAGGGTCCCCTTCGGCTGCTGATCAACCAAAGGGCAAAAGCCATGAGCACTTTGAATGTACTCAGCAAGTCATAGGGAAATGTATGCAGGTAATATTTATGCAAAGATTGACAAGGATGGCATTACGATTAGTTGGCGAAAAGTAGCGTTTAAAGGAAATACGGTAAATAGATTGCAAGCACGAGTTGAAAGATTAATACATAAGTAGACAAGTTCTTTGAAACATCTTGTGGACACCTTGTCCACTATACAAACCTCTATGATCACCCTGATCACTGCCCAGACCACCCTGGTACAACCACGTTTACTTCCTTTTTACAAAAAATCACCCCTTGCGGGATATCACTAGGCATTGTCCATAATCGGGGACACGGCTATTCGAATAGATTTACACTATGCAGAGTTGGTACAGCTTTACCCGCAATACACGACCTCTAGGTGGTTTGGCACCCGTCGATGCAACTGCCCACTTCCTTTGGTAAGCAGCCTAGAGAGCGTGTTAAGGCGTTTACAAAGGTCTATCCTGACTTGGTTCTGCCCCGCTAAGGTTTTGTCTTCCTGACCCCGTCTTGCGCCAAATCGACCACCCAAACAGAACTAAACCATAACATCACTAATTAGTTGGCCCAGTTCACCCCATAAATGAACTTGTGGTTGCACGATAAGCCCGGATCAATGGCACACAAAGTTAAGTCCTTAGTGGCTACTCAGACGAGACAACCTCATCCCAAAGTGCGTATAGAACCACCCCTTTACTGCACGATCACTCACCCGAGTAAGGAAAATTTACCCTTTGGTTCAACTAGCCAAAGGACCACCCTAATCCTGGCACAACAAACTTTTATCAACAGTGGTGCTCCCACAATTCCATAACTCATTTAGTCAAGTTAACATCATTGAGTCATGAGAAAAAAGAAAAACGAGACCATCGCAAGCTAAAGCATGACTAAGCATAGTACGCTCCCAGGTTGGTATTCAACAATGTCCAACTAAGGTAACCCATCCTACGGATGTCCAAGGGTACATGTCAATATGTGATTCTCAATTTTCCAAGGAGTCATACTGTCAAGTGGTTGATTAACTACTCCCAAAAAATATTTTTATACAACTAGCTATGCATGTTTATGTTAAAACAATATACTATTTGCAACATGGGTTCAACATGATCAATGGTCTATGACTTGCCTTCAAATAAGAGCTGAGACACTTTTGTCGAGGCTACCGGGTCCTGGAACTCTTCGGACACATCGGAATCTACACGAGTAAAGACCAAAGAACTTAACAAACTAGAGCATGAAGAAAGGTTACAGAAAATAGACAGAGAAAGGAGTTTGAACCACTCAAGAAAGAGCTAGAACAAAGGAGGATAAGCTCGTGGAGGGAGGTCTAAAGTGCAGGGACAACAAGAGAGGTAGAAGAGCTCCCTGATGCTTTATATAGCAAAGGGAGGTCCAAGAGAGGAGGACAGCGCATTCAACGCACGTGACGGGGGCAAGTAAGGAAGAGGACGGGGGCAAGTAGGGGAGGTGACAAGAGAGGGAAACGAGTACTGTAGAAGCGGCAACATTTAATGCGACACAACAACATTTAATGCGCGAAGACTTTTGCTACAGTCGTGACACAACAGGAGGAAGAAGAAGGTGAGTAGGGCCTAGCCAGTGGGGCTAGCCAAACTCAGGAGGGTGGTCCCACCAATAGGGTGGTCGTAACCAAAAGGGTGATCTTTACGAAAAGACCGAGAGGGTGGTCTTTGCAAAAAGACCAAAGGGGTGGTCCTGAGGGGGAGATCATGACCAACTGGGTGGTCAAGACCGAGAGGGTGGTCTTTGCAAAAAGGTCGCGAGGGTGATCTTTACAAAAAGACCACGAGGGTGGTCTTTAGGGGAGGAGGTCCTGAGGGGGAGGTTGGCAAAGGTTGTCGTTCGATTAAGATCGAACGGTTTACAAAGAGAGGAACGTTCGGACCGCCAAATGTACAAAGGTGGCTAGGTCGTTCGATTAAGATCGAACAGTTTACAAAGATAGGAACGTTCGCATGCGCGGGTTGAGTGGGAGAAAAAGGGAAAACCAAACCAGAGAACTCCAACAACTTAAGATAAACCAACTTGAATTAGTTGTAATTTGATTAATTCATATTAAATCTCTGAATTTTCCAAAATCTCCAAGTTAAGCTTGAGCAAAACAACAAAACCAAATGATTAGTTTTAAAACTTTGAGTTTTTTCCAAGGCTCCGAAGGACTGGGACGTTATAAATTAAGAGCTAATTTTCCATATGAACAGATTAAGTCAATTCTGATGGACAATGCTAGCGATTTTACCTCAAAGGCATTTAATTATTATTGTATAGCTCTGGGCATTAAAGTAGAGCATTCAGTACCCCATGTCCACACTCAAAATGGCCTCGCAGAGTCATTAATAAAAAGAATAAAACTTATTGCTAGGCCATTCTTACAAAATTGTAGGCTACCTAATGGCTATTGGGGCCACGCAGTGCTGCACACTACTGCATTAATCCAACTCAGACCAAGTGCATATCATCCAATTTCCCCTTTGCATTTAGTGCGTAGAAAAGAACCAAGTATTTTTCATCTGCGAAAATTCGATTGTGTTGTATACGTGTCAATTGCACCACTGAGCGTACAACCATGGGCCCTCATCGGAAGTTGCAGACCTATGTAGGTTTTCAATCTCTGTAAATTATGAAAAACCTAGAGCCGATGATAGGGAATCTGCACACGGCTCGGCACGCTGATTATATCTTTTATGAGGATAATTTTCCAGCATTAGGGGGAGGAATGTACAACTCAAAAGAATGCTGATAAATAGATTGGAATGTCACTGACATTTAGTCCTTAGATCCACGCAGCAAAGACTCAGAACTAGAAGTTCGAAGAATAATTGATTTGCAACAAATAGCTCATAGTCTGCCAAATGCCTTCATTAATCTTAAGGGGGTGACAAAATCACAAATACCTACAGTAAATGCACCGAAGAGAGTGAAAATACCCCAGAAGGATAACAAACCCATTCATGCCCCTCATTAAAAGAAGAGGGGGAGACCTTCAGGCGCATGGGACTTAATTCCGCAGAGACATCCGCAGAAACAAAGGACCGAACAAGACAAATCACTCTATAAGACAGTTGAAGAACCTCAACCTGGTGTTGAGAAAATCCCTGAAGTGATCCATCCTGAGGATGGTAACTCTAGCGAAAATTTACGCTGCACAATCTGATGCTGGGAGATTGGAACACCCAAACTCACCGTTGTGGGAAATCACAAGGAGTTGGATAAAATAAATAAAGAAATTTCCACAAATTATGTGGACTCGGGAGAATCATATAAAAGAAAGACTATAGTTGTTAACATATACTTTGCTTCTAAAATTGCTAAAACTCTTTAATTAGATCGAGAACCAAAGTCCATGGCAGAGTGCTAGAAGCGTTTAGATTTGGTCAAATGGAAAGAAGCAATTGAGGTAGAATTGCACTCGTTGAATAAAATAAAAGTATTTATCCTGTTGCCCGAATACCTCCTAAAGTGTTCCCTGTAGGATACAAATATGTTTTCATCTGGAAGAGAAATGAGAACAATCAAGTGGTAAGATATAAAGCGAGGCTTGTAGCACAAGGGTTCACTCAGAGACCCGATATCGATTACGATGAAATCTACTCACCTGTGATAAGTGAAACCACGTTCCGATACTTAATAACAATGCAGTTGATGGATGTAGTGACCGCATATTTATATGGGTCATTGGATACGGATATTTATATGATAGACCCTGTAGGAATAAAAACTCCGGATCCTAATAATACTAATCACAACATGTATAGCGTCAAACTGCATAGGTCGTTGTACGGATTGAAACAGTTAGGAAGAATATGGTACAACCAATTAAGTGACTTTCTCTTAAAGAAGGGTTACTCAAATAATGATGATTGTCATTGCATATTTATAAAGAAGTCTTGGGATCTGAATATCATTGGAATCGTAGAGGATATAAATGAAGCAAGTTATTACCTTTGACGGAGTTTGAGATGAAAGAATTAGGTAAAACCAAGAATTGCTTAGGCCTGCAGCTAGAGCACTTCCCTGAAGGAATAGTAGTTCACCAGTCTACCTATACCAAAAATGTATTGGAAAATTTTAACATAGATAAATCTCATCCTTTAAAGACCCCTATGGTAGTAAGATCCTTAGATGTGGATAAAGACCCTTTCAGACTGAGGATGGAAAATGATAAAGTTTTAGGATCAGAAGTTCCATACTTGAGTGCCATAGGAGCAATGATGTAACTGGTGAATTACACCAGGCCTGATATTGCAATTGTGGAAAACTTATTGGCTAGACACAGTGCAGCTCCAACCAGAAAGCATTGGGCTGGCGTTAAGACCCTTCTTAGATACCTCCAAGGTAAACAAGATCTTAGCTTATTTTTTCCGAAAGAACCAAGACTTGATTTCTATGTACAGATATTGGCTATTTGTCTGGTTCACACAGTGCCAAATCTCATACTAGGTTCATATTTCTATGTAGTGGTGCAACTATATTTTGGCGGTCATTTAAGCATATCTTGGTAGCTATTTCTACTAACCACTTAGAAATTATTGTACTATATGAAGCCTCACGTGAATATGTTTGGTTTAGGCGTGTAATTAGCTATATCCAGAAGTCGCGTGGCATTAACACCGTCGATACCTCTCACAATTATCTATAAAGATAATGTTGTTTGTGTTACACAAATGCAAATGGTTTATGTTAAAAGTAATATCACGAAGCAAATTGCTCTTAAATTCTTCTACCCTCATGAACTCCAAAAGAACGATGAGGTGAAGATCCTCTGTCAGGACCCAAAATTACAATTCTGGAACCCTCTGTGTATACTGCACTAGTCCAGGATCACGCTAGTGCACACAGTGTTAACATAGGTAGATATCGATCCACACAAGCGATAAATAAAGTAAATGATTAATTTGAATAACAAATAAGGGTTTTGACCTTATGGTCGAGTTTACACTTATTAAGCCACGCAGGGCTAACAGAGAATAAAGCAGCAGCGAAAAGGAAATAACTCCAGCGTAGATCCCATCAATTCACCACAGGCAACCGACTGGGATCCAGATCTTAACGATCAGCAACCTTCGGCGAACTCCTCATCGAAAGCAGGCGTAGACTACTCCTCTTCTGTAGGTTTGGCGTAAGTTTTACAACAAGCATGACTACACAACCGTACTCGCAAATCATACCACAGAATGCAATTTATAGATGCAAGCTTATTCCAAAAGAAAAGGCTTCTGTGGTTCTTTTGCATAAAAGTAACTTTTGCAATTGAATACGAATAATAGATTGAAAACATAATTCAAAACAAATAGACAATATTAATTTAATAGTTGTTTCCACAAAAACACACAGCTAAACAGATTATTTCACATAGCCATATGATTGAGGTCACATAGCTCCCATCCCAACATTTTATGAAGACTACCCCTCGTGTGAAATCCCCGAGCATGTCCATGACCGCGGACGCGGCTATTCGAATAGATCGATTTAACACTCTGCAGAGGTTGTACACTTTACCCACAAGATATAACTAGTGTAGCAAACACTAATCATAACAAAACAGTTTGGAAACTTCATCTCAAACATTGACATTCCCGATGTGCTTTCCCGCTATACCAGCTCACATAGAATTAATATAATACACACCGCTGGACAGGGATGCGGCGAACCGTCCCGCGATGCAACCACTAAGTAGTCACACCTCCACCCTGTCACATAGCCTAACCTATCCACCTGAACATCAATGCCGAGAATCCATAACTTACTAAGTTAGGCCCGTCCCATACCAGGCATGTGGTCGCAATGAAGGCTCGGCTTCAATGGCGCACAAAGTTAAGTCCTTAATTGACCAAGGCAAGACTTCCATATTCTAACTAAATCACAAAGATTATCATTCCCATCACAAAGTCCACCATATCACACAGCTTCCACCACTTGCCCCAGTCCAAATCCTTTACCACTCAGTTGGTTTTAGTGCAACACATGCCATCACGAAGTAACAACACATAGCACACAGTTTTACACAAAGTTCCATAGTCACTTAGTCACATTTAATAATTGCAACTTTCATGTGATGTGAGACTCGTAGCATGACTAAGCAATTGTACTCGCATCTAACCAACCCACGTTGGTGCTACAATAATACCAACTAATAAACCAATCTAGGGTGACAAGGAATTATGGCATACAAAGTCAAGGGGTGATAACAAATTGGATAATAACTATGTCCAAAGCATTTAAATACATAATTAACATAAAATGCAATACTTTAACACAAAGAAATTTGAAAACTAGGTTCAAGATGATCAAAAGTATGACTTGCCTTGGAAAAGTTCTATGTACTGGTCTTGATCTTGGGGTGCTCCTTCTTCTCCAAAGTTCCCCGACGAATCGACGTTTACTCGCAAACGCGACACAAATAAACAAAACAAATAAATAATAGAGGCAAAATAAGCTCCAAAAATTAAATAAAAATCTCAGATAAATAGAGCTCGAATTTAGATAAATTTAGAAATTTGAATGGGCTCAATCGGAGTTAGGATGCAAAAGTTATGAGCTCTGGAAGATTGAATCTAAAAAGAAACCCTAATTTGGATTTTTCCAGAATTTCCGAATTATTTCTCTGAAGAAAAAAAACGGATTATTGCGCAATGCTGACATCAGTAAGGAATTTCGGAAATAAAAGAAATAAAAAGAATTTACTGACATGTGGGACCCACATGTCAGAGACACGCTCACGGTGGACTAAGCCCACCGAGCCTCGGGATCTGGAGACCGTGGACTGCCACGTGGATCTGATCTGGACCAGTCTTGGTGCGACACGTCAGCGGCGACTGCTGACCGAGATGCTGACTCGGGGTTACACGTGCGGCTGACGGGGATGCAACGCGAGACAACACGTCGGCACCGGAGCTAAGGTGGCGAGCCACGCGGCGTGACACGTCGGACCAGCAGGCGGTGGCGCTCGGGAACCGATGACAACGGCGAATGGCGGCGATCCACCGGCGATGAGTGGTATCGGCGTGTAGCTGAGGTTACTGCGAACCTAATGGTGCAACGCCGGGTGCTTGGGGTGGACGGTGGCGACCGGCGGCGAGCTCAGAGCGGCGGAGAGGTTCAGCTTTTGTCGGACGGGGGTTCCGGCGAGGTTTTGGCGACGGCGAGAGCTCCCAGAGGTAGAGGCTGTGATAAGGAACACATCGGTGTGCTCCACGACAGCGCGGCGACGACGACGGCGGCGCAATTCGACGGCGATGAAACACGGCCGAAAACCCTAGATCTCTGATTACGGCGGCGCTAGGGCTCGGGAGGAGGTGAGGGTGGCGGCTCTGGGTTGCGGTTGAGAGGGCGAACCCGGGGGTGCCTTTTATAGGTGCCAGGAGGGGCTAGGGTGGCGTACGGCGACGAACCCTAAAAAGAGTCCGAGATGAACTCGCGGGAAAAACGGAGTTAGAGACGGAAACGGGAGATAGAGGATAAGATTCTACGCGTTTTCTAGAAGGGGTTCTGTTAGAAATCTCGCGTTGTCGTACGGGACTCGAGATCGGCAATGGCGGACGGGCGCGCCGTTCGCGAGCAAGAAGCCGGGTGCGGGGACGAAGACCTTACGTGTGGGGCCGACACGTCAGCGGCACGGAGGCGGGCGCGCGCGGAGCTGGGCGTCGCGCGGGAGGAAAGGGATTCGGCCCGAGAGGATTTTCTGAGATTTTAATAGCTTTTCTATTTTAGAAAATACCAGAAATTCAAATAAGCGAAAGAAAATAGCAAATGAACTCAGAAAAATTCTAGAAAAATCTAGAAAATATATCTGAGCACATAGAACCCAAATAAAATAGTTTTGGCTAATGTTCATGTTGAGATTATTCACATTAAAGGTTTTTGATTGCTAAGTCCAATAGTAAGCTTTTGAATTTAAATTCAAATAAATCCAAATGGTGACTTTTTCCCTACTAACTATTTAAATGATTTTTAAACTCAGAAAATTGGGATGTTACAAACCTCCCCTTAAAGGAATCTCGACCCCGAGATTCAGGCTAGCTAGAGAAAAGGCTAGGAAACTAGCCTTTCAGCTCTACTTCACGTTCCCACGTTGCTTCTCCTTCTGAGTGGTTGCTCCACTGGATCTTGCAAAAACGGATAGTCTTGCTTTTGGTGTGGCGCTCTGCGACATCCAAAATCTTAACTGGTTGCTCCTTGTAGGTAAGATCCTCTTTTAAATCAATTGATTCCAACGGGGCTTGCTCTTCTGGCACACGAAGACACTTCTTCAATTGCGAGACATGAAAGACATCATGCACTCCTGTTAACGACTGCGGTAGCTCTAACTGATAAGAAACTTCTCCACGGCGTTCCAAAATCTTGAACGGACCAAAATACCTAGGGGCAAGCTTCCCTTTGGCATGAAACCTTTGACACCTCGAGCGGGGTAACTCAAGATAAACGAAATCCTCGGGTTCAAAACTGAGATCACGACGATGATTATCGCGATAGCTCTTCTCGCTCGACCGAGCTATCTTCAATCTTTCTCTTATCATGGCCACTTGCTCTTCTGCTTCTTGGATGATGTCCGACGAATATCGATCGCTCAATTGCTTTCACCAATTCAACGGGGTTCGGCAGGCACGGCCATACAAAGCTTCAAATGGTGACATTTGCAAACTAGCTTGATAACTGTTGTTGTACGAGAATTCTGCATATGGTAAACTTTTATCCCATCAGGCAGCATTGGCTAGAGCATAAGCTCTCAGCATATCTTACAATATCTGATTAACTCTTTCAGTCTGTCCATCTGTCATGGATGATACGCGGTACTGAAATTCTGATGGGTACCCAATACTTCATGCAAACTTTGCCAAAAACAAGAGGTGAACTGAGATCCTCGATCTGATACTATCTTCTTGGGCACACCGTGCAAGCTAACAATTCTGGCCATGTACAACTCCGCAAGGCGATCTCCTGAGTATGTGGTTTTGACTGGCAGGAAATGAGCCACCTTGGTCAAATGGTCGACTATTACCCAGATCGAATCGTAACCTGACTGGGTCTTGGGTAAGCCGGTAATGAAGTCCATTCCGATCTCTTCCCACTTCCATTCTGGAATCTTCATGGTTGCAACAAACCTGCTGGCCTCTGGTGTTCTGCCTTTACTTTCTGACAAATGTCGCACAAGGCAACGAACTCTGCGACTTCTCGCTTCAAATTGGGCCTCCAAAATTTAGTCTTAATATCCTGGTACATATTGGTACTTCCAGGGTGAATCGAATACTTTGAGTCATGGGCTTCTTTTAAGATTAGCTGTCTTAGATCATCGATATCTGGTACACAGATACGACCATTAGCCCAAAGTATGTCTTGATCATCCTTGGTGAAATCTTTGAATTTCCCTTCCGCCATTTTGACCTTGATGTCTCACAATACGGGATCCTTTGGTTGCGCTTTACGAATCTGCTTCTCCAGGGTAGACTGTACCTCCAAATTGGCTTCGAATCCTTCGGACACAACTTCTAGCCTTAGCTTCTGAAATTCTTCATAAAGTTCTGGGCAACTTTCCTTTACTTCCAAAGCATTGCAGTAACTCTTACGACTTAGAGCGTCTGCAACTACGTTGGCTTTTCCGGGATGGTAGTAGATTCCAAGAATATAATCCTTGATCAACTCTAACCATCTCCTCTGTCTCATGTTCAAATGTGACTGAGTGAAGATGTACTTCAGGCTCTTATGGTCTGTATAGACTTCACAGCGATTACCGATAAGGTAGTGACGCCAAATCTTTAAAGCATGCACTACGGCAGCTAATTCCAGATCATGAGTGGGGTAATTCTCCTCGTGAGACCTCAATTGCCTTGACGCATACGCGACAGCTCTTCCTTCTTGCATCAGGACGCATCCTAATCCTTGACGCGAAGCATCACAATAGATATCAAAATCCTTGCGAACATCTGGCAAAATCAGCACTGGGGCTGAAGTCAATCGCTTCTTCAATTCTTGAAAACTTTCTTCACAGGCTAGAGTCCAAGTGAACTTTTTCTCCTTTTTCAACAATTGCGTAAGAGGCTTAGCAATCGATGAGAATCCCTCAATGAAACGGCGGTAATAACCTGCCATTCCCAAGAAACTACGAATCTGAGTTACGGTCTTAGGCTGCTCCCAATGTAACACTGTTTTAACCTTACCGGGGTCAACTGCTACTCTCTCGACTGTCATCACATGACCAAGGAAATCAACTTCCTTCTTCCAGAAATCACACTTACTGAACTTGACATACAACTGATGCTCTCTGAGTTTTTCCAAGACTATCCTTAAATGTTCGGCGTGTTCTTCCTCCGTCTTGGAGTAAACCAAAATATCATCAATGAACACAACTACGAACTTGTCCAGATATTCCATGAACACTTTATTCATCATGTTCATGAAGTATGCAGGGGCATTGGTCAGACCAAAAGACATGACTAGGAACTCATAATGTCCATACCGCGTTGAGAAAACGGTCTTCGGTATATCCTTAGGACAAATCTTTAGTTGATGATAACCTGATCGCAGGTCGATCTTTGAGAACACCCCGGCTCCTTTCATCTGATCAAACAGATTATCTATCCAGGGTAGTGGGTACTTGTTCTTGATAATAACCTCGTTGAGAGAACGGTAATCAATACACATCCTCATACTTCCATCTTTCTTCTTGACAAACAACACTGGCGCTCCCCATGGCGACGAACTAGGTCTCACGAAACCTTTCTCAAGAAGTTCTTCTATCTGCTTCTTCATCTCTACCAATTCATCGGCTGGCATCCGATAAGGTCTCTTTGAAATTGGCGCTGTCCCTGGCACTAGGTCGATGACATACTCCATGTCACGATCTGGTGGCATTCCCAGTAAATCTTCTGGAAATACGTATGGATATTCACTGGCGCCTGGTACTTCTTCTAAGGAAAGGGTCTTCAAGTTGTTTACTAACAGATGTCCATCACGAACTGAGGTGGCTAGGAATTCCACCTTGTTTCCCTTGGTATCCTCGACTGTTACGGCTCTTCGGCCACAATCTAGCACTGCTTTGTTCTTGGATAACCAATCCATGCCAAGAATGATATCTAGGGTTTGGGTATCTAGAACAATTAGGTTGGCTAGAAACTCAACTCCAGCTATGAGTAACTTAGCTCCTAAACATCCCACCCTAGTGCTTAGCTCTGCTCCAGGCGACTGGATTAACAGAGTATGCTTAAGATGCATAACTTCCAAATTATTCTTGGTTGCAAACATTCCAGAAACAAACGAATGCGAAGCTCCAGAATCAAACAAAACTGATGCAGGTACTGAGTTAACCAGAAACTTACCCAGTACGACATCCGGCGTTTCCTAGGCTCCTTCCAGAGTGACGTGGTTGACACAGCCTCTGATCACGGACTGTGGTGCTCCTCCGGCTTGACCAGCAACTTGTGAAACTCCTTGGTAGATGCCTAGCGTTGGCGTCTTGGATGGAGTAGCTCCCAGGTTAAAACGTACTGGAGTGATTGTTCCCCTTTGCGGACACTGGTTGGCAAAATATCCTGGCTGACGATAGGCATAACAGACTTTTGGTCCGCTTTGCTGATTGCTTCCCGGGCTGGGGTTGACAGGTGCAGGGTTGCGGAAGTTCGGGCACCGGGCGGGTGTCAAGTTGGTACAGTGCTCAACGAAGTCCGGGTGAAACCGATTGAACTGTGATGGCACTGTTCTTGCCCTCTGCTGTGATTGATGGTTTCCTTGCTGAGCTATCCGGCGTTTGCGGTTGTCCTCCAGTTCCTTGCGTTTGTCCTCTAGGACAAAGGCTTTATTGACCAATTCCTAGAAGTCGGGGAAAGTATGGGCGATTAGACTGACTTGCAGTCCAGTGTTTAGCCCCTTCAGAAAGCGTCTCTAGCGAGCCTTGTCTGTGGCTACATCTTCTGCTGCATAGCGAGCTAGCTGAGAAAACTTGTTGAGATAGTCACACTGACATAGCTCCTTGCTTGGGAGCGCGGAACTCATCCTTCTTCAGATCGATAATGTCTTCCGGTACATGATACTGGCGAAATGCTGCAGAAAATTCCTCCCATGTGATATCCTGTGGCGTCTCATGCGCGGCACAGAAGTTCTCCCACCATTCAGCGGCTATGCCCTCCATCTGGTGAGTGGCATACAGGACCTTCTCACGGTCGCTGCATTGTGTGATCAGCAGCTTCCTTTCAATAACCCTGAGCCAATCATCTACTTCCACCGGGGATACGTGTCCAGAGAATGTTGGTGGACGGGTTCTCATAAACTCCGCAAGTTTAGATGGTCCATGGTGACCATGAGCAGCTGGGGCTCCATACTGTTGATTGTTGTTGTTGTTGACCTGGTTGCTCATAGCTTGCATTTGAGTCATCATGGTATTCATCAGCTGAGTCTTTGCTGCCATGAAAGCTCCAAAGTTTTGCAAGTCAATTGGGGGTGCTTGTGGCGGAACTACTCCTGCGGCTGGTTGCTCATTGCTTCTCGGCGCTGGGGTGCCGGAACCACTAGCAGCAGTCTGACGAGTTTGAACCATCTGGCGAAGCTCCATAGGTTAGATAAGGTAGCAAGCACAAGATAAGTTAAGAACTAAGCAGGGGGTAGGTTAAACCCAACAAAACACGGCTCAAGAAACTCAAACGAAATACCTTTATTAATTAGGGTCTTAGTATGGCTGCAACAAATGCCTAGGGGCCTTTGCAACTCATACTCGCACACAAAAGAAACAACGACTTAAACACACAAAACTACCGCCTAAAGGGCGACTCACTAAACTGAAACTGGCAAGCCTGAAAAACTGAGACTAAGACAACTACTCGAGAAAGCCTCTACAACCGCGGCGGCGCTCCTGACGGCTGTAGACTTGGAAGTGAGCCGGCATCTTGGCAACCGATCTCGATGCCACGAACTGTGCAAGAGAACAGCGCCCCTGCAACCGTTCACCGCTCCTCTCGCTCTGCGTCTTCTTCTGGCTCAACTGGGCCTTCCTCTGGATCTTCTTCGGATCCTCTTCGGTCTACTTCGTCATCCTGGTCGTAGAGAATCTCTTGCAGTGTAGCGACCTTCTCTTCAGCTCTCTGCAACGCCTCATAGACATGATCCAGCTCTGTGATAGTCCTCTCCAAGGCTTCCTCCTGGGCAGCTGCAAACTGGGCGAGATGCACGACTGTAGCGTTGCTCTCTTCTTGTGTAGACGGGTAGCGTGCTAGCAAGTCCATGGCTGCAGCTCTGGGATGGTAATGGAAGACGGTGTCTTGGAGCTCCCGTGCATAGATGTTGCAGATACGTAGCATGGCCAAGCGCGACGACTCCTGGATACCTTCCAGCCAAGTGATCTTCCTCACGGAGATGTGTGAAGGTTGGCTCGCCTTGTCGTTCCTCCTGGCGTAGATCGTCAGACGACATATCACTCCACGGTTTTGTCCATTCACAATCCAGTTGTTGCTGACGTACAACGGACGATCAAAGCCTCCAAGAACCTGAAGTAGCTTCCAAAGCTCGACAGCGTATCCTCCTGTGCGCTCACCATAGCTCTGGAGACGAGGCATCTGTCAAGACAGACGAAAGAAGGGTAAGAGCACTTTAAAACAGCGGCAAGAGAGAAGATTATAGCAATAGTTGAGTCGAGAGAGATATGAGAAGAGTTAAGCAATTAATTAACCTCGCAAGTTAATTTTTCCTTTAGAAAATAGCTTGGACACTCTAAAGACGGCCAATCTAACTAAGGTCAAGACCGACAATCGGATGGCTCGATACCACCTCCGCCAGACCCAAAATTACACTGAACCCTCGTATACCGCACTAGTCCAGGATCACGCTAGTGCACACAGTGTTAACAAAGGTAGATATCGATCCACACAAGCGATAAATAAAGTAAACGATTAGTTTGAATAACAAATAAGGGTTTTGACCTTATGGTCGAGTTTACACTTATTAAGCCACGCAGGCTAACAGAGAATAAAGCAAAGAATGGAGCGGAAATAACTCCAGCAGATCCCATCAATTCACCACAGTAAACCGATCGATCTGGACCTAACGATCAAGAACCTTGGCGAACTCCTCCTCGAAAGCAGGCGTAGACTCCTCCTCTTCTGTAGGTTTGGCGCAAGTTTTACAACAAGCATGAGTACACAACCGTACTCACAAATCATACCACAGAATGCAATTTATAGATGCAGGCTTATTCCAAAAGAAAAGGCTTCTGTGGTTCTTTTGCATAAAAAGCAACTTTTGCAATTGAATACGAATAATAGATTGAAAACATAATTCAAAACAAATAGACAATATTAATTTAACAGTTGTTTCCACAAAGACACGCAGTTAAACAGATTATTTCACATAGCCATATGATTGAGGTCACATAGCTCCCATCCCAACATTTTATGAAAACTACCTGTCGACGATCAAGTCGTCGATCTTACAATAAATGGAAAAAGAGAGAATGACGTGGGAAATCTTGGGATTGCAATGGGACTGTTCTTTATTAGTATGAACTGAGATTTTACAAGGGTGTATCCCGGCTGAATGACGGATCGCTTTCTAGAGTACAAGACAATTCTTCTTTCTTTCTATCTTCGGTGATCGATCCGATCCGATCGCCTCTCCTCCTCGATCCGCCGAGTTCCATCTTTAAATAGCCCTCAAGAGGTGGCGCATTTCCGAGAAGGCGCTCATGTGAAGCGCGTTGCGTGCAGTCGGAGTCAAGTGACGGTTGATACAGATCAACCGTTTGGTGGTTATATGTCTATGAAACATATAACCGCACGGAGGTTGTTCATCGGTGTGTCTTGGATAAAATACGTCGTATGGAATATGCACGTGTTCCATTCATCATACGGTAGAGAATATACCTTGGAATCGGTTCTTACCTTCTATTTAGTAGCTCTCCGGCCTGAGGCTTGGCTTGGGCCTTCGTCCACCAGGTACCCATTATGTAACCTCTGAATCTCTACGACCGGTGAGGTCATGCACCTCAAAGGTTACGACCATGAAGACGTATGGTCTTTATATATTAAAGATAATATATAGAGGTTTTAATCCTCGCGGCTAGCCCCGAACTTTAAATGAATAGGTCGTGAACACCTTTCTTCCGATGAAATTGTATCGGGACGCTTATTAAATACAAAGGCATTTGAAGCGGTTTGTATTCACTTTAAAGTTGAGAACTTTGCCTTGGGATTTGAAGAGTTTCTATGTCCGTTGGACTTTTTGAGTAACTCCTTATTACGGTTTAGGATTTCAAGCTTATAAAACCCTTTGTAAACCTAGGGTTTTCACTTCCTCCTTTCTTTTCTCATCTTCCGAGTAAAAACTTCTTCCGAACTCCTTTGCTTTCCACACCCAAAAGAAACTAACCATGTCGGATCAAATCACCAACCGGTCGGTTTCAGGCGAGTGAGAAGAAGTTGGAGAATCTGGAGAAGATTGGGATGCTCCCGGCAAGGATGTGATTTCTTGGAGATCCGCAATGAGAACATTCCCGAGCAAAGAAGATGGAGAAATTCTGTTTTTCTCGCATATATCGAATGCGGATTTCGCTACCAACTCACTCCTTCCTTCCTCAAGTTTTGGAGTATTATGGAGTTGAATTGGTGAATCTGCCCCAATGCCATCGCCAATCTCGATATTTTTATCTATCTCTCGCGAAGCGCACTTGGGATTCCAGCAGATCTGATTTATTCAGTACTACTACAGGATGACAAAGTCCGGAGGCGATTGGGACGCTGGGAGTGCACCTTGCGTCTTCATGATGGAAAAGGCGATGAGTACATTTTTATGTACTCAAAATCTTCGTGGTCGTCGTGGAAGAAGAGTTGGTTCTATATGAAGATCACGAAGAAAGACAGCCTTTATTATTCTGGTAAGAAGGCGGTCGAGAATCCGAGATGGCGCTCCTCTACAGAGAAAGAGGAAATGTAGGGAAATGGGCTGAAGCAATCAAGCTTCTTAGTGTCAAAGGTCTAACATCTTGGCATGTGGTGAAGGATTTTTCCACGCACCGGGTTAGCCCTTTGAAGGCCCGAGCACATAAGATGCTCTGGTACATTGGTCGTGATGATACGACCAGAGACTCTAAAGATGGTAAGCCATTTTAATGATTCCGAGCAGTTTACATATTTCAGTTGATTATTTCTTAACTCTTTCATTTTATCTTTACAGCTCTATCTTCTGATGAGATTAGAAGCCGGATCAAGATGATCTGCGCCGGAGAGCCTGGCGATAAGGTTAGTTTTCCTCGGATCTTAGCGGTTGTTTCCGCTGAAGAAAGGATTGAAAGACTTAAGGTAAAAAATATCAACTACTGTCTTATTGACGTACATATTATTTTTGATCGGTATACCATAAATCCTCTTTGATGTGTAGTCGGTTGGGTTGAGAGTCAACAAGGTCACTGAAAGATGTGAGCCAATTGATGATCCGATCTCCTTCGACCACACAGATGTAAGCCCTCCGCAGGTAGGTAAATCAACACAAATAATATTTTGGATAAATTATGTTTATCGCCTAACTATCTTTGATGATGAATTTAGGCGGTCGTCGTACCTTCCAAAGAAGGTCATCGAGAATCCTCCGTGCTCACCGAGGCCACTTTGTTGTGGAGGTAGACGAATCTACATCTACCGACCCGCGATCGTGACCTCGACCAAATGGTCGCGATATCGCTCCGATTTCCGATCGGTAGATGTGCAAGATCTAGTCAACCCTACCGGTTTAGAACCGGTGAGATCGATTGACAGAAGAGGAAGGCTAGCGCAACGAACTTTAGTTCGATGCGCTATAAGGGTAAATTCAAAAACAACAAGGTATATATATAAAATGAAAAGGTCGTATTTATACATACCTTGGATCTTCCTTACCTTCTCTCTTTCTTGTTTTAGATCTTCTGGTGTTCCGGTCGTGTCCGACCAGAGCACCCCTCAGGAAAAAGTTCCTAAGGTAGAGGTGGTCGTGGAGGCTCCCACTGTGATACTCCTAAAGCAAAACTACCGAGGATGAAGTAGCAAAAGAAGCCCCGAACAGGTTTCAAATCTGCTCAGGATCCTCTAATAATCCTTACTCCTTCTCCGGAGGTAGTTATCCCCAGAGACCCTCAACAGTTCTACCTCCTCCGAAAATACTTCTCGTGTTAACAAATTCCTTTTTCTCCCCGATTTATCGAGGATAAGGAACTTGATGAAGCCTGGGGAAAGATATCGGACCATCAAGCCAAGATTGGTCCAGATACCATCTTTTCCGAATATAATGATATAGCAATTCGGGTAAGTGTTTTACGACCATCCCTACAACTCTTTCTTTTGCGCTTTGAAAACTTGCTAAAGAAAGGAATTTTTTTTTGTAGCATTTGGTCGAAAACTATGCTGTGATCGGAGGACTGACCCAGCGAATAAGAACTTTGGAGCAAAAACACTCCGATATGAGAAGTAAATACATTTCTCTTTTTGATCTCCTACGGTTTATTATCTTGATTCTCCTTAAAGATTATCCTTCTCTTTCTATCATATTTGATAGATTTAGAGAAAATTAAAGAAGAGATTAAGGCCAAGGAAGCCCTAATAATAAAGCTGAGGGAAGAAAATCAGAGTAAAGACCGGTCGATCGAGCATGCGATGACCAGGCAAAAAGAGGTTTTCGACTCTTGTGAGAAGAAAATCAAAGGTAACTGGTCGGAGATCTAACCAGTATTCCATAACTCCAATTGTAAAGAGTACATTGATTTTGTTTATCTACTCGTGCAAAAAAAACTGTAGCACTTGAACGAGCAGAGAAGACCCTCGATTTTGAGCGTGGCCAAAAGGAAGCTCTTGTATTTGGCCTTGATGAGAAGATCAAGGCTCTTAACAAGATGATCTTCGATATGGGATCGGGATCAAGCTTGCCTTCTTTAGGAGATCCAACGGAAAAGATGATCTACTTTGGTCAACTTTTGGAAGATCTCAAAGGTCTGCTCAAAACTATGAGGGAAAACCATACCCAGACAATAAAGGAAGCTATTGTAACTGGAGTTAGTGTTGCTTTAGCAAAACTAAAGGCTTCCGACCCTCTCATAGTCTTAAAGTCGTGGAAGAGGACTTGACACTCGAGAATGAAGCAACAAAACTTCTCGAGGAAGTAAAACCTCTGAGAGAAAGTTGCGGGAAATGGAAGTCTGATCTCCATCTCATAGCGACCACCGGAGGTCCTAAATGAATGTAACTTTTAGACTATGTAAAATGAAAACTTACCTTTTATCAAAGAAGATCCCGCTTTGTCTTATTAATGTTGTTAAATACTCATATATCTCTAGCCCCGATCGCTTATGTTAGTAGATGAACGTTACTAAAAGAAAGCAGAGACTGTAATTGAGTAATAACGATGACCATGATAAGAGTGCCGATAATGTGTATGACAATGATCTAGAAAATACTAGGAAATCATGTGGTGGAACCAATCGATTTACTTCGCTAGTCTAGATTTTGCCTATTATCAAGTACTATGGAATACCACTTGTAGTCGAAGACATAACAAAGACTAGATCTTGCTTATAAGAAGATATGCATTAAGAATGTATGCAAGAAATGAAATGAAGAGATAAGTACCGTTGTTTAGGAAATATTCGATCTGGTCGATCGAATCTTAAGAATCAAGATTTGTAAAATATTTCGCTGGCGTGCTCATTCTCAAATCCATTGCAATGAGGATCGTAGGAAAAGGACCGTCACTAGAAGCTCCTTCCAGCAAGGTGACCACGTGCGAGAGGAGACACTTCGACCGGGAGGCTTTCGTGTCCCACCAAGAGCCAAACTTGATTAGAAATTAATGTTGAAATAAAATAACAATCTTCAATTTCAAGAAACGAAAGCCAAGTAAATCGTCTGAGGTGGTACTCCTTATACTCGTATGACTCTTTAAGAAAAGAATGTCTAGTCATGAGTGTGTATCATTGAAGCAATGAGCACGGCTAAAACCAATGTGATTGGTGATATTTAAGTCAACAACCATGAGTAGTGGAGATCCCAAAGAAGGAATATCGGAGAGAATGGGAGTCTTCTCCGACCAACCAAGAACGGGAATGGCATACGACCAGATGCAACAAATAATAAGTATAAACAACCATACTTATCATTTTTAAGGAAAAGCATCTTTATTGAAGAAAATATGAATAAAAATGAAATACATGAAATTAAACATAGAACTTACGCAATTGATCAATATTCCAAGAATTAGATAAAACCCGCCCATCCGACATAGCTAATCAGACGATCTGGTGGGTTACTTCGACCACAGTGTATGGACCTTCCCATTTAGGTGAAAGTTTATTGCGATTTGCTTGGTTCTGGATTTTTCTGAGAACCAGATCACCTACAGCTAGGCTGCGAGGTTGTACCTTACGACTATGATACCGACGCATGGCTTGTTGGTAGATTGCTGATCGTATCAAGGCTTGATTTCGTCTTTCTTCAAGGAAATTGATGTCGCTGTCGTCGCTCGATCGATCACTTTCGTAAAAGTAATCGCTCGAGTAGAACCAATTTTTAGTTCGGAGGAAGCATAGCCTCACTTCAGTAAACTAAAAAGAATGGTGTTTCCCGATCGCATACGACTAGTTGTGATACGAATAGCCCATAATACGAGGGAAGTTCTCGAACCCAAGCTCCCGACCGCTGAAGTAATCGGTCGAACACTCGCCGTTTGATCCCTTGCATTATGATACCATTGGCTCGCTCAATCGCTCCATTGCTCGTGGATGAGCAAATGTGTTTAAATGTATCTTGACACCTAGTTCTTCGCGAATTCAAAATTGCCGCTGAGAACTAGGCACCGCATCGCGATTATACGATGGGTACACCAAACCGTAATCACGCTTCTTGTTATGAACCTCTTGGCGGCTTCGGTTGTAGTTTTACAACCGGCTCGGCTTCGATCCACTTAGTGAACGTGTCAATCATGACGAACAGAACTCAAAGCCCCGGTGCCTTTGGGAAAGGTCCCGAATGTCCATCCCGTGTTGCAAAAGGCCAAGAAAGAGGGATTGTTTGCAAAGCTTGAGACGGCCGATGTACTTGTCGGCTATGAAATCGACATTGTACGCACCGTCGCGCGAGCTCTTTTGCATCATGAAGGGCGCTGGCAAGAGTATCCTTGCCTAAAGGCTTTATCGACCAGCGCTCAGAGGAATGATGAGCTCCACAGACTCCTTCATGAATTTCGTTAGCAATTTAATGCCATCCGATTGAGATATGCATCTCATCAACACTCCGTGAGATCCTCGCTATATAAGGTACGCTCAATGAGAGTGTATGATTTGGCTTTTAATACGATCGGCCTCTACATCATCTTCGGAATTATGTCATGTCAAGATAATAGTAGATCGATGTCATCCAATCTCTACCGTGATCGTGATGGCGCCAACCATCATCGACTGTGGAGCATCCATGTTTACGTAATCAAGGTGTGCAACCTCCTTGCTAACATGTATGTCCTCGGAGGCTCGACTCATCGAGGGTGAATCGAGTTTCTCGAGAAAAACTCCGGCGGGACGGATGTCCGTGTGGAAGCCATCCGCCAATCGTTCGCTAGAAAGTTTTCCTTTCTAGGAATGTGTTGGATCCAAAACCAAGAAATGCTTTTCAAGTTTCCGCATTTCCGCGGATATGATGACATCTTGGTACTAGAGCATTGATACTCTTTCCCTACTTGATTCGCTACTAGTTGAGAATCACCTTTCACTAGCAATCGCGAATCTCGAGCTAACGAGTCGCTCAAGTCTGCCAAAGAAACCTTCGATTCTCACGTATTATTTGTAGCAGAAAGTTTAACCGAATGGCGATTTAAGTTGTTCGCCAAGAGGGGAAATCAAACGACCCACCCCGAGCCTTGAAGCATCAAGGAACCATCAAAGTACATTGTCCACCGGTCGTGAAACTCGCATCGGGTTCTTGGGATGGTTCGTGGTTTGTCCATTCGACAATGAATTCGCTATTGCTCGAGACTTAATCGCCGTTCTAGGGACAAAATGGAGGTCAAACGCCCCAAGCTCAACCGCCCATTTCGTTATTCGTCCTGATGACTCCCTGTTACCTAGGACTTGACCAAGCGGATATCCGGTAGGTACGACCACTTTATAGGCCTGAAAATAATGTATAAGTTTCCTTGAAGACATAAGGAGACCATAGAGCAATTTCTGTATCTGTGGATATCGTTCTTTTGGTCCATGCAAGACTTCGCTTAAGTAATATATTGGTCATTGGATACGATCACGTTCTCGACCAATACACCGCTAATCGTCTGCGTTGCGCTGCGGCGTAAATTAGCAACGTTTCTTCCAATCTTGGAGAGACTAAGACCGAGGATTCGTAAGATACCGCTTAAGCTCCTCAAAAGCGTCGTTTGCCTCTTTAGTCCATTCAAACTTCCATGTTTCCGAGAAGCTTGAAGAATGGTAGTCCTTTTTCACCTAACCGCTATGAAACGACTTAACGCCGCCATACACCGGTTAGCTTTGGACTTCCTTTTCGTGGTCGGGAACGATCGATCGATAGCGGTTATTTTCACCGGATTTGCTTCAATGCCTCTAGCGTAAACTAGAAACCCGAGCGCTTTTCGGATGAAACTCGAACGCACACTATTCCGGATTTAATTTAAGGTTATGACATCTTAAATTATTGAAAGTCTCTTGTAGGTCTGGAATGTGGTCACCAATGTTGATACTTTTTACGACCAAGTCATCAACATAGGCTTCAAGATTCGACCTATCTCGTGTACTAAAGGTTTTCTGATCAACCTTTGGAACGTCGCACCAAAGATTTTTAAGACCAAATGGCATCTTTACATAACAAGAGGGTACCAAATGGAGTGATGAAGGAAGTTTTCTTCATCTTCTTTACTCATATTAATCTGGTGGTATCCTGAATATGCATCTAAAAAACTTAATAACTCACACCCGGAGGTAGAGTCTACAAGTTGATCAATGCGAGGAAGGGGAAATCATCCTTTGGACAAGCTTTATTTAAATCTGTAAAGTCGATACACATACGCCATATTCCATTGGCCTTTTTAACCATTACAGGATTGGCAAGCCATTCAGGGTGGTCGACCTCACGGATGAATCCAGCTTGGAGTAGCTTGTCAATCTCATTCGATTGCTATTTTCCGATCAGTGCAAAACGCCTTAGCTTCGCTGATCGGTCTTTTATCAGCCGCAATGCTAGCCTATGCTCGATCACCTCCACAGGGACTCGGGCATGTCGGATGCCCGCCAGCGAATACATCTGGTTTGCTCGGAGGAAGGAGACGAGCGACTCTTCCTATTTGGGGTTGAGTCCTTCCCAGGCTGTAATCTTGGCACTCTCGAACCGCTTTGCCGAGTGGTACCTCTTTCATCCGTCGGAAGGCTTTGGTGCTATCTTTGCTCTTGAGTTTTTGACCGCATGGTAGCGGTGTTAGTTCCTCCGGTGAAGCTCATCGACCAGCTTCTAAACATTTCCGATCACATGCGTAGGCAATTTTCGATCACCTCGACCGTGATGACACCCTTTGGTCCCGCATTTTCAAACTCGTAACCGTAGTGCGTAGCTACCGGGAATTTTGCTAAGGCCGACGACCAAGGATTGCATTATATGTTTGTTTCAAAATTCACTACATCGAAGAAACTTTTACGTTCGTAAATTGTCGGGTTTCGACGTAACCAATAGGGATAATTGCCCTATTGGCTTGGCGGTAGATCCAGAACTATACCATGGAAGGCATATTTCACGGGCTTTACCTTAGAATTTGGAATCGCATATCTTCCAATGCGCTTGCAAAGAGAATATTTAAAGAACTACCCCATCTATCAAAACCCGATTAACCTTGCGCTTATTAATAGTAGGCTCAACGACAATCGGAAACCTACCGGTCGAGTTGAAGGAATGGGCGCTCTTCTTTGTTTGAAGGAGATTATTGTATCCGACCACCTTGAAGGTTTAACGATCAAGATTCGCAAGGTAGACCTCTCGCCCATGGCTTTCAGTGACGCCCGGATTCGTATGAAGAAGATCCCGAAATTACATCGACAGTATGCTGAGGTTCTTGATACTCCATCTCCTCGTAACCATCCTTGTCCTTTCTAGAGCTTGTTTCCCCAATTTCTTGAATTGAATGAAGTGGACCTTTACCTGCATAATAATCATTCAATTTCTTCTTCCAAGCGCGATGCGTAAATCGTGTCCCGCTTGTTTATGGAGAGGACACCATTTTTTGCTTTTCTTATACTCATTGGTCGGAGCTTTTGCTTTGCTATGACCAGAGTAATCTTTTCTTCCTTTAGAAAATTTCTCAGGAATAGCCAGAACCTCCTTATTGTTAGTTCTGCCGTGTTTCTTCTTCTTGAGAGCTTTCTTCTGCTTCTTTTCCGACTTATCCAGACCAGGCTGGGGGATCTTGTCTTTTCGATCAACGGCTTCGTTCCACTCGACCGCTTCGCTAGCCGTTGCGTACTTGTCAGCCATGTCGAAGAGCTCGATGGTTGTTCGTGGGGGATGAATTGCTAGATCCTCCGTAAACCTTCGATTTCTTAATCCCGCTTTAAAAGCCTGGATAACAGAGGACTCTGCAACCTCTGGAATCGAGTTGCGGACTTGGCTAAATCTCTTGATGTATTGTCGAAGAGTTTCATTAGGTTTTTGCCGTATCCTGTGGAGATCATCCTCCTTTCGAGCGATCGTGCGCACTCGAAAGTTTGCAATTAGAATATCGCAAAGTCGCTCCCAAGTATACACATCCGATAGGTAAATTTAGCAACCATGATCGGCCGATCCTTCTAGTACCGTGGGAAGATAATTAGCCATTACATTTTAATCGCCACGCAGACTCGATGGCGATGGTATAAATCTGAAGAAATTCTAAAGGATTTTGGGTCCCATTGAATTTATCCAAAGTTGGCGGTCGAACTGCTTGGCCAACGCACGCCTTGGAGCCCCGCAGAAAGCTCGACAACCTGTGATCGTCTCACGGCGCCTTCTTTGAAAAGGTGCGGATTATAATCGATCGGGACCGATTCACGAGACGATCGCTGATTTTTCGGTATCCCGATCCGATCGTATGCGTTTGAAACGCCTTTGACCGCTTGCACGTTAAGATGATACCAAGATCATCGTGTCCAAGCGTTTGCTCTTGTTGGCGGTGAAGATTCTGAAACAATCTTCTTCCTCATGACTCTGGTCGGTGGAGCGTCGGAATGGTCCTTGTGTTAGTTGACCCTCAACACGACCACGCCGCTTCGCCAGGGGAAGAATGCCGAGATGAAGTCATGGTCCGACTCGTGGTTGCCTTCGCGTTCCGATATGCTTCCGTGCGCCGCATGGTGCATTGGATAATCTCCTATACTTGACCTACAAGTCATGCAAAACAGAGTTTCACAAAACAGGTCGGTATTTAACATATCTCTAACTCGCTGCAGGTTCTCGTATTGTTACCGAAGGTCTTACGGGTTTCTACCGAAAGAGGTGTTTGGTAGCTCGAATTCTATTCTCCCGGCCGGTCTTGCTCGATCTCCCGTGCATTGGCTAGGCAGATCAGCGACTAACCGATGGACGTCCACGATTCGTGACCTCGCATTTGGTGCCCGACCGCTCGTATCATCTCCATCATTATGTGGTGGCGAGGTAATGTGGAGGACCGTACGGCATCTTGATTTGAATCTCCGATCGCATTGACCTCGTGTTTCCAACGATTATCCTCGATGAGCTTCCATCGTAATCAATGGAGAGCCTTTCGAGTTTTCACCAAGAGTTTCCACGATGGAGAATAATCGGTGATCGCACCTCGAGGTCCTTGTAATGGTCTCACCTGATGCGGTGAATCGCCGATCGATGTCGAGCCTTATTATCCCCATCCGTTTATCACCGGTGGTTTCATCGACATTGTCACCAAGTGTCGGTTGGCTCTGAATTGCTAGAAGCCGCGGTGAGTATCTATCAACCATGATCGCATCAAAAGTATATTGGACTTCGAGTTGATGAGTTGGGTTTTCTTCACCTTTCTTGCCGGCGCGGAGTCTGGCTTGCTTTGAAGCCTTCGGCTTTGAACCGTCGGGGCGTCTCCTCTGGAAACGCCAGCGATCGCGGTGGTGTATCCTCATCCATCCGGTCGATTTCGCTTGTTTACGCAATAAAGCACCCGATGGAAGAGGAGGAGGATGAAGAGGCTCCATTTTCCTCCATGGCGCGCATGCATGCGTCCATGTCAAGGTTGGCGTGGTCCGCGGTCGAACCAATTCTCTTCATCCCAACTCCCGACATAACCGCATGAGCGATTACGAGTGGGAAATGGACAAAGAATCGGTGAGCAACACCGCCTTCCAAGATTCCACGCCCGCGTACCCTGGGACGGCGCCGGTATCGGCGATCAAGTCGTCGATCTTACAATAAATGGAAAAGAGAGAATGACGTGGAAATCTTGGGATTGCAATGGACCGCTCTTTATTAGTATGAACTGAGATTTTACAAGGGTGTATCCTGGCGCATGACGGATCGCTTTCTAGAGTACAAGACAATGCTTCTTTCTTTCTATCTTCTAGTGATCCGATTCGATCCGATCGCCTCTCTCCTCTGATCCGCCTGTGTTCCATCTTTAAATAGCCCTCAAGAGGTGACAACTTCGGAGAAGGCGTCATGAAGCGCTATGCGTCGGTCGAGTCAAGTGACGGTTGATACAGAATCAACCGCTTGGTGGTTATATGTCTATGAAACATATAACCGCACGGAGGTTGTTCACCGTGTGTCTTGGATAAAATACGTCGTTATGGAATATGCACGTGTTCCATTCATCATACGGTAGAGAATATACCTTGGAATCGCCTTACCTTCTACGAGCGGTTCTCCTGGCCTGAGGCTTGGCTTGGGCCTTCGTCCACTGAGGTACCCATTATATAACCTCTCGAATCTCTACGACCGGTGGTCGTGCACCTCAAAGGTTACGACCATGAAGACGTATGGTCTTTTATATATTAAAGATAATATATGGAGGTTTTAATCCTCGTCACTACCCCTCGTGTGAAATCCCTGAGCATGTCCATGACCGCAGACGTGGCTATTCGAATAGATTGATTTAACACTCTGCAGAGGTTGTACACTTTACCCCACAAGATATAACTAATGTAGCAAGCACTAATCATAACAAAACAGTTCGGAAACTTCATCTCAAACATTGACATTCCCGATGTGCTTTCCCTCTATACCAGCTCACATAGAATTAGTACAACACACACCGCTGGACAGGGATGCGGCGAACCGTCCCGCGATGCAACCACTAAGTAGTCACACCTCCACCCTGTCACATAGCCTAACCTATCCACCTGAACATCAATGCCGAGAATCCATAACTTACTAAGTTAGGCCCGTCCCATACCAGGCATGTGGTCGTACAGTAAAGCTCAGTTCAATGGCGCACAAAGTTAAGTCCTTAATTGACCAAGGCAAGATTTCCATATTCTAACTAAATCACAAAGATTATCATTCCCATCACAAAGTCCACCATATCACACAGCTTCCACCACTTACCCCAGTCCAAATCCTTTACCACCCAATTGGTTTTAGTGCAACACATGCTATCACGAAGTAATAACACATAGCACACAGTTTCACACAAAGTTCCATAGTCACTTAGTCACATTTAATAATTACAACTTTCATGTGATGTGACACTCGTAGCATGACTAAGCAATTGTACTCGTATCTAACCAACCCACGTTGGTGCTACAATAATACCAACTAATAAACCAATCTAGGGTGACAAGGAATTATGGCATACAAAGTCAAGGGGTGATAACAAATTGGATAATAACTATGCACAAAGCATTTAAATACATAATTAACATAAAATGCAATACTTTAACACAAAGAAATTTGAAAACTGGGTTCAAGATGATCAAAGGTATGACTTGCTTTGGAAAAGGTCTATGTACTGGTCTTGATCTTGGGGTGCTCCTTCTTCTCCAAAGTTCCCCGACGAATCGACGTCTACTCGCAAACGCGACACAAATAAACAAAACAAATAAATAACAGAGGCAAAACAAGCTCCAAAAATTAAATAAAAATCTCAGATAAAAAAAGCTCGAATTTAGATAAATTTAGAAATTTGAATGGGCTCAATCGGAGTTAGGATGCAAAAGTTATGAGCTCTGGAAGATTGAATCTAAAAAGAAACCCTAATTTGGATTTTCCAGAATTTCTGAATTATTTCTCTGAAGAAAAAAAAATCGGATTATTGCGCAATGCTGACGTCAACAAGGAATTTCGGAAATAAATGAAATAAAAAGAATTTACTGACATGTGGGACCCACATGTCAGAGACACGGCTCACGGTGGACTAAGCCCACCGAGCCTCGGGATCTGGAGACCGTGGACTGCCACACGGATCTGATCTGGACCAGTCTTGGCGCGACACATCAGCGGCGATTGCTGACCGAGATGCTGACTCGGGCGTACACGTGCGGCTGACGGGGATGCAACGCGAGACGACACGTCGGCACCGGAGCTGAGGTGGCGAGCCACGCGGCGTGACACGTCGGACCGGCAGGCGGCGGCTCTCGGGAACCGATGACAACGGCGAACAGCGGCGATCCACCGGCGGTGAGTGGTACCGGCGTGTAGCTGAGGTTATTGCGAACCTGATGGTGCAACGCCGAGTGCTTGGGGTGGACGGTGGCGACCAGCGGCGAGCTGAGAGCGGCGGAGAGGTTCGGTTTTTGTCGGACGGGGGTTCCGGCGAGGTTTTGGCGACGGCGAGCTCCTGAGGTAGAGGCGTGATAAGGAACACGTCGGTGTGCTCCACGACGCGCCGGCGACGGCGACGGCGACGCACCGACGGCGACAAACGCGCCGAAAACCCTAGATCTCGACATCTGCGCGCTAGGGCTCAGGAGGAGGTGAGGGTGGCGGCTCTGGGTTGCGGTTGAGAGGGCGAACCCGGAGGTGCCTTTTATAGGTGCCAGGAGGGGCTAGGGTGGCGTACGGCGACGAACCCTAAAAAGAGTCCGAGATGAACTCGCGGGAAAAACGGAGTTAGAGACGGAAACGGGATAAGATTTTTGATCCGGAAGGATGCGGGGAGATAGAGGATAAGATTCTACGCGTTTTCTAGAAGGGGTTCTGTTAGAAATCTCGCGTTGTCATACGGGACTCGGAGATCGGCAATGGCGGCCGTTCGCGAGGAAGAAGCCGGGCGCGGGGACGAAGACCTGACGTGTGGGGCCCACATGTCGGCAGACGGAGGCGCCGCATGGAGCCGGGCCTCGCGGGATTGGGCGGGAAAGAAAGAAAACGGGCCGGAGGAAAGGGATTCGGCCCGAGAGGATTTTCTGAGATTTTAATAGCTTTTCTATTTTAGAAAATACCAGAAATTCAAATAAACGATAGAAAATAGAAAATGAACTCAGAAAAATTCTAGAAAAATCTAGAAAATATATCTGAGCACATAGAACCCAAATAAAATAGTTTTGGCTAATGTTCATGTTGGGATTATTCATATTAAAGGTTTTTGATTGTAAAGTCCAATATTAAGCTTTTGAATTTAAATTCAAATAAATCCAAATGGTGACTTTTTCCCTACTAACTATTTAAATGATTTTTAAACTCAGAAAATTGGGATGTTACATCCTGCAAGCTAGATCTTGTGAAAATCTAGCTGATTTATTCACTAAGACCTTACTTATGTCCAGCTTCTAACGATACGTTCGTGGTATTCAAATGAAGCGGCTTAAAGAGTTGCAGAGATCAAGGGGAGAATCCCCTTAATCGTAATCCACTTAGGGTTTTAAAGCTTTATTTTAATCCTGAAGATTAACCCAGAAAGTAAAGAAGTTGCACTCTTTTTCCCTTGTGAGTTTTTCCTAAAGATTTCTCACATAAAGGTTTTTAACAAGCCAACAATGCAATATAGCTAGCGGATGCAATGTATTCTCTTCTCTGATCCTTTTTTTTCACTCGGTTTTTTGGAGGAGTTTTTAATGAGATATGTGCATGATGCGATATTCACACAATAAAGAGTGTTGAGAAACTCTGATTTAAGAGTTGATGGACATAATATCGAAACTGCCTCTGGTGGGTTTTAGTATTTAAATAGGATCTCATTGTGCTTAGAAATAGACCAATCTATTAATAAAGATGTTTCTTATGTTGTGTCTCTATCTATTGTCTCTATGATTGTTCATATATTATATGATGATTGAATTTATGCTATTACTAAGTTATTCAACCGGCACAACTGTACGAGCGGCATACATACCCCCGTCGTACACGAAAATCTACAGGCAGAAAGGACTACTCGACGGTAACAGTAACCGTCGAGTAGTACATGGGTACGGCATGCATACATGCACGAACGGTGGCGTGGTATTTCACGTGTAGGGATCAGTGGATCGCGGATTACATGGCTAGGCCGGCCGAGGCGCGCGCGGGTACGCACTCGATCGGGCGCGTCACCACGATGAGTCCACCTCTCGCCTCCCGCGCGCGGGAGGAGGCGCCGCGCGACTCGGCTCGGGCCGTGCACGCACGTATACGTACGCACCGACGGAACTGTTGAGGAACCGTCGCTGGCGAGTCCAATCCGAGCGATTACCTCGTAGACAAGCGTAGAATCGTAAGAACAATGCATGAACAATAAGAACAAAATAAGAGATAGAACACAGAGATGTAGGGGACGTCTTGCTTTTCTTTATTCCTTCTTTCATCGATCAATCCTTTACAATGAATAGCACCCCCTATTTATAGGCTACGACCCTGCTAGGGTTTGGAATGGGGCGCCCACTAATGGGCCGATCGCAGGTCGGCCCGTGGTTTCCAACACTCCCCCTTGGGCACCCATCCTTCATGTCCATGTCTCGTCAAAACTCCATAAAAACCCAGTGGGAAAAATTTAGAGAAAGAGTACATGATACACGTTCTGCTGTGATGCACGAATTTCCTCATTAAAAACCTTGGCCGAGAAACTTCAGGAAAACTCGTCAAGGGAAAAAAAAGTACAATCCACCCAATTTCATTTAATATCCTAGATTTATTCTTTGGGTACTCGATCTTCATGATCAAGCTTTAATAATGAGTTCGTGAAGGTTCTCCCCCTGAATTCTGCACTTCTCTAAGTCTCATCATTCCAATTCATGTATGTATCTTTCAAAGCTAGACGCTGGAAGTGACTTAGTGAATAAATCTACAAGATTCTCACATGACTTAGTATGCAATACTTTGATTACATTCATCTTTTGCAATTCATGAGCATAGAAGAACTTGGGGTTGATATGCTTTGTGAGATGATTCTTCACATAACACATCTGTACTTGTGCAACACAAGCTGCATTATCTTCATACAAAAAGTAGGGGTTTGCGCGGTATTCAATCCACACGACTGCTGGATGTGGTGAATCATCCACTGAAGCCAAACACATTCTTGTAAGGCCTTGTACAATGCTACGATCTCCAAGTGGTTCGTCGAAGTTGATACAAGATATTTCTTAGACGATTTTCATGGAATTGCGCCCACCACATAGGAGTTCATAGTCCATTTGCGATTTGGTCAGATACGGGTCCTACAAAATTCGTCATCCGCATTGCCATTCATAGTTAGGTCTTGGTTCTTTCTATAGAACAGACCAAGTTCTTTGCTTCCTTGGAGGTATCGGAAGATGTCCTTCATTCCCTGCCAATGTCTTTGGTAGGTTCTGTACTTTACCTTACTAATAGGTTTACGGCAAATGCAATGTCTGGTCTGGTCTAGTACAGTTTGTTCAATACATGAGTGTTTCTATCACACTTAAGTATGGGAATTTCGGTTCGAGACTTCCTCCTCTTTTCTAGGTCCATGCAGATCCTTGTCTTGCTGCAAAGATCTCCCGACCATTGACACTTTCAAAGGGTATGCCTTTTCAAAGTCGAACCTTTCTAACACCTTTTGAGTGTAGGCTGATTGATGCACTAATATCCCTTCAGGGGCATGCTCAAGCTACAAGCCTAGGCAATATTTGGTTTTCATCCAAATCTTTCATTTCGAACTCCGACTTCAGGCAAGAGCTTACTTTCTTAATATCTTTCAGGGTTCCGATGATATTCAGATCATCTTCATACACTGAGATTATACAAAATCCATTCTGGGATCGTTGTATAAATACACAGAGATTATTCTCATTTTTCGTGTAGCCTTTCTTGCATAGAAAGTCGCTTCAAGCGATTATACCACATTCTGCCTGATTGCTTAAGTTCGTACAATAATTTTCTGAGTTTCACACTGTACATATTTCTATTTGCTCTAATTTGATTCGGGACGGTGATACATTCAGGTATCTTCATATAAATGTACGAATCCAATATTTCATAAAGGTATGCAGGTACCACATCCATCAATTTCACTTCTAACTTCAAGTTCACTGCCATTGAGATAAATATTTAAAAGGGAGTTCCGCCCATGACCGGAGAATAGGTTTCTTCGTAATCATCTTCTGGATGTCCAGTGAAAACTTGTACAACGAGCCTTGCTTCTTTTCATTTCTCTTTCGAACAAATACCCACTTATACCCTTCGGGGTGCACAAGGGGGAGACGTGCGGCTTACAGGCCCAAACGTCTTCTTTTATTCGGAGAGAATAATTCAGTTTCTATTGCCTTCTCCCAATCTTCTCAATCTGATCTTTTCTTTCATTCGATGAGCGATGCGAGCTCTAAATCAAGATTGATGATTGCGACAAGTTTCTTTGCAAAGTAAATGTCGACCTTGGTCGTTGTCATATTCAAAGATTCTCCAGGTCATAAAGTTTATAGCTATTTCTTCAAGGGCGATTCTTCTAATGCTTCTACTTGCTCACCGCTGCTTCCAATTGCGGGCAAGTCCTTTAATTTTTCAAATCCGATGTGTGCGCACACATCCATGCCGATGTCTCCTTCATGGGAATGTTCAATTCGTATGCCTTTTACAAGGTTCCATACCGATGCAGTCTCAACGGCTCCTTCTAGTTCTGGGCACTTCGTGACCGATCATGTCAAGTCCTTCTTATCCTTTTTCACCAAAGGCCCCCCGCTTTCGGATTCGAGGACCGGAGTTCTCGCCCTTTCAAAGGCCTTAGGATGGGATTAGGGATACCTTCAATGGTATTTCAACCCTCTCCGTGCATTGCTTGCGAGCAAATGCTACTTATTCACGCTCTTCAAATCACTAAAGTAGTCGCGGTTGATTCGCTAATACTTGCAAATCAATTATCTTCGGACTTCAATTGTCTTCTAGACTTCAATTCAATTATCTTACGATCGCAAATATCTTACGACTTCTATTTGCTTCACTAGTGCTCGGTCATATGCATAGATTTCAATTATCTTCTGGACTTCAAATGTCTTCTAGACTTCAATTATTTCCCAACATTATTATCAAGGGTTGATTTCCTCCCCCTAATGACGGGAAACTAACCTCATCTATTGTACTTCAAATGTCTTCTAGACATCAATTATCGGGCATTATGCAAATCTCCAGTCATAGGGTCCAAATACTTGATTATGGATGCTGTTTCATAACCAACGTATATCCCAGACTTTCGGAGAAGACCCAATGCAGTTCGCTGTGGTGGTGGTATAGGTATATACCCTTGCAGCCAAACCTGCAAAGATGAGAAGTTTTCGATGCTGACCCTTACGCTAGTTGCATAGTTGGATGGATGTTATAGGCCGATGGTCTAAAATTGATGAGAGTTGCTACGAGCAGGACTGCGTGTCCCCAATATATAGTTGGTAAATTACAATTCTTCAAAGTTCTGCTAGTCCATTCTGGGTGTGGATATGCGGTACAGAATGCTTAACTTTTAATTCCCATTTTCATGCAATAATCATCAAATGCTTTCAAAGTAAATTCTCCGGCGTTGTCCATTCAGGTGGACTTCATATGATGATCAGGGAAAATATTTCTAATTTAATTATCTGCGAGATTGGCTTTGCAAAAGCATGGTTTCTCGTAGACAATAAACATACGTGCGACCATTCCGAGGAAGCATTGATGAGCACTATAAAATACCTAATTGACCCTTACAGGGGCTGTATAAGACCGCAAAAAGTCTCCCTGGATACGGTCCAGGAATGCAGGGACTTCATCCTTCGCTTTCAGAGCAAAAGGTCTAATAATTAATTTTCCGGTGGCACATGCGGGGCACACACAATCTTCCGGACTCGGGAAATTCTTTATATTCATATTATGTCCCTGTGAATTGTTAATTATATCTCTCATTATCCTAAGACCTAGGCGGCATAATCTATCATACCGTAGATAGATAAGTTCGAGCTTCTAAATACGGTTTTCAAGGCGATAAGGTCGCAGTGCCTTAATATTAGTGTAGTATAGCCCAGTTTCATATAGAGGAAAACATTCTAATGCTATTATTCACTTTCTTCACGCTTTGTAATAAGCAGGTATTCTATACCATACTCTTCTTCAGTCTTTACGTGGAAACTGTTAGCGCAAATATCCTTGAGAGTTCTAGTCGATTCTGGGTACAACAAGTCTTCTTCAATGACCAAAGTTGTGCCCATTGAGAGTATAATTATGACCCTTCCTGAGCCTATTATACAAGTATCGCTGCCTGCGATTGTCGTAAGACTACCAACATTCTTCCTGATCGACTGGAAAAATTTCTGTTTCTCTCAGGATGGTATTCGTTGTGCCGCTACCTGCTAAGCACACTTCCTCCATAGGACGCTACACACGTTCTAATATAATGTACTTTATTAATATGTAGCAGAAAACAAGCAACACATAAATAAAATACTTCAGATATCAGAACATAACTTGCTATTATAAAGATGGGAAAATAAGTCTTACAGGACTCACAATAAGAATTTAATGTTTTGCTCTCCTAGAGCTTGCAACCATTATTCAATAATTCAAAGTTCTGCTTCAATTACAAACTGCGAGTTTCTATAAAAGATCCGAGTGCCATGCATGCACTAGATCGAATCGACGAAGTATTCAGGAACTTCTGCCTCAATCTGCTCCATGGCAATCTTCTCATCTTGGGCAACTACGACTGCGGGCGTAGCAATGTCCAAAGGAGGGTTGATGGGGGCTGCTATTGGGCTGTCCACATCCATAGGTGCAGCTAATGGATGTGGACCCTCTATGCCTGCAATGGCGAGGTGTGCCACATGCTGTTTATTTTCCCTTTTTCTTAGACTGAAAAGCATCAATAATGTACGACGCACGACCTTACCCTTCTTGCTCGTCTCATTCGTGAGAGGCTTCATCACCTTGTAGCTGCTAGCAGTGGCTTCATGGCCAACATTGCTACTAGGTGGCTGAGAGATGTAGTTCTTTCTTAGAACACCATCTTGAGCTTCCGCAACTTGCATGATGTCAGTTAATTCGGCATACTACTTGTAGCCATCTTGACAATAGTTGCGTGCGGATTGCACCGCGTTCGGGTGAAAGGTAGAGAGTCTTCTCAATCTTCTGTTCATCCTTGATTACATTACCACGGAATTGAAGACTGATACAAATTCTGTATAAATTCTAGCCATGCTGGGTCAATTCTTCTAATCGCGGTTTGTGATGCCACCATATTCATATTCATGCAAAAGTTCATAATATTACTACTGGTAATTTGCGTAAGATGGTTGCAAAATTCTCATAATGCTCATCGAACTCCTGGTTCGTGATCCCGAATTTTTCTATGCATTTTCATGATTTACTGCTATTTTCAGTGATTAAAAGCAACATATACGATCACAGATAATCAAAAACAAGAATACAATACATAAATTGCATAGAAATAATAATAACAAAGTTAAACATCCTTCAAATGCAAAAATAGATTAAAAATGAATTCCGAGGCTCTTTTCTCTGGAAAGTGACTTTTCGTAAAAAACGCAAGTTTCGTGGAGTTAAAGCGAAATTTCAGCTCCGAGAAAATTTACGTGTAATTTTCATATTTTTCGAGGCTCTTTCTGCAAAGTTTCTCACCCGCAAAAAATTCATATGATTTTCGAATCACAAAGGGCCTTTTGCAAATTTCACCCTTTTTTCGACCGCCATCCTTTCCTACCGAGCTTGATTTCCCTCCACGCCTTTCCCATTGGCCCGTTAGGCCCAACGTAACCATTCATATTGGTGCTAGGGTTTCCCCTAGCACCCGGCACCACCTGGTGACGCCATTCACATGGCGGCGCGCGCGATCGCGCACGGCGCGCGGCGACCAACGGCGCGGCGACTTGACGGCAGGCGTGCGTGACCGGCGGCGCGGCGGTCGGGCGGCGCTGCGAGCGGCGGCCGAGGCGCGGCGTTACGGTGGCGGCGGACGCGAGCGGAGGCCGCTGCGGCGGCGCAGGGGCCGCATGCGGGCGCGTCGGGCGATCGGCGGCTGCTGCGCAGCATGCGGGCGCAACGATCCGTTGACCTGGCGCCGGCGGCCGAGGCAAGGCGCGAGGCTTAGCGTGTGGCGGCGCCGCTATAAGCGGCGGCGACCATGGAGGCGGCACTTCAAGGCGACGGTTGCACAGCTTCGGGCCGGCGTCGCACGGTGCATGCAGGCAGCGCGTAAATTTTTTTTGAGTACTATTCACATGCGATACTGTTCACATAAGTTTACTGTTTATGTGCAGATCACTGTTCACGTAAATCACTGTACATGTGCGAATACTATTCGCAGGAGACGCTGTTTATGAGCAAATACTGTTCATGCGAGATTACTGTTCACCATGCGGGTACTGTTCACCGCACGGTTACTGTTCACCGTATGGTACTGTTCACCGCGTGCACTGTTCATCAAGGCACGATTTCTGTTTATGCGATGCGATGTAGTGCGTACGGGACTGCATCGGTGGCGCGGCTTCATACCTACATGTGTATACTTGCCGCGTGCTAACGACGTGGCTCTGTCGTTGCCTCTATGGCGATGCGTGATGGCGGATTATGCCGACCGGTAACGTATCGCGAAGGTAGTGATAGCCGCTTGCAGGCGGTGCCGTGCACATGGTGCCTTTCATGTGATTGCATCTACTACTTACGGTACAATCATCATCTACTCTTTCATGCAATCCACCGATCGGTTTGGCCGGCGACTTCAAGTCGGCTCACGGTAGATTAGAGCGGATTTGCACCGTAGAAAACCAATCTAGAAAGCCAAATTTGCAGAATTGAAAGCAATCTAGAAAAACGATTCAATCTACGAGTGTCGTTCATCGACGGTTACCTTTCTGATGCGAGAAGAGTCGATCGTGTTGATAACGTGTTGAGGAACCGTCATTGGCGAGTCCATCCGGCGATTACCTGTGTGACAAGCGTAGAATCGTAAGAACAATGCATGAACAATAAGAACAGAATAAGAGATAGAACACAGAGATGTAGGCTACGACCCTGCTAGGGTTTAGAATAAGACGTCCACTAATGGACCAACTGCATGGTCAGGCCTATGATTTCCCAACAAGAACAACCATATCAGACGGCGCGTGAGATCATTCTCACCGAACCGATCGAGCACGCGCGCGGGAGGACACCGCTCGGGCCGCCCGTAGTCCACGAGGACCGCGACTACGCGCGCGCGCGGCACCACAAGTCCACCACCTCTCCCCTGCTTCCGCCCACGCATGCAGGCCCGCGCGCGGTGCAGTGCCGGTGTGCCGTGCCGCGCGACGCGTTCGCCCGCGCGCGCCGATCGACACCACGTACGCACGCCCGGTCATCCGCGTGCGTGCCCCCCAACCGCGCGCATCACCTCCGCTCAAGTCAATCCCATCCGTCCGGCCAGACGTCCCGTCCATCCACATCCTATATCTCCATCATAGGGCTCTCCCGATTGTTCCCTCCACAGCATCTTGACTGCGTGCATTGTCAGGGAAAAAAATTGAGATTCTCCTCTTCATTTACATTTGCATGGGCCCGTACTGCAGGTTAATTAGGACGTCATTTACCTTATTTTTCACCTGTTGTATGTACTCTCACATGAGATCCATGTATTTTAATTCACATTATTACCTGCAGTCAGGCAGTAATACTAGTTGAAATTTAGAGGACAGCGTACGGACAAAATAGCAATTTCTTACTGTTCATAACAAGTGAAATGGAGGTGGTACTATTTGTTCCAAGTTTTGGGACGGGCACGGTGTTGATGAGGCGATGAGCACTCGCGCCGGCATGTTAATGAGCGTTATGATTCTTTAAAAAAAACACACACACACACCGCACACGGCACTCCTGGTTAAATGCTGAAATACACGTAGTAGATTTAAAGGCCACTTTGCTAGAACTGTATATCAAAAATAAGTAAGATGGTATTTGTGTACTCGATCGATCAGCTAACATAATTAACATCATGTACTAGAATAGTTAAACGAGATTGCTCAATTTTGTGTCCCAACCGAAGTCTTTACACAGTAACGGCGAATTTCGCCCTGATATGTTGGCACAGCGCATCCGTTCATGAATGCTCGTCTCGCATCCGCTGCGAGGAAAGCATACGGAGCAATACATAACTAAGCTCGTGCATTTTCATCTCTAAAGCAGTGCAAAACAAAGGATACATGAAACGGGTTCTCCACATTATAAAGTCAAAATTCACAATACTACAGTACCTTGCAGGTCCGTGATATAAACCAGCGTTGGACCTAAATTTAAATGAGTAAATTTCACTTTGTACTATGTAATTTTACCATAGTTTCACTTTTCACCACCTTTTGCAAATATTTTCACTTTGTACTGCTTCTTCTTACTTTTTGTTTCGATTTGTACAACCTCTTTTTAATTTTTATTTCACTTGGTACCAATAGAACATCCTATCAGCGAGAGAAAAACATGTGAAGTGTGCAGGGAGCTTACCAGCAGCGAGGTACGGCCGACGAGATGGCGGCAGCCCAAAAATAGATAGAGCGAGTCGTTTTGGCGTCACCGCCATTGCTATGGCCGCCGCCAGCGATGCTCCGACTATTCTTCTCCGCTTTTGATCAATTTCCTAACCCCATCTACCTCCCCTCTCCATGATATGCCTCACCGCCGCCTCTCGCGCAGCCGTTCGCCGTCGGTGAGCACCAAAGAAGGTGGACAAATTTTACCCTAGCACAAAGCGCAACATATAGTAAAAAAGGTGATGCAAAGTGGAAAATTTGCTAAGAGTGGTACGAAGCAAAACTACGGTAAAATTACTTGTCTAAAATGAAATTTACTCAATTTAAATCAATGTCATCTCCGGACAACGTTTGGCATTTCAGAAATATTTTGCATGTACCATAGACGTCAACACTATATCACTAGCTATCTTAGTCACGGGATTTCAACCGGATGCATGGTAATTAAAAAGAAGCTTATCAAGTAAGTACTCCATCTCGCAAAAAAAAAAAAAGTACGCACTCCATAACACAGAGGATTTTGATTTTTGAGATACCCTGCCAGCGCGCATTATTTGCCTGTGCACAGTGCCTCCGATGCTTATTTCGCACCTGCAGGGGGAAAAAAGGGGTGCACCGCTGCCACTTTTGCGGTTTTGCCACCCTCGTCCGATGCCCAAAGAAGGCACAAAGTCGCAGAGGAAAAAAAAACGGGGTCGCACCGCACTGTCCGTGCCGGCCGGCCCCGCCGTGCCTCCCCACATGCATGCTCGCGCGGGCGCGCCGATCCATCCATCGGCGCACGTCAAATCAACTCAAAGCCCCGCCGCGCGCGGCCGGCCCGTGCGCCCCTGCCCCGCCGCGCCGGGTCAGCGAGCATTCAAAGCCGGGACCCGCCCGCGCGTACCTGACGCTTAATTCCACCGCGCGCGGGGAGGGAGCTAGCTAGCGCGGCCGTGCGGTCGAGGCGGTGGTTGCGTGGCGCGAGCGCGCGTACGTACCGGAAACTAGTGATAACGTGACGGATCCATGGCACGGCCAGGCCGTCGCCGTCCATTCCACCCTGCTGCAGCTACTATTTATGCACGTAGGACGTATCCGCGCGTGACTGTCTGTTCCGGGTGGCGACGGGCGGACGGGCGGGCGGGTCCGGTTAAGGGTGAGGAACGTACGTGCCCAAAGCCATGTTGCTCGCCAGTCGGCACTGTGCCACCGTACCGCTTTTGCTACCATAACAGGAAGGGAATTCTACGAGGAGGGTCTTCCGTGAGACCCTCCCGGGCCGTTAGATTAGGGGAATGATGGATGGAGACGGGAGAGGCCTCTTTTTCCCCGATAACAAGGCTTCAGGCGTGTCACGTGTGGGTGTTTTGGTTGGTGACTAGCTAGCTTTACATGTTGCCATATGTATACACCCCCATGTGAGAAGCTAGGCTTGGTAGCAAGTAGTACATATCTGTGATGCGATGTACTGGAGCATATATATGGTCCGTGTGTTGCAGCAGGGAGTGAAATGTTTTTGGGTGAGAATTTATGCGTGGTTTTATCACGTTGTAAATATAGAAATTTTGGAACTTTGTTGGCTCACAAATTGTAACATCCTAAAATTTGGTTTTTAAAAAATCTTTTGAGTAGTTTAGGTCCCTGAAAAATTTCACCAATTTTATTTGAATTAATAAAACTTAATCTGGATTTTTCCTAAAGTAAAAATATTTAATTTGACTAATCTAAACATTAATTAAATAAAAATTTGTGTTATTTGGCTTCCTTGTCTTTCAAGGAATTCTTTGGTATTTTCTGATATTTTTCTGAATTTGTTTGCTATTTATTTGATCTCCTTGATTTTCGGCCTTTTATTTTAATTGTTCACCATTTTCCTCCAACCGAACAGATGAGTTCGTTTCCTGTACGTGAGCAAACCAAACCTTCCAAATTCGATATCTTTCTCTATGGTACATATAAAAGCGAACGGTTTGCGCCCAGACATCCGTCTTGATCTCCTCTTCCAATCCCCTGATTTGGTTTCCTCCGAATCAATCTATTTTCGTCGCCATCTGCAAAATACCGAGCTCCAACCGAAGGTCTTCTCCGCGAATCGCGCTGTCCGACGCCTCGGCCGAACCGTCTGCGGCGTTGGCTTCACGTCGCCGCCCTCTACGTCATGGTTCCATCCACTTCGCTCGAAGATCGCCGGAGCACCGTCGCCCATTAAAGCCAAACTGTGTTCATCGCGTTGCTCGCTTCCTCGGTGAGTTTTCCAAAATCCAATCGCGCCATCGTGTTCGGCTCGTCGTTTCCTTTCCGTTTGCCCTTCCCGGTGCCGCGTCTCCTCCGGCCGTCGGCCACCCCGTGCGCACTGTTCATGCATGCTCCTGTAGCTTCGTGTCGTTTCTGTTATCTGAGCTTTGTTGTTGCCTTCGTTCCCCTCTGTGCTGAATTGGTTCGACTGCATCTCTTGCTATGGGCCATGCTAATCGCCGCTATCTCCTGCCTTTCTTCTCTATTAGTCGATGCCATTTGCATGCGCCAATTTCATCTTGCCCTATGTTCCTGTTCATAGCTATGGTGCAGTACGTGTTTTCCTTTCGATATCTTTCTCTCGGTTGCTTAGTTGGTTCTTCTGTCTCTCTTGCATGCAGGTTCTAATTGCAAGCACCAATTCAATGCCAAATCCTTGCCATCACCTCGCACCAAGATCAGCCAGCAGCAATTCCTTGCGCCATGAATCAGAAGGTGAATACCTCTATCCCTGTTCATGTTCACGGCTGTGTTCTCTGTTGTATAGGCCAAGCCTTCTCTCTCCTCCTTATTATCTGTTAATTCTTTTCTCTTTGCCTTGCCATGTCAATTGCCATCTCCTTGCCATCAAGCACCAGAATCGGCCGACACCCTCTCTCTGATTCTTTTCTCTGGAACCAGTATGGTTCTCTTGTCATCCAAGCCATGCATCTTCTCTATTAATTCTTCCTTCTCTGCTTGTCATCTCCTTGCGCAAAAACTACCTAGCCGGCAGCAGTTTGTTGTTCTCTGTTGATTTCTTCTTGGGACCAACGTGTAGCTTTTGCTGATCTGCCCTCTATTCTTCTCTAGACCGAGATCAATGCATGTGTATGCATTGATCTCCCTCCTGTTGACTTGGTCAACATCTTTTCTCTCTTCTAATGAGTGGTCCCCACTTGTCATTGAGACAATCAATCCATACATCTAATTCACTCTTTGTTGACTGGACACTTATGTTAGTCAACCTTTTTAAGCCATATAAATATCTATTAATCCCCCTTACATGTTGTCCCCACATATCATCCTCCTAGTTAAAAACCCTAGATTATTCATCTCACTTACATGCGGGTCCCGCATGTCAGTCAAATCTTGGTCAACCCTAGCCATGAGCTTGGTCTATCGTAGACTAGCATATCTCTGTCAAACCCTAATCCTATTTTTGGGAATTAATTTAATCCTTGAAAAGTCATTTATCTTATTGGTCTCATTTGTCACTCTCTCTACCTTATTTCTGGAATTATTTTAATTCTAGAAATCCATAAATACCCGTCGGTCTAACCTATCATACACTCATTCTTTTTCTAATATTTTCGGAATAGAATATTATGAGAATATTCCGTAGAGCTTTTTCATCATTTCATGTGAATTTCAATCTTCCGAGAGTCATATCTTCTTCATCCGAATTCCGATTGAACCCATTCAAGTTCCTAAATTCATCTAAAATCAATATCTACCTTCCAATACCATTTAATTTCAGTTTGGAGTTTATTTGATTTGTCTTTTTTAATTTAGTTTGTTTTGTGTGTTCTTTCTCGTTAGACGTCGAAGTTCCGGAATCGTCCAGCGGAGCTGAAGATCAAGGAAATAGAAGATCAAAAATAAAATAAGATCATCATTGCTATAGCAAAGCAATTTATACCTTTGATCATATTGAACCCAGTTTTCAAAATTATTTTGATTCAAATTATTGCATTTACTTTAAGTATTTATTTAAATGCTTTTGGGTATAGCTATTGTCCAATTTGTTACACCCACCTTGGCTAATTGATATGTCATAATCTTTTATCACCCTAAATTGGTTCATATTTAGTTGGTGCTATGGTATTACCAACGTGAGTTGGTTAGATGCGAGTAGCTTCTTAGCCATGCAACGAGTCATCATCATCACCTGAGTTGTAATTATAAATTTGACTAAGTGACTATGGAACTTTGTGTAAAACTGGGTGCTATGTGTTATTACTTTGTGATAGCATGTGTTGCACTAAACCAACAGGGTGGGAAAGGATTTAGACTGAGGCAAGTGGTGGATACTGCGTGATATGGTGGACTTTGTAAATGGGAATGATAATCTTTGTGGCATAGTTAAAAAATTGAAGTCTTGTCTTGATCAATTAAAGACTTAACTTTGTGCGCCATTGAACTGAGTCTTACTGTACGACCACATGCCTGATGGGACGGGCCTAACTTAGTAGGTTATGGAGTCTTGATATTGACTACTCAGGTTGTAGGTTAGGAACTCAGTGATGGTTGGAGGTGTGTGCTACCAAGTAGTCGCATCACGGGGCAGTTCGCCGTGTCCCTATCCAACGATGTGTGTTATGCCAAAGCGCTTTATTTGGGTTGGCATAGCAGTTTGTAAGCACATCGGGAGTGTCAATGTTGAGATGAAATTTCTGAACCGTTTTGTTATGATCAGTGCGGCCACACTGGTTATATCGTGTGGGTAAAGTGTACAACCTCTGCAGAGTGTTAAACAATCTATTCGAATAGCCGCGTCCGCGGTCATAGACATGCTCGAGGATTTCACACGAGGGGTAGATTTTCATAAAACTATTGGGAAGGGACAGTTGTGTGAGATAACTTATGCAGCTATGTGAAAGAATTTGATTAGGCTATGTGTCTTTGTGAAAACAACTGTTAAATTAATATTGACTATTTGTTTTGAATTATGCTTTCAATCTATTATATGTATTCAATTGCAAATGCTGCATTTCTGCAAAATAACCACATAAACCATTTCCTTTGGAATAAGCCATCATCTATAAATTGCATTCTGTGGTATGACTTGCGAGTACGATTGTGTACTCATACTTGCTATACGCAAAACTCTTCAGTTGAGCAGGCTACATCATATCATCATCAGTCAACAAGGTCTACTTCAAGGATCGAAGAGAACTAGGTCGCGCACCCAGCCGATTGCTTGTGGGCATATGGATGGGCTTCACTGAAGTTATTCTGTTTCGTTCCGCTGCAACTTCATTGAGCTATTCGCCTTTTGAGGCTTTAATTGTAAGCTTTGACCTTAAAGTCTTTACTCTGATATTTATTGTTATTTGTCTATTTATTAGTCATCTTTGTATATGGAAATGATATTTCATCGATATTGCCACTGTGTGCACTAGTGTGATCCTGGACTAGTGCAGTATACACAGAGGATCCATAATTGTAATTTTGGGTCCCAACACGAATGAAACATGGGAAAAGATATGGGGTAGTAAGACTAGTTTTCTGACATCAATTCCTATTTATCACTTGTGCTTTGCCATCGTTGTCGGACTGTTAGTAGACAAGTATCTGGAGTACCTGTGATGGTTGAACACAAGTTTCTGCAAGCGAGAAGGAAAAAAAAGGATTCTAACACTAGCTAGAACTGTGATAAAACTTTCGATTGGTAGTTAGAAAATGTTTGAAAAGTGTTGGAACCGACTATAATCATTTGCGTGAGAGAACAATCATAACAAGTATATAAGAAACACGAGAATTTATTTACGAGTTTCTACAAAGTCTACGTCCCCGGTGAGCCGAATCGCGACGGCTCCGTTCGTATGAGGAGTGTTTTTCTTCTTCTAATTAAGGTCACAAGAGGTCGGCGGTATACATTTATACTCCCATTTTCCGAACACAGACCCTTCTTTTCACCTTATTATATATAAGCCATACACAACAAATCTCCACCTTGGCACATACATCACCTTGAAAAAAAACACAAACAGAAGAGAACGCTTTAACACTCCTTGCACATCTGTGGGTTGGGGTTTACCTCCTTACTCAGCAATTTGTGACTTCCAACATGTCGCGGCAATGCTCAAATTTGTTGGCGGTGACAGGTTTGGTCAACATATCCGCAGCATTATCATCAGTGTGCACATTTATCAAATCAATCTCTCCAGAGTTGATCAACTCCCTGATCCTGTGATATCTTGCATGAATGTTCTTCGTCCTGGCATGATACACTTGATTCTTGGTCAAATAAATTATACTTTTACTATCACATTGCATTTGAACTTCACCTTGCTCAACACCTAGTTCCTTCACTAATCCTGCAAGCTATAACGCTTCCTTTGCAGCTTCAGCCACAGCCATGTACTCTGCCTCAGTTATAGACAATGTAATAATAGACTGAATTGATGACTTTCAACATATAGACCCTCCACCTAGAGTAAAAATATACCCTGTAGTAGACCTATTATCCAAATCACCAGTATAGTCTGAATCCACATATCCAACAACCAAATGATTGCCTTACTGTCCACCAAAGATAACACTATGACTTGTTGTATCTCTCAAGTACTTGAATATCTATTTGACTGCTTCCTAGTATCGCCTTCCTGGTTTTACCATAAATTTGCTAACTTGACTAATAGCATGCGTCAAATCAGGCCTTGTACAAATCATAGCATACATTAAACAGCCAACTGCACTAGCATATGGAACATTTGCCATCTCTTCAAAAAAATTGTTTGATTCAGACAAAATTTAGAAGAAGTTTAAAGCATTGTGCCAATGGAGTACTTACTGGTTTGGCATTGCTCATATCAAATCACTCCAAGACTTTCTCAACATACTCTTGCTGAGACAAACACGGTCTTCTCGAGCTTCTATCCCTGTGTATATCCTCTCGCTTTCGGACACAACCCCTTTCTGTCATCTTGTTATATATAGGAATAAGTCCATTTTACACCACTGAACTTTAGCGAGAGTCCAAAAACACCATGAACTACAAAACAGTTCACTTTACACCCTCGAACTGCCAATACCAAATCAATTTACACCCTACGCTGGTTTCATTGGTGGTTTTGGACATGTTGGCAGCCACGTCACTAGTTTTGGATGATGTGGCGTCCACGTGTACCTATTTGGTTGATGTGGCATCCACGCTGGCACGTCGGGCCCACTTGGCAGTCAAAGGAGGGGGAAATTAAAACCGGACCAGGCAGGGGAGGCCATGGCACGCATGGCTCTGGCTTGCCACCGGCGGAGGGGGCGTGGCGGCGCTGGCAAGGGCAGGGGCGGGACGCCCAGAGGGTGGCGGCCTCAAGGGCACCGGCAACAGGGACGGCGGCACTATAGAGCGGCGGCATGGAGCAAAAAGACGACGACGCAGGCACTCGGGCCATGTGCGGTGCCGGCGGTGGAGTGGCGCGGGGAGGAGGGCGGCGAGCGCATGAGCTACGCCCGGGGGTGAGGAGGCCGGCTGTGGGGTCGAGGGAGTCTGGGGGTGTCCGAATCGGCGGGGCGGCGGTGGCCAGAGGCAGAGGAGAAGAGGTGGCGGCGGTGGAAGTCCTTGGCGGTGGGGAGGACCAATGGAGGTGGGGGAGAGCTTCCTCGGGCCTTGGGGCACCTCGTGACGGGGTCGGCTGGGGCAGCGGCTCACCGGAGCGGTCGAACGGCGGCAAGGCGACGCAGCGGCGGCGGCGGCGGGAAACAGACTCGGCCTCGCCTCCCGCAGCCCGTGGTGGCCCCTCGCGCGCGCGCCTCCCGCATGGCGCCCTCGCCACTCGCCCGCACGGTGCAGCTCCCACCTTCCCACCGCCGCCACTCCTTCTTCTCCGCCCACAGTTGTCGCCGTCCCGCCACCACGGCCGCCCCACCGTCGCTCGGCCGCGCGGTGAGTGCTTCACTGAACCCGCTGCGTCACCCCACGCCCCCAATCCCCCTCTACTCTACCTGATGGAGGCGAGGTACCCGATCTTTTGATGAGATTGATAACTATCGATTTTGGTGGAGGTGACTCTCGCGATCCGACTACAACCGTACGACGACGCTTGCGCCTTAGCAATCGTTGAACCAACTCGAGATGTTATTGACCGTGCTAGAAGCGCGATCAACCTGAACACGAGGTTCGATTCCTGCGAGCAATCGAAGAACTAGCAAGAATAAAATATAGGTAATCTGATATTGCGAATAAGAATGTAGCGTAGATGGTATTGAAAATCAAAGGTGGGATCCCGAAGGCTGTCTTGACAGGTGGTCGTCCGACACAACTGAAGAACAGAAGTTTGCACAATGGCTAAACCTAAACTCAACGAAATTGTCGTTCTGGCCAAGGGAACGGTGGCTCCTATATGGGAATACGACCAGGGGTGGCGCCCAGGGAAGTGGACGCACGCCCCTAGGGTTACAAGGCCCATGGGCCCAAGAGGAGGTGGCGCAGCACCCTTTTTGGCTCGGACAAAAAAATAGACGTGAATTGTTTTGTTTATTGTGGCCGGCTCGATTGGAATTTGAAGCTGAGGTTGGATCCATTAAAAAGTAGACTTGATAAGCTTTCAATGAAGTCTAAGAACGTCCCAAACGGAGTCCGTATGAAGAAGTTACGTCTGTTTGAACTTAGTGCTGTTGCAGCAGTCCGAACTCGAATCCAGAACGAGCCCAACTCGAATTCTTGCTTGGCTCGGACCCAAAGTGACGTGATGACCTCTATTATGCCTCCTATGCTTGTCCATGACTCCACATACCTCTCTTTGGTCCTTTCCCATATTCCTAAGTATAATTAAATCACTTGCATTAGGTAGCGATCTATTCTCAGTAATATATAAACCTATGAACGAATTCACCTGGTGATTAAGTTGACGAGCATGAGCTCGAGTAATTGGTCCTTGTAACATTTGTTGTGGATCACCGTGTGTAGACGCGGTTGTATCCAAGTTAGGGATGTCCTCATCATCCTCCTCTTCTTGCATTTGAGTCGCCTCGACTCAAGCTCATCCTCCGCTCCCAAGTATGGCTTCAAATCGCAATGTTAAATGTGGAACTAACCCCAAAATCTGCAGCGAGTCAAGTTTGTATGCATTATCATTAACCTTTTCTAACACTTTAAAAGGACCATCACTCGAGGCATCAATTTTGACTTTCTCAATTCGAGAGAACCTATCTTTTCTCAAGTGCAACCAAACAAGATCTCTGGTTCAAAAGTTAAATGTTTTCTCCCGACTACCAAAGAAGTTTATATTTAGCATTCATGCGCTCTATATTCTCCTTAGTTGTCTCATGCATTTTTAAAATCAATTCAAGACGTTGTTTAGCATCAAAGTTCAATTTATCTGAAGATGGAATAGGCATTAAATCAATAGGAGCACGAGGAACAAAATCATAAACAACTTCAAAAGGGCACATCTTTGTAGTAGAATGCAATGAACGATTATAAGCAAACTCAATATGAGGCAAGCATTCTTCCCACATTTTTAAATTCTTTTTTAACACAGCCCTAAGCATTGTAGATAAAGTTCTATTCACAACTTCAGTTTGTCCATCAGTTTAGGGATGACAAGTAGTAGAAAATAGCAGCTTAGTCCCCAATTTAGCCCATAAAGTTCTCCAAAAATGGCTAAGGAATTTAGTATCACGATCTGAAACTATAGTATTAGGCACACCATGCAATCGAACAACTTCACGAAAAAAATAAATCAGCAATATTGGCAGCATCATTGCTCTTATGACATGGTATAAAGTGAGTCATCTTAGAAAATCTATCAACAACCACGAATATACTATCGCTCCCCTTCTTTGTTCTAGGCAATCCTAAAACAAAATCCATCGAAATATCTTCCCACGGAACACTGGGAACTGGTAGAGGCATGTATAAACCATGAGGATTAAGTCGTGACTTAGCTCTTTGACATGTAGTGCAATGAGCAACGTAGCGCTCGACGTCCCGTCTCATCTTTGGCCAAAAGAAATTATCAGCAAGTATATCCTCCGTTTTCTTCACGCCAAAGTGTCCCATCACCCGCCTCCATGCGCTTCTGTAACAACAACAAACGAACGGAGCTAGCCGGAATGCATAGCTTGTTAGCTCTAAACACAAACCCATCATTAATAACAAATTTGTTCCACGTTTTCCTTCTTTACAATTCAACAATATATCGTAAAATCAGCATCATGCACATATTGCTCTTTAATAGTCTCCAATCCAAAAATTTGAAGTCAAGTTGTGAAAGCATGGTATATCTCCTAGACAAAGCATCGGCTATAATGTTCTCCTTTCCTTCTTGTGTTTTATGACATAAGGAAAAGACTCAATAAATTCAACCCACTTTGCATGTCTACGGTTCAATTTACTTTGACTTCGAATATGCTTTAAAGATTCGTGATCAGAATGTATAACAAATTCTTTGGGTCATAAATAATGTTGCCAAGTTTCCAAAGTTCGAAATAGTGCATATAATTCCTTATCATAAGTAGAATAGTTCAAACTAGGCCCACTCAATTTCTCACTGAAGTATGCTATAGGTTTACCTTCTTGTAGCAATACACCACTTAAACCAATTCCACTCGCATCACATTCTAGTTCAAAAGTCTTATTAAAGTCAGGGAGTTGGAGTAGTGGTGCATGTGTTAACTTATCTTTCAATGTGGTGAAGGTGTTCTCCTGTGCGGCGCTCCAAACAAATAGCACGCCCTTCTTGGTGAGCTCATCCAATGGTGCAGCGATGGTGCTAAAATCCTTCACGAAGCGGCGGTAGAATCTAGCAAGTCCTAAAAAGCTTCGTACCTGTGTGACCGTGTTAGGAGTCGGCCAACTCTGTATTGCTTCAATCTTGGCTTGATCAACTTCAATTCCCTATGGAGTAACAACATAGCCAAGAAACGCGACTCGATCGGTGCAAAAGGTGCACTTCTCAAGGTTACCAAATAAACGTGCATCACGTAAGGCATTAAAAACAGCACGCAAATGGTCAAGATGTTCCTCTAAGGATTTGTTGTATATCAATATGTCATCAAAATAAACCACCACAAATCTACCAATGAAAGCACGCAAAACCTCGTTCATTAGTCTCATGAAGGTGCTAGGTGCATTAGTTAATCCAAAAGGCATTACTAACCACTCATATAACCCGAACTTAGTTTTAAATGTTGTTTTCCATTCATCGCCTAATTTCATGCGAATTTGGTGATATCCACTACGCAAATCAACATTAGAGAAAACAATAGAGCCACTCAATTCATCAAGCATATCATCTAACCTCCACTCAATTCATCAAGCATATCATCTAACCTAGGAATAGGATGACAATACCTAATGGTGATATTATTAATTGCTCTACAATCTACACACATGCGCCATGATCCATCTTTCTTAGGCACTAAAATGACCGGAACAGCACAAGGACTAAGAGATTCACGTACATACCCTTTAGCAAGCAATTCTTGAACTTGGCGCTGAATTTCTTTAGTTTCTTCTAGATTGGTCCTATATAGTGCGCGGTTGGGCAGTGATGCGCCGGGAATTAAATCAATTTGATGCTCAATCCCTCGAAGCGGTGGCAACCCGGCAGGTATGTCCTTCGGAAAGACATCATTGTACTCCGCAAAATGTTAGTGATAGCAGAGGCAAAGAATAAGATGTATCCTCAAACGAAAACAAAGCTTCTTTGCAAACCAATGCATAGCAAATGAATTACTAGCATCCAATTCAGTCATATCGATTTGGTAGCAAGAAAACTAGCACCTTTCAATTTAATTTCTTTATTCTTCACATGAGTAGATTTAGGTTCTTTCTTTTTATGTTGCTCAAGTTCTTTTGCTACAATCTGATTTTCGCTCCTAGCATTCTTCTGATTCTTCTCTCTACTAGCTCTAGCAAGTTCATCCTTAACAATTTATTCAGGAGTCATAGGATGCATCACAATTTTCTTTCCCTTGAACATGAGAGAGTATTGATTATTCCTACCATGATGCACACAATCAGTATCGTATTGCCAAGGTCGTCCTAATAACAATGAACAAGCTTGCATAGGAACAACATCGCAATCAGCATAATCATGGTATGAACTCATAGAAAAGTTTACTCTCACCATTCGTGTTACCTTCAACTTACCACTGTTGTTGAACCATTGAATATGGTATGGGTGGGGATGAGGGTTGGTCGGCAAAGCAAGCTTCTCCACCATATCCATACTCGCCAAATTGTTGCAACTCCCACCATCAATAATTATGTGAATCGAGCGTTCCTTGACAACGCCCTTGATTTGAAACAAATTATGGCGCTGATTTTGCTCAGCATGAGAAACTTGTGCACTTAGTACGCGTTGCAATATAATGCTTAAATACTTGTCGGCATCTTCGGCGCCAACATATTCCTCCTCATGATCAGATTCATCATCAAGTCTTGCATGGTCAGTTACAAGCATAGCATATGTTTCATCATCAAAATCACTAGCAGAGAAATACCCGCCATCATCGCGTATGATCAGTACGCGCTTGTTTGGACAATCCCGCATCATGTGTCCATAGCCTTTGCACCGATAGCATTGAATATCCTTAGTTCGTCCTGTCGAAGCAACTCAAGAGGAGGTTTTTGCGGCGCTTGTGGTGCTGATTTGGTTGCTTGTAAACGTGGTCTTTGGATTTGAAGTAGCAGTAGCGGCTTGTTGAAGGGTGGCGGTGGGGTGCACCGATGGCGGGGCGATGAGGTGCGTGGTGTCCATGAGTTTGTGCGACTGCGAAAGAGTTAGATCGTGTCCTCGTCTGGCGTCCTCGCACTTCACGTTCAGACTTTGCAAGCAAGATGAAACAATCTAGTAATGGAGTTGTATTCTTTATAATCAAGGATGTCTTGAATTTCTCGATTCAACCCTCCCAAAACCTAGCCATTGATGCCTCCTTATTCTCATCTAAACCACAACGCAACATACCAATTTGTAATTATTGATAGTAGTCTTCCACGGACTTTGTACCTTGTCTTAAGCGTTGTAATTTATTTAACAAATCACGAGCATAATATGAGGAACAAATCGATGCCGTATAAGCAATTTTAAATCCTCCCAAGTGTTAGGTATGTTATTGGGATGTTGACGGCAATGTTCTTTCCACCAAATAGAAGCAAAATCAAGAAATTCACTAGTAGCACCCTAACTCGCCTAATCTCGTGAACTTCATGGCAAGCAAATTTTTGATCAACGACTAGTTCCCAATTAAGATAACCATCGGGATTATATTTACCATTAAAAGAGGGAATAGTGAATTTAACCTTAGCAAAAGAATCATCGTGGTCACGCACCTCACGTCGTGGGGCATCTCGTCGCATACCTTGTCGGTTAAAACGCAATCGTCGATGAGCTCGATCGTTGTTATTATTACCCATGTCATTGGCCTCGGTATCGGTCACATAGTCGAATTCATCTTGTCCTCTACCACTAGGGCAGCGGGGAAACGATGAGGATGCATGGGCCACCTCGTCAAGACGCGCATAATACCCGCCAAAGAAGTGTTAGTGACGCCTGCGCTCTCCATCGCGACGAGCGTGGCGTTTGTCTCAATTTGGGCACCCTCAAGTTGAGCAAGTCGCTCATTGTGACCACGACATCTTCCTCAAGACCCTCCGCACGAAGGTTCATGAGGCGCCAAAATGTTGTACGATTCCCTTCAGACGAGGAGTATGAGATGTATCCTCATCCGAATGCTCTGCGAACCTGCCATTGTTAGCAAATCACAAGTATATGTCCCTAACAACTACTAGGATGTGGTGGTTCAAAAGTCGCCACACTCAAGCCTTCTATCGAATTCTTACCAATTCTTACCAAGCAAACAGGGTTATCGGCAACCAGGTGTCAATGTATCTCAAGATTGGATGGAGCGATTGCCGTGAAGTTCAATGTACGGTTGTAGAAAAGGTGTAGATGGGAAGGCTCAAGTATGGTAGCAATGGATTAGCAACTATCAAATCGAGAAAGCAAGTTGAAAAATCGCTCAACGCCGGTTAGTCTTTGGTCCTAGACTAGACCGTACTAGAGACGCGAGCCTAGAACACAAACGAAAGCACGATGCGTAGAAGCTCTAAAAGGATGCGTCTTCACGGGAACCTTAGAATCACTTACAAAGGGCTCTGTCAATTTTGAGCAAATTTTGAGAAACTATTTTTTTGTTTTTTGTTTTTTTGCAAATGTGCACCTCACTCAAAACTCTTCAAAGTCCTCTTCGTGCCTAGGAGGTATATGGGTCACAAACTTTTCTAAAAAGTAGGGTACAAAAGTAATTAAAAGATACTCTCTCTCTCTCTCTCTAAACTTTGATTTTTTTTTTATCGCGTTGCCGAAGTCAGATGAAACTTATGTTTACTTTTGGCAGCACGAAAACAACCTCTTTTTTTTTTCTTTTCTTTTCTTTTCTTTTCTTTTCTTTTCTCTTTTTTTTCCTCTGTCACAAACCGAAACGAACTTTTGTTCTTGGTTAGGGTTTCCCTTGGTGTGGCGGTGGCAGGAGGATGGTGGTTTACCGCGGCAGGAGGATGGTGGCTACGGTAGGACGCAACAAGGGATGGTGGCAGCGGTGGTGGTCGCGCAACGGCTCGTGGTCGTGGCGTGAAGGCAAAGACAAGAGCGGCTCGCCGCGCGGCAAGGACCGCAACGATGGAGGTAAGCGCAGATTGAACCCAAGCGCAACGATGCGACCAAACGTGAGCGTAACTCGAAACTCTAAAGGAACTAGACACTAAGACCAAAGAAAAGACACGACGATGCACTCAAAAGTTCAACAATGCAATGCACTGAAAAGAAAGATGCAATGGCGCAATTGGTCTTGGACAGATAGATGATCTAATCCTATAATTTTTTTTTGGCATTTTTTGGACTTTCGGAATTAAGCAACCTAACTACGAAAAACTGTAAATTCTCACCAAGCAACCTTGAGCTCTGATACCACTTGATGGAGGCGAGGTACCCGATCTTTCGATGAGATTGATAACTATCGATTTTGGTGGAGGTGACTCTCGCGATCCGACTACAACCGTACGACGACGCTTGCGCCTTAGCAATCGTTGAACCAACTCCGAGATGTTATTGACCGTGCTAGAAGCGCGATCAACCTGAACACGAGGTTCGATTCCTGCGAGCAATCGAAGAACTAACAAGAATAAAATATAGGCAATCTGATATTGCGAATAAGAATGTAGCGTAGATGGTATTGAAAATCAAAGGTGGGATCCCGAAGGCTGTCTTGACAGGTGGTCGTCCGACATAACTGAAGAACAGAAATTTGCACAATGGCTAAACCTAAACTCAACGAAATCCCCGTTTTGGCCAAGGGAACGGCGGCTCCTATATGGGAATACGACCAGGGGTGGCGCCCAGGGAAGTGGACGCACACCCCTAGGGTTACAAGGCCCATGGGCCCAAGAGAGGTGGCGCAAGACCCTTTTGGCTCGGACAAAAAAAGACGTGAATTATTTTGTTTATTGTGGCCGGCTCGATTGGAATTTGAAGCTGAGGTTGGATCCATTAAAAAGTAGACTTGATAAGCTTTCAATGAAGTCCAAGAACGTCCCAAACGGAGTCCGTATGAAGAAGTTACGTCCGTTTGAACTTAGTACTGTTGCAGCAGTCCGAACTCGAATCCAGAACGAACCCAACTCGAATTCTTGCTTGGCTCGGACCCAAAGTAACGTGATGACCTCCATTATGCCTCCTATGCTTGTCCATGACTCCACATACCTCTCCTTGGTTCTTTCCCATATTCCTAAGCACAATTAAATCACTTGCATTAGGTAGCGATCTATTCTCAGTAATATATAAACCTATGAACGAATTCACCTGGTGATTAAGTTGGCGAGCACGAGCTCGAGTAATTGGTCCTTGTAACATTTGTTGTGGATCAGCAGTGTGTGTAGACGCGGTTGTATCCAAGTTAGGGATGTCCTCATCACTACCCCCACCTCCACCCTTTGTCTCCGCCGCCGAGAAGCTCCTTCGCCGCCACTCCTCCTCCGCCCACGGTCGTCGCCACCCCCAAGCTTCCCCGACCCGACCGCCGGCCTCCCCACCCCCGAGCGCAGCCCATGCGCACCCCTTCCTCCTCCCCGCGCCACCCCACCGCCGGCGCCGCACAAGGCCCGAGCGCCCGCACAAGAGGAGGTGGGCCGGGGCCGAGCCGCACGGGGAAGCCGGGGAGGCACGCGTGGACGCAGGGAGGAGCCAGAGCCGGCGAGCAACACGGGCTGAACCTGGAGGCAGCCGGAGGCGGCTAGGCAAAGAGGCAGTGGCACCAGGAGAGAGTGGAGAGAGAGATTTAGGGAGCCAGCACTCTCTCTCTCTATATATCTTCATTTGGCGTCTGACAAGTGGGCCCGAGTGCCACGTAGGCGATAAACCGGGTGGTTTCGGCCCGAGGGGTGTAAACCAAACGGTATTAAAGTTCAAGAGATTTTTTGGACTCGGACCAAAGTTCAGATGTGTAATATGGACATATTCCTTATATATAAGTCATACACAGCAAAAAAAAGATAACTAGTAGTTAAACTTTACTAAAAAAAAATACATGCATACTTTGATCTCAAAAAATAGTAAGAGATTAGAGATGCATACATGCAAGCGTTGGTGATAAGAGTTTAATTCCAAGAACCGTATGGACATAGGAAATGATCAAATGAACTCCTGGTGGTGGATTATAACAAGACAAGACTACTGCAGTTGCAGATGTTGTGTCTAGTTTGCAATAATTAATTCCGTGTAAAATTCATCGAGTTGGATCTAGTAGCAAGACTTTTCTCTGTTACTGTTGAGAACACCAGCTATGGCCCCCTAACTGAAGCTCTGCGTCGACAAGATGTCGACATGCCAACGATCAGAAAGTAGGACGGCAAGACACACTTCCCATGGTTGGATTAATTCGATCGCGAGTTCCTTGAGCAAGATCCGGATCCTTCGCACCACTGATTAGGTCAACCGTGTGAATAGTATCTCGTGGCAGAGTGAACAATACTTTAACGTAACATGGTAGCAAAGTACCACATAAATAGCGCTAAAAGCAGCATGGTGATTACTGCAGCAAGCAAGAAAACACTTTAGCAGAGACATTGTAACGGTCGACCTCGGCTTTCTTTGATTTTTATTCGGCGGTGAACATCGCTCCTGATGCCTTGCGCGGTAGATCCTAGTTGACTCGTCCAATACAGAAATCCCAATCTCGTGAGCAATTGCATGAGCGCAACCACGCAAGAATCGAGCCACACCCACACGCACAGCAGACACTGTACTGCAGCTACAAACTACAGTTGAGGCTTCAGGCCGACGACCTCCAGAGTCCAGATAGTGCATGCACTGGCGATGTGTCTCCGGAGTCCGGACGACTCGCCGAAATGGCGCCGATGATTCGGCAAGCAACGTACGTACCCCGACCGAACATCTGCGAGCTCTGTGTCTTCGACTGATCTGGTGTGCAGCAACTGTGCCACGTGTGTGTTGGTAGCCAGCTTTTATCGTGCTACGCGTACGGCGGTACTGGCGTGCGTACGTACCGCCTCCAGCGAGTTTTTAAGGTCATTTGGCATCTTTTTAAAATAATTTAGCTAATGCAGGACTGTTTGGTTAATGAACAAAATAAGCCGCTAAAACCCAAAACATAGACCAAATCAAATATTGGCAAAAAAAAAAATTGGTGAGCAATTTCCTTATTCTTGGATTGCTCGTGTATGACATTTGATTTTATTAGTATTACCAAATTTTTGTGAGTGTTACCAAATTTTTGTAGCAAACCAAACAACAACCAATTTATGTTGATGTTACCAATATTTAGTTTGGTTTGCAAGGATAACAAACCAAACAGTCATGTAGCCCTGCGCGTCCGAAATGACAAAAATTGCACCACGAGAGTTTAGGTAGGTCCCTACCGTGCTCCCGGACCGCGGTATGGACCACAACCACGCCGGGTTAAATGGGCACCTACAGTGGACTAGGTCCACGGCCGACAGCGTGGCAGGAGGTCGGGCCAGACGGATCGTGACACGCTCCTGCAGCGCACTGAAAGCGTGACAGGAAGAGGGCCAGCGGACGGGGACTGTGGCAGGATGCATCCGTCATTCGGGAGCATGATAAGGGACGTGGGGCGTCTGACTAAGGTATCACGGTGTTTTTTCATTATTATTTCCGAAGCGTGGAGGCTACGTTCGCTAAATCCTTTCGAAAAAGACCCAAATGAGCCAAAGATTCGCCTCCAGCCACCTGAGCAGTCCGCGCCACGATCGACCTCGCACCTTCTCTCTCTCGTTCAATTGCGTGCCATGACCTGCTTCTCTATTTCCCGGGTCATGTCTGTCTGTTTTGGTAGAGGTCGGCCGGGTCGTACTCGCACGTTGTTCCTAGGTCACATGCGTCTGTTTATCGGTCTGGTCTGCCTGTCCGTTCCTCGAACCTTCGCGTGTGCGCTCCACTCCGGACTGATTGCTCGGGCGTTCTTTGACGCGTAGTCTGTTCCCGTTGTGAATATCGTCCTCGATCGATCGAGTTCGTTAGGTTCTCAGATCAATGAGCTTCGCCGAAGCCTTCCAAAGACTCTTAACTGATCGTGCCACAAGCGTAAAATTTCCATTACACAAAGTCTTCCAATGGGGTCTAAATTGCTCTCTATTCTTCATTGCTGAATAAGCAAGCACCTGGTGCTCCCCTTACAAAAATGTCTCGAGACTCTTGACTCGTAGAAGTCTACGGCTTTTCTGGACCTGTCTAGAGTTTTAACAGGGCTTAAAAAAAACCCTACATTCCGAGTTTAGCGTAGCTTAGCACCCCGACAAGTTGGACTAGTCTATATAACATCACTTCTGAGGTTATAGCTGCTGGCCATTAGTTTCTACATGATAATTCATGATTCAAACTGGTTATTTCGTTATAAACCATGAGCCAAATTAGTTGGCCATCTTTAAACATTTGGCAGAAGTCTACATGATAAAATCGATGACCATCTTAATTTATAAAATAAACTGCCCGGCCATTGTAAAATCAGGCCCAAAGGCAGATCATCATCCGTGTGATCTCCCGGTTGAGTATGTATACCACTGTTTTTGAGATAAATACAACTTTCCTCCCACATACACAATGCATGGCACATGTATACACAATGCATGGCACATGTACAGTGACGAAATACAGAAAGAATTACAATGCCTACTGACTGACCTATCTATCCTCTGAACAAATCTGAATAGTATGACGCCGCAACTCAAACCTGTATGAACTTCGAAATATCCAAGATGCTGTGGAGACACGCATCAACACTGACTCAAGCATGGACCATCATGAGGTTTCAACCGGCTACAGTCATCACAATGGTTGGGGAACAACCGTGAAGGTTAAGTCATGAGGCCGCAAAGCACCTTGAACTAGTTCTTGCACCGTTTTGTTTCGTCTACAAACATCTGAGATTTCCCCAAATCGATCAGTTATGGAATTAAGACTAGATCCTGATGATGCATCAGATATAATTTTCAATAATCTTGAGCGCTCTGAATCTGTTAGGGCTTGTGGTGGTATAAGGGTAATGCAATCCCTTGCCCAATTCAACATATTCCCACCAAATGCTCTGCTAAGGGACAGCAGAACATAACAGACCTGCAAAGTTCCATGCAAAAGGTATAAATTCATTCTTCTACTATCATTATGTGAAGAGTCTTGACCAAGATATAAAATCTTTTCTTAAAGCTTACAAGCAGGATTCTAACAAACCACCAAAACTGTGGCCACTACCAGTTCACGCCATTCCAAGCAAGGGCCCAGATTAGGTAAACTTGGGGGGCGGGGATCGTGGCAGGTTATACTGAATTATGGGTGATTTGCACTAATTCCAGTAAACTATTTTTTAACAAAAATACGTCATATCATTAAACAAACCAAGGTCAAAGCTTGCTGTTCCATCTGACCAAGCAAATGCTTACAGATCCGAGCCAAGTTTTGGTGTAAGGGTAAAGAAGCTCCCCCGTAAAAACTTCAAGAAATTAGGCCAAGAAAAGCTTTGGAAAATGCACCTTCAAATAATGCAACAAAATCTGCTTCCAGTCACTCCAGTCATAAATAAGGGCGGGGTGAATGGACAGCTATGGATGAGACATTAGGCAAATCTCAGTCTCGTTCTAATTTTCAAACATATTTGAGTTATGGCTCAACGATTGCATTCAGAGATAAATTCATAAATTTAATAGTTCCTAGGAATGTTTTCAGTATCTGTACATGTAAAACACCACCATAATAATCTAGACAGAAACACACTGTATATAAACCACTCCGTCAGGAAGGACTAGGGGTACCGGCCAAATTTTTTTTAAAAAAAATATGGGGAAATAGTGGCTAATGGGAATTCTACAGAGATTATTTAGCAGGCAATTGGAATTACAAAAATATGTTTCTATGAGCTGCCCAAAAGAATTCTTGACGATTCGGGGGACCAAATTGAGAACATATGTTTAGACAATCTTACCCTAATAACATTTGTGGATTATCAGTTCTTATTTTTCAAAGGAGCATGTGAATTCAAGAAAGCAGAAGCATAGGATGTTAGCAAAAGGAAACACCGTAAAATAATTCATCATATCGCATACCTCCTCCAAGCGACCAGATGGCAGTGCCCCTGTTAATGAAGCAATCATTATTCTAGTAAGGGTTGCACCACGCTGAAGTACAATTGCGTTTATAAGTTCTCGGTACTTTTCCCCCTCAGATGATTTCGCAAGATCAAAGGTGTCAGACAGAAAACATAATATGGATTTGCAGGCTTCCCTGTTACATAACACAAAAATTAAGGTAACAAATTAGCCATCACATATAGGATGGAATCATAGAACAAAAGGGTAAACAAGAATATCAAGTTCAAATATAATCCATTTCAGAGCATCTGATAGTCTAGTTCAAATGCACGTAATCAGGGTTCAAAAACCCGGAACCGGACCCAATCCCGGTGAGGGCCCGGGAACGGTAACCGGCCGGTTACCGGAGATCCCGGTGGAAAACCGGATGAATTTCGTCCAAATAAATTTGAATTTGAGATGTTTTCGCTGGAATTTTGAATTTGAATTTGAATATGAAGGATTTCCGGCCGGGATTCAAAATCCCGGACCCCACCGGGAAATCCGGTAACAGCCGCCGGCCAGTTTTTTGTTCCATGCACGTAATATTCAAAACACTACCTGTGCTGTATAGTCGCACCAGCCATTGCACAGTCAACCAATCTTGGAAACATCTCTGTAGGTACAAAAAGATCAGGACAATAACGAATACATCTTGATGCAAGCAGAAAGCAATCATCAGCTATGTCCGGTCTAGCTGTAAAATCCTGCAAATGTAGAGAATGTAATTCAGTGAAATAGTTATCACCTTGCTAATATGTTACTGTGAGTGTCTAAACTGCACATAGGGATGAGAAGCAGGAATAGTTACTTGAATAGTTCTGAGAAGCTGTATCGTATGGCTGAAAAGTGTCTGAATCAGACTTGTAAGATAGCTTGCGCAAGATGGATCAGACCCAAATATCTACAGAAAAAATGCCGTCAGAAAATAAAAGGACAGTTTAAAATACAGTACTAGACTTTTTAAACATAAAACAACCTTGATAACTTCACTGGACAAGTAAAGGAAGCAAGACTGATTGTGTTGCTGATATAGAGTTTGAATTTCTTCAAGCATTGCACCGATGGTGGTTCCCATGAACCTCCCACATGTCCTAACCTTCACCACAGCAAAAAACATGTTGGCGTGAAAGTTTGTCAGACGATTCATATTCAGTGTTAAACTGACCGAGGAGACATTTATAAGGCAGCTAGGCAAAGTACTTCAATGCTCTCCATAAAAGTGAAAAGAACAAAACTAAAGCAAAATAAGGGCATGATTTGCAATTTAGCATTTTTTTTTCATTTTGGAAATCATGGAAACACTCCCCCGATACTAATCCCGCCAAGGAAGTGTCAGAACATGGAGCAATGTAAAACTATATCTGACAAAAAAAAGATACTGTTCTCAACTTCCATTATGCACTTATGATGGGACTCGTGTCGGATCTGAGTGTAAATAACACTCAAACTAGTAGCATTCATAAATAAATAATAATAATTAACTTACAGCAAATTTGCAAGATCGGCATAGTGACTCCATGGTCCGCGTATCCCATGCCCGTCTGCGCAAAAGAGCATATTAATAAATTAGGAATGGATGAGACCTTTAGTGTATATAGTATTATTAGGAACTTCTCCCAGTATCTGTCTGGTTCCAATACTCACTGATCAAAGATAGTTTTCAACGTGGGCCAATATCTATTGACAGCTTCAGCAACTACTTCTGGAAGTTTCACATTACTGCAACAATTTGGAGGATTTAATACAATACCAAAATTTGGATGGGCAAATGTATAAATGAGAGATCACCACCTGAAAATGCTCGATAACCGATCTATATGTATGGTTAATTGTCGAGCAGGCACTTGTTGAAGAACGTTAACACCTTGCTGGATTATTTCCTATTTTTTCAATAAAACAAATTAGCATGGATGCATCAAGCCATCAACATAGCCAAGTGACTAACAAAGATTGCTACTCACCTGCAAGGGATTAATTACTGGCATGCAGATTAACTCCAGTGCTCTTTTAGCATGGTCTGGTGGAAGCATCGTAATAACCACACTGATTTGAGTATGTCAACGTGCAAGAGCATGTAAGGTAAAATGTTGAATACAACCAAAAAGTAGTAATTATTGCTTAAGTGAAATGGCGAGAATTAGGGAACCTTAAAGCTTCAACCAAATGCAATGAGTCCTCTGAAGAAACTTTATAACCACCAACTCCACTTATTGCAATGTGATAGATCTGGAAAAGGCCATCCAATGACCCCGAGAACTTTCTCCTGCAGTCTGATTACAAAAAAAGAAAGATAAATTAACTATATTGTCGATTGTTTGTGATAATAACACAAATCTATGGCAAGATTCAAACAAGCAAGGAAATACAGACAAATGCTTATGACAAATTAACTATTCAACATTGCAGTACATCACAACTCCATATATTAACTCAATAGCACAACTATCAGGAATGGCAAAGCCACAATAATTAATTAACTGCCATGCAGTAGCTCAACCAGGGATCAAAAACCCGGTACCGGGCCAAATCCCAGTCAGGGGCCGGGAACGGTAACCGGCCGGTTACCGGAAAAACCGGAATTTTTTCGGCTGAAATTCGCTTGAATTTGATTAAAAACCATTCAAAATTCAAAAAACAGAATTTTAATTTTAAAAACCTGAGAAAACCGGCCGGGATTTTATTTCCCGGTACCCACCGGGAAATCCGGTTACCGGCGGTAACCGGCCGGTTACCGCCGGTTTTTGTTTCCATGAGCTCAACAATGTCAAAGCTAGAAAAAATATATGAGCACAAAGAAGAAATATTCTGTTAAGCAGATGTGGATATTGATGTGATACCTTCACATATATGCTTATATGACATAGAAGCAGCTGCAGCTGTATCCTCCGATGTATTCATTCCCTGATTGAGAATATCAACCAAAGGCGGTAGGATGGACAGTTCAGCTGGGGCAGCATCAATCCATTTTGAAAATGCTCCAATGGTCGAACAAACTGCAAGTTTCAAGTATAGTTGAACTCAAAACATTGCCATAATCACACTAGGAAAACTAGTTCCCACCAGGTTTTTGCCCAACAACTAGACACAAACAGCCCTATCTTATCAACCCTAACATCTCAACCGGACATCACTGGCAGTAACCAGCTACTGCCTACCAGTGATTTTCCTAAATCCTAGTCACAGTATAAGATTTAAAACACTGAGCTAAGAACAAGGACTTTGAACTATCAATTACACTGAAACAAACCTGTCTGAAGCAACTGTTCCTGATGAGGAAAGCTGGGAAGCAGTGACATAACCTTCAAAGAACAACATCAACACATTATCATTACTAAACCAGGACCCAGTATAAACAACAACAGTAACTTCATGTAGTAAGGCACAGAGGGAAGTAGCCATTCAGAGGAAGATCTTGCTGACCATCAATTGACAATAGCATAAGAATACCAAGTAAAAACATTAGGAGACACTCAAGATGCCATTCATACCTGTGGTAATATTTCCTTCTCTTCAATCGAGACTGATTTAGCAATGGCTTCTATACAGAACAGGGCAGCCTCTAAAGGTTGCCAATTGTGATACTGTTTGGTGCAGCTTCCACATGCCTAAAATCCAAAAGTACGATTTTTACTATAGAGAACTAAAGATATATCTTTGGTGGGATTATGAAGCTGGGCAAGTAATAGTCAGTATCAAAGATAGCAGAGGTTAAAACCCACCATCCTAATATCACTACTATCTGGAAAACAGAAAATGTGTTGTCTAATTACACAAGGGATAGAAACTCAATGGTACAAGATGAATGGACAAAAACTTGTGATGGTATGCCGTGCACTTGTGCTGACTGCTGAGTATACAATATCAACCACACAAGCAAGAGGTTGATAAACAATTTGAACTGATTTATTCGATACGGTTTGCACAAGTTACTGAGCCCCATAACATTCATTATATCCAAGTGACAGTCTAGACTAACAGGATGAAGCAACTCTTTAAATTCCACAAATGGATATGTGGGAACTCACTAGCCAGACTATATATAAAAACTAATAGGCATAATTATGGTATAAACAAAAAATATAGACTTATCAAAAAGACATTATGATCCCAGTATTGAGCACAGTCGGATAGAACATGCCCAAAAAACCAAGAAACAAAAAAAAGAAATTCCAGATTTCTCTGAGGAAGGAAACTGTTGAACCTACAAAGAGACTCAACACAAGATCGTGGCAAATAAAATAACAGATGGCTAAGAAAATAGCTAAATTTACCTGAATTAGCTTCATGAAAAGTATTTTTAGTGTCAAGTCACCTCCAAGAACATCAGTTGCATCAAGTAACACGTCACTAACCGCTGAAAAACAAATGGCTTTGTAATTACTTGACAAATGTACAAAATAGCCAACATCAATTGCAAGAGGAACTCAGTTAAAAGAAATCAGATGGTGTACCGTATCTAGCATGTCTGAAATCCCTGCGGTCTTCCTCTGAAAAAGTGTGGTAGCCCTCAGGATATTCAACTCGGAAACTGACCTGATTCGGAGATCAAAACAACAAGAAATCAACTAGGGATCCAATAATCTATATATGGAATGAAATAATTCAGCATTGCAGGTTTTATTACAAGGCGCATCGTACACACAGGCAATTATACCAACAATCCTCACCCCCTCAAATACATACCAGAGACACAAGAATCTCAAACGGAGGACGAAATATTTGCAATCTTCTATTTCTCTCAGCTTCAATCGACACCTCAGATCCATACGATGAATACAAGTCCCTAAAATGTGCAAGCACTTTATGTATTGTTTCTCAAGCAAAACTAGTAACGTTTTAGTAAACTTACCTCTCAGTCAGTTTACGCTTAAGATGGTGCCAGAAATTAAACGTCATGGAGGAAATGTCAAATTCTGGATGAGAAGTAACTTCTAGTAGTGCATTCACTATTTGCATGGCATCATCTGAACCTGTAAAAGATCAAATGCAAGCACAATGCTTTAATGGCCAGGATGATCTTTGTTCATATATGAACCTCATGAGATAAATCCAAATGGTGATCATCATCATCCATGAAGTGTTACCTGTTGCAATTAAGTCGACATAGGAATCACCCATGTCTGCAAATAAACGAGCAATAGCTTTTACATCTTCTTCATCCTGATAATGCACAAATGAGTTATCAAATACAGTCATTAAAAATACATGCACACACATATTTACCACGCACTCATGGTACAAAAATTTAGAGGGAACAATAAAAGGATACAAAGAGCCAGACAACAAATTGTCAAACATAAAGTAAATACAACTTGCTCACTGCATGTTTCAAAAAAACTTATTGTATGTCACATAATACTAAGTGCCCTTTCAGAGGGCAAAAACCAAGATAAAGTTCAGTTATGAGTGAAATTTGATGTATTTTACTGTCTACTAGTGATATGTCCAACTAGTTTTTTATAAGTAAATTGTATCACAGGTACATGAACTTGCTAAACCGAGCAAGAGAGGTCCAAAGGTGGTTTTGCATGGTTGACATGGCTGCCGTGTGGGACTAGATGTTGATGTATCACTGAGGTGGCAATTCCTCTCTCTTTTGCAATTAAGTTGAGCTATTAAATCATTTTATTTTGGTGTGAACTGTGAAACTAAATTTTCTTCAAAGTTGTGTTGCGCTAGTTTTCCTTTCATAATAGACTTCTGCCTATCTTCCTTTTTTGTATTATACTAGAGGGTGAGAAAAAGAAGAGGAATTGCCACCTCAATGACACATCAACATCTAGTCCCACATGGCAGCAATGTCAACCATGCAAAACCACCTTTGGACCTCTCTTGCACAGTTTAACAAGTCCATTGACCTAAATGCACGGTTTCATAGTTCATTAACCTAGTTACACCCACCTTGCAAGTTCATGTACATGTGGTACAATTTGCTCTTTTTTATTGCATACTTTTCTAACTATTGGGGTTATTTGCAAAGCTCAGCTGTCTTGTTGGCTGTACATTTAATTAAATCAAATTACATGGCCACAAGATAATGGATACAGCTGATTAATATAAAAAAATAATGTTTCTGGCTTTCTGCAGATTAATATATCCATAGAAAAACAGTTTGTTGTAGCTGGAAAGTGATGAATTCAGGGGTAGGAAATTATTTTTAGTAAAATGGCCCATACCAATTTAGGACAGAAAATTGATTTTAGGTAACATATACCAAATTAAAGGTAACCAATGTAGTATATCACTCCAACAAAGTGGTATGGATAGGTACGAACAAGCAGAATTAAACACCAAAACAATAATCAAGGAGAAGTTTGCAAAAAGAGATATGGAACATTCATGCAGCATACGGTCAGAGATTTCATACCTTAGATGAGTCTTTGAGCTGCTCTTTGAGACCCATAACATGGGGGATGATAATTTGAATCAGCGGAAACTGTTCAGTGATGCCACTAGAATCTCGAGATACAGTAAAGTGTATCAATTCAGAGGTAACTGCAATTTAAAGATAAATGCATTAGTGAGCTGCTAACAAAATCACAAGCATATAAAGAACAGTTATCTTAGGTGTAACTAGCTGCAGTCATTCACAATAACTATGGCTCATCAGGGGGGCTGTTTGCCCAAAGCTTAGCTTATCCAGTAAACCAGCTTTTGGGGCTTCTTAGCTTATAAGCCCAAAAACCCAGTTTATGTGACAAGATTGAGAAGCTGTTTGGAAGAAACTTCAGCTTATAAGGGTAACAGTTCAAAGAAATATGTTCCTACCTTTTAGAAAGCAAGAATCAAAATTGCATTCCATAATAAACTTGATGTGATCCCAATGGAACTCGCGAATGATGAGACGAGTGGATCCATCCGAACCATCAAATTAGTCAAGCCTAGCATTGCTGATAGAATTCTTTATGCGGTGAAGCGGCAACACAGCAGCATGCGAACCGAGATCTTGGCGACAACGGGACATGACAGTAGCAGCAGCATGTGGGCTACGATCTTGACGACGGCAGATGGGTGAAGAAGCTGCACAACCATGAGGAAGCTGCAAACTTGGTGACGGGTGGCAATAGAAGTACAGCCACTCACCACTTGCAATCTTGATTGCACCAGCGAGGGTGATCAGATCAAGAGAGAGGAAGGAGAGGTCACAGGGCATGTGAGGCCTTATGGAGAAACCGAAGAAGCTGTGGTATTCGGGCCACGGCTTTTTCCAAAGAAGATAGCTGCAGCTTCAGAATCTGACTTAAGCCGGAAAAGATCCGTCTTTTTGGCCAAGCTGAAGCTTATTACTATTAAGAAGCTGTAGTTGAAGGCTTGAAGCATGCCTATTCAATTCACACTGAGCTGCGCTGAGCGACCTCCATGATAGGTCGGGTTGGATGAGGGCATGGTAACTCCATCCTCTGTGAGCACACAGAAGTTGTGTTGCAGAGGACAGAGGAAGGAAGAAGGGTGATGCAGAGGGAGCCCGTGAAGAGGTCAGGGTTCACAACAGAGTGGCGAGGCAGCCCCCATATGGGCTGGAGCTGTACCTAAGCTGTACTGCACCGTCAAATCCCATCTCCGTTGCCACCGCCTCCAACCAACATCACTGACACCTAGAGCCGGATCTGGTCGCACCACCACTGTTGTGCCCCATGATGCAGCTATGACTACTAACCCTACTACTGAACTTAATTCTTGTGTGCAAATTGTTTCGCATGAATTAATTCCAGGCATCACTGAGAGGAAAGAAGCAGCTTCGCTTGAGAGGGAGAAAGACCGAGGAGGGGATGCCCCAGCGGGCAGCTGTTGTGGGACGATCGGTCGCATCGCGTGAAACGTGTGCATGCTTGCATGATGGTGCGCAAGTGCGTGAGTCGGGAACCTGCCCGGGTTTCATCCCCCTCTAGAAACCTGCAACGGAAGTTGGTTTTTTCATTGAAACCTACTGAAGCCCGCACTTGGTTTTGATTGAAATTGGTTGAAACCTACTCAAGCCTGCACTTAGTATTGATTGAAACTTGTTGAAACATGAAGCCCGAAACATGTTGAAACATGAAATCTGGCAGCCTGAAACCTGACATCCCTTTTCATACCGTTCCCTAGAAGCTCCCAAATCTTTAACGAGTTATACCTGAGTTATTAGCTGGGTAAACATCCAAAAATGACTTATTATATTCCTTATGAACTTGATTATCCATAAATTAACATCACAAATAACAAGGATTACCCAACACCATTGTAGGTTTGTTGTGCATAGAAACTTGACTGTGCAGTAAGTGGTCAGAAACAAGATCTAAAGCCATATCTCATGTTTGCAATGTCTATAGCAACTGAATAAGAAGAACATAACTATGATACCACGAGCACACTAGAAAATGATTGATTCAGGCAAAAGGATGAAAAAAAATAGAGAAACTAATAAAAATTGCATAGTTAAAAATACAATAGAAATTATGGGCATATACAAACAATACCATTTACAGCTGCCTCCAAAAATTGATCAGAGTTCAATGAAGAGAGTGCCGTATGGACCAAAGGATGCGAAGCAAGAGTAGATGCGGAGATTCTGACAGAAAGAACACTTAATAAATTCCTGAGGCAGATACTGTTAGGTAGCAGTAGTATAGTAAGAGTACACAATGCTAGATGTACCACAACAACAACATTCTCAAAGAATAAAGTATTACTATATCAAAATCCCAGAAGCTGCATACCCATGACAAAAACGAAGCCAAGAAGCAAAACCCTCCAAAACCTGTGAAAGGAACAATCAAGATTAACTACCAAAATACACCTAATCATCTCGTCGTGTAATTGTGTCTAGGGATTGCAGATTTTATGTACTTCTGGATTCAGAAGAAGTATATTCTAGCATTGATTTGGATGTGACATGACATCTCACAAAAAGATAACAGTAAGAAGTGAGGTTGCTGTCTGGAAAGGCGGTGTAACCATCTAAGTTGGTTAATATTAAAGTGGAAAATAATGTGAAACATAATACATAACATTTGCATATACCAAAATAAGGTAGAGCACACCATAGACCAGCCCTCTAGTCACACCCCTCCTTTTAGTAGAAGGGCCATAATATAACCAATAAAAAGAATAGCAACTATGCATATCCTAATGGCCAAAAGAAAGGATAATAGCCCATAGATGACTCAGTTATTGAACAAGAAAGCAAGCAGTGAATAAACAGCTACCCTATCTGTAGAGGGATATTAATATGGGAAAATCCACCATACCCCCCCTCCCACTCACACGCGCGCACATGCACATAAAAGAAAATCTCTTTTTTTTTTGTTTGCACTCCCTTCCCATAACATAATGGACAGCCCCAGGCGCACATTACTGCTATTTCTCATGATTTTCATTGTCTTTTGTGCTTGTTTCAATGATTCCAGTGCTTGTTTGAATGACTTGGGGGTTGGGTATTACGCAAGCGTAACAGGTTTTCTTCGCCACTATAGCACCTAAGGACTTTATATCATAAAAAGCAATCTTGAAGAGAAGGAAATTAACCTGTTCTTTTAGCTGATCAATACCCAAGCAAGCAGTCAATAGACTAAGAGAAACATTAGCTGAAGAACAAAGGTCATTCTCAAATTGTTTGCGCCTTTCGGGACGAGCAGCTATTTTATGACTAGAGGTTTCCTGTCAAGACAGAATTGAAGTAAGTCCAATTTCACTAAGAAAAGTAAAGAATATGACATACAATTAGTGTAATACATGAGTCTTTAACTGATGATAATTAGAATCATATGGACACATGTTCATTTAATGCAAATATGCAATAGTTATGAACTAGAAGATTTTAAGTAGACGGTGTATATCAGTCGATTAAACTCGAGCATGATAGAAGATTTTGAGCAGATGATGTACATCAGTCGATTAAACTCGAGCATGATCACAACGTGAACATGGAAAAAAATAAGATCAGAATAATATCTTTGTGATTCAAACAAATATCTGGCTAAGGATTTGTAAGCTCTAGGGAAAAAATTCATCTAATGTATCCATGAATGTGATTCATCAATGATCTACTTTATTACTAACAAGCAGCAACATGACCAAATCCCATTTACCATTACAAAAATCCCTATCTGCAAATGGTGAAAGGACAAGAAAAGGCCAAAAAGGTCTGTTGATTTACTTTCCCTCAAATCTAAATAAATAGAGCCAACTTATTTTTCCTGCACAGGAAATGAAAATAAAACTAAAAATGTCCAATTGTAAACGTATCAAAATCATGTTGTCAGCCTTTTCTTTTTTGATGGTCTAGAAGGTTAAACCCAGTGGGGACCAGGATTTAAAAACCGGCCAGTTTTTTTCCAGTTTAGCATATTCAAATTTCAGTTTTCGAATTTCGGCCCGGTTTTTCCAGTTACTGTTTTCGGCCGCCGAGCGGTTTTTTCTCCAGTTTCGAGATTTTGATCCTTGGTCTAGACTAGCAGGTGCTTCAGTGTTTATAAAAAAAATGAAAGCCATCGTGGTACTTTCAAATGGCCTAACCAAGTTTCAGCTGCAAATCAGCTCCTTAGTCACCCTTTACCCTCCTAAATAGGCTTATAGGAGAAATCAGGACACTCTTTCAGTTTCAGACTATGATGGGCATCCATATCAAGCTAAAAATTGCAATGTACCTGTGGCAACACAATAAGAAGTTCAAGGAAGCTTGGGATGTATTCTGGTCGAGATTTCATTTCATCGCTTAACCAATTCACAATTCCACCACCTCCCCAGTCCTCTACAGGTACATGAACAGCCAGAGCAGCAATTGCAATGCAAATCTGAACATGATAGAACGAGTGGTGTGGTCATTATAATTGTGTCAGCATAACATATACCTGCTTAATTCAGTCATTTCATTTACCTGTGTTCTAACTTTCGGTGGTCCCTTATTAAATTTTTTCAGCAATTCCTGCAGATGCAGACCAGTTAAACAAAAAGAAACAATATCTTAGCAAGATTAACCAATGCTTGTAATAAGAGAAACAATTCTAAAAGAGATCATGACAGGAGAACATAGTACACATTGCAAAAGAACTTTTTGAGACTGGTTCCAATTGATAGTGCAACCCAGAGTCACATAAATTAAACTCTTACAAAGTACTTCAAAAGCTGCTGCTTACATATAAAGAATCTTGTAATGGTCGAAAAGCTTCTGAGGGTAACTCTTCAAAGTCCCTTTGTACCTAAAATGCAAGCATTTAAAAAACCATCGGCAAGAATTAAATTAATTATAAAATTTATAAATAGTTCATAAGCAATGCCATTATGCATATATGTTTTTACCTTGCTTCTAAGGGTCTGAGAACAGAACATGAGAGTCTCCAAATTACTGCATTCATCATGAAGTAAACTATCAGCTACCTGCATATTGAGAACAGCAAACAATCAGATGTCATCAAGTTAAACTACCTCCCAGAAAATGCCAGCAAGATGATACAGTAAAAGAAAAAACTATACGCCATATTCCATAAGTTCCAAAACTAAAAGGAAACTCTAAATTTGCTAGGAACACACTCTGCACCTACAATAAAACAAAAAAGAAATAAATATAATAATAACATAGAATCAAAACAATTGAAAAAAAAACATCAAACTTTCAGTGAATTTCCCTCAACTACTAAATGCCCACATCAATGCACATAATCTATGTTCACTTCATCTTCCTCGGTTACTGCACTTCAGCAGACGGTACAAAAGTTTGGGTAGCCAGTTAGCCACAGCTACACATCACAACCAAACCTGACAGCTAGAACTGAACTAAGTCTGCATAGAATAATCGCAATTTTAGGTCATCCAACTCGCAGAGGAGTCCCGTGCAACACTGGAATTCAGTTCTGCAGCATCTAAGAAGCCCATAATCAACGGTCGCTAGACAAAAACAAACCTAATCTAAAAGGCACTGACAGGATTGGAAAAAAATCAACACCGCTGGTGCCTGGTGAGATCTACTCTTAAGTTCTTCAAACTCTTAACACGCAATAAAGACCAAACCGGTCCTACATTACCCATTCCACCCGCAGCCTAGCGTCGGAACTAGAGACAATGCGCAGCCACTAGAGCAGCAGAACAAAAGACCACTTCAAACAAATCTAACCACAATTCGTCGCCCCCAGCCACCCATCCAGGCCTCCACATCAATCATACTACGGAATACTACCGAACCACTCCCAAAGGGCAACAAATTTTGCGCCAGCTCGGGCCAAATCAACATACGGCCTCGCTAAAATCTCACCCGCACCACCCCAAATTCGCCGCCTACGACAACCCCGAAACCGCGACGCGGAGACCGCCCAGCGACCCTACGCGAAGGAGCAGAGAGGGGCTGAATCGAGCCGAGGAAGGCCCGCACGCACCTGCCACGCGTCGAGGGTGTGCTGGAACTGCTGCAGCCAGCGGTCGGCGGCGGTGCGGATGGTGGCGTCGGGGTGGTGGTACAGCGCCGCGAGCGCCTCCTTCACCGTCGCCGTGGCCTGAGCTTCCATGCCGCGCGGACAACACCGCCGAACCCTACCCCCTCCTCCTCCTCTCACCGCCGCTGCGATTTCCGTTAAAAAAAAAACTCGCAGCGCGCTGGATCTGCGGGAGCCTGGGCGATTCGGGTGGGTGGGTAGGGTTTTAGAGAGCAGGCAAGGAGATTTAAAACGGAGTGGGAGGAGAGGCGCTTGTGCCTGCGAGATTCGATGGATGAGGCGAGACGGAGATGGAGTTGTTTAAAAATAATTGCGCAGATTAAATTGGGTATGACACTTGGTTACGAGTTGTATCTCTCTGTCTATGCACGTGGGGTCGGTTGATATAATGGCATGAGTTAATTAAGTGGTAGCCCTCGGTTGTTCACTGATTTCCTATTGCTTGGGGAATTGCTGTTTTTGCGTGGAGATTGGTAATTGGTTTTTTTTGGCTAACGATAGGAAACAGACGTACGATACTACGAAAAAACCAAACGTATTGCTATAGTTGTCCTGCACTCCCATCATATATACATTCTCCACCACTCGTCGTCCTCAAATAATATATATCTCCCGAGAAAAATATCACACTAGTCAAAATTCAGAAACCATATGGCACTAATGAGCCAGCGTATGCCGCTCGCATCCTTCGCGTGTGAACGCCGACGTCGTCGTGCTTCGGTGTTGCAGCCTAGGCGCCACCTCCGCCACGCGGTGACACGCGACGGCTACAGGCAGCGTGTGGCGTACTCGCCGTCATCGGAGCCGGAGGTCATCCATGGAGGCACCACCAAGTTGTAGGGCGCTTACGACGAGATGGAGGATGAGATCGTCCTCTGCCCTGGGTCCCTCCTTCGCAACTTCTCCTTTGCCGCTTAGCAGGATTTCATTTACCAATATTTCTTTTCTTCTGCTTAGACTAGCTATGTTATGACATTTTACATATTGTGTTGTTGCCTCTTCACATGCTTGCGCTAAATGGAAAAGGAAGACGACTCTGGCGCGATGGGCACGATCATGTTTTGTGAGGAACGATGTCCTTGTTGTCTCACACATTGGTGACTCCTCCATGAGCAGCCCCTGAGCTCCATTGTCGCAGGCTCATTGTCGATGTCGCAGCAACACCCTCAATGATGTGCCGTTGCTACTTGTCGCCATCATGGTGCCTCATCTAGATACAATTTGTTGTAGGCGGTTGCTTAATTTGTTACAACAGTTGGTTCGAAATATTGCATAGTGTGTTTTTTTTGTTGTGATGTTGCAGCAAGAGGTATTGTTACCATGTTGTTTTTTATTTGTTGTACAAAAGTAATTTTTTTGTTACGGTAGGGACTAGGGATGTCTATTTGTTGCATCGAGAAAACTGTGTTTTTGCTTCGAATTGGAAATTTGTTGTATTTTTGTTTCATCGAATGGGAGATTCTGTTGTAGGCTTACTAAATAGTTATTAAGTCCGATCGGTCTATTGAAATCGACCATTTTAAACTAGATCCAACGATGGGAAGCCGTCCGAGAGCTAGTTGTACCCCTTTTTTTTTTCTAGTGTAAGATTGATAATTGAGTTTATGTCAGACCAAATGAAATTAAAAGATGCTTTATAATCATGAGCAGCCGTAATGATGATTTGGTACCAACTAATCGTCTAACCCTTTGATTGCTTTGCCATCGATGCAAATTCTGGTGGCACACAACAGCATGACAACAAGATATAGCAATTGGTAGAACATTTGTTCTTTTTTCTGCGAAGGTGTGAAGAGTTGTTTGATTACTTGCTATATTTTTGCTACACTGGTTTTAGCGACACTAAACCTGCATACAACAACAATTGCTGATTGGTCTCAGCTTGAACTATGTATTGATGCTTTCCAGGACAACTACGTTCCAGAAAAGGGTGATTCCTGCTTGGGACACAAAAAATTTATATGAGACGGTTTAATTTCCAATTTAGCAAAGACTAAATCAGGCAAACATACAAATGACAACTTCTCACGTTCCAGAAAAGGGCGGCTTTAATGTTACTATCCGGTATTCTCGATTTGCTCAAGTCTCTAACTTTCACTTGAACCAATCAAGTGTCAAAGCTCTAGTGGATACTAAATCCACCACCTAATGCAACACATGCAATAGGATTTGTCTCTCAAACCTCACTAAGTGCAACACATACACAAATGGGAGTAGAGGGCTTGCTCTTAGCTCAAAGGAACTCAATAGGATGCCAAAGATTGTCTCTCAACCGGCCAAGGGGTATTTATAGCCCCAAACCAAAAACTAGCCGTTTGGAGACGAAGCGACCAAGAACTAGCCGTTCTGACCTTTGCGGGTCGTATGCACTCAAGACTCACAAGGGGCTACGTTACTGTTTCATCGGCACTACCATTGATTATAAGAGCGCACTACCGCGATTATAACTGCGGTACTACCGCAGCCCAATTTTCAAAGACAGACGACACTCTAAAAAGGTCATAACTTTTGACTCCGATGTCGAATTGAAATGATCTTGGACTCTATTGAAAGCTTATTCAGAGGGCTACACAACCCACCTATTTAATTGATCTCAAACACATTTGATCAAATCAAAAGCACAACTCAAAGAGCCACTATCATGGTCTAAGTCCAAAGAAATAGCAACAAGCAATCTTAGACCATGTCAAGGGAATACACATGAATCTTAACCATTTGCAAAACACATTTGCAAACATAGATCATGCCACAAGGAGTAGGTACATGGACTTCAACCGTTTGCAAAACACATTTGCAAAGTATAGTCACATGCTACAAGGATTAGACGATGAGCCTCGACTATTTGCAAAACACATTCGCAAATAATAGCATCATGCCACGGTGAGCTAGAGCAAGCAAGATTGAGCTATCAACACATGATGAGACTCAAGCTACTAGACAAGACCCTCTTAATAGACGGCAACCTATACTAGCAATCCGGTCTTCCAACCAAACACCAAGACCGATAAGAGACTAGGAACACATCCTTAGCCCTAGCTAGTCATACCTTTGCCTTGAGCATCTTCTTGAAGGTTGATGACGCACATCTTCACTTCAAGTCCGGGTCATCATCTTGATATGCATCAACCCATGATGCATCCTTTACTTGACCTCAATCAACATATGATGAGTCTTCTCTTGACTTGATGATCAACTCATGATCATCTCTTCTTCGAGATCTTGATATGCATCAACACATGATGCATCATCTCCTTGAACCTTGACTTGATGACGATCAACTCATGATGCCATCCAAAGTCTTCATCACCCTGGAACATAACCTATTCATCCAACTCATGGGAAATGTTAGTCCCACAATGTTATTAACATTAATTACCAAGATATACCGCATAAATGCTTTTGAACAAGCCATTACAAGGCGCGGATATTACCGCCAACTAGCATCCGAATACCGCTCTCCGAGTACCGTTTCTCGATGCGGTACTACCGATTTCGAGGCTCGAGAAATCTGTAAAAATACCTTCTCTCGAATTTACATACCGCCAACATATTTGCGGTCATGCAGCTCACGCAGATAGTTCCGCCACATGAACTCCGATACTACCGCTCCACCTCGAGCAAACCAAGTCCAAAAGCAATGCTACTGGAATTTTCATACCGCATGTAAATCGGTACATCGCGATGCGGTGACTATCATCACGCATACAACGCCAGCATACTACCGCATTTCGAAGCTTTTCAAATGCAATGCATGACTCCTTTGTCTGAGCCATGTTGATCTCTTATCACCTTTGCATTTCCTTTTCATGTCACCATTCAAACTCAGGACTAAGCCTTGAAAACATCTTAGCACACACATTAGTCCCACAACACAATTGCAAATAATTGAATATAAAGTGACATGAGTATATATGAACTACATAAGTTATATATATCAAGAGTATATCTGAACTACAAGTTGTATATACTAAATATGAGTGTATCTGAACTACACAAGTTGTATATACTCATATGAATATATTAACTACACAAGTTAAAATATATTCAAGGATATATGAGCATCAATGAACTACACAAGTTTCATATGTTCTCATATACTCATATGAATATACTAACTACACAAGTTAAATATATTCAAAGATATGTTTCAAAGTAAAGATCCTTAATATATGTGGAAAGAGAATATGGATCAATACTAATGAAACCACAAAATATAGAATGGACCCCCCTAAATGTGTGCATACACAAATGTGTAATGGAAACATATGCACATATCCAAGTTAAACTTTTTGGTGGAGTTTATCCTATATTTTGGATCCGAGGAATGCAACAAGATATAATAAAGCAGTAGAATGCATACCTCTTGTATTTCCATCTTTATATCCAAACGAGACTAAGCAATAGATAATAAAAGAGGGTGCTAACGGCGCGCGACCCTACTAATCCGTTTTTACGCTCCGCTATTAATTGCATCGGTCCACGCGTTTCTAAATATTCTTTAGAATTTGAAAAGAACCGTTTGGCACAAAGCTGGAATAGCTCAGTTGGTTAGAGCGTGTGGCTGTTAACCACAAGGTCGGAGGTTCAAGCCCTCCTTCTAGCGCTATAATTTCGGATTCCCCACTGCGGGTTTTTTTTGAGCTGGGCTAGTTCAACTCTGACCTAACATCGTCCTACAGAGGGTCCGGCCCAATGTATCACGCCAACTCAAACTTTTGTTTCTTTTCCCCTAGCCCATTTTGTGGCCCAATCAAATGAACGTACATTTGGATCTGAGCACAGCATTACAATGGTCCTCACCTTTTCTAAATTGGCTCACCAATAAACTGCTTAAACAAACACATACATACATGTGCACAAATCACAATTACTCAAATCACTCTCCTTTAAATACCCCCTCACTCCAACCCAAACTAGCAAATCTTCTAGACTCTACATGACTAGGTAGCAACAAATACATGCCCAACAAATTGAAAGCATGCAAGTGATGCAACATGCATTCTTGCATTGTACTTGTGCTAGAGGTATAGCCCATCGTTGTAGCAGTTGCCACTACCTTGTGGCTCCATCTCCATCTCTATGATCTCCCCCATGCCATGCTCCTCAAACCCCACATGCTGCCCCAGCTCCAGCTCCATCATGGCATCGCTGCTGTTGCTGCCAGCACAGCAGCTGGTGTTGTTGGCCCCTGCCCCTGCCCCTGCCATGTCATCATGCACACCTGGGCAGTACTCCAGGAAGCTGTACTGCAGCATCGCCAAGTTCAGCAGTGCGCTGGAGCTGCTGCCGCTGCAATGGCTGCCCATGTGGTCATCTCCATGCACGAGTAGTACTGGTGTGCTGCTGCTGCCGGTCATGGCTGCCGCTGCCGCTGCTGCTATCTGGTGGTGGTCAAACTTATCCCCCACTGTTGGATCGGGCGATGAGCCGAGGAGAGCCGTCGGTGAGGAGGGCCCGGCCGCGCCTGTGCCGGCAGTGAAGTCAGCGTGGTTGCTGTTGCTGCCCTGCTCGGCTTCTGATGCTTTCCCCTTGTTGAACACCCTGCATAGCACCCAGTCCTCCTGCGCTTGCCACATCGAAGAAATTAATTAAGCACAAAGATGTGTATGTGATGAGGAAATGCTAGATGCATGCACATGAAACTATTTCTGCAGATAAGGTTTAGGACTCGGACAGATAACCGAGATAAGGTTTTGGTTGTAATTGTAGTACTCTTGTACACATGCATGCATGTATAATGAATTCACAACTCAAAAGTTGTTGGTACTTTCAGTTTGTAACATATGTACATGCATATATGGATGGATTACTGCTTAGCTATCACGACCTCTTTTTTTCATTACTAGAGGTTGATGTCACAAACATACTTGTCAATTGTCAATATCATTCCGGACTTCGTACTGGTTTGGTTCTTGAAACAGAACATTTTGATACCGGTCTATATGACCACGTATCATTCCGGAGTTTAATATAATAATATATTTTTATAAGTGCATATATGTTTAATTATATGCACACCGAAATTTACTTGTAATATTATTTCAAATACATAGTAGTATGATCAAATATAACTCATAGTTCAATGAGTATAATAGACGGTATTATCAAATCTGCTGGTATGACCGGTATTGTCCAGTATAGCCGGTATTGACCTGTATCTAAGCCGGTATGCCCAGCATTGACCGGTATCGAGGCCGGCACGGAGTACAAGACTACTCTGTACCAGTTTAAGTGATAAAATGGTACATGCCGGCTGGTATGGCCAGTACCTCCAGAATGGTATTGATCGCTTGAGTAAAATCTCAAGAGGGGAGCAAAGATTAAAGCAAATTCAGAAGCACACTGCTCACTATGGGCTGCACGCCTGTGTGGCACACAAACTTGGCTCTTTGACCATCGATTGCGCATCTGTCGTCACCGTTGGGCCCGGCTGCGGCAAGCCCGTGACACACTAGCGGCCAACGCCTCGTCGTCTCGTCTGCTGTTTCCGTGCTTCGCCACCGCACAATTGAAATCGTTCTCGCTAAGTATATCATAACTATTAGCATACAACAACAATATGCCTGATATAATCAAATTGGATCGGCTGTGGACTGCACACATGTTGTTTTTTTTTTTCTTCTGAAATGCTGAGTGGCCACGGCCTAGGTTAACCGAGGCGATGCTCCATCACTGATATTGATAAGTTTGGTTACAAGTCATAACACACATTTTACACGTGCTTTTCTTCCCCAACGCGATATTTCCCCGGGCTAGCAAATTCAATGTTGTGTACTATTTCGTTTTTCCATTGTTCTGATATGCTAGTACAAAGTACAAACACGTTGGGATAATGTAAAAACAGGTAAAATCAACTATGCGTGCCTCGCTAGATCGCGTGTGCGTGTACCTTTGGTGGCGAGTTGGGTGCCTCGAGGCGGAACTCGTGCATGACCCAGCCGGTCTTGTGCCCGTTCGGGGCGCGTCCACGGTGGAACACTAGCGTCTTTCTCATCCCGACCGCCGCCGCACGCGTCGTGGCCGTCTCACGGATAACCCGGTCCTTCCCGGTGGCCTTCCAGTAGCCCGTCTTCGTTGCGCGGTTCATCCGCGTCCCCGTCGCGTACTTCCTGTCTCGAAAGCTGAAGAAGTACCACTCGTCTGCGGTGAGCTTGGCCACCTCTGACAAGGAGAGAGCAAAAGTTCAGATCAAACTACTTGATTATTATATCCTCCTTTTGTAGTTCAGGAAGATTTGTTCCTTCGTATGCATCATTATCTCATGAGGATAATACTGCAGGAATACGTATCATCTGTAGTAGCGCATAGGTATATGTGGATGTGATTGGACACACATGTGAGAAGTAGTACAGTGCTAGTAACAGCGACGTTCTCGAGGTCGAGTGGCCCTAGAAGTGGACAGGGTTGGTCTTTTGCGGCGTAGAGTTTTGCGGGGATTTTTTTTTAAAATTTAATTCATAACTTTAAAATAATCACTCTTATTTTATTTCAAATTCTGATCCCTTTAATCACGCTACAAAGCGTGACATGACAAAAGCACGTTGTCACGTCAGGGATCTCGGCGTGGCAAATGAGTGCTATCACGCTATCCCTCTTGGCGTGACAGGACTTAGCCCAAAAATAGAAGTGTGTTGGTTCGAAGGACTATCATGACAGGTTTGATCACGCCGTGACGGTGACGTGATATAACAGTTTAGTTACTCCACGGTCATAATGTGATCAAATGGACCAAAATTAGAAATAAAGTTAGAGATATTATTTTTAAAATATTTTAAATAAATAAATAAATAAATACCTTTTGTGGGACACCATGCATGACAAATTATTGGAGCTGCTAGCTTCCATGCTAGCTGCTATCGCGCTTGCTGTACTTGTGCTATAAGGAATTAGGATAGTCACTCCCTCTACTTAAAAATAAGCGTCGTTATAGAATATGTGCGGACAAACTGTTTTTACTTTGTTTGTTAATATTTTTATGAATATTTAGATTGGTTGCATGAAAAGGATACATCTAGATTTGTTTCGAAACATACTTTTGTAATATTATAATTTTATTAGGTTTTATAAATATATGAAAAAAATGATCAAAGTTGTATTTTGAAGACCGTGTCACTGTCCAAAATGACATTTATTTGTGACTAGAGGGAGTATATATTATCATTATACATATACATATATATATATACATCTCACTACGGACTTTGAGCTTATTAAACTGATCAAACGATATATTTATCTTGTATATTTGAATTAAGGCTAGCTAGACGCAACATCATAATATCGCATATAGGATCATATGCGCATGCGCATGCATAGGTACGTAGGCAGATTGAATTCGAATACGTGCGTATATTATATATGTATATATAATCTCTAATAATTTCTATAGTAACTAAACTCGTAAAAATTCTCAAGAAGTTAAGAAACAACTTGCTAATTAAGAACGAGCCTTTTAAGTGGCTAGCTAGCTAGCTAGGGTTGTCTCATTATTAGCAACTACGACCACAAGCACGAAATGTTAGTATATCAAGGCAATTTTCATTAATTCAGTACTAATATTTTCGCAGATACAAACTAGCTAGTCCTAATCAGTAATCAGTATCACACGCAAATTAAAGTCACATACAAACTACTTCCCAAGAATTCAACTGATCAAGTTGGCGATCTCCTGTTTATGAATATAGCAAGTGCCTAAACGATCCCAAGATACCATTTTGGACAACAAAATAAGAGAGAGTCTTACCGGGAAGCTCCCATGGCTCTCGGGCATGGAGGTCGACCTCGACGAGCGTTCCGGAGGCGACCCACTCGTTGGCCACCTTCTTCCGGAGGTAGAAGCACACAAGCTCCTCGTCGCTCGGGTAGAACCGGAACCCCGGAGGTAGCCGAGACTCCATCTCCCTCAGCCCCATTAATAACTAATCCTCTTGTCCTCTGCTCCTCTTCCTAATTACTATCTAACTAATTTAATCTCTCCTTAATAAGCTCTCTAGGTAGCAGCTGCGGAGCTGCCTCTACGCCAAGGCCGCCTATAGATGCAGTATATATCTCTCTCGAGAGGTGAAGTGATGGAGGCTTATATAGAGGGTAAACTAGGCGTTAGCTAAATGTTTTTAGTGATTTAGGGATATATGCAGAATATTGAAATGTGTCCCTGTCGATGTCTCAATCTGCCCCAAAAGATGCTCGGCCTCAGCTCTCACGTTTGCGCGCGCAGTGTTAGAAGTGTTGCACACGCCCATCCTCCCGGTTAAACGGAGGCAGAAAGGGGGCGCAACTACGGTGGCCATGTCGACAAGAAATCGTGTGCCGTCCGACGTGTGTGTGCTCTTTTTCCGGCCGTTCGATTGTCTATTCCATTGTGACCCGTCGGATGTGGGTTCCCTTTGCTTGGCCGTCCGATCGTTCCTCAACCTCATCCCCTTCGTGTCTCCATCCAATCCCTCCGCTCCTCCCCTTCCCCTCCCCCGGTCCTCGCCCCCATCCCCTCAACCTTCCCCGTGCCCCCGTAGCCGCTCTCGATCCTCTCCGTGTTGCTCCCTCCCGCCTTCGCATCCTTCTCCGACGCCCCCATCCACCCTATCCGCTCTCTCTCGGCTTTCTCCGCCGTCTCCTCCTCGTGGGACAACCTCCCCGATGGCTTCTTCCTATGCGTCTCCATCTCCTTCCCTTCCCCTCCCCCAACCCCCGCCTTCATCCCCTCCACCTGCCCCCGCGCCGCCACGGCCACTCTCCTCTCCACGTCACTCCCTCCCGCCTCTGTATCCTTCTCCGACTCCCTCCCATGCGCCCCCTCCTCCTCCCCCGCATCCGCCTCCACTAGCAGCCTTCACCGCCGCATCCCCACCTCCTTCTTCTTCCCCATTGTTGTCTATGTTTCTTATGTGTGGATATCATGGGGATATGCTCATGATCTTAGGATGATGTGACAATTGACAATGACGTTGAAGGTTTGCGAAACACGAGTTTTCGGCAAAGTTCAGATTCTGTCAGGTCTCAGGCGGTCTGACCGGCCATGGTGGCGGTCAGACCAGTCCTGTCTTGGGTTGCTCTGGTAGTAAGTGGCTGGCGGTCTGACCGGCCAGGGTGGCGGTCGAGCCGGCAGATGTGGCGATCGGCCCATCTCTTCTTGCGGTCGACCGCCATTAAGTGGAGTTTAGATTTTTAAGTTGGGCCAAAAATAGAGGGTGTAGGCAAGAGAGGAGGTTCTACTACTCTTGGTCCCATATTTTTTGGAGCCTCCAGGCAAAAGTTCTATTCGTTTGAAATTTCCAGAGAGGTTGCGGATTTCAGAGTTAAAATTTTGGCTAAGTCCCTGGGGAGCGTTCAGACCGGCCGTTGGTTGGCGGTCCGACCGATGAGGCGGTCCGGTGGTGGCGACGACCGTTTTCACTTAAGTCGGCCCTTCTTGGCAGCGTTGTGTTGGTTGTTAGGTCAATTTCATGGGTTTCAGTGCATATGTGTTGCATGATGCATGTTTTGACTAACGTGGGTCAAGTTGTGAAGAACTTGTTCGGATTCGATTTGCATGTCTATTGTTGTGCAGTTGCTTGGTGGTCAACGACGGTCAACGGCGAGGATGATCGTGACTAGGCTTGAAGAGCCGAGGTTGAAACGATCGACGATGCGGGTGAAGTCATTGGACTCAAGTATGGTGCAAGATGGACAAAGGTGACCGAGCAGGCGGTTCGGTCGATCGGTTGGATCAGCGGCGCGGGGTGGTGCAAGTGCCATAGTGGTTTCGGTGGGAGCGGATGGGAGAGACTTGCCGACATGATGAGAGCTGTTGGATCAACCTAAACGTGGCAAGCAAGCGAGTGCTTCGTGCTATCTGGACTCGGTCTTCGGAGAAGGATCGAGAAGGGGTATTTTGGTAATTTTACCAAATACCGCCTTGGTGACCTTTTGCTAACCCGCGGCGCAAGGCGGTGCGTGAAGAAGCGGATTAGGTCAAGAGGAGATGAAGACGTTTGTTTTGAGCCTTAACGGGAGCCCATTATGGAAACTTTCTAGAAGGTCTAGGCCTCCACTATAAATAGAGGAGGGAGGTGGCTGCACCCCCTCAACCCTTTCATTGTGATTGAAACCCTAGTTTGCTTAGGGAGAGGTGTAGTGGAGGTTAGGGTTCTAGAGAGTTTTGATTTGATTTCGTGCTCATATCTTGAGCTTTGTCCTCTATTGATGGAGTGGTCAGAACCAAAGACCATATCAAATCAATCCAAGAAAGTTCTCTCAAAGATGAGTTCATTTGTTTTCTTTCTCTCTATTTGGTGATTTTGAGTCTTTCTTTGATCCGCGAGTTTTTGGTTGGTTTCTTCTTTGTGATCTAACTTATGCAACATGTGGGAACCCATCTAGGGTCATCTTGATCATCAATCACCCACGAGCAAGTTTCTAGATCATATTTCGTTCTTGACTCGATTTTTGAACCACCTTCACTCAAATGGAAAAAGGTCTGAACTTTGACAAGGATCTTCACGATCGTTGCTTGGAATAGGTTCCTGACATCCTTGAGAAGGTGTGTGTCAAGTTTCATGAGGTTTGGTCGCACGAATCAAAAGTTAGCTCAATTTGCGTTTTGGTTTTTCGTGTTGATTTCACTGTTCATTGAACTAGAGGTCTGACCGCCCGAGAGAGAGGTCCGACCGCTTGGAAAGGTCCGACCGCTAGGCCAACCGGTCTGACCTCCCCCGTGAGAGGTCAGACCGCCCGAGAATTTGTGTTTTTGTTTTATGTTGATTTTGCTTCAGGGTTTTGATTGGATTCAATACAAGTCTTCCGCTGTGTTTGATTGATTGATCTTCATAGCTTTCATAGCTATTGGAGTGAGATTCGTATTGAATCAAATTTTGGAGAAAAAGATATCGTGCTCCTATTCACCCCCCTCTAGTCGCCTTTTCGGTCCAACATTATGTCTGCTGTGATTATTTTTGGGGAGGTGTTCATTCTTGGTTCTATGCCAATCTGGTTTTCCGGTGTCTTTGTCCTCGGGTTGATCTTGTTGCCCGTTGACCTGCTCACTTGTGTTCTCTCTCTTGCAAATCCTATCATCTGAGTTGTTGTGGGGGCTGTCGGCGACGGACGCCACACTTCTTGGGAACTTCTTTGGCACGGCGGCCATCTCGCAGGTTGGGGGTGCCCACCTTCCATCCCAAGATGTTGCAGGTTTGGAATTTGGACCCATGGAACTTATTTGAGCTCCTTGAATGCTCAAGTTATAAATAATCATTATGTTGACAAAGAATGAATGTGGCAGGAGGGAGGAGGAGGAGCAGCGATGGTGGTCGACCTCGTGCAGCTGTTGGTGGGGTTTGTCGTCGCCTGGGAGGCTGTCGAGCTCGTTCTCCACCACGACCTCCTCCTCTCCACCCTCAAGCTCGTCCTCACCACCGCCACCACCTGCATTGCCGTCCTATGTGCCCATTTCTCCTTTTCATTTTAACTTGCTAACAAATTCATCCATTGCTTCAATCTCATGTTTAATTTCATGTGTTCTGATTGATGTTCAACACTTGGAATGCATGATCAACTTGTTTTAAACGCTTGAAATCCGATTGCAGCTTCCTTGCCAAGGCTCTGGCCTGGGTGCTCCACCGCACAGTCAAGCTCTCCATCGGATGCCGCTCCTACGGCTTCAATTATATCAGGGACATCACCATTTCCTCCCCAAAGGTACTTAACCTACCTACCTACCTACCAAGCCAATGCCTATGCTAATACAGACCCCGACATGTGATGGAATCACGCATGCGTCGCTTTTTAGGATGCGGTCAAGTCCATATGTGTCAATGAAATTAGACTTGGCCTATGAAGACCACTCACTCACCTGGGATTTACCATACTAAATCATGGCCCACTTGCAACTTTAGGTCTCTGATTTAGACATTGTGCTCAGGTAACCTACGGAATCTGCAAACAAGATGAAACCTCCCCTGGCAAACTGACATTAGCCTCATCGGCAAAAGTAGAAGGAAAATCCAAAGGAAAAACGAAATGGTGGCTTATAACAAATGTTGCTAGCCTTTTATCATTTTCTGTAGTTGAGCCGAGGCTCAAGGTATCACCTTCCTACAGTAACTGCAATTATTGTTTATGTATATGTGTGTTCTCTATCATGTTTTTGCGTTGGTAACTTCAAATGTTCCTATTGTAGGATCCAAAAGCTGCTATTGGCATCAAAGACCTTAAGATTGATTTATCTAAAACTGGAGAAATGGATCCGGTTCTTAATGTTGAAATATACATCATACCTTTATTTGTGCAAGCATTACAGTCAAACAGCATTGACAACAATACATTGGTATTTAACAATTTGGATTGGTGGGTCGGTGGACAATACTGTTCAGCCATGGACACTTCTGACTGAGGGCCATTTTGACAAAAAAAAGTAGCCATTGATGAGTACTATCTACCTTCATTTTGATTAAAAAGTAGTAGCCACTGATGATTACTGATGAGGATCTAATAAATCCTTATTTTACTATTTATCTATAATTTAGTATTATGGGTGAATATGACGTCACACAACTATTTGAGTATACCCCTTACAGTAGTAAGGGAGAAGTCAATCAGGTAGTCGTAAGTTTTTCTACGACCACCCCCATAGTCGTAAGTCCTCCTACGATTACCTCTGGTCGTAAGTCTTTCTACGACCAGTACCCAGTTGTAAGCTTTTCTATGACTACTCCCTAGTCGTAATCAGTCCTGCCACAACTTCTCCACAGATAACTGGGTCCATTCGCCAGTAGGCCCTATTAACTGTGAGATATGAGCATTCAAGATACATAGTTATTCTTTGGAATAACTACAGATAACTCACCATTATCTCTTATTGATAACCGTCAGGCAACGTGGGGAGGTTACTACTCCGGTGATTACTCTCATTATTAAGAAATAATGGAGCGCCTCTTGACCTGGAACGACAACCTCCCTCTCCACGTACTATAAATAGACTTCTTTCGAGAGAGCGGGAAGGCTTTTTGAGAGGCAATCAGTAGCAATATTAGCGCAAGTCTTTCCACTGATTGTAACCAGAATACCCAATATAATACACACATGAGTAGGGTTATTATTCTCGCTGAAGAAGGCCCGAACCTGTATAAAAATCTCCGCGTCTTTTGTGTCTGTGTGATCAATTGTGGAGACTCCCCGAATCAAACAATTTTTATGTAAGATCGGTTCTAAAACACCGATAATTACTATTTGTTGTATCTTTTGAATGGTGCTTCATGCAACATAACCTGTATAAAAATCAACGTGTCTTTTGTGTCTGCGTGATTAATTGTGGAGACCCCCCGAATCAAACAATCTTTATGTAAGGCCAAAGTTGTATGTACAGAAGGTGATGTTGCCCAATCATTTGTGACTACTATGGTGCACCATTCAAAAGATACAACAAATAGTAATTGTCGTGTTTTAGAACCGATCTTACGTAAAGATTATTTGATTTGGGGGGTCTCCACAATTGATCACGCAGAAAGAATGGCACAGGGATTTTTATACAAGTTCAGGCCTTCTCCGGAGAGAATAACAATCTTACTCCTGTGTGTATTGTATTGGGTATGCTGGTTACAATCAAGGTAAAGTCTAATACTTGTGCTCCTGATTGCCTCTGCCCTTATTATCTCTAACTGAAGCCCTTTTATAGTGCACGAAGAGGTAGTCGTTCCTCCAGGTCAAGAGACGCCTCATTATTCCGTATAACGGACGTAATAATGGTAGTAATCACCGGAATAGTAACCCCTCCATGTCGCCTGACAGTTATTTGTCAGAGATAATGGCGCATTACGTGCAGTTACTCCAGAGCATAACAACGTATATGAACTACTTAGATCCCTAATCAATTGGATCCACTTGTCTATAAGCTCTATTGATTACGGGGTGGACGTAACTGAGCTGGTCATAGAAGAACTTACGACCAAAGGTAGTCGTAGAAAGCCTTACGACTAGGTACTGGTCGTAGAAAAACTTACGACTAGAGGTGATCGTAGAAGAACTTACAATCATAAGGTAGTTGTAGGAGTACTTACGACTATAGGGTGGTCGTAGAAGGACTTACGACCACCTGGTTGGCTTCTCCCTTAAGACTATAAGGGGGTATACCTAAGAACCGTATGACGGTATATTTACTCATAATATTAATTATAGATAAATAATAAAATAAGAATTATTAGATCCTCGTCGCATACTTTACATCCTTATATATTTCGTTCTCTTTGTCATTGACTCTCATGTTTGCCTCCGTGCGCCAAGGCGCGGGCAAGCATCTAGTTGTCACAAGAGAACCCACCCTCCAAGCCCTTATACGCTTCAAGGCACCAGGAGCACTCTCTCTCTCTCTCCATGCATCTATCCATCGGCGGTCTATGTTGTATCGGAATATTTGAAAATTTCTCCGATACGTCGTCCTGAACATGTATTAATCAGGCTATATCGGATACACATCCGCATCTTCGTATCCGATACATGTCCCAATACTGGTACACCAATTTTGAGAAGTATCAGTGCAATGTAGCTGGCAGTGATAAATTTAGAAAAGGACATATATGACATCTCAGAAATAAATGTTGACCTTATCCGCTAAAATTAATCACATGACATATTCCATGCTAAAATTTCTGCAAAGTGATCATTATTCAAATAAATATATTTTCTTCTTTACTGGTACTTCTTATTTGCTATTTTTAAATGAATTCTTATTTGCTACTTAATATGTATCTAGATATGCAAAATCATAATGACTCATATATCATGTTAATTATGAACGAACCAACATTACTACACAAATGGTCATCACATACGGTTTTTAGTCGTCTAAATTTATATGTCTGTGATAACAGGTAGTTATCATAGATGGTTTGTGAGCCGTCTGTGATAAGTCACAACACAGACGGTTTTTATTAAAACTGTATGTGAAGGCCTACTATCACAGACGGTTTCCACCAACAATCGTCTGTGATATGTAGCATATCACAGACGGTTTTATTTACAAACTGTCTGTGATTGGAGACATATCACATACAATTAGTAAATAGAATAGTTTGTGATATCCGACATATCACATATGGTTATTGGTGGAAATCGTCTGTGATAGTAGCACTTCACAGATGGTTTATACTATAAAACCGTTTATGATAGTTCGTTATACCTAACTTTTTTTCTTCTAATTTTTGGCTAGCCTCAGTAATTGTTAGCCATGCCTTCCGAAAACAAGCAAGCAAAAAACAGATAGATCACGGATGAATCAATTGTTGACAACTCAAAGTGACCATTTACAACTCAAAATCAATTACAAAAGAATATGTTCAAGTATTATTGCTACAATTACAATTGAATTACAACTACTCAAAGTGAATTATAATTGAATCAATTGTTTAAAGGTCGTTCAGCGGTGTCAACGGAGTGAAACTCTCCGCCAGCGTTAACGATCTCCGTCTTGATGAAGCCGCAGAGCACCCCTCGAACCTCCGAGATATCGCTCATAATGAATGCATCTAAATCTATGTTCAAGCCCTGCCGCTAGTACGAGAAAAGTAGTAAGCATATATATTTAAATTTATAATTAGGAAATAATTATTACGAGATTGACAAACCTTTGGATCCTTCGTCTTAGCACTAATGATTTGCTGCATATGACGACAAACGTAGAATGCACATAGGTGATCTCGTTTTTGCTGGTGACATTGCAAAAATAGAACTATATATAGGTATAGTCAGTTCGAGAGGCATTATTACGAAGTGTGATATAGGATTATTGTGTTGTAGCGCATACCGGAAATCACGTCCTGTGTTGTAGTGTGGCACTCGATTCTTTGTATGTCCCTCCCTCGGCAACATAGGTGTTGAACGACTATGTGATTCCAAAAAGTTATCCTTAGCCATTTCAAACGAAGGAAGGGTACAATAGAGTTATGTATGGTGGAAATGAGTATACCTGTCGAGTATTCCTCGTATAAGGGTGAAGTCGTGGTTTTTGTTGAGTAGAGAATCAAGGTATATTATCTTATTCCTCTTTGGTACAATGACTAAAAAAATTCCAGTGGAACCTACTCTTGTATGTCGCTATAGTCATTAAACCTAAGTTCGTGCTGCGTATAAAGTACAAATGAAATTTGTATAACAAGTAGTGAAGCACTTACTTCTGGTTATAGGGCACCAGTATGTAGTCCTTGTTGCCCTGAGCAAGCAATCCCGTCGTTATGCATTTCACGACGTATGATGCATCTTGGGTGATGCATTGCTTAGAGACCAAGTGTGGGTCGAGAAAACCTATTGGTTCTCGCCATCGCCAGACATTTTTCATCATGTATCTATACATGAGCAATGAGTTATGATATTTATCGATATTACATGAATGTAGAACTTGATTGTACACACTTAAAGTGTCCAACATCGTAGAAGCGAGGTGTCGAGGGCATCGAGGTTGAATAGGTCGAATAAGTCGTCGAAACCCACGACGAAGTGACCCGACTCATCCAAGAAATGCTCCTTCATGTATCTGATGGTGATTCCAATATCGCACCCCTTCTCTTTGGTCTTCCGCATGTACCGGACATGCAAAGATTGACAACTTATTCCAGCGTGGGCTAATATTGTGTGGGGGGCCAACTGACTTTCGAGGGAGTATTTCCTTGGTTTGGGAGATGCCTTAATGTTTTTCGATTTCGATTTGGCCTTAACGACTCGCCCGTTACACATCTTCCCGTGAGACAACTCGAGAACCGATACAGTGTCACGCTTTTCTTGTTCCTTCGGCGTCTTCTCCACGGGAACCGATGAGGCGACCTTCTGAAGCTAAGGTTGAGGTAGAGTTATCGAGGGTCCTGTTGGAGAGGAATGGTCTTGTCGAGATCGTAGCATTGTAGGGTCCAGGGTGATGTCCTTCTTGGGCCACTGGATAAAAATGTACATGGCATCCCCTAGTATTCTGATGTCTTCGTTCGGGCAAATCTCCAGTGGATGGCCATAAAATTGTCATGTACCATGTCCACCTGGACCCTGACGTAACCCTGCGTTAGCTGGGCACTGTGCTGCACTGTCCTTTCCTAGCATGGATACGCCATCCCTCGTCCAGCCTCAATAGAAATGGACCCAACCAGCCTCACTTGGAGCTTGCAGGGCATCGGCTCCTACAAAACGATACGCAGTTAGCTAAGACGTCCTATAGGTTTATCTTTGGAGCATTCCAGATATGTACATTACCTTGATGTCGCCGATGGGTAATTGGACGTCGTCATGTTCATAATTTTGTGTGGACGCGACGCTACTCCGATGTTGAGGAGGGCTGGCTCCCAAAATCACGGGGGCGGCTTGCGACTGGTTAAGGAGTTGATTCATTTGATCCTGCGATCTTGTTATTTGTCCTTGAAATTTATCATTAAACCTTGCATTAATCTCCTATACCAACTGGTCCTCGCGCTCGCCCTTAGATCTCTTTCTATTCCTATACATGCAGTAGTAGTCTGGGAATCCGTCCCTCCAAGGTATGTAAACCCCAAGGCCTCGCGTGCGATCTGGATGCTCCTTGTTTCTCAAGACCGTGGATAGTATATCATTCTCCCTGATTGCTTCGAAGGAGCCTTGGGAAGATTCGATAGTCAATGTTTGCTGCAAGAGGCTATCATGTTATTATAGACACTATAAAGTTATAGACTTATTAACAACTAAGTAGTTCGATATATTTACCAAACGTTGGGACACTTCCTCGGCTGCTGGTTTTGTGAAAGAGATGCCACCCAAAGACGTGGCTGATGCCCTCACTTTTAACCAGCTTCGAGCGCGCTCGTCTGTGATCCCAGCAAATGGTCGGCTTGCGTTCTCGTCCTCCACCGTCCATTGTGTGGTTTTACCCGTGTACCCAGCGGAGCTGAGTTTGTGGGGGGTGAGTGTTTTGTGCCTGGAGAGCCTTGTGTGCTGCACTTTGCTCCTGAAATTCGACCATCATCTTCATCCGCACAAAGACGTCCTACATATTCCGTGACAAAAATTGTACTTCTTGAAAGGTGTGGTGTCTGACCCGTGTTCACGTACTTCGTGACAAGCGTGCTCTTGAAGGTCCTCCACATGTGTCCCATCGCGAGCAACGCCTGCTGTTCCACGCGTGCCTGGCCTGCTTCTGGGATAGTGAACGAGCTTGAAATATCAGTCCACAGCGGCCTCTCTCTACGACCGTTAGAGACTTCCAACTTGGTGTGGTGATGGGGACCTGTTCCCTTCTAAGTATCTCGCAGATGGTCCGAAGTCTCGCTGCTACTTTCTTGGGACTTAGAGGGACCCCAACGACATTGACCTCCGTGATGGTAATTCGGCCCGCATGCAATTTTGATATTCCTCTGCTATCTCGCTTACGTACCACTTTCCTTGGCGACGTCGATGACGGCGGCGAAGACGGTGCGGACGCCATCTCGCTTACTTGCTATCTATATAAGTTACATACGTATTGAACTAAAATATCAGAATTCAAAACGCTGAGAGTTTAAATAAAATGGATTGCAAGTTGATATCTACTAGGTATTTTCAAAGATAATTTCCCTTGGAAACATATTTTATACAAAAAAATAGAAGTTACCCAACCAATTAACTATATAAACAAATAGAAGTGCTATATATAATTAGCACTACTGACTATTCAAGCATAGTATCTATTACTCAAATAGTATAAAAGGATACATTCACATCAATAGACAATACATTCACAACAAATGGAATCATATATAGTACATACTACTCAAGAAAAAGGATACATTCACATCAATAGACAATACATTCTCAACAAATGAAATCATATATAGTACATACTACTCAAGGAAGTCTCCAATACATTCACCATGTCTAATTTTTTCATATATATGGTACAAGGATACACGCAAGAGTAAACTGTAGACTAGGAGTAATACCATAAATACCCTTAACATTGGTTAAATGCATTGTTAATTTTCAGCTGCTGCTATTTTTCTTTTTGGTTCTGTTGTAAATGTTCTTTTGTTGTGTATTATGAAATAAAACACATGTTAACATCTCAGAGCATTATTTTCAGGACGTGCTTATAAGCTCGCATGCACTTCCTGTAAGGATTAGTAGTAGCACTTATTCACATTGTATATAAGACATTGATTGAGCTTTTTCCTAGGGAATATTTTAAATCATATTATGAAATATTTTTCTTTTTGGTTTTGTTGTAAATATTCTTTTGTTGTGTATTATGAAATAAAACACATGTTAACATCTCAGAGCATTATTTTCAGGACGTGCTTATAAGCTCGCATGCACTTCCTGTAAGGATTAGTAGTAGCACTTATTCATATTGTATATAAGACATTGATTGAACTTTTGCCTAGGGAATATTTTAAAGCATATTATGAAATATTGCTACGAATCTGCATCTTATTACTTGATAAGAATTGAATATATGACACAAGCATGGGAGCACATGCAGTTATTTTCATCATATTGGACAAGCATATGAGTGTATGTTCTTTATGCTGGTATTATTAGGGAGATGTACCTTGGGGCTTCGGGTGACAGTGAGGAAGGAGGAGCGACAAGGGGAAGGAGGAGGCCTGCGGCTCGGGCGCTGGAAGCAGGGGCGGCGTCGAAGGTGAGTCGCTCCCGAGGAGCAGCAGGGGCGTCGACGATAGGGAGAAGGGGAATCGGGGCTAGCGACGTAGCAGGGGTGGCCGGAGTTGGCGACGAAGCAGGGGGCGGCAGAGCATCGTCGATGTAGAGGGCGGACGTCGGGGAGGAGGCTTTGGGCGACGATGGCGTCGAGGTTTGGTGCGCTCGGGTGGGGAGGCGAACGAGCGAGTGAGGAGTAAGGTGCTAGGGAGGGGAAGCGTCGAGTAAGGGTGCAAACCCTAGTGGTACCCTACTAATAAAGGGATATCATAGACGGTTCTATTCTAAAACCGTCTGTGATAAGAAATCATAGATGGTTCCATAATAGAACCGTCTGTGATATGCTATTATGGAACTTTTATAAGCCATACAAAAGCAAGGAGACATTAAGTCCATCATATTTGACATATTAGGACATGAGACAAATATGTTGTACAAATGTATAATATTACCATTCCACATTACAGTGAGGTCCACATTGATAGCGAAATAATAACCAAGAGTAGAAAACACAGATCATGTCTCATGTTATGGAATAAATTACAATAGAATAAATTCTCAATTAAAATATAGCCATTCATGATGATCGACGTGCATATAGCTAGTTTCCTCACTAGGTTCTTCCTCGGGCCTGATGTCGTCTCCAAAAGGAGGCAACTCGTCAAATTGATTGTACTCTTCCACATCCACGACATTCTCAACTTCGACAATCCTTCTTTTTCCATGAAGAACTACACGGCGGTTCTTATCTGTCGGATCCATTACATAAAAAACTCGAACAACTTGCTTAGCGAATACGAATGGTTCGTCCTTGTATCCGACACATTTGAGGTCTATAGTAGTGACGTCGTACTTGTCGACCTTCACACCCTGCGGAAGTTTAACCCAATGGCATCAAAACAGAGGGATCTTGAAAAGTACGTAGTCGAGCTCCTAAATCTACTCTACGAACTCATAGTATGAGTTCAACCCACGTGGCCCGGTGGTATTGAACTGCTCGTGAAACACATCTATGCGGACACCGCTGTTCTGGACTATGTTGTTCCTATCTTGAGCTGTCGTATAAAATATGTACCCATGTCGTATCCTTGCCATGTCACAATTGTAAATTTTGGCCCTTTTGCCAATCATAGCAGTGTATCATCACTTGATGACCTTCTAGTGAATCACACCTTTAACCATTCGTTGAACCGACAATTGTGCTCTCTCATGATCCAAACCTCCGACCAGTCTGGATTCTATTAGCGTACCATGTCTTTGTGTTCATCGATGTACGGAGACACTTGGGTCATGTGTTGCAAGACCGTGAAATGGGATTAAGCGTACGTATCCAAATCGGGAGTGATTGCTTTCCTTCTGATGGTCCCAATACCCTCCAGTCACCCCTCATGACGAGATAGAGGCATACCTATCGGTTCCACCTGAGTCATGTAGTCGACGTAGAACTCAATGACCTTTTCGGTTGCATAACCTTCGATGTTGTTGCCCTCCGGTCGAGATCGATTCCGTACGTAGGACTTGAGAATTCCCATGTACCTCTCGAACGGGTACATATGACGTAGGAACACAAAGCTGCATATCTTTATCTCTTTCACAAGATGAACAATGAGATGAACCATGATATTAAACAATGATAGAGGAAAATACATCTCAAGATGACATAGAGTCGTCACCACCTCGGCCTGTCGAGCATCTAGTCCTTCAGAATCAATGACCTTCTGAGCAATGGAGTTAAAAAAATAACACAGCCTCAAGATTGCCAGTCGGACCTTGTTCGGCAAGATACTCCTAATTGCAACATGAAACATTTGTGTCATAAGCACATGACAATCATAAGATTTCATACCAATTTATTTCAAATCTTCCATATAAACAAGTTTCTTAGTGCTGGCGGAGTAACCAGATGGAACTTTCACACCATGCAAACTCTAGCACAGTTCATTTCTCTCAACTTTGGACAGAGTGTAGTAAGCTGGGGGAAGGTACGTTCGTCATTTATTGGTCTCTTTCGGTGCTAACTCGGTTCTTATGTTCATATCAACCAAGTCGCACCATGCGTTAACACCATCCTTTGTTTTGCCAGTAATGTTTAGTAAGAGATCAATCAAGCTATCATATACATTCTTCTTGACGTGCATGACGCCAATGCAGTAGCAAACTTCTAAGTGCTCCTAATAAGGCAAGTCCTAAAAAATTGATCACTTCTTCCAGATGTTCTTATGATGGACCCTTACTTTACGTCCCTTCCCAAGCATAACATCGATATCCTTAACCATATCATAAACCTCTTTCCCTCTAAAAGCCATTGGAGTTGAACCATCCTTCTTTTTTTTTGTCGAATTGTTTATTCATCTTGCGGTATGGGTGAATCCTGGAAAGAAACCTACAGTAACACATATACACAGTTTTACGCGAGTTGTTTAGCCATACACTCTCCATACCATCTAAGCAGTGCGGACAGACTTTGGCTCCTTTTGTATTGAACCTTGACAGGTTACCAAGGGCAGAAAAAATTATTGATGGTGCAGAACAACATGATGTGTAAAGTGAAGTTCTCTCGTTTGTACGCATCCCATACTTGTACCCCTTCGTTCCACAGTGTCATAAGATCTTCTAGCAATGATGCTACATACACATCAATATCATTCCCAGGTTGTTTCGGTCATTGGATAAGTAGTGACATCAAAATGTACTTCCGCTTCATACACAGCCAAGGAGGAAGGTTGCACATGCATAGATTCATGGGTTAGGTGCTATGTTGGCTGCTCATGTTACCGAAAGGATTCATTCAATCTGTACTCAACCCTAACCTTATGTTCATCGGTTCTGTACCGAACTCTTCGAAGCTCCGATCGAAGTTTCCCCATTAGGCAGAATCAGCAGGGTGTCTTAGTTTTTCATATTTCTTACGCTTCTCCAAGTGCCAACACAACAATCTTGCCTCCTTTTGGTTCGCAAATAAATGCTTCAAACGTGGGATTACAGACAGATACTATAACATCTTAGCAGGAGGTCCTTACTTCACCTTAGTAGTATTCTTATGCTTATATCGAAATACTTTGCACACAGGATATACATGCCTGCCTGCATACTCTTTACGGTAGAGAATATAATCATTCGGATATGCATGTATTCTTTTTTACTTTCATTCCCAATGGACAAAGAACATTCTTGGCTTGGTAGGTGGTGCTGGGCAACACGTTTCCCTCCGAAAGGATGTCCGCTAGGAGACGTAATAACGTCGTGAAACTCTTGTCGGATCAACCATTGCTTGCCTTCAATTTCAGCAGTTGAAGCATGGATGATAACTTTGTGTATTCTGGCTTACAATCAAGGAACAAAGGTTTTTCCAAGTCCTCCATTAAGCCCTCGAATTTACCAAACTCTCACACACTGTAGTTCTCTTCTGCATCGCGTAGCATCTGATCCAAATTATCATTGTGTGACCTATCCTCATCAAAAGCATAGTCCATATCCAGCATATCGTTGGTTTCCTCGACGATGTCATTATTATTAACTTCCTATATAATCTGCTCTTCACCATGACTGGTCCAACATGTATTCCCTTTTTTTGAAACCCCTTCGAATCAAGTGCGTTTCGATCTGCGTTGGGTTATTAAACATCTTCAGATTACCACAATCAATGCATGGATAATACATAAATTTTATCCCATTGTTCAACATATCCTGCTCAGCATCTGTTCTAAAACCAAACATATCATTAATGTACTCTTTACTCACATGGTTCTCACCATACATCCAGATTCGGTCCATCTACGCTACGCACATAACAAATTAGTGTTAAATTAGATTAATAAACCGGAAGTACTCTTCCTAGTGACCAAACATATTAAAATTGATCAGCGATTAACCTAGAGCAAATATAAAGAGTTACAGATCGTTACCCTCGGAGCTCACGACAAAAATCCCAAATATCCCACGAGATCCTCCTCCATTTCTCCTCTCTTTAGCTTCCTCTTTTCCTTCTCCTCCCTGCCTTCTTCCTTCCCTTCCTTCTCCTCTCTAAGTTGGTGTAATGGGGGAGGAGGTAGCAAGGGTGGCAGCTCAAATGGGAAGGGGGTGGAGGTACTAGGGGCAGGGGGTCTGTCGGGACGGTCGTGTATTTATAATACCTGTATATCACAGACGGTGATGTATCAATATCACAGACGGTAATAAGAACCGTCTGTGACGTATCAATATCACAAACGGTTCTTAACAATAACCATATGTGATGTCTGCGATTATCACAAACGGTTTTATTTACAAACCGTTTATGATAGTTACGTATTATAGACGGTTGGAACCGTCTGTGATAAGTATAACACAGACGGTTCTAAAGGAATCGTCTGTGATGAGATATTTAGTATAACCTGTTTTGTAGTAGTGCAAATATTTGGTGGAACCGTCTGTGATGAGACGTCTAGTATAATCTGTTTTGTAGTAGGGCAAACATTTGGCTTAAACACACCAATTGTATAATAGGTAACCAACGTGATACGCAACTTATATGTCGCTTCGGAGTTTGAACATAAACTGTATTTTCTTCAATTCTTGTGGCTATATGCATGTCTTCAAGCAAGAACTAGTAAGTATATACTAGTCAACTAATCGCTCTATGGAGTATGTGTGGAAGGCGACGAGACCGCACGAAAGTCCTTTGCCTTTACGTGGAAGTCTGTGACGCCGAATGATTAGTTCCACGTATATATTCTCAGATTTAAGGTTGTTACGTGTGAGAATGTTAAATGAGACATGCCAAACTTGTCAGGGGGGGAAGAAAAATCTAATTCTTTAATCTATATTTTCGTCAAAAAATTCTTTTATCTGTGTAACTCGTTAATAAGCTTCAAGTTAATCCTAGCTAGCTAGCATCGTCCTGCCACAACCCAGTAAGATCCAATTACCCTATAGCGAGCATGAGATCTCACAAAGAGGCAAGTAATTAAACACAAACAGAAGCAAAAGATCTCACAAATATCTTAATTAAACGAGCACGCACAGCGCAAATTAAACTATATGTAGTTACGAGGGCATATGCATCAAATGCATGCTGGCACTAGCTAGCTAGCTACTCCCTCCGTTCTCAAATAGATGTTGTTTTCAAATGCGTGTAGTTAGTATTTTAAAACTTTGACCATTAATTCTTTACAAAATATTTAGATTTATCGCAATAAAATTATATAGGTAGATTTGTCATCGAAGTACTTTGACATCACTGTATTATATATATATAAGTATACCCAAAATGATAATGGAGTATGTTAAGTTCTTTTAGGTGGTATATCAGAGGTGAGAGTAACTACTCCCGAAAGTAGAAAATATTTTTCATATATATATGGAACGTATCTAGTGCTAATAGGTAATTAAGTGGTAAGATGCTAATGTCAATCTTGACCATTGGATCATGCAGAGTGTTTAATGCTGGGCATGGGAGGTGAGAGCATGCAGTGTGTTTAATGAAGGCGCATTAACGAAGACGTATTGGAGGTGGGAGTATGTAGGGTGATTAAATGATTTGGAGGTAGGAGTCCGCATTAATCTTGGCTGTTCAATTCAGATTCAACGGTCAAGATTAGCATTAGCACTTTAACACTCAATTACCCATTAGCAGTAGCCAGTATAGATATGTCCCATATCGATATCCAAAATAACTAGTAATTAACAACGCGTATGATTCGCCATATGCATGGATCCATGATTAGCTAGTTTATACCCCAGCAGATTAACTATTAGGGGGTCGATCAGGACGGGATTAATCAGAAAAGGAAGAGGGGATCAGCTAGCACGTCGGTCCAAATCAGTGTCCAACGCTAGCTCGCCCCCCCCCCTGTACGTACGTACGTGCGTGCGTCAAATGGGAGAGAACGACGACGTCTCGGAGCAACAGATCGATCAGGCGCTGTTATTTAGCCCTAATATTCTCCTTAATTATTCGGGATGGCGACATGATCGAGCTCTGCTAGGCCGGCTTGCATGCATGCCACTGTAACATTTAAGACCACGTTTGGGATATATGATTTTTTTGTTGTTGTGATAATTGGGATACAGGAATTTCGTAGTGATCTGCTAGTAACTGTAACGTTTCTTGCGTAAGGCTCATATATATATATATATATACACACACTAGTTAAATGACTGTGCTTTGCTATGGATTAAAAAAATCATAGTTTCATCACTCGGGTTGTCAACCATCATTGTGCTTAGCGACACGATCTGAGCTATCGGTGCCTCGCTCGCCGATCTAACGGACACCGAAAAGGATAAGAAGGATGAACGATTACTAACTCCAATTTTTAAATAGTAGAGATAATCCCTTGGCTAATATTAAAAATGACAACTAAACACAAATATGCCCTGTGTGCATGGTTAAAAAAACTGATGTGGAGAAAACCAGTGGAACCGGTCGGATCCTACCGGTTTATATTGTATCTAATTCAAGACAGCAGCGGTTTATTCCGATTTACTCTTATTTTCATATATTCAGAATGATTTTCACCGATCCCAACCAACCGATTGACGGTATTATTTGAGTGAATTCTGAAAACTGCCTGGGAACTAGCTGGTTTTTGGTAAACCGCCGGGGCGGGAAATACCATCTCTGTTTTTGTGAACCTTGGCTGATTGATTATGCTACAAATATATCACAGTATGGAACAACATAACTCATTAACACATGGAAATCAGAGAAGATTTAATACTATAAGGTAATGAGGGGAGAAGAGACTAGCTACACAATTAGGAAGCCGTTCCGTTTTGGGGGGGAAAATCCTGGCCGAAAAAACAGAAAACTTCTACAAGGAGAATATGCAGATAACGATCTGGAAGCTACCACGATGGGGACATATCGGGATCTAATCATGAGCTTGGGCTTCACATGAAAGTTTCGCCAATCACCACTGATAATTAAACTAGAAATTTCCTAAAAGAAATCGAATTAATTAAGAACACATTCAGTATTCTATTCTTATTCACATATAGCTACTAGCTAGCTGATTAAACTTCATACCTGCTCTGCAAATTCTGCATATATGACGGAATGAACTAGACTATAAGCTATTTTAAGACTTATTACCACCAAATTACGGGACTTAAATCCTAGCATTCAACCAACTGACAATACGGGTGCCGCACCGGTTGGATCGATTAGCCTAGTTATTCTTGTCCTATACAACAATTCAAATGGATTTATCCATAGTCCATACCACTTCCAGATTCCACGTTATTCAAATACATTCCTAACTAACACAGATCGAAAACGAAAAAAAATGCCAGTTGAACTAGCCAAGCAACTATCCCCCTCGTGAAGCTAACCTCAGAGGATTCTCACATATATCCACAACATATGGTTTGAAACATGAAATCAAGAGAGCTGAGCTTAGCTCAGTTGGCACAGGAGGCTTTTAGGGCTCAGTTCGTCCGCATTCAACGTTGGTTTGACACGTGCATCTCGTCGTTTCTTTTAATGCAGCCAGGCAAAACCTGACCACTAAAAAAGAGAGAACAAATTGGAAAAAAAAGGAGCCTCTGGGAAGAGCGCACACACAGAGAGAACGTCTGAAAGTCTTGAAGTTGATAGCACGCATGTATACACGGAGCGCATTTAGAACGGCTGGCAAGCATAGAGGTTGACGACGATATATAGGGGACGAGACGAGCTGAATTCACTGCAAATACGTACGTAGACGCGAAGTTGGCGCGAAGTATAGTGGAGTAGTACTTCTCCAAAGGTCGTATTGTGAAGCGCCCGCGTTATCAGGGGCGTACTGGCTCATGACATGTTCACAACAGGCAGATGCAACCTACACTAGTTTGCATTAAATAGCATTAATGCTATGGGAACCTTGACCACATGGTATGGAAAAAGATTGAAACGGACTCAACATACAAGTGTTCAAGGTTTGCCACATAGACGACATATATACAGTGATAACCGGTTAAGGACATCCACAATGTTGCAGAAAAGTAGAGCATAAGGCTTACATGACATCCTTGAGCACGGCAGCAAGTATTGTGGGGTTGGCATTAGGGAGAAAAAGCTTAAGATCGGCCACAAGCAATAAAAAAAATCACATCTATCTCCTCTCTCCAGCTGACCGTTGCTCTTGCTGCGGGACAACGGAGAAGGATCTGACCAAGGGGAGGACGCCCTCGCCGCCACATTCTTCTGATCCGGCAGCCGGGACCGCTGCGCTGCCGGGAGGCCATCCTCGCTGGCTACAACCTCTGGATCCGACAATCGGGACCCGTACCAGCCACAACCTCTAGATGCGGCAACCGGGACTTGCCGCCACCGAGGAGACCATCCTCGACAGCCGCCACTTTCGGATCCAGCCGCAATGAAATAACCCAAAAATTTGGATTTTCAAAACTTTTTGAAGTTTTTGCTTGATTTTCAAAATATTACCCAATTCAAAAATTTCTTCCAAATTTCCGCAATCCATTTTCGGCTTTCCGCCTTCCCCTCCCAAGCGCCACCACCTTCTTCCTCCATGTCCTCTTCCTCGCGCTCGAGCGCCACGCCGCACCGCCTCGCACCTTCCCCTTCTCTCCCGTCGGCCGTCACCTCCAACGCCACGCACCGGCTTCTACCGCCGCCGTGTGCCACCTAACCCCGCCCATGCCGCCACCTAGCTCGCTTCCGGCGTCGCCCATTCACTCTGCCCAACCACGTCGCCGCCTCCTTGTGCCGCCACACTGCTCCCACCGCCTCTCCCCGAGCTATAAAAGCCGCCCCTAGGTATGCTTCACCTCCCATCTCCCACCCCACCACCTCCCCTCTACCTCCTTCCTTTCCAACATGGGCTGATTTTGAGCTTTCCCCGCCGCCTCTTCTTCGGCTGAGGTGAGCTCAAGGTAAAATTCGCCTCTTCCTTAGCCCCATTCCCTCCCACCTCCAGCAAAGGCTTCGCCTCACCACCGCACTCCTTTCCCCCACCATCCCCCACCCCAATTCCCGCCGGAACCTCATTGGCACCGCCTCTCCCCGCCGCCCTTCTCACGGCCCACGCCGCCATGCCGTCACAGACCTCCCCAAGCACCCACACCACCGCTCCCAAACCCCTCTCACCTCACTGATGCTCAAGCACCCTCCTTGGCCCGTACGCCACCCTAGCGCCGCTGGCCTTGTCCTCTGCTCCGGCCATGCGCCACCCGCGCCGCCATCCCATTCCCACACCTCCTCAACCCACCCAAAGCACCAAAATGGAAAGCCCTTACCTTAGTGGTGCTCCCTCCACCACTCACCCCCGCCACCGGCCACCGCCACCGTCGCAGCGCCGCCGCCGCCAGCTCAGGTGAGTTGAGCGCGCTCTAGCCTTTCGGCCGAGCGCAGCTCAAAGCCACCCAGCGTTGGGCCTTTAAGGCCTGGCCAATTTGGGCCATGGGCACAAAGTAAATGGGCCCGACCCACAATCAGCCAAATACCGTTTAATGCACAGTAAAATAGTACTATTCATAAACAAAAATAGGTGATTCCTGTTATGTTCGTCTAAAAACAGTGGCCCTAATTACTATTCTTGGCCAAATCTCATTCATAAATAGTAATTCGAATATGTTCACCCCTTTTCGCCTAAACACTATTGATCATCCGCCCCTTTTCGCCCAAAACCCTAAATTTGACATTATATGTCAAATTTGACCATTCGAGCCCGTGAATTCATTTCTTGACTCCGATCAGCTATACCAGGCTCCCAATAAATCTTTTTACCTTTTTGTATGATTCATTATCCCTTTACTATATTTTTGTTGTACTTAGATCCAAATCTCAACTCTGTTCACCAATCATACAAATCTCCACCACTCCACACCACCTTCCTTTGTGTTTCTTTTCGATTTTATTTACTTGCATATTGTTCTCAGCTCATTCCTTGTCAAGTCGAATTTGATTTGGGTTATTTTATTTCTTTTGCGTTAGGTCACGACTACGCCGACCAGACTCCAGAAGACATCGGACAAGACCAGTATCTAGAAGAATTTGTGCAGGAAGGCAAGTCACATTCTTTGATCATTTTGAACCCATGTTTCATATATTTATATTATTACTTTCATTACTATATTTGTGCCAATTACTTTAAAATATTAAAATAATACTTTTGAATGCCATAATAAATAGATAAATCCGATTACCCCACAAACAAACCTACCCAGCTCTTGTAGGCCATATTTACCTTGAAAAGTTTACATAAAATGATATCTATCTAATTAGCAATGTCACACAATGTGTTTATAAATCTTGAAGAGTATTGGCCTTTGGCCAATGGTTTTGGTGAAGAGTTGAGGGTTGTGTCCAGAAAGTTGGACAACCCAATAGACTCGTTAAAAAGTGAGTCGAAGGTGAGAGTGGACAGCCACGAGTTGGTGTTAGTCCATTTTCTCACTAGAGATAGGTAAGGACAAGAACCTTGTGCCAAAGTAACAGACACAGAACCGCTCAACCACAAGTGTGGTCATTACTCCCTGGCTTAGTACACTGCTCTTCCGATTGAATATCTATAGAATGTCAACTGCTACTTGTATGATAGGGTAGACACAGATTGGGGGTGAGTCAGGAGTGGACCGATTAGGGCACTCGCTGAACTACACAACGGTATGGGCCCGTCAGCCTCGGAGTGCGCATTCCACCATTGGGCGGTGGTCTCCTGAGGCTATATGGAGTAGAACCTACCGGGTAGAGGCTAGAAAGGTTGAGCAGTGAAAAGGCTTTGTTATCTCAGCTCAGTCGCGCTAACGTGTTGCGTGTATATTGCATGACAGTATGAGTTTGAGATATCTTGTGGGTAAAGTTGGACAACTCTGCAGAGTGTATAATCAAAGGTATTCGAATACGCCGTGCTTCCGGTTAATGAAGTTGTGTTAATGGGTGATTCCAGTACAGAGGCATAAGTAGAGTTTTGAGATGTTAAGTTGGTATTTGTTGATAAACCCGTGATGTTATTATTTATTACTATTTTATAAACTGCTTTAAATACAAAATGCATTAACATATGCCTGTTATGGTAAAACTGTATCATTCCCTTGATAATTCTTGCATATAATTAATTAGGTTTTTATGTGGCTTGTTGAGTACGGTAGTAGTTCTCATTCTTGCAATCTGCAGAACATCTACAGAAGAAACTGGAAAAATGCAGAGGATCCTTGTGAACAGGATTCTGGTGGACACACAGATGGCAGCGACTACAGTTTTTTGGTCTCGACTGCGCTCAAGCGTGCCTGTGGTTTGAAGTTCTTTTGTCTTGTATTATATTAACTTTGGGCTTCGATACATGTGTCAGGCGAAAACTGGCTGTTAAGTCTTAATCTTATGTAATAAAAGTCTGATTTTTGTTGTAATCGGAAGCTTGCTTGTGACGCTACTTGCTTCACAACTGCACATCCTGAAAATCGGGGCTGTTACAGCAAAGACCCGTCACACCACAGGGGAACACATCCTCGACCCTACCACCACTAGATCCAGCCGTGCAGAGCTCAGGGAATGGTTCGTCAGCAGTTGTCACCTCCGAATCCGATAGATCTCGGCGACGGATGCATGAAAACATGTGTGTGTGTGTGTGTGTGTGAGAGAGAGAGAGAGAGAGAGAGAGAGACACAGTGGAGGATGACTGCTAGGGCACAATGGAAAAGAGGGGGAGGGGCGCAATGGAGAAGAGGGAGCGCTATGGAGAGGAGAAACGACACGTGCGAGTCTGATGGGAGAAGGAAGTTGAGGGGAAGAGGGAGGTGGGTTTGGTTTTTTTATTGCCATGTGGGCCCTATTTTAATACCTACTTGGGTTTTATGCGCAACAGAAATTTGCAATAGCCACATCAGCACACCTTACGATCTGCTTTTGAAATATACATTGGAGATACCCTAAGTACTAAAAATCAGTGAAAACCAACGCATGTAAGTTTTAAAAAATTCTTGAAAAGTTACACATGTAGAGAAGGGCGTGTTTCAATTCATAGCTTTGCAAAGTTTCAAGATCAGACTAAATATCGCACTTGGAGACCAAACTGAAACTCAAGCCCACCTCCTAGACGAGACCTTCTCCGTGTTCTGTTCTAGGAGTTACTAGGTAAATTCACAACGATCCAATTTTCTTTCTTTCCTGTTTAGACTGGAGGGTTGATTTATGATGGTTCTGCCAATTTGCAAATTTCTTCAGAACTCCTGCATTCCAAACAGCAGGGTCAATTTGGCCAGGGGTTGAATACCAACCAGGTTCCCTGTAGAGAACACATGACAAAACCACCAAACTTAGATCCCTCTTCCTTTTTTTTTTTTGAAACGAAAAACTTTTTCCTTGATAACAACACATGTTGCCCGCAACCGATCTCAGTGTCACGCACTCTGTAGCATGGCAAGCATACTCCCACCCACTTCATCAATCACCACACACATTGAGTGTAGGCATGTACCATCTCTCCCTGACAAGCAAGCAACAGGAGAGAAATGTGTTCTTTCTCGACAAGGAATACCAGCTCCTGACATGGACCTCGGCGTGCGTCCCTGTCAGAGGCTGCAGCTCCGCCTGTACCGGTGACCGATCATCCGTGCACCATGAGAGAGTGGAGAGCTTGCAGAGCCATGAAGCGACCAGGAAAGGGAAACGGGCGCAATGATTGATTGGTCTCCATGATTGGACTGAAAACATCTCATTGCAGAGCTAGCCATCTTAAGGATATATGCATCGACGGCTAAATAAATGCCATGGATGGAATTGGATAGCTCTATGTTACCTCCAAGGAATTGAACAGTGTTTGGCTACTGCTCATTTGTACGGCGTGCTACTTGCCACAGGGCACTGAAGCGTACCTGAAAATTACACGGAGGGACGATGGTCTCGCCGAGCCCAATGGTCGCATGACACCTGGAACGATTGGGAAATATTGGGAAATTGTTTGTTGAAATGAAGCATAGTACACAGCATGCGGTCATCTTCAGGCAATTGTACTGTGAACTACTGAACTGATCCAATTAATTAGTTTTCTTGTGGAGTGCTGCTCCTTGGTTCTCTCTCAAAATAAGTTACTTGGCGGTATTAGCATATGCTCAATAATCCCATTACCTCGCCGATCGAGGCTAAAACGGTGCACGTGGCTAGACGATGTAATGTTCCAGGTGAGCATTCTTGGGAATCAGTAATTTTTTTCGAGGACGCACAGGTACCATATAGTTAGAAAAGTTCCCATGGTCGAAATATAGGTTCAATTCAACCACCGAGACATTCTTCGAAATGACTGCGATTCGTCAAGATCAAAAAGAAGAAAAAAAAGAAACTAAACTATTTCTCGGCCGACAACGATCAAGATCGAAAAACTAAAGTAGGACAGTAGAAGATCGCGTTCCTAAAGATTTTAAGATCTGAATTACTACTCGACATAATTTTACTAAATTCAGATCCTCCTTACATCTAAAATTGCATATAAAAGCAGCCTCCTAATTATGCCACATCACCTTTAAAACTGTAAAACTGTAGCCATTAGATCAAACTCAATTAAAATATTAACCCTTAGATCTTAAATCCTTAAGAAATACTTTGATCAGACACCTTTTAATTGAAATGGTGGACGTTTATAAACCCGTGTGCATTGTTTCGTGAAAAACCATCTTTTATGGAAGTGCATATTTTTATGGCACCCTTTAGAGATTATAAATAGTCTAATAATACTTTCATTAGTGATGATAGTAAACGTAATCATCAGCCAATAAGCACCGCAGCGAAGCGCAGGTGATAACACTAGTATAACTAATAGAGCGAGATGGTGTAGCATGACCGCAACGTAGGTTAAAGTAAATCAGAATCTAGACAACCTAGCTCAATCTAAAACAACTATCCCGTGGACGACGTGCGCGATCCATCCATCAATTTTACCCATCACATGAGTGAATTGAGTTGTATTAGCGTCTTGGGGTTGGTTGCGGTTTCCTTTCTCTGAAATCGTGCTTTTGTTTAGGTTTTCAGACCCGATTTCCTTATAAACTGAGTTATTTTCCTCCTTCTTTATATATATATATATATATATATATATATATATATATATATATATATATATATATATATATATATATATATATATAGAAAAATACTATCTACTCCTGTGTAGTTTACTCCTCTTCATCCACCCTTTAATTCTCGTTGAGATCCGCACTTCTTTCTAAGTCTAATGGGCACAAATTCATGGATGGCGTGATAGACCCGATCCAATAACTGCGTTCATTCTGGGAGATATATCCGGGATTTTGGTTATTGTTTCTTTCTGCTCGCTCCTCCATCCAGCGTTGGTTGCTCCATACCACCTCTTCCTATCTTGTTCAATGAGTGCAATGGAGTAATATCCATTTTTAAAAAAGGATTATATGTCCATGAATAGCTAGTATCTTCACTACGCACTACATACTAGTCTGCACGCACTACATACTTGTCCTCACCACATACTACATACTGCCCTCACTACATACTACATGCCAATCATACTTGTCCTCACAACATACTACATACTGCTCGACTACATACTACATACTACATGCTCCACAACCAGATATCTCAGTCTTTCTTCTCGGTGGATGATGACGGCGGAGCAGCATCAAGAACTTTTTGGTGGAGAAAAAAGCAAACACTAACCAACTCTGAAATTAACAGCAAATTGGTAGACCAAATTTCGGTTAGCATACACACACGAAATTGGAAGATGATTGGCACATAACTGGAAAGAAACGATTCACAGGATAATGCCGTGACGTCGATCGCCAATCAGGAAACTCATTAACTTGTTATCCGTGGTTGGATATTGATTACGATTTGTTTTTCTACCACTGATGTTTACTGCGGGTATTATTTGCCATGTATTGCGGGTTGCTACCAATCATTATGGAGTAAGATCCACCCAATAATCCAATCAATGATGTGGTATCCAGACAGATGGACGATAGATATAATGGGAGTAATTACACCCGAGAGTAGCAAAGGCCATATATATATATATATATATATATATATATATATATATATATATATATATATATATATATATATATATATATATGCATGCTCAGCTGGAGCTTAATTCAAAAAAATGAGTGACTTGAGTTGATAACACTGTCACACACATCCACCGCTTATTGCGCGCTCCCCGTCGACGGCAACGCGCCAAATCTCGCCGTCGCCGTCCGCCTCCCCGAACCCACTAATAATTGTGGCCCGGGTGACGCGAGCTCCATGACTCCATCCATCCATGGCCGCCGGCCGATGGATGGCTGTCACGCGAACAACCGCCGCAAGAAGCTCGATCTTGGGCTGGGCCTCCCCGCTGTTGGCAGGGCCCCGGGAGAGCTGCCCTTTCTGAAAGGTGTCCTGTGGCAACATTGTGCTCTTACGTGCTGCCCGTGCCATGGTGATTAACTAATTAATGATGGATCTCTCTAAAAAGATTAATTAATGAATGGATTTGATGGGTATCTTTGTGCGCCCTGATTGGATTTTTCGGAGGCAAAACAATCATGTGTGGCTTTGTGAAGCAATTGCTGATTGAGAAGTTGGATAGGGTCTTGCAGGCTGATCTACTAGATTAAGGGCCAGTGTGCTGTTGTTATGCTGCACTGTAACATGACGTGGAATCTGGTTAGTTACGGAATCTGCATCAAAACATCTCTATTAGGAAGCATAGATATCCATATTTTTTCTGAGACCATAAATATTAGGAATTTATCAAGTTATTTATACTCATGTAAAATAATTGAGTTCTGAGTTGGGAAGCAGAGTCTAGAAGTGGAGTGATCAAATTCTGATGATGGTTATATGTACCTTTCCGGGTGTGGAAATTGTCGAGGAACCATCGCTGACGAGTCCAATCCGAACGATTACCTCGTAGATAAGCGTAGAATTGCACACAACAATTAAGAACAGAATAGTAGATTGAACACAGAGATGTAAGGAGACTTCTTTCTTCTCTTTATTTATCTTCAAAAGGTATGTACAATGGTTTGGGATTCCCCCTTTTATATAGTTGTGAGACCCCGGTTTATTAAACTTGTAATACTTAACCTTCCACTGGTTCTAGTATCACAAATAGAATAACCCGTGTCTCGATGAATATGTGCTTCCCAGAAAATGCAGCACACATACATCATACCAAAGCATGCATCAATTCCATACAACAGGATATAACAAGTCTACCAAAAGACATACATAATATAAGTTATTACAGAACAGCCGACCGACCAAATGACATAAGTATCAAATAACAGCGGAAGCAAAAGTTGCCATAAGATGACTTAAACCAAAAGACGACCGGCTAGCCACATAACACCACAGGGCAACCGACCGGCCCGCCAAGCTAATCGCCCCAAACACTGCCACAACACAACTCACAAAAGTGAGACCCATCGGGCTCACCTTCTTCCTCTGCAGAATACAAGCAATGCAGGTGACGAGGATTAAAACCTCTATATATTATCTTTAATATATAAAAGACCATACGTCTTCATGGTCGTAACCTTTGAGGTGCACGACCTCACTAGTCGTAGAGATTCCAGAGGTTACATAATGGGTACCTGCCTGGACGAAGGCCCAAGCCAAGCTTCCACCGTGAGAACTCGCTAGAAGGTAAGAACTGATTCCAAGGTATATTCTCTACCGTATGATGAATGGAACACGTGCATATTCCATACGACGTATCTTATCCAAGACACACCAGTGAACAACCTCCGTGCGGTTATATGTTTGATAGACATATAACCACCAAACGGTTGATTCTGTATCAACCGTCCCTTGACTCCGACCAGACGCAACGCTTCGCATCAGGCGCCTTCTCCGGAAGTAACTGCCACCTCTTCGAGGGCTATTTAAAGATGGAACCTGGGCGGATCAAGAGAGACAGACAAGAACAGAAGAAGGAAGACAAAAAGCACAAGCCATAGATTCGTGTAATAGTTCTGAGTTAGCAAGAGGGCAAGCAGAGTCCTTAAGCTATACCTTGTAAATTCCAGTTCATATTAATAAAAGAGCAGTCCCATTATTCCCTGAGATTTCCCACGTCATTTTCTCCTTTCTATTTTCGTAAGATCGACGTCTTGATCGTCGACAGCTGGCGCCGTCCGTGGGGAGCGCGGCGTGGAATCTTGAAGATCGGTGTTGCTCACGATTCTTTGTCCATTTTCCACTGTAATCGCTCATGCGGTTATGTCGGGAAGTTGGGACGAAGAGAATTGGTTCGACCGCGACTCGCGCTAACCTTGACATGGACGCATGCATGCGCGCATGGAGGAAAATGGAGCCTCTTCATCATCCTCCTCTTCCATCGGTCGCTTTGCTGCGAAACAAGCTAAATCGATCGATGAATGAGGATACACCATCGCGATCGCTGGTGTTTCCAAAGGAAACGCCCCGACGGTTCGTAGAAGCCCGGCTTTCAAAGAAGCGGACTCGCGGCCGCAAGAAAGGTGAAGAAAACCCAACTCATCAACTCAAGTCCAATATACTTTTGATGCGATCATGGTTGATAGATACTCACCGACGGCTTCTAGCAATTCCAGAGCCAACCGACACTTGGTGACAATGTCGATGAAACCCCACCGGTGATAAACGGATGGGGATAATAAGGCTCGACATACGATCGGCGGTCACGCATCGGTGAGACCATTACAAGGACCTCGGAGGTGCGATCACCGATTATTCTCCATCGTGGAAACTTGGTGAAAACTCAAAGGCTCTCCATTGATTACGATGGAAGCTCATCGAGGATAACTGTTGAAACATGAGGTCAATGCGACCGAGATTCAAATCAAGATGTCGTACGGTCCTCCACACATTGCCTCGCCACCACATAATGATGGAGATGATACGAGCGGTCGGACACCAAATGCCGAGGTCACGAATCGGTGGACGCCCATCACAATCGCCGATCTCGCCTAGCCAATGCAGAGATCGAGCAAGACCGACGGGAGAACAGAGAATTCGTGCCATCAAACACTTCTTTACGGTAGAAACCTATAAGACCTTCGTAACAATACGTAACTGCAGCGAGTTAGAAATATGTTAAATACTTCGACCTGTTTTGGCGAAACTCTGTGTTTTGCACGACTTGTAGGTCAAGTATCGGAGATTATCCAACACACCATGCAAAGACACGGAAGCATATCGGGAGCGAAGGCAACCACAGAGTCGCACCATGACTTCATCTCAATTCTTCCCGGCGAAGCGCCGTGGTCGTGTTGAGGGTCAACTAACACAAGGACCACTTCGACGCTTCCACCGTAAGGTCATGAGGAAGAAGATTGTTTCAGAATCTTCACCTTCACCTCGCCAACAAGAGCAAGCGCTTGGACGATGATCTTGGTATCATCTTAACCGAACAAGCGGTCAAAGACGTTCTCAAACGCATACCGACCGGATCGGGATACCGTAAAATCAGCGATGCTCGTCCGGAATCGGTCCCGATCGATTATAATCCAAAGACCTTTTCAAAGAAGGCGCCGTGAGACGATCACAGGTTGTCGAGCTTTCTCTGCAGGGCTCCAAGCTGTGCGTTGGCCAAACAGGTTCCGACCTGCCAACCTAGATAAATTCAATGGGACCCAAAATCCTTTAGAATTTCTTCAGATTTATACCACCGCTATCGATACGGCGGCGGCATGAAAATGTAATGACTAATTATCTTCCCACGGTACTAGAAGGATCAGCCCGATCATGGTTGCTAAATTTACCTATCGGATCTGTGTATACTTGGGAGCAGCTTTGCGATCTTCTAATTGCAAACTTTCAGGGTACGTACGATCGCCCTGGAAAGGAGGATGATCTCCACAGGATACGGCAAAAACCTAATGAAACTCTTCGACAATACATCAAGAGATTTAGCCAAGTTCGCAACTCGATTCCGGAGGTTGCGAGTCTTCTGTTATCCGGGCTTTTAAAGCGGGATTAAGAAATCGAAGGTTTACTGGAGGATCTAGCAATTCATCCCCCACGAACAACCATCGAACTCTTCGACATGGCTGACAAGTACGCAACGGCTAGCGAAGCGGTCGAGTGGAACGAAGCCGTTGATCGAAAAGACAAGATCCCCCAGCCTGGTCTGGATAAGTCGGAAAAGAAGCAGAAGAAAGCTCTCAAGAAGAAGAAACACGCGTAACTAACAATAAGGAGGTTACGGTTGTTCTGAAATTTCTAAAGGAAGAAAAGATTACTCGGTCATAGCAAAGCAAAAGCTCCGACCAATGAGTATAAGAAAAGCAAAAAATGGTGTCCTCTCCATAAACAAGCAGGACACGATTTACGCAACTGTCGCGCTTGGCAGAAGAAATTGAATGATTATTATGCAGGTAAAGGTCCACTTCCTTCAATTCAAGAAATTGGGAAACAAGCTCCGAAAGGACAAGGATGGTGACGAGGAGATGGAGTATCAAGAACCTCGACATCTTGTCGATGTAATTTTCGGGGATCTTCTTCATACGAATCGAGCGTCACTGAAGGCCATGGGCGAGAAGTCAACCTTCTTGAAACTCCCATCATCACCAAACCTTCAAGGTGGTGAGACAATAATCTCCTTTAGCAAAGAAGATTGCCCAATTCCTTCAACTCGACTGTAGGTTTCCAATTGTCGTTGAGCCTACTATTAATAATCGCAAGGTTAATCGGGTTTTGATAGATGGGGTAGTTCTTTAAATATTCTCTTTGCAAGCGCATTGGAAGATATGCGATTCCAAATTCTAAGGTAAAGCTGTGAAATATGCCTTCCATGGTATAGTTCACGGATCTACCGCCAAGCCAATAGGGCAATTATCCCTATTGGTTACGTTCGAAAACCCGACAATTTCGAGCAGAAAAAGTTTCTTCGATGTAGTGAATTTTGAAACGAGATATAATGCAATCCTTGGTCGTCCGGCCTTAGTAAAATTCTGGTAGCTCGCATTACGGTTACGAGTTTGAAAATGCCGACCAAAGGGTGTCATCACGGTCAGAGGTGATCGAAAAATCGCCTACGCATGTGATCGGAAATGTTTAGAACTGGTCGATGAGCTTCCGACCAGAGGAACTAACACCGCTACCATGCAGGTCAAACACTCAAGACCAAAGATAGCACCAAAGCCTTCCGACCAGATGAAAGAGGTACCACTCGACGAAAGCGCTTCAGAGAGTGCCAAGATTCTGGTCGGGGAAGGACTCAACCCCAAATAGGAAGAGTCGCCGTCTCCTTCCTCCGAGCAAACCAGATGTATTACTTTGGCGGGCATCCGACATGCCCGAGTCCCGGGAGGTGATCGAGCATAGGCTAGCATTGCGGCGATAAAAGACCGATCAGCGAAGCTAAGGCGTTTTGCACCTGATCGGAAAATAGCAATCCAGTCAGAGATTGACAAGCTACTCCAAGTTGGATTCATCCGTGAGGTCGACCACCCCGACTGGCTTGCCAATCCTGTAATGGTTAAAAAGGCCAATGGAAAATGGCGTATGTGTATCGACTTTACAAATTTAAATAAAGCTTGTCCAAAGGATGATTTTCCCCTTCCTCGCATTGATCAACTTGTAGACTCTACCTCCGGGTGTGAGTTATTAAGTTTTTTAGATGCATATTTAGGATACCACCAGTTAATATGAGTAAAGAAGATGAAGAAAACTTCCTTCATCACTCCATTTGGTACCTCTTGTTATGTAAAGATGTCATTTAGTCTTAAAAATGTTGGTGCGACGTTCCAAAGGTTGATGCAAAAACCTTTAGTACACGATAGGTCGGAATCTTGAAGCCTATGTTGATGACTTGGTCGTAAAAGTATCAACATTGGTGACCACATTCCGCACTTACAAGAGACTTTCAATAATTTAAGGCGTCATAACCTTAAATTAAATCCGGAAAAGTGTGCGTTGAGTTTCATCCGAAAACCGCTCGGGTTTCTAGTTTTACGCTAGAGGCATTGAAGCAAATCCAAATGAAAATAACCGCTATCGATCGATCGTTCCCGACCACGAAAAAGGAAGTCGAAGCTAACCGCTGTATGGCGTCGTTAAGTCGTTTCATAGCACGGTTAGGTGAAAAGGACTCCCATTCTTCAAGCTTCTCGGAAACATGGAAGTTTCAATGGACTAAAGAGGCAAACGGCGCTTTTGAGGAGCTTAAGCGGTATCTTACGAATCCTCCGGTCTTAGTCTCTCCAAGATTGGAAGAGACATTGCTAATTTACGTCATTTAGCAACGCGGACACTTAGCGGTGTATTGGTCATAGAACGTGATCGTATCCAACGACCAATATATTACGTAGCGAAGTCTTGCATGGACCAAAAGAACGATATCCACGATACGAAATTGCTCTATGGTCTCCTTATGACTTCAAGGAAACTTAGACATTATTTTCGTGCCCATAAAGTGGTCGTACCTACCGGATATCCGCTTGGTCAAGTCCTAGGTAACAGGAGTCATCGGGGCGAATAGCGAAATGGGCGGTTGAGCTTGGGGCGTTTGACCTCCATTTTGTCCCTAGAACAATGATTAAGTCTCGGGCAATAGCGAATTCATTGCGAATGGACAAACCACGAACCCTCCCAAGAACCCGAGTACGAGTTTCACGACCGGTGGACAATGTACTTTGATGGTTCCTTGATGCTTCAAGGCTCGGGGCGGGGTCGTTTTGATTTCCCCTCTTGGCGAACAACTTCAATCGCCATTCGATTAAACTTTCTGCTACAAATAATGCGAAGAAAATACGAAGGTTTCTTGGCGGGACTTCGAGCGACTCGTTAAGCTCGGGATTCGCAGATTGCTAGTGAAAGGTGATTCTCAACTAGTAGCGAATCAAGTAGGAAAGAGTATCAATGCTCTAGTACCAAGATGTCATCATATCTCGCGGAAGTGCGAAACTTGAAAAGCATTTCTTCGGTTTTCGATCCAACACATTCCTAGAAAGGAAAACTTTCGCGGACGATTGGCGGATGGCTTCCACACGGACATCCGTCCCGCCGGAGTTTTTCTCGAGAAACTCGATTCACCCTCGGTAGTTGAGCCTTCCGAGGACATAGATGTTAGCAAGAAGGTTGCACACCTTGATTACGCAAACATGGATGCTCCGCAGTCGATGATGGTTGGCGCCATCACGATCACGGTAGAGATTGGATGACATCGATCTACAATTATCTTGACATGACATAATTCCGGAAGATGATGTAGAGGCGATCGTATTGCCGAAAAGCCAAATCATACACTCTCATTGAGCGTACCTTATATAAGCGAGGATCTCACGGAGTGTTGATGAGATGCATATCTCAATCGGATGACATTAAATTGCTAACCAAAATTCATGAAGGAGTGCGTGGAGCTCATCATTCCTCTGAACGCGGTCGGTAAAGCCTTTAGGCAAGGATACTCTCGCCAACCGCCTTCATGATGCAAAAGAGCTCGTGACGGCGCGTAAATGTCGATTTCATAGCCGACAAGTACATCACCGTCTCAAGCTTTGCAAACAATCCCTCTTTCTTGGCCTTTTGCAACCTGGGATTGGACATTCAGGACCTTTCCCAAAGGCACCGGGCTTTGAGTTCTGTTTGTCATGATTGACACGTTCACTAAGTGGATCGGCCGAGCCGGTTGTAAAACTACAACCAGCCGCCAAGAGGTTCCTAACAAAAAGCGTGATTACGGTTTGGTGTACCCGATCGTATAATCATCGATAACGGTGCCCGTTCTCAGCGGCAATTTTGAATTCAGCGAAAAACTAGGTGTCAAGATACATTTCGCTTCTCTTGCTCATCCACAGAGCAATAGAGCAGTTGAGCGAGCCAATGGTATCATAATGCAAGGGATCAAACGACGAGTGTTCGACCAGTTACTTCAACGGTCAGGAGCTTGGGTTCGAGAACTTCCCTCTGTATTATGGGCTGTTCGTACCACAACTAGTCGTGCGACTAGGGAAACACCATTCTTTTTAGTTTACGGGGATGAGGCTATGCTTCCTCCAGAACTAAAAATTGGTTCTGCTCGAGCTGATTACTTTTCTGAAAGTGATCGATCCGAGCGACGACTTGACGACATCAATTTCCTTGAAGAAAGACGAAATCAAGCCTTGATACGATCAGCAATCTACCAACAAGCCATGCGTCGGTATCACAGTCGTAAGGTCCATACACTGTGGTCGAAGTAACCCGACCAGGATCGGTACGGTTAGCTATGTCAGATGGGCATGTTTTATCTAATTCTTGGAATATTGATCAATTGCGTAAGTTCTATGTTTAATTTCATGTATTTCATTTTTATTCATTTTTTCTTCAATAAAGATGCTTTTCCTTAAAAATGATAAGTATGGTTGTTTATACTTATTATTTGTTGCATCTGGTCGTATGCCATTCCCGTTACTGGTTGGTCGGAGAAGACTCTCATTCTCTCCGATATTCCTTCTTTGGGATCTCCACTACTCATGGTTGTTGACTTCAATGTCACCAATCACATTGGTTTTAGCCGTGATCATTGCTTCAATGATACACACTCACGACCGGACATTCTTTTCTTAAAGAGTCATACGGGTATAAGGAGTACCAACTCGACGATTTACTTGGCTTTCGTTTCTTGAAATTGAAGATTGTTATTTTATTTCAACATTCTTTCTAATCAAGTTTGGCTCTTGGTCGGGACACGAAAAGCCTCCCGGTCGAAGTCTCTCCTCTCTGCCGTGGTCCCGCCACTGGAAGGAGCTTCTAGTGACGGTCCTTTTCTACGATCCTCACGCGATCGGATTTGAGAATGAGCACGTTTGCGAAATATTTTACAAATCTTGATTCTTAAGATTCGATACGATCGGATCCGAATATTTCCTAAACAACGGTACTTATCTCTTCATTTCATTTCTTGCATACATTCTTAATGCATATCTTCTTATAAGCAAGATCTAGTCTTTGTTATGTCTTCGACTACAAGTGGTATTCCATAGTACTTGATAATGGGCAAAATCTAGACTAGCGTAAGTCGTCGCTTGGTTCCACCACATGATTTCCTAGTATTTCCTAGATCATTGTCATACACATTATCAAGACTCTTACCATGGTCATCGTTATTACTCAATTACAGTCTCTCGCTTTCTTTTAGTAAACGTTCATCTACTAACATAAGCGATGGGGCTAGAGATATATGAGTATTTAACAACATTAATAAGACAAAGCGTAATCTTCTTTAATAAAAGGTAACTTTTCATTTTACATAGTCTAAAGTTACATTCATTTACATGTTGAGACCACGGACGGTCGCTATGTGATGGAGATCCGACTTCCATTTCTTCTACAACTTTCTCTCAGAGGTCTTACTTCCTCGAGAAGTTTTGTTGCTTCACTTTGAGCGAGCAAAGTCCTCTTCCACGCTTTAAGGTTAACAGAGGATCGGAAGCCTTTAGTTTTGCTAAAGCAACACTAACTCCGATTACAATAGCTTCCTTCATTGTCCAGGTATGGTTTTCCTCATAGTTTTGAGTGCACCTTTGAGATCTTCCAAAAGTTGACCAAAGTAGTCCATCTTTTCCGTTGGATCTCCTAAAGAAGGCAAGCTTGATCCTGATCCCATATCGAAGATCATCTTGTTAAGAGCCTTGATCTTCTCATCAAGGCCAAATACAAGAGCTTCCTTTTGGCCACGCTCAAAATCGAGGGCTTCTCCGCTGTTCAAGTGCTACGCTTTTTCTGCACGAGTAGATAAACAAAATCAATGTACTCTTTACAATTGGAGTTATGGAATACTGGTTAGGTCTCCGACCAGTTACCTTTGGTTTTCTTCTCACAAGAGTCGAAAACCTCTTTTTGCCTGGTCATCGCATGCTCGATCGACCGGTCTTTACTATGATTTTCTTCCCTCAGCTTTATTATTAGGGCTTCCTTGGCCTTGATCTCTTCTTTAATTTTCTCTAAATCTATCAAATATGGTAGAAAGAGAAGGATAATCTATAAGGAGAATCAAGATAATAAACCGTAGGAGATCAAAAAGAGAAATGTACTTACTTCTCGGACGGAGTGTTTTTGCTCCAAAGTTTTTATTATTTGGTCATCCTCCGATCACGGATAGTTTTCACCAAATGCTAGAAAAACAAAATTCCTTTCTTTAGCAAGCTTTCAAAGAAACGCAAAAGAAAGAGTTGTGAGATGGTCGTAGAATACTTACCCGAATTGCCATATCATTATATTCGGAGAAGATTGTATCTGGACCAATCTTGGCTTGATGGTCCGAGATCTTTCCCCAGGCTTCATCAAGTTCCTTATCCTCGATAAATCGGGGAGAAAAAGGGAATTTATTAACCTGAGAAGTATTTCTGGGGAGGTGGAACTGTTGAGGATCTCTGGGATGACTACCTCGGAGAAGGAGTAAGGATTACTAAAGGATCCCGAGCGATGTCTTTGAAACCGCGGGGGCTTCTTTGCTACTTCATCCTCGGTAGTTTTTGCTTTAGGAGTATCACAGTCAGAGCCTCCACGACCACCTCTACCTCGGAACTTTTTCCGAGAGGTGCTCTGCCGGACATGACCGGAACACCGTAAGATCTAAAGCGAGAGAGAGAAGGTAAGGAAGATCCAAGGTATGTATAAATCGACCTCTTTATTTTATATATATACCTTGTTGTTTTCCTGAATTTACCCTTGTAGCGCATCGAAGTAAAGTTCGCTTCTTGGCCTTCCTCTTCTTGTCAAGCGATTTCACCGATTCTAAACCGGTAGGGTTGACTAGATCTTGCACATCCACCGATCGGAAATCGAAGCGATATCCGCGACCATTTGGTCGAGGTCCCTGATCGCCGGGTCAGTAGATGTAGATTCGTCTACCTCCGCAACAGTGGCCTCAGTAGGCACTGGAGGGTTCTCAGTGACCTTGCTAGAAGGTACGACGACCGCCTAAATTCATCATCAAAGATAGTTAGGCGATAAACATAATTTATCCAAAATATTATTTGTGTTCTGCTACCTACCTCCGAAGGCTTACATCTGTGTGGTCGAAGGAGATCGTATCATCAATTGGCTCACATCTTTCAGTGACTTTGTTGATTCTCAACCCAACCGACTACACATCAAAGAGGGTTTATGGTATACCGATCAAAAATAATATGTACGATAACAAGACAGCAGTTGATGTTTTTACCTTAAGTCTCTCAATCCTCTCTTCAGCGGAAACGACCGCTAAGATCCGAGGAAAACTAGCCTTGTCGCGGGCTCTCGTGTGAATCATCTTGATCCGGCTTCTAATCTCATTAGAAGATAGAGCTGTAAAGGTAAGATGAAAGATTTAAGGATACGGAAATAATCAACTGAGATAGGAAAACTGGTCGGAATCGTTAATGGCTTACCATTTTTGGAATCTCTGGTCGTATCATCACGACCAATGTACCAGAGCATCTTATGTGCTCGGGCCTTCAAAGGGCTAACCCGGCGCGTGGAAAAATCTTTCACCACATGCCAAGATGTTAGACCTTTGATTCTAAGAAGCTTGATTGCTTCAGTCCATTTTCCTCGTTTCCCTCTTTCTCCATAGAGGAGCGCCATCTCGATTCTCGACCGCTTCTTACCGTAATAATAAAGACCGTCTTTCTTCGTGATCTTCATATAGAACCAGCTCTTCTTCCACGACGACCACGAAGATTTTGAGTACATAAAAATGTACTCATCAATTTCCATCATGGAGCGCAAGGTGCACTCTCCAGCGTCCCAATCGCTTTCCGACTTTGTCATCCTATAGTAGTACTGAATAGATCCGGATCTGCTGAATCCCAAGTGCGCTTCGCAGAGATAGATAAAAATACCGAGATTAACGATGGCATTGGGAGCCGATTCACCAATTCAACTCCATAATACTCCAAAACTTGAGGAAGGAAGGAGTGAATTGGTAGCCAAAATCCGCATTCGATATATGCGAGAAAACACGAATTTCTCCATCTTCACTTTGCTAGGGAATGTTCCCAAACGCGGATCTCCAAGAAATCACATCCTTGCCGGGAGCATCCCGATCTTCTCATTCTCCAACTTTTTCTCACTTAGGTCGAAACCGACCAGTTGGTGATTTGGTCCGACATGGTTAGGTTCTTTTGGGTGAGAAAAGCAAAGGAGGTCGGAGGTAGTTTTTACTCTAAGATGAGAAAAGAAAGGAGGAAGTGAAAAACCCTAAGTTTACAAAGGGTTTTATAAGCTTCAAATCCTAAACCGTAATAAGGAGTTACCCAAAAAAGTCCAACGGACACAAAAATCTTCAAATCCCAAGGCAAAGTTCTCAACTTTAAAGTGAATACAAACCGCTTCAAATGCCTTTGTATTTAATAAGCGTCATCCCGATACGATTTCATCGGAAGAAAGGTGTTCACACGACCTATTCATTTAAAGTTCGGGGGCTAGCTGACGAGGATTAAAACCTCTATATATTATCTTTAATATATAAAAGACCATACGTCTTCATGGTCGTAACCTTTGAGGTGCACGACCTCACTAGTCGTAGAGATTCCAGAGGTTACATAATGGGTACCCTGGTCGGACGAAGGCCCAAGCCAAGCTTTCGACCAGGAGAACTGCTCGTAGAAGGTAAGAACTGATTCCAAGGTATATTCTCTCAGTATGATGAATGGAACACGTGCATATTCCATACGACGTATCTTATCCAAGACACACCATGAACAACCTCCGTGCGGTTATATGTTTCATAGACATATAACCACCAAACGGTTGATTCAGATCAACCGTCCCTTGACTCGACTGCACGCAACGCCGCATCGCGCCTTCTCGGGAGTAAACGCCACCTCTTCGAGGGCTATTTAAAGATGGAACCCGGGCGGATCAAGAGAGACAGACAAGAACAGAAGAAGGAAGACAAAAAGCACAAGCCATAGATTCGTGTAATAGTTCTGAGTTAGCAAGAGGGCAAGCAGAGTCCTTAAGCTATACCTTGTAAATTCCAGTTCATATTAATAAAAGAGCAGTCCCATTATTCCCTGAGATTTCCCATGTCATTTTCTCCTTTCTATTTTCGTAAGATCGACGTCTTGATCGTCGACAGCAGGTGAGTACAATAATGTACTCGCAAGACTTACGAGTAACAAGCCTATACATAGCTACATGAAAGCTGTATCAAAGGAATGTGGTTATATGGTTCTTTAGATGCATAAAGCAAGTTTCAATTGCAATAATGTAATAGATTGAAAGCAATTTAACAAATCAGTTTTAAACATTGAAATAACAGCGAGTAACAATATTTAAAAGTAACCACCACAAATAGCATGAATCCCTGATTCATACCACCCATCAAGTTTTAATTTTAAAAAGGTTGTAGTCTAACTCTTGAAAAGCTTATCCAAGCGTGTCCATATCCTAGGACGAGGCTATTCGAATAGTTTGTAATCCCTGCAGGGGTGTACCAATGTACCCACACTTCAGATCGCCTTTTTGCCAAGCTATTAAGAACACTTTCTTTGGTATGCCGGCACGGCTAAGTCCTACGAACCATTTCCAATGGAATATGCTAATCAAGAGACGCACGTATGGGGGTTAATCCTTAGTGATATGCCGACGAAATATGGATCACAAGGACCCATACGTGGGCAGACACACCGCCTCGGCGGGTGCTCCTCTCCCCCACAAACATATCCATGTTGCATATAATCAAATATGCAACCCACCACGCGACTCATTAATTAGCACACCCCAAAGTACTCAGCTAAGAGAGGTCTCATATCCCTCTAGTGTGGTTAGCACGCACAGAATGCTCGGATAACAGGTACTCACAAGTAGTTCGGTCCTTAATTGACCCGGGCACCATTCCAATCACACCCAAAAGATCACACCATCTTACCATTGTGCCCAAGTCTAAATTGTTTTCATTTTCAGTTTTAGTTTTGCAATTTAGACATAGCACAAGGCTGAAATATACAGATTATAACAGTTTGTGTGATCAAGGTTATCGACAAGTCGATAACCGCCCATTTCTACAGATAGCTAAGCATAATGACACGTAAGCTACTAAGTGACAAGGGTTCATCCAGCGAACCCAAAATCACAGCAAGTAATCCTAGGCTCAGTAGAAGAGGAATAAACATTTCCTACTGATCATGCAGCTACTGGGCCAACTATCGACAATAGTTTAAATCAACATAGCAATGCATACATAGAATTTGCAAACAACATATTAGAATTTGAAATTAGTAGGAACAATATGATCAAATGATGCTACATCTGCTTGCCTTGCTGGAGTGCAGGATCTGATGGTTGTGGCTTAGAATCAATATTAAGATTGTCTTCGGAACCTAACGCGAAAATGCGATAATCAAATAAGAACGAAGAACACAAAATAAATCCCAACAGCAAAAGATATCCAAATCTAATGAAATTTACACAACAGCTAGGGAATGATTTTAGACAATGATAGGAACAAAAATCATGCAATTTGGACTGAGTATGCAAAAGATATATCCAAAATACTCTTTCTCAGCCTTAAAATCAACCTAATTAATTACTAGTACTGTTCATGGCGAAATCTTCTAGAATGATCTATGGTCTGGAATTTTTATAGCAGGTAGATTATGACATCCTAATAACAGCAAAGTTGAATTTACTAAATTTGGAGTCATACACATTTACCTATGATTTTTCTAAGCTGTAAATCTAATGCAAGTCATTTTACAGAATTTTAAACATGCTTAAAACCTATTTCATATTAAAGGATGCTAACAGATGAATTTAACAAAATTGATTTTGCACAAATTGGAATTATACAGAAAAAGATATGCATTTTTCAGGTTTTAAACATATTTTTGGAATATTCAAAATTGGCAGAAATCAAGTTATTCTAGACTCAAGATTTTCTGCTACTGAAATATACCTAGTTGCATTTTTATATTAAACTTTAATGATAACAGATTTTATTCCAGTTGGAATCAACTAAAAAGGGTTTAAAATGTATTTGTTAAGAATTTCTAAAGTTTTGATACCATTTTCAACTGTTAAATAATTACTTACCGAAATACCAACAAACCTAATCAACAGGATAAGACGTGGGCGCTTAGCAACCCTTGATCTAAAATCCTACGGCTCACGCGCGCCGGAAACAGCGCACGCGCGCGACTCTCGAAAGAATCCCACCGTTGAATCAAGATCCAACGGCATAAGCGGGGGAAATGCATCCGGACGGTGCGGTTGCTTGGGCCAATCACAGCCGCTGATCTGCAGATGGACGGCCCAGAGCACACATTCTGTCGGATGGTACGAATGCATACGGGATCTCAGCCGTTGATCACAAGATCGACGGTCAAGAATGATAGAGGCAACCGGAGAGTCCGAATGCACTCTAGATCTGGGCCGTTGATCACGGGATCGACGGTCCACAATCAACAAAGTGCTACGCACGGGACTTAAGTGCGCGGGGAGGATTTTAATGAGGACCCACATGTCAGTGAGACAGAGAGACAATTAAGACAGCGATTAATTACCAAGAACCAATGATTAGTGATTGACTAGCAATTAATGTGCCTAATGATCGCATGATGTGATTTAAGAGATTGGAGGGCTCGCATGTCAGCGACCCAAAAGGTTTATTTCCGACAGCGATTAACCTCCGACACATTAATTAACCAATAATTAGTCCTTAATGATGTCGGAACAGCACGGTGATATGCCAGTGGATGATTTAAGGATGTTGGGCCCATTGTCAGTGGCTCAACAACAAGGTTTAAGACACAGTTAATGAGCTAATGATTAGCAATCACAGTGCAATCAATGTGTCTTAAACAAATGACGAAAACGGGAGCTCTCGCCGGCAAACCCCCGAGTGACTTCAATGGCTTGTCGCTGGCGACACTGGCCGCGGCGGCGCCGACTAAGAACTAAAATGGAACCACAATAGCACTACGAACCTAATGGTGGCAACCTCGCCGGCGGTGAGGGACCAGAACGCCGACTAGCCGGAAAAACGAAAATGGAGCTCTACTGCTCAGCATGAAAGTAGCAAAAAGCTCCGCTGCAGTCCAAGGAAGCGGGTGCCAGAGCCTCTAAGGACTAATAAGAAGCTACCTTAATGAAGAGAAGCTTCAAAGACGGTCGGAGAAGCTTGTCCACGGTGGAGGCTCGCCGGACTTGGAGAAGAAAAGTTGATAATGACACCCTGAGCCAAGTGAGTGATACCAAAGCATCAATATAGCTTCATTATGGTCCACAGAAGCTACATGAGCAAGTAATTTGAAAATGGAGCATTCACCTGAGCTGAGAAAGAAGATGACCAAAATCGGCCGAAGTTGAACAAACCCCAAATTGGATAACTCCTGCGAATCAAATCCAACATTAAGTGAGGGGAAATGTTCAAGATAGTAAGGAGATAAGAATAGGGTAAAGAAATGTGAAGGAAAACCACTGGAACACCAAGAACACCAATGGAGCTCTTCGGGTCAACAATGGCGATTTGGGGGTTTTGAGGAGTTAAGCTCCAAAACTGTAAATAGAGCTTGATGGTGGTCTAAAGGAATACCAGGAAGAGAAAAGGGTGCTTATAAGGCCTTGGAAGCATTAGGGTTTGGACCAAGAGCCTCTCGGGTGGCATTGCACAAAGCACAAGGCATGACCGAAAGCAAAAAGGGAGTAGGTGGTGCACTAGGGTATGGCACGGCCGAGCGTGTCTCCCACGACCCTTAATGTCGACTAGGGCGGCCGTAGGGTGCACGAAATGACACCCCCATGCCCTACACTGTGCACGCACGGCCGGAGGTTGAAGATGACCAGAGAAAAGGCTCGGGCGATTTTGGACCCTCGGATTCTAATTGGACGGCTGACAACGCGCCACGATTCTGAGATTTGAAAATAGAGGAATAGATCAGGAGCCCTTGGATTAGAAACGCACGGCTTAGATTCAAACAAAACAACCGGAAGGTCCGAATGTTTCAGTGAATCAGGGCGGTTAGATGGGGATCCAACGGTTGAAATTCGAGCAAGCAACCGGAGGGTCCGAACGCTTTCACGAAGCTGGGTCGTGCGATAAGCATCCAACGGCCGACATTAAACGCGCGCTTTTAAAGGAGGCTCGGTGCAGTTAGTTGACTAGACCGAGTCGATTGGCTCGAGCCCGAGTCTGACTCGAACCCAACGCACAGTAGATTTAGGTTTTGACTTTTAAAATAGAACAGAGACTTTTGAGGATTTAAATGAGATAGCAAAACAACTTCAAAAATTATGAAATTTTTACTGGAGCTTGCTAACTTAGACAATAACCTTGTGTAAAATGTTCAGAGGTTTTTATGCTGTGAATCTTTCTCCAAAAATTCTGCAAGGCTCTGATTCAAGGTTTGACTAAAAGTCAAACAGGTTTGACTGCCCCCTAAAAATATTCAAACAATTTCTAAAAATTGTAAAAATTTTCAGAGAGGCCACAAACCATCACAAAAACTTAGGAAAAATATCTCCCAAGGATGATCACAAGATTTAAGATGAATATTTTTGGAAGACAAGGTTTGGATCAAAAAGACTTGTGACTTTGTATTTCCATAACTTCTTACAACAATTGTTTCAAGCATACAGGAAATACATGATGTAAGAAAAAGTTTTAATTTCTACTCATTTTCTTACATCTGAAACACAAGCCCAAAAATGGGATGTTACAATAGTCTACAGGGTGAATGAAGAACCCATCGTGGGCCAGACCTGCCTGGCCTAAGCCCGATTTCTTAACAGAAATGAGCACATATTTTCTTTGAGAAGCAACTTGTGGAATGCTATCCCGAAGAAACGCCTACAAACAAGGACAGGAAAGCAAGCGTTGTTCAATTGGCAGTGGGTGTGGGACATCGCAGGCTCGCTGACAACTAGACCCTAGTTCAATATATCCACCTTTGGGATCGGCTGTAAGGAACTAAGGAATTTCTCTCTAGCTGGCTTGTGAGGATCAGTTCATTTGGAAATGGTCCCCTTCAGGTCAGTATTCCGCCGCGAGTGCGTATCGAGCGTTTTTTCCTGGGCGAGTTCTCTTTCCTAATGCCAAACAACTATGGAAAACCAAGGCACCCTTAAAATGCAAGTTTTAAATCGTTAGCTCTTCGCAGCGCCTTGGCAGCGGACAAAGTTGCAACAAAGATGGTCGTCCGAGGCGTAATCGAGCTCTCGCACTTTCACAACAGAAATCGAATCGCTTGTTCATCTCTTTGTGGGCTGCCTGATGACGAGGGAAGTATGTGGATATCATAGTGATATGCTCATGATCTTAGGATGATGATATAATTAGCAATAGTGTTGAGGGTTTGTCGAAACACGTGTTTTTGACAAAATTCAGAAGCTATTAGGTCTTAGGCGGATGGACCGACCATGGTGGCGGTCTGACCGACCATGGACGGTGGTCAGACTGACCAGGGCTTTGGCTAAGAGGCTGACGGTCAGACCGGCCAAAAAGGTGACTTTTAAGTTTGGAGTCGGGCCAAAAATAGAGGATGTAGGCAAGAGATGTGATTCTTTTGCACTTGGTCTCATAATTTTTGAAGCTTCGAGTCAAAAATTCTATGCATTTTAAATTTCCAGAGAGGTCTTGGATTTCCAGAAAGCAAATTTGGCTAAGTCCCTATGCCGACTGTCAGACCGGCCATACTGGGTGGTCAGACCGGCCATGGGTGGCGGTCTAACCGATTTTATCCTGTTCGCTGGCTGACAAGGGGCAATGTTCATAAGTTAGGGCATTTTCATGGTTTCAGTGCATATGTGTTGTATGATGGATATTTTGACTAACATGAGTCAAATTGCAAAGAACTTATTCTCGGAATCGATTTCTTGGTCTATTGTTGTGCAGGGGGCTTGAGGTCAACACGGTCAACGGCGATGATGATCGGGACTAAGCTTGGAGAGCTGAGGTCCAGAAATATCGAGGATGACGGATGAAGTCAGTGGACTCAAGCATTGTGTAAAATGGACAAGGATGACCAAACGGGAAGTTTGGAGCGACGGGTTGCATTAAGTGGCACGAGGATCTATGCAAGTGCCATGATGGTTTTGGTGGGAGTCGGATTGGAGAGACTTGCTGACATGAGGAGAACTGTTAATCAACCTACACGTGACAAAGTATGTGATTACTTCATGAAGATTGGACTCGATCTTTAGAGAATGATCGAGAAGATGTATTTTGATAACTTCACCAAAATACTGTCTTTGTGACCTTTGGCTAAACCACGGCGCAAGAAGGCTTAAGGAGATGCAGTTTAGGTCAAATGAAGATAAAGATCATGAAGAAACAGATTCAGGAAACCCAATTCGTTATTCGCTTTGAGAAGCATGCGTGAGTGTAGACCCGTTTGTGTGTGGGCTTAACGAGTGTCCGTTAGGATCTTCTCTCTCAGCCTAGCCTCTAATATAAAAGAGAATGTCCGGATGTGGAGTTTCTAAGTCCTTCCAAGAGAAAACCCCTAATTTGTGATTTAGGGATTTTGGAGTTGTCAAGGCTAGGGTTTGTGAGAGATAGATTGATTATATGCCCAAGTGTTGAGCTTTTGTCCTCCATGATGGAGTGGCTGTAAACCAACATCTATCTCAAATCAATCCAAGTAAGATTCCTTCAAGATGAGTATCTTCTTGTTCTTACTTTCTCTTTGGTGACTTTTGGGTTTTTAATGATCATTTGGTTTTTCTTTGGTTTCCTGCTGTGATCTTGCTTGCTGTGACATGTGAGAATGTATTTAGGATCATTTTGACCATCTTTTACCCACAAGCAAGTTTTAGGATCAAAGTTTGATTTTCCTCGGTTCTTGTGCCCTCCTTCCCTCATCTATGAAATTCATGGAACCTTGACATTAATATTCCCGATAGTTGGTCGGAATAGGTTCCTGACCTTCTTGATGAGTTATGGTTGAAATTTGAGGGGATTTGGATTACTGGATCAAAAGTTGAGTCGATTTGTGATGTTGACTTCATGTTGATTTCACGGTTCATAGTGTTGGAGGTCAGACCGCCTCGGTGAGAGGTCAGACCACCAGGCCATCGGTCAAACCGCCCAACATGAGAGGTCTGACCACCCAACTTATTTTGATTTGAGTTTTTAGTGTTTTTGGTTGTTGTGCTTCGGGGTTTTGATTGGATTTAACACAAGACTTCCGATGTGATTGTACTTCGGTTTTCATAGCTATTGGAGTAAGAATTGAGTTGAATATGATCAAGGTGAAAAGAGGTAGTGCTTATATTCACCCCCTCTAGTCGCTCTTTCAGTCCAACAAAGTATGGTTCAGACTGCTAAGCATAGCAGGTTTTCAAGCTCTTTGCCCTAGTCAGGATGCAAACCTATCGGAGTGGTGGAGCACTTCCCGTAAATGAGTCACAAAAGCTATGCGAAGTGGTTTCAATTCGCTCGTAGTCCCAACGATTTGGCAGCTCTGGAGGAAATGAAATGGACGGGTCTTTAACTCTGTCTCGTCCCCAATAGGGGAGATCGTCAATGCAGTTCTGGCAGAAGGTAATCAATGGATGCAGGCCAGCATCCATCGCTTGTTGCCATTTTTCTCTACATGATTGGTATTTCAATTCGTTGTAGGCCGCCAATCTTTTCTGTAATAGTTCTAATTTGTCTGTAACAGATCTAAGCAAACTTGTTTGCCAAACACATCTTAATGAAACATGTGCAAACCTTTTGGGTGTTCTCAGAAAAAAGAAGCATTTTTTCCTCATTGGAGTTCACAAGAAATTTGTCCCCATTCCCCCAACAACAGCGGGCAATGAACTAAACCCTGGAGTTTCCTCCCATGATGTTGAAATTAATTATTACAGGGTATGAAGTTTATCATACTTCCTCATATTCTAGACAAGTAGGGTGCCTGCGCTAGATTTATTTTGAAGTTTGTATAAATGTTTGATAATATATTTACGTATCTTGTAGAGTATTTAGACTTTTAAGATAAACTAAACATTGGAAACAACAATAGAAGCTTGAAAGAAATTACATCCTGAGAAACGTAATTGAAGTATGTGCTTTGATGGAAGAAAATCATTGAGCATAACAAGTTATTGGGGTTCTTAGAAACTAACAACTCTTTATCATGCATAGATCATGTATTGCATGCCCCTATTTTTACTTTATTAGTTTTTTTCCCCAAATTATATGCATGCACATGTACCTCTATTTAATATCAAGCAATACGATGATTATGTGTGCAGTGAATTATCTTATTAGTTTACATGATATAACGTATTAGAGTACTTTGCTCACGTATACACCGATGCACCATAGACGACCTATCTTGAACTTATCTTCTCTCACACGTCGGCTACCCCACCAAACCATATGGCTTCTATCTCTTCTCACCATCATGGTTTTTTTGCTTCAATCTTCAACAGTAAACCCAAATCTTGATCTCTCTCTCTTAGCTGCTACCCCTTTCAATATAATACTTTACGACATAGTTATCTTCTACTTCTCCCCAATTATTGCTTTATGATAACCATTGCGACATCAACGCGTATACACATGCAACTATCACCGATCCCAACTAGTGACACATGTCACGCTCTATCCGGTAACCCCAAGTATGTTCCCTACGGCCGCGTCATCTCTACTCCAAGCTTTTTGCTCATCTGTCTCTGTATGCCCGCGCTTCTATTCATACAAATGCATGCATGTATATATGCATACATGATGTTATACATGCTCGATATTCCCTTCTCTTGTGTCAGCCGCTCCTCTTCTTTATTGTTGGCCAACTCAATGTTGTGGTTTCCTCACTAACCGTGGCGACCTCCCATCATTACTAATTCCGGTATGTCCGCTTTAGTCATTATCTAACGATATGGAGAATGTTTTCGCCATTGCGGCGACAACGTGCCCCTCACCAGTGATGGCATACTCCTAGCTACCCGATGGTCTTATATTGTAACATCCCAAAGTGCTGTTACCAAAATAAAATAAAATAAAATAATTGTTTCATTGATTTTTCTGAAATTTGAAAGAGTTTGATTGCCTTATTTGAATTTCTGAAGTTGTAAAAGTTGAAATTTAAAATTTATTTGAAGTTCTTAAAGTTTCAATTGCTTTGATCTGAAAAATAAAATTTTAAATAATTTCTAGAATTTTTGAGTATGTTAAAGCTTTTTCCTAAATATTTTAGAGCCAAAATAATTTATTCTACAAAATTAATAGCCAATTATGAGTTGGGACTATTTTATTTAAGTCCAAAATAAATAAGGGAATTTTGTGAATTTTCTCATAATTTTTGGATGTATTTTGCTATTTTCTAAAGCCTAAATGAATTATCTAGAATTAAATCAATTAATAAAGCAATTTTAAAACCCTAATTCGTTTTGGGCCGAAACCCCCGCGGCCCGCTTCTATTCCTCCCGCGTGCCGGCCCACTTGGCCCATCTCGGCCGCTCTCAAAGCCGCTCCCTCTCTCTCTCCCCACCGTCCAATTTGAATCGGACGGCTAATACTCGCTCCACGCCACCCCGCTCCTCCGCACCGTTGGATCTAAATCCAACGACCCGCACACCTCCTCTCTCCGCTCATCTCACGCGCCCTTATCTCAGCCATTGGATCTAAAATAGATGGCAGATCTCGGCGTTACTTTCAGAGGCCCAAACCTTTCCACCAACCCCGAACGTCCGATTTGAATCGGACGGCCAGCACATCATCGCGCCCTTTCTCTCTCTCTCTCTCTCTTCTCATCCGCGCCATTGGATCAACATCCAACGGCCCGCGAGCCTTCTTCCCCACCTCCTTCTTCGCGTGGACACAACCGCACCCGTCGCCATCGGCGCCCACCCGAGCTCATCAACACCGCGAATCTCGCCCCCTTCCTTTATGGTACAATACGCGTTCAATCCCCAGATCTTCGCCGCCCCCATTGCGGCCAAAATCATTCGTTTTAATGCCCGTCATCAACAGAATTTGGAATTAGCCGCCGTGATCCCCGCCGCCACCAATCTCCTCCCCCGGTCACTCCCGCGCCCTATAAATAGGAGCATCGGGAGCGCCTCTCCCCACTCGACCAGCTCCCACCACCCACTCCTCTCTCGCTCCCACCTCGCCGGAATCGGCACTTCTTCGTCGACGGCCGCCACTCGCTCCACCGCCGATTGCGTCGCCATCATCAACTCCGCGTCCACCCCCACCACACCAACAGCAGCGCCGCCACCTCGCCATCCCTGTGCGCGCAACCGCTCGCCCCGGGAGCCACCGGAACGCCGCACCACCGCGAGCCCGACTCCGCCGCTGCTAAAACCTTCGCCGCCGGCCAACCAACCTCGCCGCTGGGTATCTAAGGTGAGCATCAGGTTCAGTGGAGTCCCCTTGTCATTTTGGTGTCCTCGCCGGCCGTCACCGTGGCGCCCAGCGCCGGCGACCCTAGGGCCGAGAGCTCGCCGGCCTTGTGCCAGCGTGGCAGTGCCACCACGGCGCCACATAAGCGCCACGTCGCCACTGTTTGCCCATGTAACATCCACGTCAATGCCACGTGGCACGGTCTACCCCCCCTCAGACCCATTCACCCGTAAAACCAGTCCATGTGAGCCATGTCTATGGCATGTGGGGTCCACTCGTCAGGAATTATTTTAATTCCTTTAATTCCAAAAATCTCAGGACTGATGTCAGCTTGCGCAATAAATGGTTTTTTCCTTTAGAAAAATAAATCAGAAAAATCAGGGAAAATCCTTTTAGGGTTTTAATTAGGTTTAAATCTTCCAAAGCCAATATCTTTTGCATCCAAACTCCGATTGAGCTCATTCAAATTTCTAAATTTGTTTAAATTCAAGATCTAGCTAACTAAAGAAAAATTGTTTAATTTGGAGTTCATTTGAATTATTATTTGAATTTAGTTTGAATTTGGCTTATTTTCACGTTAAATTTCGACGACTTCGGAGAGTCAGATTTCGACACCGTTTGAGAGCAGCGTCCAATCAAGCAAGGCAAGTTATACCCTTGATCATATTGGTCCCATTATTTCAAATTATTTATATTCTGTTTTAAATTATTACTGCATGCTTATATTTATACAATTATTTTAATTCTCTGTTTTAATTGCCTAGTTATTCCAATTTTCCTTGTATGGCCAATTTGAATGTTGAACGTGAATACATTATCACCATTAGGCAAAAATGGTATTAATCATATGCTTAGCCAATGCTTAGATCAAATGTTGTATTTGGGAAATTTTAGCCAAATCTTCCAAATTTGATTTAAATCGGGTCTATGGTATTGTTTTACCATAGAAGGTTTATAAAATGCTTTTACTTGGAAAATAAAATGAAAACGGGTTTGGACTTGGGCATAATGGATGTTTGGTGGGTGCATGTTCATGCACGGGCTTAATCTGGTTAGGGTTAAGGCCCAGAGTTATTTTGGAAAGTTGCCCAAGTCAGTTAAGGACCGGTCTTCGAGCGCATGATGCTATACCTTATCGTACTACCATATGTCCTGTGTGGGCAGGACCTGGCCAACTAATTTGCAACGTTTCATTGTTAGCTGTGCCATTTTGGTGTGTGGGTGTCGATTAGACAGTATTCCCACTTAGCGCAAGAGGGGACTTCTGGCGGATGGTTAGTCCAAAGGAAGTGAAACCTTAGCGGGCATAACTACTTTGGAATGGCGCATTGTAAATGCCTCGTGATAATCACTTAGTCGCACACCTTCGGAAGTGTGTCAGACGGACATTGAAAGTTGATTATCTCTTATGGGTAAAGCTGTACAACCTCTGCAGAGTGTAAAACTATTCGAATAGCTGTGTCCACGATTACAGACATGCTAGCAGAACTACTCAAAGTTAGACTTTGGTTTTGTTTGAAAAAGACTTCTTTCAAACTGGTTATCCAAATGGGATTTGGGCAGGAAGCCATGTGATATGAGGGTATCCTTCACCAGTTACGTGTGGATGTTATCTGACTATAAAACTGAGAATTTATAAAATGATTTGTAGTATAAAATACCTGCTTTGAAACTTAGTACAAGTATTTAAAGAAAATGCTGCTTTACGCAAATAAACCAATAAGCCATCCTTTGTTACATCCATATATGCATGTCATTCTGTTACTTGACGGGTGTAACTTGCGAGCATGGAAGTTGTGCTCATACTTGCTTTATGCAAACAAAATTTCAGAGAAGAAGGACTTCGCTTCAAGTTTGATCACGACGACTAGGCTGCTACCCCAGTCGATTGCCTGTGGAAGATCAGCTGGACTCCACTACTTCTTCATCGTCTTCCGCTGTGTTTATTTAATGTTGCCTTGTAAGGCTATCTTGTAATCAACTCTGTTGTTTATTAATAAGTGTTGGCGTTTATGGTTGTGTTGTTACATTTGTTTACTGTGTGAGCTAGCCACTGATCATGGGACTAGTTCAGTTATGCACAGAAGATCTGGGATGTTACTCCCGGGTCTGACATATATCGTCCATAACTCATTTTCAATGTAAAGCTTCATCTCCTCTCTGCTAACGTTTTTCCATCATCGAGTTTCTTTGGCCACTAACTTCTTCAACAACGCCGACGCTCACCACTTGTTATCGCGGTCCTTGGCTCCTTCAAGACTGAACTTTCTCTTCAATAGCTCCGGTGAGCAGCACGATGTCGTCCTCATCTCCGTCGCCATTTCCTCGGCTCTTCGCTTCCCCGTGGGTCAATGTCTTCTTACAGGACATATCAATGCTATTACACTCTTTCATGTCTCCTCCGATACCATTTGTGTTATCATCATTATAACTTATTTTTATTCCATAGGAAGCAACATTAGAAACACCTGACCTTGAGAGTGATTGCGGTGTCTTCTTTTGTGTCTCATCCGACACTATTCGTGCAATCCTCATTATAAATTTTATTTTTATTCAACATTTTAATTATTTTTTATTGGAGTTTGTATACAAATCAAATTACTGAATTTATTTAATTTATTATAAATTTTAATTATCTAGGGATTTTACATTGAATTCGTATGGAAATCAAATTATAAATTTTCTTTTATTTTTTATTTCGAATTTTAGTTCTTTTCTTGGAATTTGTATCTGAATCTAATTGCTAATTTTTCTTTAATGTTTTTTCTCTCTAAATTACAGTTATTTTGGGATTTTACTTTGGAATTCGTATTGAAATCAAATTGCTAGTTTTATTTTATTATTATTCCAAATTTTAGTTATGTTTTGGTTGTATTTCGTATACAAATCTAATTGCCAATTATTGTTTAATTTTTATTCTGAATTATAGTTTTTAGAATTCGTATCGAAATCAAATAGCTAATTTTATTTTATTTTATTCTGAATTTCTGTTACTTTTTGGTTGGATTTAGTTAGGGATGGAAACGGATCGAATAGTCTCGAATGTGAAAACGAATCCATATTTTTAAAACGAATACGAATTCGAACATTCTCGAATACGAATACAAATCGAATGTTGTAACGAATTCGAATTCGAATCAAATATGTAGTCAATTCGGTCGAATGCGAATATCCAACAACTTTTACGACAAATATCAGTAGAACACCCAACAGCCATAGATTCGGCACCGAATCAAGACCCCATTGAAACAGAAACGCTCTGGGAAAAATGGATAGTATTCGTATTTGTTTTTTCTCGGATACGAATAACACCGAATATGGATACTACCCATTTTTCCCGGATGGTAACCGGATACGAATAACACCGAATATGGATACATATGCTATTCATTTTCCCCGGATAGTACTCATTTTTCATTCGAATACGGATTTTACTTACCATATTTGCGTTTTTTCGGATACGAATATCGGATAAAACGGATTATCATTTGCCAATTCCCATCCCTAGATTTAGTAGACAAATCTACTTTCCGTTTTTATATTTTTAGTGTGAATTATAATTGTTTATGGATTTTACTTAGATATTTGTATGGAAATTAAATTGCTTATTTTATTTTATTATACTTGACCTGGACTCTTTTACTTAGGAATTCGTATGGAAATCGAATTGCTCATTATATTTTATTTTTTATTCCTAATTTTAGTTTTATTTTGCAGTGTAGGTCTTTCTTTTTTTTTCACCTATTAATATAAGAATTTCTAGACTTTGAGAGCGAACATGATGATTTCTCTCAACTCTATTTTAATTCCTCAATTTGGTTTGGTCTCCAATGCAAAACTTTGACTATTACCTTTACTAATTGTGTGCTAGTAAAAATTATATTAAAAATATAATGGTATGGGAGTCATATGACAAATCTAAAGTTGACTCTGTGTATTAATTAATAGTTGCAACAGGTGCAGAATATTAACGACCGGATATTCTCATGTAGAGGCAAGTTTGCAACTTGCAAGTCCTGGCATGTTCTTTTGCCTCCCTTTTGGGATGTAACCTTGTATAGATTGATTTGTGAGAAACCAATAAAAATGGCTATATGGTACTGTCTGCTGTTCAATTCATTCATGAAGAACAAGAGTGTAAATTAAATATAAATTAACATGTAATTTTTAATTGAGAAAATTAGCTCAGTAATATCACAAATAGTTATAAATCGGAAAAATACTAGGAACTGAGTCAATGCCTATTTTCTACTTAATTTTTAAAAACATAGTTCCTCTTATGTACTCTAGCTTTTTTATAAATAGGAAAATAGTTTTGATCTCCTGGTCACCTAAAATTGCAGCACAAAGTAATGTGCAATTTTAGCACAACTTAACTACAATTTTTAATTCTATTTGTTTGTGGGTTTGTAGGGTTCACATAGATTTACTTTTTTTTGTCTAGGTTAGAATTTTTTTGTTTTTTGTATTTTGTAGGGGTTCACAAACTTAAATTTATTTATTTGGTCTAGATTAGAACAATTATTTGTTTAGTCTTAATAAATAGACACCCCATTGGAAAATACTTGACACATTGGATGGTATTTCTAACTCGATGATCTTTGTGATGGTACTGAACAATATTACACTTTTTAATTTGGACGATAGCTTAATATGGTGGTGATCACAAAGAGGTATTCTGCACGAATTATCCATGTTAAATCAGAAACAAACCTGAAACGACTCGCGCGTTGTAGAGTAACAACAAAAAGATGAGCCTAAATGTTATTGTCAGATCTATTTACATCATGGTATCTTGCATATATAATTGTGCCAACATTGTGGCTTAGTGAGTACGGCATCGATCGTCTCACCCTGTCCCCAGAAATCATCTCTCTTTGCCGTAAGAAAATGGCGGTGTCGTTTAAAAGGAAAACAGAAATGACATAACTAATTACTTGTATCGGACAAGTAACTGTCTGATGGAGATAACCGGCTTATCTAATATCTGCAAGTATGAGATTAACAGATCAGATATTAAACAAGAAAGGTGACTAGGACAAAGGATTTTATGTCGACAGGCATAAGGATATAATATTGCTTTAAGTAATGCGAACGCAAATAATCTGACCTTTAAACCATGACAAAAATTCAATAGGAAGTTTCTTACGACAGTTATATAAGTTTAAAAAACCCTTAAAATAAAGCCGTCTATTCTATATACTAACAACATACGGCTCGGATACTCGTATCTTAATTAATTAGAGACCATACACACTAATTAGGTTGATCAGAGCTAGCTACACGCGACTGAGATATAACAATATAAAGCTTAATTTTCCTATTGATTCTTCTTAATCGCACCAGACATGTGTAGTAGTGTAGGCAAGTAGTCCACATGTAGCAGTAGCACTAACATTTGCATCTGTCACGAGATACGTCACGGGATTTGTCTGGCAAAACCCAGCTACAACTTGTCGCAGTGGCGCGTATCGATCCATGCTGATGATGCTTAGCTGTAATTGCCGGTGCATGAACAAAGACGATCGACGAGAAAGCGAACCGGGAACGAGCAAGCCAAACAGAAGGAGATGTACGTACTTACACTTACACGCTTGGTAGTAAAATTGCTATGTAATATATATAATTCATCCGATCCGTTCACAAAACAATGTGGATAGTTTTCAGACATGGACACGGTCTTAAAATAAAATTTTAATTATTAATTTCTATTGTAATATATTTGTGAAGCCTAGTAAAATTATAGTACTTTGAAAGTACTTTTCAAAGCAAGTCTCCACACCACTTCCGTATATTTGATATCAATATTCATCGGCAACTAAAGTTTAAAAAGTTTGACAACACATCCCAAAATGACACTTTTTATGACTGAAGGGAGTAATACATCTAGCTTAGTACTCTATCTATTCTTTTTAAAGTGATACCCTAGAACCCGCACCGTCAAACTTCTAAAGTTTAACCACTAACATGTTTTAAAAAAACTTAGATTTTCTGTATGAAAACTATATCAAACTTTCATAATATTGTAATTTTATTAGTATATAATAAGATAAAATTACAAAAATAACGATCAAAGTCACATCTCGTAGACCGTAAAAAATTAAAAACACCACTTAAAAAAGAACGGAGAGAGTATAGTCACCGGTCAAATGTCATATCAACAAGTACTATTGCCTAGCTAACTTACTTTTGGATTGGGATTCTTTGCATCGAATGATTAAATGCAGAAGATCTACTGTGTATGGCATCATGAGCAATATTTATCGTCCGATAAAAAATCAAAGGTCGAGGTTGATCAATAGCTACAATGTTTCACTATAGTAAAATCACTACATTGAATATTCCGCTAGTTCTACGATACCATTACAGAACAATGTTCACACAGTGGGTCTTACAGTAATCCAGATCCCCTAAGATGAGCTAGCTAGTTGCAGGAGGCCAGGAGGCATGCAACATTCATAAGCCAGCCAAGACAAGGATCATATTAATTTGTGTCTAGGTGCATGCATGCATTCATTGGTTTGTAGTACTCATTAACCTACACCTATGGTTTATGTTCATGTCATACTACCCCTTGGTCTTTATGTATAAATAGACCTTTATAATATCCAATGAATTTAACACCAAATGAAGGTATGAGGGGTTAAAGAATAGTACATCACATCATCTCTAGAATATAACTAGGTTCTGAAATTTTCGTAAAGAGCCATCTAGGGTGACATTTCTGCTAGGTTAATGTAACACCCCTGGACCCACATTACCCTGGGATATTACTTAACCACTCCACAGCTAGCCAATAATTTCATAAGAATATAAAATTTCGCAAAGAACTCTAGGCAAGAATCAATAAGCGGAAGCATAAACCACTATGGGAATAAAGATAACAGTAACAAGTTCAATAATTAAACAACCTCTAGCAGATCAATCCAAGTGCAGTCCACAAATGCATCAATAAATAAATCAACAGATCACTCGTGAATAACTAGTCAATAGGCTAAATTCCTCTCAACTTTATTACAAAGATGAAACTATGAATTGAGTGCATTATTGTAGTGTCGCTCTACCCATCCCAGAATGCTTAAGAATCACCTGAAAGGGGAAAGAAACAACAAGAATGAGATAAAATCTCAGCAAGTAAGTTGCATAACAAGTTAATCAATTGACAAGCAAGCTACAACACAAAGTTATAATATTGCATGACCACAACCACAATCCACTATCTCATTCAATAAACCACATGGACTAGCATGAGTCCTGCCTCATAAGAATTCAACCATTGACAAAAGAATGCATGTTCTCCATCCACAATGCTTAATGCAAATGCATGCCATGCTCCACTGCACTCTTACCCATCAAGGTAAGAGTGCATCATCATCACTGCAATGTACGATGTCAGACGCAGATCTGATCGCGCCATAAGCGGCGACATCCACAATGCAATGTAATGATATGTTATGAGTGATATGATAATCATAAACCACATATGTGACATCTCATAATGGCACCAACAGGATTAACTTGTACAACTACCACATAATCATTATGGAAAATACATCCATGATCCACATTCGACACATAAAGCAACCATTTCATGACTACACACAAGATATCCAATGTAATTCATTAAATAATGATTACTGTCATCATCTCATATGTAAGTCAACCAACCATGGCATAACACTTCAAAATACGAAACTCATAGGGATTGCAAGTAGTAAGAACAACCGCTAAACGGTAGTAACATCGCTACAATTACTTGCCTTCCACGATGTGACGCGTTAGCCGGCCAAGGCGATACTCCTAAACCTGAGGCTTCACCTCCTAAACAAGTAAAATAATTTCAATAAGGTCATAATATACCCAGCGCTACTAATCGGCATTCTACAATGCTTACTAGACGACTCAAAACGAGTTTATAATGCTGAAAACGAAAAACAACGTTTGCTGCCATAATCTGATTCTGGACAGCAGCACGGTAAATGACATAACTCATGATCTGGAAGTCAAAAAGAGGTAAACCCAATTTCTGTAGATTCTTAACTGACTAATCTACAATACTCTAGTTGACCCGATACTCCAATTCGGCCAAAAAAATAGGCTAACCAATGTCTGAACTTACAGTACAGAAACTGTCTACACAAACGAACAGCAAAACTAAAATGACCATAACTTTTAATTGGTAACCTGAATTGATCGTTCTTTATCAATCTGAAAAGGTTATCGAATTACCTACAATAACCTAGTTGGGTGAACTTTCAGATTCTACCAAATTCCTTTCATATTTTAGGAAATAACCAGACAGATTATTCTCGTCAGATTTCTGGCAGCAGATACTAAATCGACCATAACTTTTGACTCAGACCTCGGAATCAAGTGATCTTCACGGCTACTGAAAGATAACGACATAACCCACAAATCTCTAGGAGATGGAAACTTAAAATTCAGCCTCTAAACATACGAAAAAACCCACGCAAGGTTCTGGACAGAATTGCATCTTCTGCAGCCCAACAATTAACCATCAATTCTAATCGGTTTCGCATCTAATAAGGATTAAACAGCGGGGAGGGCATCTCGTTACCCTTGTAGAACCACTAGGATTCGCTGAACCAAACCCCACACAAACTCTTCTTCTTCTTCTTCTCCTTCTTCTCCTTCTTCTCCTTCTTCTCCTTCTTTTCTCCCTCTCTTTCTTCTTCCTTGCGCAAGGGGCAGCACCTTGGGATAGGGGAGGTGCAGGGGACAGCACCTTGGGAGAGGGGGTGCAAGGGGAGGAGAGGATTCGCCAAGAGGAGGAGGAGGGGGCGGCTAGAGGAGGAGGAAAAAGGGGGAAGGGAGGGGCGGCTAGGGTTTGGGAGGGTGGCCCTCCCCCCCTTTGGCCGGCCACCACTAGGAGATGGGCCAAGGCCCAGCCCAAAAGGAAACAAAACAACAGAAAAGCCCTCTCTAAGCCGGATTTGACGAAAAAGAAAATAAAACTTCCCGATTAAATTATTCTCACCGATTGTTTTAATTAATCCGATTCTTGACTTCTCACACTTCCGAGTATTACATTCTTCCCACCTTAAAAGGATTCGCCTCGAATCCAATTCTCTGCACCACAAGGAATGAACAAGAAGCAAACAAAGAACCCAACTGGGAGTACTCACCACCTCGAAGAGCTCGGGTACTTTTTCGCAAATGATCCTCCGCTCCCACGTAGCCTCTCTCGGTGATTCGTCCAAAGGACCTTCACATACTTGATGGTCTTATTCTCAAGACCCGCTCCGATGTATCCAAGATACGAATCGACGACTCTCCACAAGTGAGATCTCGCTCCACCGTGACTCGCTCCAGTCAATCTTGTGTTCTCGATCCCGCAAGTATTTCTCAAAGATAGACACATGGAAAACATTGTGCACACCACTCAATGAGTTTGGCAACTCCAAACGATAAGCCAAACTACCCACCCGCAACCACCGAAAAGGACCGATGTACCGCGGGCTAAGCTTCTCGGTGGTACCAAAACGAACAATACCCTTGGTTGGAGACACCCGAAGGAGCACAAGGCTACCCACCGCAAACTCCAACTCTCGGCGCCGAACATCCGCATAACTCTTTGTCGGCTCAGCGACCAACAAGTTCTGACGAACCTCCCGCACTTTCTCCACGGTCTGCTGAACAAGATCCGGACCGAGCAACGACCTCTCACCCACTGCATCCCAACAAAGAGGGGAAACACACCTCCGACCATACAAAGCCTCAAAAGGAGGCATCTTGATACTCGCCTGATAACTATTGTTATAAGCGAACTCTGCCAAAGCCAGATAATCCTCCCAACTACCCTTCCAAGATAGCACGCAAGCACGAAGCATGTCCTCCGTGGTTTGAATGGTCCGCTCGATCGACCATCCGTCCCGAGGGTGAAAAGTCAGATCGAGGAAACTGCCGTGCCCAACGCACCAAGACTCGCGTAACTTAGAGACGAACTTGGCATCTCGGTCGAAACAATGGACTTGGGTACACCGTGCGCCTCACCACCTCTGGATGTACAACGAGGCTAGGTCCTGCACTGTGTTGGTCGCTTTTATCGGATGAAGTGTGCGGACTTGGTAAGCCCGCCCACCACGACCCAAATTGCATCTCGCCTCGGGCAGCGCGCAACCCAACCACAAAGTCCATAGTGATATGCTCCCACTTCCACTCAGTACCTCCAAGGGTCGCAACAAACCAACAGGACGCTTGTGCTCACCTTTACACTGCTGACAAACGCCACAAGCAAATGACATATTTAGCAATATCCACCTCATCCGCTTCCACCAAAAGATTTGTTTCAGATCACGATACATCTTGGTCTCTCCTGGATGTACCGAATATGGGGTCCGGTGAGCCTCACGAAGAATATCATCCTTCACCGGTGATTTCTGGGGTACACACAGCCGGCCTTTGAATCGAACCGCACCGTGTTCATCCACACTAAAATCTCGAACGCCCCGAGATCCTCTTCCGCACTCTGAAAAGGAGCCGATCGAGCCGTTGAGCTTCAAGAACGCGCCGGGGATGGCGCATCGATGATCATTTGTGTCTCGCTGCCTTGAGAACCAAGAAGACAGAAAGAAATACCCATCTTCTCAAACTCCGAGGCCAAGGATAACGCTACCTGAGGTACCCCTGTCCTACTTAGGGCATCAGCCACCACATTAGCCTTACCAGGGTGATACTGGATAGTCAGGTCATAATCCTTGATTAACTCCAACCACCTCCGCTGCCTCAAATTTAGCTCTCGCTGTGTGAATATATACTTAAGGCTCTTGTGATCAGTGAAGATATCGCACTGTTCCCCATACAAGTAATGCCTCCAAGACTTCAGAGCAAACACAATCGCCGCCAACTCGAGATCATGAGTGGGATAATTCGCCATGAGTCTTCAACCGCCTAGAAGCATAAGCGATTACTCGCCCTCTTGCATCAGTACACAACCGAGTCCAATCCGAGAAGCATCCGTGTACACCGTGAAGCGCTTGCCACTCCCGGGCAAGGATAGAATAGGTGCATTTACCAGCTTGTTCTTCAAAGTCTGAAACCCAGCCTCACAAGCGTCCGTCCACACAAAAGGAACCCCCTTTTGCGTGAGTCGGGTCATTGGTTTAGCAATGCTAGAAAAATCGCACAAAGCGCTGTAATACCCTGCAAGACCAAGGAAACTCCGGATCTCGACACATTGGTTGGCCTCCGCCATCAACCACCGCCACATTCTTCTGGATCCACCGTAATACCGTGGTCGATCGATGGTATGACCCAAAAATCCTACTTCGGATAACCGTAAAGCACACTTCTTTAGCTTCGCATAGTATTTATTCTTCCAAGAGTATCTAGGACCAGTTGAGATGCAATTCGTGGTCCTCCTCCGCTTTGGAATAAACCAGATGTCGCCGATGAAGACCACCACAAAAGAATCCGGTACTCATGGAGCATCCTGCTCATAGCTTCCATAAAGACAGCAGGAGCATTAGTCACCCAAAAGACATAACGACATATTCGTAATGCCCATACCTTGTGCTAAATGTCGTCTTCTCTATATCCTCCTCCCGATTCGCAGCTGATGGTAACCTGCATCGCAAATCAATCTTGGAAAATATTTTGGCACCTCTCAACCGATCGAAGAGATCTTCAATACGAGGCGGGATACTTGTTCTTGATTGTCACTTGGTTGAGTGCTCGATAATCCACACAAAGCCTCTTGGTGCCATCCTTCTTTCCCAAACAAAACCGAGCAGCCCAAGGTGACGTGCTCGGTCTAATGAACCCTTAGCTAAGAGTTCATCCAACCGCTTCTTTAATTCAACTCGCTCAATCGGTGCCATCCGCACGGGACTTATAAATAGGCGCGCACTGAACAAGCTCAATACGGAAGATCGACTCCGCCTCGTGGCGGTCGGGAGCTCACTGGGAAAAACATCCGGTACTTGCGCACCACCGCAGATGTTCTCTAACCTCAAGGTAGCCTCGTGACCTCCACCAAAGCCCACAACACTCGACTTCGCATCCGCCGATTAGGAAACAACGGCACAACAACGAGAGAGTATCATGAGCACTCCTTGAAAACAACTTCACGCCTGCAGAGAACGCAAGGTGACCGCTTCCGTAAACAAGAGATGACAGCTTGATACCTCGTGAGCCAATCCATGCCAAGGATCACATCGAAGGGCTCCAGGGATATAACCACCAAATTCGCCACGAACTCCTCATCTGCTAGAACCACCACACAACCAGGGCAAACACGGGAACTGGATATAAGCCCACTAGGAGAACTAACGACCACCGCCTCCCAATTAATCGCACCAAAGCCCCGCCCGCCAACAAAATTCTCCGAGACAAAGGAGAAACTCGCCCGAATCAAAAGTACGCAGGCATCGAAAGAGTCAACTGATAAGGTACCTGTCACAACGTCTCCACGATCCCTGCCATCCGATGTCGGCATGGAGAATGCCGCAGGGACAGCTGAAGAAGAAGGATCTCCCACACTCTGGTAGGTCGGCGCAGGTGTCCACTGAGGTACCGGGGTTGATGGAGTAGGCTGCTGAACCCAGTATCCTCCAGGTGGGGGCGCCAAGACAGTCGATGCAGGTGTTGGAGGCGCCGGCAGGTAACGCGGTGTAGGAACCGCAGGTAGGGACTGCGGGGTAGGAGCCACAGCCATCATCTGAACAGTGCCATCAGGACGAGAGAATCCCGCCGAAGGTGTAGGCGCCAACTCCCACTGTAGTTTCCCCTTGGGATTCTGCCTGCACACCACATCCTTGTGGTTTTGACCACAGATAGCACACTGCCCCCTCCAAGAGCGCCACTCCGCCTGTAAGTGATCCTCACAACGAAGCACACCAAGCCCATTCCGGCCGAGGTGGCACGCATCGCAGAGAGCTCCTCCATGAGAGCCGGTTCGCCTCGCGCTACTACTGTAGGGCCAGACGACGACCCTTTGCCTTCTTAAAGATAGGGCCCCAGCATGGCCCCTCCTCTCGCTATGACCTCGAGGCCGATCTCTCCGCAGGCCTTGCGAGTGTCCTCTGTACGCATGCCGCATCTCGATCCCCAAGGCCCGCTCCACTGTGGTACGAAAATCGGATCGGAAAAGCACCCAGCAGATGGCGGATCGAAGGCCTAAGCCCCGACGAAATCGCTCGCCTTCTCCGCATCATCCCGAGCCACATGTGGGACGGCGGACTATCGATTGAAGCCCACCTCATACTCGCCACGCATCGCTTGTCTTGAGTGTATTTGCCCAAGTCAATTTTCATCTTGTCCGAAGGTCTCGATAGAACCGCCTCAAAAGCCGGACAAACTCGCCCACGATGGGAGTCCATGGGCACCGTGCGAGCAGATCGCACTCCTTTCCACCGATCCGGCCTCCTTCGCCAGCTGCGCCACATAGCGCCGCGATCGGAGGCCACTACCTCGAAAGCCTCCATCTTGTCCTCCACGTGGGACACCCACATCAGCCGACAGAGGGCTGGCGCGCGTCCGGCCGCCCACCTCAACCCTACCCACTCACGGTGAGATGCATGCTAATCGCCCACCGCCGCAGCCTCAGCACCGAGCGGCATCGCACCGGGCCACCGCCCGCTTCAAAGCCTCAACTCTTGCCGCATGGCCCGACCACGCCCAACGGCTCCTCTTGGGTACCACCCACCGGCCGAGCATCCTCAACCTCCTCAATCGCGGTTGTGCTACGGCCAGAGCAAAGATGAGCACGGCCACTACCCTTAGGTGGCATTCCTGCACACCACCGCAACCCACGAGCAAACAAAACATTAAACTCGCATAAGTGAAGCACAAGCAATAAATTAAAGAATTCAACAAGGTATATGCAAGATATGCAAACCCTTCCCCATCCTACATGTGCAAGTGTGTCAATTTTTTTTTCCTAGAACCTAAAGCCTAGGCTCTGATACCAACTGTAACACCCCTGGACCCACATTACCCTGGGATATTACTTAACCACTCCACAGCTAGCCAATAATTTCATAAGAATATAAAATTTCGGCAGCAACTCTAGGCAAGAATCAATAAGCGGAAGCATAAACCACTATGGGAATAAAGATAACAGTAACAAGTTCAATAATTAAACAACCTCTAGCAGATCAATCCAAGTGCAGTCCACAAATGCATCAATAAATAAATCAACAGATCACTCGTGAATAACTAGTCAATAGGCTAAATTCCTCTCAACTTTATTACAAATGAAACTATGAATTGAGTGCATTATTGTAGTGCCGCTCTACCCATCCCAGAATGCTTAAGAATCACCCAAAGGGGGAAAGAAACAACAAGAATGAGATAAAATCTCAGCAAGTAAGTTGCATAACAGGTTAATCAATTGACAAGCAAGCTACAACACAGGTTATAATATTGCATGACCACAACCACAATCCACTATCTCATTCAATAAACCACATGGACTAGCATGAGTCCTGCCTCATAAGAATTCAACCATTGACAAAAGAATGCATGTTCTCCATCCACAATGCTTAATGCAAATGCATGCCATGCTCCACTGCACTCTTACCCATCAAGGTAAGAGTGTGCATCGTACTACGGCAATGTACGATGCTGTACCGGTACGGTCGCGGCCATAAGCGGCGACATCCACAATGCAATGTAATGATATGTTATGAGTGATATGATAATCATAAACCACATATGTGACATCTCATAATGGCACCAACAGGATTAACTTGTACAACTACCACATAATCATTATGGAAAAATACATCCATGATCCACATTCGACACATAAAGCAACCATTTCATGACTACACACAAGATATCCAATGTAATTCATTAAATAATGATTACTGTCATCATCTCATATGTAAGTCAACCAACCATGGCATAACACTTCAAAATACGAAACTCATAGGGATTGCAAGTAGTAAGAACAACCGCTAAACGGTAGTAACATCGCTACAATTACTTGCCTTCCACGATGTGACGCGTTAGCCGCCAAGGCGATACTCTAAACCTGAGGCTTCACCTCCTAAACAAGTAAAATAATTTCAATAAGGTCATAATATACCCAGCGCTACTAATCGGCATTCTACAATGCTTACTAGACGACTCAAAACGAGTTTATAATGCTGAAAACGAAAACAACGCTTTGCTGCCATAATCTGATTCTGGACAGCAGCACGGTAAATGACATAACTCATGATCTGGAAGTCAAAAAGAGGTAAACCCAATTTCTGTAGATTCTTAACTGACTAATCTACAATACTCTAGTTGACCCGATACTCCAATTCGGCCAAAAAAATAGGCTAACCAATGTCTGAACTTACAGTACAGAAACTGTCTACACAAACGAACAGCAAAACTAAAATGACCATAACTTTTAATTGGTAACTCAGAATTGATCGTTCTTTATCAATCTGAAAAGGTTATCGAATTACCTACAATAACCTAGTTGGGTGAACTTTCAGATTCTACCAAATTCCCTTTCATATTTTAGGAAATAACCAGACAGATTATTCTCGTCAGATTTCTGGCAGCAGATACTAAATCGACCATAACTTTTGACTCAGACCTCGGAATCAAGTGATCTTCACGGCTACTGAAAGATAACGACATAACCCACAAATCTCTAGGAGATGGAAACTTAAAATTCAGCCTCTAAACATACGAAAAAACCCACGCAAGGTTCTGGACAGAATTGCATCTTCTGCAGCCCAACAATTAACCATCAATTCTAATCGGTTTCGCATCTAATAAGGATTAAACAGCGGGGAGGGCATCTCGTTACCCTTGTAGAACCACTAGGATTCGCTGAACCAAACCCCACACAAACTCTTCTTCTTCTTCTTCTCCTTCTTCTCTCCCTCTCTTTCTTCTTCCTTGCGCAAGGGGCAGCACCTTGGGATAGGGGAGGTGCAGGGGGACAGCACCTTGGGAGAGGGGAGGTGCATGGGGGAGGAGAGGATTCGGCCAAGAGGAGGAGGAGGGGGCGGCTGCTAGAGGGAGGAGGAAAAAGGGGGAAAGGGAGGGGGCGGCTAGGGTTTGGGAGGGTGGCCCTCCCCCCCCTTTGGCCGGCCACCACTAGGAGATGGGCCAAGGCCCAGCCCAAAAGGAAGCAAAACAACAGAAAAGCCCCTCTCTAAGCCGGATTTGACGAAAAAAAGAAAATAAAACTTCCCCGATTAAATTATTCTCTACCGATTGTTTTTAATTAATCCGATTCTTGACTTCTCACACTTCCGGAGTATTACAGTTAAGAGTGAGTTTTCAAAATATCTTTATTTAGGATGTTTTAGGGACTTTTTAAAAATATTTTAGCTCTGTTTTAATGCCTTAAATATGGTTAAAATATTTATTTTCAGAGAGCATATCTTCTCCCAAAACTAAGATTATTTTAAAGGAAAATGAGAGGACATAGCAAAAGAATGACTTAAATGAAAGGAGAATGCTAAGAGGGGAAAGGTTAGCAAAAACTCCTAAATCGTTACAACTATTTTTATGATTAAAATATGATGCATTTTGAAAACTAATTCCCAATCTAACAACCATTCTAACTAGGGCTTGTCCTACAGTCAATATAGCTCTGATACCAACGCTGTCGGACCCTAGCCTTTAAATACCCAAAGCCCTCGTGTGTATACTATACTAGTCCCATGATTAGTGGCTAATACACACATCCACAACATTGATAATCACATCCATACACACATTTATACAAAATAAAACAAATATGATACATAGCTTAAGCGATTACAACTTTACATTACAAGGGCCGACCGGCCAAATAAAAGCTAAAGTATCAGAAGTAACAATTGTAACAGCGAAAGCAAAGTTGTATAATGAGTTGAAAACTCCAGCGGCATGTCCATCCAAGCCCTCAGGCAACCAACTAGAAACAAGTCCTAGAAAGACTCGTCACTGAACCCACCGGTTCTAGGTGCAAAGAAGATGTCGTCCAGCGTAGGCTTATTCTTTAACTCTGACCAACAATTTAAGCAAGATTGAGTACATTGTGTACTCAACAAGACTTGTAGTGTATCGTAAAATTTGTATAAATGCAAGGCTAACAAGAGATGATGCTACTAGTTGTTTTCAGCATTAAGCAAATCTTATTTGTAATACAAATACACAATATTTGTCAATGGAAATTTAAAGAGCAATTAAATAGATAAAGGACAACTTGTAAGTAATTAAATAAATAACAACTCGCCACCCTCCTCGGCTACGAGCATCATCTTATTTTCAGCCATAGACATGGCACTCAACTCAAATATAAACTAACAAACCATTTCCCACATTTTTCATCAAAACTGTTCTTATGAAAACCAAGACTATACCTATTAAGACTGCACTAAGCACGCTCATGATCATGAGCACGGCTATTTAAATATAGTTACACTATGCATAGGTGTACAACTTTACCCACAGCACACGAATTCTCTAGTTTGTTCGGTATTCCCTGATACCACCGCTCACTACCTATAGTAAGTAGTTTAAAGCACGTGTCAAAGCCTTTATATCATCTTGTCCTAACCTTGCACTAGCCCGATGAATGAACACCTTTACTTCACTCGGGTACAACCCTGTCTCAGTGAGGCATTCAATGTTGTGTCGGAAGGCTTTGTTCCCAATGCCTCGGTGAAGGGAGCCCCTTTGAGCAATCACACATGCTCGCACTACTACGGCCTACCAACATGTAAGGCAGTTTTCAATGACTTAATTAGCTAATGATGTCCCATACTAGCACATGTGGTTGTACACTTAGGCTTAGATAGGACTTTCTAGCATTTGGTCCTTAATTGACCCGGGCGAGGATCTCCCCCTATCTATTTGTGAGATACACCTCTCACACTTATCAGAATATAATATAACTAGCCCGCATCGTAAACTAAGTTTTTTATTTTTTATACAAAATAACAGAGGTAAACCTCTCTAGGCCATTGACGAGGATTAAAACCTCTATATATTATTTTTAATATATATAAAAGACCATACGTCTTCGTGGTCGTAACCCCTGAGGTGTACGACCCTACTAGTCGTAGAGATTCCAGAGGTTACATAATGGGTACCCTGGTCGGAAGAAGGCCTAAGCCAAGCTCCCGACCAGGAGAACTGCTCGTAAAAGGTATGAACTGATACTTGGAACAGATTCCAAGTATATTCTCTACCGTATGATGAATGGAGCACGTGCATATTCCATGCCATACGACGTATCTTATCTAGACACATCAGCAAACAACCTCCATGCGGTTATTTGTTTCATAGACATACAACCGCCGAACGGTTGATTCCGTATCAACCGTCACTTGACTCCGACCAGACGCAACGGTTCGCATCAGACGTCTTCTCCGGAAGTAACTGTCATCTCTTCGAGGGCTATTTAAAGATGGAACCTGGACGGATCAAGGAGGGAGAGGAAGACAAGATAGAGCCATCAGACTAAAGCGCAAGCCATAGATTCGTGTGATAGATTTGAGATTGTAAGGGAACAAACAGTGTTCCCAGAGCATACCCTGTAAAACCCAGTTCATATTAATAAAAGAGCAGTCACATTATTTCCTTAGATTTCCCACGTCACTTTCTCATTTTCTTTTCGTAAGATCGACGTCTTGATCGTCGACAGCCATCATTCCAAAACTCCCAATCTCATGTTCATCATGTCATCCTTTTTAGCAAATTTTAGTAAAGACTATCGCTTGACCAAGCAATTGTGCGATATCCTAGTTGCTACAATAGAAAGGATATCAATATTTCAAGGAGGTTCATGCGTCGAATAGGATTACGACTACTGTTATCCTCGAGTATAGCAATTTTAATCGAACATACACGCATGCATACTGGATTTTGCAAAAATAAGTACAATAGTTAAATTAGTAGGATTAACATGGTCAAAGGAGGTGCTTGCTTTGTCCTGGTTGCTTTGAATATGAGGATGGATGATTGTCGTAAAAATCGTTCGAACAATTGACGTTTAATCAAAAGAGCCGAAAGCAAATTAAATATAGCAAAATAATAACAACAGAAACAAAATCCAAATATTCTTGCATATTCAGGTAGAGCATGATTCTATATGAATTTTTTTAAAATATTCATTAAATTTGGAGTTTGTATGCAAAAGTTATTAACGTTTTAATTTGCTTCGTTTTCAAAATTCCAGAAATTAGAAAAGTACTAACGTCGAAGGCGTATTTTCTGAGGTTTATGCTTTCCAATAGAGAAAGCTTATTTTCCTCTAAGCTTTAGTGAGGTTTATGCTTTCCAACAGAGAAACCATATTTTCCTCCGAACTAAAAGCGATTTTTGTATTTTTCTGAATTTTTATTAACTTACATGTGGGGCCTACTTGTCAGTGACTCATATTTTTGCTTTCTTGATTTCATTTATAAACCAGAGGCGGTCCCACATGTTATAGACTCATTATTTATTAACTAATGATTAAACCTATTTCTGATTTTAATTAACTGACGGCTGGGTCCCACATGTCAGCCTCTCGGTTTTAAAATGTGTTTTAAAACCGGGAATAGTACGTGATCCCACATGTCACTGACACATTTACTTAAAACGTTTGAAATTAGATTCATGTTAATCTTTTCAATTGGTCCAACTTGTCATAGACTCATTTCCATTTAAGCTATGTTAATTAGTGTTAAACATCTCCTAATCACATGGGCCCACTAACAGAGAGAGAAGGAGGAGAGTAGTAGAGCTGCGTGTGGCCGAGCGCTACGGTGAGCTCACCAGCGGCAAGGCAGGCATAGAGTGGTCCGGAGAATGGGAAAAATGGGTTCCTCTCTTAGAGGCGATGCCACTAGGTGGTGGTGGAGGCCGGAGAGATGGCCGGAGGCAATGCTATGCCAGCGATAAGCGGCGGAGCTCCTCGAGTCCGAAGTGGATTTCACCGAAGTGGATTTCACAATTTGAGCCAATCAACGGTGAAAGGTGGTGCACAGTGGTTCTAGAGGACGTCTACAATGCTATTGGCAGCGGCTTGGGGACCAATGATCACCGAAGCAGTGGCGACAGCGCTTCCCGTGGTGGTGTCATGACCGGCTACGATGAAGTCTATGCTACATCAGCTAATCCTCCAATCTAATACGCGCAAAAGCTCTAGGGGACTACTAGAAGCTCACCAAAGTCCTTGAAGGCGTCAGGGGATGACCGGAGTGGCTTCACGACGTTTAGCAGCGACGGTGTAAAGGAGGCTCTCAGTGACAGCGTCCTATAGTGATGGATATGCTACAAGGATGTGCGCATTAGTTTGCATGCACACTAAGGATGGTGCGGATAGAAGGAATCAACCAGAGACTCACTAAGGTGGCGGCTAGCTAGAAAGGGGGTTGCAACGGCCGAAAATGAGGAAGAAGGTCGATTCGGGGGATTTCTTGCATGTGAACCATCATCAATCGAGGGAGAAGCATTAGTGAAGTATAGGACACGAAATGATATGGTCAGGTGAGGTTCAAGCTCACCAAAATGTCAGGAACACGGAGGTCCAGAACAGGGTGTGCACCAGAGGTAAAGAAGATGACAGCTTGTCCTCGCTACAGGGTTCTCGGAGTTACATCAAGCATAGAAGAAGCATCAGTGAGGTAAGGGGCACATGGTGACGTGGTTGGCGAGGGCAAGGAAGCTCACCAGAGCTAATGGCATTGTGAGGCTTGCACACCGGTGTCGAGAACGACGCTCTCGTTCCTGGCGCCAATGAGCAAGAAGCTCTAGTTATTGGTGGAAGGCGAGAATGGCGAGCTAGGGACTCTGTGATGCGGTCGAAGGCTTAAGTACGAGCAAGTAGCGCGTGGGAATAGCGGCGAGAAAATACGGCCGTGGCAAGAATCTCGTGGGCTCGCTTCGGCGTCTCTGCCAAGGCAAGGGGGTGAGCGCCATTAAGAGGTAGGCAGTATGGACGGAGCCAGGCGGAGGTGACGGAGGTAGGTAAGGTGCGAAAACAGTGGGCGACCGTTGAAAACAGCGGGCGAGGGCGTGCTAGCGAGTGTGGGCTAAGGCGAGGTGGAAGACAGAGTCTGATGAGTGGGGCCCACACATCAGCGAGAGAGGGCAAGCGGGGTTGGCGCGGGCTAGAGCTGGGCAAGCAAAAATGGGCTGGTTCAAATTCGGCCCAAAAGTCTGGCGAGAATTCAAAAATAATTTTTGAATTTTTCAAAACTTGGATGAGTCTTTGCCAAATTTGTAAACCTATAAAACATGCTCCAAAATTTATGATTTTTTTTGAAAGCTTCTGACACCGTGCTGTTACTTATGTAAATTTTTCAGGATTTTATCTTCTCTGTGTTTTTCTCAAAAATTCTTACAATTTGCTGCTTGTATGAAATTTTATTATTTGCTTTATACAAAGAGTTCAAAAATCATGTATAAATAGTTCCCATATAGAATATGTCCAAAATTATTTTCCTATTTATTTTTAGTATATCTTATCAAAAATAATTTTTTTGGGACGTTACAAATTCGACACTTACTATTGTGTAATTGTTTTGTCCTTAAAGGAACTGTTAGTTCAGTACACCGAAATCCTCCATCCTCTCTCACATTGTCTTCTCTTCTGGATGAACTGTGTTGGTGGGTTGAGCCGTCCAAGCTCGCTGACTTTTCTTCTCGGCGTGCACCGAGAAAAAGGAGAGCAGGATCTCCAAACCATTGCAGCATAGAGCACCTGTACGGGGTGATAATAAGGTTTATGGGCAGTGCATTCGTGCAACCGCTCGCCCCCTTCCTTGACGTCAACTACTTCCACAACCGTATTTGTGCTGCTTCTGTTTCTTTGTCAGACCCACGTTATATTATTCACACAGTCGATAGACTCTGTTATAATTATGTTCTTGTGTATATTCTAAAGTACAATGAGTTACTACTGCTAGTTTCAATAGTTGAATCATGAGTTATTTATGGTATTTGACTCCTACTAAAAATTTAGAATTAAAATATTACCCTATATTTTCAACATTTCCCCTTTAATTATACGAAGAACTAATTGATTCCCGGTCGAGATTTCGCAGTGCAATAGTGAGATTTCCTCCGGTCTCAGTAACCCGCCGCCGTCGCCGTTGCCATCTGTCTCATCAGCGCGATGGAAATGCACTCCTCATTGATGGGACGATGGGTCAGGCAATCAGGCTGGTTAATTTTGGCATCTCGTGGGCTAGGGCTGTGCTGTGGAGGCGCAGGGCCCATATAGGCCCACATAGCTCCTTCCACCCAGTCCCCATATGCTAGAGCCGCCATTGCACCTCGGAGCGAGCAAGCAAGAGCAGCGAGCCAGCGACCTCGTGCTGTGGGCGGTGCCACACGTGGCGAGGGCGCGCCACACGGCCATAGGTATGCTCCTTCCCTGCCTCTGCACCCTGTAGGTAGCCCCCACCCCGGCGCACCTTGTAGAACATTGCCGATTAATATTTGCTAGAGTTTGAATATTTTAGAAAGTACATATGTGAATGTACTACTTCCTTTAGAAGTGAGTGTTTTTTGCTATAGTGACGATTTGTATAATTATTTGTGTTGTAATAAAATATGTTGTGATTCCTAAAATCAAAGCAGACTTTTTTTAAAAGTTTATTTGTTAAGAGTGTATGTATCTTATGCACTTTACTTTTTTCACCATTCACCACAAATCCTACAAATGTGAGTTTGGGGGGGGGTCTAAGGTTTGCAGAATTTGAGATTTTTTTGACATGTACGTTTTGAACATATTGAGAAACTTTTTTAGTCTAAAATTGTTTGTATTATATAGATATCCCTTTATTTGTTGTATACAATGCAAATTTTAAATATATTATACGAGTACAAATGAAATAAAATTTCATTTTCTATGTTAAGAGTCTATATTAGTTTGCAGTATTTCAGAAGCTGCTACACATTCATATTGGTTAAATGCTTAGTTTGAATTTACGAGGGACAGGCATGTAATTCCTAACTATTCACGAGACACTTCTAGTTGTTCTACCAAAAGTCGGCGCTAAAAGCCGTGAGGGTTTCTTTTCATGGCCACCGCTACGGCACCAGATGATGCAGCGCCCTCGCCGTCCGCGGCCAAGGGAGCCAAAGGAGACACTAAGACGAAACAAAACAACAGTCTGGGAAGAGAAGGCCACGACGATGGCGGAGGACATAAAGGGCAGAAGCAGAAGAAGAAAGACGTGTTTATCTACGGCAATTAACCAGAATAGGCACTATCTGTTGGGCACGCGTAGTTATTCAAATTAAAGATTTTTTACTCCATTGTCTTAGAACATCATTTCGTTGCTAATCAGCATTTACTATGTTGGGTATGCAAGTCAATAACAAATTTCAAGAAACAAAATGATCTCATCTACTTTCATCCCAGTTTTAGTAAAAACAGGGAATTGCTAATTGGTAAGTGCCCCCATGCCCAGGGTGTTGCTAGTACGGCTGGTGGGAGTAAAAGAGCAGGGAGCCTAGTTACATGTAGTTGTTTCCATAAGATTTGCCAACACCAAATATACTATAGAATGCCTTGTGCCAAGGAGGGAGGTACAGAATTAACTTAGCAAGATAATCAAATTTTTACGATTTGATCTTGGAGGTGAATATTTGAGCCATAAATTTAGTGATCATTTGAAGCAATGTAGAGTTGTCCCACAACTTACACCACTGGGCACTCCATAGTGGAATGGGGTGTCTGAGCGGCGTAATCGGATTTTGTTGGACATGGTTTGGCCGATGATGAGCCAATCAGATCTGTCATTGTCTTTTTGGGGTTACGCTCTAGAAACTGTCACTTTCATTTTAAATAGGGTACCATCTAAATTAGTGGATAAGACACCATATGTGATGAGGACATCCCTAACTTGGATACAACCGCGCCTACACACACAATTGATCCACAACCAATGTTACAAGGACCAATTACTCGACCTTGTGCTAGCCAACTTAATCACCAGGTGAATTCGTTCATAGGTTTATATATTACTGAGAATAGATCGCTACCTAATGCAAGTGATTTAATTGTGCTTAGGAACATGGGAAAGGACCAAGAAGAGGTATGTGGAGTCATGGACAAGCATAGAAGGCATAATGGAGGTCATCACATCACTTTGGGTCTGAGCCTAGCAAGAGTTCGAGTTGGGCTCATTCTGGATTCGAGTTCGGACTACTTCAACAGCACTAAGTTCAAACGGCCATAACTTCTTCATACAAACTCCGTTTGGGACGTTCTTGGACTTCATTGAAAGCTTATCCAGTCTAATTTCCAATGGATCCAACCTTAGCTTCAAATTCCAGCTGAGCCAGCTACAATCAACAAAACAATCCGTATCTATTTTTGAGCCCGAGTCAAAGGGTGTGATGCCACCTCCTCTTGGGCCCATGGGCCTTGTAACCCTAAGGACGTGCGTCCACTTCTCTGGCCGCCACCCATGGTCGTCTTCCCATATAGGAGCCGCAGCCTCCCTTTGCTAGAACTCGGATTTCGTTGAGTTTAAGTTTAGCCATTGTGCAAATTTTTATTCTTCTGTTGTGTCGGTCGACCACCTGTCAAGACACCTTCAGAATCTCATCTTTGTTTTCAATACCATAAACGCTACAATCATATTCGCAATAACAGGTTGCCTACATCTTATTCTTGCTAGTTCTTCGATTGCTCGCAGAAATTGAACCTCGTGTTCAGGTTAATTGTGCTTCCAGCAAGGCCAATAACATCTCGAAGTTGGTTCAACGATTGCTAAGGTGCAAGCGTCGTCGTACGGTTGTAGTGAGATCGCGAGAGTCACCTGCACCAAAATCGATAGTTATCAATCTCATCGAAAGATCGGGAACCCCGCCTCCATCAATATGAGATGGACTGGGAGGAGTCTTAGTTTGTTTTTTTCTAAAGATTTGGGGATGTGATGTCTATATTAAACGTTTGATATCTGATAAACTCACACCCAAGTCAGATAAATACTTCTTTATAGGATATCCTAGGGAAACCAAAGGATATTACTTCTATAACTGAGATGTGGGCAAAGTATTTGTCACTCAAAATGGTGTCTTTCGAAGAAAGAGTTTCTCTCGAGAAGGGCAAGTGGGAGAACCGTGCAACTCAAAGAGGTTCGAGAAACTCCACTTGGGGAGGACCTGGCCGCAGACGCCCCAGTAAGGGAAAACGTGGTTGGGGAACCTGCAATCGGAGATACCCTAGTCCGGGAAGCACCAAATCTACAAAGGTCACACAAGACGCGCGAAGTACCTACTCGGTATTCGCGTGATATATTGTTGTTGGACAGCGATGAGCCTGTGACTTATAAGGAAGCGATGATGGGCCTAGACTGTGAGAAATAGTTTGGAGCCATGAAATCCGAGATAGACTCCATGGGTGACAATTAGGTTTGGAACCTAGTCGATCTGCCTGATGGTGTTAAAACCATTGAGTGCAAATGGATAGAAATGTTCACATTCATAAAGCTTGACTAGTCGCAAAAGGGTTTCGACAAGTTTAAGGAGTTGACTACGATGAGATTTTCTCACTGGTAGCGATGCTTAAATCTGTACGAATCATTCTAGCTATTGCTGCATATTTCAATTATGAGATATGGCAAATAGATATCAAAACGGCTTCCCTCAATGGAAAACTAAGTGAGGATGTGTACATGACACGGCCTAAGAGTTTTGTCGATCCAAAAAATGCTAGTAAAGTGTGCAAACTTCAGAAATCCATTTATGGGTTGAAGCAAGTATTTCGGAGTTGGAATATACGTTTTGATGAGTAGGTCAAAAGGTTTGGTTTCATCAAAAACATAGAAGAACCTTGTGTTTACATAAAGGTTAGTGGGCGCGCACTTGTAATCCTAATCTTATATGTGGATGATATATTATTGATTGGGAATGACATTCCTATGCTGGAATCCGTTAAGGTCTCATTGAAAAATAGTTTTTCTATGAAGGACCTAGGAGAGGCATTATATATCTTAGGGATAAAGATCTATAGAGATAGATCGAGAAGACTAATTGGATTAAGCCAAAGTACTTATATTGACAAGGTATTGAAACAGTTCAACATGCAGGATGCCAAGAAGGGGTTCTTGCCTATGTGTGGCGATCCCGGGATCAGATCCGTTCTAAGCTAAGTGATTACGCCAAAAGTGCAACACTAAACGAGAAACGAAAATGATTCCGAGTGCCCGAATATGTGTCTCATGTTAGCTCCTAAGGATCAGTGGCTGACATGCACATACCCAAACACAACATTGCAATCACATCCATACACAATCATACAAGAGAATGGAATCAAATATAACTTCATTTAAATAGAACATTATAGTACAAGGTTGCATAAGAGGGCCGATCGGCCAAATCTAAACAAACACAAATAAATTGCAGCGAAAGATAAACTTAGAAATAAAAGAGAAAGAGTCGAGTTGGTATGCCCAAACCCACAAGCAACCAACTGGAGTTAAAGCCGCCTCCGTCGTTCTCACCTGAACAAATGGACAATACGTTAAAGTACAAAGTTGTACTCGCGAGACTTTTTAAAAATAAGGATGCATGTGAATATCAAAGGAAGGCTACTACACTAGTTAATTTTCGGTATAAAGTAAGTTTTTCATTTAGATAAACAATATAGATTCAAATTGACGTTTGTAAAATATTTTAGAAATGTATATGACAGTAGGTACTCCAATTCATAATAAAAAAAATCAGTAGATACTCCAATTATAACAACACATGAACTTCCCGTTTGTGACATATATAAATTCTCAAACACATCAACACACGAACTTCCTATTCGTGACAAAATACAAGATCTGAACAAACTAGCACAATGACATAACATTTCCAACCCTAACCCAAACCCAATTTTCCATAAGCTAATTGTGCATGCTTTCCCACAAGCGATGTCCATGACCGGGGACACGACTATTCGAATAGATTTAGTTCTCTGCAGAGTTGTACAGCTTTACCCACACGATATGCATTCCTCTTAATGTCGGCCAATGCACCCTTCCCTAGGAGTGTGGCTGAGGTAGCATAACGAGGTTGTTACAATATTATGTTCTAACTATCAAACCACTCGAGGAACAGAATCCCATGGGATACTGAACGGTCGCCTAACCACAGGTGAACCTCGTTGTGTAAGTAAGTCCCTCACAGATAAGGGACCCTTAAGAGCAAGTAAGAGAACGCTTAACATGCCCCCACTAGATTGACAACACAACGATTGTCAATCTAATTGTGTTTTGATAGCTAACACACAACAAATTATTAAGTCAAGCCTTCGTCATTATCCCGGCGTGTGGTTGCACATAAGACTTGGTTCATCACACAACATGTCGAACCCGGGAACAAAGGATCCCGAATTCTCTGTGTCTATACACTAGTCCAGGATTTCCAGTGTACACAGTCAACAAAAGTGATAGCAAACTCATATCACGCGCTTTATTAATAATATCTCAGAGTTTTATTACAACTGGGCCTGAGGCCAAATGAAAAAAAAATAACACAGCGGAAAAAGTAGTAGTAGTAGGCCACACGACTTGCCACAGGCAATCGCCTGGGGACGTAGCCTATTCATCCAGGTCCTCACCGTCCTGATAGAGGTCTTCTCCTGGATAAAGATTATTCAGCAAGAGTAAGCACAACTTCCGTGCTTGCAAGTTACACCCAATATTGAAATTAATGCATGCATAGAGTAAACAAAGGATAAGGGCAGGGTTGTTTTGCACAAACAACATTTTCAGATTAAATACCATTAATAGTTTTCTAAGGCCAATTTTTAATAATATAATTGAAATCAGTGATTAAGATGACAATGAATAGTGGATAACCTCCAATAAATGAATAATGAAGGATACCCTCCTAACACTTGGCTAACCGCCCAATTTTTACCATAGGATTATCCATCCTAAAATCATCTGTGGAAATCATTTTATAAACCAAAAACAAGTCTAACTTAGAGTGGCTTTGCTAGCATGTCCATGACCATGACGCGCTATTCGAATAGTTTTACTCGCAGAGTTTGTACGCCTTTACCCACACGAGATAATATGCTTTTAATGTCGGCCAAAGCACACTTCCGAAGGCATGTGACTAAGCAATTATCATGAGGCCGTTACAAAGCAGCATCTTAATGTATTTATGCCCGCTAAGGTTTCGCTACCATTGGACTAACCATCCTCCGGAAGCCCCCTCTTGCGCCCGGTGGGACTAATGTCTAACCAACACCCACACATACAACATAGCATAAATAACACTAAGACACCACAGATTATTTAGCCAAATCTGTCCCATTCCAGACATGTGGTGGTACGGTAAGGCGTAGCAAAATACGCTCAAAGACCGGTCCTTAATTGACTTGGGCGACTTTCCATTTAAATAAACCCATGGGCCGTAATCCTAACCAGATTAGGCCCGTGCATGAACCTGCACCCACCATACATCCATCTCGCCCAAGTCCAAACCCATTTTATTTTATTTAGAGTGAAAAACTCTTAATAAACCTTTCGTGGTAAAACAATACCACCGAAACAATTTAAAATCATATTGTAAAGGATTTGGCTAAACCTCCCCAAATAAATGTGATCTAAGCATGGCTAAGCATATGACAAATTTTAGTAGAACTTTGCCTAAGGGTGTCATGATATTCATATTCAATAATCAAATTGGCCATACAATGGAGATTGGAATAACTATATATAAACAGGACATTTAAACAATTATATAAACATATGCATGCAGTAGTAATTTAAAACAGGAATTAAATAATTTAAAATACTGGGAACAATATGATCAATAGTGTAACTTGCCTTCGTTGAAGTCTTGAAATTCTAAATCGTCGGAAGGATCTAACTCTCCGGAGTCGTCGAGGTCTATACGTGAAATTACGACAAATTAACTCCAAATTCAAATAAATTCAAAAAATCAGTTCAAAATAACTCCAAATTGAAATATTTTGCTTTAGTTAGCTAGATTATGATTTTAGACAAATTTTGCAACTTGAACCACCCAATTTGGAGTTCAAATGCAAAAGATATGAATTTTAGAGGTTTAATACAAAATCTGGAATTTAATTGAATTCTCTGAATTATTTTTCTAAAGGAGATTCTATTTATTGCGCAATGCTGACGCCAGCGCTGAATTTTCGTAAATTAAAGGAATTAAATTAATTCCTGACATGCGGGCCCCACGTGTCATAGGCACGGCTCACGGTGGACTGATTCCACCGAGCCATGTGCGTGTCGGTGCGGTGGACTCGCCACGCAGGCGCTGACACAGCGTGACACGCAGGCGCCACGTGGGTTCCGGCGCCGAGGTGGCGCCGACGTGGTCTAGCCACGTGTGCCCGACCGGGAGGTGCTCCGGTGAGCGGCCTCGCCGGCGTTCCACGTCGCGGCGAGCTAAATGGTTATGCGCATAACGGAGAGGAGATGTTTGCGAACTCGTGGGTTACCAAAACGGCGACGGAGCGTGGCCGGAAGGTCGTCGGCGACGAAGTTTGGCGGCGGCGGCGTGTGGTCGTCGACGAAGAAGACGATCCCGAGGTCCTCCGGCGAAATGAATGGTGGCAGCGGCTTCGCACGGGTGAGGTGATGACGATGGTGTCGACGGCGGGGACGGAGGAGTGCTGGTGGCGCCGGAAACGGAGAAAAACCGAGAGGTTTCGCCGGCGGGGATCTTCGGAAATAAGACGCTACGGTGGCAGAGGAGCTACGGGAGTTGGGGAAATGGGATGAGTGGGAGGAGGCGTACCCGGGGTGCCCTTTTATAGGGTGTGGCCGAGCTGCCGTGGAGCTCAAGAAGGTCCCGGCGGCAACAAAGGCGGAATCACGGGGATTTGGGGCTGAGGATGGAAAGAAACGGCCGTGTCGGGGGCGGAGGAGATCCTGGCATAAATGCGCGCGATGATCGGGGGAGACTCGACCAGATTTGCTCGGTTTTGGAAGGTCCCGAGTCGGCATCCATGGCGGGATCGCGGGATAAAGAAGGAAGGAGGAGGAAGAAGAAGGAAAGGAAGACGACGACGCGGGCTCGTTCGATTTTGATCGAACGGTGGAAACAGAACGTGCGAACCGGTAAGTTGGGGGTTGGTGTAGCCGTTGGATTTTGATCCAACGGTTGAAATAGATCGCAGGGTGCGGGGAGTGTTTAAGTGCTAGGTCTGATGGGGGCCGTTCGATCTAGATCCAACGGTCACCGTTGGGTGGATTGTTCAGAACGTGCGATTGCTTCGGTGAAAGGTGGCCGTTGGATTTAGATCCAATGGCTGAGGTGCGTCGGTGCGGGTGCGAGAGAGGGAGCAAAGGGAGAGGCTGGCAGGTGGGTCCTTGCTGTCAGCGAGAGGAGGAGAAGGCAGCGCGAGTGGGCTGGTGCGGGCCGCGCGCGCGGGAAAAAGGTCTGGGCCGAGTGGGTTTCGGCCCATTGACTGTTTGAGGATTTTCTTTTGATTTCTGATTTTATTAATTGCTGATAATTCAATTAGGCTTTAGAATATAGTATATTAAGTCCAAAAATTATGAGAAAATTCACAGAAATTCTATGAAGCATTTAGGACTTAAGTAAAATATTTCCAGCTATTTTGTGGTAATAGATTTTGCACATAAATTTGTTTAGCTTTACTTTAGTTAAGGAAAAGTTTTTGAAAATTCCACAAAAAACCAATAAAATAATTAAACTTTATTTTCAACTGGAATTTTAAAATTTGGGCTGTTACAAACCTACCCCCCCTTAAAGGGAATCTCGACCCTGAGATTCAGGATTGGTTAGCAAAAAGAGCAGGGTAGTTGGCCTTGAGTTCGTCCTCATTCTCCTATGTAGCTTCACTTTCTGGATGATGACTCCATTGCACTTTGTACGATCTGATGATTCTGCTTCTGGTAACACGTTCTGCGACATCCAGAATTTTAATTGGTCGCCCACGTGGTGAGATCTTCTTGAAGGTCAAGCTTTCGAGAAGGTATGGTCTTCTGCGCCGCAGCATTTCTTTAGTTGCGATACGTGAAAGACATTATGCACCGCTGCGCGGGGCTTCGCGCGCCTAGCCGATAAGCTACCTCTCCACGCTTTGCCAAGATCTTGTATGGCCCGATATACAGGTGCGAGTTTGCCTTTTGTTTGGAATCTCCTCACACCTCTAAGTGGGTAACTCGAGATAGACAACATCTCCTACCTCAAAGCTTAGTTCCCTCGTGATTATCGGCATAACTCTTTTGTCGGGATTGGGCTACTTTCATATGCTCCTGTATAGTTTTCACTTTACTTTCAGCTTCTTTGATCAACTCAGGTCCAAGGAGCTGACGCTCTCCTACCTGATCCCAGAGGAGCGGGGTTCGGCATTTCCTACCATACAGAGCTTCAAATGGAGCCATCTGCAAACTGGCTTGGTAGCTATTATTGTATGAGAACTCGGCATATGGCAGGTCCTTGTCCCAGCCTTTCCCGAAGTCTAGGGCACAGGCTCGAAGCATATCTTCAAGAACTTGATTGGTGCGTTCTATCTGACCATCGGTTTGGGGATGATACGCCGTGCTGAAATTGAGTCTGGTTCCCAAGGCTTCATGAAGACTTTTCCAGAACCGAGAGGTAAACTGAGAACCCCGGTCAGACACAATCTTTTTGGGTACTCCATGCAGGCAGACGATTCTGGCCATGTACAATTCTGCTAGCTTGCTGCTCTGGTAGGTGGTCTTGACAGGAATGAAGTGAGCTACTTTAGTTAACCGGTCAATTACTACCGGATGGAGTCATATCCCGATTGGGTCTGGGAGTCCTGATGAAATCCATACCAACTTCTTCCCACTTCCACTGGGAATTGGTAATGGTCGCAATGCACACGGGTCTTTGGTGTTGTGCCTTGACTCTTTGACAGACGTCACAACGAGCGATTTAAATCAACAATTTCACGCTTCATGCTGACCCACCAATATTTCTCCTTTAAGTCCCGGTACATTTGGTGCTACCAGATGTATGGAGTATGACGACTCACGAGCTTCTTTCGTAATCGACTCCTTTATTTCCTCGCCGTTGGGCACACGTGATGCGGTCTCGAACCACACCGTGTCCTTGCTCATCCTCTGAGAAACCCGAGCTTTGCCTCTTCTCATATTTTTCTTGATTTCTTGGATGTCTTCATCTTCTAACTGTTTTGTTATGATCTGATCCTGAAGAGTCGGTTGAACTTCCAAAGCGTTTACGCAACCTTGGTTGACAATCTCCGCATTCAGTGTTGACTCTTCATACACTACCGCCGATTTTCTTTGCACCAAGACGGTGTTACAATATGCCTTCCTGCTCAAGGCATCTGCTACCACATTGGCTTTGCCCGGATGATAATGGATTCTGAGATCGTAATCCTTTATCAATTCTAACCATCTCCTCTCGGAGATTGAGCTCTGATCACGTGAATATATATTTCAGCTTTTATGGTCCGTGAAAATCTCACAATGTTACCAATGAGATAATGCCGCCGATTTTGTAGCGTGCACAATTGTCGCTAACTCCGCATCATGAGTCGGATAATTCCCGCCGTGTGGCCTCAATCACGGATGCATAAGCTACAACCTTGCCTTCTTGCATCAAGACGCATCCGAGGCCTTGACGGATGCGCCACAAAAGATCTCAAAATCATTGCGGATGTCCCAAATATTAACACCGTGCCGAGACTAGCCTCTTTTTAAGCTTTTGGAAGCTTTCTTCACAGCGCTTGACCATTCAAACTTCTTCTCTTTCTTGAAGTTGAGTCATGGGTTTGGCAAGTTTCGAGAAACCTTCGATGAACCGAGATAATAGCTCGCCAACCAAGGAAACTTCTCACCTCGTTGATCGATGCGGGTTGTTTCGGTCCATTCTCGCCTCAACCTTGGCGGGGTCTCGCAATTCCTCCCGCGGATACAATATGTCCAAGGAATGCAACTTGACTTAGCCAGAATTCGCTCTTGCTGAATTTGGCATAAAGTTGGTGCTCCCTGAGCTTGTCTAGGATCATCCTGAGATGCTTCTCGTGCTCTTCTTCGTCCTTCGAATAGATGAGGATATCGTCAATGAAGACGACCACAAATTTATACAAGAATTCCATGAACACCTTGTTCATCATATTCATGAAGTACGCAGGGGCGTTGGTTAGTCCGAAGGACATTACTGTAAATTCATACAGTCCATATCTTGTGGTGAAGGCGGTCTTCGGGATATCTTCCGGTATGATTTTCAGTTGATGATAACTGGATCTCAGATCAATCTTCAAGAAGACACTTGCTCCCTTCAACTGATCGAACAGATCATCGATTCTGGGTAACGGGTATTTGTTCTTGATGGTCACCTCATTGAGTGATCGGTAATCAACGCACATTTTCATACTATTGTCTTTCTTCTTGACGAATAGTACTGGTGCTCCCCATGGTGAGGAACTGGGTCGAATGTACCCTTTGCTTCGCAGCTCTTCGATTTGTTTCTTCAGTTCTGCTAACTCGTTGGCTGGCATTCTGTAGGGCCGCTTCGAGATCGGAGCTGTCCCGGGGACTAGATCAATTAGGAACATGATGTCCCTATCCGGTGGCATGCCGGGTAGATCATCTGAAAGACGTCGGGATATTCTCGTGCTACGGTATGTCTTCCGTTTCACTTCCTTCAAGTGGTGAGCGTGGAACTTCCTCGGTCAAGGTCTTGGGTTTGAATTCAACGAGATAGGCCTTGGTCATTGGTGAGGTGATGGATCTATTGGCACGATCTATTTGACCGTGATTTTTGGCTAGCATCCATTCCAAGTATTACATCCGGACATTGGGAGTGTAAAACTATCGATCGCTAGAAAAGTTACTCCGGATATCTCAAGGGTGAGATTAGGGCATAGAGAACGGTTCTCATTTCCGAGCCCGGAATGGATTATCATGGGGGTGGTTAAGGAGGATACAGTAACCCATATTTTCCCACAAACTTATTTGACACAAAAGAATGTGAAGCTCCGAATCAAATAAGACGAATCTTTGATCGAATTAACGAGGAACGTACCAAGAACAACGTCTGCGCCGCTCGAGCTTCCTCGGCGGTGATATGGTTCACCCGTCCCTTGGTGAACCGCTCGCTGGTCGGTTGGTGCCGCGGTGGTTGCAACTCCGAGGTTGGGCTTCTTGGTGCCAAACCTTCTTTGCTTCTTCGGGCATTTATTGGCGTAATGCCCGTCTCGTTGCGATGGAAGCACGCTACTCGGAAGCCGAGGAGGTAGAGTGCTTGGTGAAACCGCCCTCTGATGAAGTGCCACGGAGTTGGAGGTTGGAGCGCCGTAATGGCGTCTTTGAGTACGAGGCGTGGAAGATTGGAACTTCCCACGTTGTCGCGTGCGGGGTGTTGATGCGAGGTTTGGGCGGACCTCCGGCGTTGAACCTCTGAGCGGCTATTCTCCGCTTGCGGTTCTCCATTTCTGTGTGTTTGGCCTCCTGCCTGATAGCTTTATCCACCAACTGCTGAAAGTCGGTGAAATTCTGAGATATGAGTTGAACAGAGATATCATCATTTAAACCCTCCAGGAACATTTCCTGTCTGTCTTCATCTCTGGCTACGTCAGCTGGGGCGTAGCGGGCAAGTTGGTTAAAGCGATGAAGGTACTCATTCACCGTATTTGCCTTGTCGGTCGTGGAACTCCTTCTTCTTAAGCGCCATCATCCTGCCGGGATGTGTGCATGACGGAAAGCTTGCACGAAGTCGGCCCATGTGATGGACTGAGCATCATTGTGTGCGATGCAGTAATTGTCCCACCATTTCGATGCGGGACCATTCAGCTGGTGAGAGGAAAACAAAACCCTCTCACGGTCAGAGCACTGACTAATATCCGCTTTCTTCCCAATGGCGAAGCCAATCGTCGGCGCCCATTGGTTCAAGATCGCTGAGAAAGTCGTGGACGCATTCTCATGAATTCGGACATGGTCAACCTTTGGTGGTGCGGGGTGGAGCCGAGCCGCTTCGCCAGAGCGGCGGCGAGTATTCTCGCACGCCAGCGGCGATTGGGCAAGAAGGTCAATCGATGAGTCCGATTCGCCATCATCCGCGCCACGGTCCTTCTCGCCGTGGTGGTGGTGGTTGCGGGCGTGATTGTGTTGATGATCCGCTGATCGTTTCCTTGTCCCACGGCACCGCCGCCGCCGCTGCCGCTCTCGCGTAGTCACCATCTGCGGGATCCTCCAAGGATTTAGATAAGGTGGTAGAAATTCTAAGGAGATAAATCTAAAATAGCCCAGAACCAATAAACACACAACAAAGAACCAACTTTTCAAAATAGTTCTTTTATTCATTTATTTTATTAATGGATTATGGCTATCACAAGGGTAATTGATAGCTCATAATTCGCGACTAACGTACGGACTAATGAAAGCATCTATGGGGTACTGCGGGTATAGTCTATCTCATTGGAGCTACCCTCGCCATCCTTGTAGCTAGCCAGTTCTGCTTCCAATGCCTTGATCCTTGCTTCTGCGTACTCCAAGCCATCTTGAGCGGTACGCAGATCCTCCAGGGTATTCCCGTAGGTGTAGTCCAGTGCCTTCGTTAAGTCCACCAGTGCGTCGTACGGGAATCTTCTTCCTTGCAGCGGGAAGACGCCGTCGAGTATGGTCGGCTAATGCATCGGGTAATAGTGAAACCGGTGCCGTTGAGGTAGCGGTCGAGCCGTGGCGAGTCGATTTAACCGCTTCTCTTGCGCATCTTGAATACCATCCGCGAAGGTGTCGCGTCCGATCGGGCGTGGAAGGTGTGGAAGACCGTGTTGGCGGCGTGTCGGAGTAAATCAAGATTTCCACCCTCCGGGCGTCGTTCTCCCACCTTGTATCGATAGCCCCGAACGTTGGCCTCTTCTTGTAGTCCAAGTCTTTGCATCACTTCCTGAGAAGTTCACCCGTTGTCCGCAATGACTCCATGAGAGATAGCGTCCGGTACCTCGGCCATCTACAATTTTGAGGAATAGACGAGTCAGTAACCGTTTTAAAGAGAAGGGTTGAGATATGACTCTGGATAGACTCAAAATAGTTTTAGTTTTTGAAAATAAGTCCTTAGGACATTTGTGGGGCCACGACCTCACGATCGATATGAGTTCTCGATACCACTTTTGTCGAACCCGGAACGAAGGATCCCAAATTCTACGTGTCATACACTAGTCGGATTTCCGGTGTACACAGTCAACAAAAGTGATAGCAAACTCATATCACGCGCTTTATTAATAATATCTCAGAGTTTTATTACAACTGGGCCTGAGGTCAAATGAAAAGAAATAACACAGCGGAAAAAGTAGTAGTAGTAGGCCACACGACTTGCCACAGGCAATCGTCTGGGGACGTAGCCTATTCGTCCAGGTCCTCACCGTCCTGATAGAGGTCTTCTCCTGAATAAAGATTATTCAGCAAGAGTAAGCACAACTTTCGTGCTTGCAAGTTACACCCAATATTGAAGATTAATGCATGCATAGGATAAACAAAGGATAAGGGCAGGGTTGTTTTGCATAAACAGCATTTTCAGATTAAATACCATTAATAGTTTTCTAAGGCCAATTTTTAATAATATAATTGAAATCAGTGATTAAGATGACAATGAATAGTGGATAACCTCCAATAAATGAATAATGAAGGATACCCTCCTAACACTTGGCTAACCGCCCAATTTTTACCATAGGATTATCCATCCTAAAATCATCTGTGGAAATCATTTTATAAACCAAAAACAAGTCTAACTTAGAGTGGCTTTGCTAGCATGTCCATGACCATGACGCGCTATTCGAATAGTTTCTACTCGCAGAGTTTGTATGCGACTTACCCACACGAGATAATATGCTTTTAATGTCGGCCAAAGCACGCTTCCGAAGGCGTGTGACTAAGAAATTATCATGAGGCCGTTACAAAGCAGCATCTTAATGTATTTATGCCCGCTAAGGTTTCGCTACCATTGGACTAACCATCCTCCGGAAGCCCCCTCTTGCGCTGGTGGGACTAATGTCTAACCAACACCCACACATACAACATAGCATAAATAACACTAAGACACCACAGATTATTTAGCCAAATCTGTCTCATTCCAGACATGTGGTGGTATGGTAAGGCGTAGCAAAATACGCTCAAAGACCGGTCCTTAATTGACTTGGGCGACTTTCCATTTAAATAAACCCATGGGTCGTAATCCTAACAGTTAGGCCCGTGCATGAACTCGCACCCACCATACATCCATCTCGCCCAAGTCCAAACCCATTTTATTTTATTTAGAGTGAAAAACTCTTAATAAACCTTTCGTGGTAAAACAATACCACCGAAACAATTTAAAATCATATTGTAAAGGATTTGGCTAAACCTCCCCAAATAAATGTGATCTAAGCATGGCTAAGCATATGACAAATTTTATTAGAACTTTGCCTAAGGGTGTCATGATATTCATATTCAATAATCAAATTGGCCATACAATGGAGATTGGAATAACTATATATAAACAGGACATTTAAACAATTATATAAACATATGCATGCAGTAGTAATTTAAAACAGGAATTAAATAAATTAAAATACTGGGAACAATATGAACAATAGTGTAACTTGCCTTCGTTGAAGTCTTGAAATTCTAAATCGTCGGAAGGATCTAACTCTCCGGAGTCGTCGAGGTCTATACGTGAAATTACGACAAATTAACTCTAAATTCAAATAAATTCAAAACCTCAGTTCAAAATAACTCCAAATTGAAATATTTTGCTTTAGTTAGCTAGATTATGATTTTAGACAAATTTTGCAACTTGAACCACCCAATTTGGAGTTCAAATGCAAAAGATATGAATTTTAGAAGTTTAATACAAAATCTGGAATTTAATTGAATTCTCTGAATTATTTTTCTAAAGGAGATTCTATTTATTGCGCAATGCTGACGCCAGCGCTGAATTTTCGTAAATTAAAGGAATTAAATTAATTCCTGACATGCGGGCCCCACGTGTCATAGGCACGGCTCACGGTGGACTGATTCCACCGAGCCATGTGCGTGCCGGTGCGGTGGACTCGCCACGCAGGCGCTGACACAGCGTGACACGCAGGCGCCATGTGGGTTCCGGCGCCGAGGTGGCGCCGACGTGGTCTAGCCACGTGTGCCCGACGGGGAGGTGCTCCGGTGAGCGGCCTCGCCGGCGTTCCACGTCGCGGCGAGCTAAATGGTTATGCGCATAACGGAGAGGAGATGTTTGCGAACTCGTGGGTTACCAAAACGGCGACGGAGCGTGGCCGGAAGGTCGTCGGCGACGAAGTTTGGCAGCGGCGGCGTGCGGTCGTCGACGAAGAAGACGATCCCGAGGTCCTCCGGCGAAGTGAATGGTGGCAGCGGCTTCGCACGGGTGAGGTGATGACGATGGTGCCAACGGCGGGGACGGAGGAGTGCTGGTGGCGCCGGAAACGGAGAAAAATCGAGAGGTTTCGCCGGCGGGGATCTTCGAAAATAAGGCACTACGGTGGCAGAGGAGCTACGGGAGTTGGGGAAATGGGATGAGTGGGAGGAGGCGTACCCGGGGTGCCCTTTTATAGGGTGCGGGCGTGGCCGAGCTGCCGTGGAGCTCAAGAAGATCCCGGCGGCGACAAAGGCGGAATCACGGGGATTTGGGGCTGAGGATGGAAAGAAACGGCCGTGTCGGGGGCGGAGGAGATCCTGGCATAAATGCGCGCGATGATCGGGGGAGACTCGGCCAGATTTGCTCGGTTTTGGAAGGTCCCGAGTCGGCATCCATGGCGGGATCGCGGGATAAAGAAGGAAGGAGGAGGAAGAAGAAGGAAAGGAAGACGACGACGCGGGCTCGTTCGATTTTGATCGAACGGTGGAAACAGAACGTGCGAACCGGTAAGTTGGGGGTTGGTGTAGCCGTTGGATTTTGATCCAACGGTTGAAATAGATCGCGGGGTGCGGGGAGTGTTTAAGTGCTAGGTCTGATGGGGGCCGTTCGATCTAGATCCAACGGTCACCGTTGGGTGGATTGTTCGAACGTGCGATTGCTTCGGTGAAAGGTGGCCGTTGGATTTAGATCCAATGGTGAGTGCGCGTCGATGCGGGTGCGAGAGAGGAGCGAAGGAGAGGGTGGCGGTGGGTCCTTGCCGTCGGAGGAGGGGAGGAAGCGGCGGGCCGGGGGTGAGTGCGGCGCGCGCGCGGGAAAAAGGTCTGGGCCGAGTGGGTTTCGGCCCATTGACTGTTTGAGGATTTTCTTTTGATTTCTGATTTTATTAATTGCTGATAATTCAATTAGGCTTTAGAATATAGTATATTAAGTCCAAAAATTATGAGAAAATTCACAGAAATTCTCTGAAGCATTTAGGACTTAAGTAAAATATTTCCAGCTATTTTGTGGTAATAGATTTTGCACATAAATTTGTTTAGCTTTACTTTAGTTAAGGAAAAGTTTTTGAAAATTCCACAAAAAACCAATAAAATAATTAAACTTTATTTTCAACTGGAATTTTAAAATTTGGGTTGTTACACAACAGACCGGTCCTTAAGCACCCAGACGGGGCTACACGAATCTGGGAACAACCTCCCTTTCTCACCCTATCACCCGTCCAAGTCCAACACACAATAACATCCCACCCAACAAGTCCACAACACCAGATTCGAAGATCTAAACAAAGTCCTCAAATTCAACATAATTCAATCCATATAATCCTCAAATTTTGTCAAGATTCGATTCAATCCACCAGCCGATGGACTAGCTCCATTAACCACTTTCGACTACAACTACTAGCATGGCTAAGCATCGATCTATCCTACCACAGAAAAATTCCCACACATACATATATATCCTAAGCATCAACTGAACATGGGATTATCAACATTCAAGGAAGGCAATGCAACAATTAGAAAATTAACTACTTCTACCCATGAATATACTTTTCAAAATAGCATGCAATGGCTAGATTAAAATCCACACAAACTTTTAAAATCAGTAGGAGCAACATGATCAAGAGGGGGGTGCTCGCACCTTTGTTGTACCACTTATTCAACCTCAGGTTACACTCATGAATTCGTTTGTACCGTCAAGAAACCGAACAAAGACCAATATTGCAATAATACCAATAAAGCTAAAAATTTAAAATATTCAAAATTACAAGACATTCACACAGTAGGCAGAGTAATATTTTAGGTGAAATTTTTAGTTCAATTGGAGCTCATATGAATTTTCTAGGAATTTATCAAGGTTTAAGTCCTTAATGTATAATTAATTTAATTAACAAATTTTTCTGTAATAGAAATATAACTCAAACTTATTCCAATTTAAAGCACTTTGAAAATGAAAGCCAACAAAATTGGTTTCACTCATTTTGGAGTTCAGAAACATTTCCTATGAATTTTTCAAAGTTAAAATCATTTTCTAGTGTATAAATAAATGAGTTTTGGACCAATCTCCAAAAGCTATATTTTCTGTGATAGTGACAAGGTTGAAACCTATTTTAAAATATAGTTCATTTAAAATGAAAAATAACAAAAGTGGTTTCACTTATTTTGGAGTTAAAATGTAATAGTTATGAAATTTTGAAGTTAAATGTATTTTTTAGTGTACAAATTAATATAATCCGAAAATCCTAAAGCATTTAATACTTTCTTTACCGAGGTCTACCCTAGCTGACTTATGGGGTCCAACGCACAGTGTCATTTTTTTAATTAAAATCCAAATTTAATTTCCTAGTGACAGGTGGACCCTACTTGTCAATGACTCGGTCTTATGAACCCAGTTCACGGTCTAAGTGCACAGCTCACTTAAGGGGGCTAGGCCCATATGTCATAAGCTGAAGGTTACCACTTAACACGTTTTAACTCTATTTTCTGACAAAGATATTCGTTTTAAAAGCTAATCAATGTAATTAACCCTAATGGTGCTACACGGATGGTCGGAGTTTCCGACAAACAGAGCTCGCTTGAGCTCGGGTCCTCACCGGAGTTTCCAGCCGCGACGGCATCGGACAAGGGCATGAATGAACTCCTTGAAGCTTTGCGCATCTACAGGTGGCAGTGGCGACGGCTGAGATAGCTCAGAACGGCGGCTAGCCGGCGGCGGTGACCTACGGCTAACGTGCATGCAGCGTCCCGAAGGCGTATTGATCCAAGTAATGCATGTAAGAGCTACTAGGGGACGCAACGAAGCTTACCAGAGGGATGGGGAGGCCGGGGAAGCTCGGGTAGAAGCTAGCGCCGGTAATGGCGGCGGTGGCGGTAGGGCTTCATAAGGGGGAGACTCCCTGAGCAACAAGAATGCAAAAAGGTGGTAGGGTAAGCTTGAGCAAGGCCAGAAGATGGTCACTGAGTGAAGAATCGATCAAAGGCTTACCAGAGGGAAGATGAGGGTGAAAAGGGGTGTTCTTGGCCGAAATTGGGGAAAGCTTCCTAATCCATGGCTCCTATAGTGCATTACAAAAATTGGTTGAGGGAAACTCTTGATCATGCTCAGACACACAATATGACGCGCAAAGTTAAGAAGAAAACTCAATGGAGGGGAAACATTGCATGATGATGGCATTCGGTGCGTGTCCCAGACATAGAGACAACAACCCTCGCGTTCCGAAGGCTACAAGCGAAAATAGGAACCGGCATTTAGCAAAATGGACACGGCGAGGATAGAGGAATACGACGGCACAGAAGATTGGAGCTTACCTGAGAAGATGTCCCAGGAGAACTTCCTCCTCTTCCTCGGCCAGGAAGAGAAGTGAGCAAAATGGGGGAGTGGGAGGAGGTTTTTATGTAGGACCGAAAATAGAGAAAGTCACGACGTGAGAAGGCGGAGCCCTAGGACTAGTCGCAAAGGGCGATGGGTTCATGCCGTCGATGGAGCGACGTAGAGCGTCGTTGCCACGTCCTCGATGAGCTCTGAGTGGTCGTGCGCACATGGAGACGAAGGCCTGGAGCGTGGGCCCGATGCGTTAGCGACACGAGTGAAGGAGAGCGGTGTGAGTTGGTGCGGCTGGACCAAGTGACGCGTCAGGCTCTGTCGGTGCCGTTCGGACCGACGTGGGGTCGTTCAGACTGCTGGTCTGGATCGTCAGATCTGGATCGGACGGTCCTAGTAGGTTGCAAGGCGAACTGGCACGGTTCAACCGAGAGGCTGGGTTGGAAGGTTCGGACTGGTCTGTTCATGTGGCTGGGTCCGGTCGGTTCAACAGTGCTAGAACCTGAGTTTTGAATTCCAGATTTGACCAAATAACAATAGGTTTGACTGAGGCTTTAAAAATAGTAATAAAATTCTAAAAATTCTGAAAATTTTCAGAGGGGTTCCTGGGATAATCTAGCACCTATTTAAAATCTTAAACCTCATTGTTCAAGATTTATTTGCTTAGTTTAAATTCAAACCTAGAATAAGTTATTGATTTGAGTTTGAATTTTCTGTGGGTTGAATTTAGTCCCATAAATTTGGGAAAAATTATATTTATACATTATAATTATTATAGTATTTGAATAAATTATTTCTAAATGATGATCATAAGTGTTTGTTTATGTTTCCATTGGGGAGTTGTTTTAGGTTAAAGTTTAATTTTTGTGATTGAGATTTTCCAAGTGTAATAAATTATGCAATTTTTTCAAAAACACAATTCATGTTAATGAGATACATACTAATTACCATTAATTAACTTGGGGATATTACACTATGTCACATGTCATAAGTCTTAGTAAGAGTTAGTATGCTTCGGCAATTGATGAGCGAGGCCGTATGAATGGTATTCCATATGCTTCAGCTATTGGATCTATCATGTACGTCATGATATGTACTTGACCAGATGTATCATATGCTCTAAGTATTATAAGCAGATACTAAGCTAATCCCGATGAAGGTCACTAGACAGCTGTGAAAAATATTCTTAAATACTTGAGAAGGGCTAAGGATGCGTTCCTAGTTTATGTCGGTGATGAAGAGCTCGTTGTAAATGGTTACACCGATGCAAGCTTCCAAACTGACAAAGATTATTATCATTCGTAATCTGACTTTGTATTCATTTTGAATGGAGGAGCATTGAGCTGAAAAAGTTCGAAGTAAGAGACGGTTGTTGATTCTACGACAGAGGTCGAGTACATTGCGGCTTCTGAAGCTGCGAAGGAAGGTGTTTGGATAAAGAATTTCATTACTGAGTTGGGTATGGTCCCGAGTGCCTCGAGCCCAATAGATCTCTGTTGTGATAATAATGGAGCCATTGCATAGGCTAAGGAGCCTAGACCCCATCAGAAGTCCAAGCATATACTCAGGCGCTATCATCTTATTCACGATTTTGTGGATAGAGGAGATGTAAAAATATGCAAAGTTTACACGGATTTAAAGGCTACTGATCCGTTGACAAAGCCTCTCACACAGCCAAAGCATGATGCGTACACAAGAGCTATCGGTATTAAATACTTAAATAATTGACTTTAGTGCAAGTGGGAGACTATTGAAGATATGCCCTAGAGGCAATCATATTTCATTATGTTTATAATTTATTGGATAATATGTTATCTTGTTCCTAGAATAACATCGTTAATATTTATTATCAAGTATGTGACTTGTTTATGAAACTCTATATTTCTGCAATGATTATTCTTAAACGTTCTCTAGTCGAAAACATATGAGGACACATATGAATAGACTAACATATGTATTGGTTGATGACCATATTTCACGGGTCATAGATATGGAGATATCAAACTAATAATATGGACATATGTTAGCGAACATGGGATTGGAACGACCCACCATGAGACACTATGAGAATATTGCATTCTTACATAGTTACATGTCATCAATTGGTCTCATTTACAATGCGTATGCTATGTCCTTAAACTTGAGGTCGCCGCACGTACTTGAGATGCGTAATGACTCACTTAGGGGTTGTCAAACGCTACTCCGTAACTAGGTAATTATAAAGGTAGCTTTCGAGTTTTATCATGATAGGATTTGCCCCTCCATGCAACGGAGAGATATCTCTAGGCCTCTCGAGTGATTGGATTTCAGAAATGGATGACCATGCTACTCGTAGTTAAAGAGTTAACCATAGTCGAGGAATTTGAGTCACCTGATCGAGAAAGAGTGGTCAAGCTAACCAACAAGGATGGCACGTACTCACCTTGAGCTTGACCGATATCGTACAACCTTGTGCCGAGCTTGCTTCATCAGATTGCCAAATCAAACCCCAACACGTACATAAACAAGCTTGACCGTGAAGATGATGAAAGAGGGCCCAACCGCTTTATACTGGACTGGGTGTTCTAGGCTTTTGCTCAGGACATCGGGGGCTTCAAGTTCTATCGTCCCGTGCCAACGATGGATGGCACTTTCCAGGGCTGCAGCAGCCCTTGCGAGTTCGTGGATCTCCTCCCAGTGCTTCTCCATCTAAGCGAGATTGTGTTGAAGTCTGGATGCAGGAGAACCCGGCGTGGAAGGGGTAGTACTTATATGCTGAGCCGCCCTGCTTATGCGGTTGAATTGTAATTCGGTTGAAGAAAATTTGCGTCCACGAGGCAGTGGCCCTGAGGCAGTTGAGTGGTCTTTTCATGCTTTCCAGAGAGTTGTCACGTCCTGCTTTGGGAAGAGTGGTCACATCCTGCTTTGCAGAGAGAAGTCATGTCCTGCTTTGCAGAGTGTGGGGAGTCTCGATGCTAACTCCGTTAGGGTTTCTTTTTTCAATTTAAGAGGTTCAATTAAGCAAACATTGACAGAGGAGGGGGTATTGCAATCGGGATGAAGGAGGAGGGAGTATTATCACATGTACTCTGATCAAATAGGGCATTCTATGTTAATTTATCAGTTTGATGTGGATGATGTTCTGTAATCATGTATTGTACCGCAGGCTAGATAAGCTTATGCATGAACCAACTAAGGGAAATGCATAGAATGCAGATCATATAACTATATACCGTAGCCTCCGAGTCGTGTGTGTTTCGAAGGCTACGGTACATCGTTATATGATCTGTACGCTACGCATTTCCCTTAGCTGGTTCATGTATAAGCCTATCTAGCCTGTAGTATAATATAGTATTTAAGAATATCATCCACATTGAACCAATAAATTAACAAAGAATATCTTATGTATCATCTATGCCACTGCCCCTTGTATGATTCCATAAGTCGAAGTTGTCCATGTCCTACGATTCCATTGAGTTCGAGAAGCCTTCCCCTACCCCTTGTCGCAGGTGCATGTCACCACATAACCCAAGGTGGATGCCTGTTTTGTTAATTAACACTAAATAAATTACGAGTAGTTCATTTCCACTAATTTAATATGTCGGATTGATAACCACTAAACTAATGATGACTAATTTATTAGGGAAAATTGGCTACAAGGCACTGCAATTTGTCACCTATTGCCAATGGACATCCAAAAAACGTGGTTTTGCCAAAAACACACTGTAAAATATGTAATTTTGTTGTAGGACATCGATACGACTATTTTATCATTTCTGGTCAGATGGGAGAGAGAAAATTTCCAAAATGGTAATTTTGCCCTTCAGTCGTACTTGGCTGAGACAGGGTTTGAATTTTGAGGGTTAAAGAGAGTGAACACAGCTAATATATCACAAGCATGCTGGTAGCCCCGTGGTATGCAGCATCAGCAGCGATGGTGAGACCTGGGTTCGAACCCTAGGCTCGCGCTGACTTCTTTTTATTTTTTGGAACTTTTCAAATTTTAAATTCAAATTTGATCAAACCATTTGACCGAAAATTACCGAAATGAGCTTGTGTTCTTGCATATCATATTCCATTGCGAAGCAGTTAGAGGATGTAGTTCTGGAAGAGAAAAATGATAGGATCATGCTTCGGCAAAGATGGATCAAGGGACTGTGGGTCAATATAACTTCTCAAGTTCCATACTAGCAGATAAGCATCCTTCATCAGCTCAATATGCATCAAGAGATTCAACGCAAGCTTACACTGAACAGCTACACGAAGAATTACAGATGAGAATGGAAGTGTTTTAGAAACAAGTAAAGCATGTGAAAGCCATTCAAGTGGTAAAAAACAATATGAGGAAGACATTGCCAATTCACTAAGCCTCAGCCCACCTCCACCGCAGGAGGGGCGTGCGGGCGCAGAGGCGACGATGGAGGATGCCGCCGAGGTCGGGCGTGACGACCGCGTCCACGTCGTGATCCGTGTCCACCACGGGGCATGGGGCCGCTCGCTCCGTCGGCCTCCGCGTCTCGGCGCTGGTGCCCCTTGGCGACCTCATGCCTCCTGGCGTGCGCCGCCTCCAACCTTACCACGGCCGAGGCCTAGCGCGCCCTCGCTGCACGCTGCAGCGCCTTCGCCCCCTCGACGAGCGCCTCAGCCTTCCTCTCCTCACCTCCACGCCCCTGCACAGCTCCTCGTGTCTTCGCCCCCTTGACGGAGACGTGCGGTTGCGGCGGCTTTCGGCGAAGCGGCGTGGCGCGGCGGTGGCTCGAGGTCGACGGCGGCTGGAGCCACCGCCGTGGGGCATTTCGTCGAGCGCCTCCGGGCGGCTGAGGTCGGCACCTCCGTGAGGAGGTGAGGAGGTGGTTGTAGTTGGGAGGAGGGGACGAGCGGGCGGCTGGAGGAGGCGAGCGTGAGGAGGGCGTGCGGCGCGGGCGGCGGAGGAGGGCCTTGACGAGGAAGGGGCGTGCGGGCGCGGAGGCGGTGGCGGAGGAGGCCGTTGGCGGCGTGCCCGTCGAGGGGGCACAACGGGGAGGAGGCACCGGTGGTGGGCCAGGCGAGCGGCGGTGGTGGTGCCAGGAGCTGGGCCAGCTGGAGGAAGGGGGAAGGAGCAAAGCTCGAGAGGGAGTTTATGAGGGAGAGAGAGAGAACCAAGGGTAAAATAGACTTTTCACTGCTTTTCTCTCTCCTCTTCAGTCCGAAAATAATATTTTAATGGGGTCAGTGTTCTACAGTACATAACCACAAAATGTTAGTGTCTTTTGGCCATACCACGTTTTTTTGAATGTCCAATAGCCAAATACATAAAATTTGAGTGTCCTGTAGCCAATTTTCCCAATTTATTACCACTAAACTTATTTATTACGACTGATAAATTACCTCTAAAAACTAATTACGACTGATTAATTACCTCTAAAAACTAATTACGATTGATTAATTACCACTAATTAAACTAACCATGACTAATTAATTACCACTAAACTAACTAATTGTAGCTAATTAATTACTACTAAACTAACTAAATACGACTAGCTGACAAATTACCTGCCCTTCGGGGGGAAGCAATAAAAAAGGCCGAGCGACGAGAAGCAAGCAAATGTCCCCGAAAATATAATTTACACTGCAAGAGAGCAACCTAAAGAGAGAGCGAGCGATCGAGCGACTGCGAAATAAAATCGTGCTCGCTCGCTCTCCAATTTATACCGGCTGCGGGAGGGAATCCTTTCCCCGCGAGCTAATTGAAATTCACAAACATGAATCAGACGGCAATTTGGTGGAATTGACCGGAGGAGAGGATGGGCGTGGAATTAGGGGAGGGGTTTGGCACTTCAGAGCTTCTCCGAATAACAGATGGAATCACTGACGGTTTTTTCAGTTTTTTTGTTTCTCCTGAGAACCGGACATGTGGCAAAGGGGGGAGGGAGGGCCATGCGGAGGGGACACCAGGGAGGGCACGCAGCGGCCATGGGAGGGGCAGGAGGGAGGACCGTGCAGAGGCTCTCATTTTTTGCGCTCATTTTCTACATTTACAAATTTATACAAACAGTACACCTATATGAAATTGAGAGAAAAATTCTAGAGGAATAAAATTATGGCAAATTTACACAAGCAAGTACACTGTGTCGGGAGACTTTACGTAAAATTTCATAATTTTTGGAACTCGTTTGCTATATTTTAAAATTCTTACAAACATCGTCGACACGAAAACCGATTGAAACCCTAATTCGGGGAAGGGACACGTGGCGGGTGGGCGGCCGTGCGGAGAGGGGCACGTGGCGGCCAGGGAAGGGTTGCCGCATGGCGGCCATGCGGCATATGGTTATTTTTGCAAAAAAAAAAAATCAAAGATGGCCACTTCTGTAAATACGAGTTCAAAGGTTGCCAATAGTGCCAAAAATTCATGTAAACATAGTATCTGGTCACCCAGTTGTGCGAGGATTTTGGCTAGTTGTACAGAAGGAAGGCTTCGACTAGTTGCACAGAAGGAAGGCTTCGTATGTAGTTTTGATAATACAGTTTAGGTAATGTTTGGAAGGCGTGAATTTTTCTGATTCCTACAAGAATTGAACTGTCTCTTGTTAAAATTTTAGGAATTTCATTTCTATGAATTTTATGTGAAATTTCTGTGTTCCAAATGGAGCCTTAGCAATCAAGCTGGAAAAAAATCTGAAGAATTTTGGTGTTGGGTTGTGCTTAATGTTGCCCGGCTCAAACCAAGTCATGAACGAGGTAAGATTCTTACTCCTTTGAACTGAAGGGCCAATATCACATGGGCCCATTAGACCCGTGAACAAAAATTTCTGGCCCAAAAGGTCCCATTTCCATGCTCCGCACTCCACGGTCCACATGCGGAGAGATTCTCTCTCTTCCTTACCATTTGGAAATGCCGAACTGTGCAGTACTGACGCCATAAAAAAATGGCGACCATGCTGCCGTCTCCTCCTCCCCGCGCCTTCTCGCCGCGCTGCTCGCTCCATACGCCGAGCCAAGCGCACCACCTGATCGACGGGGCGCACCAGAGGCGGCATGCCCCGGCGAGGCGCGCGCGGCTCCCGGCCGAGGGCGAGCCCGCGGCCGCGGTCTACGCGCGGGAGATCGGCGCCTGCGTGCGCGCGCGGCGCTGGGGCGCGGCCTGCGAGGCGTTCGCGGCCATGCGCGCCGCGGGGGCCTCGCCCGACAGGTTCCTCCTCCCGCAGGTGCTCCGCGCCTGCGCGGGGGCGGGCGCCCCCCGCCTCGCCGCCGCCGCACACGCCCTGGTGGCCAAAGGCGGGTCCGCGCTCGTGGGCGACGCGGTCGTCGGGAACGCACTCGTCGCCATGTACGCCGCGCTCGGGGACGTCCCCGCCGCGCGCGTGGCGTTCGCGTCCCTCCCGGACCGCGATGTCGTGGCGTGGACCGCGCTCATCGGCGCGTACACCGACGCCGGGGAGCTGGACAAGGCCTTCGAGCTGTTTGAATCGATGCAGGCGAGCGGCGTGCGGCCAGATGTGATTTCTTGGAACACACTGGTGTCCGGGTTTGCGAGGAATGGCGACCTTGGAGCTGCGCTGCATATGTTTGACGAAATGCGGCTGAGAGGTGTCAAGCCGGGGGTCAATTCTTGGAATTGCATCATCTCGGGTTGCGTGCAGAACGCGCGGTATGACGAGGCTTTGGGCATTTTCCGGGAGATGTGCGAGAGTGATAGGCCTGATGCGGTGACTGTGGCTAGTATACTCCCTGCTTGTGCTGGCTTAATGGCGCTGGGCATCGGAAAGCAGTTGCATTCTTATGTTGTACGAAGTGGAATCAAATTAAATGTTTACATTGGTTCTTCTTTGATGGGGATGTACTCTGAGTGCAGAGAGTTTGGTTATGCGAGAAGTGTGTTTTCCACCATTGAGGAGAGGAATGTCACTGTGTGGAACGAGTTGATTCAATCATATATAAATGAGGGGAGGATGGACAAGGCGTGGGAGGTTTTTAACTTGATGCAGGAGGATGGATTGGAGCCTGACATTGTCACATATAACAGCTTCATTTCTGCATATGCTAGAGCAGGACAGAAAGAACAAGCGTATGAACTGTTGTCAGGCATGGCCGATGTCGGTTTGAAGCCTAATGTGGTATCAATGAATGCATTAATATCCGGTTTGTATCACCATGGCCTGTGTGCATATGCACTGGAAGTTTTCAGATACATGCAGCTCTCAAGCGCTGGAAAAGCAAAGAACTGGACATTTCTTGATAATAGCAATCCAATTCAACCAAGTGGTACTACCATTACTAGTGTCCTCTCACTGTTGACTGATCTCAAGTTAGACCGTCTCGGGAAGGAAGTACACTGCTATGCTTTAAGGAATGGTTTGACGTCAAACATATTCGTTTCTAGCAAATTGGTTGACCTTTATGGTAAGGCTGGTGATATGGTGTCTGCTGCTAATGTCTTTCGGGGAATCCTGAACAAGAATGTTGTCACATGGAACAGTCTACTAGCAGCTTACAAGCATAACAGGAAGCCAGAAATTGCTTTGAAACTGTTCCGTGAAATGCTTCAGTCTGATTTACTTCCTAACTTGGTTACAGTGCCGATAGCTCTTTTGTCTTCAGGTATGACAATGGCATTGGGGTATGGGAGAGAACTGCATGGTTACATAAAGAAAAACTGGCCTAATCGTTATCCAGAAACTCTTGCAAGTGCATTGATAGATATGTATGGGAAATGTGGTAAGATTGAGGATGCTAGATTGGTATTTAAACACGCTGTTGAAAAGGATATAGCAGTATGGAATGCAATGATGAATTGCTACTTGCTTCATAGGATGCCTAGAGATGTTACAAATTTGTTCAACCATATTGAACAATCTGGAATTCAACCAGATCCTGTTACTTTCATTATACTTCTTTTAGCTTGTAAGCAAGAAGGTTCCATGGATGAAGCTCAGAGCTATTTCTATAATATGGAAGATGTATATGGCATAAAACCAACTTTAAAACACTATACCTGCATGGTTGACATAATGGGAACAGCTGGTTTACTGGAAGAGTCACTAGAACTTATCCAGAAGATGCCAATTGAACCAGATGCATGCCTATGGTCTACTGTTCTTAAAGCTTGTAAGCTACACTCAAATCTGGAGATTGGTGAGAAGGCTGCAAAAGCTCTTTTTGAGCTTGAACCAAATAACACTTCAAATTACATGGTGCTTTCTAATATATATGCCAACAATGGCTTGTGGGATTCCACTGAGGCTGTGAGGGATGCGATGACAGAACAAGGGTTACATATCGAGAGACAATGTAGCTGGCTATATCTTGGTACAACTGTGGATTCTTTTGAGGCTGGAGATTTGTCGCATCCTGCATTTGAGAAGATTTTGAGCACATGGAAGGACTTAACTAGTAGGATGGAACAATCTGGGTATTCTCCTCGAGATATTGAGCCCTATTGCAATGTAGAAGTTGATCCATTGTCATGCCACCATACCGAGAGGGTTGCGGTGTGTTATGGACTTATTTCCATGTGTGCTCATGAACCGGTACGTATCTCAAAGAATTTTCGAATGTGCAAAGAATGCCATTCGTCAATCAAGTTTATCTCAAGGGATAAGAACCGGGAAATATTTATTTCAGATGGTTGCACCTATCACCATTTTAATGATGGCACATGCAGCTGTGGAGATATGTGGTAAATGAAGAGTCAGTTTAACACGAAACAGCTCTTGTATATCATAAAAACTGCATTTAACTACAGAAATATCTAATGAGGATGAGATATGTGCCTATCTCAACAGTCAAATGACACCATCTTGACCGCTGCAAAACAAAAAGACACCATCTTGACATGCTTATATATATCCAGCTGTGAGCTGCAAATATGGTGTGCTTCAGGGCAGGTTGGAGGGGCTTGGAGCTCTTGCAAAGATCTAAGGGACAAGATGCAAGGTTGGCCAGAATTATGTTGCAGATTATGTTGATGCTATTTCAGAAAGGAAGTGAAGATATGAGTTATGTTGACTTCCTATAAAGCATGCACATGGATTTAATAGGTGGTTGATGATGGGGTGAGGTCAGTCATACTCTTCAGCTGTTGATTTACAGGCAGTGGTGGCCTGGGGGTGATTACAGATAACCTAGCCCCGTGTGTCATGTAAGCATGTCTGTCTGATATACAAATTGTACTTCGCAGGAATTTTTGGCCGTATTGGCGTAAATTTACCTTGTATTTGCAAGAATGGCTGTCTTTGCATGAAATTTGCAAAAATAATGCTCCACTGCAAAGTCATCATGCGGGCGACCTGCTGCCGCACGGGCGCACGGCTGCTGCGCGACAGGCACTGTAGCACAAAAAACAAACTACCGCTGCAATGTAGCACACTGTAGCATATTTTCTCAATAATCTACTTAAGTATATTTTTGTAGGAATTTTCCAATATAGAAAATGGGCTCAAAAAATTATAAATTTCTTTATAGAGCCTCCTGACACAGTGTATTTGTTTGTGTCATTTTTCCATAATTTTATCTGTTCTGAACATTTCTTGAAAATTTATTTAAGTATATTGTTTGTAGAAATTTTTAATATAGAAAATGAGATCCAAACATTATAATTTTTTTGGAAGGCTTCTTACGTAGTGTACTTGATTGTGTAAAAATTTTTCTAGAATTTTATATATTCTAAAATCATCTCAAAAATTAAGGGTTTAGGTCTCAAAATTAGGATTTTAGGTTTCGGAAATTAGAGTTTCATGATTTTATATGAGTTGGAATGTGAAAAGTTTAGTACTCAAGCTTGAATTTAAGATTTTGAAACCGATCTATTTGAAAAGAAACGGATGGAAGGGGTGATTAAACGAGATAATGGAAATTGAAAACGATTTAATGTGAATTAATTAAACTTCAATTAATTTGGATTTGGTTAATTTTGAGTTTGTTGGAGTTCTCTGGCATTTAGAATTCTCTTTCCCTGTTTGTTCCATTATTCCGTCGGTAGCTCCGCCGATCAGCCCCCTGCTCATCTTCTTTTTCCTTCCTCTTTTTCCTCAGCGACATGGGCATTAAATGTCGTTGTCTCTGCAGACGATGGCGTGCGCATTAAATGCAGTCATCTCTGCAGCGACAACGATGTGCGCATTAAATGCTATCACCTTCGGTGCGTTTATCCTCCCGCTTTTGCCTCAGCCTCATGCGCATTAAATGTTGTTGTCTCCGCCCCGTCGCGTTTTTTCTCTTTTCATACCGCGCCATCTTGTTGCCCTGCTCTCCTTCTTTCTCTATAAATAGAGCACCTGGGGAGCCTTTGCCCTCTTGTTTTCCTCTTAACTTTCCAACTCTTCCTCTTGCTCTGTTTCGCCGCCGCCGATTGGAACTTGCGCCATCGCCTCTAGCGTCGTCATCAAGCTTCCCCGTCGACGGCCAAACCATCTTCCTCCTCGTCGAATCGTGTGCCGCCTTCTCCTTTAGGTGAGCACCGTGTGCACCCCACTCTCCCTCCCTCGCTCTTGTCGCTGTGGTTTGCCCGAAGCCCCACGCTGCGAGTTTAAACCCCGCATCAATTCGTGTCCCAGAGCTCCTTGAAGCAATCTTCTCTCTCTATTTCAGTTTTGTTTCGCAGGAGCCGTCGTGTTTCCTCTTCCTCGTCAGTCCCTGCTGACCCCTTCGCCACTGTCCTCCATCGCCTTCGACTGCGAGTTTCCCTGCCGTCGTTCGCAGTCCGTCGACCTCCTCGGTCTCCTCTCTGTCCTAGTGAGTTTCCTATGCTCTGTCCTTTCTTCTTCCGACCACGTTGAGTAATCATAATCCCTCTACGACCACGTTGAGTAGTCATATCCTTCCAACTAGTTGAAACTTCCTTTCGATCACGTAGTCTAAACCTTCCAACCAGTCGAATCTCCTTCCAACTAGGTAGTCGAACCTCCTTTCGACCACTTATAGTCAAACCTCCTTCCGAGAGTTCGTTCTCCTTAGTTCGAGCTTCGATTCGAATGATTCAATTCCTAAATCCTCTTTTTTTCAATACCTTTCTTTTGGTTCTAGTTTGGTTCTTTTTGGGATTTTATTTGGATTTGTTTTATTTATTTGGCTCTTTTCGAACGTGTAGAATCCGGCTTCTCTGAAGAATTCGTGGACCCGACGACCTCGACCGAAGCATCACAACTCTTCAACGAAGGTAAGTCGTAGATCTTTGATCATGTCGTGTCTAGTTTATAAAATTATATTATTTTGTATCAACATGCATGACTAGTTATATAAAAATAATTTAGGAATTAGCTAAATACCTACTCGACAGTATGACTCATTAAATATTTGCGATCAACATGTTGACATGTACCTTTGGACACCATAGGTTGGGTATTCTTAGTTGGACATTATTGTGATACCAACATGGGTGCGTATTATGTTTAGTCATGCTTTAGTTATGCGATGTCTCTCGTTCACCTTATTCAATTATGATAAATTTGACTTAACGATATATGGAATTGTGGTGCGATACTACTGTTGTGCAACTGTGGTACGAAGTCACAGTTGTGTCAATTGTGGCGTGATATCGTTGTTTGTTAAAATTTGTTGTGCCATGACAAAGGTTGTCTTTTGGTCGGGTTGAACCAAAAATGATTTCATACTCAAGCGAATGATCGTGCAATAAAAGTGGTGTAGGAAGCACGTTGGGATGAGGATGCTTACTTTGAGTAGTCTCTAAGGACTTAACTTTATGAGCCATTGATCTAGACCATATCGTGCAACCACAAGTTCATTTATGGAGTGGATCTGGCCAACTAATTAGCGATGCTTTGAGTCGGTTCTGTTTTGGTGGAAGTGTGAAACCTGTGATCGATATTCACACGATGCAAGAGGGGGCTAGGAAGGCGAAACTTTAGCAAGCAGAACCGAGTCAAAACGGAGCTTTGTAAAGGCTTTGTGATAATCTCTTAGTCGCACACATCGGAAGTGTGTGGGCGGACAATATAAGATGATTTTTTTGTAGATCAAACTATACAACCTCTGCATAATGTAAAACTATTCGAATAGTCGTGTCCCTGGTTATGGACAATGCCTGGTGATTTCACACAAGGGGTGGATTTTCTAAAAAAATGTTGTTGTGGGTGTTCACGAGTTGTTTTGAAGAACTTGATTACCTATGTATTAATATTTTAAATTATGCTTTCAATCTACTTATCGTAATTATTGTCAATACTGCTTTCTGCAAATTAACCGTAAAGCTATCATTGTTAAGCCTTGTATGAATACTATTTGCATACTCTTCACTACGACTTGCTGAGTACTTTATGTACTCACAGCTATACACCATCTGTTGCTCAGTCGTCGAAGAAGACCCGGAGCACTGAACTCTACGAGGATGACTACTTTGAAGACTATACGAACTAGGAGACGTTCTCCACTTGATAGCCTGTAGGCATGTCGAATAGCTCCCACGAGTTGTTCGATTTCCGCTACAAGCGTATTTTTTGCCATTGTCGTTGAGCCCTGCGTGGCAAATTCTGTAAAAACCTTAACCATAAGGTCCTTTGCTACTAAGTAATATTTTGTTTGTTTTGTTATCTGTTCTGTTGTACGGATATGATCTCATCTATATTGCAACTGGGCGGACTCGCTACTGATCATGGGACTAGTTCAGAATGCATATAGGGTCCCGGGGTTGCGTACTCGGGGTCTCAACACATGCGGACGGATATCGCTTATCATGCTCGTGAATCAATCAGTAAAACAGTAATTAGGGGCCGTTTTTGGTTTGGGCGGTGGTATGAGTAATCATCATGCCCACGTGAATCAATTGGAAAAACAGTAATAATCATGCCCACCATGGGTTGGATGGTGAGTAATTAGGGGGTTGTTTGGTTTGGACGATGGTCATGAGTGTCTTTTAAAAGCGAGCACTGCAGGCAAGGGGGGACAACAGCGACAGGGCGATAGATATATGGAGGGAGGTCGGGCGGTGGTCTAAACCCCTAATGAGTGTCTCTTACCTGAATAGTAGTACTTTCTACATTCCAAGTCACATGAAATTATAAAACCCTAATTTTCGAAACATAACATCCTCATTTTCGAAACCTAAACTCTTAATTTTTTTATACAATTTTAGAACATATAAAATTCTAAAAAAAACTACATAATCAAGTACACTGTAAACGGAGTCTTAAAAAAATGCATAATGTTTTGATCTAATTTTCTATATTAAAAAATTCTTACAAACATTACACTTAAATAAATTTTTGAGAAAAGTTCGGAACAGATAAAATTATGAAAAAATGACACAAGAAGTACATTGTGTTAGAAAACTCTACAAAAATATATAATTTTTGAGCTTATTTTTTAATTTAAAAATTCCTACAAAAACATACTCAAACAGATTTTCGAGAAAATGTGCTACAGGGTACTGCAGTGGCCCACTGCATGACGACCATGCGGCAGGTGTCGGCTCGGGACGACCTCTCGTGCGGTGACCGTGCAGTGGAGCGCTATTTTTGCAAATTTCGCGCGAAGACAGTAATTCTTGCAAATACGAGGCGAATTTATGCAAATACGGCTAAAAATTCCATTTGTAGTTACTAGTATCAATACAGTGAATAGTGATTTACATATGACACATTTTTATCTCACCAATACTGGATGGACAAATCCAGATAACTTTACATGACATTGAACAGATTCATGTGCTACAACTGATAACTTCTTTCTCTTTTCTGTCTTCAGCTCATATCTGTATTACTTGCTAGTTGTTACTATTTCTTGTTGTCTATCCGTAAGTAGAACACAGAGAGAACAGGTAAGGCTGAAGCTAACTCTTCTTCCGGTACAAATCTGTACATGGACAAAATAGCACAGTGCTAGTAGTACATTCAATATGCAGTGGATGAGGCATCCGACAGCCTTGTGGCCTATGGCTAAAGCTCATAACCAAAATCTGTTTACAATTTAAATTTCTTACAATCAACACCAAATCTGTTTACTACAGCAGGCTTCAATAAATGGACATGAAACACCTAAACGAAGCTCAAGACAAAAAAAATATTTATTTCCTAACCAGACTAGAGAATAAACATCAATTGACAATTGCAGTATCTGTGGAGACAAAAAAAAAAGGCTTTAGCTTAGTCTGCTAGATACCTGCCATATGCTGATAAATAATCTATCTTCACGTCGGTAGTAGGACTGGAAATCAAGAACCGAAATCTATTTCTGGTGCGGCGATATTGAATTGTATCTTGAGGGAGCAGCCGAGCCTCGCTTGTTCGCTTCTGAGCTGCAGATGCTGGCGGTGCAAAAGAAACTCAGTGAAAAGATTACGCGGAATCCTGTGAGCCTCCTTCTGGTAGCCACAATTTCTTCCGGATTATGAAGATCATTTCGTTCTCCTCTGATTCCGGACTGGACTCAGCATCTACGACAGTTACTGCTTCCCAGTGAAGTGCATTGAGGTACTTCTTGATGAACTCAATGACAGGGCCCTTGTCTCTCACAACGACAAATCCAGTTGGCCGAAGGATGCGGTCCATTTCAAGGAGCAGATCTTCAGCACTGCAACCTCTTCTGTCAAGGTCGGAGAAGACTGTCCACGCATGGAGAAGATCATATGTTCGAGGATAGGTTGAGAAGGCCTCACACCTGCAAACACATTATTGGATTTGAGTAAAATTATCTAGCAAACTTGCCAGCATCAATCGAAACTTGCAAAGATAAACCCACAAACCCTTCACTCAATCCAGAAAGATGGAATGTGTAACTCAAGAATATATTATCCATTACTACATTACTTCGGTGCTGACTATATTTATTGAAAGCCTAGAGAAGGGCTGGCTTGAGGTTTAGGGTAACAGGGCCATATGACTAAACTTACTAAATGCACAATAACACAAAGATTGCAAACTGTAATATACAAGGTGTCTTGACATTTTTTAGATGCTAAAGAAAAAGGACGTCTGTGCAACCCAAACCAATTTCCTTTAAAAGTAACACCATATTAGTTCTGAGATGGCAGAACAGATCTACTGATCTAGCAAGGTTCACTTTTCTGGAACTTATTGAAGTGTCATAATACAGGAGTAAATTCTAGTGAGGAATAGTTCCTGACAAAGCAACGAAGGATTTTATCCTTAATGTTCTAGTGGCCCAGAGCCCCAGACAATGAGGAAGAAATAGGTTTAGTAGGTCCAATAGTGTTTCCATCATAAAACCTTACTAGTTATTAGTGCCTTGCAGATCAAGAAGCTGCTTGCAAACACTAAAATCTGACAAGACCATAGCCCTAAGATATAGCATACTGCTTCAGTAGCTTTATCAAGGTGGTAATCCCTGTTTAATCATTATGAAAACATAATGCATGACAAAGTCGCAGGGAACTCGAACTACTGAATAGTCTGAACCAAGGATCACATAACCGGTACCGGAGGGATTCCCAGCAGGGGGGCGGGAATGGTAACCGACCAGTTACCGGAAAAATTTCGGATGAATTTCACATAAATTTGCTTAAAAACCAGCCGAATTTCAAAATTGAAATTCGAACTTACAAAACTCGGGAAACCCGGTCAGGATTTTGGATCCCGGACCCCGCCGGTAAGCGGTAACCGGCAGTTACCGGCCGGGTTTTTTTCCCCTGGTCTGAACCTAACAAGCAGGCATGGTGCAGATATCTCAAAGTGCAAATCTAATGTGAATTGACACATACCAATCGTGAGTGGAGCCTATGAGCCCTCTGTCGTAGATTATCTTGAGGGTGCTTGGTCCATCATGGGACACAACATTCATCACCCACACATCCTTTTCCTTGAGAGCAGCAGCAAATGACCCAAAGTTTGCTTTCATGTCCATGATGTTTCTAATAGTGTCTGGTTTTATCTTTGGACTCAGCAAATTCCAGTAGTTATCTACTCTTTGCTGCCACATTTCCTGCATATAAAGATTTTATCAGAGATCCCTACCCAATTCTTAGGACATTATTCAAGCACGATAATTCTGAAGTAATGTCCGTGGTATCATATGTATAAAGATATAGTAAGATTAACTTACTGTATCCTTTTCAAATGTGTCAGCTGTAACATACAAATCCGCAAGACGGGGTGGTGGGGATGTTAATCGAGCAGGCCAAGGAGCCAATCCACTTCCCCCATCTCTGTGCATTTCTAAGAATATAAAATCACTTTGTTATTTTGCTTAGAATTCAAATTAGCTGGAAAATGAAGCGAGGAAAAGGAAGAAAGAAAAAGAAAAGTTCTATCTTCTTGTTTTACTATTACTGACAAGCATGAAAATGATTAAGGAAAAAAAACATAAGGATACAATCATTTCAGCATTATAAATGACCACAAACCATCATGTTACTCCCTTAATGTAAGCAAAACTACAAGAGATCATGAATTAGCAAAAAAAACTAATTGGTTATTATGTTACAAAATAGTAGATCCTATGCTTACCAGTTACCAATATTGACAAGTGTGATTTAAAAAACTAACAGAAGGATGCAATGCATCCTTCTAGCATTAAATGACTATAAACCATGAACTTACTCCCCTGATGTAACCAAAATCATTAAGCCAAAGGGTACAGCTCAATATGTATTGCATAGGACCACTGAGCAGTGAGCACAACATTATATTGATTCCTATCAAAGTGGGTGCAGTGAGCAGGTTGACAATACACACCAGCAGCCAGAAATACCATCTGCCTCACAAATACTCTAGAAAAGAGTGCAGTTCTATTACTAGGTGCTCAGCCCTAATTGGTTCTATACCATACCTGATGTTCCTGCCACTAAAATTATCTTCTTCAATATTTAGTAAGAGCTCAACATTAATCCAACAAACCACAGAACAATTCACAAGCCCCGGTGCCCAGGTTGGAAGGCAACAACAAAAAAAAAACTAGAAAAACAAGCTGACTATATCCAGCATCCAGCCAGTAAGTAAGCAACAAAAAAGGTCAAAACTATGGTTGAAATAGGGTAAGCACTCACGTTCTGGATACGGTGTAATGCAAGCTTCCATTGGCACTCCCCATACTGAATCTGGATCATCACCACTTTTGCATAGAGGTGGATTTGTACCAGGTGTTCGGCTCCTGTAGCAATCATTGTTCAGAGGCTTGACCCAAATAACTGTCTGGTTTCTTTTCTCTGCTATTTTCCAGCACATCCTTTCAACAAGGGCACTCATTTCTTTCCAGATTCTACGATCCTCCTCATCCTGTGCATATGCTTCAGGAGATGAATAAGCAAAATAACCTCCAGGCCTGAGTAATCTGTCAAGTTCAAGCAGAAGAATCCCATCTCTTTGAAGCCAGTCGATCCTACAACGAGAACAATGGGCTAATTCAAACGATCGACTTGGGTATGGAAGCCTTTTTGTTCCCAAAACACCAAGATATGCAGGGATCCCTCTTTCAAGAGCAAATTGAATCTGGTTCTGATGAACATCATTTGGTGCCAAAGACATCGCTATGACATTAGAAGAAAGAAGATATCCTCCAAAACTAGCAACTCCACAACCAACATCAAGAACTGTCCGAAGCATTCCGTCATTGTTTATATTGTTATCTTTGAACTTTAGCATCTGTCAGATAGTAGAAGAGATGAATAACAATGCTCAAATATGTGTCATGTATTTTTAGTAGGACACTATTGTTAAGGACTTAAAAGTACAAACTTACATTTGCAATGTTTGTTATATATTTGTCAGCTCCATGATGAAAATGAGTTCCACCACCTGGGAACTTAATTTTTTCACCTGCATCAATCATCCAGTTCTGGTCTGACTTCTCATGTGCAAGGTGAGTGTGAGGAATATTTGCTTTCCACACTATATCACGACTTTTTGGCCATTTTATGGGAACCTGCAAAACCAAGTTTGTCAGTCTGATATGGCTAGTATGGGTCCAATCAAACAGAACCATTTTTAGAGAAGTACAGATTTGATAGGTCAGGGCGCAGATAAAAAGGATGAATCAGCTCCACAAATATGCAGACAAAATTCTAACCATTTTCCTGTGACCAAATCATCTTAGGTCTATATGCAAAGGGCATCTTCTTGACCACATGATGTACAATCATTTTGTTGTGGATATAGCTAGGCGGCAGCAGCACACATGTGCAGATGCAAGAGAAGAACAATACTAGCGGCCGGCCGGTTGGCTGGCAAGAAGTGCAGGAAGAAGATGACAGCAGGTTGTGGACTCGTATTGGGAAAGGCACTACCAAAGAAGGCCTGTTCAGGATGGACAAGGTCAGCAACATGCGGCAGGAATTCCAGGAGGTTTCGGCCAGGAAGATGATTAGGTAAGTTTAGAAGTAATAGGAATATTAGCAGTGAGTCCTTGTCTTAGAAGGCAAGTTACGTTAGTCTATAGTCCTACATATTAGAATCAGATGTATACATGTCAGGCAAGAAAGAAAGAAACAATCTCTTCTCCCTCAAATATTCTCTCATCTCAATCTATGCCTGTCTCCCCCTTCTAATACCCTAATCCCCTTCAAGCCATGTCATCTGACCTTCGTCTATACGGTAGTTATCCTGTTGTGAACCAACGTTCACACACATTTTATATACAAAATTATGTGGTTCATCTTAAACGTATAGCAGTATAGGTTGAAATGATCAGTGTATGAACCCAAGCCAAGCAACTTTGTATCTCAGAGGCAGAATCCAAATAAGATGATAGAAAATTTTGAGAAAGGAGAAAGGATCATCTTGTGACCTTATAGCCATGTGGCAGGGGAATCAGACAATTAAAGCGTCTCTCAGGAGGAGGGCAATGCCTCTCATAGTGCTCCATCAGGTTTAAATCCAGCTTCATCCTCATCTGATATATCAAGTTCCTATCCAAGCAGGGGATCAGCTCAGAATGCCGATCATCACACACCTTCACACCCAAGAAAAAAGACATTCACAATTAACATCACACATATAGACAGTAAACAAATAAAGACTGGTCACTCATTGGGAACTAACAGAGAATCTCTTGAGCTTAACATCATCTGCATCACTGGTCCCAAAAATGGACTCCTCCGAGCCGTCATCGCCGTCTCCATCACTACCCCACCCGAGCGACCGAGATAACTTGGTCCCGTACTCGAACGCGGCACTGCCGGCCTGCCCATTGGAGCCCGAGAAATACAGAAAGAGGAGGCAGAGGCACACGACCATCAAGCAGAGCAGCACGATGGGCCTCTTGCTCTGCCCCCCGTCATTTCTCCCCCTCATCTCGGATCCCAAATCGTACTGCCCTCTAGTATACACAGCCCTCAAGATGATTCATAAAGGACCGCGGAAATTCTCGAGTTCTTGGATGCACGGATCTGCAGAAACAAACACTAAGCCATTAGATACAGCCCAATCTGAGCTTATAGCAAAGTACAGCAGAAAACTAAGACAATTCAAGAAACCCAACCAAACTGAGACATGCAGTGAAAAGGGGAACCAAGATGGAAGCCTCCCAAGGATGGAAATCGTTGGGAGGAATTAAATGCTCCCACCAAACTCCCAGACTGGTGCAAGACGGAATTAAACGGGACGCTTCCGGGTCACAATTTTCCAATTTCTCGTCTTGTGAAGTATGCAAACTTTCTGTGCCCAAAGATAAAAGAAAGGAACAGCAGCAGCAGGAGTGAAGTGGGGGACAACAGATCACAAAGAGGAAATAGCAGCGCCACTTTAAATAAAGCACCCTTTTCCGGGCTATTTTATTCGCAGATTCCGATCTGTGCTGGTCACCCAATTTCCCATTCAACGAAGCGGGCTTGGAATTCGGCTTATTAGCACATCAGCTCATGGAATTGGATTAGGCGGCCGAACATAAGCGCAGAAAAGCTTCGATTTGACGCAATTCAAAATGTGGGACAGCGACGGGCACCACCGCCCCAAGTCTACAACTGCGAGCAGAGTGCGTCCGGCGCGAGGCAAAGAAAAATCCCGAGAATTCCCAACGACCAAATCGAACGCGAGGCCTCACCCCAAAACCGACGAAACCAACCGAATCCCAGCGACAAAATCGAACCAAACAGACGTGAACCCAACCAAACGCGGGGTGAAAGAGCCCACCGCCGCCCACAGGCAGAACTCAAATCGCGGGAGCGCAAGCGCACACACAACCACACCCCCCAAATCCACGCGCGTTAGGCGGAGCAGCGCCGGAAAATCCAGACAGCGCCAAGGAAACGCAGACTCAGCCAACCGGCGGCGCCAGATCGAGCCGGGGCGCCGCCATTGCACCGCGCCACCACCCACCCCGGCACGTCGAGACCCCGAGAAGGGGCTGCTGCAGAGTGCGAGGGCCAGGTGAAGGAGGGGGGGCACCAGGGAAGGAAGGAAGGAACGCACCGTCGCAGATCCGGGCGCGGGTTCCAGAGCCACCGCGGCGCGCGCACGTCTCCGGTGGGCAGCGGGGAGCGGAGGGAGGGAGGCCGAGCGAGCGAGCGAGCGAGCGGAAGGCCTCGATTTGCGGAGAGAGGGAGAGAGAAGGGGCAAGGCAAGTAGCCTGGAGCCCTGGACTCTGGTGAGTTAATAGGATCCGAGGGGTAATTAGAAAACGGATTAAATAAGCGCAACAGAGAAATCATTAAACTAACGCGGTGCGAGACGGATTACGGTTTACGAGGCGGGATGATGCCGCTGTTAGGAGGGAAGGGATGGAATGTGGGGTGTGGGTGGCCGTGCGGTGCGAGGGACAGACGAACGGAAGGAAATCCTAGATTATATTAGCACTGGGGTAGGAGGGGGATCTCTGTCGGCGTCGGCGGGATTAAAATACTACTGGTGTATTGTTGCGTGATTCCACACTGTGCAGCGCTATCTCTGCTGCTGCAGCCAAGCGGAGTTTTTTTTCCCCTTTATTTGGTACTCTTTGGCACTGTAATAGTAAATATAGCCTCCTCCGAAAATTAAAATAAAAAATAGCACGAGGACTCGCCAAAGACGACACGTGCCCTTGTCCGCGTGCCAGGCAACTGGACCCGCGCGTCCGTGCTCATGAGGGATCAGAACCAGCAAACTGAATTTAATTTAATTTTGGCCCCCCTCACGCCACTCAATTGCAAAAATAGCTCACGTGCTGTTTTATTTGCAAATCTATCCCCTCCTCTCCTTCCGCGGTCGGGGAGTGGGAAAGGTGACCTTCTGCGGTCGGGGAGCGCGGAAAGGACGGTGCACGCACGGGAGGCTGGCCCAGCGCGGGACCAATGTCGTCGGCGCGGGAGGTGGGCTAGGCAGCCACTTACCGCGGTGCCCGAGCGCGGGAAGGGGCCTTCCGCGTGGCCGAGCGCGGAAACCCCCCCGGGCCCACCTCCTTCCGCGGTCGCCGTTTATTCCCGCATGTGAAGAATCTCCGCGCTGGTTACCCAGCTTCCGCGCTCACCGACCGCAGGAGGAGACGAAGGGGGACTAGATTTGCAAATAAAACGGCATGGGAGCTATTTTGTAATTGAGTGGCGTCAGGGGGCCAAAATAAATTTGTGGTCCCAGCAAACTTGCGGAGTGATTTGACACTAGGTAATACTATTTAAATACTATATGATACTATCTAACTACTATTTAAAATACTATTTGTAATATTATTTAGCACTATTTCTTCCTTTTAAAAAGTCTCTAGCCGAGAGCATTTTTTTTTCTTTGAATTTTTTCTTCTTGTTTTTTTACCTCGCACTCGTAGCTTCAAACTTGAGTGTTAACTGTCGCTATCGCCACCCCCTACGGCCCTCGGTGCATCGCTGAGTTGATGGACGGTGGTGTCCTGGTGTCATTGCTGCTAGGGTTAGGTTGATGTCTACTTACTCGCATCGTCGTCGCAGTCTCGCTCTCGCACACGAGTCGAAGGTTATGGTTACTGTATTATATGATCTACATGTTAAGCATTTCTCTCAGTTGGTTCATAGACAAACTTATCTAGCATGTAGTGCAGTACAATATTAAATAATATCATCCATATTAAACCAACAAATTAACAAAGAATGTTATTCCTAGTAGTGTCTACATGATACACTCATAGAATATGTGGTACATATGATAATACATGGAAAGTCAACTATACATGGAAAGCGTATGATTATATACGCGTTGTTTGGCGGCAACAGCTTCCCAACAACAACACAAAACACATGCAGTCATACACTTTCCATGTAGAGTTGATTTTCTATGTATTATCACATTTACCAAATATTATCCAATCCGCACCATATTTGATGTTTATTTTCTTGTATAGCTCGTACATATTGTACACTACTTATACCACGGCCGACCATGTCATCCTTGACAGTGGTCCATGTCATCACATGTACCGTGGTCACCGCCTGGCCCACCCCTGTTGATCAGATCAAACTTCCGTTGTCGCATACCGCCAAGATGTTAGAAAATCATTCAAATATTTTTTTTCACATAAAATCACATAATTTCATTCCAAAAATGTATTGTCACATATACCCAAAAAATCCAGAAATTTTTTCACATGAAATCACGGCGCAGCACGGCGGGCGGAGTATTATCACATGTACCCCGATCAAATAGAGCATCCTTTGTTAATTTATCGGTTTAATGTGGATGTCATTCTTTAATGTTGTACTATATCACAAGCTAGATAAACTTGTCTGTGAACCAACTGAAGGGAATGCTTAACATGTAGTTTATATAATGTCGTAACCATGACCTTTGACTCATGTGCAAATGTGCGAGAGCGAGATTGCGACGGTGACGCAAGCAAATAGGTGACAACCTAATCCTAGCAGCAAGGGCACCAGGCTACCACCGTCCATCGACTCATCGAGGCACCAAGGGGTAGCGATGGTGACGGTTGACACCCAAGTTTGACACTACGAGTGCAAGATAAAAAAAAATCAAAGAAAAAAGTGATGTTGGTCGGATTTTTTAAAGGGAGAAATAATGTTAAATAGTATTATAAACAATATTTGCAAATAGTGTTTTAATAGTTTCAAATGGTGTTAAATAGTGTTTAAAGTTGTTTCCGATCCTTCGGCGCGCAGATGAAGCAGCTTCGCGTGCACGAACACGTGGCGCATGGATGAGGGCACATGTCGCTTCCAAGCGAGTCCGCGGTGCTATTTTTGACTTTAATTCTCAGAGGGGACTAGATTTGCATTGCCACACCAAACAGTGCCAAGTAAAAAAAAAAAAACCGGTGCAGCGTTTCTGCATCGGTAGCCAATCTCTTTGTTTTTTCCTGTAGAGTTCATGAACTGTTCTTTTTTTTGTTTCCAGTTATAGAAAACCTTAGAAAGGATCCGACGAAACTTCCCAGAAAATAGTGTAATTTCTGCGGAGGTTACATGAAATTCTGGTGTTTCAAACCGGGCGTGGGAATTCTCGAAACTGGATCCGATCGAATTTTATATCACGGCATCACACGAAGGAGATCATGGCGCTCCTAGTCCTACTCCTTGCACAGAATGTTCGATCCGACTCCGTGATCTAGCCAGTAGCCACGGCCTGACTTGGGCATGCAGCCACCGACACACAACAGTGCGCACGACGGTGAGTAGTGACTACTAAAGTCTGGAGATTCTCTCACATCGGCATCAAAAATCCGCAAATGCCAAGGACACCCACTGAGACGAGACGCACGGGCTCGCCCAGTTTTGGCATGATTAGATCCAAGAAGTTATGGCGCATTCATAACGACAAGCCCAAATTTGGTGCGAAAGGTTACAGATCTTTGGCCATGATACTGCTCATCATTTCACTGGTGTGCTTAGCTACTTTAGGAATCCTAGGGCTCAAGTGAGGTGAACCCCAGCTGGTTACAGCAAGAAATGGAGCTGCGTTGAGACTGAGCTGTAGCTCAGATGGCAAGAGGTGATTTGGGGCCTCTGCCCACCCAGGCTCGAGCGCTGATTTTAGCATGGGTGCTTGCGGTGCTTCTTCTTTAAGGCTGTCAGAGGGGAATATTTCCTGACCAATTAAAAAAAAAAAAAAAAAAAAAATAGAGCTGCGTTGTTTAGCAATGGAGGAAACAGGAAACTCACCGGTTAAATACAGTGTCACGGGCTTTACACCAACTGATGCTAAAGCACTGCTTCTATCCTTCCTAGTTGCGGGGAGCTGCTAAACTGAGCAAATGTAGATCTTGCAACAAAATTGCCAGCTTTTCTGTATGACATGCTCAACAAAAAAAACCATTTACACGACGGCCTCATTCGTGGGCGTCCGATTCTTCACCACCAAATGCAGCACCAAACACGGATCCTGGAACACTTTGGCATGTTCCTATCCTTTCCGGTGAAACTATCCCTTCAAAATCTATTGGAGAAAGGCGTTCTCGGGCCAGCATTCTTGCTCGTGACTAAACCGCATTGTACACTCCTGCCACAATGGTGAAGAACCTTCTGGGGATTGATTGACTGACCAGTCATCACTGCTTCCAAAACGGGACTTGAGACAACCGATTTTTTTTTCACCAAGGTCTCGGAGATTCGACGATCTCCTCTAATCATCGTTGGAGCACTCTCGTAAGTGTATAGCTCCTACTTGAATTCGCGCAAGAATCCAAACAATCAACTCATGGTAGTCTTTATCCTCTCTGGATAGGTGGACTCCAAACCTTCACAACCCTCTCGGTGCCTTCCACAAGCTTCTCCTTGGAAGGTCACCTTAAGCACGCCTTTAAGTCATCTAGGAATCACTGGATTCCAAGAGTAATAAGTCCAAGGGTGTCACTTGAACCCAGCATGGTCAACCAACTAAGAGAAATGCACACTAAAGCGTAATCTACTCTCTCACACTCAAAATCTCAACTTGAAGCTCTTGAGTGCCCTTGAACTCCTCAATATGCAAGCCACTATTTTGGAGACACCAAAGTTGCTAACTTGAACACTCATGGTTCACTTATATAGCATCTCCATTCAAAAACTAGTCGTTTGACATATTTTCTGAAAAGTGCTTGCAGACCCAAATCATCCGCATCGACGTGGATCATCTGCCTTAGTACAATTTTACTCGGTTCAACAGTGTTAGGATGATCCAGATCATATGCCTTGACTTGGATAATCCGTCTGACCCAGATCATCCGTTGTAAGATTGAGGAGGCCGACTAGATGGGGGGTGAATAGGCATTTTTAAACTTCTCTTTGTCCAAAACCGATTTTATATGTGGAAACGTAAATCAAAACGATTTTGCGCAATTATTGCATGTATCATCTGGTAAATGAGTATCCTATCATTTGAATAGTTGACTTGGGCAACTTACGCATAACATCTGGTGTCAATAAGATAGAAGCGTCTTTTTTGTATATACCTTGTTTGATAGGATAGTTCCCTAAAATAAGATAACTAACAAGCTCGTTTTGAATATTAGTATATGTTGGTTACATGATGTTTGCACAATGGAGCAAATGGCCTACTCATGTTAGAATCCTTGTTCTTTGCTATGTACTAGGTACCTGGGCGTGCATTTACATGCTCGTTGTATATAGGAGCGAAGAAAGTCAAGTTGAAGAGTGGATTTGGGATATCAACGAAGAGCGAAATCAGGATACTAATAGAGGAGCTAAAAACGTTACGATATGGAAGAGAAATATAGGTTTAGTCTGGGTGGGGTGGTGTAGTATAATTAGGAGGAAATATGTCACTATACTGTAAGTAAGAACATATTGGTAGGTAAATTTAGTGCGGTCTAACGATGTAGTATATCATGCCAGTGGTCAACTATCAATATATAATCAAGCAATAGCAGCATATCCCTATAGTAGACAATCTAAGTACCAATCAATATTACTTATTTGATTAAATACTGACCTGAGTAATTGCACCAAAAGTTCAGAGAGTGAAGTCTATAATGGAGAAAGGAATGCTTAGCTTCACCTCTTTTTTTTTTAAATGCCGCAAAAAAAAAGTGTCCAACCTCTTACATACAGAATGCAAGATGGTAGGTCAAATTAAAATAATCACAAACAAAGGGGCTTTGTGAAACAGCAGTTCAAACAGACAATAAATCAATACATAATTAAAGGATCCTCTGGTATCGTTGTCTGCCTTCGTCATATAGCACGCATTTAGTTTTGAGTCTTTATACAAACCTCTATGCAACAACGATCTCAATAGTGGAATTGGTTGAACAAAAACTATAAAGCAAGGCAGTTCAACAAGATTGATGCACCTAGCTCCTAGCCTTATACTTTACATGATAGCAAAAAATCTGTGAAGCCAATATTTTTCATCAACCGGCTTGGACTGAACACATGCTACTGTTGACATGTTCAGCAGAAATAAAAGAATATCATGTCAAAATCATAAAGCTTTAGATTGGAAACCATGGAAAACATTAGAAAACTATCTTCTATCAGTAGGTACATGGATACTATAATAACTACTATAGGATGTCTCAGAGCATGTAACAGTTTATTTGTTGATGTTTGCATGTACCATAATCTCTGTGTTTGAATACTGCTAGACAACCATCACTGCCAACTTTCCACATGCGTGCAGTCTTGTCTTTGGATGAAGTCAAGAGAAGCTGCAGGCAGTACTAAATCAGTTTATATGGCAAAGTTGACAAAAAGAGCTCAAGACAACAATTTTGTGCTATGATTGAATAAATATTAACGTGTAGCTGTGAATAGAACTTCACAGACATGCATTTTTCATGTCAATTTCAGTATGACCAATCTAAACCATAGAGGACAAAGAGAAAACTTACATTTGACTTTGACCATGTCCTATCCAGGATCACACTTGTCTGGCCATGAAATTCATGCAGCGGTGTCTCTGAAATACTGAAAACTTTGTTTGGTATTATGGCAAGGGTGGCTCTGACCTTTTCCCATCCTCTTTGTGAGACCCTTATTTTTGTTCATGTATTCAAGAGGCATCTCTCTGCCATAGAAATTAGGAGAGGATTCCATTTGTCCTATCAGCCAAATGCGCACAACACAGTCCTCGCCTCCACTAGCTAAATACCACCCAGATGGATTGAACTTCATAACCCTAATTAAACCCTCGTGGGCTTGGATTTCTCAACACATGTAGACAGCAGACAAGTCCATCCACTTTTTATTCTGTTGATGAACTTGTGTTGTGGACAATGCACCTGTCATCGAGTTTTCCGTAAGAATTTCTGAACAAGGTGAGAGAACCCAAGTAAACTTTCAAACTCGTTTGAAGCCATCATTTTATCTAACCCAACCTCCTCAAGCATGTCGGTTACAATTAGTTCACGAGAAAGTGCACAAAGGTATGCAAGCTTGGATCGACAACAAACAAAAAAAATCAATATACTTGGTTTAAGAAATATCTTACACAGAAAAGTGTTAATCTTGTGAAAAGATGCACGTTACAATTAGTTCATGAGAAATTGCACAAAGGTATGCAAGCTTTTTAAGGTACATATAACACAATAGTAGCAGAAAAACACATGTAGAAAACATAAATTGCATTAATTAATTAACAATGCATCAACTAACTCCTTGCAGATTGTTAATCTTACATAATGGTGATAGATAGATAGACTAAAGCATCAAATTTATTGTCTCAGATTGAACAACAACAATATACCCATAAGACCATATCAGTACAGCAGGCTAGCAGTTCCACCATGCGGAATGTATAATGTCCCAGATCTAGAACAAAAAATAGCAAGAGAACTGATAATTAACTAACAATGCATCAACTAACTCCTTGCAGATTGTTAATCTTACATAATGGTGATAGATAGATAGATAGATAGATAGATAGATAGATAGATAGATAAATAGACTAAAGCATCAAATTTATTGTCTTAGATTGCACAACAGCAATCTACCCATAAGACCATATATATCGGTATAGTAGGCTAGCAATTCCACCATGCAGAATGTATAATGTCCCAGATCCAGAACAAAAAATAGCAAGAGAACTAATATTTGGACATTGGGGTATACAAGAAAAATATCTTTACAAAACAATCAGAAATAACATGGCATAAAAATTAGAAATATTATACCACACAACAAGAATTGCCAATTGGTCAAGTTTCCATTAGAAACCATACAATCAAAAGATCTGATACAAGAAAATTGAACACATATGTAGACAGTTGTTACTCAAGCTTATAATATTGGACAATTCTTAACAGCATGATACTAGAACCAGAGATAGATAGGATATGTACATGAGTTCTCCAGGTATTTTTAACACTTTAGTTGACCATCACCAAGTAATTCGGTTCACTCAAAAGAGCTGAAAATGATTGCCTAGTATCATGAACCCAAGAAGATGATAGAACTGTGGAAGCCACAGTAGAGAGAAAATTTTGTGGCCAAGGTGCAGCAAAACAACATGTCATGACAAATGGGTGAAATCAGCTCGAATCTGATAATAATGCTATATTCATGTGACAAAACCAACTCAACGAAATCAGCACATAACAAAATTAAAAGGTAGTTCTTGTTTATTTTAGCACCTCTTTTTTTAATGCTTTGCACTTTTGTTTGAGTGACATTGCTGCACTCGATCTACTTAGCATTATCACCAGGAATACCATTGCTACATGAATAGGAATACCAATAGTACAAACAAGATCAATAGCAGCATTCATTCTTACGATGAATTCACAACTTACGCAAGATATTATATGCATCTCTGCTCGCTGCGACTACGACTGAAAAGTTAATACAAGTACAAACACAAGCCTCCTTGTTGAAGACATCATGCCAGCCTACAAGTTTGCCAGTTCAGAGGAACCGAACTAACAGACCGTGTGCAGTCACCACAGATATTTGTTTCAACAGCATGTGGGCCCCTGGGGTCAGTGACCTAAACGAAGAGATTACATAGCACCACAGAGAGAAAACAGGGGAGGCGGGCGGCTCGGGAGCTACGCCGGTGCCGGTGGGCGGCGGCGCGAGGAGGCGGGCCAACTCTAAAAATGGGTCCTTGTGAGGGTTACCTAGCCCAAGGTAGCGGCGGCGTAGGCTAGCGTGGCCGGTGGCGGCGGCGCAAGAAGCGCACGGCGGCGATGGGTGGCGTGGGGCGGTAGCGCACCGGTGGTTCGATGGCGAAGATGGAGGGAGCATGGGGTGCACGCAGACCTAGGGAACGCGTAGAGCCGGTCGGGGTGGCCGAAGAAGGTTTGAGGAGGTGCAGCGACGGTGGCTGACAGCGTTGAAGAAGAGCTCATGGCGGCGGCGTGCTCTGCCTACGTAACTAATAAACTGAGAATGGCATTAGGAAGAGGACGTTCGCGAACGCGTGGTGACGCAGTCGAGAGGGCATGGGGCGGACCGGAGAGGGGGATTGAACGGTGGGCGGCGGCGCTGGTTTTGGGGAAGAACGCGGGCGCGGCGGCGGTGAACTCGGGACGCCGGGGGGAATGGAGGAGAGTGAGGGGAGGAAGGGGTAGAGAAGGGGGCGTGCAGAGCTGGTGGAAGCAAGGAGGAGTGGACATTCGTGGGGAAGAAAGATATGGGGGCCGGTGACGGAGGAGGAGGGGAGACGGCCTCGGTGGAGAAGAGGGAGCGGCCTGGCGGCCAATGAAGGAAGAGGAGGCGAGGCGGGCACGGCGGGAAAGAGGGGGCATTTCGGCGAGAGCACCGGCGATAGCGAAAGCGGGTTGGGAAGGGGAGGGGTTGTGTGGAGCCAGCGGTCGCAGAGGAAGCGACGAGGCGAGAGCTAGGCTGGACAAGCACGCGCGTGGGAGCACTATGCCTGGAAGGATCGAAAGGCACACAAAACCAAAAAAATCGGATGGCGAGGAAGAAGGGCCACGCTGTCAAGATCCAAAATAATCACACTCTGATTCTGGCAGCTCTCACTCTCCCGATCAAATCTCAGAGAACAATCAGATGAGAAAGAGTAGAGGAAAATGGATGAGAGAGAGAAGAGCAATAGGTGAGGCGACTACGGTTCAATTTCAATGAAAATATCCAGAATAAATCTGTTACAAGGCCTCGACTAGCTTTTATACCAACAGCTGATGCAAGCATTAAGCTTAAAGTTCATAAATTGTAATCATTAAATGAGCTACAGTATTTAACATTTGATTTACTACAGAGCTTACTACGCAGTTGGTCAACCGTTCGATCTTCATAAAGATTCATCCAACGCCCATGGTGCTTCCTTCCTGATAACGATTCAGACTTCATGAATTCGGCGGCGCTTTCATCGTTTCTTCATACTTCACTTCAGAACTTCTTTTCTTCAGTCCTGACATTCTCTTCCCCCCTTCAAAACATTCTTGACTCAAGAATGGAAATCTAGAAATATCTGTGATATGAAATCTGATCTTCCCACGAAGCAGCTTCCTCTAGTAGATTAGTCCCACAAATTAGCTATTGTACCACGGGTTCGTTGTTCCTTGGCACTACCCTTCTTCCCAGAATTTCAGCAAGGTAAACCTTCACATTCCCTTCACTGTCCACCAATGGTAAATCTGGTTGTGGAATCACCTTGGGTCCAATGTGTTTCTTGAGCTAACTCACATGGAAGACAGGATGTAATTGGCACCCACTAGGCAAGAGCAGTTTATATGCCACCTTCCCAACCTTATCTAGCACCCGGAATGGACCATAATACCTTGAATGTAATTTCAGAGATTTGTGTAAACTGAGAGAAGTATGGCTGTATGGTTGAATTTTCAGATAAACCATATCCCCCTCTTCAAACTCCCTCTCCTTCCTCTTCTTGTTAGCATATTTACTCATTCTATCTTGAGCCTTGATTAAATTCTCCTTAATGATTTGGTTGGCTAACTGTCTCCTTTGCATCAACCCCTTCACCTCTTCATTAGTTGAATCAGGTAATATCACATCGATAAACATGTGAGGAGGAAAACCATAGAGGGTTTGGAATGTGGTCATCTTCAAACTAGTGTGATAACTAGTATTATACCACTATTCAGCTAGAGTTAACCAATTTCTCCATTTCTTTGGGTTAGCAAAAGTCATGCACCTCAAGTAACATTCTAGATATTGATTGACCCTCTCAGTTTGCCCATCGGTTTGTGGGTGATAAGCAATACTAAGCTTCAATTTAACTCCCAATGCATTGAACAACTCTTGCCACAAATGACTGATAAAGATTATGTCCTTGTCTAACACTATTAAAGCAGGAAGCCCATGGAACTTGCATACATGATCTAAGAATTCATGTGCTACTTGCAATACTGTATAGGGATGACTCATAGGAATAAAGTGTGAGTACTTGGTGAATCTATCCACTACCACCATAATCACTTCCTTCCCTTCTGATTTTGGTAAGCCTTCAATAAAATCCATTGAAATGTGCGTCCACGCTCTGTCAAGAACAAGGAGGGGTTGAAGTAAACCGGGGTAAGGAGTGTGCTCATATTTGTTCTTTTGACATACAGGGCACTCCTTAACAAATTTATTAACATCCTGTTGCATTCCTTTCCAATGAAAAAGTAATTTCAATCTCTGGTATGTAGCCCTCTCCCCTGAGTGACCTCCATGAGATGAATCATGACAGGAAACAATTATTTGTCTTCTTAGCTCAGAATTAGCCCCCACTACTACCTTGTTTTTGAACCTCAAGATACCCCCCTTCAATGTATAATATGGTTCGGCATTAGGATCCACAATCAGCCTGGTTATTATCTCTTGGTAGAATTCGTCTTGATGATAACTATGTATGACTTCATTGACTCATACTGGTACAGCCAGAGATATAGCTCCTAAATTCTCCTGAGTGGTACATCTAGATAGAGCAACGGTTGTCTTATTTTATCTTCTCCTTTTGTATTCTACTTTATAATTGTAGCCCAATAATTTCACCAACAATTTGTGCTGAATTCCCTCAGTCGGTTTTTGTTCCTAGATGTACTTTAAACTTTGTTGATCTGTCCTTATGATCATTGATGATCCAGCCAAGTAGTGTTTCCATTTCTTGAGTGCCTCAATGATGGCTAAAGCTTCCTTATCATATGTTGACATTGCAGCTGCCCTAGGACCCAAAGCCTTACTCATTAATGCAATTGGTTTCTGATTTTGCATCAACACTACACCCATGCCATACCCACTTGCATCAGCTTCTAGGACAAACTGCTGGCTATGGTCAGACAATGCTAGCATTGGGGCCTTAGTCATTACTTCTTTCAACTTGCCAAATGCTTTTTCTTGAGTTTCTTGCCATATAAATCCACTCTTCTTGAGAGCCTCAAACAAGGGTTTACAAATCACTCCATAATTCTGGATGAACCTTCTATAATACCTTGTTAAGCCTAAGAAACTCCTGAGCTGAGTAATGCTTCTTGGTGTGGGCCAATTGGTCACTGCCACTATTTTAGCTAGGCAGTAGCCACTCCTTCTTTACTGATTATATGGCCTAAGTACTTAATTTATCCTTGTCCAAAGGCACATTTGCTGATCCTAGCAAAAATATTATGCTTCAGAAGAGACTCCAATACCTGTGTTAAGTGCTTCCCATGTTCATCTAGTGATCTGTTGTACACCAAGATGTCATCAACGAAGACTAATGCAAATTTCCTCAACAATGGTGCCAATAAGTCATTCATCAATGCTTGGAAAGTTGTAAGAGCATTAGTTAGCCCAAAGGGCATCACCAAAAACTCATAATGCCCAAGATGACTGCTAAAAGCAGTTTTCTTGACATCCTCTTTCTTCATTCTTACTTGATGGTACCTAGATTTCAAATCTATTTTTGAGAAAATGTTAGCTCCATGTAATTCATCTAATAAATCTTCAATGACAGGAATAGGATATTTGTTTTTTATTGTATTGGCATTAAGATGTCTATAATCCACACACATTCTCCAAGATCTATCCTTCTTCTTAACTAATATGGCAGGTGATGAGAAAGGACTGACACTAGGTCTTATCACTCTTGAGTTTAGCAATTGTTCAATGATTCCTTCCATGGCATTCTTTTGATGATAGGGTAACCTGTATGGTCTCTGATTCACTATCTTGTCTTCACTCTTAAGAGGAATGGCATGATCACAATTTCTGTGTGGTGGTAATTCCTTAGGATCCTCAAAAACCTTCTAAAATTTCTGAAGTATGGTTGCAATTATGCTTGGAATGGTTGTAGTCTTCTGTTGTTCCAGACTGGAGTCACAAACATAAACCACTGGTCCTGCTACCCCTTTCTTCATCATCTTGTGTAGTTTCTCAACTGGTACAAAGCAATTTTTAGATGATAAGGTCTCATCTTTAAAAGTCACCCTGAGTTTGCCCAAATAAGTGATACTCAACTCTCGAGTTTTGATATTCAAACTGATCGGGCTATGTGAGTAAATCCAATCAGCACCCAAAATAAAATCATATCCCTTTAAATCTAACACCCTGAAGGTATCAATAAATTCCCTTCCTTGTATAGTATATTTGCAATTCCTGCATTGAGTTTTACTCCACAATGTTTCTCCATCAGCAACTACAACTTTTACATCCGAATTATTATGGATGTGACAACCAGCTTTCAGGGCTATGCTAGTGTTTATGAAAGTGGCACCACTCCCACTATCTACCAAAGCAGTACCCTTAACTCTACCCAATTGAACCATGAGTGTAAAAGTCTGGTTTCCCGAGCTGGTACCATGTACTACGTGTACTGATAGCTGAAATGGGGAATCTTCTTCTTCCTGCTCTTCCTTCACCATATGATCCAATTCAGGTTCTAGCAAATCTTCTTCGCTAGGGTTCAAGTTGTCCTTTTCCTCTTCATCTGGGGTTATCATTGCTCTCACTTGTTGGTTCATCTTGCAATCATTTTTGTGACCTGGATACCATTTTTCATTGCATCTAAAACATTTTTCTTTATTCTTGTTACTACCAGTTCCAGTCTGGTTCTTCCCTGGATTACCCTTCGGTTCACCTCCCCCAATCTTCTGGATATTAGCATTCCTATTGCTAGACCAGCTTTGATTGCCTCTGAAATTTTCCTTATAAGTACTGGATTGTACCCTTCTGAAAGGATTTGCTTGCTCTAACCTTTTAGCCACCCAATAAGCATCAATCAATGTTGAGGGATTCTACAACTGAGAGTGACTTTGAATATACTCTTTCAGCCCTGCCACAAAGCTTCTGATGTAGTACTCTTCAGGCAAATATGGATTGTCTCTTCTTACTAGAGCCATTGCTTCTTCAAACTTGTCAATATAACTAGTAACTGTGGATTGTTGTTTTACTGAATGGAAGGAAGCCACTACATCATACACTGATTGATCAAAGAATCTCTTTCCCATCATCAGACAGAATTGGTGCAAAGACAAACTATCCAGGTTGATGCCACATCCTGCCCACCATACCTTTGCTCTATCTACCAAATACAATACAATTATCTCCACTCTCTAATCCAATGGCACCTTAGCTATTTCAAAATACTTGTTAGCCTTTTTTATCCAAGAATCAACATGGTCACCATTGAACTCAGGGAAATCCAATTTCGTGCCTCTAGCAAAAGATATGTGATTGTAGTTCTCATTGTTTCCTTTGTGACTCATGTACCCACTGCGCTCTTCTGCTTCCATTTGAGCAAAATCTTGAAATGTAGGTGAACTAGTAACTCTAGTAGCTCAAGACGGCATACCAATTCCAACTTGTATAAGACATGGTATATTACCAAATAACATGTTATGCCCTTGATGATGAGGACATCACTTCTTCGGATACACACAACAATCCTCCACTTGACATTCAAGGACCAATCACTAGAGCTCGCGCCCGACAATTGAATTTGCAGGTGAGCTCGTTCCTAAGTACTTCTTTTTGTTCATTTGAGAATCGATTGCTACCTAATGATTTAATTATGATTAGGAACCATGGAGAGGACCTGGAAGTACTTGGAGAAGGGCTACGAAGCGCACAAGTCCAGCAAGGGTGGTCGAATCGTGTTGGAGGCCCAACTCAAGCCGACTTCGAATCCATTCGGAGTCCAGACCAAGTCGCACTAAAGCGGACGCCCGGATCGCATCGGGCTCCGTTTTGGATGTTCCACATATGTATCGAAAGCTTAGAAAACGACCTTTCCAATGGCTCTGGTCCCATGTCAAAATTCTTTCGAGTTAACGAGAATCGTCGAAACAAGTGGGCATTCAGAATCTGTCGAGTCTTTGTGTCACCGTCTTTTGGGCCGTTCGGCTTTGTATCGTGTTGGAGCCCATTAGGCGCGTCCGAGGTTTTGCACGCCTCGGTCCTCTATATACAGCCGCCACCCCACCATTAGGGTTGGGTTTTGCTTAGATTAATTCTGTCTTGAATAGTTTCGCCGTTCATCGGTTTGTGAGACCCCAACTTTCGAGTGCTAAAACAATACATCTGCAATTCCGTTGTGTTCTTCCTTGTTCTTGCTTGTGTTCTTCGATTCGCAGGCGAGGATTAGCCTTCTTGGCGAGGTCAACCGGGTTGCGCACGGTTGATAACCTGAGGAAACGTGGTGCTGCGATTGCGGGGTTCGGAACGTGTTGTTCGGAAGCCGAGTCGATTTGTGTCGCGCCTCCACCAAATCGAACTTATCCAGAACCTGTTGGAAGATCAGGACCACGTTCCCATCACTTGACCACCTACACTTATGGGATGCTGCAATATCGGTGGAACTTGTGTACTCATCAACACATGAGACAGTGGGGGGTATTCAATCTTTATGCGCTCGGATTCCTACTTGAACTTACATTTTCTGTCATCCTAGTTCATCCTAGCATCACTTAGTGATGTACTATTCTGAATTTGGCTTGCTGAAATTCCACTATTGTATATGAACATTCCTGCAGATCTAGTTATACTAGCCAGGGATGACATAGTTACTGGAGGATAGTTCTCATAGTTACCTCTATAACTGGAGACCCGATCAGATGGATCCTCTGTGTCCAGATTCTTCTGAGTAACTTGACTCACCAGAGTGTTAATGGCCAGGGTCAGTTGTTCTAGTTGCTTGTTGTGTTGTTCCATCTGTTGATTTTGTTCCGCTTGCCCCTTTTGAATCAACTCCATACTCTTCCTGACTTCATCAAACTCCCCTTTGGTAGCATAATGTTGATTTCCTCCATCAACCACATCTTTCTTTCCATGCTTAGCCATAGATCCACGAACTTCTCCACAGTTCCCTCAAATCTGCTCAAGAACAGGCTTAACTCCGGTATTTTACAGGAAAACTAGTTTCCAAACCCTTGTTAAGACAGCTCTAGATCAGATCTGAGGCCAAGAACGAGGCTCTGATACCACTTTGTCAAGATCTAGAATAATCGCACTCTGATTCTGGCAGCTCTCACTCTCCCGATCAAATCTTCAGAGAACAATCGGATGAGAAAATCATTCTCTTCCATCTACATCAGCAAAAATCATATATAGTAAAAATCTGTTACAAGGCCTCGACCAGCTTTTATACCAACAGCTGATGCAAGCATTAAGCTTAAAGTTCATAAACTGTAATCATTAAATGAGCTACAGTATTTAACGTTTGATTTACTACAGAGCTTACTACGCAGTTGGTCACCGTTCGATCTTCATAAAGATTCTTCCAACGCCCATGGCGCTTCCTTCCTGATAATGATTCGGACCTCATGAATTCGGCGGCGCTTTCATCATTTATTCAGGCTTCACTTCAGAGCTTCTTTTCTTGGTCCTGACATATGTGGAATCGGACGGGGGAGAGGAAATCGCGACGTGGCCACCCCTGCTGTCTCTGAGAGCTGAGGCCGAACCGACGAGACGAAGCGAGGAGAATGCAGGTAAGCAAAACTAAATGAAGATCGGACGGCCGTGGAGGATCGAAGTTGAAGATTGGACGTTCCAGAGGAAACCGTCGACGTGGGCGCCTGTGTTGGCGCGAAACATGCGCCCATTTATACCGAAGAATACCTACTGAAAAATAAAATAAAATCTTGAGTGTCCATTTCTTATTTCCTTGTTTATTTCCTTTTTGTCATGAGTGTATCCTTAATGTCTAACCGCTTGGCAGTGTCTTGTATATTTTGATATTACAAGATAGACATATATATGCACGCAAATCTATGGCATGCATGTGGGCACACACTTTTCAACCGATGCACACTCATATGTGCGTAAATTTGAACACCAAGATTTAAATAATGGATGGAGTCATACCTAGATAACCCCATCACCTCGTCAAGAGGTGATACCCACTTACCTTATCAACTAGTCAAGATATGAACATTTTCGGACATAATGTGCGCTGAACATTTTCGGACATAATGTGCGCTGAACATTGTCGGACCAAACCAGCAGAGACATTATGCCGACCGTTGCTGTACGCTGAAGACTTCACCATGCTTCCTCACAGCTTGTTTGGCAACAACTGAGAAGAGGGATGAGAGTTTAGTGGAAGGAGTTTACAGTAGAGTAAGATAAGGTATGATAGTTTGTTTTTTAATCTCAGTCACTTGTTTATCCGGCTGTGGTCGCGCAGCCCGAGCGCCGCGTCGTCGTCGCGCGACCCCCATCTTGGGTGCGTTGTCCACTAGGACGTCACATCACGTAGAGTTCCCTTCAGTTTATTGTAGTCCACCGTGCGCAACTCCGCAACTGACGGGCCGTCGGCCTCTCAGCCCATCGCGCGCGCGCGACGAGAGAACTGGTCGGCGGCGTGCCCACTTCTCTCTTTCTCCTGCTTCTACTCGCAGGCTCGCAGCTCCCGAAACCTCGCTGCTTTGCTCGCCGCGCCGCAAGGGTGAAGCGAGTCGAACCGCCTCCTTTCATTTCTCCATTTCTCCTCTACCCACGCGTCCCGGCTCTTCCGGTCGGGAGCTCGCCTCAGGGAAGCGGAGATCCTTGCGCCGTCCTCCATTCCAGGCTTCGTGCCCCAGCTCTAGCCGCAGTTACCCCCGGTACAATCTCTACTCTCTAGTCTCTACTAGTCTCTAGAGCTTTGTACACGGCCTGCTCTTTGCCATGGTTTGCAATGGCAGAAATTCTCTAAGCAAGAACTCTAACCCCGTTTGGTTGGCACGAGCTCAAAAGCATTCTTCTCTTTATTTTCCTCTGATGTTGCCCTTCCTAATCTGTGTAGGTCCGGCGGAATCTTGGCGAACGGATAGGATATTTGGTGATTTCCGGTCGCACCTCTGCGAAGGACTGAAGGCGTCGTCTGCAAAATTCTGCAGGGGTGAATCGTGTTGCCATGGTGGTTCCATAGAATGGCGCATTTGGGCGACATAAGCTGCCACCGGTGTGGTTTGTGGTCAAATGGCTCCGCCCCAACTGTCCTGAACGCCTCAATGCAGTCTTCACGGGTTAGAGCACACGCGGTGTATTTGGATTTTCTCACTAGAACCGAGCAGAGAAATGAGGACAATCTAGTGGTGATGCGGCCGGACCGACGTCCACGGGACGACTTCGTCGACCGGAAAAGCGAGTATAATGTAGTAGTGATGAGGCCAGACCGACGACCGTGGGATGATTTGGTAGATGCGGCCCGTCGAAATGCCAGAGTAGCTGCAGATTTTGAGAAGGCTGTATCGTCCCTGCAAAGCTAAGCAGAGGAAGCCCTTGGGTCAGAACAAAGTTGAGGGGATGGTTGGGGCATATTTGTCGAAACATAAAGGGAAGTTCTACGCTGACAACCTTCGCAGATACTGCAACAGTGGGAAGCTCATTCAGGCTTGCTGCGTGATCAATGAGATGGTGCTCCATGGCCAGATTCCGGATTCTAAGTGCTGCATTAGAGTAATCCATGGGCTTGTTAAAACTGGCAGGGCAAATAAAGCTAGGCATGTTCTTGAGGTCATGGTGCTTTCAGGTAGGGCTCCAGATACCATCACCTGCAACATGCTGATCGCGCAACTTTGCTGCGGGAGGGCTGCTGAGTTCTGCGTTGAACGTATTGGAGGACATGAGGTTTAGTGGTTGCTCTCCAAGCGGCATCACTTTTAACACTTTGATTAGGTGCATGTGCAGCCAGCGTATGTATGACAGACAGGGCAATCTCCTTTTGGAAAGAGCAGTTAAGAATTGGCCAATTGGGTGGCCATCGTATGCGATGACGAGTACCTTGGTTGTTGATCTTGTATGCAAAAAAATGTGGTCCTAAGCAGGCCATGGAAGTCTTAGATGAACTTGCCTTGGAGGGGTGTCAACCAGATGTCGTCACCTACAATGCTCTTATCAGTGCATCGTGCAAAGCAGGCAGGCTGAAAGATGCAAAGATCATATTGACTCGTCTTGTTGCTGAACGCCTTGAGCCAAATAGTACAACTTATTGCATCTTACTCCATTTCCTCTGCAATAAGAGAAGGTGGACTGACGTAGGTGATTTGCTTGCATACATGAACCGGGCGAATTGTGAGCCTGATGTTACTACCTACAATATCTTTATCAACTACTTCTGTAAGTATGGGCATCTGGATCAGGCAATTCATGTGTTGGAGAAGATGGTTAATTAGCGAGAAATGTTCTAGGCTCTAGATTTTATATACGTAATACGTCAGTGCTATTTAAATATGTAATGACTCAATAATAGACATACTTCCATCCATTTTCTATATCAGCGTACATATCTTTATGTTGGTTACACTTGGAGCTTTGGGAATCATATAGATGATAATGTAAGAGGACTGTGGAGGCAGCGTTTTTTGCAAGTATGATGTACGTTTTTTTCAACTGCCTTATGTTTACCGAGTGGCTAGGACTGCAATTCTTCTATTTATTCATGGTGGCCCATATTATTAGCATACTGAATTGTTTAAATTGATTGCAATTTGTATACACTGTTCATTGAAGTACGTAATTTCTTTCCATACTATTCAAAGTTCCATTTCTCTTATGTATTTGAGTTGCCTGCGAAACATATCAAAGTTCCATTTCTCACATGTTCTGTTTGTCTCGAAGTAGTAAATGAGGCTGGATTTTTCTATTGGCTAATATTAGGACATGAAAATACATGCACTGATGCACATATACTGATTGTACTTCAAACGTGGATGAGCTCTCCATCCCTTTTTTAACTAACTCCCTCGGAACTTTCACGGCAAAATAATTCTTCCGTTACTGTTACTGTCAAAAAAGAACTCTTCCGTTTTCTGATAAAATTGTTGCATTGCTGATTTCTTACCGTGTTCTGTTATTGTCTTCGGGTGCTACTGTTGACCCCATCCACATCTTCATGCCTGCTTTGCTGGTTCTTGATAAAATGGAGTCCCGTGTATTGCTCTCAATTTGTTCAGATCTCACGATGTTGTGCCTTTCTCCTGTCGGCATTACATCCTTAGGGCGTTAAACAAGGTTTTACGCATACGGAGACTTGAAAAAAAATGCGATGTTGTGTTATCTTGGCCTCAGGAGGGCGAGGGTGCCACTGCCGCGTCAATTTGGATGAATATATAGCTGTAGGTAGTGGTAGTCAAGTGGATGCAGTGTTTCGTGGCGCGCATCACCGATGCTGTTGGACGAGGTGGTTTCACTGGAGATTGGACCGTCGAGACGGGACGTCCGTGCAAGTTGCAACGAAGCAGCGCACCCAGCAGATACGTGACGACGTGAGCGCCGGACCCTCGGATTCGACCGCGGCAACCCACCCAACGCCCCATCCAACCATCAATTCCATATTCTACCCATGGAATTGGACCCATGAGCCAGGCCCAGGCCACCAGCATCCTGAATGGTTGCACCTGCTACGCTCTACGCCCAGGAACAGAATGATCCAAGATAATCCTGACATCCCCAGGTGCACCCTCCGAGACAACGGCAGCTGCGAGAAGTGATTCATGTCGCTCGCCACTCAGAATACTTATCGGGTGACAGTTTACACTTACTTTCGCGCGTGACACTGCAGGTAAATGCGGCCACGCCTAGATGAGGACCTGTTTTCATTACCCAGCAAACCACTATAAAGACACATGCCATTTTAACAAGGGAAGGAGCACGGAATTCGATAGAAAATGAAGCCACCAGCAGATTACCGGAAACAAAGGTAATGGTCCTTGCAGATAAAGCACAGGGATTCCGTAGTAAACGAAGCCACCAGCAGATTACCGGAAACTACGGTAATGCTCCTTGCAGATAAAAATGGCTAACAGACCAGAGTGGGATAGCTACCAAAGCATTCCTATGAAAATGCACAAACCAGACGCCGGTATTGCAGCCTAAAACATCCTCTAAATTTACGCCGCAACAAAATTTGGGATTGACAATGGAATCTACCTTTTTGTTTAAATTTAATGCAACGTTTTTTTTTGTTAATGTTACAAACGACAACAGAAATCCATGTCTTGAGGTCTCTTTCCTCCCAAAATGTACCGAGAACGGCAACAACTACAAAACACCATACTGAACAGAAAGCGGAACCATTAAGGTACATACCACGATCGAAGTTAATGGTGGAATTGCTTAGTCGCACTTCCACAAATTAACAAAGAAAATGGCAGCCAAACATTAACAGTTCAGTTCCAAAATTTGAGCACAGCAATTGAATAAACTGACATCCCCCTAAAGTACCAATCAGAACACAGAGAGAAACAGCTAGACCAGTAAAGCACCCCACACACACACACTCTCTAGCATCGCTTGAGACTGTTGAGGTTGTTTGCTGCCTTGACAATGCAGGACGCTGACATCAACCTCCCCATTTTTCCTGCCAACCAAAAATGTTTGCACAACTGGACAACTGATAATATCGAATCAGACCTGCACAGTAAAACTCGAAATAAGTAGTCTTTGGTGTTACTGAAACTGCTGAGGGCCTGCAATGACCTCCGCAGGCTAGCCAACAACTTTACATTTCTTCAACTTCCCAACCAATTTCATCCATGTCCAACCAAATTCAGGCAGAAAGAGCTGTTAATGGGAAAAATGAAAATTACAAAACAGTTCAGCAAGGCAGTGGCAGAAAACATATCGACAATAAAAATATTTGTTGTTTTACCGAATGGAGCATGATTTGCATAGGAAATATGGTCAAAACAGGTAGAACAAGTTGCAGAGCATATTCTTTGCCAATCCTATAGAAGCTTAGGCTCAATTGTTAATATTATTGCCTGTCTATTCATGGTTAGAAGGCAAAGACTTGAAGTCAATCTAGCTCATAGATGTTTTCTCTTAAATGTAGTTTTCACCGTATGTTCAGATTTTTAGAATCAGACAGTGATGTCTAATATATTCTACAATATGTTCAGATTAGTTATGACTTATCTGTATGAGTAAATCTGTAAATGAGTTAATTAGTTATGACTTATCAATTATCATTTATGATTTATGAAGTTATGAGTATATTACATTGTTATTTTTTTTACTATATTTTATCTATTTTATTGTATCGTTAAACATGAAATTCAAATTTTATTTTGATTGTGTATTTATATTGTATTTTTGTTATCTCTCGATGTTGATAGTATTTAACGTTAGTTATAAACTTATATCCTTAATTTTGGATCAAAGATTATTGAAATCCTGACTCCGCCACTGACTTCCAACTGCCTATTCCCCCCGACCCAGGTGGGCCGCAACAGCCTCTTCCTCAGGCTCCTGCAGCCGCATAAGTTCAACAATGGATACCGATGAGAACCAATGGACCATAGGTTCATTTGGTGCTTGAGCCAATGGATTGGCAGGATATCCACGTTGGGAGGCATGGACTGCATGGGGCAGGCCCGGGTCGACCCACCTAGATATCCCTGACATCCATTGACACAATGGCAGCTGCAGGATGTGATTTAAGTCGCTCGCCACTCAGAATACCTGTCGGATGTCAGTTATCTTCGCGCGTGACACTGCTAGGTATTATCTTCGTACTTATCGACATGTTTGCTTTACCAAGCAAACCACTATAAAGACATCAGTCATTTTAATAACTACGGCAAGAAGCACGGAATTCCAGATACCACCAGTATCACATATCAAAATCACAGCACTCTACAATGTACTCCCGAATCGACCAAAACGATTACACGAAACTAACCAAGTAATGGCCCTTGCAGATAAAAATGGCCAATAGAATACCACAAATTGGGATGCAGATAAAAACAGCTAATAGGATACCACTAATTGGGATAGCTATCCCAAACACAATAAACAAAAACAACATAGCAATTATAAATTTCAGCACGCTGGCAGAATGAACCCAGATCAGCTCCTACTGATTTGGAGGCTTTCGCATAAAAAAAATCAAACCAATTCAAAAGGCAAAAGCATTGCTGAGAAAAATGCACAAACTACTGCAAAATAAAACATCCTCTAAATTTTTGCCGCAACAAAAATTTGGATTGACAATGGAATCTACCTTTTTGTTTAAATTTTATGCATTCCATGCACAGTTTTTTTGTTAATGTTACAAATGACAAGAAATATCCATGTCTTGAGGTCTCTTATCTTTCCTCCAAAATGTACCAAGAACGGCAACTACAAAACACCATACTGAACAGAAAGCGGAACCAGAAAGCTACATACCACGATCGAAGTTAATGATGGAATTGCTTGCTCGCACTTCCACAAAATAACAAAGAAAATGGCAGCCAAACATTAACAGTTCAGCTCCAAAATTTGTGCACAGCAATTGAATAAACTGACATCCCCCTAAAGCACCAAATCAGAACACAAAGAGAATAAGGTAGACCGGTAAAGGTCCCCCCACTTTAGCATCGCTTGAGACTGTTGAGGTTGTTGCCTTGGCAATGCAGGACACATCAACTTCCCCATTTTTCCTGCCAAGCAAAAATGTATGCGCTGGACAACTGATAATATCGAATCAGACCTGCACAGTAAAACTCGTAAGTAGTCAACTGCTGCGAGCCTGCAATGACCTCCGCAGGCTAGCCAACAACTTTACATTTCTTCGACTTCCCAACCAATTTCATCCATGTCCAACCAAATTCAGGCAGAAAGAGCTGTTAATGCAAAAATAATTACAGAAGAGTTCAGCATGGCAGTGGCAGAAAATATATGGTCGATTTTTTTAAATCAAATCTCAGACAGTTGTATTAACTGTCAATTTCGTGATGTACAAGGGGGCAAGGATTATGTCACTCCAAGACAACATTACCAGGCCAAGTACATGTTAACAGAAAGAGAAACATAAAATTCAACATGATACTCCCTCTATTCAAGAAAATAAACTTGTAGTAAGAGCAGAAGTGATGATTTTACATAGTTATACAATTATTGAAACATTTTGATGGACCCATCAAATCATTCTCTTAGATTTCACTAATTCTAAACCATCCCAGGTGGCTCCTATAAATTGTGCAAGCTTCATCTTAACCAAAAAAAAAGTTTATGATGGCAGAGATGCAGGAAAGTAGAAATGTTCTTAAGAAACCATCCCATTTGCACCGTGGAACAGCTTAGATGAGAGACGGAACAGAGCCATTTGGCAGTGTAGAGAGGGGAGGGGGGTTACAAAACTTGATAGCAAGTTGGCCACCAATGAGCCCATAATGTTGTGCTTGACAACACCAAGTAAATTGCAGTATAACTGCACATAGTCCTTTTCTGGCAATCACTCACCCGCAATTCAGTTTTCTGATACTGACTGACCCATATTAGAAGTAATTATTTTCAGATATGAAACTTAATAAATTGCTAATAGTTCTCTTGAATTATAAAGATAAGGGGTAAATTTGTTTAGTGTCATCGTAATCGTTCGCAAGTTACAAAATACCATTGCGGTCAAGGTCGACTAGAAAATACCATCGCAAACACGAAAAACTCTGGGAAATACCATTGCCGTCACGTTTTCCATCCCAATGGTACGAAATGACTCTTCTACCCACACTCTACCCTTGCTTCTCCTCCACAAGCCACCGCCCATGGTGAAGAGCAGTGGTGGCTAGGCTTGGCTTGGGGGATAGGCAAAATGGAATGCTATAACATCCAATTTTTTTGGAAAAAATAATTTAAAATAAATAATTTAAATTTCGAAAATAAAAACTGAAATTGTGTCGAGAATATTTTAATTTATCTCAAAATACCCTATTTAACTACTCTGATTTTTTTATAAATTTTTAGAGTTATCTTGATATTTTTCTAGTTTGAAAAGTATTTTCAGCTTTTAAAAATTATTTGCTGTGTAAAATGAAAGCCAAATTTAAGTTGAGAATATTTTAATTAATCTCAAAATACCCTATTTAACTACCATGAAATTTTTATATAATTTTTAGAGCTATCTTGCTATTTTTATAGTTTAAAAAGTATTTTCAGCTTTTAAAAATTATTTACTGTGTAAAAATGAAAACCAAACTTAAGTTGAAAATATTTTTCATAAGTGCAAAATGTCTGAGGGATTTTCTATGAATTTGCATAGAATTTTTTAGCTTTGTTTGGTACTTTTGCGGATTTTAGAATATGTTGGTATTTCTAAAATTTTCCCTCTAAGAAATGCTCTAACGGCTGTTTTGGACGGAAAACGTGACGGTGATGGCATGTTCCAAAGTTTTTTTGTGTTTGCGATGGTATTTTCCGGTCGACCTCGTTTGCGATGGTATTTTGCAACTTGCGAACGATTGCGATGGCACTGAACAAATTTACCTAATAAGAAATGGAGAAGACCGACTGTTTTGAACAAGGTAAACAGCTAATTTTCTTATTCCATTTAGAATTACAAAAACCATGTTTTTTTTATGTAGATGGGTCAACTTTACAGTCTACAGAACTGGAACTTGGAAGGAGGTAGGTGACTGTAAAGTAAAAAAAAATATATATATAACTTTGCAATTTCGGGAAAGCATAAGAGGGCATCATGCAGTAATTTCATTCTTCAAAGTAGTCTCGTAAAATAACATAATTAAGTGCATATATTTGTTAGATTCAAATTTTCTTAACCGGTAGAATCAAAATTATAAACTCTGATCAATTTTGGTCATAGCAACACTCACATGATTCAAAATGGAGCTTCAAGTGATTCATCCCACACATCACCACTTCCATTTGAAGCATCTTCACCATCTTCTTCCATGGACAACCTAATATATTCCCTATGTGCGAACCGATCCCACTCAGTTAGAGTTGGATTTTCACGTTCCTGCAATTAAAAATTGCCCAACTTGTTAACAAGATAATTGGCAGTGGATTCACAACTTTATGGCAAGTTACAATCACCTGGCGAATGAGGAATGGATCGCGAGTTTCAAATGCCATAAATTTGTTGAGATTGAATAGGATATTGAATATATTTCCTGAGAGTTTACACCGTTTTAAGTCCCGCAGTGTAAAATAGCACTCATTCTGCAGAAAGGAAAAGCTTTATCAAATTTAGTTTAAGGGCCTGTTTGGAGCAGGAATTTTGCAGGAAACATTTCCTTTGGGATTCCATTGTTCCAAACGGGGCCTAAAATTCATCAGAATTATATCCAAGATTCTACCTCTGGTCCAATCATATCAATCATCTGGCATAATATGTCCTCAAAAAGCACAGGTTCCTGTGCCACACACTCCATACGATGCAACTGCTCCTCGTAGAAAAATTGCATCTCATTGGTAGTTAAAATACCATTACCATCAAGATCAATGCACTTGAACCTGAAAAAAATGTTTGACATGTTTCAATAAATAGAGGAACATATTCCATCACAAACTACAATACGTTACAGACTATGCTATAACATATATATAGTAAGCTAATGTAGGCCTTAATTCAATTATAAGCACACGCACCCACCCTGCCTTCCAGGACCAGTTAAAATTATGTTTGGAAATTTTGAGCAACATTCCACTATGGTTTGTTAAAATTATGAAAAAAATAATTACATGCTACTCGGAAGAACAAATGCCTTAAGAAAAATTGTTGGGAGTTTACCAGTTTGTCATCAATGCCTAGAGATCAAACAGGAGTTTGTCATCAATGCCTAGAGATCAAACAGGACAAGAGCAGGAACCACCACACATTTGTATTATAAATTAAAAGAATGATATTGCCTTCTTATTAAAGCCAAATGAAGACAAAAGGTACAAATGCATATAGAAGACAATTATTCAGACTGGGAGAACACAATTACCAGTATTCAAGGCTAGGCTCAGATGATTTGTCTTCCTCTGACAAAATAAAGTAAACAAAATCTTCATAACCCATCTTTCCTTCTGTCATGCTTGTGAATTTCCTTGGCACCTAGGCAATAGTAGAACAACCAATATAACACAAAAAAAAACAATATTTAGGCAAACTAGGATTGCAGTTCTCAATACAAAATAGGAAAAGACTAACCTGTGAAAAGACTCTATCAACTATTCTGTAGGTCAAAGAATGATTCCCGTATCTGATAAGGTTCTCTTTATCAATTAAAAAATCATGATCGGTGTCCAGCTCCCAAAATTTGCAGTAGATCACATAAAAGTGCTCATATGAGAAATATCTGCATCAGACATGACAAAATTAATAACTATTTTGAAAAAAATCATGTAAAAATCTTCTGTTCCACATAAAGAAAACAGTTTGAACCGAAGTAATTCCTGAGAGTCATCATTGTTAAGGGTAGTAGTGTAATGTATGGTAGAAGTGTAATAGTAATGTAAGTGTTAGAGGTAGTTATGGAATTGTAGTGTAGTCTAGGGCTTCTCTCTTGTACACTATATATTGCCCCTTGGGCTCTTGCAATAGAACTAACTATTCAGCCCCTATTCTTCTCTCCTCTTCCAAAATCTAACATGGTATCAGAGGCGCCGAGCCGAGGTGCTCTACTTCGTCACCTCGGGGTCCCTCTGCTTCCAGCAAGGGCTTCTCCGCGGAGCACCCCACGAAGGGAGGGAGCCGGACAACGCAGCACCGACCCCTACTCTGCTTCGGGCTAGACGAACCGAGGAGCTCGTCTCCGTGAGGAGCTATGCGTCGTTGCCTCAAGGCCCCTCTGGTCCCAGCGAGGGCGCCTCCGCGGAGCGCCCCACGATGGGAGGGAGCCGGCCGACGCAGCACACACCCAATCATCCCACCCAAGCTCCTCTGTTGCCTCCTGGTGCTCTGTTTGCTCTGCTTCTTCAACTGTCATTGTCAATTGGTCACTGCTTCGAGCCCTTCATCTTCACCGACGGCTTCATCGTCTTCACCAACTCCGGTTGGGGTTGGTCACCTCGCTGGCTTGGTCGTCGTCGAACTTCATCTTCATCGCTAGTCGCTGCCTCTTGGCTGCTATGGCCATCGCCGTCGATAGCCACCTCGTCCTCCAACTCGGATCCGGTGGGGTATGGTCTTCCTATCTCCGGCGACGCCAGTCATCTTCGTCCACAGGTCAAAAGAGGATCGAGCTCTCTCTGTCGTTGCTGGTCTCGATCCGCGCCGAATCCGTGCATCGCCGTCGTCGGGCTTCATCATCATCGGATGTGGTGGGCGACAGGATCCAACGTCGGCGATGTCCCTTTCGTTTCTCAATGTCTTCAAGTCATCCTCATCGTCGTCGACCTCATCACTTGCCATCGCCGGATCTTTCTGCTCCAAGGAGTGCTGATGGTGCTCTGCGGGTGGCTCTTCCTGTGCACATCGTCGTGGCCGGCCGGGAGCCCTACAACTCGTCTTTTGCATTGGATCTAGCGGGATCCGTCACTGTTTACCTCGATCCCGATCAGATTCAGCTCATCTTCATCATCGTTGGCCATCACTAGCTCCCATCAGACCTGGTCATCTTTGGCCTCATTTATTCATCTACCATCTTGTCCTCTTTGGTCTTTCCACTGGGCTGGCTGAGCTACTGTTGCTACCTTGCTGTTGTGTTTGTTCGTTGCTGCTGCAAGTATCCTGCTACTAATATATGTTGTTGCTGCTAGTATCGCTACTAATATATGTTGTTGCTGCTAGCATCTTAAATCTACTTTCCTTTGATTTCCATCGAGTCCATCCAAGTTCGCTGCATCTCTCTTTGAGTTCGTCGAAGCGTTGCTAGTTCATCATATCCCTTGTCGATCAGTCGAGTGCTTCTTCTTTTTCGAGCTGTCGTGGTCCGTCCATTGGATCGAGTGTGGTCACCCCTATCATCGTTGTTGATGCGACTTTGCCCTCTTGGTCCTTTTGTAGCTATCTTGCTACACATCTTCGCATCATTGCGACCCTTGACCAATGGCCTTCTTTGTCGTCATCATCAACTGTCTCTTCGTCTTTGTTTTCGTCAGGTGCCAGATTCAACACCGTCACCTCACTTCTTAGGTGGATGGATCTAGTTTGTGTCTTCGTCTTTATCCCTTCATCAGCTTGATTTAACATATCTCTATATTCCTGTCGGTTTCAACATCTCCAAATCAAGACATTCGTGTGTGAAGACTGAAGGATAATTTTTGTTCAAGAGTTGCATGCTTCAACGACATCTTCAAGCCCGGACTTTGGATTTATCTTGTATTTTAGTGTTGTTCTCTTCAAACTCCATGATATTGCATACACATTTTGAGTGGGGGTGTTAAGGGTTGTAGTGTAATGTGTGGTAGAAGTGTAATAGTTATGTAAGTGTTAGGGATAGTTATGGAATTGTAGTGTAGCCTAGGGTTTCTCTCTTGTACACTATATATTGCCCCTTGGACTCTTGCAATAGAACTAACTATTCAGCCCCTATTCTTCTCTTCCAAAATCTAACAATCATGACCCCACAATAAGTGAGAACACACAAGACCAAAAACACATGTAAGGAATTAAAGCATAATAAATATTAATATTATAGTGGAAACCACCATTCTGCTGAGAAATCTTGGGCAATACAGGAAAGAGAGAGCATTAAAAATTTGTTAACAATTTCAAATTAATTACCTCAACACTTTGTTGATATCCTCTTCCTCATCCAGTTGCTGCATCGCAGTAATTAAGTTCCCACGTTTTAGCTCTCTAAGGGTAAGATGACCATTTCCAGATCTATTTATGGAGTAAAAGATTCTGTATATTACAGTCTCCGCTGAAAAATACATTAGGAAATGATTAGCATATGAGGGAGACAAGACAAGAAAATAAATACATTGATTCTTAAGGGAAACAAACAAGGGAATCTTAATTAGATATGCCATCATTGTTTATAAATGTTTTAACACAAGAATCGTGATGGGACAGCCAATTTGCCCTTCTGATATCAACATCTATAGCAGAGGATGACGAAACACATTACAAGATCTTAAAAAAGCATAATACTTAATTTGTCAGCAAGATTGTTAATACAAAGTGTTTATGATACAAACAAGTTTATTGCAAAACAATGAAACATATTAGAATGCATATAATCATATGTAGTATATTATAATTCATATAATCAGTTCTAAATTTCTAATAAGCAAGTGTAAGGATGACACTATACCATCAGGTATAGTACTTCCCTATTACTCCCTCCAGTCCAGTCTCATTTTTGCTCTATGCAAACATAACAATGAAGGTATAGATGCCTAATTGATTTGACATATGCTGAGCCTATTAATAAATTATGCATCCATCTCTCCTACACTACTACCAATAAGCAATGCCAATAAGCAATGAGAAAGGATATTAGGACAGAAAGGTTGCCTAGAAAAAACAAAACGACAAGTATTTGCAAACTAAAACCACTTTGCTAAAATAACTTCTATTTTGGCCTGGAGGGATTATTTTGTTTCCTTATATATCAAACTTCAAGTAATATTGGTTTTCAAAAGAACAGAAGATTCAAAAACATTGATACGAAGAATAATACTGCTAGTGTTAGCTACTAGTCACTTGGATAACAGAAATTACCATATCTGTCCTGAAACTCAGGAGTGCCTTGTAAGAACTCTAAGCCAGGGTGAGTTGCCAGGAGTTCTTTTAGGACAGGCTTAAAGTCCTCCTGTACAAATTATGGAGGATTAGTGCTCCCATAAAAAAAACGAACAGTACATAGAGAACCAACATCTTTTCCAGCTGGGGTCATATATATTTGTGTTGAGTACTGAGAACAGACAGAGGAAAGAAATGCTGACCTGAGTGAGATAGTTGTAACCCGGCTTTCTTAATATCTCAAATATCTGGCTAGCCGTATCCATTGTAATCTTATTGTCATTGATCCAGTAATCAACAAATGCATCCCTGAGTTTAAAGACAGAGACTCAAAGTTTGTCAAATCTGAAATATAGATATAATGTTTTGGGCGAATAATCAAGATACAATAGGAAAGGACTGAAATTACTTTTGCATGACTTTGAAAAGAAGAAAATGCCGTTGACAACTTAACATAGAAACAAATTTGTGAACTGACAGATTTACATCAAATGATCTAACCATGAAAAGAGGCTAGAGCCAAATAATACATGACATCTTCAAAATTTGGAAATACCCATGAAACACCACATATGCTGTGTTATATTAAATTTTATTATCGAATCTACGGGCATGATCAATGAGACCTGACACCCTAGTCCAGGAAAGATAAGCTTCAGCAGTTTAATATTACAAATGAACAAACCCAGCAATAAAATAATGAAAAAGCACACATCCTAGGTACTTAAGAAGAAAACGCTGTGCGGCTAAGTATACTCTAGCATAACATTAACAGTTACAAATGAAGGTTCAACAAAGCTCGCATCGGTGGATCACAGCATAAGAAGCAGGGTTACAAAAAATGGATTAACAGTTTCTGCTTGCTTCTGGCCTGCCTGATGGTACTACTTCTCGAGGTATTGCATTTGCAGCACCTTGCACAATCAATGGTCTGTATAATTTGTTCAAAACAGCAGAAAATACCCCTATTCTGGAGGGATGTACCTCCCACCACCAGCCAGGAAAAGCAGAAACCAACAGGTTAACAGGTTCCAAAAACCAGTTGTGAAATGAAGGATCTAACCATGAAAATCTCACATCTAGGTATGGACAAATAGGATTCAACTTCAAAGACTCGCATGAGTAAAACAAAATAAACAGATCAGATATTGGTTTCACGGGGCAGTCTCCCAATATCTCAAAGATTTGTTAGTACTTGAACAACCCATGGCGGCATGGCCTATTGGCTATTGAACAACTTATAAGCAAATGGTCGATAATGAAATCGTGTTTGACTAAACTGTTGAATATCGTTGGTAAATTTATATGCTAATGCTAATAAGCTACACGAAATATTTGTCATATCCTCCAAATCTGACGGAACAACTAAGATTCTGGATTCTGATCTTTAAACACACCACTATACCTTGATGCAGATATTGAAATGAACACCATACCTTGTTACAGTTCCAGAGCATGCAACGTCAATCTTCTTGAAGAGAACACTGGATAAGAATGACGGTAGCTTGCATATATCTTTTGTGACTGATCTGAATTCTGATATGGACAAGTAAAATATTCAAACTTAAGAATTCATTTTAATGCGGAAAATCAAGAAATGAAATCCTCGAAACATTCACCTTGAATCTGGAGTCCCTCCCCGGCAAAAAAGAGGTGATCTAATCTAGATAAGCATTGCTCCCGCAAATCTTTTGGAGGAGGGCGCCCATTTTTGAAGTAAAACTGCAAACGCATTGAATACAAGAACTAAGTCTAACAAAAAAAAAGATGCTTAAACAATGATCACAGAAATAAATAGTGCAATAATAATTGCAAGCACAGATGAGAAGTACCTGAGGTATAACCTCTGTCACTGGTTCACTAACTAATTTTAGTGGCGATCCCAAGGATGATGGTCCAGCTCCAGATCCTCGTCTCATAACACGGGGAGAGCCAGAAGTACTCCTAGGAGAAAGTGGAGGAGCACTACCAGCAGGAAACATCGACGGCAAAGAACTACTTGAAGCAGCGTTTGTGCTAGCAGAGCTCCCAGCAACATTCAGCGTAGCACCGGCTTTTGCATCTTCAATCAAAGACTTCACCTAGCAGCCAAGAAAACTAAATTTAGTAAGAAATGATACATCCCATAGAAACACATTGTAGAAAAAAAAGTATATATATTGCTGTTCTTCACACAACAATTTCCTATGCAATTTGACTTTCCAAAAGCTGGCAAAATGCTAACTTTAACACGAAGGTATGCAGCCATGTGTTACATAATCTGAATTCCTACGGTGGAGCCCCAGCACAAACTTCAAAATACCATGCCCCTCTGGCATCCTATTGCATTGTTTCATCCATATGGAACCTATCTATTTTACATGCGCTGCTAATAATTAAAAAAAACACCTAGAGAAATCCAACCATTGTACTTCGAAATGAAATAATAATCATCTCTGGAAAATGTGTATGACCAATACATAAACAATGTGAACATAAAAACAATACCATCCCTCTCCATAGAATCAAGCATGCAACAAGAAAGAGAACTCCAACCATTGGCAATGAGGGAAAAAAGTTTATGAAAGACCATGCTGTCACTTGAACAGATATCTAAGATTATCCATGAAACCAGCATCAAAAAATGGTTTTAAAAATTGATAGATTAAGCAGAGATAAATACTGCATTTCCATCTTCCATGTATACTTCATCAATCTGATGCATTAAACAAATTATACAAACAATGATTATGCTGATCTTTACATCAGATAGAAGGCAACCTCAGTAGTCATTAAGTTATAATTGCAATGTGTGTACCACCAGATAGGTTCAAAGTAACCCAAAGCCAGGAAAAGGAAACACAAAAACCTAAAAGCTTCAGTGCCTTCAGTGCTTGTCCTCATCGTTCCTAGTACAGTTGCACTACCTGATATATCGTTTGGTCATTTGGATGGTTTAACCGCTATACTATATTTGTTGCAAGATTGGACTGGCATCTGTGTAACTCAGAATAAATTTCTGTTGATTAATCTATGTTCAGTGCTTCAGTTTATTCTACTCAAGACTACATTTGCCTATAGCCCTGTACAAGTACACAACCATTCAAATATCGAGCCAACATCAACACCGGTTCCCACATTCCTAGAAGTGTGAGCTATTTCAAGCACACACTATTTACAGTACGAAGCCAAAATAAAATTTCAAACATCCGCTTGGGTACTATTACTATATACAGTGCAACACCTGAAATACAACACGCAACAAGGCAGGCCATATAGATCCATATCCCTTTTTGAAACTAAGCTTGTTCTACCTCCAGAAAAATAATCACACATGAAAAATTATCACCCAGTACATTTATAACACTAGTACACTACCATTATTAGTACTCAAGAAAGACAACGTGCAAAATAACAAAGCGAAGCAAAACAAGAAAAAAAAAATACAACTACTACATCATAGAACAATTGTTTCCTTAAGGAAAACAGGTAACACTAAAGAGGTAAATCCTTGAGCCCTTGATAACACTTCTCCAAGTAACACCATGCATGATACTGTCAACAAGAGTTTTAACTCTAAGGTATCATGCATTTACTAAATACATACACAACTTTAGCCAGCAAAGTACAGGTCCTCTCAACAACCTTAAAACCACCCTCTTCTATCTGCAATTGGACATCCTTATTTCCTAGCATTAACAAAATCTTATGGGCGAACGGATCGACAAAAAAACCAAAACATAGCAACCTGCAGGTAAAGGTTTGATATTCAATATACTTCCACTCCTGGAAATGCTATTAGATAAAGAAACTAGTGTTGTGATAGCACCACTTGAGTAATATTGTCTATTGTTGCATAGCTGCAGATATTCCCATAAAAAATCAATTAGGTATTTAGGTTATTATATCTGCACAGGTGTTCATAAATTTAGCAACCAAAGAGCAGTCAAAAGAATAAAGATATGCACATCAACAATTAACAGTTCAGATCTCTCACTTCAAAAGCCATTCAGCATCAATATATTGCAACACCAAAAGGTACCAGCTTCAAATTACACAAATACACAAAGGAGAAAGATTAGAACACTTCACTATCATTATCCTTGCCGCATGCATGTATCATTGCATATGGAATGCCACTCCATTCAAGTACTTATAGTAAGTGCTTGGCAAAAACAAATACTAACTTATGAACACAACCACCTAAAGTAACCCAAAGACAGGAAAGTTGCTAGTCTAAGCTAGTTTTCTAGCACAGAATACCACTGCAAAGATGACCTCAACGAAGTGTAAGCGTTTTCATTTTCAGCACACGTATTTGGCTCATAAAATGCAAACCATAGTTGTAGCACAAACCGAAGCTTTGACAGCACTACTCAGATCTCTGTACATCATCAATGTAATACATCTCATAAAACCCGATATTATGCTAAACCCACACAACACTTAGTTATCATATCAACATTTCATTCCCTGTAGTTATGAACAAACAATGAAGCTAACTCATAGGGCCAAATCTCATCCAAAAACTATCGGTAAGCACAACAGTGTAAACAAACCAAAACTAGTTCATATAGTATGACTCTTGGACACACACACTAGTACACTACATCTTGATTCATGTAAGCTTATATTATCTTAAATCAACAAAACAACTAAACTAGACCAAATAATCAGCTAGCAAGGGGCACTCCAACCTTCCAAAGTCACTAAACTACAGAGCCCGTGCTCATCAAGACCTCCCAATTACAACAATCAAGCCAATTCAGAGACACCAAAAAACCACATAAGCACAGACAAATGTAGTTTTCATGCTACCCAGTTACACCTTGGTGAGCTTCAAACACAAGATCACAGACATATGCAAAATTACGTACGAACAAAGACAATCCAATCCATTAAACGGGCAACAGACGAGCAGAAACTAAGCACCCGCATGAAACAAGCAACGTGCATATTTCCGTAAAATTCACTACATTCACAAACTCCCACAGGACCTTAGCCGTTGATCTACCAAACTCCACCATCGTACCGCATCCCCAGCACAAGCTCGCGAGTGTAATACGAACACAACAATCTGAACCACTACAGACGCACCGCAACAACAAACGCCACCAAGCCAAGCGTTCCAAACAACATTTCTCACGAGTTCCAACACGAGATCACACCACGCAAAATCTACACACGAACCACGCCAGTCTAGGAACAAATCCAAAGGAACACACGAGAGCGAGACGGCGCGTGAGAGACTACCAGCTTGGACGTCTCGGGAAGCGCGAGCCACTGCGAGTAGAGCGCTTCCGCTATGCTTGAGTTCTCCCGAAGGGCGCCCGGAGCGAGCTCCGGCAGCTGCAGCAGCTCCGGGTCCAGCGCCGCCGCGTCCCTCCTCGCCGCCTCCACCTCCATGCCGTCCAGACCCCAGTACCCTTCTCATGCACCAAGCGGGCCCCCAAACCCTAGATCTGCCCCCGCGCGTCCAGATGCTGGAGCACGAGGCGTTGCGACCGGAGAGGGCGAATCGGAGCTCGGCGGGATCGGCGACGGGCGACGGAGGAGGATCGGGGGTCGCCGGCGGCGGGATCTGAGGCGAGGGCAGGAGGCGGTGCGGATGGAGGCGAAACCCTAGGTCGGGACAAGCAAGCGAGAGGAGACGACGGGGGGAGAGCGGAAGATGGTGGTGGTAATGGATGGCGAAATAAACTCTCTTTCGGAAGGCACTTTCGCTTTGGTCTAGCTAATGGAACCAATGGCGCTGAAATTGCATGTAACCCCCTCTTGGTTTGTGTTTCAAATTGCATTCTCATAATGAAATAGACTTGTAATAGATCTTTTTGTGTGACTTGAGTGAAATGTAAGCCGTCACATAAGTTATACACGTATTTCTTTGTTACTATTGTGATATTACAATGAGTTTAGGGATCTATGTGAAAAAGATATGTATTTGCGACAGCGGGTTTGGCGTTACCGTCTTGCAACCTGTCTATGGGAAATCATATAGTTCTTTTCATATTTTGTTCCTTAGTTCTTTAATACATTGTTCTCTTATGTGTTGTTAGAGTCCCGGCGTAATTTAAATGATTAGGAGGGAAAAGGAATGGTTCACATGAGCTTGCCATTCGGTTAACCAAAATATCAGGTCGATATGGTAGGTTAACGCTATTACACGTTTACGTTTTCAATATCTTGAACCAACTCATATAAAGTTACGAATTATTGTACATGTTGAAGTCATGTTTGATAGAGTAATATTTTGGTTGTTTAAACTGAACATAATTGTTTAGTTGGCATAAATGATAGTGATGCTCTCCATGAAATACATAGCGATAATTGGAGGCTTTGTGTGAAAATATGAGATCTATCTAACTTCATGTAGTAATTTATCCATTCAAGGAATGAAAGGTTTAGCAATACACCTTATGAAAATGCCCAGCTAAGATTAAAAATCTCAGCCGCATAATATAAGAAAAGTTTTTTAGATGTTAGCCACATAATATAAGAAAAAGGTTTTGAGACCCATGAAAGCATGGAAAAGTCAAAAGTATTTTGGTACCAAGAAACTATAAATTTTATGTTTATGGATACTAGAAGTAAATGATTGGCGTATAGAAACACCTTCCTTTAGTCATGGGTGTTTATTAGTAATCATGTAAATTATGCATTTTTCTAACTTTATTGTTTCTTGGACTTGAAGTTTTGAAAATCCTACTTGTTTATTACATTATAAGGCCTGTTTGGAGCGTGCGAAATTTTCTCAATCATATCAGAATTGAACTATTTCGTGTGAAATTCTGACGTTCCAAATAGGCATCCTCGTAGCTCATGGATTGCAAGACACTATATGTTCATGACTACCAAAGAAAATGTGGTGCTTTTTTTACTTAAACAACTAAAAAAGACTCTTGCAAACCACTCACGACATCACAGTAGATTATACTATCATCAACATTCACAACAGATTGCTTCTCCCTTCTCCCATAACAACTCAACATCAGACGCATGAATCTTGCAACCCTTTCGGACTTTCTTGATTCTTCATCAACAACGCTATAGAAAGTGAACCCAAGCTACATCATAGTGAGGCATACGAGATCGAGACTAAGTTAGGAGAGCTTAGGTCCAGAATGATCAAGGTGCCGTCGGAAGATGACCGAGGCTATCATGGTGGTTACAAGCCAAGAAGACAAGGGACCGGAGTGGGAGCTACCAGTGATGGACGTAACGGGCAACGACAAGGTGGACTGGGATTAAGCTTAGGGAGGAATTGAGATCCAGAATGGTCAAGAAAGCTGGGTGCGGTCATGGTGCTTGGTAAAACCATATGGTGTGCCAAGTGACTTGGGCCTGTTTGCAAGCGATGATGTTTCGATAGGATCCGGACACATAAGAGGCTTGGTAGGGAGTCATTGGGGGCCACATAGATGATGGCGTCAAAAAAGTCGGTAAAGGGGTATTTTGGTAAATTGTCCGATACCGGAAAAGTGGTGGTGTGCGAAACCACGGCGGTGTCCTAAGTGGATTAGGTCAAGGATACTCCATGGAGGGCAAAGCATGGAGACGACGCTTTGAGAAGTGTGCATGAGTGAGACCCATTTGTGTGAAGGCTTAATGGGTGTCCGTTAGGGTTTTTTTTCTAAACCTAGCCTCCATTGTATACGGAGGTGGTGCGGGATTTTCACACCCACCTAGACTAAGAAACCCTAATGTGGAATTTTGGAAAAGTGGAGAGAGGGGGATGCTAGGGTTTGGGAGATGCATCGAGAGAGATGAGAGCATGTGTGTGTGTGTGTTGCGTTAGTGGCTTTGTCCTCCCAAGAAAGTGATTGTAAACATTCATCTCCAAGAACAAATTAATCTCCAAATTCGTCCAAGTCTTTCTCTTATATGATCAAGTATTGATTTCTTGATTTGGCTTGGTTTATTGTGTTCTTTCCTACCATCCTAATCTTGCTTTGTACCTAGGATGTGTAAGTGATGGATATATCTTTTGTAGACTAGATCTCATCCATGTAGGTACTTTTTATTACAAGTTCTTGAGTTTGCCCGAGTTGAGTGGAAAAATGGGTGATTTAAGGAGTTTTGCTCTTAAGGGATTTTGGCTTGATTCTTGTTATGATTGATGGTGCTAGGGCATGTGAGAAACCATCATTAGCCATCTTTGATTGATACATCTACGAGCTCCTCTCTATCATTATTTTTGTATTTGGGCCGGTTTTGGTGCAACCTCCACTCAAATGAAAAAAGATCAGATCTTTATCAATGATCTTCAAAATCTTTGATTGGAATAGGTTCCGATATCCTAAAGAATGTGTGTTTCAAGTTTCATAAAGTTTGGAGTAGTGAATCAAAAGTTGGATCAACTTGTGATCTTGAAATCGAGCTAAAATCCACTTTATGCGCTGATTTTACTGCCCACCGGTCTAACCGGTATAGTGGGGTCTTGGCAAGTGTTGAATTTCTTGTTGCCTTGTTTCCGCTTGAATAATTTTTTCTAACCTTTATAGCCCCGCATAACTATTGGAATGAAAGAACATTGAACTTCTTCAATCAAAAGAGTTTAAAGACGTTGTGGAATGTGTAGCGCTTATTCAACCCCTACTTCTAGTCGTCTGCTCGGCCCAACTGAATTTGTCATTCTGTTTAACGGGAGAGATATCTCTGAACCTCTAGATGTAGTTGGACTAAGGAAGTGCATGACTACGCCGAATATGGTTGAGTAGTCAACTACAACTAAGTAATACACTACAAGATCAAGTGAAATATCGAGCTATCATAGTATGACACGCATCTCACATTGAGTTCGGTCTGGTATCATGAGGCAAAGGGACCAGCACGTGAGCTTTATAAAGGTTCGTTCGATACGATCTTTATGTGTATTCGAGAGTCGTTATGTTATGTTAGGAACCACACCGATTTGTGGATCGGAAAAGAGTTTCCGGGTCACAGCTAATTATGCATGAACCTACATGGTCACACACTTAATGGGTTAGAACAAACTAGTTCGGATTGAATCTGTTAGAGGATTAAATCAGATTATAATCCGTACGGTGCTAAGAGTCCTAATGAGTTTTTAACACAAGGATCCGTTAGGGACTCTTTATAAGGGGATGTGTGGGGGCTTTTGGAGGATGTTGCACCACAACCCCATCCACCTCCTCCCCAAAGGTCCTGCCGCGCGCGCTGGTGCTAAAACACCGACGCATGACGTTCTACCCATGGACGCATGGACACTGTAGAAGCGCTGCTACGATCGCTGCTACGCTGATCAAGAACGATCCGTGATGTACGTAAAGAATGCAAGGGGCTATTGGAGGAGACAACCGACGCTCAAGAACGTTGGACGATATCGACAGCCAAGGACATTGGCCGATCGGCTACTTCTATTACATCGATGCGCGTGACGTTGAACCATACTGTTCCAACTACTCTTCCATTATACTGTGCGTCTAGTGGTAATGATTTATGCTCTCTTACTCGTGTGACTTCTTGATTTACGCGGTAGAAAATTTTGTTGCACGCTAGTGTGGTTTATCTATATCCGCACATGTTAATCCGATCACTTGCATTATTCGAACAGAGATTCACATGATTTGCTCGAACATTCTGTTTAGTGATACAGATGTGTACTTGAACATGATCATTTGTTCAGTTTTACCGATGTCTGCAGTTAATGGCGAATGCTATTCGTTTGTTCAGCTTCTTTCTAGCATTTCTTTTCGGTAATCTGCCTTGCTGAAATCTACACTTGTACAGGAGCGGGAGGTGCAGGCGTCCAGCGTGGCCGGAGAAGGCCCCACCTCGCCGGCGGCCTGCACAGGTGCCGAGGTGGCAGTGCGCGTGACCTTCTCGTGCGGTGCCCGGAAAGAGTTCTGCTTCGACCACTGCACTGCCACTGACAAGTTTACCGTCCATTAATTCTCACCGTCAATGGATAGGATCGCCCCATTTCTTTCTGCAGTGTGTTTTCCCACTTTCTGGCTTCTTAGGTAAAATAAGTCCGACCTGAAGTTAGGACAGCGGTACCTGTACCGTGCTTAGAACTGTGTGTGCTATACCTATATGAGTTCAGATCTCCTGCTGTTCTTTTGTCATCTGAACTGCAAAGTGCGAAGATGCTTGTGTTTCTTTTGAACATACGCTGTTCCATTGTTTCTGATACCTTTGTTTTGAGCATGCGTTGAATTCAATCAATGTTTGATGACTCTAGCTGCAAAAACACACCAGTTGTTAGGTACTCCCTTTTAGTTTTACAGTCATTGCTTCGATTCATTGTTATAGTTGTGGTGCACCCAAAATTTTGACTCTCAACTCTACTAATGCATCGTACTGTGACTCGGTGCCGTGCTTATGATTTGATTGCGCTTGCAGCTGTGAACCCGCGTGCGGTGGGCCGTGGCCACAAAGGGTGCGCGATTCGTGCCACGCCCGTGCACGCCGACTCCCACGGCCGTCGCGAGGTAGGTCAGCTCAGGCTGCTTGTGGCCCAGCAGCCAGCTTCGCGCCCGCCAACGCAAGGAACGGAGCCCGGAACGCGCAGGCGGGAATTGCGAGCTTGCGTACACATGTTCTGTGCGTACTTTCACTGACGCTGGGGACGTGTAAGTTCCGGTTCCGCATGCCTATGACAGCAGCGTTGACCACATGATGCTCATTCACCTTAGTCCTCGCGTCTTATACAATGTGCTAAAAAAAAGTCATAAGGAGGAGAGAGGCTTTGGAGTCGACCCCATACATTTGCAGCAAAAAGTGAAAACCGGCCCTAGCATGGAGGCTGGCCTTAAGCTTGAGGTCCGGTCGCTGGATGCATTGCAGCCTACTGTCGTCGTATGTGCTCACCTAGAAGACGGGGAAGGGGCAGCCTACTGCCTCCGGACCCAGCCATCGGGAGACCAGGGAGGAGCGTTGCGCGAGGCGTGCCACCGCTAGATCCGGTTGTGGGGGAGGGACGTCGCCATCAGAAGAGCACGGATCTCTACCTCCTTCGCCTCCTCTCGCTGCCTCGCGAGAGAGAGAGGGATAGGAGGATGAGGAGGAGGAAGGAGTGGCATGGTGGTGGAAGCCGGTTGTGGTGGCACCGTTGGAGGCTGGTTGTGGTGGCACGATAGAGGAGGGCGGTGGATTGGATCTAGAGGGAGGAGAGATGGGTGAATGGGAGGGTTAGGACTTGGGGACTGGGGAGGGAGGGAGAGGTGGAGTGATATTTTATTAAGTTGTAGACTCTACTTCAGTACCTATATAAGTTCTATACATTGCAGAAAACAACACTAAGCCATGTTATCTCACCTTATGACCAATTTGGAACCTATATATTAGAGATGCCCTAAGTACACCAATCGGTGCGGTTTTTAGATCGGTCCTGAGCTTTTGACCTATAGTTTGGTATTAATTATCTCATGGTTTATCTGACCATGGTCGGTTCAAAACTCTGTGAAAGTAGGTTGATCGGGATAGCAATCCAGATTTTGACAGTGTCAACTCAAAACTTTGCCAAATAGATATCAGGATCGCGCGATCTGCACGTAGTATCTTTTAATCGTATGATCCTAATCCTACGTAGGATGGCAATTATAAAATAATGGTTTAGATCTTTTGAAGTTTATAATAACGAATTTCGAAGTATTGTCGTTAAATCCCCAGAAAAATCTGCATCACATAAGTAGTAGTTGGTGGGATTTGAACGGTAGCCTTTAGCCACGAGACATGCTACACGTGCACCTAGAGAAAACTTAGAGGATGTTTGGTTTGCTACCATTACAAACCAAATCAAATATTGATAACACCAACAAAATTTAGATGATGTTTGGTTTGATATCAAAATTTAGTAACGCTGATGAAAATTTGGTAACCTCAATGAAATCCAATATCATACGCGGACAATCTGAGGGCGAGAAAATCGCTCACCAAAATTTTGGTAACACCAAAATTGGCTTAACTATAATCCAAACAATGTTTTTTTCGCCAGTATTTAACTTTGCCCCGGTTTTAGCTATGTTAAAATTTTGGCTTGGCTCATATCAATCAACCAAACAGCCCCTTAATGCCCTGAAATCTTGAAGGAAAAATTTGATATATACCATTACAGAGTGTCCGAATCAGAAAAATACCACTGTAAAGTGGTAGCTCCTAAAAATGCCATTGTAGACATAACTTACTCAAAAAAATGCCACTGGTATATGTATTCTATCAGTATTGGACTAAATTGCCCCTACCTTCTCCGTCCTCATTCCTCACACCTGTCTTCTTTATCAAAATTTTCCCATTTTTAGAGCTCCGTCCAGTCCATACATCACTGTCAGCTGGATCTATCTTCACAATTACCTCCTCGGCTGCCGTAGCAACCACCAACATGGAGATGGAGGCCTAGAACCAAGAAGTGGCCGCCCTCCACGCCGCCATCTCCAAGCCGCCGTCGTTGATCGGTGCGGTGCGGCCAACGACTGAGCGAGGAGGCTGGTGCGCGCGCCGGCGGTGACAACAAGGGCGGCATGGGCGCGCGCATGTCGTTCCGCACGGCCGACGTCATGGACCTGACTCACGAGCTCGCCGCGTATGACGCCGTCTTCCTGGCAGCACCCGTCAGCTTGGAGGCAGAGGAGAAGATCCGGGTGATAGTGCCGCCATGGATGAGCGGATGAGTTGGTGTTCACCGGGTGGCGGTTTGCTCATGTCTGGCGGCGGAGGCGCTTTCGTAGCTTGCGGAGCTTGTGCTTGTTCATCTTGCGCTTCGGCTTCTTCTTGACGCTGTCGGCCCACACCTCCGCCCCATCCCCATCGCCGTCTTTGTCCACACGCGCGTCCCCTCTTGGATCGAGATTCGGGTGTATCTGGAGGGCGGGGTGGAAGGAGGAGAGGAGGTCACAGAGATTTAGGGTGGGGCTTGGACTTGGGATTGAGCCTGGGAGGGAGGGCACCGGGGTTGGGGCTTGTTGGATTTGCCGCTGGAGGTATGAGAGGAGCGGGATGGGGAGGGGCGGCGGGTTGCCGAGGCGGATGCGGAGGAGGACCTTGCGGAATGGGGCGGTGGTGGCGGCCATCGAAGATGTGCGGGGAGAAAGAAGGAGAAGCGGTTGGAGAGCGAGGGTGACATGGAAATGTGAAGAAGATGGGGGTAATAACGTCCAATATTTGTGAAACATGTAGATCGGTGGCATTTATATGAGAAAAGATATTTGCAATGACATTTTTAGGAGCCGTCACTTTGTAGTGACATTTTTCTAATTCGAAACTCTGTAATGACATATATCAAAATTTCCCAATCTTGAATAGACAAAAAGCCAAAACTTCTAGGTACCTAAGCGCAAAAGAAACGAAAGCCAGGCACAGGTGATTAGTTGCCCCGTTAACCCTTCCGCGCAACTACCACGAAAAAACCAACAATAAGAACTCCCCACCACGCGGCCTGCCGGCCTTCTCCCACGTCCCACCGCTCCTCCTCGATTCCTCCCGGCGACGAGCACACCGAGGCAGTGATGAATCCCTTCGCGAAGAAGCCAACGCCGCGAGGTGCGTACGATTCTTCCCCCTTCCCCCTCCTCTTCGATCAAAATTCGATCGAATTCGGCCTCAGCTCCCGCGATCCTACACCAATTGCGTTCCGCGTGCCGTCGTTGCGTAGTTCGGATTCGGATCGATCGGTTTGCTCCGGAGAGAATCCTAGGGCTCAGACCGCCCCTAGCTAGCGCGATCGCTGTGTTCTGAGCTCTGATTTTGGTTTCTGGCTCTGCAGAGACGATCCGGAACAGCAAGCGCGAGCTGACGAATGCTACAAGAGGTGATTGGTTCCATTCCTGCACACTTGCCATACAAGATAATTGCTTTGTCTTACGCTAATAGCTAGTTTAGAGTTTTTTTATATAGAAATGGAAGTATAACTCCCGACCTCTGCACCAACTAAGTATGCAAACAGCCATAATAGACACAAGGTTATACTAACTGTAGTTTGCATCTAATGCGAGTTGAATCAAAAGCTGGTTCGTTGCATTCGATTGTTTCTGACCAACAGTACGGGCCACTTGTAGCTTTCATGCAGGCTTATCTTATGGCATTAAAGTATAATCCCTCTTATTTTGTGTCAATTAAACAGTAGCAAGCTTGCCAAATGCCCGAATCTTGTTTTGGAGTAAATTAGTTTATTTGAAAAGGTTGTTGAACCTGACGAGTTGAGGTTATACTGAATTATGAAACATGGAGGGAAATACCGTTCAGTATATTCTGCATCTAGTCTTAGAAACAACAAGTTGAAAGTTACTTATACCGTTTTCAGCAATACTTTTCCCAAAAGTTCAACTATGCAGGCTGTAAATTTACCTAATACCGGAAATGCGTCATGTGTAGGTATTGAGAGGGATATTGGAACATTACAGCAAGAGGTATGCATGTTTAATCACATCCCTTGTGTTGCCTGGTTAATGAGAGAAATTGCTTAGCTTATCTGCCAATTTGGAAATTGCCTTATATGTTCATAGTCAACTGACAAGTTATTTAAGCTGATATATATTCTTGGCCTACTCCGTGTGGTTTTCGCTTTGCATGATGTCCGCACCATATGACAAGCACATGTTTTTTCATGCTGTGTTATACTATTCCATTTGTTATATGCAGTTGAATGAGCAGCAGCCACAGGTTTACCTCTTTTTTGCAATTAACAGGAAAAGAAGTTAGTTGCTGAAATCAAAAGGACTGCAAGAACTGGCAATGAGGTTTTTATTCTTATATTTCAGTTTAAGCACAATAATTTTGGTCTAGATCATACAATATGGTTCTCCGGATTTACTTCTGTTTTGCAGGCTGCAACTAAAATTCTGGCCCGTCAGCTAATCAGGTTAAGACAGCAAATTTCTAATTTACAAGGTAGCCGAGCTCAGATTCGGGGAATTGCAACACATACACAGGTGAAATTTTTTTTCCCACTTTTGCTTTCTTCCAAACACACAGTGGGGGTTAGTTTTCTGATTTTGGCGGCGAACTGTCCTTTAGGCAATGCACGCCAACACTTCAGTGGCTGCAGGCATGCAAAGTGCAAGCAAAGCGATGGGAGCTTTGAACAAGGTAATATACTACCTAACTTATGTGCATGAGACATTTCAGATGTTTAAATTTGAAAAATTAAGTGTGTACTTTATACAGTAACTAACACGATATCTTTCCCTAGTAACTTCCATTTCTTAAAGTAGTAACTTCTTTTGTGTGTTTGAAGTTTGAACTGTGCCATCCAATATCATTTTTAATAATCAAAACGCATATCTTCAACTGAGTGTGTAATTTTAAGTTTTGTTTTATTTTTATTTGCAGCAAATGGCACCTGCCAAGCAGATGAAGGTAATGCAAGAGTTTCAAAAACAGTCAGCACAAATGGATATGACGGTATGCCAACTTTCCATCAGTACTTAATAGAATGTTTGCTTGCAATAAGACAAGATTTTGCATTGTTTTTCTGGGAATCTCAATCGCATGTGATGGGTGCTGGTGTGTTAGCATGTGACGAAATGCATGTGCCTTTATGCTCTGAGTATCCTTGTGCAGAACGAGATGATGTCTGAATCCATTGACAATATCTTAGATGACGATCAGGCTGAGGAAGTGACCGAAGAACTTGCTAATCAGGTTATTTCCAATGTCTATTTCCAGACCAAATTGCTAGAATCTCTTGGAAATATTTTTCCTTCCATGTTTCTTATTTCATAAGCCGTGCGCATTGCTTTTGATTATTCACTCTTATCTCTTATCAATGTCTTTTAGGTGCTGGATGAGATTGGTGTTGACATTGCCTCACAGGTAGTCGAAGATGCTAACACAACCCTTTGTTCCTTATTCTATGACTCTATCCCTTGTTTTAAATTTCTTTTATCCTTTTCCTTTTTGCAGTTGTCCTCGGCTCCTAAAGGAAGAATTGCTGGAAAGAAGGTCCAGGCTGATGAAAGGTATGCAGTATCCTGGATTTATAACCATCTAGTTTCTCGATTTTTATACGACTATTTAAGCTCCCTGCTGATGTTGTTTAACAGATCCTATAAAAAAAACTAAGATATTTGGCACTGCTTTCAAAGTTTAGAACCCTTGATTGTATTTATTGATATTTGGTCTGCCTTTCAAAGTCTGATGTAGGATCTTACTGATTAGGCCATAAACGCTGATATAAGGCATAAGCTGATACAACAAGGCATGTTTCACATATAAATTTATTTCCACCAGCTATTTACTGTACTTTTGATCTATCTAAGCCGAATATAGAGCTTACCATTGCTGCCCTTGCTTTGATGAATTTACACCTATTCCTACAATAAGTCGCCAAGTTACTCACACTGTGGTTCCCCTATTTACAGTTCAGAGTTGGACGAACTCGAGAAGAGGCTGGCTGCTCTGAAAAATCCATAAAATGGCACCTCCTTGCAACCCTCTCTCCACGAACAGTCTGCCTGCCTTGAGCCCTTGTACTTAGATTCCAGTTTCTCGTTAGAAATTCAAAGACATTTGCATTTCTAAATATTGGATGGAAGATGGCGCGAGTACGAGAAGACGGGGACCAACTTGACGAGAGCTCTCTTAAAAGTTTTGACGACTCGATGTTGCTGCAGTTATATCATACACGCAGAAGACGATGGGGCTAACCTGACATGAACCAGGGCATCGAGGGCTTCATTAGGCCAGTACATGGTTGTGTGATTGTTTAAAGAAAACCTAAATATTTCATATGGTGCATTTTCTTGTTTCCGTTTCAGTACATTGTGCTTTTCGTTACACAAGTACCGTACGTTTGGGTGATGCGATAATGCTGACGTGGCTTGCAAGGTCCCCGCCACGCCAACAGTCCAGTGCGTGCCAGGTCAGGGTCCAGTGAGTGAAACTGGAAAGTTAGAGGGGCTCAATTATCTGAATTGAAAAAGAGGAGCGAGGGACGGACATGCAAAAATAATAGAGGCCCTTCCGCAAAAGTACCTTTGACTGTCCGATTGAACCTCAAAAGTCCTTGCCTCCTTGGGTAAACGCGTGGCGCAACGGTTCGGCTCAAAACCATAATAAAGAGGAGTCAACGGTTGGAAAGCAAAAAACAATGCCCCCAGTCCCTGACCTGCCTTAATCTACGCTGTTTAATCTGATCCGACGGTCAACGTAAGCCCCATGTTGGATCACGTGTGAAAACAATGCCCCCAACCCCTCCCCACCTTGATCCAGGCCGTTTGTTTCGATCTGACAGTTCCTGCATACCCACGTGGCCACGTACGATGAACCATCGTGATCCTCCCCGACGGGCTCAATTGGGAACAACTGGAGACCATGTCGTGCCCTCCGCACAAGCAGTGGACTACGGCGGCGGCTACCTCGTGGTCCGCAAGCCCTCCCTTCCCGCCTTGACGTCGGCCTCCACCTCCGCCGCCGCTTCACCACCCACCTCTTGAGCCCTGGCCTGACCTTGTCTGCCCGTTTCGCTCCAGGTTGTCCGCTTCGTTCTTGCGGCATCATCGGCTTGCTTGATCGACCCTGTTGCTGTTTGTTATCTTGGTGTAGTGTCCCGACGTAGCTAGAGAGGCTCTGCTAGCGATCGGGAGCACTACATCGGGTAGATGGTAGCTATCTAGCTATTTCAGCAAGAATTAGAGATGAGAAAACAAAGAGAGAGCAAGATGAGGAAGAACAAGTCATTCTGCATTCATGCCATTACCAGTTCGCTACATGACATACTTTAACACCTCATAACTTACAATGACGAGTGGGTCCGTTGGCTCATGCATCTGACACCCACTCCCATACTAGTCGCAACCAGCTCATTACAAGCACATGCATTCCAGGCTTCTTTCCTCCGACAGTTGGGTCCCTCGCCTTCTTCCACCTCTGGCCATCCTTGGTCTTGTCTTTGTCCACCGCCATGAGAGGTCCTGAGCATGGAGGTGTGACACTTGCCCATTCTTGAGATGAAACCCAGATCGCCGCATTTGGAAATTGGCTCTGAAGAACTGTATCCCAAGTTGCACACTCCGTAGGTAAGGACGACCACTTCACCAAAATCTGCTGATTAGCCGAATTCCCTTTCTTCACCAATCGTCGATCCAGTATTTCTGCTGGTTCCGAAGTTTTGTAGTCAAATTGATCATAGCTGACAAGTATTTGAACACCGGAGAGTAATTCGGAGTGAACGGCTTCAATTGAGAAACATGAAGTTTGTATACCACTGCGCCTATCTGCTCCAACACCGAAAATGGACCAGAGTACTTGAAAGGAAGCTTCAGAAATGGTCGATTGACTACTGAATGCTGAGCATAGGGTTGGAGTTTAAGCAGAACCTATTCACCAACTTGAAAACTACGATCTTGACAATGTTTCTCAGCTTGCAACTTCATACAATTCTGCGCTCGAGCCAATTGCGTTACGAGCATTTCATTGTAAGCTTGTCAATCACACGCCATTTCTTTAGCTTCAGCAGAAGCTTGAATTGAGAGATTGGGCATAGCCCCTAAATTTGGCTCCACTCCATATAATGCCTTAACAATGAACAACCCAATGATGAGTGATATTTGAATTGTACTAGAACTCCGCCATAGCCAACCATGACTTCCACTTCTTAGGGCAATTATGCACAGTGCAACGCAAATACATTTCCAACCATTGGTTTACTCTTTCTGTTTTTCCATTGGTTTGGGGTGATAAGCAGTGTTGTAATGAAGTTTAGTGCCTACTGCCAAGAATAGTTCACGCCAAAAACTGCTAGTAAACACCTTATCCCGATCAGATACGATGGATTGTGGTACCCCATGAAGTTTCACCACGTTGTCAAGGAATGTTTTAGCTACTTGAGCTGTAGTAAAAGGACGCCGAAGCGACAAAATTTGAACATACTTGGTTAGCCGATCTACGATCACCAAGATCACATCATAAGTTTCAGACTTGCATAAACCCTCAACGAAGTCTATCGTCAAATCTTACCATGCCCCTTCTGGTACTGGCAATGGTTGCAAAGTGCCCGCTGAGTGGTGATGCTCATGTTTTGCTTGTTGATAGACTTGACATTGCCTCACAAAATCCTCCACCCTACTTTTGATTCCAGGCCAATAAATATCGGGACCCAAAAATGCAATTCTGGACCCTCTGTGTATAATGCACTAGTCTAGGATCACGCTAGTGCACACAGTGTCAACATAGATAAATAGCGATCCACACAAGCGATTAATAGCATAAACGAGTAATTTGAATAACAAATAATAGTTTTGACCTTATGGCCGAGTTTACACTTATTATACCACGCAGGGCTAACAATAAAGAAATAAGCAGTGGAACAAAGTAACTTTAGCGGAGATCCCATCAATTCACCATAGTCAACCAACTGAGATCTAGACCCTAACGATCAGCACCTTCAACGAACTCCTCCTCGAAGGCAGGTGATGACTCCTCCTGTTCTATAGATTTGTTTGCAGCAAGCATGAGTACACAACCGTACTCACAAGACATACCACAGAATACAATTTATAGATGCAAGCTTATTCCAAAGGAAATGACTTTTGTGGTTCTTTTGCATAAAAGCAATATTTGCAATTAAATACAAATAATAGATTGAAAGCATAATTCAAAACAAATAGACAATAATAATTTAACAGTTTGTTTTCACAAAGGACACAAAGCTAATCAGTTTAATTCACACAGCCATATGACTTATATCACACAGCTATCCCTTCCCAAATGTTTTATGAAAATCTACCCATCGTGTGAAATCCCCGAGCATGTCCATGATTGCGAACGCGGTTATTCGAATAGATTGATTAACACTCTGCAGAGGTTGTACACTTTACCCACACGATACAATTAGTGTAGCTAGCACTAATCATAATAAAACGTTTCAGAAACTTCATCTCAACATTGACACTCTCAGTGTGCTTAACCGTAATACCAACCCAAACACAGAGGTTTAGCATCATACACACCGTTGGACAGGAAAGCGACGAACCGTCCCGTGATGCAACTTCCTGGTAGTTTACACCCCCACCCATCACTGAGTTCCTAACCTACAACCTAAGTAATCAATGCCAAAAATCCATAACTTACTAAGTTAGCCCGTCTCATACCAGACATGTGGTTGTATAGTAAGGCTCAGTTCAATAGCGCACAAAGTTAAGTCCTTAATTGACCAAGGCAAGACTTTCAAATTCTAACTATGACATATAGATTAACATTCCTATTCACACAGTAACACCATATCACATGGTATCCACCACTTGTCTAAGTCTAAATCCTTTCCCACCCTGTTGGTTAAGTGCAACATATGCCATCAACGAGTAATAGCACACAATACACATAGTTTTATCACATAGTTCCGTAATCACTTAGTCAGGTTTATTATTGCAACTCACATGAAATGATGACTCGTGGTATGGCTAAACATTCTAATCGTATCTAACCAACTCACGTTGGTGCTATAGTAATACCAACTAAATAATGAACCAATCTAGGGTGACAAAAGATCATGGCATAGCAAAAGACAAGATGGATATAACAATTTGGATTAATATCTAAACCCAAAAGTATTTAAATAAATACTTAAAGAGGAATGCAATACTTTGAAACAAAGTACTTTTGAAAACTGGGATTCAACATGATCAAAGATATGACTTGCTTTAGAATAGATCTAGGTATTGGTCTTGGTCTTGGTGGACTCCTTCTCCTCCAAAATCTTCCGAAGAATTGACGTCTACTTGCAAATGAAACAAATAAACAAAACAAATAAATAATAGAGGCAAAACAAACTCCAAAAATTAAATAAAAATCTCAAATAAATAGATCTCGAATTTAGATGAATTTATAAATTTGAATGAGCTCAATCGGAGTTTGGATGCAAAAGATACGAGCTTTGGAAGTTCAAATCTAAAGAAAATAACCTAAAAGGAATTTCTGAATTATTCTTCAACAAAAAAATTGGATTATTACACAACGATGACATCATCAAAGGAATTTTCAAGAATAAAAGAAATAACAGAAAATCTGACATGTGGGGCCCACATGTCAGTGGCTTGGTTCACGGTAAACCAAGTCCACCGAACCGATCAGATCTGAGGAAGGGGTCTGCCACGCGTACGCACACGTTGGCGCTGATCTGGCGCCACGCAGGATGACACATGCAGGGATGCTGACATGGTGACGCATGTGGTCGATACGTCGTCTGGTGACGTCAGCTCGGCGGCGACGCTTCTGGTTTCGCCCGACAATGGCGAGCAGCGATGCTACACTGGCGACGAGTGGTACCAGGAGATAGAGGCTGCTATTTGCGCATCTACTGATGCACTTATGGCCAAACAAGGACAATTGGACCGATCGACGATGAGCTTTTGGCGGCGGAGTCTCTCGGCTTTTGTCGGACGGGGCTTGGTGACTCTCTGGTGACGCGAGTGGGTGCGCGAGGGAGCTCTGGTGACGCTGATCATGATGGCGCAGTCGAGGTGGACGAGGCGGCTACGACAACGGTAAAATCAGCAAAATAAGAAGCTCGGCTGAAAACCCTAGTTCTTGGATTGTGGCGGCGCTAGGGCTCTTGGGGCTCAATTGGTTGAGGTGTTTTGATATGCGGGTGGTAATTCGATGCCGAGGGTGCCTTTTATAGGCCTCGGTGTGCACGAGGTGGCGTGTAGATGGCAGAGTTCAAAAGAGTCCAAAACGAACTCACTCGGGGATAGAAAGGAAATCAAGATTTGATTTTGATCCGAACGGATGTGGAAAGGATAGAGATGCGATTTGGTAACAAAATCTAGAAGGTTTTAGTTGGGAAAGTCCTGTTGTCGTAAGGGCCTTGAGCTTCGGCAATGGCGAACACGGGCGGAGCTGCGCGAGGAAGAAACCGACTCAGAGATGACGACGCACACAGGCCCACTTGGCAGAGGGACGAGGCGCGTGCCTACGCGTCAGCGGCGGGTGCGAAACGCACGCTCGTGAGGCTGGGCTGAGCTGAGCGTGATTGGGCCGTTTCACGGGACACGCATGCGGAAAAGGGATTTGGGTCGGAGAGATTTGGCCCAAAAGGGTTTCGAGATTTTTAATTAGTTTTCTATTTTGGAAAATACTAGAAATTCAAATAAGCAATAGAAAATAGCAAATGAAGTGAGAAAAATTCTAGAAAAATCTAGAAAATATATCTGAGCACATATAATCCAAATAAAATAGTTTTGATAATTGTTCATGTTGGATTTATTCATATTAAATTGTTTTGATACCAAAAGTCCATATTAAGCTTTTGAATTAAAACTCAAATAAATCCAAATGATGAATTTTCTCCCTACTAACTATTCAAAAGATTTTTAAGACTTAGAAAATTAGGATATTACAATAGAATAGTTTCTTGATGCATTGATAAGTTGCCAAGATACCCAAGTGACCCCCAATAGCAGTTTCATGAAGATTATTGATCAATTTTGTTTGTAGAGCCAAATTTGCACCAATCCAGACCCTGCCATGATACTTGATCAGTATGTGTTCCAAAGTATATCCTTTACTGTCCAGACTCGTGACTGCCATAGAAATTAACAATTATTGCGCTTCTGAGTTCGTTTCATATGAATTCAACACTTCCTGTACCCATTCCAGCTGGCAAACTGAAATAGCCTGTAGGTATAGCAGGTGACTTATGTGAGACGGAGCATCTGCTGTGCCATTGTCCATTCCCCTTTTGTACCAAAACTTGAACTATAGACCGACCAATTTTGCCATCGCCTTACTTTGCAATTTTGTCCCCAATTATTGATCATCCAATGTACATAATCTCTTATGATCAGTGAGGATGTACATAATCTCTTGTGATTAGTGAGGATCATAAAAGGCCCTCTCTGTAAATATGATCGCCATTTGTTCACTGCCATGATGACAGCCAGAATTCTTTCTCATAGATTGGTAGTTTTTGATTTTGTGAACCTAAGGATTTGCTTAAGTATGCAATCGGGTGCCCTTATTGCATCAACATTGCCCCAATCCCGGTTGCACAAGCATCAGTCTCCACAATGAAGGGTAATTCAAAATTTGGAAGAGCTAGTACTGGTGTGTTTTACCATGGCTTGTTTCAAAGTGATGAAAGTTGATCTTGCATGTTCATCCCCATACAAAACCTTTCTTTTTCAGTAAATTGGTTTGTGGTTTAGCAATGAGCCTGTAATTCTTGACAAACTTTCGGCAATACCCAATAAGGCCGAGAAACCCACGCAATTATGTGATTGTGGTTGGCTGTGGCCACTTCTCCATCGCACTTGTCTTCTCTGGGTTAGTAGACACCCCTTCTGCGAGATAATATATCCCAGATACTCCATGCAATTTCTTGCAAACGAACATTTAGACATTTTTGGCGAACAATTGTTTCTAGCGCAATACTTCCAACACTATGTGTAATGCTCGAGATGATCTTGTAACATGCGACTGTAGATCAAGATGTCATCCAGAAACACAATCACAAATATGCGGATATACAGAGCAAAAATGGAGTTCATCAGACACTGGAATGTCGCCAGTGCGTTTGTCAACCCGAACGACATCACCCGGAATTGAAAATGGCATTGATACATTTTGAACGTTGTTTTCTCCTCATCAGCCTCCCGCATGCGAATATGATGATAACCCAAGTGGAGGTCCAATTTGGAGAAGAATTTAGTGCCCAAAAACTCATCCAAGAGTTGATCTACTATTGGTAGAGGGAATTTATTTTTCACTGTATATTTGTTGAGTCTTCTATAATCCACTCAAAAACGCCAACTCCCATCCTTTTTTTGAACTAGTAAGACTGGCGATGCATATGGGCTCATGCTTGGTGTGATGACCCCTGACTCGAGCATTTCAATCACTTGCCGCTTGATTTTGCCTTTTTGTAAAGGAGAATAACGATAGGGTCTAGAATTCACCAGCAGCGCACCTGATTCGATAGTAATAGCATGATCATATTGTTGGTGAGGAGGCAGACACTTTGGGTCATTTAACACATCACAATATTGTCATAACAGAGACTTGGCTGCAGTTGACATGCTTGTAGTTTGCTATTCATGTTGTGATTGTTGTTCCAACATGACAATTGACCAAATCTCATTTCCAGTGCACCACTTATGCAATTGTTCTGATGTCAGTTCCTGCAACGATGCTTGTTGCTTTGTCTGAACCCCTTGAATGCAGATGCTCTTTCCTCCATACTCAAAGGATAAAGTTTTGTTAGTCAAGTGGCAATTCATAGGACTTAGTGGTTGGAGCCAGTCCATACCCAACACAGCATCATATGCGCCCATGTCTAATACACACATGTCTGTTCTGAAAGTGTTTCCCTTAATCGACCAAGTCAGATCTGGCACCATGCTGTCACACCACAATAGCTCGCCATTCGCTAACTTGACTGTCACAGCGGGAAGTGTGTGTGTTTTGAGATGCGTTCTACTCAGAAACTGTCGATTGACAAAACTATGCGCACTGCTTGAATCGACTAGTATTAGAATGATTTGATTCCCCACCAATGCTCTGAGGCATACTGTTTCCCCTTCCTCTGTTTCCGCTACCGCATGGATTGATAGTTTAAAGCATTCCTCAACTTGTTGTGTTTCTGTTGCATCCATTGCTTGCAGTGTGTCTTCATGCAAAATTTCCCCAAAATCTCCGACTTGAATTGTGAGCAATTGCATCGGTTTCTTGCATGCATGCTCCTTACTGTATTTATTTGCACACTTGAAGCAGCAACCATTCGCTCGTCGGTAGTCTTGTAGTTGTCGCTCACGTTAGAAATCATCGCTTGCTTGTCACTTAGGCTCAACACATACTGTTCCATTTGTTGGAGCTATTACTGTAACTAGTATGACAGTCGTTGATCTTGACAAATTGGAGGCACGGTGGCGTGGTCGGCTTGCTTCCACCTCTTTCTCCTGAATCCTTGACAGTACTGCTGCTTAGGTGACACTCGTTGGAGCTTGCAGATGAACTGCTCCTCGGATTTCGTCCTTCAGTCCCAACAAAAATTGTTTGACAAAAAAATCTGCTGTTTAGAGTAGCATCCAATGATAGTGGTGATACATACTTGCCTCGAATGCGACCCGATACTCTGCAATGGCGCTGGTTTGTTTGAGTTGAAGAAACTTGTTCATTTATGTGTCATACTCGTCTGACCCAAATTCATTCTTGATTGCTTGACAAAATGAATCCCACCCTTATAGTACATGCTGTCTTTTGTACGCCTACAACCAAAGAGCAGCATGCCCGTCCATGAACTGAGTTGCGGCCACCACCCACTGCAAAATCGGCACTCGATACATCTTGAAATACGTACGACAATGATCCAACCACATACGGGGATTCTCACAAAAAACTTTGGAAAATCCTATTTCGGTGGTTTGGTGTATCCTCCCGTTTCAGCTAGCGATACTGGTGTGGTGACCACGCTGTAAGAAGAAGGCAGTCCTTGTGGTTGTGGAAGTAAAGGTGGTTCATGATTCACTAGCGAGCCCAGAGGAAGCACTGTAGTTACTTGGCGGCCTCTTGGGGTAACTTCAGCGTCGAAAGTTAGTGCGGTTGCGACGACGACAGAGGAGTCTGTCGCAAGAAATCCACCTGCGTGCGCGTCACCTCATCCAAACTATCTTGTTGAATCTATACTTGTTGTCCCAGATTCTTCATCTCTGCCAACAATCGATCGAGCTTCTCGGCCTGCGCATCAAACCAAGACAAAATCTCCCCCAATGTCGCTTGAATTTGGCCGGTGTTCTCTTTGACCGCCATGATTATTTGGCGGGACTACAACGAAGGCTTTTGCGGCGCCGTGGTGACTCCTTTTGCTGATCAAACCCGAGATTGGGATTACGGGATCAAGGTGGTCACCAACCTCTCCAAAGAATTTTACAGATTTTACAACGAGTGAAAGGGAATTGGTGGCTCTGATACCAAATTGTAGTGTCCCAGCATAGCTAGAGAGGCTCTGCTAGCGATTGGGAGCATTACATCCAGTAGATGGTAGCTATCTAGCGATTTTGGCAAGAATCATATATGAGAAAACGGAGAGAGAGCGATATGAGGAATAACAAGTCATTCTGCATTCATGCCATTACCAGCTCGCTACAGGATATACTTTAACACCTCATAACTTACAATGACGAGTGGGTCCGTTGGTTCTTTCACTCGACTCACCCACTCCCATATTGGCCGCAGCCAGCTCATTATAGCGCACATGCATTCCCAACTTCTTTCCTCCGACAGCTGGGTCCCTCGCCTTCTTCCACCTCTGGCCATCCTTGGTCTTGTTTGTGTTCATTGCCATGAGATGTCCTGAGCATGGAGGTGTGACACTTGGATTCATGGAGGTGTGACACTTGGATCCTAGATGACGATGCATAGGGAACTGTAAATGCTACCGCTGATCGAATTTATGTTCTGCATTTGCAATGGAGATTTCAGGAAGATGAAGATTAAGCGAGATGCTGAATTGCTCTGGTTCTTGTTAGTAAAAGTAGACATTCTGCGAGTATAATGGTTCATGAACTCGATTTCAGAAGGGCAAGCCAATGATATCAAGGGAAATTTGCTGTGGAACATAATTATGTAGACCACTTCACTCGAGTACATGATCATATCAAGTTATCAACATCCTTTTTCTTTCCTAGAACACAATGTCTCTTTTAGAGTTTGGAAAAATCACATGTGTCATGTATGGTAACACCTCATAATGAGGTCATGGCTCTGGATAGACCCCCTCCTTCTTGGCCATTTTGCTATAGGCCTCCTCACCCACCACCCATCGGTGTCATCCATAAGGTGCAAATGCGGAGCAAAAATGCATTGTTTCCTAGCTAGTGGCACAAACAAATGCTGGGAGTGGAGAAGATGTGCGGAAGGCCGATCAAGGCTTGACATTTGCCTTCAGGCCCATCGGTGAGGTTGTTGGCTCACTTCCTCCTCTCTGCGCTGATTGAGAGGCGCTCAAAGCTTCGGAGGGCTGCGTTGTCCAGTGTGCCTCTCCCTAAAACGTTTCGAGCGATAGGGGAAGACCTATTCTTAGTGCCTCTTGAGTGGTGGAGCCTTTGGACAGTGGTTGGGCGGCTGCTGCTGCTCGAGACCCACCGGCTGGTACGGTTCTGGCCGCTGCACTCTCTTGAAGAGGTCGGTCGACTGGATGGAGCAACAACCATTTTCGATCAGCTCCTGTTCTGGGAGAGAATACGTGTTTTCTCCGAATCAGCAACATGATAGATATACGAGAAAGTAAGTTTCCCTTCCAAAAATCAGATATTTAGTAGCTGCTTTTACCCCCTTTCCATCAAATTTGGTGCACTAGAATGAGCCAAAAGAGTAGTTTCCGATACTTTGATGGAGTGTAAACAAAATAAAATTCACAAGCCAAAATGTTCGCTAAAGGCAACTTCTGTTATCATGAGTGTCTAACATGTATATATACTAAATTCTCAACTGATCACCTGACTCCGTATGCCACTTATTTTGGTTTAAAATAACGTAAACTTCAATTATGTCTCCTAGTAATCATAATAAAGTACGACGCTTACAACTTCTCTAGATGATGTAAAGGAATCTGCAAGGCTTTTGTGCCTAGAATGGTCTTTGTGGCGACCAGAACCTAAATTTCTTCTGGCAAATGCTTCAACAACATCAGTGAATCTATCCCGGATCTCTTGTCCTACTGGTAAAACAGAAAATGGAATTTGATCAGTGTTTCATATATTAATATACAGATGCAATCCACTACAGAAGACAGACTCAAAGTTCTTTCTGTCCTCTCAACAGATGGTCCAACTCCAACCATTCGTCCACTCGGTTGCTGGATATTGAAAAGATAATAGTAGTTCAACAAGAAAGTAGACCAAACATGACAAAAAAGACATAAATAAGTTTACATGATACATACTCGCGGAAGCTTGTTATTGGAACCTGTATGATGATACTTGACTACGGTCCAGTCAAATACATAATCAAATTGATATCCTACAGAAGTAATTGATAATTACACAAATTTTCTCAACACCAAACTAGAAAATTTCCAGTGGATAAAAAGCTGGACAAGTTGAGTAAACAAACCCCAAAGAAGAAAGAATAGTGTGTACCTTCACAGATAAATACATCATGAAATAGTTTCTTCAAATAAGAATAATCTGGTATGTTGTCAAATCGCAGGGAACGACAATAGTGGAAGAACCTGGTCAAAACAGTTTTAGTGCAAATGCACCTAGGAGTTACCATTAATAGAACTAGAACTATGAACTTCATGATGGCAACCATCAGTACCTTTGCTAGGGTAAGCATTTTCTTTTCACTAATTTTGTCATACTTTTGTTTCTTAGTGCCAGCTTTAAGACCCTACCATGGGAGGCTGAGAATAACACCCAAGCATGCTAAGTAAGCACTTACATTATTTAACAGAAATAGGCATAATAAAGTAGGCAGAATCATCAGGCCTAACCTTCCTCTTAAAAAATACAGTAGAAGATAACCAACAGACTCCAGATCATCTCTCCTGCATTGTTCTTCAAGAAATAAATACATGCATATGTAAGATAATATGTTGTATTTCCTATATTCCAAATAACTGCTCCTTGTTTACTAGATGATATTCAATTTATAGTTAAGCTTATAAGAATCTAAATGTGCTTGATTTTTAGTATAATTTGGGAGAAAAGGTAACAAGGTTGGATTTGCTTATTGTGCTCACTACTCCCCTATTCCAAGATGAGTATTCACACTAGCATAACGCGCAGTTCCTATTAAAATTTTGTTCTCCCTGCACAGAGAATCAATCAATTATAAAATATAAAAAATTCAAAAGTACAAATTAAATCCATTGACACAAGAAGACATATGTATTAGACATCACATTCAAATTTGAGCCTAGCCTGTACAATGTCCAAGAGAAGGCGTTACATATTTGGACATAATATAACACTAGAAAACTTCTGAGCCTTGGCGTCAAACTTTTCTAGAACAAAATGGATACGGCCACATGTCATGTGCTAGGATTAGATGGCCCTGAACCCAAGCAGCGCGACCATGCCGATGAGCGACGGCTGCACCACAAGGGCAGGGATAGAGGAGATACTAGGAACTCTTGATATATTTCTTAGTTGATTCAAGAAGATACAATGTTATCCCTTATACAGGGATGGCTTGACATGACACTTAAGAAACTAATCCTGAAATGAAAGGAAACAATCCGATCTAATATAATCTTTATCTTAAGCAAAGTAATCCCTAACTAATCTTATCTAATCTTTATTTGCCATGCGCTTGATCTCCCACCCTTATTGGGAATGGCCATGACCTTTCTCCCTCCCTTTGAAACAACTCATCCTCGAGTGGTAGTGGTGACCACAGTTGCAGCCCAAGGAGACCCCACGTTGACGACATACTACGACATCGGTATGGATCCATGAAGAGCATGGCCTTCATGTCTAGGTGCAGCAAGATTGACGACAGTGGTAGCAACCACATCAAGCATGGTAGTGGCTGTGGTAGCGCCAAGTCTAGCTGCAGTGGCATTGCCCATCGGGGGTGGCACCGGTGGAACCAACGGTGGTGCCGACGCCGAGGATGGCATCAGGAGATGCGGCACCCACAGCAAGCATGAAGACAGTTGTGGATGCTCCAAGGTTGTGGCAGCGCCACTGATGGCTTCGATGGCGTTGCCAATAGGGACGAAACCAACGGCGACGCCGACATTGAGGACTATGCGAGCATTGCGCCTGCCACGGCAACAGAAGCCATGGGCAAGGATCAATTGCTCTGATACACAACAGCATGCCACTGTTGGAAAGGCATACCTTTACTAAAACTATTTTTGTCTTTTATATTTGAAGCTTACATTTGAAAAACAAAAAAGGAAACGATGTTCGTAGGTTTATGAGTCTACCTACACCATAATCTGATACTATGCAACCCTGTGAAAGACCCACTTACACACTTTGTGGGGTCATAACAATGGTATACCACTGGGAAGTATTCCCCAAAGAAAACATGCTAATATACAGTACATTATAGAGAACATGGGAAAAAATTCCACTAAGTTTGGCCAATGTACTTCAAATTTAACAGCAGAACTACCCGCGCAACAAAATCCATTGTCAATTCAAACTTCTATGCAAGAACTTCATAAATCAGTATGCTTCACCTGTAGGGGATGTGTTTATGAGTCTGGAGGTCCTTGTATTTCTTAGCAAGCCCATAATCAATTATATACACCTACAAAATAAAAAGAGCGTACATCATTATATACTACTCATTTATGAATAAGAACCATTGGGTAATTGTTGGAGATTACCATTATTTGAACTCATTACTCATATTTCCTTACACGGAAAACAACAAAAGTAGATAAGATGAATGGAAAGAAGCTTCTTTAAAAAGCAAACCTGGTTAGCTTTTCGGCCTAAGACCATAAGGAAGTTGTCTGGCTTAATGCCATGGTGAATAAATCCCTTGGAATGCATGTATTTGACTCGGTTTATCTACAAAGGAATGAGTCAACAAGGAAAGTCCTAGCAAAAATACAAAATCACATCTATGAGAATTCCCTAAATAGAGAAAATGCAACTCAAATAAACTTAAATAGGTTACCTTTCTCTCTAAAAAAAAGGTAAAACTTAAAAAAAGTGTTTGTAGCCATGTTGACATGTGGTCAAAGAGAGGTTGAGATCCCCTAAAGTTAATATCCGATGGGGTTCGTGGATTTCACATTATCTTGAACATGTATCATGTTCTAGCACTTTGGATTTAACTTCACCAAGTAAGGTAATTTATTATTCCAAAATCCTTGCACAACTTCCAAACATTGAATTGAACACAACTGGTTGATATCAAACACCATCAGGTAAATTTGGTTTCTAACTCTAGGGTGTTAGCACCAGATCACACATGGAGAGGAACAAAGTAACAAACTTACCAGTTGATCAGCAAGTATAAGGACTGTTTTCAGAGAAAATATACTATTGCAGCAGTTAAACAAGTCTTCCAAACTTGGGCCAAGAAGATCAATCACAATAACATTGTACTCCCCCTCGACATTATACCACTTCAGATGTGGGATGCTATCTATAGTTTGAAAAATAAAGTAGCTTAATAAGGGATTAACTAGGGTGACCATGCACATAATTGTAAATAAAACATATAAATACTACCCACTTACTTCCACCCCGCATTAGCATATATACTTTGGATTCATAGTGCAGATGTGGATGCTTTGATTTCATAGGTTCCCAACACAAATCAGACCAAAGAAAAGGCCAGCCTTTGAGCCGAACATTTTGAAGGGATACGGTAGGCTACGCTAGCAATAATTCAAAATTTCTACCACGTAAACCAGGATGCCAAGCAAGTTAGATGATCACAGATCATTACCACCAGACGCGCGGTGCAGCGGAAGTAGAGTCGGAGCAGCCTAGTCCAACAAAGAATGCGCTGATGTAGTGGTCGTAGATGATCGTCCAATGTCCTCGTAGTCGATCGTCTCCTCCAGTAATCTCTGCAGTTCTTTGTGAAGATTGTGGATCGTCCTTAGCGCAACAGCGACCGCAGTAGCGCCTCTACGGTATCCACACGTCTAGAGAAGGAACAACCATACACCGGTGTGCTAGCACCAAATCGCACGAAGGCTCTCTCAAGAAGATGGCGGCTAGGGTTTCGGTGGAAACAACTCACGTGTCTCTCTCGCTTCCCTCACACTAGCCTCAAGCATCTCCTTATATAGTGCCCCGTGTCGGATCCTATCCGAACACGTTTGACGAATCATATTCGTACTAGTTTGTTCCATCCCATTAGGTGTGTGACCCGTTAGGTTTATGTGTAATCGGTTGTGACTCAGAAACCCTTTCCGACCACGAGTCGTAGCGGTCCCTAGCAGGACATAACGATTCCCGAATACACACAAAATATATCGGACGAACCTTAATGCAATATGATCTACGACTAGGTCCTCATCACTTACGACCATGTCCTATTTTTATACGCCCAGTTCGCACTCGGTCACGACCAGTTCGTAACTCCTTACGACCAGGTTTTGACCACTCTGTGATTTCGTTCGATCAGTCTACGACTTGCTCGTATCACCATACGATTTGTCTGGATCTGATCGAACTAAATGACTTACTCTAGTATTCTCCCTTTACCTCACGATATCTGGTTTGAACTCCAGGTGAGATAATGTGTCATCCATGGACTGTTCAATACTTTCTCGACCGAGTTGTCGGATAATCTTATGTGGTCGAACACTTCGACCACTACTGGCATGACCATGCACTTTCTTTATCCGACCACTTCGAGGGGTCCAGAGACATCTCTCCCGTTATGTTAAGAGGGGTAAATCCCATATCCGACCAGTCATATCCCTCCGCATGTTTCATAGCATACCCGAAATCTACCTTTATAACTACCCGATTACGAGTAGCGATTGATAACCCCTAAGAGTGTTATTACACATGTAGGGAACCATGCTGATCTCAGGTCTAAGGATTATATATCATCATTACTTGAGACCAACTAATGACACATAGAATCATAATAATCTCAATAGTATCTCAAGGTGGGTCAATCCAACCCCATGTTCTCTAACATGTGTTCACATTATTGATTCGATATCGCTATATCCATGACCGGTGAAACATGGTCATCAATCAATATATGGGCTAGTCTTAGAGTCACTGGTGTTCCAATCAGTGATATTCGACCAGGGATACTTTTAGAATGACATCATACAAGTCGAAGAGTTTCACCAACAAGTCACATACTCGTTGATCTTCAGAACTAACGATTCATTCAAGGAACAAAATAACATTTATTCAAGAACTCATAAACATAGACGTGATACAATCATCTCTATGATTGCCTCTAGGGCATATCACCAACACATTTCGATTCTAAGCTATACTATAAAGCTTTTAAAAGGGCATCTGGACAAATTCCACAATGAAATGCAACAAATATATGAAGGAAGTTTATCAACCCGTACAAACTTTATTCCCACTTCCTCGCCGTTCTGTATATTAACACCTGAATCAAGAAAAGGCAAACAAAAAAGCATAAAAAGGGATACTTGGTTAACAAAATGGCAACCCTTTTGTGCATAAAACACATGAAACGTACCGAGATACAGCTCCCCAAATGATCCACTCCCAATCTTCCTACCAAGCTTAAACTTCCCTCAAATCACATGCTCCATGATCACTACTCTTGATTGCTATTTCTCCTCAAATAGATTGCTCCCACCTGAAAAACACCAGATCAAGGGAAAATGCACTTCTTCCTCGGATATAACCACACTACAACACCTTCATAGCACTGAATTCTTTTGATCTAAATTTTCCAAATTTCCCTCAGAAGACCAGAAGCTTTTGGTTTATCAATTTATCTGCCTATTGCCACAATGCTTCCCTAAAGAAACAACATTCCCCTCCCCCATACAGAACTACCCAGCATGATCAAACAGTAACGCCAAAACACCCACCAAACCACACCCTGAAATCCGCAAAATTCACAAGAAATTCCAAATTAGCTGCCTAACGCACCACCAATTCCTATACAAAACATATTTTACTCCAATGTTTAATATCTAACACTACAGCATGAGGAAAAAGAAAACAAGAACCAGGACTTGAAGTACCTGATGGATCAGGAGCTAGGAAACCCACAAATTGCGACACCACACCGATTCCGGCCGCGGTACCTCCGCACCGGATGCGAGGCCCCACTCTAATCGCATCGATGCCGATTCTGCAACTGGGAGGGAGGAACGCTGGTGTGATTGGGGAGGGAGTGGTGGGAAGTGTGCGTTGGTTAGAGGCATGGCAAAGGGGATGGTGGGGGTTTTTTGTTTTTGTTTTTTAGGTTTAGGTCCCCGAAAAAACTAGTTATTAAATTTGCAGCTGGTAGGAGGAAGAAGGGGAGTGGCCGGATGTGGAGGCAGAAAAGATGGGAGCTAAAGATGGGCAAATGGAGCAGATGGGTTGTTCGTTGAATGGAAAAGTTGATGGAGTTTTATGCATATATGCAAAATTAACAGCACGTAATGGCCAGCGAATTATCGTCGGTTTATTCGAGTACGGAGATGGTTGCTTTTGGAATAACTCCTCTACTTTAGCTAGTATTCCCTTTGGGTTAAGTTGTTTTGGATATCGATATCTTTTTAAATATTTAGATTAGATACATAAAAAATCATATGTGTAGATTCGTCTTGAAAAATACTTTCATAATATTATAATTTTATGAGGTTTTACAAATATATTACAATACTAATTAGTGGTCAAAGTTGTATTTTTAGGACCGTATCGATGTCTAAAAGGACTTGTTTTTGTGAACCAGAAGGGTAGTACTAGCACAATCTTATCTTAACTAATAAAAGAAGGGGTTTACCCCCACACAACGGGATGAATCGTCCCACCCCCACTACACAAAAAAGGTCACGAACCCAAGCAGTGGGACCATCGTGTTAGTCGCACCCTGCCCCGCCCCGCCCTACCACGTGCACCTCTACGCTGCTATCGTCGCATACGCTCCTCGCATTCACTTATGCTCCTTCCATCTTTTGTATCAAACATGTCTTCCTCTCTCCTCTCTCTCTCTTTCTCTCCCCACACACGTGCGGCGTCAGCGAGCGACGACGGCAGCACGGTGACTAGCCATGGCGGGTGACAGTAGCACGGTGACTGGCCATGGAGTGGGACTAAGGGAGGCGGCGCTTCTTCACCAATGGTGATTCCTGATGTCGGCATGGCGGTCACCTCCTTCACCAACGAAGTTCTGCCCTTCTCCACCGCCAGTGACTCTGGATCTAGGCACGACGACTCCGAATCTATTGTCTCCACCCCTCCGGTGGCTAACGACCACAGATTTGGGCACAACAGCTCCGGATTCATCATCTCCACCCTTCTGGTGGCGAAATCCGGCGCCGTCCACACCTCCATCGGGCGGATCCGGTCGTCCTCCTCTGACAAGGAGAAGCAGGTCGGTGCATCTTCGTTGTCTCGTGCACTCGCATCCACTTCTAACGCCACCACATCCGTGACGGATCCCGCCCCTCTGTGCCCGCCACTCCTCGAATCCGCCTCTAACGTCGCTTCTCGCATACATGCCACCCCGCCTCTAATGTTTTTGCTCCTCTTATCTATGCCGCCCCTGCCCCTAATCATCCCTACCTCCCCATTGGCTCCCACCTAGTGAAACCGACCTCTAATACCTCCACCTTCGCCCCTCCCCAAGGCTCGCGCCACCGCGCGAGTGCTGCCCCGCCCCACATCTAGTTGTCATCCCTATCTAGCGGCATTAGGCGATCTAGTTGATGGCATGGCAGCAGGTATGGGGTGGGTAAGAGTGTATACAATGCGGTGTAGCGTGACTTGCGCAGTGGTAGCAGAGGCGGCGATGCACACGTAGCACAACAGCCTTCCTCGCCCACTTCATAGACACCAAGGACGACGCCCTCGACGTCCTCCACGTCGAGCCCAACACGGAGTGGTGTAACTCCTCTACTCTAAACCTGTGTAAGCCATACATGCATTTTTTAGTTGCATCATTTGATGTTTTTGTATCCATGTGTGTGCTTGCAGTACTGTCGTCAATCCTAAACTGGTAGTCTAGGATGCGGTTCGACGCGTGGCCGCACTACTCATGCCGATCAACAACGCTGCCTATGGCATAATGTATCCTTACATGCAAGGAGAAAGTCGACGCTCATCACATGTGGGTTGTGCCCAACAATGCCTAGTGGTTGTGTGTTCGTCGTGCTCCAAGTACGTCAAGTGCCCTTGCTTACTTTTAGTTACGGACAATTGAGTTCGCTCTATTGAATTTTGGTTAAAGATTGCTACCTTTGAGTGATTGAATGTTAAAATCATGAATGAAACCATGGTGAGTTGCACCAACATTGGTTTTTTTAAGTAGATATCTTTTCGTAGAAATATGATTGCTTTGTACTTGTATGTAATGATTTTGTTGCGCTATGTCTTTGCTTACGGGTTTCTTATCGACCAAATTGTATACTCTTTTCAACATAGACAAAATTTGTTGTACATTGCATGAAATATACTTTCAAGTGTTTTTATATAAAAACTTGCATTATTTTATTTTTAGAGTTTTATAATTTATGATATCATTTATTTAACATCCATTCCAACGCACGCACTCGCTAGTTTGTAATTAGATTTTGTATGAATTACATGGAGTGTGGATTAATAGAAGCTATGATGTTTTTTTTCAAAGTGGGTGTGATTTTATTGGTTTTGCTATTTTGCAAGTTGGTGGTCTTTGGTTAATCAGTAAGTCAATTGTTCTAGCATTTGCGCAGAGCGGAGGAGAGGACTTGAGCACGGCCAGGCCCTCCTATGATCTAAATTTTGTCACTACATTTTTTTGTTGGCTATAGAATTTTATTTATATTTATGCTATTTGCTCCTTATAGAATGCAATTTCTTGCATAGCTTGTTGGACTCCCTTATGTCCAATTCCTAGCTCCACCGCATGAGCATTTGAATTAGTTTTGAGATGTATGCATGATTCTAACTTTATAAATGCCTAGAAAATGTTCATAACTCACCTATAAATCGATGCCCCTAATTTTATCGTACAAAACCTATACAAAATTTGCTGCATACAGTAAGTTAAATTTAACGCTAGAAACTAGAAAGAATGGCGGATACGAGCGTCAACCAAAAAGAATGGCAGACACAGAACGTCAACCAAAATCTGTCTAACTGACGGTTGAGTTTGTTTAAGAACAGATCTTTAGTTGGCAGGCATCACTGGTGGTGGTGGTGGCAACTCCGACTCGAGAAAGTGAGAGCGGCGGAGAGCCAAGAGATCGATCAATGCATGCGCGGCGTGATGTGATCGACGCATCACGCATGCAGATGCAGTGCGTCGCGCCCTGCGCCGCCGGCTAGTCGCTGCCGTGACTTCGCGCCGCGGCGCAAATGGAAGCAGACTAGCGGCATAGCGTCGCGCCATCGATTGAGCGCGGGCGTTGTGGTGGGCTGGTGGGCAGAGGCCGCGTAGCACCGAAGCTCGTGCGGCCGGGTGCCACACAGTGCGTGGCGCGGCGTGCCCCATCGCGCATGCACGCGCGCGCGCGACTTCGTCCGGCAAATGCGGCTGCGAGAGGATCAACGTCTTGCGCGGTTGGGCTCGGCGCGTGTCGTCTCAAGACAGACGCGTCACGCATGCACACTGGCAGTTCGGACGCATATATATATATATTTGAAAGGTTATAAGTTAGACGCACACATCACTTACACTATCACAGACATGCACCTACATGCATGCGTGTCTCCTCGGACGCATGTTTTTACGGAACGAACACGGTACGTGTGAGTACTCATTTTTTAATTTATTTATTGAGACACACAAGGTTTAACTCTAAAGGCTTGTTTGAAAGCAAGGGGTCGAAAAACCAAAGAACCTCGAGGGAAAATCTTCTTGCTCGGGAACAAAATCCCTGTTGTTGTTTGGAAACAACAGAGATAAAAATCCCGGCCATAAAAAAAAATAAAAAATCGTAAAATTCAGAAACAATAGCTATAGTGTACTTGAGTTATCAGCAAAAAGTATTGCACACTCCACAATTAAATTCTGTATGCTCAATTGTCATTACAAAATTCAATAATTTGATGTGATGAATCCCCTGGATATATCCTCTACATGCTATACAGAATGAAGATATAAGCTACACACACCAGAGATACTGGAAGAGTCAATGTCAACCAACAGATTTGAGACTATGTAGTATGTACTTCATCAGTTACATCACATTACATATGTTGTAAGTCGAATTTCTGCTTTTGCATTCAAAATGCCAGCCGAGCACCATATATATGAATAAGATTATTTGGAAATGAACGGTCCCAGTTTAGTTTTAGCCTTTCAGGTTGAGAATATACTAACCAATCGAAATCCATCCTTCCTTCTGCAAAGAACCAGGGAAGCTACACAAGGTTTTCATAAAGTTTTTGGAATGAAGGAAAAGAAAGATTACTCACAGCTTCCGTTAGTATTTGGACATCTGCATCAGGCATTTGGTGCCCAAGCTTATGCAGACCAAGCTTCAGTTCATCAAAAATTCAAAATTAATCATATTATCTTTGTTTAGATCTATCTTTTCAAACATATCCTTTATACCAGCCACCTCTTTTTACCGAAAGCTATGACTTGTAGTCAAACAACAAACGAGAAAGTTCAGAGATAGCAAGTCTAATATTGAAAGGAATTTTCGTTCAAACTCATCTCACATTAATACTCAAAATTGACCGTACTAAATCATACTCTGTGGATACTATATCGTTCCTTATTACATCCAAGGAGAACAAATCACCAAGAAAATAAACACATACATAACCCGCAGCAGTCCAATCCAACGAAAGAAGCACACCTGGTATTAAGATCTCTAATCTGACCCAAAACCACAACTGATACACAAATCCTAATCCCCCAGGATGAACAAAGTAGAAAATCAGCGATACTTCTTAACACGTTATACTAATAACACTAATTCAAACAAATCAGAGACAAGATACATAGAGAGGGCGGCCAGACCTGGGATCCATGTTGATGATGTTGCAGAGCTCGATGTTGACGACCCAGTCCGGGCTGATCAGCATGTCACTAGTCGCCCTCTCCGCGCACACCACAACCGCCGCCATTTCTCCCGGCCGCGCAAACCCACCACCACCTCCAAAAACTCTAGATCCTGCACCAAGAAATCCCCAAATCAGCGCCAAGATCTACCTTACCACCCAACCCCAACCCGATTCCGCCCCTAAGAACCCGACTTTGACCACCCAAGAACTCAAATCTTTTACCAAATCTGAGCAAACTCCCCCAAGATTCATCGCCAAGAAGCACCAAAGCCGACAGCGCACAGCACGAGCTCGACCCCAACCCCGACGCTGGGGGCCTCCAGCCTCGGGAGCACGGCGCGCGCGAAGGCCATCCCCGGGCCGACGCCGTAGGTCTTGGCCGTGTCGATGTCGGCGTGGAGCGGCTCCCGGGCCTCCTCCCACTCGAGCTCGGCGGAGGTGGAGGCGATCACGAGCGAGTGAGCTGCGAGCGTTGTCGCAAGGCGGAGATGGGGTGCGCGAAGGAGAGGCGACGCGATGCGACGGGGAGAGTTTTCCTGATGTGGGGAGTCAAGGTTTTTTTTCTCGTGAAAACGGCGTGGATTGGGGGTGAAATCCCCATCTAGTGGGCATCCAAACGAGCCATCTGATTGACCCGGGGAAACTTTTCCTATGAATTTCTATCCCCGGAAATTGGCCGGGATCCCAGCCGAGATTTCAGTTCCCAAACAAGCCCTAACGGACAGCTCGCTCACCTAGCGCATGCATATATGCACGCGACGTGAGGGCAACCGGCCATGAGTACGACCGACTCCCAGTCGACTGCACGCGTTGCTGGCTTGCCGCTGCGAGCGAGCCACACATAACTACCTAAGGTGGCCGGGAGGCATGGCATTCTTCCACGCAGAAAAACAATCACAGACCGCACAAGGAAACTGATGCTAGCACAAACTATCGTTAGCGTCGGTATATGTCCAAGGTTAATATGAAAATTCTTTCAGAGTTTTCCCTTACTTTACCCGTGTTAATAAACAATTTGAAATACCTCGATTTTTCAGAACGATTCGAATCAAATAGCAATGATTCTAAGCACTTCTTTTTCTATTACACTATTTAGAAACCTAAGGACTCGATCGTTTGGATATGGAAAATACAGATTTCGATCCTAGCGGAAAAGGAGGAAACAGATACTCAATTTAAAATGAGTAAACAGAATTCCATACTCGATCTCATAGATCCCTATAGAATTATGTGGAAAACCGTATTCGATGAAAGTCGTATGTACGGTTTGGAGGGATCTTTCCTATCTTTCGAGATCCACCCTATAATAGGGGGTCACTAAGCCAAAAAAAAGTGATTTGTTTTTAGTCCTTATAAAAAGAAAACAGATTCTTAACCTCTTTCACGCTCATGTCATGTCAAGGTACTGTAGAAAAAAGAACAGCAAAATCCGATCTAATTTTTCGTAATCGATTAGTTAACATGGTGGTTAACTGTCGAGCCGTGAAAAAGATTCAACAAAAGACAGAAATAAATCCACCATTGGTTTTACGTCAAGCAACAATAACTCCCAATATAAGAGTAAAAACAAGACTAATAAAAAAAGATTGATGCAGAAAGTTCCGATTAAAATAGAACCTAAACAAGGAAGAGCACTTGCCATTCGTCGGTTATTAGAAGCATCCCAAAAATGTCCGGTCGAAATATGGCTTTCAAATTATATGGACAGCGACTAGTATTTAATATTAAGTGACCAATCAACGTATACAAAGAATGCCACTACAAGCTAGCATTTTCCCCTTATTCTTTTACACATGGATCATGCAAGGGGCGCGCCAAAGTAATTAAGGTTCATCGATCCATGCATGCCAATGACATAAATCACCAAATGTAATTGGTGATAGGTACGTAGCGTTAGGTTCAGAAGAGAGACGAGGTTTAGTTCTATGTTGACGGTGAGCTGAGGCTCCTCGACAGTTCATGTTCTGTTTTTTGGAAGCTTCCGTCGTCGTCGTCATCGTCATCTTCAGCTGGTTGCTCCTCTCCTTCGGGCGAATCTACGCATGCATATATGGCATCTCTTATCTCAAAAGCACAAGAGAGTTGAAACCGTACGGAAACAGAAGAGGATAAGAGAACCTACCAAAGAGAGATTTGACGCTTGGTCTCTTTGCCTTTTCCTTCTTCTTGAGCTCAGCTGTACGTGCGCGTAGCAGGTAACATGATATGATATTAGTAGAAATTAAGAAAGAACAGCATGGTCTATGTGATCACAGACTGTTGTTTACGTTTGTTAGAATTCTAATAAAAAAGAGTCTACTCTACACTTTCAACCTTTTGTGGCTTATTACCTAATCAGCTAATCTGAACTCATGACTAGTGCAATAGAGCACATTCATAATATGGAAAGCAACAAACCCATACTATGTCATAAAAATTGACGTGAGAAGAATAACTTGAACATGTACTACACAGTTACGATCCTCAAATTTGTTGATCTTATGAAAAACTTCGTTCCAAATTGGCCAGAACAAGAGCAAATGACAGCAATGGCAGAGATAAACATAGTTATTTATGAAGAAACTGGAAAATACAGTACCCATTCCAAGAACTTCAGGATCATTCACAAGTTCAAAGTTCTTGTACGTGTAGCCCACAAAATTCAAATCCTTTGAAGAAAGCATCTGCAGAGCAACGACAGAACAAATGAAGATCTTTATTAAAAAGAGGTGGAAATTCTTGCATGTGTCGACATATTTAAAGCTGTCGAATAATATATTAAGGTACAATTACCTTTCTCCAAGGGCCCGTCTTTGATGAAGATTGAACATGTTCTGAAGACTGCAAATACACCATAAAGATTTAACATTTTTGCACTAAATTCTGGAGATTAAAAAGAAAACTTCTTTACAAAGAGCAACCGCCTACCTCTTCAAACTTCTCAAAATTCTGAGTATCCAACTCATCCGTGACTTGGGGTATATATGCAGCTTCTATTTCATATAATTTGTCCCATTCCACTCCATTAAACCAGGGTGCTCCTAAAATTAAACATTCAAAGTACCATGAATTTTTTCGGTAGTATCAAATATTTCTTTGGAGAAGTAATCAAATATTTGCTTCGAGGCATGTTGCAAGGCATACTAAAAGAGACCACATAACAACCTTTATTTCCTCTGCCCCTTTCGTACCAAGACGTTGGTCAACATTGCATAAGAGCTTACTTATAAGATCTTTCGCATCCGTCGTTAGCCTTGCTTCTTCAGGAAATTTCAAATGTGTTCTCCAATTCACTATCTGTGTTGACCATATATGCATAATGTAAAAAAGTAGGACATAGGAATTAACTAGACATAAATGAACATGGACATCACTGAAATATGGAAGATGAGCATTCTCTAGTCAATAGGACCAAGAAATTAAATATTCATAGCTAAAATCCTGAAATATATTACCTTTCTACAAGTTGTCATAGGCTCATCCGAATAGAATGGGGGATATCCCACTAGCATTTCATACATGATAGCTCCAAGTGACCACCTAGAAAGTGGGAAACTATTTATTCTTTGGACTGCAAACTCAAGAGGTCCAATGGCATGAGATATACTGCACATTATGCTTACCAATCACACTCCATTCCATAGCCTTTCTTCAGAAGAACTTCTGGAGCAATGTAGTCTGGTGTACCAACAGTGGAGTAAGCCTGCAATCATTTAACGGCTTGTCAGAAACTTGGAAATAAATTATAGAAAAAGGTATTATCGAACAGATAATGACACAAACACTCTATAGATAAATTCTGTAGAAGCTACTGACGATCACTGCCATATCATGCTAGCTACTGACCAAAGTTCTTCTGTTCTTTTGCCAGTGCTCCAACTGTTCTTGCTGTGTGCGCTTTGGTAGAGATTGCTGCCTCCCATCACCATGCAACGACGGTGTTTTCGCAGAAGTGACGTCCTTTTCATTCAGGTCTGGGAAGTTAGAATAGTCTAGTGGTTTGCATAATCCAAAGTCTGACAACCTCAAGTGACCATATCTATCTAGTAGCAGATTATCAGGTTTGATGTCTCTGAAAAATCAAGTACTAGGCTCATCAGAACATCTCAAAAGCAGTAAGAAGAAGCCCATTTGCGGTTGTACGCATACCTGTGGATGTAGTTGTGCCTGTGGATCGATTCTATTGCAAGAACTGTTTCACCAACATAGAACCTGGCCTCATCTTCAGTTAATGTATCTTTCCTCATTAGCAGTGTCATCATGTCCCCGCCTGGGAGGTACTCCATGATAAGGTACAAATATTCACTGTCTTGGAATGAGCAGTATAGCTTGACAATGCAATGGTGATCCACTTCAGCAAGAAGGTTTCTTTCGGCTCTGACTTTCGCCCTTCTCCACCGCGGTGACTGCGGATCTAGGCACGGCGACTCGAATCTATTGTCTCCACCCTCCGGTGGCTAACGACCACGATTTGGGCACAACGACTCGGATTCATCATCTCCACCCACGGTGGCGAAATCCGCCGCCATCCACACCTCCATCGGCGGATCCGTCGTCCTCTCCGACAAGGAGAAGCGGTCGGTGCATCTTCGTTGTCTCGCACTCGCATCCACTTAACGCCACCACATCCGTGACGGATCCGCCCTCTGTGCGCGCTCCTCGAATCCGCCTCTAACGTCGCTTCTCGCATACATGCCACCCCGCCTCTAATGTTTCCGCTCCTCTTATCTATGTCGCCACTGCCCCTAATCATCCCTACCTCCCCATTGGCTCCCACCTAGTGAAACCGACCTCTGATACCTCCACCTTCGCCCCTCCCCAAGGCTCGCGCCACCGCGCGAGTGCTGCCCCGCCCCACATCTAGTTGTCATCCCCATCTAGCGTCATTAGGCGATCTGAGTCATCAGTTTGATGGCATGGCAGCAGGTATGGGGTGGGTAAGAGTGTATACAATGCGGTGTGGCGTGACTTGCGCAGTGGTAGCAGAGGCGGCGATGCACACGTAGCACAACAGCCTTTCTCGCCCACTTCACAGACACCAAGGACGACACCCTCGACGTCCTCCACGTCGAGCCCAACACGGAGTGGTGTAACTCCTCTACTCTAAACCTGTGTAAGCCATACATGCATTTTTTAGTTGCATCATTTGATGTTTTTGTATCCATGTGTGTGCTTGCAGTACTGTCGTCAATCCTAAACTGGTAGTCTAGGATGCGGTTCGACGCGTGGCCGCACTACTCATGCCGATCAACAACGCTGCCTATGGCATAATGTATCCTTACATGCAAGGAGAAAGTCGACGCTCATCACATGTGGGTTGTGCCCAACAATGCCTAGTGGTTGTGTGTTCGTCGTGCTCCAAGTACGTCAAGTGCCCTTGCTTACTTTTAGTTCTGGACAATTGAGTTCGGCTCTATTGAATTTTGGTTAAAGATTGCTACCTTTGAGTGATTGAATGTTAAAATCATGAACTGAAACCATGGCTGAGTTGCACCAACATTGGTTTTTTTTGAAGTAGATATCTTTTCGTAGAAATATGATTGCTTTGTACTTGTATGTAATGATTTTGTTGCGCTATGTCTTTGCTTACGGGTTTCTTATCGACCAAATTGTATACTCTTTTCAACATAGACAAAATTTGTTGTACATTGCGCAAATATACTTTCAAGTGTTTTTTATATAAAAACTTGCATTATTTTATTTTTAGAGTTTTATAATTTATGATATCATTTATTTAACATCCATTCCAACGTCACGGGCACTCCGCTAGTTTGTAATTAGATTTTGTATGAATTACATGGAGTGTGGATTAATAGAACGCTATGATGTTTTTTTTTTCAAAGTGGGTGTGATTTTATTGGTTTTGCTATTTTGCAAGTTGGCTGGTCTTTGGTTAACTGTAAGTCAATTGTTCTAGCATTTGCAGAGGCGGAGGGAGGGGGACTTGAACGGCCAGGCCCTCCTATGATCTAAATTTTGTCACTACATTTTTTTTGTTGGCTATAGAATTTTATTTATATTTATGCTATTTGCTCCTTATAGAATGCAATTTCACTGCATAGCTTGTTGGACTCCCCTTATGTCCAATTCCTAGCTCCACCACCGAGCATTTGAATTAGTTTTGAGATGTATGCATGATTCTAACTTTATAAATGCCTAGAAAATGTTCATAACTCACCTATAAATCGATGCCCCTAATTTTATCGTACAAAACCTATACAAAATTTGCTGCATACAGTAAGTTAAATTTAACGCTAGAAACTAGAAAGAATGGCAGACACAGAACGTCAACCAAAAAGAATGGCAGACACAGAACGTCAACCAAAATCTGTCTAACTGACGGTTGAGTTTGTTTAAGAACAGATCTTTAGTTGGCAGGCATCACTGGTGGTGGTGGTGGCAACTCCGACTCCGAGGAAGTGAGAGGCGGCGGAGAGCCAAGAGATCGATCAATGCATGCGCGGCCGTGATGTGATCGACGCATCACGCATGCAGATGCAGGTCGTGCGCCCCTGCGCCGCCCGGCTAGTCGCTGCCCGTACTTCCGCGGCCGCGGCGCAAATGGAAGCAGACTAGCGAAGCATAGCGTCCGCGCCATCCAGATTGAGGCGCGTGGGCGTTGTGGTGGATCAAAGTGGGCGAGGCCGCGTAGCACCGAAGCCTCGCGCGGGCGGGTGCCTGCGCGCAAGCGGGCGCGGGCGTGCCCTCATCGCGCATCATGCGCGCGCCGCGACTTCGTCCGGCAGCAATGGCGCGTGCGGAGGATCAACGTCTTGTAGCGGTTGGGCTCGGCGCGTGTCGTCTCGGCACGGCACGTACGCATGCACACGGCAGGCCTGGACGCATATATATATATATATATTTGAAAGGTTATAAGTTAGACGCACACATCACTTACACTATCACAGACATGCACCTACATGCATGCGTGTCTCCTCGGACGCATGTTTTTACGAACGAACAGTGCGTGTGAGTACTCATTTTTTAATTTATTTATTGAGACACACAAGGTTTAACTCTAAAGGCTTGTTTGAAAGCAAGGGGTCGAAAAACCAAAGAACCTCGAGGGAAAATCTTCTTGCTCGGGAACAAAATCCCTGTTGTTGTTTGGAAACAACATAGATAAAAATCCCGGCCATAAAAAATAATAATAATAAATCGTAAAATTCAGAAACAATAGCTATAGTGTACTTAGTTATCAGCAAAAAGTATTGCACACTCCACAATTAAATTCTGTATGCTCAACTGTCATTACAAAATTCAATAATTTGATGTGATGAATCCCCTGGATATATCCTCTACATGCTATACAGAATGAAGATATAAGCTACACACACCAGAGATAATGGAAGAGTCAATGTCAACCAACAGATTTGGGACTACGTAGTATGTACTTCATCAGTTACATCACATTACATATGTTGTAAGTCGAATTTCTGCTTTTGCATTCAAAATGCCAGCCGAGCACCATATATATGAATAAGATTATTTGGAAATGAACGGTCCCAGTTTAGTTTTAGCCTTTCAGGTTGAGGATATACTAACCAATCGAAATCCATCCTTCCTTCTGCAAAGAACCAGGGAAGCTACACAAGGTTTTCATAAAGTTTTTGGAATGAAGGAAAAGAAAGATTACTCACAGCTTCCGTTAGTATTTGGACATCTGCATCAGGCATTTGGTGCCCAAGCTTATGCAGACCAAGCTTCAGTTCATCAAAAATTCAAAATTAATCATATTATCTTTGTTTAGATCTATCTTTTCAAACATATCCTTTATACCAGCCACCTCTTTTTACCGAAAGCTATGACTTGTAGTCAAACAACAAACGAGAAAGTTCAGAGATAGCAAGTCTAATATTGAAAGGGAATTTTCGTTCAAACTCATCTCACATTAATACTCAAAATTGACCGTACTAAATCATACTCTGTGGATACTATATCGTTCCTTATTACATCCAAGGAGAACAAATCACCAAGAAAATAAACACATACATAACCCGCAGCAGTCCAATCCAACGAAAGAAGCACACCTGGTATTAAGATCTCTAATCTGACCCAAAACCACAACTGATACACAAATCCTAATCCCCCAGGATGAACAAAGTAGAAAATCAGCGATACTTCTTAACACGTTATACTAATAACACTAATTCAAACAAATCAGAGACAAGATACATAGAGAGGGCGGCCAGACCTGGGATCCATGTTGATGATGTTGCAGAGCTCGATGTTGACGACCCAGTCCGGGCTGATCAGCATGTCACTAGTCGCCCTCTCCGCGCATGCCACAGCCGCCGCCATTTCTCCCGGCCGCGCAAACCCACCACCACCTCCAAAAACTCTAGATCCTGCACCAAGAAGTCCCCAAATCAGCGGCAAGATCTACCTTACCACCCAACCGCAACCCAATTCCGCCCCCTAAGAACCCGACTTTGACCACCCAAGAACTCAAATCTGAGCTAACTCCCCCAAGATTCATCGCCAAGAAGCACAAAAGCCGACGGCGCACAGCACGAGCTCGACCCCGACCCCGACGCCAAGGGCCTCCAGCCTCGGGAGCACAGCGCGCGCGAAGGCCATCCCCGGGCCGACGCCGCAGGTCTTGGCCGTGTCGATGTCGGTGTGGAGCGGCTCCCGGGCCTCCTCCCACTCGAGCTCGGCGGAGGTGGAGGTGGAGGCAATCGCGAGCGAGTGAGCTGCGAGCGTTGTCGCAAGGCGGAGATGGGGTGCGCGAAGGAGAGGCGACGCGATGCGACGGGGAGAGTTTTCCTGATGTGGGGAGTCAAGGTTTTTTTTCTCGTGAAAACGGCGTGGATTGGGGTGAAATCCCCATCTAGTGGGCATCCAAACGAGCCATCTGATTGACCCGGGAAACTTTTCCTATGAATTTCTATCCCGGAAATTGGCGGGATCCCAGCCGAGATTTCAGTTCCCAAACAAGCCCTAACGGACAGCTCGCTCACCTAGCGCATGCATATATGCACGCGACGTGAGGGCAACCGGCCATGAGTACGACCGACTCCCAGTCGACTGCACGCGTTGCTGGCTTGCCGCTGCGAGCGAGCCACACATAACTACCTAAGGTGGCCGGGAGGCATGGCATTCTTCCACGCAGAAAAACAATCACAGACCGCACAAGGAAACTGATGCTAGCACAAACTATCGTTAGCGTCGGTATATGTCCAAGGTTAATATGAAAATTCTTTCAGAGGTTTTCCCTTACTTTACCCGTGTTAATAAACAATTTGAAATACCTCGATTTTTTCAGAACAGATTCGAATCAAATAGCAATGATTCTAAGCACTTCTTTTTCTATTACACTATTTCGAAAACCTAAGGACTCGATCGTTTGGATATGGAAAATACAGGATTTCCGATCCTAGCGGGAAAAGGAGGAAACAGATACTCAATTTAAAATGAGTAAACAGAATTCCATACTCGATCTCATAGATCCCTATAGAATTATGTGGAAAACCGTATTCGATGAAAGTCGTATGTACGGTTTGGAGGGATCTTTCCTATCTTTCGAGATCCACCCTATAATAGGGGGTCACTAAGCCAAAAAAAAGTGATTTGTTTTTAGTCCTTATAAAAAGAAAACAGATTCTTAACCTCTTTCACGCTCATGTCATGTCAAGGTACTGTAGAAAAAAGAACAGCAAAATCCGATCTAATTTTTCAGTAATCGATTAGTTAACATGGTGGTTAACTGTCGAGCCGTGAAAAAGATTCAACAAAAGACAGAAATAAATCCACCAAATAAATCCACCATTGGTTTTACGTCAAGCAATAGTACAATAACTGCCAATATAAGAGTAAAAACAAGACTAATAAAAAAGGATTGATGCAGAAAGTTCCGATTAAAATAGAACCTAAATAAGGAAGAGCACTTGCCATTCGTCGGTTATTAGAAGCATCCAAAAAGGTCCGGTCGAAATATGGCTTTCAAATTATATGGACAGCGACTAGTATTTAATATTAAGTGACCAATCAACGTATACAAAGAATGCCACTACAAGCTAGCATTTTCCCCTTATTCTTTTACACATGGATCATGCAAGGGGCGCGCCAAAGTAATTAAGGTTCATCGATCCATGCATGCCAATGACATAAATCACCAAATGTAATTGGTCATAGGTACGTAGCGTTAGGTTCAGAAGAGAGACGAGGTTTAGTTCTATGTTGACGGTGAGCTGAGGCTCCTCGACAGTTCATGTTCTGTTTTTTGGAAGCTTCCGTCGTCGTCGTCATCGTCATCTTCAGCTGGTTGCTCCTCTCCTTCGGGCGAATCTACGCATGCATATATGGCATCTCTTATCTCAAAAGCACAAGAGAGTTGAAACCGTACGGAAACAGAAGAGGATAAGAGAACCTACCAAAGAGAGATTTGACGCTTGGTCTCTTTGCCTTTTCCTTCTTCTTGAGCTCAGCTGTACGTGCGCGTAGCAGGTAACATGATATGATATTAGTAGAAATTAAGAAAGAACAGCATGGTCTATGTGATCACAGACTGTTGTTTACGTTTGTTAGAATTTTAATAAAAAAGAGTCTACTCTACACTTTCAACCTTTTGTGGCTTATTACCTAATCAGCTAATCTGAACTCATGACTAGTGCAATAGAGCACATTCATAATATGGAAAGCAACAAACCCATACTATGTCATAAAAATTGACGTGAGAAGAATAACTTGAACATGTACTACACAGTTACGATCCTCAAATTTGTTGATCTTATGGAAAACTTCGTTCCAAATTGGCCAGAACAAGAGCAAATGACAGCAATGGCAGAGATAAACATAGTTATTTATGAAGAAACTGGAAAATACAGTACCCATTCCAAGAACTTCAGGATCATTCACAAGTTCAAAGTTCTTGTACGTGTAGCCCACAAAATTCAAATCCTTTGAAGAAAGCATCTGCAGAGCAACGACAGAACAAATGAAGATCTTTATTAAAAAGAGGTGGAAATTCTTGCATGTGTCGACATATTTAAAGCTGTCGAATAATATATTAAGGTACAATTACCTTTCTCCAAGGGCCCGTCTTTGATGAAGATTGAACATGTTCTGAAGACTGCAAATACACCATAAAGATTTAACATTTTTGCACTAAATTCTGGAGATTAAAAAGAAAACTTCTTTACAAAGAGCAACCGCCTACCTCTTCAAACTTCTCAAAATTCTGAGTATCCAACTCATCCGTGACTTGGGGTATATATGCAGCTTCTATTTCATATAATTTGTCCCATTCCACTCCATTAAACCAGGGGTGCTCCTAAAATTAAACATTCAAAGTACCATGAATTTTTTTTCGGTAGTATCAAATATTTCTTTGGAGAAGTAATCAAATATTTGCTTCGAGGCATGTTGCAAGGCATACTAAAAGAGACCACATAACAACCTTTATTTCCTCTGCCCCTTTCGTACCAAGACGTTGGTCAACATTGCATAAGAGCTTACTTATAAGATCTTTCGCATCCGTCGTTAGCCTTGCTTCTTCAGGAAATTTCAAATGTGTTCTCCAATTCACTATCTGTGTTGACCATATATGCATAATGTAAAAAAGTAGGACATAGGAATTAACTAGACATAAATGAACATGGACATCACTGAAATATGGAAGATGAGCATTCTCTAGTCAATAGGACCAAGAAATTAAATATTCATAGCTAAAATCCTGAAATATATTACCTTTCTACAAGTTGTCATAGGCTCATCCGAATAGAATGGGGGATATCCCACTAGCATTTCATACATGATAGCTCCAAGTGACCACCTAGAAAGTGGGAAACTATTTATTCTTTGGACTGCAAACTCAAGAGGTCCAATGGCATGAGATATACTGCACATTATGCTTACCAATCACACTCCATTCCATAGCCTTTCTTCAGAAGAACTTCTGGAGCAATGTAGTCTGGTGTACCAACAGTGGAGTAAGCCTGCAATCATTTAACGGCTTGTCAGAAACTTGGAAATAAATTATAGAAAAAGGTATTATCGAACAGATAATGACACAAACACTCTATAGATAAATTCTGTAGAAGCTACTGACGATCACTGCCATATCATGCTAGCTACTGACCAAAGTTCTTCTGTTCTTTTGCCAGTGCTCCAACTGTTCTTGCTGTGTGCGCTTTGGTAGAGATTGCTGCCTCCCATCACCATGCAACGACGGTGTTTTCGCAGAAGTGACGTCCTTTTCATTCAGGTCTGGGAAGTTAGAATAGTCTAGTGGTTTGCATAATCCAAAGTCTGACAACCTCAAGTGACCATATCTATCTAGTAGCAGATTATCAGGTTTGATGTCTCTGAAAAATCAAGTACTAGGCTCATCAGAACATCTCAAAAGCAGTAAGAAGAAGCCCATTTGCGGTTGTACGCATACCTGTGGATGTAGTTGTGCCTGTGGATCGATTCTATTGCAAGAACTGTTTCACCAACATAGAACCTGGCCTCATCTTCAGTTAATGTATCTTTCCTCATTAGCAGTGTCATCATGTCCCCGCCTGGGAGGTACTCCATGATAAGGTACAAATATTCACTGTCTTGGAATGAGCAGTATAGCTTGACAATGCAATGGTGATCCACTTCAGCAAGAAGGTTTCTTTCGGCTCTGACATGCTCAACCTTGTGAAATCCAACATAGCACTCGGAGAACGAACAATCAAAGTAAACATCACTCAAATTAACAGAAGATAGACGTACCTGACCTCGACGAAGCATCTCTGACTTCTTAAGTTTCTTCATTGCATAAACATGTCCTGTGGTCTTCTCTCTGCAGACTCTAACCTAGAAGAAAAATATTTCCGCTACTGAAAAAATCAAAGAAAAATAGGATTTAGACCAAGTTTATATTTGCATGAAATTTACCTCACCAAACGCTCCCTTCCCAATCATTGTCAACAGGTCAAAATCATCAACGCTCATTTTGTGCCTCTGCAAACGCATGTACTCTGTCTCTTTCTTCTCAAATTGCTTCAGTATGTTGTTTTGCTCCTCCTCGGACACATTAGCATCTGCTAGTTTCTTTTCTAAACTACACCGTCTATATTAAACAAAACCCACAAGTTAAAACATGGTCAACCGTGCGAAAATGCGAAATCCTATCATAAGCAAAACCGTCAAGCATCAGATAGGAAAGCTACAACAATTGAGTATACAATCATGTTTTAAACATATAACTTTCATTACGCGAAGAAGCTTATGGAAATAAACTGTCTTAAGAATACATCCTCTATTATTCTTGTAGGATGAAATTAAATCATAACTACTGTAGATATATAACCATTCTAGAAAATGTGGTCAATTTGATATTTTTCTCTAATCTGGAGGTAGTATGAAACACAAAAGAGACGATGCCACTGATCCTCCTTATTTTATAATCCGATGAAAAATGTTAAACTTATTGACAGATAGAAACTTAGATAGCCGAAACAATGCCACTGATCCAACTTACCTTTCTTTCCTGTCCTGCAAATGTTTCATCTGCTCCTTGTAGTGCTTTTCAATGTACTGCTTCGCCGCAGCAACCCTTTGCTTGGTCGCACTGGATGGCCCCTCATCGCTCGCTTCCTTGCCATTGGGAGGCAATTCCTTCTTCTTGCCAATGGATTTCTCTCTCGTTTGGAGCTTGTTAAACCAACTCCTGGCTGAATCCATTGCAACCAAGAGAAGAAAGAGAATCACTTGCTCCAACTATGATTACAAACTAAATGTATAAGCCTATACATTGTTGCCTATATACAAATTGCATCCAAAACTTTCTTCTCTGAAGCAATCTTATTTGAAGTACAAAATTCAATATGATCCACAAGTGAGCTCCCCAAAAGTGAAAATTATAATTTTATTTACATATCTCCAAAATGATGGGAAATTTGGCCTAAATTTTAGGTCCAGCAGCGTCGAAATATAGTCATCAAATTTTTAGGTAGTCGAGAAAAGTGGTGGAAGAGAAGCGAAGATGAAGGCTAGGAGGAGGGATATGCTAAAAATACACAGTAAAATGAGTGGCTTTGGTTGGGACAGGACAAGTCGAAAGGATTTTTTTACGTATCTGCTATCTAACAAGCAAAATAATCTAGCTGGTCTAAAAAATCTGAAATAATATTTAGAAACCAACAAGCTAAATTTATGCGTATCATTTGAGATGTTACTTTTGCGGTGAAGTAGTTGCATAGTTTCTAGTCCATTAAGTATGACGGCATATCTGTGCACATGTCCCATTTGGTAGACATGTGCACATAGCCCATCTAGGTGCTTCATTTAGAAACCAATGGTTGGGATCGATCCTGCCGAAACCCACCTCCACTTCACGGCACTTTTGTGAAAAGAACCCCGCCCAAACCCCATCGTGGCAACCTCCAGCGCATTTGCATGCTAGGGTTTGGAAGTTCCTGCACCGCGTCGCCTCCCTCGCTCGTCGCGCTGCCGCCCTCCTGTGTCGCGCCGCCTCTCGCCTCCCCTGCTCAGCGCCGCCTCCCTACGCCGTGCCCGTCCCCCTGCGTTGCGCTCGTCCTCTTCCAACGCGCCTGTCCCCTGCTCGCGCCTATGCTCTGCGCCTCCCTTGCGCTAGCGCCCTGCATCGCACCCCCTGTGATGCCCCACTTCCCCTGCTCGATCCGGTTGAGGTAATTCCTGTGTACAACTTAGTTTGAGTTTTGTTTGATGTGTGTTGATGGTTTATTCTCTTCATTTTTGATGGGCAGATCCATGGATTCAATGGAATATGTGAGTAGCTCCGTGCGGCCACTAGCTTTACCAAGTCCCGAAATGGCCAATGCACACTCTCTCATTGCGAGCTGTCTGTGTAAAACCCCATAGAAGGCTACCAACATTCCATCCCGTGTGAGTGTGCACACACTGCAATTTGTTAATTTAAATGATTAATCTCGTTCTCGGGCTAAATCATCCTTACCGCTGCAGGGTTCGTCGTCCACACCGGTAGTTGATGAGGACTCGAAGCCTATCGTGGGGATGATTTTTGAAGATGAGGATGCATGCCTCGAGTTTTATAAAGCATATGCGCATGTTGCCGGCTTCTCCGTTCGTATTGGATAGAAGACGACTACCAATGGTGTTTTGCAATGGAGGCGATACTATTGTGGCAGATGTGGCTGGAAGGAAGAAAAATGCAAGGACAAGTTGAAAGTCAAAAAGAAGAGGACATATGAGTCTAAATTAAGTAGGTGTAGGTGTGAGGCCATGTTTGGTGTCAAACGGACTAAGAACAATAAGGTCATATTAGAGACATTTGTGGAAGTGCATAACCGTAATTTTGTCTCACCTAGTAAGCAATACTTAATACGTTCTAATATACAAGTAAATGAGAAGGCTAAGACTACACTGTTCGCAAGCCATCAAGCTAGCATTGGGACATCTGGGGTATTTAGATATCTTCATGTCAATGGGGGTGGATTTTAGAATGTAGGATGCATAAGGGACTTGCAAAATTATCACCGTACTTTGAGAGAGAGTATAAAGTCATCAGATGCCCAAATATTTATTGATAATGTAGCTAGAAAGAATGAGAATAATGCTGCATTTTATTTTGATGATGTCATTGATGGCAAGGGTAGGTTGGTGCATGTGTTTTGGGCGGATGCAGCTTGCAGGAAGAATTATGTTCATTTCGGCGAGCTGCTCTCATTCGATATAACATATAATATAAACTAATACGACATGATATTTACACCATTCATGGGAGTGAATAACCATGGGAGATGTGTTCTATTTGGGTTGCATTGCTGCTTGATCAGACGATTGAAACATTTAAATGGTTGTCCCATACTTTCTTAAGCTGTCTGGGAGGTGTTGCACCTAGCCTTATAATAATTGATGAAGATGCGGCCATAAAGAAGGCAATTGAGCATGTCTTGCCAACTAGCACGCATAGGTTATGCATGTGGCACACATTGAACAAACTTTCAACAAAGATAAGGCCAGATTTGAGGGATAACCAAATCTTTTATAGTCGTGTCAATTCATGTGTGTATCCCCGAGAAACTCCAGAAGAATTTGAGTCACAGGGCAGCTATTATTTCTGAGTTCGGTTTGGAAGATAATGAGTGGCTGGCTGGTCGGTATAGTATTCGGGCATCTTGGGTACCGGCTTACTTTACGGACATACCATTGGCAAGAATTCTTAGAACATCTTCAAGGTCTAAAAATGCCAATTCTTTTTTCAATCGCTTTATTGGTTACAAGCATGCTTTGGTTGAGTTCTGGATCCGCTTCGACACTACAGTGGATGAACAAAGAGAAAAAGAGCTAAGAGAAGACCATGCCACCTTTCACACGAAACCTCAGTTGAAGACACCATGGGTGTAAGATCGAGGAGGCCGACTAGAAGGGGGGCGGGTGAATAGATGTTTTAAAACTTCTATGCGCTAAAACCGATTTCTAATGCGGAAACTTATAACAATACGGTTTTGCACAATTAAATCCTAAATCAACTAGGTTCAACTAAGTGCACCGATAATACAAGTCAATTGATGAATATTACAAATTAGCAAAGACTTGTAAGCTATTCAATTCTAGCAATGTAAATAGCACAAAACATGGCAAGCATTCATACACAATGAATAAACAATTTAATACAAGAAATATAAATTACGATAAGTAAAGCTCAAGAATGCAAACCACAATGACACGGCGATGCTTTACCGTGGTGTTCGGAGACTTGCCGGTCTCCCCTAGTTCACGTTGAGGAAACCCAAACCAATTGGGCCGGCTCCACGAATTAAGCCTCCCTCCGAGGTATCAACACCTCGCTCCACTAGGGTTGCTCTTACTCCACTCCGGAGATGGCGAGCACTAAGCCACTCACAAACACCGTGCCTTCTCACAAGTTTCACTTGAGAAGATCACCGGACCACGACGCCTCCACGTCGTCTAGGTGTCGGCAAACACCAAGAGTAACAAGTCTCCAATTTTCACTTGAACCAATCAAGTGCCAAAGCTCTCGTGGATACTAAATCCACCACCTAATGCAACACATGCAATAGGATTTGCCTCTCAAGCCTCACTAAGTGCAACACATGCACAAATGGGAGTAGAGGGATTGCTCTTAGCTCAATGGAATGGAAAATGGCAACAACAACCTCCCCTCACACGGCTAAGGTAGGTATTTATAGCCCACACACAAAAACTAGCCGTTGGGAGTAAGTTTGCTGAAAAATCAGCAGGGCCGGTTAGACCGCAGGCACTCGGCTGGTCAGACCGCACCCCCTCCAACGGTCAGAAAAACTAGTCGTTGGAGGGCCTCCGGTCTAACCGCCAACCAATGGCCGGTCAGACCGGCCAGCCCGATCAGAGTGCCCGACACACTGTGGTCAGACCGCTTGGCCGAAACCTAGAAAAACACTTCTATGAAAAAAGCTGACCGCGGGCTTGACCCGCAAGGCTGGTTAGTCCGGCCACACACCGCTGGTCAGACCGTGACCCGGTCAGACCGCGCTATGCATGCCGGTCAGACCGCTTCAGATATCAAAACCAGATTTTTGCATTTCCTTTTCAATTCAAACTTGCAAAACACATTTGCAAAAGATATGAAATGCAAACAAGGCATGTAGGTGAGATTCTCAACAAGTTGCAAAACATATTTGCCAACCTTTAGAATCAAACCACAAAATGCACTTCACTTCAACTCAATTTGCAAAACACATTTGCCAAATTGACGCGCTATGCAAACAACGATAAAAGCGAGATTCTCAACAAGTTGCAAAACACATTTGCCAACTTTTAGAATCAACGCCACAAGGAATAAGGTACATGGACTTAAACCATTTGCAAAACACATTTGCAAACTCAAGTCATATGCTACAAGGATTATCCATGAGCCACAACTATTTGCAAAACACATTCGCAAATATTGGCAACCTGTTAAGTTGAGCTAGAGCAAACACAACAAGCTATCAACACATGACTAACTCAAGTTACTAGTCAAGACCCCTCTTAATAGTACGACAACCTATACTAGCAATCCGGTCTTCCAACCAAACACAGAGACCGGTAAAAGACTAGGAACACATCCTTAGCCCTAGCTAGTCATACCTTTGCCTTACACAACCACTTGAAGCTTGATGACGCACATCCTCTTCAAGTCCGGGTTCTTGACTTGAATATGCATCAACACATGATGCACTCTTCACTTGACCTTCATTAACACATGATGGGTCTTCCTTTGCCTTGATGATCAACTCATGATCATCTTCTCTTCGAGATCTTGATATGCATCAACATATGATGCATCCTTTACTTCAAGCTCTTCATCTTTAATATCATCAACACATGATGATCTTCTTCACTTCGGGATCTTGACTTGATGACAATCAACTCATGATGTCATCCAAAGTCTTCAACCACCTAGAACATAACCTATTCATCCAACTCATGAAAAATGTTAATTCTACAAGGTGATTGTCATTAATTAGATACCACAATCTTTCCCTCTTTGGTAATTGATGACAACCAACACAATTACAAATAATTGAATATAATTTGTATGAGTATATATAAACCACATAAGTTATATATACTCAAAAAGTATATGAGCATATATGAACTTACACAAGTCTCATATGCTCATATGAATATATACGAACTACACAAGTTGTATATATTGAAGGATATGAGTATATAAACTACACAAGTTATATATACTCATGAATATATACGAACTACACAAGTTTTATATATTCAAGAATATATTTCAAAGTAAAGATCCCAAATATATGTGGAAAGGGAAAATGGATCAATACTAATTGAAACCTCAAAAAATATAGAATGAACTCCCCCTAAATGTGTGCATACACAAATGTGTAATTGACACATATGCACATATCCAAGTTAACCTTTTGGTGAAGTTCAACCTATATTTTGGATCCGAGAAATGCAACAAGATATAATAAGAAGTAGAATGCATACCTCTTGTATTTTCATCTTTATACCCAAACGAGACTAAGCAATAGATAATCAATAGAATTGTTAGTCTCACAAATAGATTTGTCATTAATGAATACATATATATTTGGATTTTTGCTTTTATATCCAAGCTTAGACTCAACAAGGTATATCAATAAGAGTGTTAGTCTCATACATAGATTTGTCATTAATCACCAAAATACTCCATTAACATATAATAGTGGTTTAGATTCTTCAATGGGCAATAGAGCTGCATGGTAGTGAGGTGTTCACACATGAGGTTTTTGCTAAATTTCAAAAGGAGGTTATTGCTGTCAGGGACAACTATGTTGTTGAGAGCACGACAGAAGTATGCGACCTTAAAGTAACAACAGTGAATGAGGATGGCAAGAAGGTTAGAACAGTCACATGTGACACTAACACCATGATTGCCCACTGACACTGCATGTTGTTTGGAACACATGGAATTGCTTGCCATCACATTATCCTCGTATTACGAGGTGCATTGGTGAATGAGCTTTCAAATCATTATGTTTTGAAAAGATGGACTGCAAATTACAAGAGGGATGTTGTATTTGATGAGAATGACAATGTTCTTGAGGAAAAGCCCAAAGATCCCACGGAGGAAGAAATTAGAAGGTTGGGTTCAAAGATACTCAAGGATTTGGAAGATTTGATACATCAAGCTTGATCTTCACTTCTGTACATGCAGAACGCGAGGGTGTCGGACCCAGATTTCGTAATCCAGAATCCTCTGTGAAAATACTGTGCTACTCCCTGGATCAGTAGATAGCACTCACAGATACATCACTGAATCAACTCATACATGGCGTAAAACTATACCATTCATTAATTTAACACATCAGAGTTTACATAGACCGCATCGGGTCAGGCTTTTTACAATAAGGGCCGAACAGGCCAAATTGATTACATTACAAAAGCGGAAGCGACAACGAAAGTAAAAGGGGTGAGAGCACATCTCTCCACAGGCAAGCGACTGGGGAAACCTGTGTGCGTCTGATATTACCCAATGACTCAGATAATATAGGATGCACGCAAGCACCAACGGAGTCTGCTAGACTGGGGCGAGACTAGAACATCTAAAGACTACACTACGCTTCATCATCTCCTAGACCTCCAACTTCTGGATCCTCGTAGTAGTCATAATCTCTAGGATTTCCTGCTTCTGAGGGTTTTGGGGGAGAGAGCGAGGATGAGCACAACTTTCGTGCTCGCGAGCCAACACACAATGCAATAATATACATATAAGGTTTAACAAGAATGGCTCTGGTTCTTTTATTTGCTAAAGTAGTGTTTTCAATTATCATAGTTACAAATTCCTACAACTTAGCATTTTAACCAAACTGTATTTTGATAAAGAGAGTAATTGTGCAATATATAATAACAGCAGAGGTTCCCTCCGTCGGAAACTTCATAATTTTGGAGTTATAACGGTGGAGAACGGGACTTTTGAAGCTCAGATAGAGTTTAAACCCTAAAAAGAAATAACAGAAAAAGGGAGAGAAAAGCCGATAGGAGGGGCCCACGGCGCAGCCTCACAGGTGCACGGAACAGCCGTGGACCAAGTCCATGTGCGGGTGCGCACGGGAGCACCTGGACCGAACGGCGGCCGGGCCTGCTTGAAAGTAAGACAAGGAGGGGGAGAGAGAGATGACCTTGAGTCATTTACGGGGGGGCACAGGGTCAAGACCCAGAGCATTCCCAGCTGAGAGCAACGCAGAGAGGGGAAGCAGAGGAAGGCTCGGGCGGCCCGGGAGCTTTGCCGGCGCCGGCGAGCAGAGGCGAGTGGCAGCCAACGAGGTAGGCAAAAGGGGATCCCACGAGGGTAGGAGACCCACGGGCAGCGGTGGTGGTGGCGAAAACTCGCGGCGATGCCGGCAGCAACATAAAGGGCGGCGGTGGCGCATTGCTGAGCAACGCCGCTGGTGAGGGGGGGGCACGGGGCTTCGATTCCCCGTGGTGGGAGCATCCGAGGGCCACGGGGAGCTCACCCAAGGCGTCGGTGCCCAAGGCGTCGGTGGGGGACGGGGAGGTTCGAGGTGGCCTACCGACGGGGTTTCGAAGCGGCAACGAGGTGGATGACGGGGAGGAGACTCCGGAGAGGGAGATGGTGCTCGGCGATGCTTGGGACCGCTTTAGGGCGTTGGTGTGGTGCCCCAGGCGGTGGCGTTTGGACGGAGGCGGTGAGATCCGGCTGGAGGTAAAAAGGGGGAGGAAGAGAGAGAAAAGAAAATCAAAACCGAAAAGGAGAATTCAAACTGAAATTTGAATTTGGGAATTTGCAAAAAGGTTTGAAACAAAAACCCAAATTTAAATAGAACCTAGAAGATTTTGAAATTACCGGCTAATTTGAAATATGATTTTGAAATCAAGAACCAAATGCAATTACTATTCGATGTTTTAAAAACGGGATGTTACATAGGAAAACTTTAAAAAATTATGTATGAATAAACCAGGAAATCCCTGTCCGGCAGCAAAGTAGAGTGGAGGAGGTTGAAGCATATCTTGGGTGTGGCATATCTGATCAGATCGATATATTACCGCCAACCGACAATCTCACTAAAAGAAAATACAAGAGGAATCAGCCTGAGGAGAACGAGCTGAAGAAGTCAAAGGGAAAGACAGCTCGCATGTGCAGGACATGTCATGAGATTAGCGCCCATGATAGACGCAACTATTTTAATTTCTTTCACAGGTGGTTCCCTTAATTAGATACCTCATCTGATATGTGTGTGTGTGTGCGTTTTGAATATGCAAATAAATCAAGTGGGTATTGTCAATGAGGTCAGAGTCATGGAGGCTTGTTATTTGTTGACTACTCTTCGTACTCAAGTAATGTTATTTGCAGATTATTTGGCATGTAATTGTGTTCTATGAATTATCTTGATGTATGCAAGAACCATGCAATCAGTTCTCTATGTTATGTTTGCACCGAGACCAGATCTGCCATTGTAAGAGGTGCATTTGCACTAAGACCAGATATGCAATTGTAATGATATCGTACACATTTTGGTTTTCAGCCTGCCATTTTGGTTTTCCACATATCCTTTCGCTAAAAAAGTTTTGGTTTAAATTATTCTTGGCAGGGAAGAGGTTGGTCCAGATGCAAGTTCTTAGGTGACACACAGTGGTCTGTCAAGTACTTGCTCCTGCATAAAGGTTTCAGTATTGGACTTTGGGATACAATTGCAGCTAAGAATGATGCAAAGAGCTTATTAAACAATTACATGTTGTCAGTTCTGGTTGTAGTCCTATAGCCCCAGTTTCCCTCAATGTAACTGGAAAATATTATAGTTTCTTACTTGTTTGGTCAGATATATGGAGTTTGGGTAAAGTTGTTTTGGATAATTGGTCTGTCTCGTTCATGTCCTAGAACACTTTCACATTCCTGTATTAAAATAGAAATATAAGCTTCTTCCTTTTGGGATTGATTCATTCTATACAAGACAAAAGAACAGAGGTGAATTTGGTCGTGGAAATGACAGTTCTGGTTAGGCAAATTGTATAAGTTGCAGTCTGCTGGTTTCAGCTTGTTTTTCCCAGAACCTGAAATCAAGTTGTTTCGTTCTTGCATGCCGAAAAGTGTCCACAACTCCTTGCAATTCGAATACAGGGTATGCATTTTCCATGATGATGAGTTGGATTGTGGTGTCAAGGTAAGTCAGTAATGACAATGGAAACAGGAAAACAAGAAAACATATATCTTGTCCAACGTGATCACTTTAAGATAAACTAGTTCAGCGTGATCACTTTTAGATTTGAACACTAGTTCAGGCTCCCTAATATGAGTAGCTGGCATTTGATCTTTATGTCTGAAACTTAGTAGAACTACCAAAAAAATTCACATATCACTATGACAAGCAACTAAATATTTATAAATTGAAAAGTGAAAGCAATAGAAGTGGCATGCTTCAATAACAAAGCAATTGCTCGTCCCTGGTCACCAAAAGTCATACACTGCAAATAGAATTCAAGGGCACAACTAAAATTGAAATCATACACATTGTTGTTCACGGCAACACGACACATTATAATTCACAAACACATTCAATTGCCAATCTTCGCAATGAAAATTCCTAGAACTAAAAATTTAAAAAGCAACAAGAACCATTTGAAACTTCTGATCTACAGCTGTTGATTTCAGTATTGAATTGTTAATTTGGTCCAACAACTTGTTCATTTCAGCTAAATGAACATGGTGGTCAACATGGCAAACCATTGCATCTGTTCGTTGTGCATTGCTGAACTTCACACGTCATTCATCTTTTTTGTCATGTTCTATGAAATGCAACCCAGACAGATGGATCTCGTATTTGATCTTTCTACATAAAAGTGTCACAACTGTTGGAATATCTATGCAAAAAAATGAAGCACCAATTTTGTCACTGCAGCTTTTGCACATTCTATCTTCTAAATGTTATATACATGACATTGTTCTACAGGAATATAATAAAATCATTGATCTTGTAAAGAAGTATGGATCAACAAAATACTATTAGGGACCAACAAAAGGAACATGCTGCTTTGCTCTATTCTTATTGTTTGCTGATATGAATTTTTTTCTTCATGCAAGACAAATTAGGGAATCCTTTACAAAATTAAGTAATGCACTGCTTACTAAAAGAACTGCAAAAATAATTGGCCTACTATTCTGCTATAGCACATGATATGCAGCTAATTCTGAATTCAAACAATCTTAGGTGGCGTAATCATCAATTTTTTGAATTCTGAATTTCAACCAGCAAGCAAAGAAATGTAACCACCAATTTTTAAAAATTTCCTTACACCATCGTTGTTAGGGCATTTGATATACTCTTCTCCCCGATTCTTTGAGCTCCTAGACACTATCCAAATCATCTTTACATCGCATTTTGGTCATGGCACAAGCGGGAGTCCCCCACTAGGCCCCGACGCTGATGACTCAGACTGCGACGCTTTCTTCTTCTCCATGAACTGTCAACTGTCAATACGCAATTTGTAAGACCATAGAATTAGGAAGGATAACCGAAGTGTAAGTAAGGCATTAGATTCAGATACACGTACCTCAGGTGTGGCACCGATTATGGGGCGTGCGATAGGGGAGGAGCTCAGGGGCTCGGCGCAGCGCGATGGTAGGGGGCGGCACGACGCTGGGGAGGGACTCGGCGCAGGCGGCCGCGCGACGCTGTCGATGGGCTCGGGCACTAGGCGCAGCGCAGGGGACGGCTAGGGATTCCTAACCCTAGCCGCGCATAGGTAGAGAGGATGGAAGGCAAGAGGGGATACAGGGGGCTTCGTGCAAGGAAGATGTTCGGGCTGGTTTTTTTTGCAAAAGTGATGTGAAGTGGAGGTGGGTTTAAGGAGGATCGATCTCGACCGTTGGTTTCCGAATGAAACGCCCAAATGGGCTATCTGCACATGTCCACCAAATGGGACATGTGCACAAGATATGCCGCCATTAAGTATAGGGTAAACTAGAATGCACTAGGAGGAACTACACATCTTTCAATAAAGGTAGAATATATGTATCATTTGAGAGGTTACTTTTGCGGTGAAGTAGTTGCATAGTTCATCTTAAAAAAAGTAGTTGCCTAGTTTGTGGTCCATTGAGTATGAGGTAAACTAGAATGCACTAGGAGGAACTACACATTTTTGAATAAACCTCAAGCACTATACTAACTTCCAAGTGCTTCACCACTATACTATAGCACACGGTCTTCCCCATAGAATTTGGAGTGTAGAGATATTAGAAGCCATGTAAATTATGCCTAGTCCTTTCTTTTTGCAAAAAATATTTTCTCTGAGCCTGATAGGACATTCCGCTCATCCAAATTTGCAAATGAAGTTCATGTATGGGGAAATGCTCGTAGAAATGCATCTACTCTGTCCTTCTTCTTTTGGCACAGGGTACGAGTTTTTACAAGCTTCAATGAATAGGGCATCAGATTTACCTGAAGCTTTAATCTTTGTCATAATTGCTATTTTGAATGTTTTATGAAGTAAATACTACGCAAACCTCGATCAATGCAAACAAACACAGAGTGCTCAAGTTCTAAACTGAAATTTGGCAAATAATTGAATAACACATGCTTGCCGCATTTGAAACAGTATTCTCAAATCTTTCAGTGCACAATACACATTGAGGTCAGTATGATTCTGGTTTTAGTATGTCGAAATCTGACAACACAAATATGACAAACAAGGAAAGCCACACTTATATTCAGACTTTCATAGCTCCCTGAATCCATGCGGTTAGCTGGATAACAGCACTTCTGTAAATGTTTATTTCATTTTCACCATGTGATTTCAAAGGATAGAGGCTTCCCAGAAGTCGAAATCATGTCTCGTTCAGTACACAAATTTCATCTTCCTTTTCCAGAGCAAAGATTATCGACAGTAGGTGGCTTATCCGCTGTTAAAATGCTGCCCATCCAGCGCCTGTGCTTTTTGTTTGCCCCGACTCAGTTGACGACGGTAGGCTTTGCTGTGTACCACAGATAATTGAAGTATAAGAAGGGATTTGTACGGCAACCATAAAACAAAGGGGTCCCTAAAACAAAAGCCCCCCAAAAATAACCTATGCAACATTTGAAGATTCCATGTACGCTAATCTAGTAAAATAAAAATGTCAAATCACCAAATTTTTTAACTGTTATTCGTATTGATATATGACAAAAAAGGACATCTAAGAATAGCAAGGTGACAAGACCAACCAGATCTCACAGGGGATAAAACCAAGCTAAACAACAAAATATATAACTATTTTTTTACTTTGATCTGCAAAGATGGTTTCCTTATCATGAAACATGAAATGGATAGCTTAAACCTTGCCTTCTCAACTGTTAGTTTTATCTTTATTGTCAGTTTGCAAAACTGACTAATATGTGAACCTCTGCATGTGTTCTTAGTGGTGCTTCAATCCGGATAGCAAAAAACAAATAGGAAAGCTGGAAAGGTATTACTTCTAATCCCATCTTCATGCAAAAATGAGAAGACTCCTGTAGTGTAATGTACAAAAGAGAATTGTCACCTGTATAGCAGAAAGATCTGAAAAAGGGTCACTGTTTCTCTTGGCAGGTTCTTTCGGGGCCTTGATTCCAGCATGATGTCCAGAATTCATCCTTGCAGCTGCATGGTCATTAGGTGGAGGTGGAAGAGGAGACCGAAGCTTCCCAGCTGCACCTGGTGGTGGCGCAAGGAGCATATTTGCCTTGGGTTTTGCAGTGGCACCTCCAGATAAACCAGCAGATGAAAGCATGCCACTTCCAGTTGATGGCTTGTTTTTCACATTTATCCTGATGGTTTCACCTTCCTAAAACACAGCAGGAACACCATCAAAAGGTCATGCACAACACCGAAGACAGAACCACTGGATGCATGTATTAACTATTAAGCAGAAAAGAACTATTTGTTATCATTTTTTAACTTTAGCCTCTTGCAGAGACAAGCCGTGAGAAAGTAGCACGCATTTTAGAACATTGAGAAAACGGGAAGAGCTCAGCTTCATTCTAAACTATGTATCGTCATTGGGTCATATCATATCACAAAGATCAGGTCATGACAAGAAGGAAAAAAGGAAGCTCCAGCAAAATCCCGTAACTTGTAAGCATTCTAGAGGAGCATAACATATATAAAGGCATTAAAAGAAACAACAAATGGACATGACATGAACATGTTCCTGTGTAAACTCTTAGCCAGTAACGAACCTAAATATCATGATTTGGCACCTTCTGTCAGTCTCCTCAACAAGAATTGCCTCATGACATAGCACAAACTAAAAAAACGACAACAATGGCTAGCTAATGGTTCAGTGAAATCAGAATCACATGTTGTAGCCTCTGTTTACACAGGAATCCCAAGACTGCAAATTAATCACCACTGGGTGATTGTTAGCTTATTTCCTTAGTGTAATCATGTGATCCATAACACAATAAAGGTCACCTACATGCCCATCCAAAAACAAAGTTTCTAATTTTTTTTTGGCGACTTGCTTGGATGTTTTTCCGCATATTGATGTCTGGTCTGCTAAACAATGCACTCGTTGAGTTAAAGAATTTGATGCATACTGAATCTATAACCGTCTTCACGTTTTTGAACTCTTGATATTTAACTTTACAAGACCTAAGTTTGCCTCCGTTTTTACAACAATTTGACCAGAGTCTTTGACTTGCTCAGCTATTCATAATTCATAAGATCTTTTTGCCAAATGGAATACTAAACACTCAATACACTATCTATCAATATTTATTTTGGTCATCTTAAAACTATGCAGTCATTTTTTTGGGGAAGACGAGACCAGTATTTTGTAGCAGAATGCGACTCTAAATGCACGGATAACCAGTCTAAACAAGTTGTCAACCAAATTATGCTATATCAGAGCGATAGAAAAGAAAAACTAGACCTTTCTGTTACCTTGAGGCGGCGATTGACAGCCGGGTGGATATCAATCTGGCTGTCGTCGCTCTCCTCGCCGCCGGTCTCCTTCTCATGCTCCCTCTTGACATACTTCTCGTGATCTGACAGCGCGACGTTGAAGTCGAACGCCTCATTGCGCTCGTTGAACCCGAGCCCCACGAAGGCGTGCTTTCCCCTGCCGTCCTCTATGCGCAGCACGAAGTAGCGCGACGAGTCGAGCACGGTCTCGACGGAGCTCTCCCTTTGGCCGGGGAGCACGAAGCACGCGGCGAAGAGGTCACCGGAGCCCGGGTCCTCGAGCCGGATCTCGCAGCGGTCGCCGCACGACACCACGCGGAGGCGGCCCGACCAGATCTTGTCCGACTGCAGCCACTCGCCGCACTTGTAGCCGCCGCTGGTGGTGCGCGGCGGGATCTTGTACACCGACACCTCCCGCACCACCAGCAGCGTGTGCTCGAAGGCCTCCTCCTCCTCGGCCAGAGACGCCATGATCCCTCCTTCCTGCAACTCCTCCTCACCCCTCACTGCTCCACTTCACTGCTGCGATTCAGCAGGCAATGGCCACGAGATCAGATTAGAACAGGGTATAAACAAACCACCAAAGATCTTGGGTCACCTCACCTCGGCGGATAGTGGCGGATTCTTGGCTCGATCTGACCCAAGATGAGATTTTTCTGCGATTTCTTTGGATGTTTCGGTGTTGGGGTTTGGATTGGGGTTCTTGAAGGGAAGGAAGATGGAGAAGAAGACGTGGGATCGAAGGGTGGAAGGTAGGGGCAGAAATCAGAAGAATGTTACATTTACGATTTTGCCCCTCTGCTTGGGCTCTTTTGCTGTTCCAGGGTCGCTTTTTGTTTCCTCTTCGAAGCGCGACATTTGCGCTTTCCACCTCAAGATATTTCGTATTTAATTTTTAAAACAGTGAGGAAGAAATGAATGGCACGGTGCACAGATGGATGAACCAAAACAGCCATTAGTTGAGATTTCGCTGGTGATTTGTGGTTCCACTCGTGAACCGGGACCATGATTTTCAAAAATTTTGTTTCGATTTTTTAGGTAGTAAGTCACATTTAAAAGTACCCACTACGGAGAACAAAGATACCTACCTTCATTTGGTGTCATATCAATTTTCATCTCTTTTGCATTTTTTTGGGGGAGGAAAAAGCATTTTCCAGTTCTTATCTCCAAAAGTTTCCACACAAGGGATGCATCCTTTAAGTTGCCAACAAACTACCAATCAAACATTCAAACAAACACACTGTTTGTTTAAAATTTAATTTGTACTGCTAAATAAAATGCACGCATAGGGCATAGTCATAGGTATTAGCAATAGACATTTCGATTTATCAAGATTCTTTTACAGCTGCTCTTGAAGCTCAGAGGCAAAGCATAATAATATGGTGGTTATATGCTCATGTCTACGGGTTTAAAGCATGGGCAGATCGAAAGAAGGCTGAGTGAGGCTAGACTCCCATTCAAATTCTAGTTTTTAGTAAAGTAGCATAATATCAGACCACTTGTATTCTCGGCAAAGAAATTTAACTCATCCTACACACTAACTTATCGAGATCTTTTCACCATATGGATATTTATTCTTGACGACGAGCACTATCTCGATTCTGGAAGGGAAAACCTTAAACCGCAGAGGGCGTGCACGCATAAATACAACAGCGAGCTACTGCAAACGAGCACATACGCCGAATCCCATTTCCGTTTTCCTTTGACCGGTCCTACCTCCTCTCCATCCTCAAGTGTGCTTGGCATCCTTTCTTTAAACCGGCACCGAATTCTGCACAATAGTCGCACATGTTTGGGCAATTGGGCTTTTGCTGATAAGCTCGTCGCACGCGTGATCAGCTTACAACTTTTGACTAAGTTTCATGGCGCACGGTGCACTCTTCCAAAGGGAAATAGAACAAGGGGGTGCTACTATTACGTGTCGGTCTTGGTGACTGACCACGCGTTGGCAATTGGAGTACCTGAATTATGATGACTTTTTATGTTCGCTAGTACTAATGATCAAGGTTTGCGCCAAACCATGTGAAATACCAGCCGAAAATCATTTTTTTTCAGGGAGCGAGGATAAAGAGCTTTTTTTATTTTTTTAATCCATCTTTTAAAAATATTTTAAAGATAACATGTCTAACTTTATATCCAATTCTAACTCTTTTAGTCACACCATGACCCGTGGCGTGATTAAACTGTGCTGTCATGATACCAACCGCGGTGTGGTCAAACCTGCTACGATAGCCTTCCGAGCAAACACGTGTCTGTTTTTAGGCTAAGTCATGTCACGCCAAGAGAAGTGACGTGACAACACTCGTTTGCCACACCGAGATCCGTGACGTGACTATGTGCTCTTGTCACGCTACGTGTTGTGTTGTGACCAAAAGGGTCAGAATTGGTAATAAAGTTAGAGATATTATTTTCAAAATATTTTAAAAAAAATAATTAAATAATAAAAAGGTTCAAGGATAAAAACCACATTGATGGATCAAAGAGAAGCAACGGTGGGAATCGAACACTTGCCCTCAGCTAAAAACCAAGTTGCCACACCAATTGGACTAAACCCATTGGCGTTCACTACTTGTTAAGAATCACAACTGGAGCTGTATTGTGGCCTAGGTCCTCTCTAATCTAGCAACGCAAAACAAAAACTGTTTCCAGCAGATTAACTCAGTGGCTGGATCACTAAGCTTCTAGTTACTATTACAATGATACTACAAGACTAAGCTTCTAGTTAGTGCTATAATGATACTACAAGAAAAGCAGCGCGTGTTGTCATATTATGACTAACTAGTAGCCTGCGCGTGCCGCCTGGCGCGCTAGAACAGACAATTGAAATTTCACAAATAGCGCAAAATCATACCATGAAGAATGTTTCCCAAAGCTTCTCAAAAGGCAATGAACTGGGTGCGAATAACATGAAAACAATTTTTGGATTCTTTGACTGAACCGACCATGCCAAAATGATGTCTCTTATGACAACATGGGCAGCAATCTCATCATCAATGTATACCCTAACAGGTTCTGGAGGAGGCCAAGAACTACAGGAGTTTGACCGTACCAAGTAACAAGCTGTGTAATGCTGGGATTTATAAAAATAAGCTCCAATGACTACTACACAAACAAAAGCAATCAAGACGATGATCCAGAGAGGCCTTCTAGATGAAGACCTATTGTGTGGTGCCATGATCCAGGTGTATACGGAGCAAAGGCAAAGCTTCAAAATCTACATTTAGCAAGCTTCACCTATGCAATCATCCAAAAGCACTCTTTTGGTAAACTATTCAACCTATTCAACCTAGAAAACATACCAAAAGGATAGAAGGTATTTGTTGGCAGTAGATGGGTTTTACTAAATCAAAATTGTGATTCTTTAGTTATTTATTTTAGATTTGAAATTCGACTAATTCTATATTTC